>JARFJA010000099.1:6046127-7470441 GCA_036326145.1 Rhagophthalmus giganteus | reverse complement strand
AAATTTGGATACGGTTGCATTTTTATTTATAAATTTCTCTTCATTCCTTCTAAACTAACGTAAAATTAGACTAGCCTTAGATGACGAGCGCGACCACGGTTAACTTTATCGACTGACGATGTTCGTAGCGGTTGCGTCCAAGTTTGTCTGTTGCTTTATTTTATAACATGGCCATATTATGTTATATAATAATAATTAAGATAGCGATGGTTGTCGATGTGTTTATGCCAGTATTTGTAATCGAACCTTTTATATAAAAAACAAATAGTACTTCGATTTAATCGTGAATTGTAAAATATCGATCAATTTACGCAGGTTTTTATTAATAGGTAATCTTAGTTTTTAAGGAGTAAAAATAAACATTATAATTTTTATATGTAAGTGAATGTTGATACTAGTTGATATCGTTGTGGTAGTTTAATAATTACTGTACTTAATAACCGTTCATATCCCAGCGGGAGAACTTTAACGTGTCGAGTATTCTGTTAAAGCGGTACTTTGTATTTTGTGATACACGCATTGATGATGTTAGTAGTAATCTAAAGTGGTGTTTTAGCAAAAGTTCATCGAATCGGTAATGCCATCGGAAGTATATTAAAGATTCGTATCGAGACAAGACGGAGTGGAACAGGTTTAAAACTGTTTTATTTTGAACCGATTGATTTCTAAATTTACATCCTTTGTCGAAACAGTTTTACGTCTATTTTAATAGTCATAAACTATGTTTCGCTTATCTTGTTATAGCGAATACGCTACAGTTCTCCCACATTTTAGATGATAAAGTTACGAGTCTGAAACGAGTCGGCATATCTTGCGATCGCAAGTAGATATTCCGTTGTATAGCCATTTAGTGTTGTGTGAATGATTAATTTGTAAATAGGCCAGTCAGAAATGTATTGAAATGTGCCTTAATTTTTCTTGTACCTACCTATATAATATGATTAATAAAGTATCGTGTTTTAATTACTAATAATCATATTACTAATACGATCGATTAGGCATAGGCATTATGTTGTTCGAATTATTAGGAGGTTACCCGAGATGAGAATTTCGCGAAATTTCGAACTTTGCAAAAATGCCTGTAATTAATTTATTTCGTGCTTTGTTTTAATTGAAATCGACGTTTCTAGTATTGCCCACAAAACCACCTGGATAAATGTGGGATAGAAAATATTGCTCATTGCAGAGAAGTGTCCACAACTAGGGTGGTTTCACACAAACCTTTATATTTTTAATGAAAACATGTTAATTGTTAAACAAATATAAAATAATACGTACTATAGAGGTTTGTTGTCAAGAGGTTTTCTTATATAGTTTTAGTATATAATAAGATTGGGGAATAAGAAACTGTCCTTTAAAGGGAGGTTTTCGTTGTTCAGAGGTGACCATTAATAGGTCAAAAAGGTGTCAAAATTTTTCGTAAGAATAATGGACCATAATATAACGAGGGATTTTTTCGCATTAACGTTTTAGATGCAAGTTGTCTGTAATTTTATTATTATATGGATATCATTAACATCTCTCATAATCTTAATTATCTGTAATTTCCTGCGCCTAGACGACGGCAACCCTAATCACGTTAATTTGGGTTGTCGACTTCTGGGCGTTCGAAATTAACGATTAGAATAAAAATGTGTTTTTGAAATTTTGTCGATTGTCGAGTAGTAAAAGACGTAAAATCCGGTCAAAATGTTTGCAAAAACCGTGGTACTTTCGTAATGATAAGTTTGACGAATTACTAAAAGAGGGCACAAGATGTTTATTGTACACGTCGTCTGCGTTGATTGTTGTCAGAGTTGCTTATAAGGTCTGCGCATAGCTAAAACAGCTGACCTGACAACTTGAATGGAAATAACAGATGTCGCTCGCGTCGGATATTAATGGTAACTGTAATGATTATTTGCAACTAGGATTTTCATTTAAAGTGTGGAATTCACAGTAAATAATATGCAGCTAAAACATTGTTGTGTGCCTAATTGCAAACAAATAAATAGAAATAAAATTAAAATGCACCGATTTCCTTCTGATATTACGTATAAAAATTGTGGTGTAAAAAAATATTTAATGTAACAGGTAAATAATTGCGATTTCAATAATTCATTCTTACTTAACTCTTTATTACTACTTAATTATACATTTACAGGACACAATATTGAACCCAATTTGTATGTTTGCGAAAAACATTTCGAAAAGAGTTGTTACTATTCCAAAAAATTCTTTAAGTTCCCATTTTTCTTGTTACAATCATAAAAATTTAATCACAGACATCATTTTAACAAAGCTAATTAAACCATTATTTTCCAGTTACTGTAACACGCAAAATGATAAAGTAATTAATCAAAATGTATATTCAAAACCACAAACTAGAAAAATTTTTAAATTATAGTCTTTATAGATCAGTATCTACCATTTTATAAAATATTTTCGCAATAATTTCTTGTTTACTTTACGAAAAATACATTAATTGCAGTTTTAATAGATGTAAAACGAAAACACAATTTTATTTTTCAATTTTAAAAACTTACACCAAATAGTCAAGTTCTGAACCATACATAATAGATTTCATTAATATCTGACGCAAGCGCCTTTAATTGTAAATTAAAATCTATTGCACAGACCTTATAAGCACGAAAACAATCAACGCAGACTACGATTTTACATTAAAAATTAATTTGCCCGGGTAAATAAAAATTGCAACGTACTTGTTGGTAGATGGCGTTGTATCGTTTGGTTTCCCGCCACAACTTTGAATTATTTATTTTCAATAATTGCGCCAGATTTGTTCTACATTCGAATCTTTAATCTGTAGGTTGACAACTATTCGGAAATTGTCGACTTGTTATAGTTAAGGACGTTTTGTTAAGTTAATTATACTATTAAAGGCCAATATTGAGAAATATTGAAAAACTGTGTCAAAAAAAAAAGAAATAAGTTTTTGTAGAAATATTTTATTAAAGTGGTTCGCTAGTCGGTCCTGCGGAATCGACTTTTTGTGACCTGGTGGGCATGACGAACAGACTCGCAATAAAAAATTTCGGAAAATTTCCCATTTCTTGAGCGCTTACGTAGTACCTACCAGGCTTAATTGTTCTTTCAGCTGGTTAATCTCATTCAAAGCTTGCTGTAACTGCACCTGTAGATTACTAATCATTTCATGCTCTGGCGTCTTATCTGTCTTAACAGTAACAGTAGCTAACGACCCGGTCTGGAAAATCACCGGAGTCGCAGGACAATCGCCGGCTGACGGTCGGGGGGGAGCCTATCCGCACACCCACCACACCGGCCGGTACAGGGTATCCCTCGTCTGCGTTGTAAACTTATACAGGGTGTTAGTGAATTAACATCGCGGAAAAAAACCACGGGTAGGTAAGATTAAAACAAACAAAAAACCTAAATAAAAATTTTTCCTAAAATCAATAATTTTCGAGTTGTTGCTATTATTAATTTGATAATCGTTTTACTCGAGTATATTCCCTTTAAAGATTTTTAAGAACTCAGAAAGTGAAACTGACTGTTGGGTCAGCAGCTAAAACATCTGTTGTACTCTTTAATTTATGGCCCCCATTGTAGGAGAGAGCCCATTGTTGTGGATATTTTCATTTATGAATGCAATTCCTATTTTTGGTTTACACGTAAAAGTTAGTTTACTTTATTTAACATAATTAATAACATGCCTGTTTTTGGAACAGTTACGTTTAATATTGAGAGGCTTGAACTAAAAGGGGTGCCAGTACTAGTTTTATGATTTTGAGAAATTTCGAAGGGCTTTTAAAATATAATTAAATGTAAATAGGCAAGTAGGTACTTTATTTTTTGGTTTTTTTACCAAACATTTTTTTATTTTTTTTTGTATTCCCATTAAATTTGCCATCTGTACCAATACATTCATCAAATTAAATGACTATTACATCAATGTCTTGCCGGAGAGTGCTCCTTAGCACTCTACCATAAAAAAAAAGGTTTTCAGGCCTGGTGTGACTAATAGGAACAATAACTTAATACCAAACATAACATAAATGCCAAATTATTCAATTTACTGCTCCAATCATCCAAATGGCAACGCGAGAGGCGGTTCAGCAATTATAATAAAAAAATTCAATCAAGCATCATCAAATAAACAACTATTGTAAAGAATTCTTACAGGCCACCAACGTAGTAATTGAAGATTCCTCTGGTCCAATACCATCATACCAATACAATACCATCAAACAATACCAAACATAAGGACCAAAAGCAAAATTTAAAAATTAATCATTCCATAGTGGACGCAATGAGTGTTAGTAACTTTCAGTGTTATTTCGAGTTTTTTCCCGTACATTTATCGAAGTGCCGTTATCGAAATTGATTTTTATTTCACAAAAGTTAATTAGAAATTTTATTAGAACAACACATGCAGATGTAAAAGATTAAAATAAAATGAATAACAAATAGTTACTTAGATATCTACTTAAATGAGGAAACATTTTGAGTATTTGCTACATTACAACATGTCAATGACCGCAAAAGATATTTACGACTTCAACCCCAATCGTTTCTGTTTACTATCGTAGTAACCTAATGGAATGCCAGCTGAGATAACGGTACTTTTGAGAACCCACCAATGTCACTTGTTGAAGTTTAAAGAGGAACTACTGGTTTAATTTCTCGGACAAAAACACCCCTCAAAAGTAAATTTGCTCAAATCAAAAATGTTACTAAGATTTTTTGTTTGTATTAGTCTCAGGTGCATGTACCTTTCTTCCGCGACGTTAATTCACTAACACCCTGTATTTTCTGTCCGTCATCTTACATAAGAAATTTGTTTTAACCATTTTTACCCTTTCGGTAGGGATCATAATCGCGCCAGGTCGTCAACGCGAGTAGTCCAGGAAGAAAGATGCATTAAATTAATGCTCCTAGCCCTCGCCAACGCTAATAGCATAGGGAGCGGAAAGTTTACATGTAGGACGAGTCCAACAGGCACAAAGAAACATATAACAATCTCGGACAACACCCACAGAAAAGCTTAAAGGTAGAGATTTCGCTCGTATAAACTAGATGAAGTGAGAGCGAAATCAGCGTAGGGATTCCGGGGAGGCCAACCTCCGCGCCCGCTAGTTGCGGACCCCGAAGTGCAATCCTGTTGGTTCGCGGTGAGATTTTACCCCACTGGCCGGGCGGGCTGCGCGGCCAACTGACCGCTTGGACCGCCAGGCCCTCCCCTATCCACCACCCGGGGACGCGCCCGGTAGGGGTTTCAGGTCCCCCTCGGGAGTCGCACCAAGTACAACGGAAAACTCGCCTCCAGCATCTTCCGCAGCAATCCCACGTGCCGGACCTTATCGAACGCCTTGGCGACGTCCAGAAAGATCGGCCCGGTACACTGCTTGCGGTCGAAGCCGTCCGCGATGTACTCGACTACCCCCTTAGTGCCTGTCGAACGGTCGAGTGTCCCTTGCGGGATCCGAACTGTTCGTCCTGCACGAGGTGGCCGTCGTCCGTGTACTTATTCAGTCTCTCCGGTATGACCGACCTCTTCCTGCCATAAATTAGGCGAACAGAGCTACAATCTCCGGAAGACAGCACAAGAAGCCTTGCATTACTTCAGCGCCCAACTCGGCGACCGAGATGGTCGCGCAGAGCTTCTGAAGAACGGGCAGCGCCCTCTCGAGGTTCAGCTTCCACAATAGCGCCATAATGGATAAGCCGACGTCGCTCTTGGCGTACGCTTGGCTGGCCGTCGCCGACCTTGCCTGGGAGCGTGTCGACGGACGGGTTCCGGTTAGGATCCCGCTCGTCGCATCTCCACCTGCATCTCTTGCCGATGAGGCGGACGCTGCCGCGTTAGCATAGCTAGTGCCGCTGCACAACGTCGCGGTCAGCCGCGCCGTTGCCGGCGCTGCGTTTGCCACGTTTCGAGCTTAAGAAAAGCCAGGTCGAAGACCTTTCTTCCCGCGTCCGTTCGCTCAAGTTGGACCAATGGCATCGCCCCTCGCTCCGGGCCGCGTTTCATGCGATCCACAGATTTGACCGGCAGGCCGTGTTCAAGGAGCTCTTCTTGACGGCCGTCGCCTCGATCTCTGCCGGGATTCCGCATAGCGGCCTCTCGTCCTTCGGCAAGAAGGAGAGCTTCATTTAAGAAGCAGCGGGCGATGCCCTCTGGTCGTCGAGGGTTGCCGGCCGAAGGCGAGGTTCGTCGCCTTCCGGACCGCTCTAGGTTTCTGGCCTGGAACGCACGGGACAGCTCGACCCACTTATCCTTCTCACGAAAGACAATCGGGGGAACACGCTCCCTACGTTCGGCTAGTTCCTGGCTGTCCTTGGTTCCGGCAGCCCCCGAGCGCGCGGCTTCCGCCATTTCGGCTTCCTCCACAAGGAGGACGCTAAAGGCGTTGCCTAGAGTAAGCTCCGCAGCAGCGTCGGCGGTCAGAGGCGCCTAGTTTTCCGGCGCCTCTTCGCGCGTTTCGCCGCTTCGAAGTCGTCGGCCAACGGTGCAACTATCGGCACTGCGAGCCCTTCCGAAGAAAGACCGGGCCGAGAGTCGTCCGCCGGTGACGGCGTCAATGATGGTGCGAGGATGGGGTGTCCGACGTCTCGGTCACGATGGGGTCGCCTACTTGACCCATGATCTGCTGGTCCATCTAGAAGCTAAATGGCCTCGAAATCCATACGCGCAGGTTAAAGACTTGAAGTTCAGGTGTCTTCGGATCGCAGCGACGTGTTCTCGCCGACGGTAGAACTCGACTGTCCGAAGAATGTAAATCATACTATTATTAACATTAATAATTAGATGCACTAGTCCTGGATCTGCACCTAGCAACAATTTATAATTAGTACTCGTATTATTAAGTTTAACATTTAGTGATTTTGTCGAGAGGGTTGACATTTGACATTTGTTGATGAAAATGAAGGAGCTATTATTCGTTTCGCCGACTACTCGATCGACCATTCTGAGGATCTTAAGCATTATCATCATCTACGACACAACTGCGAGGTTTGCAAGCTCGTCTTAACGATACGTCTATATGATTTAGCAAGCCTTCGTAAAGGTGTTCCCAACTCAAGATCTGTCGAGGCCAGCTAGTAGAATATAGCTTTCGTTAGCATCATCAATTACCAAATGACGTTGAAAATTTAAGAACACTTCCACTTACCCAATAACGTCTTTTTCACGACACACATCGAATGAACACGGACCGTATGTCCGTATACTAGGAACGATCTGTTGGATGGTTTTTCCCCAAGGCTTCCTGTTGTCGAACTCACCTTAAATTTCCACCTATAACCTACCTTAAGGAAATTCTAATAAAGTATGACCTTTACATATTTCTTTTCCAGTCCTTTTCTAGTATTTAAAAAACTGGTTTGTTCTGTACCCTTAAAGATTCAAAAAATACGAATGAAATTGTTAACTTACGATCCTACAACACACATCGAAGGAATATACGACGAGGAACGATCTGTTGGATGCTGTTTAAATAAGTTCTAAGACTAGCCGAACGACGAGGCCAAGGCGTCGTGTCAAATCATCATCGATGACACAACTGCGAGGTTTGCAAGCTCGTCTTAATGATGCGTCTAGATGATTTAACCACCTTCGTAAAGGGCATCCGAAGCCTCAAGTCGGTCACGGCCCGTCCCTGTTATTTAAACAGTTAGTAAAAGATAGGTAGGACAGTTAGGATAAATATGAATCTGCGAGTGAGAACTTTCGTCTACCATTAAAAATCATCAAAATTACATACAAATTAAAAATAAAATTATTTTCGCATCTAATTGGTCTAATTCACTGTAATTCACCCTCAGATTGATCGTAAGGGATAGAAACTTTGTTAAAAACCGATTCTTTATCCGTAAAATCGGATAAACTAAAAAAGTAACTTTCGCAATCGACAGAACAACATAAATGTCACTAAATTTCAATTTAAACCATTTGTATTTTTTCCATACTTACAAAATTTGACCTGTTAACAATTAATTATATAGTACCCTAATTCAATTTATAACGAAAATCGACGAATAATTGGAAACATTTAAACTTTGCAGTCTGCTCTTAACAATCATTTAATAATTGAAAAATTTTACTTTCAAGCGTGTAATAAAACGATTCAATTTTTTTTTTGAATTAATTACCTTTAAAAGACGCCGAAAAACTTGGCAACATTGCGCTATTAACACGTTTTATACTATGTAACACGTGTTTAGGAAAGTCGATGAAATAATAAACAATTTAAATTCGATAAAATTCTAACCTTTTCGTCGTAGACATCAAATTCTGCCGTAGGTAGATCATCGATGGTTTCGTTCCAAAAAGTCCTCCGTTAAACGCAAAAATGTTCACGTAAAAGTTCCGCATGTCACACATCGTGTGCACGTCCAAAATACAACTGTTGAAACAGAGAGAGTACTATTAAAGTATAATTTCGGAAACAATTACTCATACAACATGCGTTAATTGCATAAATACCAAATTCTGTTTTGTAAATTTTAGAAAGGCCACTTTATCGATAATTATAAATGCTCGCAGATTTACGACGACCGGTACATGTGGCTATTGTTATAAAAGACTACGAGGTGTGCATTGTAGATATTCTTATCGGCCAATGTATTGATAAATACGTGTGGTCGCATAGCTGAAGCCGAAAACATGAGAACGGAATAATAACGTGCAATTAAATTTGAAATTACGCCCATGTAAATCATACAATTTTATAACGAATTAACTGAAGTTCTTCACTCAACGCTTATACTGTTATCGGGTCCCACCTGTTTTATTACGTTTATTTAAATTAAAAATTGTCATTCGAAAATTCAAGAAAAATTAGGTATTATTTTGTAATTAAAAAATGTAACGTATTACTCCTATTATTCTCGCGTGAAACAAATTAAAATTATAACGTTTAAGCGGATTACTAATACATACAATTTCCAATAAAGTTAGAATGCCCGAATTAAGACAAAATTACACCCCATGTACCTAACTTACCTACTTAATATAATTTAAAAAAAACAAACAAGCTTCATATAAAGGATTTTACCTATGATATTTTTAGGGACCATTAATACAAACGGTAACTACAAATTTATCGTGTGCAGTGCCTAAATTCGTCTAAAACTTTTAGTCATTTTATAACTCAATGTAGGTAATTTTTGATAATTACCTGTACGGTGCGAGGGCACATACGTTTTAAAGGTCGATAAAATAATTACTATTTAAATTAATAAAATTCTGACCTTTTTGTTGTATCAAATTCCGCGGTAGACGATCCAAAAAGTATTTCGTTAATCGCCAATATGCACACAAATGTACCACCTATAGTTTAAACGGCACTCGCGCGTGTCCGAACACTTAGAAAAATAGAACACGACTGACAGAATAATTTTCATAGTAAACGTTTTCTCATACCTGTTATGTTTGAGTCGCGTAAATTCCGAACGTTGTTATTCTTTGTTGAAGTTTTAAGGTCGTCGATTTATACATAATCAACGCATGCGGAGTCTTACGCATTGTATTATTTTCGGCCACATGTTTCGATAACGTATTTATTGCGTCTATTTAAATTAAAAGTTGTCATTAGAAAATTTAAAGAAATTACGTAGGTACTATTGTAAATATTTCAAAGTGAGGTCACTACTTTTATTTATCGCCAATGTGAATTTTAGTCGTCAAGATTAACGAAGTTCTAAAATTTGTTTTTGCGCACGACGTCATCAATAACAGCCTGGCTTCTTTAGTTTTAAAACGGACTTTAACCATTCTTTCAATCTTAACCTAACCCCGTGTACGTGGACAGTTTATTATGTATTTAAGACTGTGCACACGGCGTAATTGTGGTATTGGAGGCAACAAATATACTAATATACCTTCATATGTATATAACTATAGTAGTTACACAATGTACTGATCGTTAGCGTGCAGAACAAAATTTCTTTATTTCACGTTAACAGTAAAACATGTTAAAAATGCATCAAAAAGTGTGACAACTGTACAAGCCAGGTTTACACTGCTCAAGTAGATATGCGTTACGTTTTTTTTTTATTTTTCTGAGAATGTACGCGTATATATATACGATCGATATACATCGATGATTACATAAAAACACATTTAAAACTGCTTGTATAATGTTAATAAACTGCTTTCGAAATACACGATTTCTCGATCAGTGTAGGTACCGAAAATGTCTTGTTTATTAAAACTTGTTCTTATGCTGTTTTCTTTTTCTTCGGGCATAGTGTTTTTATAAAATATTCAGTAATGATGCAGGACCTTCTATTAAAAATACCATTTTTTGTTTTATGAATTTTGATTAATCCTGTATGTATAATAATATATATTTTTTTAATTTTCTAGAAAACAAACTAATAGAAAATTTAATAATACTCATATCCTTTGCCTTGCTTATAGTTTTCATAGTAAATGTCTACCATTCGGGCCCTTTTGTGTCAATTTTGAGATGGTAGTACTTAAAAATAATTTTTCAAAACTTGATATCTCGAAAACGGTTAAATTTAGATACGTATATATATATATATATATATATATATATATATATATATATATATATATCATGGTGTGCTGCACGAATTATTTATAGAATTTTGATAAGAATTGAACTATCGAGTAATATACAGGGTGTTTTATTTAAAAAGTGCATTTTTGTTTAGCCACGACTTCGTGACCATTCCCGTATAATTGATTTTTCTTTATTGTAATGGATTTTAAAAAAGACTAAAACTTTCTTGTTTAACATTTTTCGCTGGCTATCTTACTTTCGAAAATAATCGATCGTTTCCTATACTTATCGGCGACCCTGTATATTTGAAACGTTAGTACTAAACGTTTTAGCTGGGGTTGCGATTTTTATAACGAACTTGACGAATATGGCGCTATTCAAAAAGTCACTTTAAAGAAATTTCAGTATATAAATAATTTAATCGCTTTGTTATCGATTGCTTGGCCCATTTTGATGACTACGCCCTCGGTACCGAGTCGCCGCCGTGTCGGGGCATGCGTAAATTTCCCGGGGAAGTGACGTTTTAGCTTTTGCTTCTTGTGCGTGACGTGATACGTGTTTAAATAACGTAAGTTGTTTTGAATTTTTGTAATTTTTTGTGTGTAACGTAAATAAACGTCCAAACGATTAAATATCGCCGTACAGCAATTAAAGATAGGTTTAATTATGCAATTTAATTTAATGATCAGGTAAAATTGCGTATTAGGTTACGAGCCATAAGTATGGTAATTTTTTTGTTAAAAAAATTTCCACGGGCCTACATTTACGGACGTTTTAATTGTTTCGTTGTTTGAAAATTTTATTTAACGATCCACGAATATCATCTCCGACTAAATTACCAACCTGATGCTTTACCAGACTCTCGATATTGATTTATTACTTGCTTCTTCGGTTTCATTTTATCTTGTGTTGGTTTCGATTGCTTTAGTTATTTTGTTTTTCTACCCTGTCAAAATTTATATTGTTTAACTAATTATTACACATAATTATAATATAATATAATAATATACATAATATTTTAATTTTTAACTAATTAAATTTCGAATTTTGTGGCTTACGTATTCGCATTTGGAAAGTAGGCGACTCACGATTCAAGAATGTCCTCGAATCATCTACGTAAATCCGCAAATTGTCTTGTCCTTATGTACTTCTAATTTTGATTATAACATCCAACAATCTATTAATTCTGTAATTTGTAAATTGCAGTTTTGCCCATTATTATGGGCAGAAATATGTAGGCAAAAAGCTGTTTTTTTTTAAATTCACTTAAGGACGTAGTACCATTGGACTTTTAGGCTCGTTTAAACTCTAGCGCTAGTGGCGCTAGCACGACTTGTTAAATATTTCACTGGTGCAACGGTAGGCCGACTATAAGAGCTCCAATCAGAGCGTTAATTACGAAGCGTCTATGTTTAAAGTTATAGTTTTTATTCAGCTACGACACCATTAATTTGTTTTTCTTAAAATTCCTTTTAATTCGAAATTTTAACGATAATCGCAAAAGTTAACCTTTAGATTTACGAAACGTACGTTGTGATCTACGCCTTTAATTGAACAACGTTAACATTTAAATGGGTTTTTAACCAAAAACGATATGAAATGGATTGTGTAGCGTCAGAAGGCGCAGATGGCGCGGAAATAATAGAATAAGTGCGTAACAGATGGCGAGATACTACAAGTTAATAGATACGATTTTGTATGAATCGGGACGCAAAAATCGTCACAAGTGGCGCCCAACGTGGGGCCCGAATAGACGTTATTAAAAAATCGCGTCTATTAACTCGTAATACAACTTATTATCTCTCACTATCTGACGCCCGCTTACTCTATCGTTCCTGCGCCCCCTGCGCGTCGCGACGCAACAATTGTTTGTTAATAATTTTATGAAATTTCCAGATTTTTGTAACCCCGATTAAAATTTTAAAGCTCGCCTTTATGAATCGACGGCGAGGCGCATTTAGGAACATCTCGTGTTACAGTGGCAACAAACGTGGGGCCCTCGTGGCGATCCGAGTTCGAGGAAGCAAGAATCAGAGCAGAATCAGAGACTTAATTGTAAAATTGTGGCGGCCTATTACGATAGGCGCATGTGGAGCCCTCTCGGTGCTTGTATTTTTTGTAATTATGAATAAAATAAACAGTTTATATTATTGAATGTTACATTCAAACCCTTCGCTGTCGACGGTCCCGTCGCGTCGGCGCCGGCGTCGCAAATTAATTTTTTTTGCGAACAACGGAGAATGACGAGAACTAGATTTAAAAAAATTGACGATCAAGCTCGCACTAATACACTGACATATTATTTACAGGTAATCATGTGCTCTCAGGAAACCGACGACGACTACGAACAGCTGCCCGAAGAATTCTTGGGCAAAGAGTTCGACTCCTTCGACGAACTGAAGGAGAGCGTAAAGCGACACGCGTCGACTCACGATCTAACTTTGGACCAGATCAAGTCGATACACACCTCCGAGTCGTCGTTCGCAACATACCTTCCGACGGCCTCGTCGAATTCGAAAATCTGACGCAACTGTCGATCGATTTTTCCGCGATCGTCGAAATCTCCGTGGAATCGTTCGGCGGCCTGTCGTCGCTCGTCCACCTGGATTTGGCCCACAACGAGATCGTCGAACTGCCCGCGGGCGTCTTCGACGGCCTGTCCCTGTTGGAGTTGCTCAGTTTGAGCAGCAACAAAATTTCGACGATCGACGAAGGCGTTTTCAATTCTCTCGCCAAACTAAAATGTCTGGTTCTCTCTTACAACCCGATCGCCAAAATACACCGCGACGCCTTCCAGGGCCTCGGTCAACTTGAGGCGCTCATGCTGTACGACACGAAATTGGAAGAATTCGACGGGGCCTTTTCGCGGGGCTGCGAAGCGTGACGGCCTTCACGCTGAGTGGCGCCACTTTCGAGTGTTTTCCCGACGACGCGCTCGCCGACATGGTTTCGCTCGAAACCATCGACATGTGCAGGAACGACTTCGTCGGTTTAAACACCGACGTGTTTTCGAACATGTCCAAGCTCAAGGTGCTGCACTTGTTCGACGTCAAAAACGTAATAGTCGGTTCGTTCGAGAATTTGGCAGAGCTGGAAGTGGTATCGTTGGGACGATGCGAGATAACCGAACTGTCGCCCGAATTATTCAACGGACTCCCGAAGCTCTACAGGTTAAATTTGGAAGACAACAAGATCGGCAGTCTGCCTCTGGAAATGTTCAACGCCTTGAACGAGCTGGTGACCATTTTATTGGGAGGCAATCGAATCGAACGCGTCACAGGAAACGTGTTCGGCGCACTCGACAAATTGGTCGAATTAAAATTGAACGACAACAACATAAAACAAATAGATGGGAAGTCGTTTAACGATTTGACATCCTTGAAACGCCTATTTTTGAAAAATAACGATCTGCGGGAGTTGGACGACGACCTGTTTCGAGGGAACGCCGATCTCGACTATTTGGACTTGTCGAACAACGACATCGACCGTTTACCTGGCAAAGTCTTCGAACCGCTCGCGAATCTCGAGCAACTGTACCTAAGCAAAAACAACATCGGCGAACTGAAAGCGGACGCGTTCGCCAACTTAAACAAGTTGCTCGTCTTGCAACTTCAAAACAACGACATACGAGACGTCGAACCTAAAAGTTTTGCAAGTTTCGAAGCGCTCACCTACCTCCACCTAGGAAACAACCGACTCGAAAAAATCGAAGCGGGCACATTCGAAGGGCTCGCAAATTTGTGCACCCTATACTTGTCCTTCAACAGAATCGTTAGCATAGACGGCGCGGTCTTCGACGGTCTGAATCGTCTGATCGCTCTACATCTCAACAACAACGCCGTCGAACGCATACATCCCGACACGTTCGCCGACCTCGCCGCGCTCGAAACCCTCTCGTTGAAGAACAACAGCATAAGAAAGTTCAAGGACGGCACGTTCTCCAACTCGACGAAACTGAAATTTTTGGACGCGAGCCACAACGAGATGGAGTTCATGCGCGCCGAGGACTTCGACAAGCTGCAGTCGCTGAAGTTCCTGTTCTTGAACAACAACAAGATAGAGTACGTCGCCGCCGATCCGCCCAAAGAGATGAACGAGCTGACCATGCTGAATTTAGCCCACAACCGTCTGAATCATCTGAACGAAGCCGTCTTCGAGAACTGTCCCCAGTTGGGCGTCGTCAATTTGGTCGGCAACAACTTCTCGCCCGAGAACGTGGAAGAGTTCGCCTATAAATATCCGAAAATCGAGTTCCTCTTTAATTGAGCGGGGAACGTGAAACGGGGAAGATGGAAATGTTTATCGTTTTTTTTTTTTTATTAAATTAAATTCAACAAGGCTTAATAGGTTAATTAAATGGGGGCCGGTTTTTCGATTTTCTGGCCACGAAACGATTTTCAGAAGCAACAGTTGCTACGGCGACGATCAGATTGAAAAAGTGGCCCGCAGTGGAATTTTTGGAAATTAATTTTTAAGCCCGGTTTATTGCCAGCAATGCGAAATGCAGAAGTTTCTATTACTAGGTATTTATTATAACGCATCGAGTACCACGAGGTCACCGGAGACCTCGGCTCGACTTTGCAGGGGACCATAAGGTCGCCGGCGACCTCAGCGACATAATCATCGGTTTGGCCTATACTGAATGTCTTTCAGTCTTGGTTGGCTGCGGAAAAATAAAGGCGCGTCTTATAAAATTGCTTGAACCAAGACGTGCCTTCTAACTAAGGCTTAAAGACTTCTTGGTCGCCCATTAGACATCGGTTTAACAAAATAAAAAACAAACTTTGGCCTCCGGCGAACCCAAGCTCGATTCGCGCCGGCACTCGATGTGTTAAATAAAAATTTCTTCGTTGCCGTTATTAGATCGGCGACTGCGAAAAAGTGAAAAATGCCTGGGTAATAGAAATTGAGCTTTAAGCGAATCGAAACTCGTTCCGTGAAATTGGCTAAAGCGAAGAAGAGATCGGATATATTTTATACAGGGTGTTCGTAAATTATCTGGCCAAATTGTAATGACGGAGGGACCCAAAATAAGCACCTTTTTTGTCAAAGAATGCGAGCGCTAGAGGGCACTGTTCGGCGCGACGTTACCGTCTACCTTAAACAGCGCCCTCTGGCACATAAACGCGAAATTTCCGGACCCACGGTGTTCGACAAAACATGCTTATTTTGGGCCCTTTACAATTTCGCCAGATGTTTTAGAAACACCTTGTAATACGCGCAAAATTTCGGTTTTCCGATGATAAAATTTTTAAGTTTCGTCGCGTCGTCGCACACGCTACATATGTATTTTAAAACGTCCACTGCGATTAATCCGACGTGAGGAAACTTGGAAATTGCTTTTCTGTTCACGTTTCGTCTTGGTGTTGAAATGGCCTTAATGCGCTTTGCAAATTGTAAAGTTATGCTCGCCAACTACGAAGAATTTCAAGATTGTTCAACGTCCTTGTGTCTTAATGGTGGCGTACAAAAATAAATCACATAGATGCTATATTTATAAAATATCTATATTTTAATAGGTGCCGCTTTTAATGTTAAATAATAATAAATTATATTGTCTGTTGATTCTCTTCTCGAGACCCGATGGTGTTGGCGTTTGTGTTCGCGACCGTCATCAAAAATTACAATAACGATAAATAATTGTTTTTGACTTAACCGTAACGAAATACATGGGTAATATCTGAAGAAAAAAATACGCAGAGTATTTTATTTTTTCAAATTTAACGAATAATTTACTTGCAGGTAAGTGTTTCATCTGGGTATGATCAAAATGCTAACTTACGGCATCAAAAGTCCAAATAATTCGTCTAACGTTCGTGAAAGTTTTAGGAATAGTATAGTACGTACACGGGGTGGACCACACAACGTGCAGCCCTCGCATTCTGATGCTGCAACCCAACGTACAATCGTTTTCAACGTAAGTCACGTCAATTTTTACAAATAGCGAAAAATTTTTGAAATACCTACCCGACAAACGTATTTTCCCAATTGGATCGGTCGAATTGTATTTTAACATTCTGCGACCAATTTTTATTTTAAATAAACATTCGTGTATCTATGGTTGCCGTGATATTTGTATGTTGGGTTGCTGTCTAGAGTTGTAAGGGGTTACGCGTCGTGTCAAAAAAGTGACGAAATACTCTCATTCTTGAATCGATGGTCTGCGGTGGTTTATTGATCTGAAGGACGAGCGACACGATCAACAGTTTCATCCAAGAAATTGGAGAGATTAGATGAAAATTGTTCAAGTCGCACAGTGGGACAACGGCGGAAAAAACTGTTTGACATGGCCATAAACTGAAGTCTTATTTTATGGTTCAAATGTTTGTCATTATTTTTATAGAACCCTATCCTAATCCTATATGCTAAATATTTCATTTCACATCAACTAAATAAGACGCTACAGTAATAGTTGTAGTGGCGTATAAATTTCAAGTCGAAAATTAGAGTAAGTTCCTAGTCACATATCTCTGAAATGAACACACATTAGACAGGCTTTTAATTTTATTTGAAGAGGCATATATTAACGTATCAGAAACAATAAAAATATTATAATTTATTAAATTAGTTCTCATGTGGGCCAGACATAATTAAATAGTCAAATATTTCACCTAAATACTTCCTTCTTATTATCATAACTTTTGATCTACACCGACCTACACATTAGGATTAATCACTAATTATACTTTAGATATTAAGGTATTTATGAAATAAATTCCAGCTGCAATTGTTTGCAAACGTTTGATTTTGCCTCATTTAACTAAGGAGAATATTTTTGGTAGTGAAAAATGCAAGGGAGCAGGGTAATTATCAGCTTAACGACAATTTTTGCATATAAAAGCGGTAGATTATGATTTAGTACTTCATTTACTATTATCTATTTGAGAAAGTAACACTATTTTGAAACCATGGCAAATTTCAACATTTCTAATGCAGAATTATTCGATATTGTAGTTTTGAACAATCGAGAGTCTGAAAAAGAAATATTCAGATCTTTTGGATAATCTATTAGAGGAAATCTATGTTGGACTGAGTAAACGGTTCCTACCAAATTTCACGAAAAAGTGGCATGCTGCATCAAGAGCGAAGACTTATTTTCTTGCAAAAAATAAGGACTGGCCGAATCGCACATTTTCAGTTAGTTGTGATGTGGAACACTCAGAATTGAGTACCGCGGATTCTGAACCAGGACCTTCAAAAAGATCTCGAAGTGGACGACCAGAAAAATCGTTTGAAGAATGTTGTGAGCGATCGAAATGAAACAAAGTAAGAAGTTTGTGCGAGAATTTTTCTGACGAATTAGTTATTCGAGCTGCAGATAAGATTAAAGACAAGCTATCAAATTATCCAGAATTCAGTCCAGAGAAAGCTTTGTCTTTGATGCTAGACGCGTCACTTTCAAAACATCAATATGAAATTATTAGAAAGGCGACAAAGAACTTAGGGTGTGACATTTTCCCGCACCATTCTCAAGTTCTAACAGCAAAAAAAGAATGTTATCCTGCAAACATAGACATAACTGAGAGTTATGCATGTGTACCTCTGCAAAAACTACTCGATCACACAACTAACAGGATTTTCCAAACCAAAAAGCAGAAGAACTTATAAATATTAGTGAGGAAATGACCCTTATTTTGAAATGGAGCTGTGACGGTTCATCTGGTCACAGTGAATATAAACAGAATTTCTCTGATGAAAATGTTGCAGATGCAAACATGTTCTTCACAACTTTAGTTCCTCTACGTCTTAGCCCAAACAACTCTTCAGAGGACTCTATAGTATGTTGGAAAAATAAATGCCTCTCTTCGACAAGATCATGCAGGCCGGTACAATTTCAGTTTTCCAAAGAAACAACAGAATTGATTAACAACGAAACATCAAGAATGGAGTCTGAAATAGCTAATTTGAACCCAACTGTTGTTTGCATTAGTGACAAAACGTTTACCATTAATCACGAACTTTTGTTCACTACGATCGACGAAAAGATAGCGCAGACAAAGCCATGGCAAAGCCATCTGAAATGAACGATCTTGATAGAGTGCGAAATAAAGCAGACAATATAGATGCTTTCAAAGTGGGTCTATCGCCATTACACGCACGGATTAAGTTTATGAAGTGCATTCTTCATATTACGTGCAACAAATCATGCAAATTTAAATGTTGGAGGACAAATTCTGATACAAGGCCACAGAAAGAGGCGGAAAAAAGCGAATTCAGAAAGAGCTTTTTGAGAAGTTGGGCCTTAAAGTGGACTTTGTCAAGCAAGGAATGGGGTCAACTAATGACGGTAATACTTCCAGGAGATTCTTCGGCAATCCCAAAGCAGTGGCAGAGATTACTGGTGTGGATGAAGATCTTATACACCGGTTTTCCATTATTTTACAAGCCATAAATTCTGGAAGCCCGATTGACTGCAAAAAGTTTGGTAACTATTGCAACGACACTGTCGATTTATATGTGAGCTTGTATATTTGGTATAATATGCTAAATACTGTACACAAAATACTTATTCGTGGAAGTGAAATACTGTCTCGGCTGCGTTGCCTATGGGAATGCTAACAGAAGAAGCACAAGAAGCGCGCAACAAGGACTACCGACGATACAGGCTGTACCATTCGAGAAAATGCTCCCGCGAATTTTCGAATGAGAATGTTGTGCACATGCTGTTGGCTTCTTCAGATCCATTTATTACTAGTTTAAGGGCCCAAACTTATAAAAAAGGGACCCATAGACAATCAAGTCGTATCTTTATTTATGTAGTTTTATAGTACTTGAAAATTGTATATGATTTTTTTATTTGTATATAATGTATATATTTACTATACAGGGTATAACTAAAATAACTCGAAAGCTCTTGAGGAGCGAAAGAGGAATGTGTGACATGACCATTAAACAAGATGATAAACGTCTTATATGTTTATCGAATTTTAACAATTTTGGTTGAAAGGACCACGCACACTTTATATGGAAAAATAGGAACCACTCAAATCGATTTTTTTTATATCAATCGACTCGTCTTAATGTGAGGAATAGTTATTATCATTGCGCCAATTTTGTTAATTTATTAATAAAGCCGCAATCTTTAATTAACGCTCTTATGAGAATTTCGTGAGAGCAAAAGAGAACCTACTAAAATCAAATTTGTTTGAGTTCATAAATCAACTTTGTTATTTATTGCGGGGTACTTAACAACGACGGGTCGGTACCTACCTACTTAAACTGGCCTGGGATTTAAAACGATTGAAATAATTCTTTAAATGGCTTAAAAATTCTTGACTTTGTGCACATTAAAAATGTGTACAAAACTAAGAGATTATTTGTACCTATCTATAAAAAGATAATATCGATAGCATTTTGTCAAAAGGGCGTAACCCATACTTTCTATTAAAATGAATTATTGAATTAAATGAAGACATAATCTGTTAAAATCTGGTAACAATATTTCGATTTTTTTCACCGGAAAAATCGATTTGTATTTCCGCCAAACGTATCTTCTTATAGCTACACGACGACACAACATGTGCTCTGCGGTAAAATTTCCTTTTTGGGTTACACCCTTCTGGAAAACCTGCGTCGATATTTATATCAACTTGCTTTTTACAATTGCTGTTATAATATAGTTGCTGTTGCTGTTAACGCTAATAATTGGAAATAGAGTAATAATATATTAATAACATTAACAAACAATTCAAATAAAAAACAAAACACATTCACGAATAACAAATCAATAAAAAAAATAATTCTTCAATATTCAAAATTAAATAATAAATAATAAAATAATGGAATATAAGACAAAAATACACATAATGTAGCTGTTTATTTTTCTACCTCTATTAAAAATGTTCACCATAAAATATCTATAGGTAACTCCAAATTATTAATTTTATTTTAGTGGGGTAGTAGTGACCAGCCTCATTAGAGATCTCTGTCAAGTAAGGTTAAAAAACTCTGTAACGTAATAAATAATTCAATAAATCGTTAATATTGAAAAATCGGCCTATGTATATCGGCCAAAAGAAATCTTCCACATAAAATTGTGGCTATTATAACAATTATGGCTTATCCAAACCTATATGATGTTCACGTCATCAACAAATAGTTACTAGATTGTTTATTTGTAATTTGTTTTAAAGTTTGGAAAGTGACATATTCTATCGATGATTTACTTGCGCACATATTAGATGGTATAAAGAAAGATTACAATTTATTAGAACTGTCAAAATACAAGGTACGAAGTGACAGCACTGTGTGAAACGTCATCATCTAGTAACCTTTTATCGATGACGTAAATTGCTTATAGGTTTGGATAAAGTGTAACTAACAAAACTATTAGTTTTTAGGTAATTCTTTTATTCCAGGTTTTAAGCTCGCTTACAGTAGGTACCCTCCTAATTCTATTCTAACAACTCTAAAATAGTAGGATTGAATTCAGAATTTAAATGCTAACGTCAATTCAATATGAATACGGGTTTAAAATTCTTAATTACAACAAGGAACCGAAAATATAATACTCTATGAGCACTATTTTACTGTTTTCTACCTGCTACTTACATTTGTGTCGTTTCTTAGAAACGTATTTACCATGACCCCTCCATAAATAACGAGCGACAGATTTATTAACTTCCGACATAATTTAAAGCTCAAATTTTTTCAATGAATTGTTCATTAACGGGTTTAATAATGAAGTTACAGATTTGGCGCAATGGTAATAATTATTCCTCACATTAAGACGCGTCGATTGATATAAAAAAAATCAATTTGAGTGGTTCCTATTTTTTCATATAAAGTGTGCGTGGTCCTTTATATCAAATAATAGGAATAAATACGGACCTGCTTTGTGTTTAAAGAATCTAATTATTATTAGTGTATGTATAAAGTTTATTGTTATAAATATAATAAATTAGTAGTTTATGCATCTTTTAAACTATTTTCTGAATAAAAATATTTTATTTACTTATTTATTTGTTTTTTACATAGATATAGATCATAAAAGATTTATTTAATCTAAATAAAAAACTATCAACGTATATCCACTTCAAAAATAATTTTTTCCGCACCTCCATACAACTTGTCCCACTGTGCGCCGCTCGCGAGAAATTAGGCAACGGCGCAGTTTATAAACAGAATTCGATCGTTTTGTTACATTTTGAGTACAAAATCGTAATTAACGAAGTTTTGTATGTACACTCATAATCGGCAAGAGTTGTTTGGAAACTTGTTTGGAAAACCTTTGCTACGGCAACTGCCCCTCGTGACGTGACGTTCAAACGCGTCTGTTAGATGCCAATTAATTATTAATTATTAATATTATATTTGTTATTGGGTGGGGTGGGGAATTATAATTAACGGAGGTTAAATTTACAGGTGATTGTTCAGTTTACAAATTCAGATCATCGTACGACGCGTTCCAGTATACGACGGTGCTGCTACAGAACGTGGGCGACGACGCCGGAGGATTGTAATCCCTGTCCTTCGCGTTCATTCTGAACTCTTCCCCTTTCGAACTGTGATAAAACGACACCAATCGGAAGTGTTGGCCGATGTGCGATTCGAGTTGTTCGATTATGTTCTTGAAGAGCGGCCTGAAATTCGGTCGCCATTGCCAGCACGCCGACATGACGTCGAACAGCATGTCGGGACAAGCCGACGGTCTCAGAAGCGTGCCCTGGGCAGTGACAAATTGCAGGACCTGCTCGTTGCTTAATCCCTGATACGGTTGTTCGGCGAGCGTCACTATTTCCCACAAAACGATCCCGTAGCTCCACACGTCCGAGTCGACGGTGAACACGCCGTCCGCGAGACTTTCCGGCGACATCCACCTGATCGGCATCAAGCCGCCGGTCTCCTTCTTGTAATAGTCGTGCTCGTACACGTCCCGGGCCATTCCGAAGTCGCCCACCTTCACGGTACGATCGGCGGTCACCATACAATTGCGGGCCGCCAGGTCGCGGTGCACGAATTTCCTGGAGGAGAGGTACATCATGCCGTCCGCGATTTCGGCCGCCATCTGGTACATTTCCGCGCAACTTACGGTGCCGGGGGAGGACCGCGATTTTCTCAGGAACGACTTTAGATCGCCGCGCGACATCAGCTCCATCAGGACGAGCGGGGGACGTCCCCGCGACACGACTCCCAGGAGTTTTACGACGTGGTGCGCGTTGCTGAACGACTTCATCACGGACGCCTCGTTGAGGAAGTACGCGTTCGCGTAGCAATCGGAGTTTTCGTTCACGGTCTTGATCGCGCACGGGCAGTCGCGGGATCTGATGAGGCCGCTGTAGACCATGCCGAAGGTGCCCTTGCCCAGTTCGTTCAGGATTTCGACGTCGTCTCTGTCCACCTCCCATTCGTCGACGACGTAATCGGAAGCGGCGTAGGTGTAGTTGGCGCTCGCTATCAAGTGCAACCTGTCCATGCCGCGTTTCTTTCTGTAACGACAGTAAACGAACGCGGATGCGGGCGTGACGACGGCGAGCAGGATCGCGATAACTAAGAGCGCGGTAAATGCGACGTTCGCGGGCGGCGAAATTGTAAATTCGACCGTTTCGCCGAACCTCCGGGACCGGCCAGCGAGACCGCCCTGACTCGCACCGAGTAGGCGCCGAGTAGAAGATTTTGCAGCTTGTACTTGCGACCGTCCGCAACGAAATCGTTATGCGTTACGCACTCGACGATCTGCTTCGAATTTTGCAGGTCGGTTTTTTTGTATTCGACGTAATAAGCGACGATCACGGCGTTGGGTTGGCGGGGTTCGAGCCATTCGACGGTCGCGTCGTAAACGGAGACGGCGACCGCCGGACCGGACGGAACGTCGTCCGCGTCTTCCTTCGATAACGTCCGTTGCGAGACCATCTCGGGACCGCTGCACTGGCCGTCCGAATTGCAGGCCTTCAATAAGATGAAGTACAAGCTGAAGTGTTTTAGGGAATCCAATACGAAATGGGTCGCGTTCGCGTCGGTGACGTTCTTTTCTATTATGTTTTCGACGTGCGACGGATACGATCGTTTGTTGCGTAATTGGCGACCGGTCTTCTGGTAAATAACGATGCCGACGTTGTCCTGCTTCGACTGTTCGCGATCTTCGATCGAGTATCGATAATTTTTACACCTGCCGCTGGTGACGTTCAGTTCCGTCACCGTGTCCAAGTTGTTGCATATCGAGTCGAACGTGTTCGGGCCGATTTTTCGATCGGTCTCGCAGCACGTCCCGTTCGTCGCGGTTTTCGGCCACGCGTCGCGCGGATTTTCGGTCGGCGCGATCGGATAGACGCGATGCGGATAGTCGCAGTAATTCCTGCGCGATATAAATATCGGGTCGTCCGCTTCGTAGTAGGCGACCAAGACGTAATGGCTTATCAACCCGTTCGGGAATTCCGGCGGTTTCCACGTGATCGTGATCGAATCGCTGGCGGTGGAATAAGCGTCCACGTTCACCGGATTCGTGGGGTCGTCCGGCAACGTCGTAAAGTACCGTATCTTAGTTTGTCCACCGGAAGATGGGAGTGACGTGTAAGTTTTAATGTAAAACGCGTATTGCGCGTAAGCGTTCAAATCGTCGATTTGCGCCGTGTTGTTCGGAACGAAAACGCTATTCCAATTATTTTCGTTGCACTCGTCTCTGTCGTCGTAGATCGTTATGTTGCGAAACGGATCCTCCACGTAATACAGCAAGTAACCGATTAAAAACGAACTGTTGCTGTTGACGACGTAATCTTCCCACGCGAGTTTCGCGCTTTTCGAAGTCAAATCGATCGAGACGTTCAGCGCGATGTAATTGCATATCCTTTTGTCGCCGTTCGAATAGGGCGACACGTCGTATTCCGAATACGATACGTTCGCGTCGCGAGCGAGCTCGTCCACCACCGAATGGCACAGCTGCGAATTGAAATGGAACAAAACCGAGCCGTTAATGATTTCCACCCTGTTACGCCACAGCTTGTATAAATTTTGATTTTCGTACACCACCACCGCGTAACGATTACTGTACAACTCCTTGCCGTATATGACTTTCAAATTTTTGAGGAAGTCCAACGACGTCAAGGAGGAAGAACGATAAATCTTGATGTAACCGTCTATTTCCTTGATGAGCCCCAGATTCTCCTCTAATTCCTCGGCCGTGGTTTTCGAGTTTATCCTGATGATTAAGGAGCCCTTTATGCGCGTACAACCGTTCAGATGTTCGACCGACGATATGCTGTCGATGTGTTGGCCGCTGCACTCTTTCGGGCAAAGGGCGCCGCAGTACTTGCACCAGCCTTGTTCTTTCGATGTTTTCGTATAACCCAACGGGCACGTGTTCAGACATTCGCCTTTGAAGGGCCACCACGGCCCGTGCGGCAGCTCCGTGCAATCTCGAGCGGCCAGGCACGTTCCAAACGCCGAATTGGCGAGACTAAAAGCACGCGCGTGAAGCAAGGTAAAGCTCAAAATTTCGGGATCTACTTACTTTGGTTCGGTGCAGTGGGAGACGCACGTGCCGTTTTCGTTCAAATGTTTACAGACGTAACACTGGTCGGCTCCGGGACCTTTGCACCCGATGCACTCAGAATGGCAATGGTCGGACCCTATTTCCTGGCAATGTTCTTTGTTCCAACATAATTCTGCAAGGAACGTTGACGGTTAGTAAAGAACCGAGTGGACAGCTGTTTGGAACATTTTGGCATCTTAGGTGGCGCGTGCCGACCAAACGAACATTTAGCCGATCAATAAACTCATAGTCGGCATCGCGTATTCGTTTGGTCTGTAGGGTAAGCGGTACAGTTATTGACACTGTGACACTGTGACACTATTACGATTTAAACCGGGTTATTAACACCTGTATACTTTTTTACACTATTACTAGCTGTTCTAATGTTTTTAGAAAGATCTATAGAATTTTTGAATTATTATATTGGTACTAACAGTCATGTCATGTTTTCGTTGATGTGAAAGTGTATGTGTATAATAAATAAGGGTAAGTCATCAATAAAATGACCTTGTAGATTCTCCTTATAATTTTTATCGAGTCTAATGTATTTTTCCTGTAATTTACATTATATTTAATGCTGTAATATACCTAAAACGGCCCTTTTGAAGTTATTTTTCTTTATTTTAATGGGCGTTAATCACTATAATGTTGAAATATTATAATACATAGTTAATGGTCGCATTCAGGGAATGGTAGCGCTGTAGCGCTTTATCGAAGCGATGCTCTGAATGGTGTCTGCTTTACTCGCAGTGCTGCAGCGCTTTAGTAAAGCATTAAAGCATATAAATATTCCGCTTTAACGCTTTATAACTAAATAAAGCAATGACGCATCCATGCGTTCTAACCTAACAAATTATGTTGCTTGTGTATGTTTTGTTTATGCAAAAAATTAAGATGGCTTATAACGTTACAATTCGGAGACGAAGTCATTTCCCTTGCAGTAACGTAAGAAGAAAGGTTGAAGATATTACAAGGTAAGTTTTACAAACAAAATTTGAGTGTTTTACAAACAAAATTGCCAACCTAAGAATTAAAAGCTGAAAAATAACTAGTACCAAAAATGTTTATTCAGGCAAGATAAAGCGTTACAGCGCTGCAGCGTTTTGACGCTACAATTCCCTGAATGCGACCAATGACATGGGATGTCAATCACTCTACTAAAAGAGAGAAAACAATTTTGGACTTATATGGGTTTTACCTAAGATATTATATTCTTAGCTTTCACTTTTATAGATTTGAAATGATATTTATGTGTTAGAAACAGTTGTTGACACCCGTGTCAATAATTGAATACGACGGGTGTCAATGTTTATGCTTTGTAATTTTGATAGGATCGCTTTGCTCTTTCAGAATGCCGAAAGTAACGATAAAGTCAGGTGGTTGTAAGAAGTGCTACACTGAAGAGGATATGCAAAAAGCAATAGAAGATGTCAAAAATGGTAGACTTATCGTTTAAGTGATAAATTTACTAAAAAAGAACTAGGACCAAATACAATCCTTAACAAAAATGAAGAAAATATCTTAGTGAAGCGGATAATTAGCAATGATTGCGATTCCGTAAAGAGGACATTCAAGACGGCGTTAAGTAGTTTTTTGATAAAAATCCAAGAAAGAATCCCTTCGAGGACAATAAACCTGGAGATGGACGGTTTAAGGTTTTTCTTCGCCGCCATCCCATGATAGTACAAAGAACAGCGGAAGCTAGAACATCTGTTAATGCTAATATTAGTGAATCTGATATTAAACACTGGTTTTTAAATATAGAAACGCATTTAAAGGAAGAGGGTTATTTCGAAATATTAAAGGCCCCGAACAGAGCTTTTAATGGCGACGAGACTAATTTTCAAATTTGTCCCAAAGGTCGCAAAGTCCTTGCTTCTAAAGGAACTAAAAATGTTTATGAAGTAGACATTGGACAGGCAAAAGCCAGCTTAACTGTTATGTTCACGTTTAGTGCTACATGAGAAACGACTCCACCCATGATTATTTTCCCTAATAAACGAAGATCGGTTGAAATTCCAAATAGTATTCCCGAATAATGGATGGATGAAGGTCGAGACTTTTTATGAATATATTAGTAACGTTCTATATCCGTACCCAGTGAAAAAATATACTAAGTTTCCAGTGATACTCTTCGTAGATGGCCACGCAACCCATTTGACATTTAAACTGAGTCAATTATGCGCAAAACTGGGCATAATCCTTATTTCATTATACCCAAATTCTACGCGCATCCTTCAGCCAGCAGATGTTGCAGCTTCTAAGCCTGTCAAAAATGGATGGAAAATGGCCGTAATTGGCCAAAGAACACTTTGTGCCCATTCTTAAAATTGTCGCGGAACAATGTTTAAAAGACGATACAATCCGCAACGGTTTTAAAGCATGTGGATTGGAATAAAGCCTTGGAATAAAGATGCAGTCGATTATTCAAAGTGTATTGGCAAAAATACAAACACCTCAGATAGTCAAAATTGCGATGTTGCAGACAAATCCGAAATATCTTTGTTGAATTCTACTGAACTCGACTTTTAAAGAGATTGTCCGCAGAGATCTGCGTCCGCATATCCTTCAAAACTGTTTATTTTGTCACCTGAACCTTTTAATTTTAATTTTAGATCTCTTAAATATTCCTTTTAAATATTTTATAATTCTTTTAACTTCTGTCCAATCTTTTTCACTAGGTTTTGCGTCTTTTAAGTTAAAATTTTTAATTATTTTACAAATATAGTTTTCTTGACTTAGTAGAAAATCCCCTTCTTTATCCTTTATATTCTAATTTGCTTTACTAAATCTTCGCTTTTACTAGCAATTATTATATCATCTGCATAAATTAGTAAATAAATAATATAATCTTCATATTTTCTATATAAACAACACATCTACTTTATCTTTTTCAAATCTCATTCTTTTGAGATGTTGATCAAGTGTAATATTCCATTACTATTGCAGCTTGTTTTAATCCATAAATGCTTCTACGCATTTTGATTACTGATTACTGTTGATGTCCCCTTTTCCAATAGCCTGTAAAAATATATTTCTTAGCTTTCACATCCAGCTTTCTTCTTTTTTGCTTTGGAATCAACGCGTATGCTTCACAGCTAAAAATGCGTAGGTGACTTAAATGAGGATTTTTATTCCATCATAAATTATACGGAATACTTTCCCGTTACTTTTGTTGGTAAACGATTTTGTAAATAATTTGCAGTATTTACTGTTTCTCCCCAATATTTATTTTCTAAGTTTCCATCTAAAAGCATACATCTTGTCATCTCCATTAAATAACGATATTGCCTTTCTGCAACTCAATTTTGTCGAGGACAATACGGCGCTGAATGTTGAAATTTTATTCCTTCTTTACTGAAAAATTCTTCAATTTCATTATTTATATATTCTCTTCCTAATCGGTTCTAAATACTTTAGGCTTTTTACAAATTTGATTTTCAACTTCTCGTACATAATTTTTAATTTTACTTGCAACTTCATCCTTATTTTTCAATAAATATATGTACGTATAACGACTAAAGTCATCAATAAACGTTAGAATGCACCTTTTATTCCCTGGTGTGACCGTTTGCATCGGTCCACACAAATCAGTGCGTATTAGATCACGAATATTACTCGATTTACTCATCGAATCTTTCGGAAAAGGCAACTTTTTCATTTTACCTCGTATACAACTATGACACATAAGTTTATCTTTACAACTGTCTACCTTCAAATTTTTCAATTTTCAAATTTCCCATATGTGATAAATTTCTTTACTACTTCTGGATCTCGATGTCCAAATCGTCGATGTATACAAGTGTGACTATTTCTATCTCAAACAAAATAAGCCTTTTCGACCATTTTCAATTTATAGAGATTCGCTTCTGGTACAGCTACTGTTATATCAGAATTATTTTTAGAAATTCTACAAACGTCATTATTAAAATTAACAGAAAATTCAATTTTAACTAATTTTCGTAGACAGCAAATTACTTCTAATTCTGGAATATACAATACCTCTTCGACGAGAATATTTATTATTTTGTCATTTACCAAGCATTCTAAGCCTATACCTATAGCTTTCAGCATCTTTCCATTTGCTAATTGTACTTCGCTATTACTAATAGTAGAAATTTTTAAAAAGAATGACTTGATTTGACATATGACAAGTACATCCAGAATTATTTTCACTTGAATATTTTATTTTCTCATTAAGTTTGAAACAGAGATTTCTGCCATCACCTTCTTCTTCTTCATTACCTTTTTTATCGTCTGTAACATTATTTACTTTTTGATTTCTTTTCTTTAGAAATGCCTTGTATGAATAACAATCTCTTTTTAGATGCTCGTTTTTTTTGCAATGAAAACATGTTATTGTAAACACATTGTGAGTTTTTAATGCATTTTTTTCATAACTTTCATATATACTTATACTGTTATTGTCTTCTCTCTTTTAATACTCTTGGAGTAATTTTTCTTTTACTACTTCTAAGGTAATGCCTGCTTCAGGTCTAGATTCTAAAGCAGTAACCAAAGAGTTACAACTGTCAGGCAAACTACACAACAAAAATGCTCCCCGCAATATGTTCTCGTAATGAAGTTAGTTGATATACCATTTCCATCATTTTAATCACATGTTCTTCCACATTTCCGCCTTCAGACGATCTTGCACGACATATTTTCTTTAAAAGAAAAACGTTGGTCGTTAAAGTTGATTTTTCATAATATCTTTTTAAAGAATCCCATGCTTGTTTTGCAGTTTCTGCATTTCTTATATGGATGATTTGATTGTCTTCTATTAGAGGACCAATTGTAGCTTTTGCCTTATTATCTTGTTTTCTCCAAGTCTTTCTTCCAAAACGATTTCTAATAAGTCTTCCTTTATTAACAATAATTCAATTTTATATTTCCAGATATTATAATTTTTAGTTTTGACAAATTAAATTTATTAATATCTGTCATTTTTATTTGTCAATATATTTTACTTTCAACTACAACTCGTTTCTATGTTACTTAAAACAAATAAATGTATTGTACATTTTAACAGTAACCTACTCAACATAAGTGGCGCTAGATTTTCACGTCACCTTGAAAATGAAAATTCATTTACTCGCACTTACCGTTACAACGCAGGGGACAGTTGCCGCAATCGTCGTCGTTCGAATTGAAATAGCCCAGATAATGCGAGGAACTGCCGATCAAGTTCCACGCGACGGTATCCACGTAGCAGAGACGCGGACACTTCTCGATTCTGGTGCCGCCCCTTCCGATCTGCCTTAAGTTGTACAACCCTATCTGTAACAACAACAACGAAGTTAAACAATAAATTCCAACTAAATAGTCTTGTATCGCGAAGGTACCTCTTCCAAATTGATCATGTCGTAAATTACGAAGGCGTAATCGATGAACAGATTAAGTCCACGTATGACGGTCAAATTCGGAAAGAGCTTTCCCAACGTCGTCAGGCCGTAAACGCGATAAATTAATAAAAAGCCGCGAATTTCCGTAAGTTCCGGAAAGCTGATGTTTCTGTAATCGGCCATCGTCGCATTTTCGATTAGCAAAATTTTTAAATAGCCCACCACGACGTTACAGCCCCGTAAGTTGTTTTCGTATTCTCGTATTTCATTCCAGACGCCGACGTTCTTGCACACTTTCGCGTAAATTAACGAACCGGCAATCGCACAAACGATAACAACGAATTTCCACGGCATCGTCGTAATAGTGTCGAAATTCGCAACCGTTCGCGTTTCTACTTTGGGTACTTACTAGTTGAGCGACGTTTTTTAACTTGTGTTACCTACGCAGGTCAGATTTTTAATTATCCAATTCGTTTAGGTCAATAGATGTTAATTGAAGACAAGGAACCGTATTGTAGATGTGCTGTTTAAAATAAGATCGTTACTGACGTCTATTCTTTTAGGAAACGTACCACTTGCTAATCAAATGTATCGTAATTCGGGCATATATTTTAATTGTTTATCGTGGTTTCTTTCTAAAAACATTAACCTTTATATTTGAAGTAACGGACGTCTGAAAGGTCTTTCGGTCTTAGTTGGCTGTTGAAAGTGTCTTACAATCAGCTTAAATCAGGGACAAACGTGTCGCGACCATGTTGTGGAACGAACGAGGGCGGTTCTGTGAAGAAAGCGTGAAAGAAAGAAAGCCCTTCGAAAACAAAAACAAAAACCGTCGATGTTGCGAGAATTTTTCACGAAAGAGACGTGACAGTTTCCTGAAGAAAACGTGGCGACCTTTTGGAAGAAAAGTCGATGTCGTCAGTTCTTCACGATACGATTGCGACGATTTCGTGAAGAAAACACGACGTTGCGGCTTGTTGAAAAATTACAAGACGATTTTTTGAAGAACGACGAGACGATTCGTGGAAACGAACGCGACAACGGCGTGGAAAAACGTGGCGGATGTTTTAAAGAAAAGCGACTTCGCGAGGAAAACCGCAGATAACGTCTTCGTAAGAAAACGTGACGATTTCGTGAAGAAAACACGACGTTGCGGCTTGTTGGAAAATAACAAGGCGATTTTTTGAAGAACGACGAGAGGATTCGTGGAAACGAACGCGACAACGGCGTGGAAAAACGTGGCGGATGTTTTAAAGAAAAGCGACTTCGCGAGGAAAACCGCAGATAACGTCTTCGAAAGAAAACGTGACGATTTCGTGAAGAAAACACGACGCTGCGGCTTGTTGGAAAATAACAAGGCGATTTTTTGAAGAACGACGCGACGATTCGTGGAAACGAACGCGACGACGGCGTGGAAAAACGTGGCGGATGTTTTAAAGAAAAGCGACTTCGCGAGGAAAACCGCAGATAACGTCTTCGTGAAGAAAACACGACGCTGCGGCTTGTTGAAAAATAACAAGACGATTTTTTGAAGAACGACGAGAGGATTCGTGGAAACGAACGCGACAACGGCGTGGAAAAACGTGGCGGATGTTTTAAAGAAAAGCGACTTCGCGAGGAAAACCGCAGATAACGTCTTCGTAAGAAAACGTGACGATTTCGTGAAGAAAACACGACGTTGCGGCTTGTTGGAAAATAACAAGGCGATTTTTTGAAGAACGACGCGACGATTCGTGGAAACGAACGCGACAACGGCGTGGAAAAACGTGGCGGATGTTTTAAAGAAAAGCGACTTCGCGAGGAAAACCGCAGATAACGTCTTCGTGAAGAAAACACGACGCTGCGGCTTGTTGAAAAATAACAAGACGATTTTTTGAAGAACGACGCGACGATTCGTGGAAACGAACGCGACGACGGCGTGGAAAAACGTGGCGGATGTTTTAAAGAAAAGCGACTTCGCGAGGAAAACCGCAGGTAACGTCTTCGTAAGAAAACGTGACGTTTCGTGAAGAAAACGTAAAACGATTTTGTGGGAAAAGCGTGACAATTTCATCGCGATGACAATCGTTAAGAGAACGTAACGATGAGTTGCCACGTTCGCATAATCTGTGAAATAGAAAAACGACTAAAAAAAAGTTATGGTTATGTTGTGCGAAGAACGAAACGATTTCGCCGAATAAAGTGTGAAAATGAAAGATCGAAAAACGTCGACGTTATTAAATTTTTGCTTCCACGGAGAAATATCGATGACGATGTCGTGGAAGAGGACGTGACGGCTTCCTGTGTAAAGCGTGACGATCTTGTAGAAAGAAAATTGACGAAAAACGCGTCAAAGTTCGTGAAAAAATCGCGAAGACTCCCGTGGAAGACGATTTCGATAAGAAAACGAGAACATTTCGCGAAGATCATACGACAACTTCTTGGAAACGATGTCAATGTCGTCAGTTGATGTTGTTAGAACAAAATTGCAGCTCGACGACAGGACGATTCGTGGAAATCGACGAGACAATGCCGTGAAGGAAAACGACGACGATTTCGTGGAAAAGAGAAAAAAAAAAGCTATTTGTGTTTGACAATTGTGATAATGCACTTTTTCCGCGACTTTATACTCGTTGAACGATACGGAACTGATACGCAACGAAGATGTGATACGCAGAAATGCAACAAATGGATACCCGGCTTTAGGTTACAAAGAACCTGTCTGTTTAAAATAAGAGACTGGCGTTCTCGGGTAAATTAAGTTGTCCACTTTTTCGACTCGATCGTGGACATACATAAAAATTCAAGCACAGAAACGTCGTTTTACAAAAGCGCGGTTCTTTCGATTTTGGATTGGGGATCGAAACGGCCAAAAATTATTTTGATTGTTTTATTGGCGTCGCGTAACACCTGTTAATGTGTTATAGAAGCGATCGATGTTTCCGGCCGAACCTATCAAAATTGGACTGTGTTCGCGCAGGTGCGAACTTCCGCGTTCTCGTTGTCCTTCCGCGACGTTCCTTCAAAACATCGGTGGCGACGTTGACGATAATCGGTACGAATTGTCATCATAAAAAATTATGGTGAGTGATTTTCGAATTTTCGTCGAATATTTATCTTGTATAACACGCTCGTCATTTCAGGCCGACGCGAAGCTCGTATTCAAGGACCTCCAATCGATCGAGCAACTAAAGGAACATTTGCTTTCCGCGAACGGGGCGCAAACGCTCAAAGTTACGGATAGCAACCTAAAAAAATTAGAAGCGGACGCTTTGGTCGATCTCGACCTGTTGACCGATTTAACGCTGACGTTCAGCAATCTGAGGGAGCTGTCGTCGAACGCTTTCGAAAATCTATCGGCGCTCACGCGGTTAAATTTGGAATTCAACGCCCTCGCGGAACTGCCGGAGGGAATTTTCGAGCCGCTCGCCTCCCTGGAAGTTCTCAACGTGGGCAACAACCGGATCGAGACGATAAAGGACAACAATTTCCTCCCCTTAAAAAATCTGAAGCGATTAATTTTATCCGAGAATAAAATAAAATACATAGAACCGGACGCGTTTTCCGGACTGGAAGCTCTGGAAGAATTGAACTTAAAACAGAATAAAATCGGCGAACTAAACGAATCCGTGTTTCAAAGTGTGACGAACATCAAAAATATATGCTTAAATTCCAATAATATCGTAAAAATTCCGACCGACGTCTTCGGCAATTTGACCGCCATCGAAGTTTTAGATTTAAGCAATAACCAATTGGAGTACGTCGACGATTCGTTATTTAACGGACTATCGAGCGTGACCGAACTTCAACTGCACAACAACAACATCAAGAGCGTATCCGGGAACGCCTTCGCGGACCTGACGTCGTTGAAAAAACTCGACATAAGCAGCAACGAAATTTCCGAATGGGAAACGGACACCTTTCGCGATTTAACGGAATTAGAAGTGCTCGACGTTAGCATCAACAAATGCAAAAAATTACCGGACCTATCCAACTTGTCGAGGCTCAAGTATTTCGATTTAAGCAACAACAATTTGGGCGGCATCGACAACGGCGACTTTCGGTCCCTCGAAAATTTAATCGTGCTGAAAGCGAAATACAACGAAATTAAATATATCGAGGGGGACGCGTTCAGGAACGCGTCGTCGCTGACAGAACTGGACTTGAACAGCAACGCCCTCGATCGCATCAGTCCAGAAAATTTCGAGGGCCTCGCGAACTTGCGCGTCTTGAAATTGTCCTACAACGGCATCGTCGCGATCGACAGCGACTGCTTCAAGAATTTACCGAACCTACGTTCCCTCAATCTCGACAGCAACGGCATCTCGGAGTTGTCGCGCGAATTTTTCCGCAACCTCGGCAATCTTCGCGTCCTCTCGATCAAGGACAACGGCTTCGCCGAACTGGAATCGGACGTGTTCGGCGACTTGAAAAACCTGAAGCTGCTGGACGTCGGCTACAACTCCTTGAATTTTAACGACGACGGCAACTTTAACGGGCTCGACAATTTGCAGTTCTTGTACATGCATTGTCTGCGTAGGACCGATTTCGTTCGGCTGGCGTCGGAAAAGCTGGACAACTTGGTGCTGTTGGACGCCCTGTACGTTCCGTTGGAGAATCTGACGCCCGCGTTTCTGGACGACGCGCCCACTTTACATTTCCTCAAGGGAATGTTTTATAACGTCCCGGTCGACACAATGGCCGTTTTCGAAAACACGCCCGATTTAACGCTCCTGACCGATTATCATCAAGTGTAAAAGATGGACTAAATAATTTTGCCGCTAATGTACCTCTGTTGCTGCACGTTTTAATTGCTTTGTCATCTGTTGGTTGGTATTATATTTGGAATCGCGAGTAAAGGCCCGATATTGCGAATTTGGGCCGAAGAGAACCCCCCCAGTTTTTACAAAAATTACCGGCTTATTTTGCTAAAGAATGTTTCGTGATTCGTGCACAATGGCGCCCGTGCTCGTTTTAGTGAGACATCGTTTTAGACGCACGTGTGGCCTGCGCGATCGTCCGATCTCAATCCCTTAGATTTTTATTTTTGAGGACATTTCAAATCCCCGGCGTGCCGATTTAATGATGTTGTAGAATTCGAGGAAAGAGTGCGGTAGTGTTGCGTCAGTCGACGTTTCGTCGCGCTATAAATTTTGAGTTCGAATGAACGGTGAAAACGTTTTGCACGTTTTTTTTTATAAATCCGTAGGTTTTAAGTTTCGATTCTTGGGAACCCTTGATTGAAATACGTATATAAACTAAAAGTTCCTTAGTGTTTAGATCCGTTGAAATGATATACAGTAGAACCTGTCTAAAATGACCATCTCTGGGACCTACTCGAGATGGTCACTTTAATCAGGCGGTCGCTTTGTAAGAACGAATTATTTATACACTAAAATTGTAAAAATTAAAAAGTATTTTAAACACATTAAAGAAATTATTTTAAAGCAACTTATTTAAAAAAAATCGCGAATTAATTTGCCGATAGCATAATGTCCCGCTGTTCTCCCTTAAATGTCGTTTTCTAAAAACTCCAACACTTTTCGTTTTTCTTCCGAATTTAGTTCCTTATAAACTTTTTTTTTAATCGTCTTGGACCGCACTAATTAACGATGCTTTCAATCAATAAATTGACGAAACAAGACCGATTTGTTAAACAATTTTGAAACCGTCCTCCAAAGAGTAAGGAATGTGAAACTTTACAGATGCCGAATTTTTCAAAAGCGAAAACAAGAATTTCATAACATTTTTTTTTAAATTTGTATCCACCCTGGTACAGGGGGGCTTTGGAGCTTCAACTGCAGCCGTTATTATTAATTATTAGCTCCGCTACCAGTGGGAAATTTCATCACCCCGCACTGGGATTCGAACCCACGACCCATTAGGCGAGAAGATAGTTTCCTGACCGCTCAGCCACCGAGTCGGCTTCAAAATCCTTACATACGCCATCAAGTGAGTTGTCCTCGAGTTTCTCTTCCTCATTGATTTGCTCCAAAAACTTTATTTATGAGACTCTTTTAACATCGCAAGAGTCGTTGACGCAATAACACATATTCGCAAGAGTCCTGGTGTTAAACATGCGTCGATATGCATCGAAACGTGCGTTGTTACGGATGGTAAGAACTTTGAACTGATAAACAACTGTAATTAATAAAGAAAACCGGGATATTCCTGAACACTAAAAATTTGATTTTTGTTTTCAGTTTTACAAAATAGAGGTGGTTTCGCGCCGCAACTGCACTGCACATTACACCGATACGAGTACCTGGTAAAATTGTATGGGCAAAAACAAAAAGTACACTGTTTAATTCAGTTTTTTTGTGCTCTATTCGCACGTGCAAACGAATTTTAAAAATTCTTATATACAGGGTGTTGTTTGAGGATATAAGACTTTATTGGTTTTTTGTTAATCGGGAATGTTGTAACTTTTGTTAATGTTGGTACATTAATTGTTTGGACAGTTTAAGAAAAGACTGTGTGCCAAATGTCACGAAAATATACAGGGTGGTTCGTTAATTATGTGATAAAAAAGAAATTAACAAAATCGACAAAACACGCTGAAGGGCGTAAGACCCATTATGTATGGTATATTTCGAGCGAGTTAAGCGACCCCTATTCGTGGTTAACGTATGTCCGTTTCCCAACGAAACATCCCGTACATAATCAAATCTAGTGGACGCGATTACGGTCGCAATTTTGTTCGTGAACTGAAATTTGAACGAAGGACGAGTCCGTTAACCAGCCAAATCGATCAAGTCGTTTCAAAATAGCGGCCGTTCAAAATTTAAAAAAACGAATCACCGTTATTAATCATCGGATCGGTAATATGAAATATGTTTTGGAATCGGCACGAAATTCTCTACCGATCATGTCTCTTCGTAATTTTCGCTAAAATGCGTCGTTTTAGAGATAATATAAAAAAAGGGATATATATATATATTTTTTAAATTCTTATAAATTGCTCTCGTAAATGTTATTTTTCAAAAAATGTATTTCTTTCGAGAAAAATTAAAAAAAAGACGAGGTACCGAGCGGTAGATCTTTATTTTTATTATCAAGCCGAACGACGGCAATGAAATTAGATTGATGGAAATTACTTGAATTAAATTAAAATGTAATAAACGACGTTGAAGATGTTTTTGACTAAATTGAAATCTTGAAGTGGAAAAATTTTAATCTGGTCCTATCGTTAAGTGTTATTCTTATGGGACAACGGTTAAAATAAATTTTGATCAATATCGCAGGTGTTTATATTTCGATATAATAAACAGATTGGCGCCGCGTGTTTGCAAACACTTGTTTTTACAAAAATTGACAAAAACATATTTTTTTCTCACTCAACAATCTCATTGTCAGATGAACGCAACGATTATCACATTTTTGTTGTTACTTATAGGAAATTGGATGTTTGATTAGTTGCCTATAAAGAGTAATTTACAAATTGTTTAATTAATTATAAATTAAGTAAACAATATATAAATAAATAAGATCGGTTGTTATCATGATAAATTTTTATACATTTTTGTATTACCTATTTATAATAATAAATTATCTAGATTCTCATTAAAATTTTTTTTTTTATATATAGGTAATTAGTAAGTTGTTTGATTTCACATTATTGTAACTAAACTCATTTTATTAATCTACTGGTTTTACAAAATAAAATACTTAAAAAAATGTAACTATTTACAATTTCAAACAAAAATGTCGGTCTATATTATGTAAATAGACAAGCCGAAACTAAAGGCAACTAACGCAAAACATCGACAATGAGATTTATAGTCCTAATAAGCCACTCCCTATTGTGTGATGGTTGCCTACTTTTTTTTTTGATGTTTAGTGGTTAGTGACACACACCTCGGAAGACACCAGGAAACCGCCGTCAGGTATTACTTCTAGTGATATTCCACCACCCGTACCGGGATTCGAACCCAGGATCCGTCAGGCGGAGGTCAGTCTCCTGACCACTCGGCCACCGGGTCGGCGTGATGTTGCCTACTGAAAAAAGCCAAGTTTACGCCAGGACATTTCAATCGTTCACTTTTATCCGCACCCAGCTGCACATGTGTATATTAGAATTATTTTTTTCTAAATCAAGTAATTAAAAACGTAATTATATTAATTAAACAGTCCCGGGGTTTGGTTCTAAAAGGGCCGAAAGGTCATAAAATGTGCATTTCCGTAAATCGATTTTAAACAAACATTTGCTGAAAACGCAGCGGAAAAGCGTGCGTGTTTTTTAACAAAAAAAAATCGACACAGGCCCTTTTAGAACCAAGCCCCGGATTTAAATTACGATCGACTTTTTTTGTCGTTAGGTGCGAATCGATGATCGCACGTGCTTAAACAGTTATTATTTAAATGCGTAATTTGACATCTTTATTTTTAGTTTCTGAAGGTCGTGCAGTCGTTCGATATATGCCTATAAACCGCCCTACGGCAGGGTTGCGCGCGTCGAGCCGACGCCACCGGATTTCCCATCAGAAACACGCACATTCCTCGATTGTACGCGAAAATCTTCCTGTTCTTTAAATTGTTGATAATGTAAATTACGTTAATTGACCGATTGTGGTAAAACCTCTTGCAATTTTTACGAACAAGCCCGTTGATAGTGTTTATAAACCATGGTGAGTGTACTTATTTGTTTTTAATTGCCAAAATTAATAGTTTTACGTAATATATTCACTGAATAACAACTTTATTGTTATTATTTTTATTAATTTCCTGGATGTAGTGTGATTTTAGTTAAGTAACCAATAAATAAATGATAATCGTCCAAGCCGATTGTTTTTTATCACGTAATAAATTAACGATAGTATTGTTATTCTAACAAAACACAGTAAGATAAATTAATTTTTATCTAAGTAGAAGTAAAAAACTCAGTACAAAGTAACGACAAAGTAAAGTAAGTATTTGAAAACAGATTAGTTTACGTTTGATAAATTTTTCAAATTTTTTTTGTGTGCCTTCAATTTGTCGGTTATAATATCGATCCTGCAATTAATTAATCTTTTAAAATATCAAGTTATCTTCGGTTCTTATTGGATAATTCGTGATAAAGTAACGTTTTCGGTCGTTATATAACTTTTAATAAATTTAAAAAAATCCACGTCGTATAATTCGTACTTTAATCTGTTTCAAAATTTACACGGGCTCATCAAATTATATTTAATTTGTGCAACTTGCGCCCTCATAAACCAAATACGACTTCAAACCTACAGTTGCCCCCGTGTCGGGCGCCTCTTTCGCCGCGCCCTTGTTACGGCGTCGAATTTGTGCTTTTAAGCGGGTTTATCCGCATAGTCTGTCGTGTCGCGGCGGTTAGAATCGCCCACGGTTATTTATGTACGCAACCAGCAGGCGATGTGATAAGCAACACGTCGCTGGCCGATTCAAAGCCGCCTCGAAATAAACGGCACATCCGACGCCGGATCGCGACACGACAGGCTATGTGGTAATATAGTTTTAGAGCGCTTTTCGACGGAAAATTAGTTTTAAACTCTAAATCGTCATCACTTATTCAATTAATGGTGATCGATTAATTTATTGCACTCATTCAAATGGCAGATAGGGGTCACGTTACATTTGGATGTCTAAATTTGATTGTTATCATTACTGTATTGATAACATTACTGTTAAAAAAAATTTAATTTAAAAGTACCGTATATTTTTAAGCAATTTTTCAAAGTCACAATTTAAATCCTTTATCGAAGGAATTCTTATCCTTAATCCTTTAAACGAATTACCTACCCCTAAAATAGAAAACGTGCCCCTTGTGCAATGTTTCGCTTTCAAGTTCACGTCACTTGAAAAACATATTAAATTCGGGCCTTTAACGGCATTTTTACGGATGCAACAGATTTTTGTCTACCCTTAAGACTTCAAACAATAAATCAGTCTTAACATCCACTGCAGAAAAACGTATTATCTATTAATGAGGAATTTAAAAACGAAACCCGAAATATGTTTGTTGGCAGTGTACGTATTTTGGTTCGATACGGGATCTTTTGCATAACTATACAATTACAAATATTTAGGATCAGTTTCATAATATGATAAAAACGTATTTTTGAAAATATGCACAAACCCTAGGGAGATTATAAGAAGATAAAATCTGGAATTATCTATAACTTAACTTAAATCTTAATTTTTGAGTTCTATTTAAGACATATTTTTCTAGTTCGAGTGTAAAGTCAATAGAGAGACAAAGAAATACATAATAATAATAATAATAATATGACATTTAAAGGTGATTTTTATCGAAAAATCAGTTACTTAGGAACACAAATAACGATCTTTTATTGGTATTACGTTTCTTACATTTAATGGGAGCCATATATATAATTTAAATTGGCTTTTCTTAGCCAATCGTATATTGATTTTCTATTCGACTTATGTTAGACTAGAATATAGGGTGTTTTCAAACATAAGATCTTATTTGTAAGGGGCGGTTTTACAGGCCAAAAATCAAGTTACGAATGTTCCAAATTCCGGCACAAAACAGTTTTATAGTCACTGGTATCTACCTATTTATAATAAATGGTCGCATTCAGGGAATTGTAGCGTCGAAACGCTGCAGCGCTGTAACGCTTTATCTTGCCTGAATAAACATTTTTAGTTCTAGTTATTTTTAAGCTTTTAATTCTTAGGTTGGCAATTTTGTTTTTAAAACACTCAAATTTTTATGTAAAACTTACCTTGTAATATCTTCAACCTTTCTTCTTAAGTTACTGCAAGGGAAATGACTTCGTCTCCGAATTGTAACGTTATAAGTCATCTTTATTTTTTGCATAAACCAAAACATACACAAGCAACATAATTTGTTAGGTTAGACCGCATGGATGCGTCATTGCTTTATTTATGCCCCTATTCTGTAAAAGTTAGTTAACATTATGTTAACGTTAAATTATGTACATAACATCTCTCTGTTGTGATGTGCAACATTATAGCATTAAAATCGTATTCTGTAATTGGATTAATGTTTTACTAAAAGTTGAAAAATGTATATTTTTGAACCAACGGGATTTATCACATGCGCATGAATTGTTTTCATAACCGTATTTTCGAATTGTTTGGATTTTAAGGTTATGTATAGGTTATAAGTTATGTTCTAGTTACAAAATGAGTGTAACGTAATATTAGGATACAAAACCAAAGTTTTAAACATATAGGCACTTAATATGTATTTAATGAATGATATTTACTTCGAAAAATCAGTATACTTGAACGCAAATAACGATTTTTCAATGCGATAATTAATTTTCTAATTCGTAATGCGAAAGCTTTTGTAAAATTATAAATTACGGGTTTTGCTTAGTCCAAACCTCTTGTAATAGTCTGATACTATTCCTATTGATTATGTAATATTTACTTAATATGACGGTAGTGTTAAGGACATAAGATGCTTATTCATGTAATTGAGGAGCGTTTTACTAACCAAAACATCAAGTTACGAAATCTTTGGAAATTCGCGGCGACAAAACGGTTTTGATTAAATGTCATGTGACTGATCCGTTTTATAATAAACTGGTCTCATTCAGTTTATAAAGAATTGTAGTCATAACTGTACAGACGCTGTATACCTTTATCGTCCTCTTCTAGGTAGCTAGTATATGTCATTATAAGCAATATTATCATCCATTCCTTAAAGATCAACAAAAATTATTGACACAAGAAACGAAAATTACTGCCATACATAACCTTACAAACCCAATGTAAAATTGTTACTTTACGTTTTACCTCACTGTTATTTTACAGTGAATTTTACTAACATAATGTTATTAACAGCGGACATTTTCCTTATAGAATTGCATTTTCGTTGCATACTTTAAAATTTTACATTTTATGTAGTTAACATAATTTGTTAAGCGTAACATTTGCTTACAGAATCACAGCATTAGTTATAAAGCGTTAAAGCGGAATATTTATATGCTTTAATGCATTACTAAAACGCTGCAGCACTGCGAGTAAAGCAGACACCATTCAGAGCTTCGCTTCGGTAAAGCGCTACCATTCCCTGAATGCGACCAATGTTCGAAGTTAACACCGTGTACTTGAGGGCCTAGTTGGGTTCGGCGTATCCATGAATCATCATACGTTGTTAAACTCACGCCTTGTCGAATTATCGCTGCAGCTGCTTCCACACGGTTATGAAGATCGCGTCTGTTAACGATTTCTGGTGTGTATACTAATGTCTTCATTAGTTAATCGAGGATCGAGGTCATGCGATGGGACCTCCTCGACCAAGCCATTGGTTCCGGAAGCAATTGTCCAAATGTCGACAAGCTAGACAACATCCTTTGAAAGTTCAGGGAGATTATTGCGCAAAAATAATAAGTAGTCAGCACCTGTTAAGCGAGGTGGTAACACACGGGGACCAATAAGATGACCATCGACAAGTCCGGCCCATACATTCATAGAAAATCTTTGCTAGTAGTGCGCGTCCGACGTATAGTATATGGATTATTGACACTCCAGATATGAGTATTGTGGGCGTTGTGTATTCCGTTGTTTGTAAACGTTGCTTCATCGGTCACTAACACAATTGAGGGGTAGTCAAAAATTACACCGTGGTGTCTTACAAACCATGAACGAAATTCAACGCGTCGAAGATGATCACCAAGTTGCAGTGCGTGCACACGTTGCACGTGGTATGGACGGAGGTGCTCTTCACGCAAATGTTCGCCACACAGTGGAATGTGAAACGTCTACTTGTCGTGCACCAGGTCTAATATTAACTCTTCGGCCTCTAAAATTCGCCGGGCTCGACCAGGTCCTCCATCGCGCCCTCGATGCGGATGCAAGTCGCCAGTCTTTCAATAATCAGTCTTAAAAATAATGCCTAGAGTTAATTGGTCATTAACGCTAAACGTGAGTCAAAATAAACAAATACAGATTTCTGTCATGCAGATACTCAGCCGATCTACCAGAGTGCCCAAACATGTTCAGACTGTACAAACTGTCTATCGCCATATTTTGGCCTGTAAAACCACCCCGTAAAAATAAGATCCCAAGTTTGGAAACATCCTGTATATAAGAATCATAGATTTTATTCGCCTATAGTTTTCCAAACTAAAAATTAACACATTGGCTTTCCAGTATTGGTAACTAATCACTATAAAATCTTTAGCCAATATAACACATATTAAATAATATGGACCAATATAGGTTATGCAGTGACCGGCATAAATTTGAGCACAAATGGAAAACTTTTTTTATTTGAAATTTCTCAGAAAATTCGATTCTACGTAAAAATCTCCGCACAGTTGCAAAATCGTAATACGCACGTTAAAGTTCGAATGTGGCCTTCCGTATACGAGGGACGTTCAAAAATATGAAATCGCCTCAAGAGTAAAGTGCCCTTACTTTTGAAACTACACAAAAAGTTTCTTACAATTGCAAGAAGATATCAAATACAAAATTCTAGTCATTTGTTTTTCACTTTTGACCTATTTTTTTCCTACGTAGAATAAAATTCTCAAGTTTTGTTCTTTATTTTTATCAGTTAAATGTTCTTGTTTTTTTTTAATATTCAATTAATTTTGTTAATTACGATGCGACGTATTTGTGTGTTCCTTTTATATTCGGACACAAAAAATTCGATTATTTTAGCGCTAGTTTCGATTATGATCGTTTTCTAGTCATCAGATGATCGAAAGTTAAATACGATAGTACGTCTTTATGTTGCCCAATAATAAATTGAATTTAAATAAATTTGTTTTATTATCTAATACATGCGGGGGAAAGAAAAAAGTTGGCCTAAACGTAAAAACGATGTTTTTGAAACAAGCGACTGTAAAAACGTGTGACATTTTTAAACGACTCGCCCTGTTTAATCGACAAACTAGTGTCGAATAAGTTTGATTAATTATGAAGCATTCGACCTCATTTTGTTGCTTCTATTTTCGCGTCGATCAAGTTCGACCTTGTGTGAGGAAACGAAAGCTAAATAGCGGACGTCCGAAAGGCCCTTCGGTCTCGATTAGCCGTGGAAAGATAAATGCACGTCTCGATTTAAATAATTTTATTACCATATTTAGGTCGTAACGTAGAGGTCGCCTGAAGATATTGAAAAGCGCCGATTGAAATAATATAGTACATTTAGAACCGACGCAGAAACATAGTTTTATAGAAATTTTTCGCGGTTTTGTGTGTTTTTGCTTTTGTTAGTCAAGATCCCATCCCCTTCCTTACTCCACTTGACAAAGTGCCGTAAAGTCGAGAGATACTGGTAAGTCCATTTTTTAACACAAAATACCAAACATTTTTTGGTCCTTCGATAGCCGAATATTTAGATAACATTTTACATTTTGCATTTAGTAGACTACGATTTCAATTAGTGCTTTGCAATTAGTTACGATGGCGAGTGTGAAACAACAGCAATTAAATATTTTAATAGCAAAGAAAGAACAATATTTGATTAGTATATAAAATCTATACAAGGCCAGTCCAGGATATATCAAATACGGATAAATTGAATATATTTTGCACGCGATGTAAAGGTTTAAAAGAAACTCAACAAAAATTTAGCGACCTCTTAGATGGGATAAATCTTTTATCATATGAAATGTTCCGAAATATACCGAATTAGACGCTTTTGACGAATTTTTGTGTCATATAGAGGTTGTAGCAGGTAAAGCAATTAAAACAAATCAAATTAAATTTATTGAACAAAAATCGTGCAGTAATAATAGTAGTAGCACGCGCAGACTGCCGGACATCTCCCTGCCTAGATTCAGGGGTCAGATACAAGATTGGCCGCTTTTCATGGAATGTTACATAAGTTTGATCGATAACAATAATGAATTAAATGATATAGATAAAATTTATTATTAATAGGGTGTTTGAGTGGTAGTGCGCTTAATGTCTGCTACGGGCATCCCTCCTACGGGAGACAACTATAAAATAATATTGAAGGCACTAACAGATAAATTCGAAGACAAACGTATTCTAGCAAATTCTTATCTAGAAAATTTATGTTTATAATTTATACTGTTTATTTCAGTCGCTAAGGAGCCTCACTTGCAGAGAAATCGAGTCTGAAACCGAACTGAAAGAATGTCTGCACCAGTACGTGGAGAACCGCGACTTCACCGTGGACGACGTGAAAATCCTGAAGGTGAAGGACAGCAGCCTGAAACGGCTGTCGATCGACGGATTTCCGAAGCTGAGCCAATTGACGGAATTGCTGATCAATTTTGTCAACTTGCAAAAGATGGAGGCGAACAGTTTCGAAAATCTGTCGTCCTTGAAGGAGTTGAACTTGGAATTTAACGCTTTAAGCGATCTACCCCGAGGCGTTTTCGACAACCTCGTTTCGTTGGAGCGCCTAAATTTGGGCAACAACAAGTTCGAGTCGATGCCGGCGGGGGCGTTTGTTCGCTTAAAGAATTTAAACAAACTGTCGCTGCACGCCAACAAAATCAGCGGCATCGAGCGTAAGACCTTCGAAGGGCTCGAGTCGCTGCAGGACCTGAACTTGAAAGAAAACGCGATCAAGAGTTTAGATTCGAATGCGTTCGAAAGCCTCGCGCAACTTAAGCTCTTAAATCTAAGTTCGAACGAATTGACGAAGCTGCCGGAAACCGTTTTTGCCGGATTAAGCGGCGTCGAAAGTATCGATCTGGGCGAGAATCAAATAGAGAGTATACACAAAAATAACTTTAGGGGTTTGGAAAAATTACGAAAATTACGGTTGGAAAACAATAAAATAGAAACCGTGGACGATAAAGCTTTCGGAGATCTAAAATCCTTGATCGACTTGAACGTGAACAGCAACGGCGTAAAGGAACTAAACGATAACCTGCTCGTTTGGACGCCATCGTTAGAAAACTTATCTATACAATCGAATAACTTGGAAAAAATGCCAAATACCTCGAAGTTATCTAATTTGCGTATGTTAGATTTATATTTAAATGAATTTACTTCCGTGAGCGTCGGCGACGTCGTAAATTTAAACGAATTGGTCACGCTCGATTTGTCGGATAGTAAGATTACCAAAATCGAACCGGGATCGTTTAACACTTTGTCAGCACTCAGACGCCTTTATCTGCAAGGCAACTCCATCGAAAAGATAGAAGCCGGTTGTTTCGACGGACTAACGAAATTGCTTTCGCTCAATTTGGCGCGCAATCAAATTGCGAGCATCGACGACGACAGCTTCAAAGATTTGCATAGCCTAATGTGCTTATTATTGGAATCGAATAAAATAGATAATATTAGTCGCGACGCGATAAAACCGCTAACGTCGTTAAGAATCCTAACCTTGAACGATAACGACATAAAAAAAATCGAACCGGACCATTTCGGCGCCCTGAAACACCTGAAGGTGCTCAATTTAAGTTGCACCGACATCGCGATCGATCCCGACGGTCAATTCGAGGGCCTCGACGAGCTGCAGCTGCTCGACCTGAAGTTCCTCCGATTGGAAAAGCTCAACAGGCTATCGAGAACGTCGCTGAAAAACTTGATAATGTTGGACGTCTCGTTCACGAGCCTCGGCGAGGTGCCCGCGGACTTTTTCGATCACCTCCCGTCCCTGAGGATGATCAGGTGGCACACGCACGACGTTCCGGAAGAGCTCCTCTCCAAATTCCGGAGCATGCCTAGATTGACGTTTTTAGAGGAATCTCAGACGTTGTAAATCGCTATTCGCCACGTTGTTTTCTAGCATTCAAATTTTAGATCGATGTACTACCAACGCGCGTCCGAAACGTTTTTCGGCCTTGGTCGGTTCAAATCCGTCAAGACCAAGACCGAAAGACTTTTTGGACGTCCGTTGTTCAGAGACGAAACGAATCGAAACCAATTTCGTTCGCCTCGAACGATTATGGAAGAACGAAAAATTTGTTCGATTCGATTCGGCCTCGAGCTTCTTCATTGCCTTAAACACACACGCGAATTACGGTGCAATCCAAATGTTTTTGTATCTATTAGTTTTAAAGAGAGTTGTTAATATTAGCCACGTAATCTAATGTTGCATTGTCGTGGATAAAGTCGTGGCTAGAAATTAAGAAATTTAACAATTAATATTGAATGCCTCGATAATGTCGAATACTTATATTTCTATAAATTAGTTAAGCTTATGGATGTATTTTATTACATATATATACGCGTAGTTAATGAGCAAAAAAAACGACAACTTTATCAGTACTTTTCATTGTTTCAGAACTCATTTTGAATGTCCAAACAGTTTTTAAGGTCTTGATTGGTTATGGAAAGATAAAGGCAAGTCTTATTGTTAGCTTAACCTTTGAAGGCCCACATACTGAAACACTCTTCCAAAAATATCCACCTTATGGTATTTTGATGTAAGGAATATGAATATGATACTCAAAAAGTTTCATCTTGGTATCTTCGATATTCAATGAAATGTGGCATGTTCCATTTTTGGAACGTTGGGACCTTCGAGGTGTGAAATTAATAGTAATTGCAAAAAAAAATGTAAATTGTTGCCATGTTCAAATCTATACAAAACTTGATCAAAATATATTTTTATTCTCAAAACATTTCACATGAAGAAAAAATGAAGCACACTAGACAAATTTAGTCAGATTTTTTCAAACATTGTGGAACAATGGGAAGCAGCGCTCATGAAGACGTTTTCCACAAAATTCGCACCACTTTGTTGTATTCTTGGAACAAACACTGCAACGGCCCTGTGAAATGTTGGACAAAAAGTGGTTTGCACTGGAAGCTCGCACATCAGCACTGACTGCAGCAGTAGGTCCACCCCGTCTTTGGCGAAGTGTGCTCAAACCAACTTTCATTGCAACAATTGCAACTTCCCTTCGGAATTCTAAGTGGGAAATGGCATCTTTACCAATCAAGTGGCAATGAAGGCGCCAAGCTGCCACAACAGCCATGTTCAACCCATTGGAAAATAAGTTCCACCACCATTTTTTTGATCGCAGTTTTGGCCTGTATGTTCCCATCAAACGATCGAGCAAATCTACACCACCCATACCTCAAAAGAAACAAGTTGGATAAGAATTATGATTGTAAATACATGTCCAAACAACTGAAACCAAAAAAGCTTTCCAAAGCCTTTTAGAAAGTAAATCTATAAAATTTACCTTTGTTGTAATCAGCAATCAGCTTAGGTTGTTGAATAGATTTCTTGCATTTTTCTTTGGCTGAATACCGATTGGCACTTTGCAATGGCAAATGTGTTGTGCAATTAGACATTATTGTTACCACACTATTATCATTCCATCGAATTCAAACAACCTGCCCATCACCTTGAACTTCGAAGTCTCCCCTCGGTTTCTTAGCAAACTCTTTCACAGGAACAAGTGGACATTTTGAAGTGCGGTTATCACGTACAGTTCCAACAGCTCGAAATCCTTGACTGCTCAAATTTGTCATCAATTCGTAGGAAGTGAAAAAATTATCAAAAAATAAACAATGACATTTAGTCACACAGTTAAATACACAGCACAGTTAAATAACGACGAACTGACATTCTAACAAGAAAATTATCTGAAAAAATCAAAAATTAAAACTTCGAACCCTGAAAGGCCCAATGTTCCAAAAATGGAACATGGACATTCAAACATGCATAACTCATGAACGAAATCATTCTGTAAAATAATAAAAATACATATGCATAGCCCAAACATGTGGGAACAAAATGAAACAATGAAAAAAGTAAATATTTTATTTCAATATAAAATAAATGCAATGATATGAAATCCATTGAAATTTCATAAAAATGCAGAATTATAAAACAAAACAACCACAAATGCAGAAAAGATATCATCATGAGTATTGACAGGGTCAAAGTTTAACATCTCCACCATACATATTCAAAATATCAAATCAATTGATTAGATCCAACTCCAGCAGTGTTGTTTTAAAGATATGTTCCATTTTTGGAACATTGGGCCATCAAAGGTTAAGGGGGTATTATCAGGGTCCGCCATATTGAAAAGTATATCAAATGAAACCAATATTAATATACATTGTTTACGAAAGGTTCATGATTCGTATAGATACCTCCAACGTTCTAGTTTTCAACAAACTTGTTGCGTTTTCTTAATAAGGTTAAGAAATTATTAAATTTGCAATCAAACATACAATAGTATTTTAAAGAAATACGTCACTTCAGGGAATAAAAATCACCTGGAGTAATAGATAAAGCATATCTACGTACTACAAACACAACGTTAACAGTTAAAAATTAACCATTTTTAAGAACAAAGGGCATAAAACTTAACCTAAATTACTATAATCTAGGAACATTTTCGTGCTGTGTTTGTTAAGTTGAGTCAATTTGTAGTTCGGCTGTTTTTAGAAGGATGGCAGCACGTGCAAATTTTTGCGTTGTTAAACGTATAATTTATGAAACTTCATTCAAAGTAAATAGAAAAACAGAATAATGTTTTGTTTGTATTTTTAAGGTTAAATTTCCACAATAGTCAGCTTCAGTTCTACTTCACTTTACGTCATATGAAATTTTCAAATTGCAGTGAAATTGTATTTGTTTTTGCAAAATATAGTCGTGCTAACATTTCGTAATGAACAAATTTAAAGTCGACCTAGGTTTTGCAAAATAAAGATGCATAAGGATAAAGACATAAAGATAACGGCAACACTGCTAACTTAAAATATCGCGAATTAGCATTAAAAAAATTTAAATTGTAAATTCTTTAGCAGTATATACATATGCCATCTATTAGCAAACTTGTAAGTGTTAGTTCCAAAATTGCCGTCGATTTTGACTGTAGCGTGCTAATACCCCCTTAAGGGCCGAACAGGAATGTACAGGCAACGAGTGGGAGGAGTCGAGACAACAAAATATATAAATACCAGTCGGGCCTTGGCGGCCTCCGGCCGCCGCGTCCCTCCTTTGACTCGCTTCGCGAGTCTGAGAGTCGCTGCGCGACAATGGGTCGCTACGCGACGATGGGTCGCGCGATCGAGAGAAACGTCAAACGAAACACGACGACGGACGGTCGAAAATACGTCCGAAAGAATCGATTTTTTCGCGCGTTTCCCTTTCGAACGTCGAAACGAGACCCGACCCACTCCGGCGGGACGTCCATTAACTCGCCGAAAAACGCGACCCCCCGTCGAAAATCGCCCCGATCTCCAGTTATAAACGGAGTAAATCGACCCCGAAATCGTCGAAAAAACCGCGCCTCTCGCGGCCGCAACTTGCATTTGACATATTATATAGTAGTTAAATGCAATTTGTCAATACTTAATTTTGAGTTACGGTACTTGTTTGTACTGATCTCGTTTTGCCATTAAAAATTATTTCGTTGTGGGTTTATTGTATATTGAATTAAATAATCGTCCACATTTTCAGATAAATTTACTAAGAGAGCTGGAAAGATCAGCTCTAAATCACAAGGCACACGTACGAACTATGAAAGTGCCTTAAACCCCAACAAAGAAGTTAGTCTGACCGATGGGAAGGAGCCGAAAGACCGCCAATCTACTGATACGTAAACTAAAGGTGAGCGTACATTATGCCGGGTCGCAGAGGGCCGCATCGCATCGCAAAATGCACCCAGGCAATTGATTGCGCTGCAATGCGGCCCGCCGCGTCCCGACACAATACACGCTTACCATAAGAAAACACTTTCACTGCTTGGCGAACTGAGGTTCGGCACTTTTGATGCGACCACGCTCTAGGGGAAGTTAGCCTAGGGCTATACGGCAGTAGTTCGGACTTTCAATGGAAAATCGAGAAGGATTTCGAAGGGAAAAGGGAGTAAGTGCGAAAAAGTGACGGTGAATACGTATGAGGGGATGACAAGAGGGTAAGCGAAAAGGAACCATAATGGCCTGCTTCGCTGGATTTCGGTCTTCCCATAACCACTATCATTACTCGAAAAAATCTCTTCGATCCGTGTACTGTTATATAGATTGTTACGTTCGTTATTACTAGGATTAAAACTACGGAAAAATTGAGAATTGACATGCTTGAGAAAGACATGCTTAAAGAATTACGCGAATCAAGTGATGACAAGAAATGAGAATAAATTTTTTCAAAACTAATTGTTCGCAAACATTTCATTAAAATGCTAATAAAAACGTAGTTCGTTTTATTTTATGTTCCGACGTTTAGATGTTAATGTAATTACACCATCGTCGCGCTGATTAAATTAAATAACGAGGTCAGTGTGGAGCGAGACGATGCCGACGTTATCGAGAGGCATCAATAATTATTATCGTTGTTTTTTATAGTGCGTTCTTCAAACGTGAATTTAATCGGACGAATTACGACCGTGATTCACGTCAAAAATTAAAATTATAATCAGTATTTTATTATGTCTCGACCGAAATGTTACTATTAATCGGAACGATCGTTTTGAGTTGCTTTTTCGTGGTGAGACAACTGAGCACGTGGAAGAAAAAGGGCGATCCGCAGTATGACGTTTCCGTCGCATTTTTCGAAAATATTTACTTCCATCGTAAGTACAACGTATGGGCGCAGTTTCGGCGAATATCGAACAAAATTTATCGCGACTTCCCTTCTAAACGGTGAGGGTTTTTGTTGAACGATTCTTTGTTGGGCGCAATTTAAACAAATTTCTTTTTAGGTATTGCGGTCATTACCAAAGGTGAAGGATTTGGATTATTTTTCCGATCACGTTCGCTTTGTGCCAGAAAACAACTTATTTTCCCTGCGGGGATAGAAGTGGCGACACTCACTCTGTCGTTTACGAATGGCAAAAGGAAGATGATGTTCGAGCTCGTTTCCGGTTGCTCTGGGGAGGTTCTGCGTTACTTCGAAGAAATGAACGTCGACGTCGTCGAATTTGAAATTGAGGCGCGTTCTCCCGATTCACCAACAACTTCGGGGTAACCTGTGAGGATTTAATGAGGGATCCCAACAACGAATTATATTTGATGGGGAAAAAATCTTATCGACCTCACCGGTGCTTGGAATTGTTTCAAATTTGACGTGCTCGTGATAACACCTAAAATCGCAAAGGTATACAAGTTAAATTATTTATTTGTAAAATAATGTTTTAAAAAAAATTCATTATTTTATTTACATCATATGTTCTATTCGATGGTCAGCAACTAACTAACCGCTTAAGGAAAAAGCTAACTATATTTTAGCCTAATTTCATGTCTGTTGAACTAAGGACAATGAAGTCCATTGTTCTCATGATGTTATGGCTAGTTATATTCGTCTCATATAACTTACATGCCTATATTATAAATTTTTGTCACTTTTGTTGTACCTATTTTAACATCGAATAATTTTCGAAATTTGTTCGTTGCACTATTTAACTGTTTTAAGTTATAGAATTTGACGTATGCGTCGATTTAATAGAAAAATAGTTATTTTTGCTTAAATTTCTGGTTTGAAAATGCCATTCATTTTGGAATAAGTACCTATAGTGAAAATTGTATTGAAGAATTACAAGAAAATAAGCATTTTTTTCTACAAAATCGATGCATACGCTAAATTCTATAACTTAAAATAGTTCGAAAATTATTATTTTGGCTGTGAACTTGAGCGAAAGTCCCGTAAAATTTGCGAATTTGAACCTTAAAGCGAGCTCTCCTGGGAGGCCTTCGGTAAAACTCTCAAACTAAAAATAAGTCGCGAAAATGGCGGTTGGAGAAATTAGAAAAGGACGTTCATTGATCCGCACACGATAGTACGCTCGTATATTTTTCGGGTTCGTTGTCTACACGATCGTTGAAATTTCCAGCAATAGTTGTTTGCGTTGCCTATTTCGACAACTTTCAGTTTAACGAACCAATTTAATAATTACAGTATTGTATAACGCGTTATAGATCTTACTATTTACATGTTAAAATAGGTACAACAGGAGCACGAGGGCGCGGAGCGCTTGTGATAAGTGTCTAACTTGCGCCCTCCCCCCCTCGATCCAAACACAAAAATGACAAACATTTAAAAATACAACAACATAAAATATATCTCTATTTATTTTTAGTTTTCGTATTTTATACGTTTTTGAGCCCCAAACCTAGTTGCGCCCGTCGCGGGCGCTTTTTTCGTCACGCCCTCGTTGCCCCGTTGCGTGTAACTAGCACGAAAAGGGCTACTGACCGTAACAAACGACAACGAGTACGTGCCGGGCCTTTTGGACCAAGACCCGACCAAAAAGTCGTCCCCCAAAGAAATGACGGTCGCGGCGATAAAGGGCACTTCTTGTTTGTGGAGGGCGGTCGTAGCGATCACGCTCGCGTTCAGAAGACCTCGGACGAAGTCAGTGGAATTTCACAAGGCAATTCAAGCGATCATCTACATGACTAACTCCCAAATCACGCGCATACACTTTATCACTGAATGTGACGTGTTGGGACTCGGCGGTACCGGAGCCAATCTGTCGCAGTACTTTACTTTAAGTTATGCTAACGGTCCCGGATACAAACCGTACGTGAACGGGTCAAGCATGACTTAACAAAAGACGATCTGAGTAAGTACTTCGCCTTTTAAAAATTTCAACGATTTTTTAACAAATTATGTTCTGCAGCAAACAAAGATCATCAGTACCTCGCGTTGGTGGAGTTGTGTTCGGAAACGCACAACGGAGAAAACGGAGAAGATGAGGGAATATTTGGTCAGGGACCGTGGGCCCATCTATTCATAGGTGTTCTGGAACAAAATGTCATTCCTCGCATAATGGGCTTCGCGTCACGTGTTATTACAAGGGACTATTTTACGCTTTAAATAAGAACGTTATTTTATATATTTTTTTTGAAATCACCTCTCTAGTATTATGAAATTTACTTATTACGAAATATAGTTTGTACCAAACGTGAATAAAAATAGAATTGTCATATTTAGGGCCGATCTTTTCCATCTTCCATTTAATTTAATTGACACATGTTTACCGCAGAAACGTTTGTTCAGACAATTGTTTCCGTGGTAAAAATTTGTCATCTCCCAATAAATTTTACCACGGAAACAATTGTCTGAACAAACGTTTCTATGGTAAATATGTGTCGATTAAATTAAATGGAAGATGAAAAGATCGGCCCTTAATATAATATGTTATTACAAGAAAGTTTAGGTCAAGCAATTATTAATTTGTTTTGTTTCTCTATTAAAACGAAATTAAATTAAGTAGGTAGTATCAATTTTGTATTATTTCTTTAAATAAATATTTAAGTCAAACCGGTAATGGTTATATTTTAATTTATATTTTTCCAGTTGGTATCTTATCGAAATAGAACAATTGCCCGATTTAAATTGCAAAAGAAACCGTAATAAATATTTAAATGGCGTCCTTATTTTTGCGATTTTTAATTTATTTATCTACAACAACGTAAAACGATTTCCTACGATTTATCGAAAATAAGTGCCGAAATTGTTTTTTAAAAAACTCCCGAAAATGTTTCGGAAAATTTTCTTTTCATGATAATTTATAAAGTGAAAATCGAATTTGCAACTATACGTAGACCCTCTGTTATCCGGTCCATGTGGGACATAAGAGGTCAACCGGACAATTCGGGGATCGTTTAAACGAGGAAATATCGCGGAGGAATAACACGTGCACTATGATTCAAGGTTATTAGCCGACTCGGTGGTCGAGTGGTTAGGAGACTAACCTTTCGCCTGACGGGTCCTGGGTTCGAATCCCGGTGCGGGTGGCGAAATATCCCCCCGGTAGGCATTGGATGTCCCGGGGAGCACTAGAAGTAATGCCTAACGGCGATTCCTGGTGTCTTTCGGGGTGTGTTACTAAAAAAAGGTACTTATCGTAAGCCGACCCGGTGACCAACTGGTCAGGAGACTGATCTCTCGCCTGACGGGTCCTGGGTTCGAATCCCGGTACGGGAGGTGAAATATCCCCCTTGTTGGCATGGATGTCCCGGGGCAATAGAAGTAAATGCTTAACGGCTGTTGCTGGTGTCTTCCAGGGTGTGTTACTAACCCAAAAAAAGATACTAAAAAAAAGTAAGGGTTTTATTGCTTACTGTTAGGTCTTTCCATACGTTATTCAAGATAGGTTCATCAATAAAACCTCGTATTTTACAGTACTAATAAATTGCAGCCCTTTTTACCATGCCATACACGATGTGCAGGTAAATCATCGGTAGAATAGGTCACGTTCAAAACTTTAAACTGAATATTAGAAATAATACAATTTTGTAGTCCAAAAGTCCAATTGTGTGTAAGGTTTACTTTTGACGGCCGATATGCACTTATGTGCGCGTTACTTCCTGAATTATCAGTGAAGTCTTTTTTGTCCTAATTAAACGATAACGAACAGAAATGCAGATAAGCGATAAAATTTGATTTTATCATTTCTTCGGGATGACCACACCTACGCTTTTAATTGCAATTAGTCAAAATTGGTTGATAAAAACCGGAAGACACTGCAACATTTTTTTTCCCAAGTAATCTGCTCGGTTACGGAATTAGAATAGGAAATCAGGCTTTGGGGCAGTTGCTACCAATCATAAGTGTATGTCATTCTCGCGTTGGTTATCAAAGATGAGATCAACATATCGCTCAAGAGTATAAGCTGTAATTAAATTTGTTCAATCAAATTTGTAAAATCAAAATCTGCTCGCCCAGGAACGAGATCGTGGGGATGCTTTTTTTGGGGCTGGCAAAAAAAGGACGTTGGCCTAGTCTGGAAAAAGTGTATGGAAGGAAGCGACGGTGAATGCGTATGAGGGGGGTGACAAGGGGTAAGCCTACTTCCGGCTAGATTTCGGTCTCCCCGCAACCATTGCTACTCGAGTTTGTTCCGTTCGTTATGACTCACCCGGTATAGTAATTGGATGTTCCGACGTAAGTATTATACCTATCTATTTTTAATCGAGTAATCTGTTTACATAGTATATCGTTGAAATACGTTGCCGTGTCTGCCAATTTTTATCAAACAAGTTTGACAAACAAATTTTCATTGTAATTAAGCGCGTAGGTGTTATGCGTTGTAGTAAGTATGGTAACCCTGAAGAACGTGATAAAATCAAATTTTTAACGTTTATCTACGCTACTGTTCGTTATCATTTAATTAGGACAAACAACTTCACTGATAATTAGGAAGTAACGCGCACATAAGTACATCTGCTGCCAAAAGTAAACGTTGTCGATTTGCATATACAGTGACAGGCATAAAGTTGGACACAAACGGAAAACTTTTTTTACTTGAAATTTTTCCGAAAATTTTATTCTTCGTAAAAAGCTCCGGATAATCCCAAATTTAAAATATCCAGGTCAAAATCACAATATAACCTTTCGTATACGAGGGACGTTCAAAAATATGAAATCGGCTCAAGAGTAAAGTACCTTTATTTTTGAAAATTTGGGAAAAGTTTCTTAAAATTGCAAGAAGATAGCAAATACGAAATCCTAGTAACTTATTTTTTAAAATATATTTTTTTTACTTCTTGACCTATTTCTATTTAGAATAAAATTGTCAAGCTTTGTTCTTTATTTCTATCATTTGAATGTAATCACTTTGTTTTTATTTTTATTGCTCAACAAGTTTTGTTAAAGATGACGTGTTTGTGTGTTCTTTTTGTAGTTGGACGCAAACAATTCGATTATTTTAACGTTAGTTTCAATTATGACAATTTCCTAATCATCGGGTGATCGGAAGTTAAATTCAATAATACACTTTTATGTTACCCAATAATAAATCAATTTTAAATAAATTTGTTTTAAATAATATATACAGGGAAAAGAAAAAAGTGGGCCAAAAGGAAACAAAAATATCTTTGAAAAAAGTGACGATAACTTAGTATTCGACATCTTCATGTAATTCTGGAAAACTTTCCCAAATAACATTTTTGTGTATTTTCGTAAATAAGGGTACTTTACTCTTGAGTCGATTTCATATTTTTGAACGTCCCTCGTATACGAAAGGTTATACTGAAATTTTGACATGTGTATGTGCCGAACGCAATGAAATGATTAGACGACAGGTGCTAGAAATAATTAGCATACCTATTAAAACTTTGTTACTATAAGTTAATTTCGAACTTAGAATCTAACAATTACAAAAATCCGATAATGAAATTTGTATCTACATGGCTAAACCTCGCGAAAAAGTGTAACGTAAGCACCTCAAAATTAGATGGGATCTCAGATTAAATTAAACGCTAATAGCAACGGGATCGAACGTATTGATAAAAGATGTTCAAGTCGGCGAACTCCAGTTTATCACATATCTACAATACAGGGTATTTCGAAAAACACGGTCGTATTGTTAGGAATAATGGACCACTTAAATCTCCCTAAGTTGTACGGCGCTGTTAAAATTTCAATTTTAGTTTCATTTTTCAGTTCGGCAATGTTTTTTTTTTTACTTTTTCACTTCCATAAAATGGATATTTTTCGAGATAATCGGATTTATAAGGAACGGCGTTGGATTATAATGAAAAGTTAAAATGTATGAATAACATAAAACAAATAACGAAACAAAGGACAAATGTTTATTCGCAAATCCCACTTATTTTTCAATATTCTATCAGCCTTAATAATATGGCCGTGTTTTTTGCAATATCCTGTATATAAAAATGTACAGGGTATTTCAAAAAAACATGGCAATATTGGTAGAAGTGATAAAACGGTGAAAAACAAGTGGGGTTTGCTTAACACACATTTGCTCGAAGGTCGTCCGTTTTTGTGATACAGGGCGTTTAAAATTAATTTCTGTAACACTGCTTTTCGACTGCATTAAAACTACAAATTGAAATTTCGCATGCAAATGATTTCGGGATTGGAAGGGTACTCGCCGTTCCCGTGTGTCGTTCGTTACGCAACGTTCACGACTAGTTTTTATTCGTAACTCTTTTGAGGTTAACTCTATAACCTTCGGTTTTTCCAATTTCGGTGCCTACAAATCCGACCTTAAAACAATTCTCAACGAAAGTTGACCGCAAATGTTGCGTAACCAACGTCGTAACGAGGGTATGAAGTGCCTGCTGCAAGTGTTTAACTTGCCCCTCCAACCCAAAATTGACAAAATTGAAAAAGTTTGCGGTATAAAATAGCGGACTTTGATACCTATTAATTTATTTACTTATATTTAATTTTTACTTTAATTTTTTGCTCGTGTAACGACGCGGCGCTGCGTTGTTAAAATACAGTCAAACGTCCATAAATTTTTTAAATCGAATTTTTTTGTAGAACACGTTCTTCGTGCATTTTATATTATAAGTATAACGAAGCAAAAATTCGTACATAACGATTTTTTTTTACATAAACCTTTCGAAATTTCGTTGGTACAGTGGCCGCCACAAAAACCGACATATGTCTTGAAGTGGATTTTAACGAATAATTTAGCAGATAAATTTCTGTTTTTATGTAACAATTTTTTTATGTTCGTTTTAATTCATAATTCAGAATAACGATTTAACAATTAAAATTGAAAACTAAGAAATTAAGATTGAAGACATTTTAGAACGCTCGTCGTTCCGTGCGCCAGCCGTTTTGGTGGTACCTTGCAACGATTATTTATTTCGCCAACTTGATATTTAAAGTAGTTTTATTTAATTCGCGCGTTACTGGACAAAGTTTACTCGATAGCGAATTGTTTAGATGAATCATTCATTTTGCCTTTATAACACTCTTAACATGTTTGATTGTCCTTTTTTAATTTGACTTTTTACGTGCAAACAAAATGATCGAAAAATTACACCTTTGATCTTATCTGACGTCGAAACACATGTAATTTTCAAAAGAAACGTCAATTATCATGTTAACATTGACAGATAGATATCTACATAATTTTTTGATTAGATTACTTACCTCTTAAAAAGTTTTAGATTGTATTAAGTGGATTGTACAGATTTAAAATGTCTTAAATGTGTGCTTGCAGCACTAATTAATTAATTAATTAAATCCTAAATTATTGTATTAATTATTGGAAATGTTGCTGTTCATTTTTTAATTTAAACGATTTTCACAAGAGGTACGGTTATAGAAGAATTGGTTGAAAATTACTTAATACACAGCCAATTACTTAATTGTTAGTATAAAACATTTTAGACGACGTCTCGACTTCTTACAACAGACGATGCATGTTTTCAAATTTGAGTGGCCCTTCAAACAATTTAATATTAAATTTTTTATTCCCAAAAATGATGCCATTGTTGCAAGTCATGCTGTTTTTGTGAACAGTCGATTATTGACAATTTTAATTATGCTTAGGTAACAAAAAATTGTGACCAGTTTAAGTTTTGATTTCGTGCATGATAACGATGACGTCAATGTGTAGTTGTAATGAAAGGGCCATGCGATCTGTACGTGTATGGACATTATATTGTACCTATTAGACTAGACGGCTGTTCAAGATTGTCAGTCTCTCAGACGTGGGGACTTTAGGCCCATTCCGCACCAAGTCAGTCTAATCCGGTCACGTCACGAATTGATTGGACTGGACTGGATTTTTGGTTTCGTACAGAATTTATTGAGCAATCGATCTATGGGGTGGTTTGATAAAATTCTGCAATATTCCACGGGACTGAACACGTTTTGGTGCGAAACGAGCCTTAAGAGGCCGGGCGCAAAAATGTCAGAAAGAGAATTGTCGTGGTATTTGTCCCATTGATATTTTTTCCCATCGTGATTGCAATAAAGTAAAACCTCACCCTTTACCGCCCTAAACGCGGCATTTTCGGACCCACATAAGAGACAGGCCCAAAATAAGCATTTTTTGCTAACTATTTTGTGTCGCATCGAGGCACGTGCGCCTTCCATTTTGTTTTGCAATTTTTGCCTTAAGCGCCAGCGCCTAAACGCAGCGTTTCTGAACCCACACGTTTTGACGAAAAATACTCATTTTACAATCATCGCCTTTTACAATTTGGTCAAATATTTTAGAAACTCCTGTATAATGTGGATGAGCACAATTTTAAATTGCACGTAATTACGTCACGATTATCCAGACGCGAATTATAGGTCTAGGTAGATAACAATAAGTAAATAAACTTCGTACGCGTCCGTCCAATTTTATTCAGCGACCTTTAGTATTTACAATTTCCCAATTTCATAAACAATTTTTACATAGACTGTAACCAATTGTACGATTTTTTATCGGGCGCACTTAGACGTCAAAGAAAAAAGAGTAGAAGTCGAAGTACTTCAAAATAAGATAACAGATTAAGTGCCTATTATTTATATACGAATGCAAAATGTGCGAGGGAACGATTTCGCGATTGAAATTTGGTAAGAGTAAACATGCTTCGAAACTTATTGGTTTTGGGTGCTTTCCTGACGTGCGCGTTTGGAAGGACCAGCATTTTCACGTTAAGTAACAAGGGTAAGTATTTTTAACATTAAGTAAACGGGTGGTCTTTCTTATATTTTTTGAGGCTCTTTGATAATAATCGGGTGCAGAAAATAATATGTACCTACCGTTTCGAGTCCAAAAAGTCGTTTAGCGTTGACGATTGCGGAAAAATATAGATTAAATCGCCTCGTAGTAATAAAATTCTGGCAGAAACACTTAAACCAAGACAGGCCTTTATCTTTCCGTAGTCAATCAAGATCGAGAGACTTTTCGGACATCCATGATTAAGGGTTAATTTTTTTAATCGCTTACGCATCGGTTAATTTCTTGTTTTGACAATAATTTCTATGACAATTGACCGATGACGATGAGCGTTAACGGGCGATTAAAAGAACCGATCCTAAATTATACGGGGTGTTCAGGAAATAATGACCACGTCAAAGTAATGCAATTTTATATTTAATTGTTTTCCTACGAGGTCCCTTGTCGTGACGTTTAACACCAAAGTTTTTCTTCTCCTTTTCCTTATGTTAAAGGTCACTGTGGTTGCTAATATCAAGTTAAGCTTCGTCGGAGGTTCGGTGTATTATTTTAACTACTATTTTACGGTGTTAGGTAAACATTAAACATCCGAATCTTGTATTTTTTCAGCAATTTTCAACAAATTACACGAAAAATTATAGTAAATGTGCTCGTTAGGTTCGGTAAAATAATTATTTAAATAAAGCGTTACCTAACTTTCATTAAACTATTTAGATTATGACTGGAAAAAATACGTGCTCGACTACGGTTATTTAACTCGATAATCCATGAATTACGCGAACAAAGTATAAACAGCTAGGTACTCAGACGTTGCTGACGCATTTGTCTTTTTAATTATATTTATCATATCGTGGTGTAACGACATTGTATCTACTATGTAGATGGAGAGTATGGTAATTTTTTGTCCATTATCTAATATTAATCGCGATTTTTCAATTGGCTCGGCAGACAATTTTCGAAAATTTCCGTCTACCTAAATATTATCAAGATTTTTTTTAATTTATTTTTTTTAATGGCTGCGGAATCTAGTCCATATTTATTAAGCTAGCTACTTATGTGTATTTAAGAATATTTCTTCTTAATTGGGTTAGAGTAGTACTTGGACACCACACAAACGTCCCACGGTATTCAGCGGGATTCGAACTCGCAGCCTTTCGTTTACTAGAAGACCGCTAAGTCGCCTAGTCTACGGAGGCTCCTAATATCAAGATATTATCGAGTTTTTGGGGAAAAATCGAAAATCGAATTTAATACTCGCTTATATTTTTTAAGTGTCACTAAAACCCAATTTAATCTCGAGCGTTGTTTGCCTTTTAAGAAAATTAATAACGAAATATTACGGAAAAATTGTGCACTTCTTGATTAATCTGGGAAAGATAAGAGCACGGTACCGAGATTACCGAAACTTAATTATTTTTCTTTAGCGTTAGGAATATTTTAAAATAAAACGGTTGCGAAAAATTTTCACTCGAACAATCAGATGCGGCAATCTTTAATACGCACTTGCTAAAAAACTTGCTGTTTGTTTGGAGTTTTTACCTCGATTTGTCAATTATTAATAAAGTAAAACGATAAAAAGTATGCATTGTTTTGAAACATCCATGTACAGTGGTGGACAGATAAAAGTTAACGAGCGAAATGTCCTTGTGTAAACCCGACTTTTGTTTTTGCGGAATATTTTCAACAAAAAAAAAACAGACAACGAAGAAGGTTGTCAAAGTTGTTAAAATAATTTGCCGTCAAAATAAAATTTTACGAAATAGCGACGAATTCGATAAGTGAGGAGTTCTTATGCACTCCTCCTGCGGTTCAATAGACGGGCAATAAGAAAAAAAAAACTTCCGGCGAATCCAAGTCGCTCTAAAAGTTAGAATAAGCTGTCGAATTTTTTCCATAGTTCGCACCTATCGACAACGTAAATCTGTAAAAAAAAAAACAATTTACCGCCCAAAATCTCGTGGGATTTGATCTCGAATTTTGGAATATTTCGAAATTACGCTTTTAAAACAATTAGCGGGCAGAGTAAAATTAATTGTATTAGATACAATCGAGCACGGTCGGTCTGTAGTTCGCAAGTGGCCCCGTAAATTTACCGGGAAGAATCCAAGCGCGCATTTTCCAACTCGAAACGCCTTTAACCCTAAAGTTCATTGGGAAACTTTTTAAGTTGCAGCTCGGAGGATCGACGAGGACCACAGCTACGTCAGAACTGCCGTCCCGAAGTTTGCCGCCGTCGAAGAAGAAAAGACGGAATCGTTCTGGATGGCGCAAGCCAAATCGTTTCTGAAAGAACAGATCACCAAGACCCCGAATACCGGTAGGTTCTAAATTAATTTCGGACAAAGGGGCGACTCGTCTAATTGTTCTCCGTTATTTTTCGTAGGCGTCGCCAAAAACGTGATTTTATTTATGGGAGACGGAATGTCCGTGACGACCGTAACTGCGGCCCGCCTGTACTTGGGACAGAAGGCGAACAAGGCCGGCGAGGACGCCCGACTCTCGTTCGAAAAACTTCCCTACACCGGCTTCTCCAAGGTAAAGCGTCTATATTTTTGTGAATTTTTTTGCCGTTCGAGACGAGATAGGGTTTCGATGTTCGAAACGTACGTTAGATAAAGATTGTTTTTTCGCGTTATAGCGTTTTACGCCTTGCGATTCCCAATTTCCATTGTCTCTCTCAATCCATTCTCCGTCATTCAGGTGTCTTTCACTCATGGATTTTTGGATCCCTTGACTCCAGTTTTTTCTTGGCCTTCCTCTTTTTCTTCTTCCTTGTGGTATTGTTTGGCAGCCTACTTTCGTCCATCCTCTGATATGTCCGTACCATCTTAATTGTTTTTCTTCTATCTCCTCTATAATGGCCTTTTCTACTTCCATTATTTGTCTGACATATTCATTTGTTTTATGTTCTAGTCTTGAAATCCTCGCCGATCTTCTTATGGCGTCCATTTCCGTAGCTAATATTTTTCTTTTATCGTTTTCGGTCATTGTCCATATTTCACTGCTATAGGATAGTACGCTTTTTATTATAGAGTTGTATATTCTAAATTTGCTCCTTTTTTTAACGTTTTTTGACCATAATACACCATTGAGAGCCCCTATGACTTTCCGACTTTGTGTGATTCGGTTTTGAATTTCTGTCGTATCTTTACCTTCATTTGTAAATGTTACCCCTAGGTATTTGCACTGTTCTACTTCTTCAATCGTTATATTATTCGCAAGTGTTAAATCTCCTAATTTTGCTCCTATACTCATATACTTTGTCTTGGTAACATTCATCTCCAGTCCCCATTGTTGATATTCTAAGTCTATATTCTAAGTCATCCTTAGATTGTCCGATTACTATCTGGTCGTCTGCAAATTGTAATGTAAATAATGTTGTATCGTTCTTGATTTCATAACCCATCATTCCGCATTTTCTTTTCCAGGCTTTCAATGCGTGTTCTATATATATTTTAAAGAGTGTAGGCGATATACAACAACCTTGTCTTAGTCCCTTATCTATTGCAAACCCTTGTGATAGTTTATTGTCCATTTTTACTTTCGATATGCAGTTGTTGTATAGGTCTTGAACTGCCATTATGAGTGTATGGTTGATTTGTGTGTTTGTTAATGCTTCCCATAATTTTGTAATCGGTACTGTGTCGTATGCTTTTGATAAATCGACGAATAATAGATGTACTTCTCTTCCATAGGCTAGTTCTTTCTCTATTATTTGTTTCATGCAGAATGTTAGATAAAGATGCGATCAATTATTTCCAGACTTACTGCGTAAACAGTCAAGTAGCCGATTCGGCCTGTTCGGCAACCGCGTACCTATGCGGGGTCAAAGCCAACGAAGCCACCATCGGCGTTACGGCGGCCGTCGATCAGGGAAACTGCCAGGCGATGCAGAACGCATCCAATCAAGTCAGCTCGATCGGTCGATGGTCTCAGCTGGCCGGGAAAAAGACGGGAATCGTGACCACCACCAGAATCACGCACGCATCTCCCTCAGGTGAGTTATCCCTCTCCGTTCGTTATTCGTGTAACTCTATTTTTCTCTTTTTAGGAGTGTACGGACACACCGCCTATCGCGGATGGGAAGCGGACACCGACGTCATCGCCGACAATAAAGACCCGACCGCGTGTCGCGACATGGCGTACCAATTAATCCACGGAGAAACTGGCAGAAATCTGAATGTCATTCTTGCCGGAGGAAGAACGTATCTCCTCCCGAACACCGAAGTAGACGAGGATAACGAGCCGGGCTATCGCAGCGACGGACGAAATTTAATCGAGGAGTGGAAGAACTCGAAGCGGGACGTCTCCCATAAATACGTGTACGATCGCGACGGCCTACTGGCCCTGACAAACGACACCGAGTACGTGCTGGGCCTTTTCGCCAACGACCACATGCCTTTCAACTTGGACCGGGACCCGACCAAGAAGCCGTCTCTGGAAGAGATGACGGTCGCGGCGATTAAGTTGTTGTCTCGCGGCGATAAAGGGTACTTCTTGTTCGTGGAGGGCGGTCGTATCGATCACGCTCACCATTACACGAAAGCCCAAAAGGCCCTGGACGAGACGGTGGAGCTTCACAAGGCGGTTCAAGCGGCCATCGACATGACTAACTCCCAAGATACTTTGATAGTCGTAACGTCCGATCACGCCCATACTTTATCGCTGAACGGTTACCCCGATAGGGGGAGCGACGTGTTGGGGCTCGGCGGTACCGGTGCCGATCTGTTACCGTACTCCACTTTAAGTTACGCTAACGGTCCCGGATACAAACCGTACGTGAACGGGTCAAGGCACGACTTGTCAAAAGACGATCTGAGTAAGTGCTTCGTCTTTTAAAAGTTCCATATCGATTTTCTTAACAAATTATGTTCTGCAGGTAACAAGGACTATCAGTACCCCACGTTGGTGAAATTGAGTTCGGAAACGCACGGAGGCGAAGATGTGGGAATATTTGCGCAGGGACCGTGGGCCCATTTATTCACGGGCGTTCTGGAACAAAATGTCATTCCTCACATAATGGGCTTCGCGTCGTGCGTTATTGGCGAAGGCAGCAACGCTTGCAGTTATCAGACGGGCGCCGCGGGAGGAACAAATCTATCTATCGCGGTACTGATAAGCTCGACGTTAATATTTATTACGCGGGGCCATTTTGCGTTTTAAACAAGAACGTTATTTTAGATATTTTTTTTAATCACCTCTCTAGTATTACGAATTTTACTCATTACGAAATATAGTTTGTACCAAACGTGAATAAAAGTAGAATTGTATTTAATATAATATGTTATTACAAGAAAGTCTAGGTTAAGTAATTATTAATTTGTTTTGTTTCTCTATTAAAACGAAATTAAATTAAGTAGGTAGTTATCAAATTTTTTACAATTTCTTTAAATAAATATTTAAGTAAAACCGGTAATGGGTTGGTTGTATTTTGTTTAATTTTTTTTCCAGCTGATATCTTATCGAAGTAGAACAATTACTCGATTTAAATTGCAAAAAAATCGCAATAAATATTTAAACAACTGCTTATCGACCAGTTACACATTAACAGCGCCCTTATCTACACCAATGTAAAACCGCCGATATAAATGCCGATGTTGTCGAATTTGCAACTGCGTAAACCATCGTTTATCCGGTCCATGTGAGACAGAAGAGGTCGACCGGATAATTCGGGGACCGGCTAAACGAGGGATTTTTTTTACAATTCGTTTAAGCAGCGAATAACACGCGCACTGCGATTCAAGGTTATTAATCTGCTTTGCATTCACTATTTATTTCCAGGTACTTATGACAAGGGTTTTATTGCTTAGGTCTAAACATGTTTTAACTCCAAAACGTAACACGTATGTGGCACAAAACATAAGAAAAAACTCGAAGTTTTGTAGTTTCAAAAAACAAAAATAAAAGACTAGTCCGGCCCGTTAATTCGAGGGTTTACTTGAAAATGTGTGCCTTAGTCACACTTTCAAATGTTTTTGACTAGCACCAAAACGTTTTTGCCGATGCTAACACAAGAAGAATAAGATATAAGGTCAATTTTCTCAATACTGTTTTGATGCGAAAGCCGATAATAAATGAATTAAGAATTAGAAAGACAATAAAGTCGAATAAATCGATAAAGGCAATGTGGGATATTTTAAAATGTGACGAATCGAGCGATTGGATGTTTGAAGAAGGAAACGTCGATGCCATAGCCTTCTCGTACCATAAACACTCGTAGGACCCGTGCGAGTCAACCTCAACAAAATTGCTCAAAGTCTTGATCGTCTGCCCAAAAGGACGGCAGATAACCGACAACCGGTAAAAATCAACCGCCGGAAAAATTGCAAAAATATTCTCCAAAACGACCATCAGCTAATCAGTCCAACGATGAAACATTCCCATGACCTAACGAGCGATGATCTGGAGAGGAATCATTGCGCGAACGGAAAGACACCTCCGGTTTTCGTCGTAAAGAATCTTAATATTAACGCTCGAGTCCATCAAGATGAAGTTCACGCGAAAGTAATTCTATGGCCATCTTTCTTTTCGGGTCGCAGTACCTCCGGAACGCTACAGGTAAAGAGGTCAGTTGAGTTAAAAATGTAATAAACGTTATAAAAAATTTGGCCATACTTTTCGGTCGCCCTGTATATTATCGTAGCAGACGTCTTCAAATTGCATAAGCGATTTCAATGTTCAATTGTAGCGCAATTAAATACATTAATGATCATTTGTTTCGTAACAATATAGATAACGTTGTAGAACGATAACAATCTGAAGTGGTGCGGCAGTGCCGTAGCGGCTGGCGCGAAATTGTTTTTACGCTCAAAATTCGTGGATTCAAATCGGGCCCGAGGCCAACGAGATTTTTGTTTTAAAGCATAAATACTTTCCGATATTTTCGTTTGAAAAGTTTCACATCGATAACAACGTCGTCTAAAATAATTATAGTTATCTTATTAGTTAATAAAACCTTGGTTTTTGTTCTATATAAAATCACATACTTGGACGATATTCGGATCCAAAATTCAATTATTTTCTCGCTTCAAATGTTCCACTAGCAAAGCAACACATAAACCTACACAATAAAGCACAAAAACGCCAATATATCTACTGCACTTAACCCGCTAAAGACAACGCGCGACTAGCGGAACTGCTTCGTTTGAATTTTAGAAAGTTCATTTTATCAGCGACGATGAAGCGTACGAGTTCGTTATTAATACGACAACACATATGCGTAATACATGGAAATAGGACAATTACTCGCGGCCGTTTCGTCGTCGGCCATTTTACCGTCGATTATCTTATTGACAATGGAAAACATTGCGACGCAATATTATTAAAAAAAAAAAACATTGCGCCAGTCGTTAGTGTTTCGTTAGTACCCGTTAGTGCTTCATACTCCGAGCCAACAGGCACCATCGTTTTCGAAAAGTTTAAAAAATAAGAGTGTTTGGATATACGTATAAATAGTTTTTTTTACGATTTTCTCGAAAATGGTGCGTTTTATCGAAAATTATAAAGACAGATGTTTGATAGAGCATTTTGTGACAATCCTAAAACACATTTCATGTTACTAATTCGATGATTGATTATGACGATAGTCTTGTCAGACTTAACAAACAGCGCCCAACCTGTGCCTATTTTTAGCGAATTTCCACGGGAAGTAAAACTATTGTGATCTGTCTAAAGACGGGACCCAAACAAGTCGCTTTGTTGTATTTTCTTTAATTTCGACCACTAGACAGAAAATTTTGGTGAATACGGGGGGGCGTTTCAAAAATAGCCCGTCAACTCTACAGTATGTTGTAGGAGATCGTAAATGGAACTCTCGGTCGACAATTTAGCGAGAAATGAAGAGGTAAAGTAAAAAGACTTAACATGATACCATTTTCTATAAACGTTGCGTGGCTTTTATTGTTGTTAAATGATAAAAATGGTTCAAAGCGCGAGTTTTACGCGTAATTTTAATTTTGAAAGTTGCAATTTTTTATGACAACGATGTTCTAAAATTCTAAAAAAACAATCAAATTAACCTATAGGTAGGTAAGTATTTGTGATTCTTGATCATAATTTAATGACAATTATTTGACAACAATGGTCGCATTCAGGGAATTGTAGCGTCGAAACGCTGCAGCGCTGTAACGCTTTAACATTTTTTAATTCTTAGGTTGGCAATTTTGTTTGTTTTTGGTAACCTATAAATGAGTTACACATGTGTTTATCTACAATATTTATATAACTTAATTTTGTAAAAAGTAAAAAGTAAAAAGAATTGTAACGTTATAAGCCATCTTTATTTTTTGCATAAACCAAAACATACACAAGCAACATCATTTGTTAGGTTAGAACGCATGGATGCGTCATTGCTTCATTTAGTTATAAAGCATTAAAGCGGAATATTTATATGCTTTAATGCTTTACTAAAGCGCTGCAGCACTGCGAGTAAAGCAGACACCATTCAGAGCATCGCTTCGATAAAGCGCTACAGCGCTACCATTCCCTGAATGCGACCAATGACAATTAGACATGTTGCCAAATTTATTATTCATTTTAGCGAATTCTCTTAGAAAATAAAGCTATTACGGCCTGTCCGATGACGCGACCCAGACGTGTTCTTTTGGATTTTCTCCGATTTCGACCCCTAGATCGCGAAAATATAGGTCGGTCATATATATGATTCCTCCGATTCCTATCGCAATTTTAATCGTAGGAGGCTGAAATTTGGACAGCGTATTGTATTTATTGCCTTTCGAAAAAAATCTGGCTGCGCGCAAGCCTCGGTATCGAATTTTTATGTCGCATGTCGAAAAACTCCTTTTTTAAATTTATCTCGAAAGAAATCCATTTTTAAGAATTTAAAAAACAATTATCACTTTTTTTAGATTATTTCGAAAGTGGTGCATTCTATCGAAAATTGTAAAGAAACACGATCGGTAGATAATTTTATGCCGATTCCAAAACAAATTTCACATTACCGATGCGATGAGTAATAACGGAGATTCGATTTTTTTAAATTTTTAAACTGCCGCCATTTTGAAACGGGTTGGTCGATTTGGCTGGTTAACGAACTCGTCCTTCGTTTTCGTAAAGACAACGCGCTGTCCAAATTTCAGCCTCTTACATGTAATCGTGTCCACAAGAAATTGATTTTATATATATTACGACCGACCGAAAGTGAACGACCTATATTTTCGCGATCTATGGGTCGAGATCGGAGAAAATCCAAAAAGACACGTTTGGGTACCGTCATCGGACAGGCCGCAATAGCTTTATTTTCTATGAAAATTCATACCGAAGTATATCTGTTAGCCCTATTGGCTTCTAAGGACCAATAAATATGAGACTATCGAAGGACCGTTTACCATCACGGATGGGTTTTGTTTTAATGGAAACAAAGAAGTTCCATCTACTACTTTTTTATTTTGCTATTTATTATTACTTTACATTTGACGCAGTCTGAATAGCTCAAACGTCGCGGTCAAAGTGATACTACTGTTTTTAAAGTCCAGTTGCAACCCTTTGCCCCCAGCAGCAAATTCGAATTCCCAGACGCATAAATTCTAATATTTATTGCCCTGTCAAAAAGGGTGTGACTTATGATTATGGGTAGAAAACTAATATTATATTTATTTAAAACTAACAAAGTCCAAACATTATCCGTGCGCTTTTGTTTCTTGAATTTCTCGAAAACGGTGGTGACTGATGACTTGATTTCAGGTGTTCGTCAACTTCACGCAACCCTTACTTTCTTTCGCCGTTTCGGCCACAAGCCTGTTGTCAATAAGAACTAAACGGCTCGCTTAAAACATTTGGGCTTTAAAACATTTTTTAGAATCCCTTTTACGCGATTCTCGATCAAATTTACGGTTTGTGACGTATAACCGATGGGGGAAAAACTTGACCTGCGTGCGACGGGATTGATTTGAAACCGACGTGTTGCGATATTTTAATTGAAAAAAAAAGCGGAATAAATCGTTAACACTTTTGAAATTTGTTCGTCCACCGTTGCCGTTTAACTATTGTTACCTTGTAAAATGTGAATACGATAATCTTCAGTAGTGGGAGTAACAGTAGGTGAAAAATATATATATATATATATAGGTAACAAATCATTATTTTACCGCGCCGTAGTCGTTAAATTATAATCAATTTTTTTAATTCGAGCCATGCTTCTTTATCTTTTCTTTGTCGCGATCTTTTCGCATGTAATCTGGCGAGCGGAGTTCACCTCCGTTTATCATCATGGTGAGTGTGTCGTCATTTGTTTATATTACGTTTATCTAAACTGACCTGCATTTTCCACTAATTCATTGTAAAAATTATGCATTATTAAGTAATTCAGTTTAAAGATTTAATTGAACTTTTTTTTTGTAAGAGAACGTCTGTTTTCGGGTAATTTGCTTTAGATATTACAAAAATCCAAAAATCGTAAATTCGTAAATCGGGCGAGTTGTTAACGGGTCGAACAGAAACGTGAATGTTAATTATAACAAAACCAACAGGTAAGTAATTAATATATATGCATTTAATCGCGCTTTTACAACTTGTTTTTTGAAACAACGCGAGGCGGTTGTTAAAATTCAATTAATCGGCGATTGCTGTGTGAATTTTAAACGTGATCGGCACTTCCCGCGACCGTCATTTAAATTCTACACAAAAAGAAATTATGCGTTAATTATTTAGATAAAATATCTACTTCGCGGATGCGACGCTTGCAGTTCGATAAGATCAAAAATTGGCGGGTTCAAAATCTAGGCGGCCGTTTGCGTTACGATCGATAATTATCGGAATTTAATTTACGGTTAATAAATAAATGAAAGCAACAATTTTTGGCGGTTTTAAATTTGATTTGATTTTTATAAATCGTGGTTATCGTGCGGTAAGACGATTAACTAAACGTTTTAGTTATGGACGAATAGAAATTACAAAACGCGTATCGTTCCATATTACACACGAAACAGCTGTTAATTTTTAAAATAAATTATTAAATTAAGATATTTTGTATTACCTATTTACGAAATGTTTTTGAAAGCACGAAGAAGCGAATTAATTTACGTTTGTTGACATTTTTTATAACAATTTATTTTGGGTCTTCGATCTTGCCCCCCCCCCCCCCCTTCATCGCAAATGTACGGGTCGTTCATTTCGGGTCGGTCACATAAATATAATCAAACAATTGCGATCGTAGGAGGCCGAAATTTCGGCGACGCATTGTCCGAGTTCGTTAACCTGAAAAATCGACCGATCCGTTTCAAATTGGCGACCAAACTAATATTTTAAACGCAGTTATTTCCGTTGCCAGTTATTGGATCGGCGATACGAAATATGTTTTGGAATCACTTTAAAATTCTCCATCGAACGTATCTCTTTGCAATTATCGATAAAATGCACTGTTTTCGAGAAAATCGGGAAAAAAGGCTATTCGTGCGTATCTCTATGAAAATGCGTCGACTGCGCTTGCGCGCGCGCGCGCGAGAAATCCGGTCGATCCCGATCATTAATTTTTCAAATCGTTCAGTTGAGTTCGAAAAATTCTTCGAACGGAAGATTATTTTTAAATTAAAACATTTCTCGTTAAAACGCTTAAAACTACAGAATACATTCGATTACCAAACGTAAAACGGTCTTATCGGTGATTAAGTAAAAACCTCTGTCTGACGAAAGAAGAAGACCTTAAAGGTGTTAAGCCGGCTTTTCGATTTCCAAATCGAAAACGAGAAAACGCGGTTAATTAGAATTTCTTCGCGCAGTGAAATTCCACAAGTTATCATAGATATAATTGTTAGAACGTAATTATTTATGTTGGTTTACAATATACAGGGCAATCTTTGAACCGACGGATAAATGGACGATGGAACTCGTCAACTTTTTTTAGTCAAATATTCCGATACAATTTTTCGTTTCCTTTTTTTTTCTTTTAATGTTGTCGGTAATGAACCAATTTTCAAAAACAAACACCTTTTATTGTCCCCCCAACTTTTATATTTGCATAATTTTCGAAATGTTCAAAACTCGAAAATGGCGGTCGTTTAAAAATTTTAAAGCCGGTTATTTTATATATGTTTTTAAATTAACCGCCATTTTCAAATTTTGAGAATTATGTAAATATAAAAGTTGTGGACAATAAAAATCTTCATATTTAAAAAAACAAAAACGAAAAACATCGATAGTTTCCATTTTCGTTAGTTCGAAATATTCAAAGTACGTCCTGTATATAAATTATTAGTTTACTTAATTTAAAAAATTTGCGGTTAGTGAAAATTAAAGTACATATTTTTTTTTTAAGTTGCATTAATTTATACGATTATTAGGTAAAGGCTGTTTAACTTGCGTAGTGCACAACTTTTTGTAGCAAGGCTATCTGTACAGTTCGATTCCAGTAGGTCACGGATTTTATTTGTTATTATTTATCCTTTTGTTTTATAGAACGTGGAATACTTAAACGCGTTTGTTAGTACTTTAATCGAATGGCGGACGTCTTGAACTTTAAAAAATTATATTATTAATAGATATAAAATGAAAGTCTACTGTTATATTAAATATCACAGCTTCTATTTTGCAATACCTAGCTTACTTAAAACAAATTTGTGTCAATGCGAATATTTTATTACAAAATATGATACTTAAATAATCTTTGCAAAAGTACTACTAAATGGTAAATAATTGAATTAACCTTGCAAATTGATTTTCGTTACTTCGAGAAGTGATTTGTGCAATTTTCGCCTAATAAAATTAATGCCCGACGAAGTTAAAGCTAATAAGTTAATAAATTCATAGTATTATTTCTGACAATTTCCATGGTTTTTTTTGTAACACTCAGATTGCTGCCCGGGCAAACTTGTGTTCTTTAAAACGCTTCGGTTGTCAAAAGAATGAAAATCACGACATATTCGTGAAATTTGAAAATTATTTAGGTAGTTCGAAAAAAATTATAAAATAATAAAAACATTATTAACTAACTAGATTATTGTGCGGATCTTTATTTTTGCGTTTCGAACTAAACCTCAAAAATCCCCTTCGATAGCGCGTCCAAAAAAATTGTTGTAGGGCGAGAATGGAGGTAAAATTCGGTTTTGCGCGATTATCTCGGAAACTGTCGACTTTGCGAGAAAACGATTAGCATCAAGATTGTAGCACGTAAAATTTGCTACAAAAAAGTTCCTTTGAATTTTTCCGTATAATTAATCGTTTTCGCGTAAAACGTGTGACAAAGTGGAAATATTTGGAGTTTAAATTTTTAACGACAAGTGATTCGGTTTCGTGCAACATTGCGAATTTCTTAACAATATTAAATGACGTTCACCGTCAATTTTTGTCAACTTTATAAAAAAAATTTACGAACTTTTCTTCGTAATTGAGAAAAAAAGCGGGCATTTTATTTTACGTTTACTTTAAAAAAAAAGTACTATATCCAAGTATTTATAATATACAATAAATCACTTCCGGTAGATAACATTAGCCATTCAGGGTCTCAATAGATATATTTGAATACAAAAATTAATGAAATCAGAAGGTAACGCCCTTGCAGTTTTACATTAAATATTGAGTAATTAGTATCTTAAGGACAATTCGGTTGCCTTTAACGCGGCACAGACAACAGTTGAGTGATTAATGTACCTTTGCATTCCAATTAATATTTGTGTTATAAAAATTAATGCTCGCGACAATGATGGGCAAGGTTGTAACGTTTAAAGTAGAAAATAAATTTTTATCGCTATTTAAAGATACGTTAATACATTTCACATGCAATAATCGACAAGTTACGTTGACGTAATCGAATAAATCATCATAGAAACATTTAAAGGCATATTTAAAAAAATACACAGGACGTTACAAAAATATTTCTTTAATAATGGCTTTTAGGGACGCTTATCTGAATCACTACCGGTTAAAAAAAAATAATCAAAAAAAGACTCGTTTTTGAACCTAACGCGAAACGATTAAATTCGCGACACACAAAACTCGGTTAACGGTCAAACAAAAACCGCTTAATAAAATTAAACAAAATAAGAGAAAATCGATAGTTTAAATATTCTCGACCTAGATGTCGACACAACAAAATCGTAGATCGCGTCGCGTTAACTAACTTCGCCCCTTTTTTCCGGATTTTCTCGAAAACGGCGAATTTCGTCGAAAATTGCAAAGAGAGATGTTTGATAGAGAATTTTGTGGTGATCCCAAGGCGTATTTCGCATTAGCGATCCTACGATTAATAGCCGATATAGATTTGTCCAAAGTGTTTTGATCGGTCGATTAATTTTTCCGGTTAACGAATTTGTAATGACAATACACTGTCAAAATGTCAAGCTCGTATGATTGTCCACAAGATTGGTCGATTAACATTAATTCGGGAAGTGGGAAGAGGGTGTTACGGTATTTTAATTTGAAAAATAAAATGGACGCCTCATTTTTTTTTACAGTTGAAATGCCGATTATGTGGTTACCATCATATTCGGAAAATTATGCAGATTCCAAAATTTTAATAATATACAGGGTGTTCCATTTAAAAATCGACAACTGATGAAGCGTGAAAATGTTATCTTAATAAATAACGTTAGGGGAGTGTACCATGATTCTGTTATACACTGTATATTTATGTGTGACCGGTTCAAAATGAATGACCTATATTTTCGTGATGGCAACGCCATCGGGCAGATCGCAGTAGCTTTATTTCGTATGGAATTTCGCTAACAGCACTCACTCACGATCGACAATTCGTAACTGAATTTAACGAATTACTTATGTTATTTTTGACAGTGTTTTGTCTATTTCTGATTTTTAGAAAACCACCACTTTTGGCAATTATGTAGGTATTTCGCGAGCATCGATCAAGGCCTTTTAGATTCGTCATACAGTTTGAAAACGTTTAAAACTCTTACGTTTGCGTCAAATATATTTTTATAGGCCATTAAATAAATCGCATATTCCATAAAGCGGTCGCTTAATGTGTTTGTAATTTAGTTTTTGAAAAAAAAAACACAGGCATTACAGAGGTTAGTCTAGTGAAACGGTGGATAATTTACAACAATATTTATGGACGTCAAAATAGATAAGCGGTGGGCTATATCTAAACGACAACAAAGTAATTGTATTTTATCTAATAATTATTTTAAGGACAACAATGAAATAAAAACGATGACTGGGACGTAAAAAATAAATAAAAACGAATCGATTATGTAACGCATTATTGTTATTACTAATTATGTGTAAAGGTGAATAAATTATAAAACGTGGTTAAAAGTTGAAGGTTTCATCCCTGACCGTGAAATCGTGTCGAGCAAGTTTGTTTTGGGATCTTCTTTATTTTCACATTAATTTTCATACAGGGTTGTCGCAAATTAATTAGTCAAACTCTTAACAACAGACACTCGACTTAAAAAATAAAACGATTTTTTAATGAACTTGTGCTCCGAATGCCATACTTAAAAAACGGCGCTTTTAATCGATTTTTTTTAAGATACAAAAAGTCTCTAAATGAAATTGTTCGTTTTTTTTTTCAAAACGGCTCTGTTAAAGACAAAAAAGTTCCGTAAGGTTTAACAGCTAGACGACCTTCAACGACCCATGTTCGCAAAAACAAAATTGCATGTTTACGTTGATTTAAGCAAATTAATTCCAAAAATGATAATAATTTTACTTGTTAAAAAGTTATTTAATAAAAATATTTTTTTTTTAATAATTGACGGTCAACTCATCGGCTGTGGATTTCCGGGCATACGTTTACGAAGCAAATCGTCGACTTATTTTAACGTCAAGTATCTGTGGTTTGGCTAATTAATTCTGGACACCCTGTATTTTGGAGGATAAAATCAAAATTAAACGATCGTTTATCAAGTACGATTTTATAGAGTTCTTGGACGACGCTTACATGCACCGTCACGTGAAACGAGAAAAAAGGGACGCCGAAGAATACGTCAAAAAATACGAGTTGAAAGAAGAAACCGCAGAGTACTGGATCAACCAGGCTCAATTAACTTTAAATAAGCGTTTGACCAGAAAACCAAACACCGGTGCGTTTGCGACACTAAAACATAAATCCGGTCCGCTTCAATTTCTATTTTTAGGCGTTGCCAAAAATGTGATCATGTTCCTTGGCGACGGGATGTCCATACCGACTTTAATGGCCACGAGAGCGTACCTAGGCCAGGCCCAAGGAAAAACCGGGGAAGAAGTCGAGTTGTCGTTCGAGCGGTTCCCGTACACGGGTTTATCTAAGGTAATACCATTGACTATATAGTATTATAGACAGCTCACTGCTCTATAGGAGCAAGTGGCAACCCCATTTTTCTGTGCTATAGATGGCGCGCCAATACACAATTGTTCATAGTTTTTATAAATGGTTTGTGACACTACTTTAGAAAAGCAAACCAAAGATGAAACTTGCTTTTAGGAATGCCACGAACAATACGTAGTCGTAAAAAGCAGATACCTAACAGGGTAAGCCATAGTAACCCTCTCAATGTTAACGTATTTGCGATTTCGATTCAATTAATTTTTATTATTAATATAACATGGACAATTATCTACTTACTAATAATAATATTACCTGGGTACTCATTAATATTTAAAATTAATATTAAAAAAAATATTTTTTTTTTTATGGATTATAATTTACTACTTATAATAATACAATACAAAAATTATATAATAAATTACATATTCACATTACCTATAGGTAATGATTCTAAACTATACTTGTACTATATTTATATACAGACGATCCTCAACATTCTCTGGGATTATGTTTTCGAGATTCCCGCGAAAATTCGTGGAAAATCCGCAAATAACTAACCAGTCAAAATTTCTTCAATTTAATTGTAGCGTTGATCACATTCCCAAATCACTACTCAGTTCAAAATCTTAATTACATACTTGAATAAAAATATACGAAAAATTAAACGATTTAACAAATACCTATGTATAGGCGAATAACTAATTTTACTTCAATATGGATTTAACATAGTTTATTTGCCCGGAAATAAACATGTAATAAATAATCCTGTATTTTATTTGGCAGTAAAGGAAACTACAGTGCACGCCGTTTAATGTGATCACATCTGAACTCTGAGTTTTTGGTAACAATGACCGATTGATAACAATATGCGATAAAAAAACACAAATTATTCTATATACATATCTACAGGTGAAGTTGCTTATAACGAACTTGTTTATAGCGAACCTCTAGATATAACGAACCATTCCTAAAAGTCCCGCCATTACAACCCATAAGATATCCCTTATAAATTTTGGTGGTTATAACGAACCCGTAAATAACGAACTTTCGGATATAACGTTCAACAAAATTGTTCCCGTATGTTAAAAGTTTCCTTAAAAGTAGGTAAACATGTTTTTTCGAAAATAATAGATTGTTTATGACGCTGCCAGTGCGCAGATGTTGTCTTCAAAACGTTCATATAATAAATTCTTCTCTTTTCTTCTAAAAATACGTTTATTAGCTGACCTTCCCAGCGGATATTTAATCTTTTAAACTTTACTAGATAACGGACACCAGGGGTAATCAAGCACAATAGCCTTAGATGTTATATAACAATAATACATAAGACAATTGCGGACCTGATTTGGTACTTCCAAATCACTTTCAAGCAGAGAAAAGTTCAAAATGCAGATTTAGTTCTGGTTCCTACTTTCTACTGAAAAAAAAATTAAAAACAATATGTAAATACCATATAATATTGCCGTTCGTTAAAGTTTTTTCAATTAAATTTATATTACCGTATACGCTCGAGAAGTATCCACGCTCATGCAATTGACGACACCTCGATCTTCAGCAAGAAATATAAGAAAAAAATATTGAGCCGTGTAAGACGGCATTGGTAATTTTTTTTCAATTTGTTTGGAACTGGAAAGCCCGTGTAATGTCCACACCTAGAAATTTGCACTGAAATTTTTGAATAAAAAGTGCGGACATTTTTATATACGGTAAATGAAGTTTTTGTACCGTTTAGTACGAACTTCGGATGTAACGAACTCATGTTGTGAGTCCCTTGTGATTTATTATAACCGGATTCTACCGTATGTATGTATTTATGGACAAAAAGAAATAAGGTTTTCACTCAAAGTGGAAAACCCTGAAATTTAACGATTCAAAATAAAAATCCATGAAAATTACCAATACAAAAGTAAACAATTGCACCTTATCTACAATAATTTGTTATTGAAGATTAAAGTGGGGGATAGAACTGTTTCTTTCTTTTTTGGAAGTGAAAATACCGATGGGTAAAAATAAATCCTGATGGGACAGATGAAAATCCTGGAAGGGTCAATTGAAAATCCCAAAATTCCGGGGTAGCCCCAGAATACCTCTGACTGGAGAGAGAAATTCGGTGTCACTTGAACTTGAAAATACAAACAAACAAATCTACGCAAACAAGGTTTATTGCTCGTAAATGAAAACGATCTTTAAAAAAATTGATAACTGAAACCGATGTCATGATTACTATAAACGATGATTTTCCTATGTTCTTCTCGTGCTTTGCGAAAGCGATAATAATACCCGAATTATATACATTATTCGTGATTCTAATAGTCGGCGTGCATTGTATTTTAAACGTAGTGCAGTATATACCTACCTAAAAGTTGCATTAATAATTTTTTGCATATGTCAAAACGGAAACTTATTGGTGAAATATTAACAGAAAGGTACCTGCCTATCTAATATCATATGAAGGGAAGTGCTATGTACATTATGTACATTCTTTGACCATGTAGTATAGCTCATCCAAACCTATATGATGTTCACGTCATCGATGCAAGGTTACTAGATGATGACGTTTCACATAGTGCTGTCACCTCGTACCTCGTATTTTGACAGTCCTAATAAATTGTAGTCTTTCTTTATACAATCTAATATGTGCGCAAGTAAATCATCTATAGAATATGTCGCTTTCTAAACTTTAAGCCGAATTACAAATAAACAATCTAGTAACTTTTTGTTGATGACGTGAACTGCACATAGGTTTGGATAAGCTATAATTAATAATAATCGCGAAATAATTAAAAGTATAAACTAACAATATTTTAACAAAAAGAATGTATAGCTTATATGAACCTTTTTCGAACAAAATTATCATAAATAGTCAATAAGAAAATTTAGGTGGTAAATAGCAGCTTTAACCGTGAGCTATACTAAAAAGATTAGGACGGTATATTTAAGACTGCGTTCGCACGCCACGATTTTTATAACATGAACTAAAGCTTCAAACATTTTGCACAGATGGCGATAACATGCGGTTTAGAATTATTCTTATTTAAATTTCAAGATTTGCCTCCTAAATGAGCCAGCAGAATAAATGCCATGAATTGCACCTGAATAATTCAAAAAATAAATGGTCTACTGTAGTTGATTGGCAACTACGCTTTTTGGAAATGTGTTTTCAAATTGAATTATATACAGCTGTAGCGACGGTTCGGTTTGCTGTATTTGTAATAACAATGATGATAAATTCTATGCTAAGTTGTAATGGGCCTTATTACTTAGAAGTATTATTTTTATTCTGCAATCATAAATCGGTCACTAGTTCAGTTACCCGATATGTGCTTGTTATATCAGTATTGAAAAAACAGTAGGTTTTAAACGACGATCGCTAGAGCTAATAGGCCGTATCGAAATAAAAGAAAAATGTTGCGTTTGTGTAGGGCATTTTAGTTTTTAAATTTCGCGCCTATGGTATAACGTTAGTTGGTTGGCAGAGAAGAAGCCAGGTAATAAAAATACATATGGAAAACTAAAGTGTATTTTTTGAGGTACGAAAATCCTTACAGTTTGCATATCACAATTTAACTGTAACTTTTGTTGTCGATTTAAATAAAATAATCGAAGTAGTGTGAAACTTTTATTGTATGCAGTGGGACACAACACCCAATGAGAAACTGTTTCTATTTCTAATTAGTTTTCCTTACATACTTAGTTACATACTAGTACTACCATTGAAAATAGATAATCGTTTTTCGATTAAAGTATAGCCAAATAAACTAAATATTTTAAAAATCACAATTTATAGACAAATTAACCAGTAAAATAAAAACACTCCTACTTTCATAACCAAAAATAAGTAGCTTACTTGTAACATAATTATAATCTGTTCATAATAATTATTACGATGTTGATCACGATATCGTAATTATAATATTTATATAATATACCTAACCATAATTTTGTAAATTTACATATTAGCAGCATATGCATAGATATTAATATGATTTTTGTTCATTACGAAATGTTGCGCGGAATTTCACGAGTGGGTTCGGATTACCTATATGCATTTTTAGATTTTCGAAATATAGTTTGTTGATACGGATTCCATAACGTGCGTTAGAAAATTTTAATTAAGAAACTATAAACTACAATTATACTTATGTCATATAAAATATTAATTATTATATTTTACAGATTGTGTACCCTAGTTTTCTCGGTGTTTGTTATTTTGAATAACTTTTTATAAAATAGTAAATGAAATAAAATGTGAAAGTTAACTTTAAAATAAAGCACGCGTTTTGTATATATATTATTATTTATATCTCACTATAAATTAACAAACACCTACAAAGTATTTATTACCAAAGTTAAATTTATACGCGATTACAAATAAGAAATAAACATAACCTCAACATATGTCACATTCAATATTTCTTATAGGTAAACATCTCACAATCATATTAATTTTCAACATAATATTAATAACATTCAAATTCACTATAGGAGTTTAATTCCAAAATGCAGTTATCGATCTTTCTCGATAAATTTTTGTAAATTGTTGACCGATGCAGTTATTCCATATAACCATTTTCTTCTAAAGGTTAGAGGTATTAGATATCTTGCAGATAATAATTATGTATTCTGTAAATCATTTTTATCTACAAAACTTGAAGATGAATTAGAAATAACTAATACCAATCTTCCAAAGCAGTGGGTAGATGTATACTTAAGAATATTACAGTTAAATTCAAAAGGTGTCACCGTTATTCGGTATAGAAAAGATATGTATGATTGTATTTAGCAGAATACATCGATTGATGATTTTCTATTTAATGGTATAATTTATATAAATATATTAATCAATTCCCTTCTTCCCTTTGGTGTTGGAATAGGCATAAATGATAATGGATAAATAATCAGACACCATTTGAAGCATCAGTTTGTATTTTTGATTACTGCTCATCGATCATTGAATATGCTTCGACTGATATTCTTTACAAGTTGTATAAGAATACGTGTCATATAATACAAACCTATTTGAAAGTCCATTTAACAATTGAGGGACTTTGAGGAAAAGTAATACAAGTGACATTTGAGTTTATGTGAGATATTTCATATTAAACTTAGCACAGTTGCTAAAAATATTCTTAACTTTGAGTGCCATATAGCTGTCATTATGGACCAAATACTAGTGTTTTTTTCTATAAACTGTATTAATTTAAGCAACTTCTACTTCACAATTCTTGTTATACTGTACATGTCATCATTTGAACAAATGTCACTTGTACCACTTTTCCTCTAAGCGCCTCAATTGAAGAGTCCGGCGCAAAAAGGGCGGCAGCTCCATTGTTATAAATTGTTCAGGAGAAGGTAAAAACTGTTTAACGTTTAAAAAAATATTTTCCAGTTGTACGCTATGTTGTAATTTAGTAAAGAATACATACTGCGACCAAATTTTCAGCCCAATGAAATTTAAAATGATGTTTTGGGTAACCGAAACTACTACAAACTTGCGACAAGTATTTTTCACCAGTACAACATATTCGTCTGGTAATAATCCTTTTTCGCATTCCCTTATAAAAGTTCGTATAATCCGTATGCAGCAGGAGCTGCCTTATTTTTGCACCAGACCCTTCAATTGTCTTATGGATGTCCACACGTTGTGTTATCTGGATTTTATTATATATTTATATATTGTTTATTTAATTTTCAGAAGTTAACTTGAAATAAAATGTAAAAGTATTAGTTAGCGCGACTATATTTTACAAAAACAAATACAATTTCACTGCAATTTGAAAATTGTATATAACGTAAAGTGAAGTAGAACTGAAGCTGACTATTGTGCACATTTATTCTTAAAAATACAAACAAAACATTCTGTTTTTCTATTTACTTTGGATGAAGTTTCATAAATTATACGTTTGACAACAACGCAAAAATTTGCACGTGCTGCCATCCTTCTAAAAACAGCTGAACTACAAATTGACTCGACTTAACAAACACAGCACGAAAATGTTCCTAGATTATAGTAATTTAGGTTAATTTTTATGCCCTTTGTTCTTAAAAATGGTTAATTTTTAACTGTTAACGTTATGTTTGTAGTACGTAGCTATTGCTTTATCTATTACTCCAGATGGTTTTTATTCCCTGAAGTGACGTATTTCTTTAAAATACTATTGTATGTTTGATTGCAAATTTAATAATTTCTTAATCTTATTAAGAAACGCAACAAGTTTGTTGAAAACTGGAAGGTTGGAGATATCTATACGAATCATGAATCTTTCGTAGAGATGCCTCGTTTTCGTAAATAATGTATATTAATGTTGGTTTCATTTGATACACTTTTTCAATATGGCGGACCCTGATAATACCCCCTTAAACGCGAACGCCAACTTACGATTCAGTTCTAACTAACTAAAAAGAAAGATCAATGGTTATACGAACTAACGCAGGACTTCCGACCATAGATAATAGTTTTCTGTTTTATGTTGAAAAGGATAATAGTGACGAACTGACACCTACAAAGCATTATTAAATATAAGGAATTTTCCAACGAATTTATTTTTAATGATGTTTAATTTAAATTAGAATTAACAGTTGCGTATTTCTGTTCCGTGTTCCAGCAATTGAAATTATGAAAGGATATTTGGAATTTTTTAAAGAGAAATTAATAAGTTTTGAAACAATTTATTCTGAACAGATTTTACCAGTTATTAAAGTGATAGGATAGTTGATAGGATAATTGATTTCTTGTTGTCATAAAATATATTACGACATTTTCGCCGTCTCAGGGTATCCTCTATTTTTGACGACCGTTAAATGTGAATTATATTCTTTATTTTTAAATTCTACAAAATTCTTTAAATTCATTTGAAAATCGATCGCCATCAAATTATCTATAATTTGAGTTTTTAAAATATAATTTAAAATTATTAATAGCAAAATTAGTACTTTATTTATACTTTTCTCGAAATTCAATTTAAAATGCGGCTTCAATTTTATAATGTATAATATTCAACAATTGTAACATGTAACAATTTATAATTGTTACACCCTAAAAAACTAAGTGATAAACAAACACTATAATTTCCAATAATTTAATAAATTGCATAGGTGTGTAAGTAACTTCATACTTAAATAATATTAAGTACAACAGCTCATACAGTTCTAAACATATAAAGTGTATAAAAAGACAAAGTGAATTTCAATTAATATGCAAATATTCGTTGCTTTAAGAATTTAAGAACTTTAAGAATATTGCAATACCATATGTTGTGAATTGAATCAAAATACACATAATAATATGTCTACATTTATACACAAACTAAGATGCCTGCAACCAATAAAGGTAGTACTGAAGAATTACCAATGCGTAAGTAAGAACTGTTCCACAAATCTAAAATCGTTTAAATTAGATTTTTAAATTAAAATTTTAAACATACCGTACAGATGGAAGTAGTTGAATTCCTAGTTTAAACATGCCTGAAGCCATTAGTGTGGGTTTGTGAATATTCAATGTTTTTAGTAGCATTTCCACCTATAATATAAATTAATATAGTTTTTCTAAATTTAAAACGGCTCGATTGCACTTGTTAAAAATACCTGATCCGCTTCGGACGTACTCATCTTACTTATGGGATACTTATATAAATATGATTTCAGTCCCATGGTCTGGAATTAAATATAAATACATATGTATATACTCCTTAAAACCTAATCGGTAATTAAAATGCAACACCTAGCAAATATAAATGTATTTTAATAATTTTTAGTTGATAAATTGTGTACAGTTAGAGTATAAAATGATTAAAATTTGATGTTGATTAGAAAAGTATCTGGTAGTTTTTGAAGGTTTTCTAAATATAAACGTTACTTTTTGTTAACATTTTTGCTATTAACAATTTAAGTGTAGCGTCAATTGTACTGTTGTTATTACCTGTGAGACGTTATTTTACAGTTCCTCGTGTACGTAGATGCAACAACTTGCATCGATTAAATGAATTTTAAAGTAATGTGTAATGAGTAATGTTTAGTGACGAATTTCAAATTTGTTCGCGGGCCTATGTCGGAAGACTTATGGTTTGTAGTGCTATAGCATATGGGTGTATCTAGATCCCTTCCAGTAATTCTGAAAGGAAAAACGAATGCACAGATCTACATTCACGGTATTTTAGAACCCGTTACAAAAACTAGAGAACCCCATATTCCAGCATGACAATGTCAGACTGTAGCGATCACTACAAGATTTTTTCATGAAGTTATAATATCGCCGTTTTTCCTTGACCAGCAAGATCAGCTGATATTTTGCACATCGAACATGTGTAGATAAGAATAGTCAGAAAGTTGAGTAGATTATGATTACCTGTTCCCCCTCTTGATCTACAATGCTTTAAAATGAGATTCAGATTGCTTGGGATTATCCATACCGCAGGAAGACATCGATCATTTCATTAGAAGTGCGTGCCTTTCAGAATAAACAAATGCATAAACATAGCATGAACTAAAATTCTCATTACTGAATTTGAAGGTCATCATAAAATTTTAATCGTTTGACACTTTAGTATATGTAGTCGTATAATTACCTAAAAACTATTAAAATATATTTACATTTACTAGGTGTTGCATTTTCTATGAAAAGCAGAATATATTAATATTAGGTACGATTATAACAGGTGATAAAAAGATTAAAATGTCTTATATTTACACGAATGCTTTTTTATTACTCTAATACTTTAGTCTTTGTTTACATCGAATTTAGCAAAATTTTGTAAAACTCTGTTAATAAAATCGTTTTAACTTACCACTGTTTCTAAATTTTCAAATTCAAATAACAGATACATCAATGTTGTAGTTGAAACAAAAAGTTGCACGATTGATTCAACATAGCCCGGTTTTATGAAGTCAACATTTTTATCAAATAGTATGCACATTCCAATGGAAAAACAATTAACCACCAATAGCATTTCCTCAATCAGAAACCACATTATGTGTAGAGGACTGCCGAACCTAACAAACTGCTTGAAAATTAGTACCATGGCCATGTAGATTTTTCTGTACGCGCCAATGTAATTGCTGAGAAAGTCTCCAAAATTAGAACCCACTTCTGGTGGGACACTCATATTTAAAATCGATATTTCGTCAAGACGACTTTTGGTTTCCGAAAGACGCGTTTCGAGACGATTCTTTAAATTTTTTTGGCATTCCTTCATAGCAATTTTAAAAAAATTAATCACCATGAAATGCCCGACAATAGCTGTGGCGTCTATAAAAGCAGAAATAATGCTCATAAAATTCTGAATAGTAGTTACATATCCATTAATGTATGTCACAATAATTAGATACATGATATAACCAATTAAATAAAAAATTAAGATTAACGATAGAACAAGGATACGTGTTTGGAATTTCTTTACAGTATCTTTCTTTAAAACGAGTTCCCCATAAGCGTCGTACCATTTTTCGATTATTAACTGAAAACACACGAGTCCGTCTCGAAACGTTTTTATGTGACACGTTAATACTAATATGATTATGGCAGATTTAACAGATAAAATACAATGCGTGAAAATTGTAATCAACGTTAAAATTGTGCCTTGTCCATTAAAAGCGACCACCAGGGAATGCGCGTAATATAAACCATCGATGAAAAGCAAAAATACCCAGACACTACTTAATAACGTGTAATATTTATTATACGTTACTATGAATTCGTTCACGTTATTTATATGTTTGCATCCAATCGAGATATTTGGAAATCCTATAATTCTTCTGACAATAAGGAAAGGCCCGAAAGCGCAGGATATACAATTGCTGGTTATCACCATCTCGACTCTCGCGTCGTTACTGCTGTGAGTTCAAAACTACATCAAGAATAATATTTATGTTTTGTTGAATTTTGTATTCGGAATTGTTTGTCTAGTAATTACTGTGTTGTGTTGACTTAATAAAATAACGAAAAAATTTAGGTAATAGATATATAAATATATACGGTATCCAAAATAAGTTCCAATGCACGTCGTCAATAAAAAGTTACTAAATTGTATATTTGTAATTACGTTATATGTTTATAAAGCAACATATTCGATTAATGATTTATCTGCACACATATTAGAAGGTATAAAAAGAGATTACAATTTATTAAAACTGTAAAAATACGAGGTATTATTGATGGTGTGTATTGTACGTGGTATTCTGGACGATCGTATAGTTATATAGATACATATACATTATCTAATGTTTTAGTTTAGCTGACCATTATCGTTATATAATAATTACTTATCGATAGAATAATTCGACGGTGTTTTTACAGAAAGACGTAACCCACAAAAAGTAAATTTTACAGCAGAGCACATTTCGTGTTGTCCCGTAGCGTTTCGCGGAAATATAAATCGATTTTTCCGGTGGAAAAAATCGGAATATAGTTACTATCTGTATTTTAACAGATGATGCCCTTGCTTTAGATGCATAAGATATTCAGAATACCTCATTTTCACAAAAAGTGTGGGTTACGCTCATTCGGCAAACCGCCGTCGATATTTAACCCATTGATTTTTCAAAAAAAAAAAACTCGTAACCTTCAATATCGTTGTTATTTGACATCGACCTACTAACAATTATTTTACCTAAAAATATAGTAACGAAGTCCTAGTATAAATATATACAGATATATATCAATGTTTAATATATCGGGGCACAATAATGACAGATACATCATTATCTCGAAAAACATATATTATATATTTGTTTGAAAAAATTTTATTTAAATTATATCGCCCATTCGAAAAAACAGTGACACATCTTAAAATTTAGTAATGTTTTGTTATTGTGTGGAATATTATCTAAAAATGTCAACGAGCATTCACTAACTTCACATATAAGTACAAAAGACTGAAGCATAAGAAATTGATCGTTAATATGTGGATTTATAAAAACATTTATTTCATTTATTTAAAGTGTATCTTCAGAAAAAGTTCGTTTCTTGAGATGCGCCACTGTTGTTTCGAATGAGCAATATATTCTAGACAAAATATTGATTTTATTACTTTTGCATTACAAATAAAATTCTAATAATTCGAAAAATAATAATGTTATTTGAATTACCTATGTGATATCTTGAGCAAACATATCTTACCTTAATAGTTATTGTACTATGTCTGACAATGAGCTACAAGTGACCGTCAACAACTGGTGCCCTGACGGTCAATCGTGGTCCTACTGTATACCCTAAACATTTCATATACAGTAGAGCGTCGATTATCCGAACGTCGGTCAACCGAACGACCGCTTAACCGAACTGCTAGTCCTCGCTCGCACGTGCCGCTTTCCCCACTCGCTACTGTCTCCCCCCCGCGCACCTGTGTCGAGTTGCACAAGTTTATCGACGTTTGTCGAACTACCGAAATCGTTCCTTTTTCTTTGCCTCAGTTAATAACTCACGATTCCACCAATATCAGATATCGGTCCTGAAAAAGTGCGCGATTTAGCTTGCTCGTAAGCGGGTAGGCTTGCTTCGACAGACCAAAATTCAGGATTTTTAAGCGTTAATTGTACACGTACTTGCAGAATGCATATTCTGTTTACTAGGCTGTCTGTGTAACTTTGATTCCTACTTGTCAATGTAATAAAGGAGATTCATATTATTATAAATATCATATTTATTGATAAATTGATAAATAAAAGTACACCGTTCGATTATCCGAATAAATCGGTTTTCCGAACACCCATGTCTCCAAATTAGTTCGGATAATAGACGCTCTATTGTACATTCGTTTATTAACAAAGACACAAAATTTCTAACAGTTTTGCAGCTTTGTATATTTTCCCTTAATATATTTTTTTAATTTTCTTATTCCTTAATAACTTCTAAAGTTTTCCTAATGGTGTCCGACCTACAGCAACACATTGAAAAGCGTTCTGCAAGTGTAAATAAAAAAAAACTAAAATAACAGATTTTTGTTTAAAAAATTATGTTTTTTAGTGTTTTAATATAAAACTGGCGCATGTCTTGCTTAATGAATTGATCTCGCAGTAATATGAAGTATGTTTCATTTTTATTGATAGATATTATTTTAGTTTCTGCAACGAATATTCTCTATTGAGAAGTTTCACTGTATTTTATTTCAGAACTTAATGAGATTTGAGAATTTCTATTTGAGAATGACTCCCTGTATATTTTGTACATATTTTTAAGTTAGCAGTGTTGCCGCTATCTTTATGCCTTTATCCCAATGCATCTTTATTTTGCAAAGCCTAGTTCGACTTTAAATTTGTTCATTACGAAATGTTGCGCGGAATTTCACGAGTGGGTTCGGATTACCAATATGCATTTTTAGATTTTCGAAATATAGTTTGTCGATACGGATTCCATAACGTGCGTTAGAAAATTTTAATTAAGAAACTATAAACTACAACTATACTTATGTCATATAGAATATTAATTATTATATTTTACATATTGTGTACCCTAGTATTCTCGGTGTTTGTTAATTTGAATAACTTTTTATAAAATAGTAAATGAAATAAAATGTGAAAGTTAACCTTAAAATAAAGCACGCGTTTTGTATATATATTATTATTTATATCTCATTATAAATTAACAAACACCTACAAAGTATTTATTACCAAAGTTGAATTTATACGTGATTACAAATAAGAAATAAACATAACCTCAACGTAGTCACATTGAATATTTCTTATAGGTAAACATCTCACAATCATATTAATTTTAAACATATTAATAACATTCAACATCGCTATAGGAGTTTAATGCCAAAATGCAGTTATCGATCTTTCTCGATAAATTTTTGTAAATTGTTGACCGATGCAGTTATTCCATATAACCATTTTATTCTAAAGGTTAGAGGTATTAGATATCTTGTAAATAATAATTATGTATTCTGTAAATGATTTTTATCTACAAAATTTGAAGATGAATTAGAAATAACTAATACCAATCTTCCAAAGCAGTGGGTAGATGTATACTTAAGAATATTACAGTTAAGTTCAAAAAGTGTCACCGTTATTCGGTATAGAAAAGATATGTATGGTTGTATTTAGCAGAATACATCGATTTATGATTTTCTATTTAATGGTATAATTTATATAAATATATTAAGCAATTCCCTTCTTCCTTTGGTGTTGGAATAGGCATAAATGATAATGGATAAATAATCAGACACCATTTGAAGCATCGGTTTCTATTTTTGATTGATGCTCATCGATCATTGAATATGCTTCGAGTGATATTCTTTACAAGTTGTATAAGAATACGTGTCATATAATATTGGCATAACGAACCTATTTGAAAGTCCATTTAACAATTGAGGGACTTTGAGGAAAAATAGTACAAGTGACATTTGAGTTTATGTGAGATATTTCATATTAAACTTAGCACAGTTGCTAAAAATACTCTTAACTTTGAGTGCCATATAGCTGTCATTATAGACCAAATACTAGTGTTTTTTCTATAAACTGTATTAATTTAAGCAACTTCTACTTCACAATTCTTGTTATACTGTACATGTCATCATTTGAACAAATGTCACTTTTCCTCTAAGCTCCTCGATTGAAGAGTCCGGCGCAAAAAGGGGGCAGCTCCATTGTTATAAATTGTTCAGGAGAAGGTAAAAACTGTTTAACGTCTAACAAAATATTTTCCAGTTGTACGTTATGTTGTAGTTTAGTAAAGAATACATACTGCGACCAAATTTTCAGCCCACTGAAATTTAAAATGATGTTTTGGGTAACCGAAACTACTACAAACTTGCGACAAGTATTTTTCACCAGTACAACATATTCGTCTGGTAATAATCCTTTTTCGCAGTTGGAGCTGCCTTATTTTTGCACCAGACCCTTCCATTGTCTTATGGACGTCCACTCGTTGTGTTATCTGGATTTTATTATATATTTATATATTGTTTATTTAATTTTCAGAAGTTAACTTGAAATAAAATGTAAAGGTATTAGTTAGCACGACTATATTTTACAAAAACAAATACAATTTCACTGCAATTTGAAAATTGTATATAACGTAAAGTGAAGTAGAACTGAAGCTGACTATTGTGCACATTTATTCTTAAAAATACAAACAAAACATTCTGTTTTTTATTTACAAGGTGTCCGCCGGGAAGGTATACTACTTTGTTTTGCCGCCATTTTGGTAAACATTAGTCTTGACAGTTCATATTTGGCAGTCGTGAAGTAGACATGTGGCAAATTTATTATGGAAAAATATTCGATAAACCAACGTGTTTTAATCGTTAAAACATTTTATCAAAATCAATCATCGATTACTGTGACGATGAGAAAGTTACGTGAAATTTTTGGGAGAAACAACGTGCCAACAAAACGCACTATTTATCGTGTAGTGAATCGGTGCCACATCGCATACAGCCAGGATTACAATGGAATTACTGCGAGACCTCTTTCCACAACAAGTTATTTCAAGAAATGGTGATGTTGATTGGCCTCCACGGTCGCCTGATTTAACTGCTCCGGACTTCTTTTTGTGGGGATATCTGAAAAGCAAGGTTTATGCAAACAAACCAGAAACGCTTGAGCAACTCAAACAAAATATTCGTGATGAAATTAATGAAATACCGCGTGAAATGTGTGAGAATGTAATGAAAAATGTGCTCAAAAGGGCTCGCATTTGTGCGGCTAACAGAGGCGGACATTTATCTGATATTGTATTCCATACATAATTGCCGACATTAAATAAAACATTTATCAATATAAGATCCATTCTCTTTCATTTAATCAAAAATTATAAACAAACAAAGTAGTATACCTTCCCGGCGGACACCTTGTACTTTGGATGAAGTTTCATAAATTATACGTTTGACAACAACGCAAAAATTTGCACGTGCTGCCATCCTTCTAAAAACAGCCGAACTACAAATTGACTCATCTTAACAAACACAGCACGAAAATGTTCCTAGATTATAGTAATTTAGGTTAATTTTTATGCCCTTTGTTTTTAAAAATGGTTAATTTTCAACTGTTAACGTTGTGTTTGTGGTACGTAGCTATGCTTTATCTATTACTCCAGGTGGTTTTTATTCCCTGAAGTGACGTATTTCTTTAAAATACTATTGTATGTGTGATTGCAAATTTAATAATTTCTTAACCTTATTAAGAAAACGCAACAAGTTTGTTGAAAACTGGAAGGTTGGAGGTGTCTATACGAATCATGAACCTTTCGTAAAGATGCCTCGTTTTCGCAAACAATGTATATTAATATTGGTTTCATTTGTTATACTTTTTCAAAATGGCGGACCCTGATAATGCCCCCTTAAGAGATCAACGAAAGCAGGTAATTTTAAAAACGGTCGGAAGAAGTTTGTGCGATATAGTTATAAAATGCAATTTTAATTTGCGACATCTAGATGCACCGAGTTTAATTTTTTTTTCAAAATCTAACATTGTTCTACCTACTCGAACGTAGCGACGCTTGTAGCGGTGTCCCAAAACGGCGTTTCTGGTGTCCCTTGAGCGTTACCGAAAAATAACATAGGGTTAGCTGTCTATAATAATATATAGTCGATGGTAATACGTTTGGCGCGAAGGAAAAACTACGTCTAAAATTTTCCCTCGTTGTATTTCAGACGTACTGCGTGGACCGACAGGTGGCGGACTCGGCCTGTTCCGCGACCGCTTATTTGGGCGGAGTAAAAACGAACGAGGGCACCATCGGCGTAACCGCGGCGGTGTCTTTGGGAAATTGCGCGGCATCCCAAGACGTCCAGAACCGCGTGTATTCGATAGGCAGGTGGTCGCAGCTCGCGGGAAAACGTACGGGAATAGTAACAACGACGAGGATAACGCACGCGTCACCGGCCGGTAACGCACGATTTTAGGTAGTTGAAGGGAAAACCCATTTTTTTTCCAATCGTAGGAGTTTATGCCCACGTTGCTCATCGCGACTGGGAATGCGACGCGGACGTCTTAAAAGCGAACGTCGATCTAAACGCGTGTCCCGACATAGCCGACCAACTAATTCACGGCGAAACTGGTAAGAACTTGAACGTAATTTTTGGGGGCGGAAGAACCAAGTTCGTGCCGTCGGACGAAAAAGACGACGAAGGTCTGTCGGGTTCGCGCAGCGACGGCCGAAATCTCATAGAAGAATGGAAAAAGCAAAAAGGCAACGGTTCGCACGAATACGTCTGGAACAGGAGGGATTTGCTCGACGTTTACCCGGACACCGAGTACGTTTTGGGACTTTTCGATCAGAACCATTTGGATTACAATATGGACAGGGACCCGGACGCGAAACCGTCACTGACGGAGATGACCGTGGCCGCTATTAAGCTCTTGTCTCGTGGACCTAACGGGTACTTTTTATTCGCGGAGGGGGGACGCATTGATCACGCTCATCACGCCACGCAAGCGCAAAGAGCCCTAAACGAGACGGCGGAGTTCCAAAGGGCGGTCCAGGCCGCCTTGGAAACGACGGATCCCAAAAATACTTTAATAGTCGTAACGTCGGATCACGCGCACACGATGAGCGTAAACGGTTATCCCCATAGAGGTAACGACATATTGGGACTTTCCGGGATAGCAGACGATAAATTGCCTTACTCCACGATATCTTACGCCAGCGGACCCGGACGCAAGGAGGAACATTCAGAGAGACGTCACGATCTCTCGGAAGACAATTTAAGTACGTATTTTCTCGTTGTCTCGCTAACGGTGCGAAATTAAACGGAAATTTTGATTGTAGGAGATAAAAACTACACGTATCCATCTTTGTTTCCTTTAGCTTCTGAAACTCACGGCGGAGACGACGTTGCGATCTTCGCGAACGGTCCGTGGGCTCATCTGTTTACTGGAGTAACCGAGCAAAACGTTATACCCCACATAATGGCATACGCGTCGTGCGTCGGGGACGGTATTACAATCTGTGACGAAATTAGATACCGCTAGAGTACCTGTTGCTTATTTAATTTGTTTAGGCCCGGTTTTACAAACATGTTTATACAGGGTGGGGCAAAAGTAATGTCATAACGTGAATTGGCTGCCATTTTGTTAGAAATGAAAAAAATTGGGCTCTGTTTTCACGGAAAGTTTATTTGAAGGTGTAAAATTGTTGACGTTAAGTTGAAAAAATGATATCGGTCAAATGACCACCTCCCGAGTTGATGCACATTTGTGCTCGTTTTACGGCATTTTGAATTGTTGTTCGCAAAACATCTGGCGCCAAATTGGTGATTTCTTCTTCAATGTTGGCTTTCAAAACTTGCAAGGTTTGCGGTTTGTTGTGATAAACGCGAGATTTCAAAAAGCCCCAAAGGAAGAAGTCTGGCGCCGTGAGATCTGGCGATCTGGCCGGCCAGTTCAAGTCGCCAAAACGGGAGATCACGCGGCCCGGAAATTGGTGGTTCAAAATCTGTATCGTTGCCCGAGCTGTGTGAGCGGTCGCTCCGTCCTGCTGGAACCAACAATGCTGGAGACCCAATTCAGCAACTTGGGGGAAAAAAAACTGGTTTAACATCTGTCTGTAGCGCTCACCAGTTACGGTTACGGTGGTACCATCGGCGTCCTCAAAAAAATAAGGGCCAATCACTTTTTCACTGCAAATGCCGCACCAAACAGTCACTTTGAGGGGATGCAATGGCTCTTCGTGCATTTCATGTGGATTCTCCGTGCCCCAGAAACGCGAATTTTGTTTATTCAGATAACCACTTAAGTGGAAATGGGCTTCGTCGCTCATTATGATTTTGGATACGAAATCATCCTCTTCTTGCACCAGGTTTAACAGAGCATGTGAGTAAGTTAACCTCACCTGACTATCACCAGGCAGCAATTGGTGAATGGTTTTCACTTTGTAAGGGAACATCCTCAGGTCTTTCACCAAAAATTCGATGCAACGAACGTCTGCTGATGCCAAATTGTATGCATCATTGCCTCGTCGATGTTTGTGGACTCTCTCGGACGTCCTCGGCCACAGCAGCGATATTCTCGATCGAACGAGCAATACGAGGCCGGCCACTTCTTGCGACATCTCTAGTGGACCCACTTTGCACGAGACGCTCAGCCATACGCTTCATTGTTCGCGCACATGGTGCAGGACGATGAGGAAAACGACGACGAAATTCACGCTGCGTTAAAACAACAGACCGGAAATTGGTCAAATAAGCAGTAACAATAATTCCGCGTTCTTCAGGTGTGTATCGCTCCATTGCTTGTTGTCAACTAATTCTCTATCTGTTTACAACACAAATGTCACAGCACAATGACATTTGACGCCATTTGCAAAAATTATGGCGCATTCACATTATAACATTACTTTTGCCCCACCCTGTAGTACAGAATAAGGTAATCCTGGAATAACTGCTATGGAAATGTTTGTCGAAACAATGGTTTCCATATCAGTTATTCCAGGAATAGCTTATTCTGCGGTGTAAACACGTTTGTAAAACCGGGCCTTAGTTGACAGTAAAACCAATAATTAGTCGTAGATTTTGTCGATAGGGTGTATAATTACCAATACCTCGAAGTATTCAATATATATATTAGTGTGTTTGATAAATTGTGCATTATTTAGGGTATGTTCTCGAACGGACCCCCTCGCCCCTCTTTGTGAAGAGACTTCGAACGACTTTAAAAGATTGGACGATGTTGGACGTGCGGACGTGTAATTTATACCTCGATCCTCGCGTGTAGTCCAGTGGAGTTACGACAAAATATGGACGAACCTAGACGGAAATCGCGCGATGCACATGGTTACCTAGCGGATGAAGATAATGGACCGAAGTAGAAGAGTTAGAGAGGTGTCCTTTTCTAGATTCGCCCTTGTTTTTCTCGTTTTTTTCATTTCGTCAAAATATGGTTTTTCGTGAGAGTAGGCGGTTGCCTGCGGATTTTGTTCATTTTTATTTAAATTTTGGTAACTGCATTGGCACTGATGACGTGCCGAGTTTAAGAGGACTCAGAAGTACCGTGAGAAAAAATCTTAGAGAGAGCACATTTTTTTCTAAGTAAGACGGAAATATTAGGCTACCTAAGTAGGGATTGTAAGGGATCAAAAAGGGTACGACGACTTCGAAGTGACCGTAATCATGAAATTCGTACCATTTTTGCCGAGTTGTCGAATAACGGAACGTTGCACGTGGTGCAATTTTTCCATCCCCTTCAATACTATTATTTAGTCATGCAACTTTAAAATGATTTATGGGTACATACCTTTAGGAATGAAAAATTTAGTAATTTGTAGTTAACGTTTATTCGTACAATTAAATGAAATTTCTGTAATAATATGAAATTATAATGCTGGTAATAATTTAAGTAATTCGCTTTCTGCTGGAAATGTGGTTTCATAATTTGAATAGATATCTCATAAAAACAGTTGTGATATAGATATTGAAACAACAGAAACATAAGATTTGAGCAACATATTATGAAGAGGCGCAAAGAAACAAAAGGAATAAATTACTTATATCTATACTTATGAGCGTGTGGTAGTAGATTTGATAATAATTTACAAAATCACTACCTACAAGGACACTACTACTCACTGAATAAAATCACAATTGCAACTTAAGGGCGTACGGTCCCTATTGCCGCCAAACGATAATCCGTAGATGGCACTGTTAGTGAATTTTAGAGAAATTTTAAATAGACCATCCTTCTTGGTTGAAATAGCCTGCCTCCGTAAAGTCATAAAATCTACCTACTTTGAAGCTAAGGGTATAAATGTTTAGATACGGTGTTTTTACATTAAAACGTATTCGAAGACGATTTTAAAATACGCAATACAAAAGTTAAGATTTAATGTTAACTACAGGAAAAATCTGAGATTACTGATCTGAAAAACTGATTTATTTAAAGTTCGCTAATAAATAATCTACTTTAATTTTAATTGAAATTAGAAAATTAATTAATAATTAATATTATTATTATAACAATATAAATAGGGCGTTCTCGAGGATATTGAATGCGAACGGATCTCGGTAATTGTATTGTTATCAAAAAATGTTGTTTTTAAAAAAATAATAGATTTCACATGTGAAAAGTATTACATTAGGAAAATTGTAATTTAAGTAGATGTATATTAAAAGAATATGTCTCGTATAAATTGTAATAATGTTTATTTAACTTTATTAAATTTTCTTTTTCGATAACTGCATATAAAAAGTTTATTCTTATTGTTTCTGTTACACGAAATAAGGTATTGTGCGAACGGAATGCGAAATGACAGTTCGGGACACGAAATATTAGGGATTGTTATTATCATTAACCTCAAATTAATTAATCGTAAATGTCAAACTTTCTAATCACATTTTTACTAATTTTGGGACAGTTATCATAAAAATATTTGATACACGATTGCGAAATGCTTTCACATTCTCGAATGATTTATTTGCTCGCTAGCGCTCACAGAAAAACTTTTATTCTCGAATGCAAATAGTATAGTAATATTGTATAACTAGTGCTAAAATATCCACCTTTCCGCACGTGTTATATACTATGCTTTTTCGACGACCACAAGTATTTTTATTAAAAAAAATTGATTTTTGACGTTTACGTAAGTTCGTTTGACATTTTAATAAAATGTCAAATTTGATAATAAAACAGTTTGTGCGTAAAGTAATTGTATGAAAGTGTAGAAGACTTTGATTGACCGTGTGCAATGATCGCACACGGGCTTCAACGTTTTCGATTGGCTAACGAGTTTCTTTACGCACGGTCAGCCTATTTGTTTGTAATGGTCAACTTTCCATAACATTTATTGGTGTGAAATTATTCACTTTTCATAATGGTCGTCGGAAAATGTAACTTTTCGAACTAATAATGTAGGTAATATACCTATTTCTAGTATTTTTATTTGTATTACACACCAAAGTTTTATAAATATGTACATGTAAATAAAGACCATTTATTAAATAATGACGTCAAAAGTAGAAGGTGCCATATACAAAAAAAGGCAATATCGTAAAAACTTCAATTGCAAAATAGTCGTCAAAAAACTTAGTTACAAAATAACAAGAAAAAAGAACAAAATTAATGTATTCCAGTGATATTGCGAATTCCTCATTGTTAATTTTCTCAAATTTAAGACATTTTATTGGTGCAATATACGATGTAATGAGATAACTAATCGTGAATAATATTTTGTTAATCAGGATTCCGTTTCTAAAATGTATGAAAAATGTCATATACTAACCGTTTATTGATGTTACAATAAATTATGTCTAAATTCTCAATATTGACTTAAAGGACTTAAAAGGAGAACGTTTCGCTTGATTTATGCTGTTAAGTGACCAACGCTCGCGTTAGATTTTTAGGTTGTAAAATTTATGACCTTTTACAATGAAAATAGGGAGGTCTAGTCACATTACCCAGTATTTAACGATAGTTGTGGGACGACCCACAACCATTGTCCGATATTGGGCGTCAACATTTAAACCAAAAATTAAAACTTCCAACAACCTGCTTTTGATTATTTATAAAAAATTGATGTAAAAACGAAAATGATCATCAGAAGTGATTCTTAACGGCAAGACGTGCTAAAATTTCTCCAATTTATTCAAATGATCGTTAAAAACACACATTGAAATTTTAAAAAATTGCGAAGCAATTATTTAATTATAATAAGTATTTATTAAGCAAAAGAGCACGTTGTGCCGTAGAGGGAATGTTACGTTACCCACTAGTTATTAATTTGCAAACTTTGGTTACCCCAGTTTTGAGTTGTGATTGCAGTAAAATTATACTTTTTACGCATTCATTAAGGTTTTTAAAGGTGTTATGGAAATGATAGATTTTTTTAAGTATTTTTCTGTGGTTCAGAACATTGTAATCTATGGAAAACGTAATTTATTTCATGAAAATATCAATCTTTTTATTTGGGCTGTACCGCCTTAAAAACGACAATACCTTACCAATATGGTACAGGCGGCGTTTTGGCAGAAACGTAGATATCTGTTCTATCGTAACGTCACTGCGTGAACAATAAAATATGACCCATGAAACATTTTTCAGAAATTTTCAAATGTTTTTAAAAACTTATTTCATAAATTCCAAAAATAAAAAATACAAACAACACAAACAATTTTTATTCAATGGGTTACATTAAATTTGCATTTTTATATCTCTGAGTGGCATATTCGTGCACACTCTGCGATCTATAAGTTTTGGAAGTTGACAATGTTTATAAAAGTAATCTAATTTAGTTTTCATTTTTGTGTTCCAAAAATCGTCGTCTTTTTCCACATAATCTATTTTTATTTTATTTACTTCAATCCAGACAGTCAAAATACACTTCGTTTTCTGAGTCACACGTAATTGCCCCTGAATTTGAAAATACCAATCGTGTAGTTGGTTAATCGTATAACTACCATCCTTTTGGTATTTCCAAAATGTATTTTTTTTTTAACGGATGACTCCTCCGGTGTAAAATTTAGCTTAAAAGTAACAAAGGGGCATTTAATTTCTACGGTACTTACAAAATTGAAAACTTAAAATGTATGAACACTAATAATAATAATAAACACTTATAAAATACTGTATGGATAACTCTCCAAAAGCGCTATAACAACTCAATAAATATCAAACAAGACCGGTACGAGATAACTAAGACATCGACAATAAATTTGAAATTTCTTCCAGAAGCTACATTTTTCTACTATTTTTTTTTATAAGCGATTAGAGAGTTGTACCTGTGGGATCAAAGCTTTTGTTATGAAGCTTTTATTATGGTTAATTATGGTTCTAGGAAAATGTTATTTTACCAAAGCGAAATCTGGTTTTGAATAAACATAATAATAATTATTATGTAGTAAATTATCAGATTATCGGTTTTTGAGTAATTCAGTGTAAAGTTGGATAGTGAATAAATATGTATCAGTAATGAGCTCTTGAAAACATGCATTACATATACAACAAAAAAAATAATTCTTTCGAGTCAGTCAAGTTAAATCAACCATCTATTCGACAACAGGGTAAAATGCGAGCCGGTTAGCTTAGGGTCTCTTTTACGCTCTTGTGAATACTGACTTAATTCCTGTCATAAATTTCCAAACTCGGAGAGAACATTTAAAATCGAACCGAATCAAAAAGTTCCGCATCGTTAACGATGTTGTTTATTAAAATTTTAACATTTGGTTTGCACCAATCGATTTTCCAAAAATACATCTACAGATTGACTTAAGGGGATAGTAGACGGAGTTTTGAAAGCTATTGCCGTTGCGATGTCGCTAGTGTAGTTCCACCGATCATTCCTAATAATAGGCAACCAAAATTTCTAATATCTTAACACAGATGTTTTCTAAAAACAGCAGGTAATAAGGTTTCGGTTAAGTAGGCATAATGGGTCCCTAACGTAATCCCTTCTCATTGTTACTGAAAATATTTACAAGTAGGTAAATGTATTTTTAGATTCTAGAATTATTCAACTGCTGTCGATTTACAAAGTCGACTTCAACATAGCGAAGAATTTCAATAATTTGCAAATTCGCTTTTTTTTAAATTTATTTATTATAAAAACAACATGATTGGTTCGAATACTTTCTCTGTTACGCATTGATATCGCCGCAGGCCGAACGTTCCGTGAAAATGCGTCTTACCTGTTTATTTCACAGGATTATCTACTGTTATGAGTATATAATCATTAGTATTACACAAAAGTATTACCGAGCATTGGTGCCCAAGGTGATATCAATAATCTAACCCAACGGTTCTCGACCTTTTAGTATTTGTGACCCAACTTTCCAAAACAGTTTTAATCGCGTCCCTATTCCAAAGATTTTTGGTGCCTGAATATTTTTTTATATCTACTTTTTTGCTGCAGATATTTTTTAATGCTTTTGTCTTTTTAAAATGCCTTCGCGACTCCCCTTTTGTTATTTCGCGCTCCCTTAGGGGGAGCGCCCCACGAGTTGAGAACCGTTGCTTTAAATCGTTGTGTTTCAATAAACTGGTCATTTCAGTTTCTTATAAAATTATAAAACATCAAATATTATTTTACTTTTATTTTATTTTTATTAATATTATTTTATTACTATTATGCAAGGTGTTCACAAAATGACTCATGAGTTTTCCAGTACGTTGCAGAAGATCCTTCAGAGGATATGGGAAAAATATCTAAAAATTTATTGTTACTTTTAACAAAGTTGTTGGCAAAAAACTATATGTTAGAATTGGTAAACATCTCAAATACCTATATCCGGCAGTAGAGGTCTGCAGAAACACAGAAACTCTTAAAATATTAATAAAATCAAACTAATCTTTATAGTTTATTTAAATATTTTTGAGGGTTATTTTCTAATTAGGTATGGGACGAAATAACATGTAAATCTAATATAATAAATAATTGACATAAGTCAATCTATCTCTATCTCATAAGTCTCTCTATCTACTTATAACGAATCAAGTGAAACAGAAAATGTTCGGATTGTATTACTTAATTATTGTGAGATTAACTGTTAAAAATATCTTAATTTGTCTAATATCTTAATATGTTAATTTGTAATGTACGAAAAAGCGAAGTGGGTAACGTTTTATTTATTTTTAACATCGTTGCCAGATTCATTTTTTGACTATCATGATAAAGATTTGGCAATTTATAAAATACGATTTAAAAATTAATCACCAATGATTATGAATTACTTTGGCGCGAAACAATAAAGGTATTTTAGGTTTTTTTGGGAAATATTAGTTTTAAAAAATTTGCAGAAATGAAGAAGTTGAATTCTCAACTTTACTTCTTCATATCGACGAGAACGGTCAAGGAGGAACTTTTTAACAATTTTTTGGGATTCTTTGACAGTTCCCTTGGAATATACTGGAGAGCATATACGCAATTTTCTCACGACATACTTTACATTAAAGTTTTTTTTTCTCTTGAGATGAATATAACAAATTCAAATTTTAGGATTTTTTAAATTAAAACGATAAAGCATAAATTTTAGATAATCAGAAAATAGATAATAGTAAAAACCACACAATAAGTAAGGTAGTTATGAATTAGTACGATAGTTCATAATCTCTTTACCTTAAAATTAAAAAAAAATTTATCACTTTCTAGATTATCTCAAAAACGGTGCATTCTATCGAAAATTATAATGAGACATGATGGACAGAGAATTTTATGCCCATCCCAAAACATATTTCATATTATCGATCAAATAATTAATAACGGAGATAACTCACAATCAATTTAAAATCTTTGATTAGCCACTGTTTTGAAACAGGTCGGTCAATTTGGCTGATTAACGAACTCGTTCTTTGTTTTCTTTAAGACAATACACTATCTAACTTTCAACCTTCTACGATCAAAATTGCGACTGGAATCGTGTCTACAAGATTTGGTTATATATAGATATATATGACCGATCCAAAACAAACGAACTATATTTTCGTAATCTACAGGTCGAGATCAGAGAAAATCTAAAACGGTACGTCTGAGTCCCGTCATCAGACAGGCTAAAATAGTTATATTTTCTATGAAAATTATCTAAAAATTAATTTTTAAGTATTCAACATTTTTACATATATACAAAATACCTTCATCAGCTAAGTCCCTACCGACAAAACAATTTGTAAAGCAGAAATTACTACTTATTTTACTATTATTCGTTTCTTTGACATATCCCAAACAATGCCACCTTCGATATTTATGGTTGGGCTAATCTTCTGAGAAACAGCTGCTTTCCGTTTCTATGCAAATAACTAGAAGTATTATTTAGCAGGTAAAAATTTGAGGCTGTATTTTTGGTTGTCTACATTCAGAAAGACAATATTTTTAAAATAATAAGAATATATCGATAATTTCTTAATTTCTAAATTGTTTTAGATGACCGTTGCTGTTCTAAAGTATGTGTTATAGTTACTAGAAAGTTATGTTAAAACTTCAGAAGTTCATCTCTCATCAAATAGATTTAAACACCGAAAAACTACATTTTTTTATTAACAACATTAATTAAAATCGTTCTAAATACGAAACTGTTGAAGTGTACGCGCTGATTTTACTTCTCAGCCTGAAAAACACTAGCGTCTATACGACTGCAAAAAGAACAAGTGAATATTGATTATTTTTCAAAAAAATACCGGAAAACCCATTATTTTTGTTTATCACTTTGAATAAAAATTAATATATGTAAGAGCAAGAATAATCTTTTATAATCACGTTTGTAATAAAAGAAAAGTTTCGTCGATGTTCATCTTTTAGATTTATTAAGTTTTAAGTAACACTGGAAATCCGTCTACGCAAACAATAACTTTTTGGCTCAATTTGTACTTGCGTATTTGACTGATGATTTTACATACTTCAAAGTTAAAAATCGACAAAATACAAAAACAAATTTGTAGGCAATTGTCTAAGGATAAAATGGATACTAGAATCATTACGATATCTTTTCTATAACCGAAGATATGGGTGCGGAACTTAACATTGGAACTCCCATAAAAGAAATAGGTACGGATGGCTCTTAAAGCCAATCGGACAGCATTTCGGTTTGGGTCATTGAACTTTTTTGATTAGAAAACGACACGCAATTCACTTGACCGCGATTATGAGAAATATTTTATATACAAAATAATCTGTCTATTGTTATAATAAGATAACAATAAATACGTTATCGATCAATTGTGCACTCAATAATAACAAAAATCTGGCACATTTACGTTCGTACGAGCAGTTTCGCCTATTCAGCACACGATTGCATCGAGACGAAATGGCGCGCCGCGCCGCTTTATTGTTAATTCTGTTTATTTTGGCGGCGCGAGCCGAAACCGAGATTTTCGACGGCTCGATGGACGACGAAGGTAATTTGTCGAATATTCTTCTATGGACGCGTCCATTAAACTTGCGTAGACATAATTGCAGAGACGGAGAGCTTTCACGCGCACGAAAATTATATTACGTCCGATGGTAGGAAAAACGCAACCGAAGAATCGGCCGACTATTGGACGAGCCGGGGTCAGCGCACTTTACGGGAAAAACTAAACAACCGACCTATTACAAGTAAGTATCCGAAAACAGGTCCGTGAAGTTAGCAGCACATGAACGGCACAAATTTCGGGACCTGGTCCGTTCGTTTGTGCCGTAATCAGTTTTTCGGCAACACGAACCGTTCCCGAATTATCGCGATTTTTAGATGTGCTGCTAACTTCACACCAGATTTTCGGCACAAATTTCGGGACCTGGTCCATTCGTTTGTGCCGATTTGTGCCGTAAGCAGTTTTTCGGCAACACGAACCGTTCCCGAGTTATCGCAATTTTTAGATGTACTGCACACTTCGCACCTGATTGATCGCACAAATCTTGGGACCTGATCTAACCGTTAATGTTCGTTTTTGCTAGTTTATGTCATAAGTACCTAATTATAGTTTTTCAGCAATATTAACCGTTTTTGAGTTGTAATCGCTTGTTTTATTTAAATATTTCATTTCTTTTGTCCATTTACCGCCACACATGTTGTTTACCGTAAATGGGCAAACATGAACTTGTATTAGGGTTATTTATTCGTAAATGGCGATAAAGCGTATATTAAAGTGAAAGTTGCGAGGTAACTATAAAGAGGTTATCGCATTAACCAATAAATTTTTATTATGTAATGTCAAATCAAAAAAACTACCTCATTTAAAATACTAAGAAACTTGACATAGACGTTACCGATGATAAAAGATCGACGTTGTTGATGATGATTAGTCCAGCATATTTATTTAAGTTTTTGACCATAAAAGGGCACTAAAATAGACCAAATCGGTAGGTACAAGAGTTAAAGCTTAGATTTTCTCAACATGTTGAAATAATAAATTCTTAACATCTGCAAAAATTGTATTTCTAAAATAAGGGATAAAAGCAGCTAACCACCAATTAAGCAATAAAACTGTTTTTCAAATGCAGTATACTATTTAGTAATACTTCATGCTTATTTAAAATCACGTTCCGTTTTGCCGTCAAAAGAACGAATATGTCCAATTGCTTTACTATTGTGATAAATAGATATTAGCATGCGATAAAAATCACATTAAACATAAAGAAGTATTGAAGTAAAACCAACAATAAAAGTAGTTTTAATGCACCTGCTTACCCGATGGGAACGAATTTTTTGCAATGGGTAACTGATGGCACCTATACGAACTTAATTCCTTCTTGCAAATACATCACGTTCCAAAATGAGCAATAAAAATATCAATGCTAAATAAGTTTTTAAAAGAATTTATTTTCAAATACTTAACATCTTTTTCCTGCCCACGGTCACATTTGTACCGTAACAAGATCTACACATTTCATCCCTTTAAAATTCCCATAACTACTTCAGCAAAAATACAATAAGTTTAAAACAGATTTTCTCAACATTACGGGAATATAACATTCTGGGAATATTTCTGATGCTTTCATCAATTGTTGTTAGTATTAATAAATAAATAGAACACATACTGATACTACATACTACTACATAGATTCAGGAGTAAGTACCTATGGTAATATAATTTTTTTAATGAATGGAACAATATAGATAGAGGTGATCCATCGAAAACGAAACATGTTTCTGGCACGTGACTCATTATTATTTTTTAAACGCTCAAACACGTCAATTTAATAACAAGGGGTACATGTTAGTAGTATAGTTTCGTTAACCTAACTGCGACTCCAAAGTGATAAATAAATTTTACTTATACAAAAGAATTTAAAAATTTAAGTAAATCCTGAATTTATTCAAGTTTCAGTTCAACAACAAATTAGAAGTGTAGGGAGGTGCGAACGTTGGATAAGCAATTTTACTTAAATGTTTTTGTAACACTTAATAAAATTCCAATAATAGGTAAGTCCTTATCCTACTTTATACTTCATACCTTTGGTGTTAATGGGGAAGGTAGCCGCTTCGACTATTAATACTTATAAATCATCATCAACAACGTCGATCTTTTATCATCGATAACGTCTATGTAAAGTTTCTTAGAATTTTAAATGAGGTAGTTTTTTTGATTTGACATTACATAATAAAAATTTATTGGTTAATGCGATAACCTCTTTATAGTTACCTCGCAACTATAATTTTAATATATAATACGCTTTATCGCCATTTACGAGTAAATAACCCTAATACAAGTTCATGTTTGCCCATTTACGGTAAACAACATGTGTGGCGGTAAATGGACAAAAGAAATGAAATATTTAAATAAAACAAGCGATTACAACTCAAAAACGGTTAATATTGCTGAAAAACTAATTAGGTACTTATGACATAAACTAGCAAAAACGAACATTAACGGTTAGATCAGGTCCCAAGATTTGTGCGATCAATCAGGTGCGAAGTTTGCAGTACATCTAAAAATCGCGATAACTCGGGAACGGTTCGTGTTGCCGAAAAACTGCTTACGGCACAAACCGGCACAAACGAAGCACAAACGAATGGACCAGGTCCCGAAATTTGTGCCGAAAATCGGGTGTGAAGTTAGCAGCTCATCTAAAAATCGCGATAATTCGGGAACGGTTCGTGTTGCCGAAAAACTGATTACGGCACAAACCGGCACAAACGAAGCACAAACGAATGGACCAGGTCCCGAGATTTGTGCCGTTCATGTGCTGCTAACTTCACGGACCTTCCGAAAACGCCTTGGCGGCGCGAGGTGATTGTAATTTTTGAAATCAGACGTCGCCAAAAATGTCATTATGTTCCTCGGCGATGGACTATCAATACCAACATTGACCGCTACCAGAGCTTATTTGGGACAAAAGAATGGAAAGCCGGGCGAGGAAACCGTGCTTCCATTCGACGAATTCCCCTTCTCGGGACTATCAAAAGTAAGCGAATGTTATTTGAAGACCCACTTGCGACTGTTCAAAAAACAAACTTACAGACTTACTGCGTCGATTCGCAAGTCGCCGATTCGGCGTGTTCGGCGACCGCGTATTTGGGCGGGGTGAAGGCGAACGCGCTAACAATTGGACTTACCGCGGCCGTTTCCCGCGGCGATTGTCCCGGAATGTTGAACGCCAAGAACCGGGTGCGCTCGATCGCGCACTGGTCCCAGTCGAAAGGGAAACGTACCGGACTGGTTACGACGACGAGAGTCACCGACGCGTCCGCCGCAGGCCTGTACGCGCACACGGCGCACCGAAAGTGGGAACACGAAGCGGAAGGAAAATGTACGGACATCGCGACTCAATTAATACGCGGGAAGACGGGAAGACGGTTGAACGTCATTCTCGGCGGGGGCAGGGGGAAATTCGTGCCTTCCGTTCAGTTGGACGACGAAGGGTTAAACGGAACGCGCCGGGACGGACGAAACTTAATCGAGGAATGGAAGAAGCAGAAGAAAGACAGACGACACGCGTACGTTTGGAACAACGAGCAGTTTCTCGACGTGCCCGACGACACCGAATACTTGTTGGGCCTGTTCCATAAAGATCACGTTCCTTTCAATAGTCGGCGCGATCCGAAGCGCATTCCGTCGTTGGCCGAGATGACGAAAACCGCAATCGAGATTTTGTCGAAAGGGAAAAAGGGCTACTTTCTGTTCGTTGAGGGCGGCCGTATCGACCACGCGCACCATTTCAACAACGCGCAAAGGGCCCTCGACGAAACCGTCGAGTTTGGGAAGGCCGTCGAAGTGGCAATTAACGTGACGAACGTCGACGACACCTTAATCGTCGTAACGGCCGATCACTCGCACACGATGAGCATCAGCGGTTACGCCGTGCGTGGCGGCGACATTTTGGGTTTGGCCGGAATCGGGTCCGATCAAATACCGTTTGCCACGTTGAACTACGCGAACGGAATCGGGTATCGAAGGGAGCAGTTTGGACAAAGACATGACGTTTCTAAAGACGACTACGGTAGGTTTTTTGTCGGCGAGGCTCGCGCAAATACGAAATTGACCGTTTCCGTTTTAGACGACATGAACTATAGGTATCCATCGATCGCGCCACTTTCGATTGCAACCCATGGGGGCGACGATGTGGCGATATTTTCCAGAGGACCATGGGCCCATCTCCTGACCGGCGTGGTCGAACAGAACGTTATCGCTCACGTCATGAATTACGCGTCTTGCGTGGGCAACGGCGCTACCGCTTGCGATGATAAACCTAAATAAATCGACGAATGTACAAAAACGAATATTATACTTCGTCCAAACCTATACGCAATTTACGTCATCAATAAAAAGGTTACTAGATGATGACGTTTCACACAGTGCTGTCACCTCGTACCTCGTATTTGGACAGTTCTAATAAATTGTAGTCTTTCTTCATGCCATCTAATATGTGCGCAGATAAATCATCTATAGAATGACTTCTAGAATCACTTTCCAAACTTTAAACCGAATTACAAATAAACAATCTAGTAACTTTTTTTTGATGACGTGATTGCATATAGGTTTGGATAGGCCATATCAACTATTTATTTTATATTTAAATTATTTAAAAAGTAGTTGGCCGTGATTGTCAATTTTTTTTAAACATGCAGTTAATTTGTTATACTACTTATACAGGGTGTCCCATTAATAGTATACAAATAGTAATACGCAAACTTAACCTTAACAAAAACCTCGCCGTTTTTGAGTTATGTGAACTTGTTGGAAATTTGGACCTTACGGGTTTTTATAAGGAACTGGGATCAACTGAAGATAGCAATGAACCATATACCGTTTGAAAGCCCTCAATAAGTACTACAACGTAGGTCCAAGCATAAGTCACGAAAACGTAGTACGACATATTTACGAGCATTAAAATGTTTTATATCGGTTTTGTAACTAAAGACATTTATCGATAGAATTCATGAACAAGTACTCATGTGTTATATACCATTGGAAAGTGCGCTTCGAGATCTACACGATAGTGACAAAATAAATGTCTTAACTGATGGTACAAGGGCACTTTCAATGCTTCAAATGAATTTATATGCGGGCCCAGCAACTTGTAACCAGTCTAAGACACACATACGTCGACGGACCCTCACGAGCAATATACCATCGGAAAGTGCGCTTCGAGATCTACACGATGGTGACAAAATAAATGTCCTAACTGGTGGTACAAGGGCACTTTCAATGCTTTAAAAGAATTATTATGTGGGCCCAGCAACTTGTAACCAGTCTAAGACACGCATACGTCGACGGACCCTCACGAGCCATATACCATCGGAAAGTGCGCTTCGAGATCTACACGATGGTGACAAATTCAACGTCCTAACTGGTGGTACAAGGGCACTTTCAATGCTTTAAAAGAATTTTTATGCGGGCCCAGCAACTTGTAACCAGTCTAAGACACACATACGTCGACGGACCCTCACGAGCAATATACCATCGGAAAGTGCGCTTCGAGATCTACACGATGGTGACAAAATAAATGTCCTAACTGGTGGTACAAGGGCACTTTCAATGCTTTAAAAGAATTATTATGTGGGCCCAGCAAATTGTAACCAGTCTAAGACACGCATACGTCGACGGACCCTCACGAGCCATATACCATCGGAAAGTGCGCTTCGAGATCTACACGATGGTGACAAATTCAACGTCCTAACTGGTGGTACAAGGGCACTTTCAATGCTTTAAAAGAATTTTTATGCGGGCCCAGCAACTTGTAACCAGTCTAAGACACACATACGTCGACGGACCCTCACGAGCCATATACCATCGGAAAGTGCGCTTCGAGATCTCTACGATGGTGTTAAATTCAACGACCTAGCTGCTGGTACAAGCACACTTTCAATGCTTTAAATGGATTATTATTTTGTGTTGTGGTTGCTTTCGCATGCTTTACCGACCAATTCGTATGCACCACCAGCAATAAACATCGCTAATCAGTTAATTTAAGTTAATGTTACGTTAACTTAAGCGTGTAATATCTATCACATCAAGTACTTTTTTGGTTTACAATTATTTCTTTCGTCTAGACTTATGCAATATGTACTAATTCTATAACATAAATAATCCATTTAAAGCATTCAAAGTGTACTAGTACCATGAGTTAGGTCGTTGAATTTATCACCATCGTAAAGATCTCGATGCGCGCTTTCCAGTGTTATATGGCTCGTGAGGGTCCGTCGACGTATGCGTGTCTTTGACGGAATATACGTTGCTGGGCCCGGGCAAAAATCCATTTAAAGCATTAAAAGTGTACTTGTAACAGCAGCTAGATCATTGAATTTGATACCATCCTAAAGCTCTCGAAGCGCACTTTCCAATGGTATATGGTTCGTGAGGGTCCGTCGACGTATGCGTGTCTCTGACGCAATATACGTTGCTGGGCCCGGGCAAAAATCCATTTAAAGCATTAAAAGTGTACTTGTACCAGCAGCTAGGACGTTGAATTTGATATCATCGTAAAGCTCTCGAAGCGTACTTTCCAATGGTATATGGCTCGTGAGGGTTCGTCGACGTATGCGTGTCCTAGACGGGTTACAATTTGCTGGACCCGCATAAAAATTCTTTTAAAGCATTGAAAGTGCCCTTGTACCACCAGTTAGGACATTGAATTTGTCACCATTGTGTAGATCTTGAAGCGTACTTTCCGATGGTATATGGCTGATGAGGATCCGTCGACGTATGCGTGTCCTAAACGGGTTACAATTTGCTGGGCCTGCATAAAAATTCTTTAAGGCATTGAAAGTGCCCTTGTACCACCAGTTAGGACATTGAATTTGTCACCATTGTGTAGATCTTGAAGCGTACTTTCCGATGGTATATAGCTGATGAGGATCCGTCGACGTATGCGTGTCCTAAACTGGTTACAAGTTGCTGGGCCCGCATAAAAATTCATTTAAAGCATTGAAAGTGCCCTTGTGCCATCAGTTAGAACGTTGAATTTGAGACCATCGTGTAGATTTCAAAGCGCACTTTCCGATGGTATATAACACATGAGTACTTGTTCATGAATTCTATCGATACATGTATTTAGTTACAAAACCGACATAAAACATTTGAATGCTCGTAAAAATGTTGTACTCCGTTTTCGTGACTTCTGCTTGGACCTATGTTGTAGTACTCATTGAGAGCTTTCAAACGGTATATGGTTCATTGCTATCTTCAGTTAGGCCCAGCTCCTTATAAAAACCCGTAAGTCCTTTCGAAATATCGCCAATTCGCGAAAACACCCTCGAACGGTCGCCTTATCCGACGCACTCGACAATCATTCAAGAGCGTTTTTTTCGAGAAAAAATAAAATACAAGCCGAGGTAATTTGTAGAAACGACAATAAAATAAAGCTAGACTCGAGGCGGCGATTTTTCGAAATTTCCAACAAGTCCGCGTAACGCGCAAACGGCGAGCTTTTTATTATGGTCAAGTCATTCTGTATTGTATTATTTGTTTTTATGTACAGTCGAGTTCGTATGTTTCGTCCCGCGAGATGCGGTCGCAGGCCGACCAACGACGAGAGAGGATCGAGAGGGATGCGTCGGATAATAAATAAAAACGGACGGCAATCTTTTGTTTTTAAGCCGTTTACGATGAAAGCTAACTCAGGCGACGGGACAAAACATATGAACTTGACTGTACGTATTATAGGAATATGTAATATATATTATAGGAGATGTAAGACATATACACGCAAATACATAGGTTCTGATTATTACGAAATAAATAAAAATAATAATAGATCAAACCCTATGTATCATTCTGTGACTTTTAAATTACTTAATGCCACAAATTCTATTTGAATTTAGTAAAATCGGTGCCATTGTCTTATAACTAGCATATTGTGACATGATAGAATTTAATAATCCCAAGGCGGCGATTTATTTGAAAACTGAAAATTTAAAAGAATTTTTGTAAACTGAACAACGCCGCCATCTATGGCTAAACGAACGAACTAAAAATACGGAAAGCATCTCAAATTTAATAATATTCCATTTATACAGTAGGCCTTGCCCGGTTCGGTACAATCGATAAATTAAGTTTGCTATCCAATATAAGGGGTCGGTAGCAAACGAAAATTCGAATATTATTCCTTTATATTTTCACGTAAGTACATGGTAATCGTTCAATTTTTATATTATGTGTCACAATCATACAAATCGGCAAATTCAAAGATTCGTTATTAAAATTCCCTTATACATATTATGGAAGACAATTTTATAATATCTACATTTCTCAAAAAATTGATCAGTTTCTGCTGCATCATTTTTGTTACTCAAAATGCGACGCTTGTAAAAAATTTGAACGTTCTCTGTCGTACGTACAGTGATCGACATAAAGTTGGACACAAAAGGAAAACTGTTTTATTTATGTTTAAACAGTTTCTCTGTAAAAATTTCTGCATAATTTCGAATTTAACATACTCGCTTGCGGCTCGTATTGCAAACCGAAAGAAGGTTGCGCGTTATACTTTTTCCGACAACCCCAAATAAAACGTTGAAAATGTTTCACAGCTGTCGCGGCACTTCGAAACAAATCAAACACTGCAACCAACCTATTTATTTGTTGACAGTGTGCGAAATTCTACTTTGCATAGTGTGAAATATGTGTTTCACACATTTAACTCAAACAATAGCAATAACAATGATAAATTATTACAATAGGTCGATGGACGTACTACCAAAAAAAAAAACGGCTGGTTTTGCCCACTATTCTGGCGCTCGAGAAATTATGTCTAGTGTCGGTTCAGAACCGGAGGGTATTAAGTCACATTTTCAAAACTGACAAGACCAAGATTTTGTAACCAACCTTTGCGAGCCATTTAAAGGTTTAGATTGATTAAAATTGTATTGGGACTTGATCTGTTAATACGATTAAAAGTTTGTAAAAAGTGACGCGTCACGACGGTTCAAACGATATCGAATTTAATTTAGAAATTATGTACAGTAGTCCACAAAATTAATGCGCGCGCCCGAGGTCTCCTTTAATTCAATTCGTTATTGACGAAACGTTTGTAAAAATAGTTAAACTTGTCGGTTTTCGCGTACCTTTTTTTTTTAAAGAGTTCATGTTTTTGAAAGCGCGCGCATTAATTTCGTGGACGACTGTACCCACCTAACAATAAGTAATTGACGGGCGCTTTCTCCTATAGTGTTGAAATAGTGCGTTTAAACGGCATCCTCGAAATTTCGTATCGAACTCCTATAACGTCCTCGACTCTATTAACATAGATTAACATAACCGACCGACGGCGACGCGTCGATTACGATCTTAATAAAATTAAGGCGGTGTCTAAAGGACGCGTTTGCAACAAAGAGATAAGACACTCTTAAGAATCCTTTGAGCGAAACTCGCGTCTTCCGGTGCGAAACTAACGCCCATAAAAGTAAATTAGCTAATCCCTTTAAAATTCAATAAACAAAATTGAATAAGCCTTTAATATAACTATTATGCGTACCTTTAGGCTGGATGTTGCTTTAGGGATCGGCAGGGATAATTTAATTATCCCCCGAAACCCTGCCTACCGAAAAGCATCTTTTTGTTTACACAAATTTCCAGTATAATTCTTGCGAGATTAAAGGTCAAAATTGTGATCTTAAAGTGGACGTTTAACGTCTCTACGTGTATGCGTAAGTGGTAAAATGGTCGACCAATCGGAGGTTTAAAAATCTTCGGCCGAATGGCAAGTCGAATAAATATGAATCAATAAAAACACTTAGAGATGTCGGTTGTTGCATTAATTAAAATGTGGGTAAATTAGATTATGTGCCGTTTTATAAGGGGTTTTAGGGAAGTTAATGGATCTAATTCGCATCTGTGGACATAATTATAAACCCGAAATTCGGATAATACGCGAAACGACTAAAGTTGGACAATACTCGAATGTCCTTCGTATTTATGGCTATGTCTAAAATAAACGTGTTGTGCCCAAAAAATATTAAACAAAATACGTTTATCGTGGATATTTATTTTAAAATTAGACGCTCTTTATTATTACTTATACATTACTAAAACGTACTAACGAATAGTGATTGTAAGAGCATGTGCAAGTATGAGTAGCACTCGTAAAGCAGAAAACGCGTATCTTCAAATATGGCGGCTTCAGATTATTTGTTGCTAATGCGAGCCGTTTCGAAATGAACTGTAACACGTTGTCGTATCTCCAATCGTCGTCGCATATAATCAAAGCCCTAACGAGACGTGGTTACGCTACGTTTTAATTCTCTGTACGGAAGTTGCGTTGGTGGTCGCGCAAAATAGCAAATGCGTGTGCTTACGTTGACCCGTTGAGCGACTGCATCGTGGAATAAATACGTTATTTGATACAAACGTGTCCCGGATTACCAATAGGTACTCGTTTTCCATGAGGTATTTGCTTACGGTTAAGTTACAACAAAAAATGTGCGCGCCGCGCCGTGATGTTGCGCGCGAAGGCGCGATTATTGGAACCTGCCTCGCTGGAGAGTTTCTGCTCTTCAAGAGGTAAGTTTTGCACGTCAGAGAACCCAGGCGGCACACTGACGTTATAATGTCGTCAACTATTGGTCATTTGGGAACCAACGGGAACGTCGTAAATGACGTCAATATGACAGGTTAATGTCACAGCCTAACGACTTCAAATTACGACCAATCTAGTACGTTACTTGAGACGTCTAATTGACGTCTAATTTCCTTAAATGGGACATCGATTTGACGTCTCATTGATGTAATCCCAAGGCATTAATGACGCATCTAAAGATGAAAAAAATACAAATGCATTCAATAATATTATTATGGATTTACCTACTTAATAACCAAATAACTATACCATTATTATATACGAGTAATACAATAATATATTTAAGATAAGATGTGAGCGGTAAATATAATATAAGATATACAGTGTGCCCACGAGTTCTGGGATCATTTGATAGAGTCCAAACTAGGCACAATAGAAAAAACTATTTTAGATAAAAGCTTTCTGGTTGTAAGAGTCGCACAATGTAAAATTTCACACCAACAAAAGACATCTTAATAAGGAAATGGGGGTCACTCACGCCACAAAGATAACCTAGTCACCTAAAGGTTAAAACCTATAGAAATAAGTACAATTTGTCTGTTTCTTGTAAAGTCACGACTTGTAAAATTATTGTAAAAAATATTTCTTCCAGTTTTTTAATTATTTAAAATTATTCGTTTTAACTTTAGGTGGCGATAGGCTGATTAATTCTTCATTTACCGTTAAAAAGTTATATCAAAATTTACAATGTACAAATTTACAACGTAGAACTCACTGCAAAGAAAAACCACTAACCTAACAAAACCGCTGGCGGTAAACCAAAGCGTGATCAGTATACACAGTGGCGTGACACTTTGTAAGGAAATAGTTCTAGCCATTGACGTACACAATTAGAATAAATAACTGGATGTGATTTTACTTACTTGTTTAGCTGTATACTACTGTATTTATAACGTATAAAACTATTACTATTAATCGCGTAGACGCGATAGTGCATAGTTCCAAAATAGATTTATATATTTTTTTAGTTAAAATTTTGGATTAAAACATAAACATGTTAGAAAAATTACGAACATTTTACGCTTTAAATTAACGCTTCAAAACGTCTTTATCTTCACTTTTCCAGTAAGGATTCAGGACTTTGGAACGACCAAACAAAGACGTCTCGACGACGTTCTTTAATGACGTCAAATGTTCGTCGTGAAAGTGTCGTCGTGCGTACGTCACTTATTGGGTCCACGACGTCGCCGACGAATAATTACCAACAATTGACATTATGACGGCAATGTGCCGCCTGGGTAAGATCTAAAGAAGACGATCGACCCAATTAAATATTTCATTGCACTTACGGGTAATATAATGCTTTAAAAGGCCATCAAGTTCGTTAGAACTTTAAGTACCTATAAACTTTTATTTAGATTACGTAAGAGAATGTCTTTATAGACAGTTATATATATATCTATAGATATTATATCGGCTTGTGCAGCCGACGGAAAATTTCTTTTAGAAGGTTCGATTTTAAATAAAAGAATAATAACCTCGCCACGGTTCAAGAGCTTTCATCATAAAGCTATTTAGAAACAATCATTCTTTTGGCTTACCTTTTAGGCAGACGTTGACAGAACCATCGTCCGCACCGACACAATCTACATTACGCGGTAATAGGACGTTTTCTAACAAATAACGTAATCGGAAACCATAAAAGCTACGATTGTTTGCTGTTTTCTTCAATGGACAAACTTAAGCGTTGTATTACTTTATACATAATACAATGGTAAAGTTTTAATGGAATTTTAAAAATAGCATTGCCCAATATTAATATCAATACCTGACTACATTTTAGTGTACATACAGCATACGCGAAACTCAAATAATCGGAAACGGCTTCCAATTTATTTTGATTATTGTCACAGAACTTCTCATCTGACAGGTTTGCGAAATTAATAATATTCTATTCGAAAGCACCACTAACTAAAGTTGTTTACAACTTGTTATTTTACGCTGCTTATCCAAACCAAACAAAATCAAAATGCCGTTTTAATGACGGACTTATAATATTAATGTTTAATAGTCGGATATTTACGAACCAACGTCGCTCCCTGTGTTAATTACAATTTCGTTAACCTATAAACTAAGGCGACATCTTGACGAATCAGGCTTTATTTCGCACCTACTTACTTTCAACCCTTAACAAAGTGGCCGCTTTTTAATATAATTAAACGTCACCATCCAAACGTAATCGGATTTAAATTTTGGGTTAGAACCTCTTGTAAAAGGCCGCGCGTGATCGATAAATATAAATAAATTATTACATCGAATACAATTAATAGTAATCACGTAGGACAACAACCCAGGAAGACATCTTCTAATGAGATGAAAGGGGTCGAGGTTGTAATTAAATGATCATAAAGTATAAATTGAAACCATTAAGGGTTAAATATAGACATAAAGATATGACTTGAATTAGAATTTCTTGTAAATTATGCAACTTTCCGTCATTTTATCTACCCTTCGCCACTAACACTGTTGGAGAAGTTTTAGAGTACCGTCAGATGACACGGCGGTACGTCTGCGACGCTCGATATTTATCTCTTCGAGCGAATTCCGTCACCAACATACAGGGTGTTCATAAATTGATCGAACATAGTTTAAGGTCCTATAAACACGTGTCCGAAAACGCTCAAGTTTCGAAAAAAAAAGATATTGTTTTTTATGTTTCAACAAGATTAGTATAATCTTATTTTAGAAAATTATTCATATCAGGACAAGAAATACTTTTTGCAGTTTTGATTTTAATTAAAACAAGCATTATAGCAAATTAAGATTTTTTCTCAAACGAAACATTCAGCCGGGCTCATCGCTGAAACATCGGAAAGTACATCGCTACGTTATAGTATAGCTGACTGCGGCTGAAGGACCGTAAGTTATTGTTATAAACACGTGGTACAACTGATTCAATTGAACCGCTAGAAACAGCTGATGGCAAGACGCAATTTTCAAAGAGCTGTGACTCCCTTAGACTTTTCATTTGACAGGAGAGTTGCCGGACACCCTGTATATCATTAATTATCATTAGTCATCAGCGCGAGAAACGACTACGTTAAACAAACTTAATTCCAAATTAGTAGCTGGCACGAGAGAAATCTACACCTTGGCCACCTCGTCCGCCCGACTTAAACCCCCCCGCGATTTTCACTTCTACGGGCCAATTTCAAAAAAAAATCCACTTTACGCCCAGCCAATTATTAAAGCTCGAGACGAAACTTTTCGCCCGACTTTATGTTTTAACGCGTCGCAAATCTATTTTAAATTAAAATTAAGTGCTCGTAAACACTGTTGTGTATTCGTTTCAAATAATGAAAGCTGAACGAGAATTGATAGGTTACGGTCGCGCACCCGCATCGTCAGCCAGCCAACAGAAAACTTTTCGAATAAGAAGCGCAATTAACGAAATTACAAATACTTAGCGTTAACGAATCACCAAAGTCGAGGGGCAACGCGAACGTTAAGCTGTAATTTAATTTCTTCCGAGAAACGAATTAACAGTCGATCGCTTCATTTTGCATGCGCGAAATTTTATCGAAAAAAAAATATACAGCGAGCCGCCCTTCGCGCTCGTTGTTTTACAGTTCACGTTTTTGGCAGTTTAACTGAATCCTATATTCGAGACAATCTCATAACTTATTCCGAGAGTTCTTCGTCGAAATTTTCATATTCTTGTAGCAATTTGCAATCATTTCCGCCAGTTCGTCGATTAAGAAAACAGTTGACGTTCTCCGGTTATAATTAATTCTATAAATTAAGGAATTCCCGTTTGACCTGTTCTTTTTTTTTTGATGGAAGTCTCTCAAAAACGAAATACGACTTATGTGTGCATAAAAAACTGTTCTTAATATTTAGAGTGACTTACAATACTAGTAAAATGTGCTGACCCCCCCCCCCGAGTTTGAGAGCTTATCATCATTTTGTTTCAATAATAATTCGTTACGCTTTTATAATAAATAGTATAATGTGTTGTTGTTAAAACGATCGGCCGGCGGTCTTCGACATTCTTCATAATTCGCGTTCTAAATCAATGAATAAGCAGTGTTACATCAAAACTCAAGTCGTGTAATACGTCTTTTAAGCATATGATGAAAAAGAAAATTTCCCTTACATTAAATATTCATAATGACACTTTGTAGTAGTGATAGGCGCGATATAGCACTCACCGCACTCCTTCACGTCCAGAATACGCTAGCGTCACACATTGTTTATCAAATATGGAGTGAAATGGAGTGACAGAAAACTTTTTATTGTTGCTTTCCATTTATTATTTACTATAATAGGCAGACATATATTATGTCTTTATATATTTAAAAAAAGAATGTTTACATTTATGTTGCCGACATAAAATTTCATTATGTTCGGTAGTGCACAACGGAACATCAAGATGAATGATCGCGCTTTTTGTAACTCTCGATGAACGATGACTCAAGATATCTACCAGAGAACGGACGCCGCGAGAAGTTTAAACTGCTTTCTGCAAGAGTTCGGGTGGGCCGTAATAGTTTTGCGAATTATATTTGGAACTTCGTATCTTAACATTTTGGGACACTAACTAGTTCCTGTGTTTATCTCACGATCGATTACACGAAATTGCTATTAATTCAATTGCTATACATATTCAATCTAGAAATAACAACTAGGAAAGATATAACAATTAAAAACAACCTAACCTCATAAGAAATAGTCTGAGCCACACATCGCAAACCACCTAAAAGTGAATACCTAGAATTAGAAGATCAGCCAGCAATTATAATTACGTAAACTCCTAAACTTGATAAACAAAGAAAAAATAACAAACTAAAATAAAAATTAATCATACCAGTTATATAAGGAATACAAATCCATAAAAATAAAGAAAAAAAATAATATAATAACAGGAGAGAAATAATAAGATCAGTAATTTGATATAAACGGACTATTAACCTCTTTCGAAAAAAGCTTAATCGCGTCTCTAAAAGGCTGAACCATGCCCAAAAATCCAACTTTATTAGGACCTTTACGAATCTGAATATAGCCCAAAACTTTGCGTTCAAACAAAGTTAAAAAAGCTAAACCAATTAAAACAAAAATAACCATAATAACTAACACTAGTAACAATATAAGAAAATCAAGAAAAATCATCTTATTACCTGTTTATTAAACATAAATTGATTCTAAATCAAACACACTAATCTGCCAAAGCAGTAAAAATATTCAAAAATAAATTAATTATAACTAATATTTGGTCCTCTCGTACTAAAATATAATAAAATAATCAAGATAGAAACCAACCTGGCTCGCACCGGTTTAAACTCGGATCATGTAAAATTTTAAAAGTCGAACAGACTTAATTATTGAGCTTCTACACCCAAAATAAATTTTAATCCAACATCGAGGTCGCAAACTTTCATTTTAATATGAACTTTAAAAGAAAATTACGCTGTTATCCCTAAGGTAATTTACTTTATATTTATTAATATAGATTAATTATTCAAAAATCAATGATTATAAAAATAAAAGAGTTAAATCAATCTTTAAATCACCCCAACCAAATTATTAAGTAAAAATTCATATTTAAATACCAAAAAATAAAAAATAAAAATAATAATTTTTAATTAATTAACCCTGATACTCAAGGTACAGAAAATAAATCCTTCTTATTAAAATTTTATTATATTCAGCCACCTTACTAATAATCTATAATTAAAAAAATAATGAAAAAAAAATTTTCATAAAAACTAATAAAAAAAATAACTTTTAGTAAAATAAATATAATAAAATAATAAATATCAAATTACATTGAATTGCACAATGATATTTTTAATGTAAATAAAAAACTTTCTTCAAGATCCAATCTGATCTTTCTAGATACACTTTCTAGTACATCTACTATGTTACGACTTATCTCAACTTACTTGAGAGCGACGGGCAATATGTGCATATTTTCAGAACTATAATTATATTATAAATTTAATAATATTACATTCAAATCCAATTTAATTTTTATATTTAAATAAAAAAACCATAAATAAATTTATTGTAACCCATCTCTACTTTTTTATAAACTGCACCTTGATCTGAAATAAATTAATAAATTAAATATAGAAAATTATTAATTTTTATAAAATCTTCAAATAAACGACGATGTACAAAGAAAAAAAAGTAAAACAAATCGTGTATTATCAATTAAAGGACAGGTTCCTCTGAATAGATTAAAATACCGCCAAATTTTTTAATTTTCAAGAATATATCTACTAATAATCAGGTAATAAATAATAATTAATATAATAGGGTATTTAATCCTAGTTTAACACTCAAATTCAATAACCTTAAATAATATAAAATAAACTAAAAATAAAAATTTAAATTTCACCCAAAAATTTTTATAAATAATTCAAATAAAATAAATAAACTACTAACCAAAACATATTAATAGTAATGTCTGTTTAACCGCAATTGCTGGCACAAACTTTATTAATACTAATAATCAATTTCTAAATCTTAAATAATTAAATTATTAAAATTATTAACTGCAAAAAACTTATTTAAAATCTAAAATTAACATATTAAAAAAAAATTAACTAATATTATAAGTTAAAATAAAACTTTTATTAAAAAAAAATTACAAATAACCACAAAATATTTCATTAACACAAAACACCAATTACTATTCAACCCTTCGGGCAAGCCCCCCGGTAGCCCGTAGGCCGAAACACTAACAATAACCAAAAATAATTAGAAATATAAAGACAGATACAAAATTTCTACTCGCCCCCATGTAAAAACCTGTATGAAATAAAACTTTTATTAAAAAAAAATTACAAATAACCACAAAATATTTAATTAACACAAAACACCAATTAAGAAAATATTTTATTAATAAGACAAATATAAAATTAACCATTAATATAAAAATAATCACTAAATTTAAATCAAACCTTCCAAATTTATAAATTACTAAGAAAATTAAAAAAAAATAAATTATATAAATTTAACTTTTAACTTTATTATTAAATAGATCAAATAACGAAATAAAAAAGTTTATTAATCATTAATTACCTATATTAATATTAATATATAATAATTTAATCTATTCAATACTAAATTTTATAATCAAACATTTCAAATTTATAAATTATTAAAGAGAAAATTGAAAAAAAAAACTATATAAATTTAACTTTAAACTTTATTATTAAATAGATCAAATAATGGAAAGAAAAGTTTATTAGTTATTAATTACCTATATTAATATTAACATATAATAATTTAATCTATTTAATAATATTACCCCCCTTTTTTATATTAAAAATTATATTAATTAATAAAATTATATATGTATATAATATCAATAAATGTTTAATGAGATAATAGATAAAAATAAATTAATATTTTATTGCATAAATTAATAATTCAAATTAAATATAATTATATCACATCTATTCAAAAATTATACATTTATTAAATAATTTATATAATAATAGGCTATATTCTTATTAAATTTTAATATTTTTATTAGTTAATTAAGGTCCCAATACATTAAACAAGAATTAATCAGATTTGCCACTATACATATATAAATCAATTATTAATTTATAAATATGCTTCACATTTATTTATTTATTTCTAATTATATAAATACTAATAATATAATTATATATAATAATATATTTTATTTATTTATATATAATTACATAATAGGTATAATATATTAATTCAAAATACATATATTGAATTAAGCAATTCAGTGCATCGAGAGAAACAGTATAAGACGTATTTTCTTTAAAGGATTATCAGTTACAGTAAACCCACAATAAATAGTAGATATAGTCTGGGACACTCCAGGAAGGCAGTTACTTACAATTAATCAACTTGTTCGTCTGAATTAAAGCAAATTCTACCACATAAGTAGGTAAACTTATAAAAATAAACTGATTCGGCAGTATCGAAATAAAAAAAATCGAATCCGCTCCCGAAAATATGTAATAATTATACGGGGTCCGTCACGGGAAACGCATGTTTTTCAAACGGCTAGTACTGCGAGGCAGGGGGCGTGACAGTCACGCGGGAACGCTCGTCGCGTTCGAGACAGTTGGCAACACCGCACGTTCGCTCCGCGGCGTGGCGGTTTATCGCGATCCTCGACGGGATCTGTCCCTTGGGCCACAAGATTCATCATTCGCGAAAAACCGCCGCAGAGCGAACGCACGGTGCTCAAGTTTCCAAGGCACGGTGGCGAATGAAACTGAACACAACCAGCGCTCCTCCCCCCCCCCCTCTGCCGCGGAGTACTAGTCCTTTGAAAAACATGCGTTTCCCGCGGCGGACTATATAAATTTTTTAACAGTTTACTGGCAACAGATTTAGCAACGGTCGCATTAATCGTAATAATCTTTTTCTAGCTGGCGCGTCGTTTAGTTTTTGCGTAAGCGAATGCTCGATCGTTCGAATCGTTTTCCCGGAGCGCCCCAGACTATAGCAGGAAAGTTCCCAAATATGCTGGGCGCCTCGATTCTACTGCAACTGATTGTGAGATTTATTTTATTTAGAACTATTCGTCTTAAATCTGCAAGTGTTCAAAATTATTGTTCTTTCAACGACAAGACGATTTCACGAGATATATTCGTCGACAGCGCAAAATCAAATTTCTCGCGTTGTGAATTTCAAATAAATCGACAAAATCCGCCGATCCCAGGGGCTCTAGGCTGGCCGTCGATGATAACGGTTGTTATAATGGCGTTCCATTAAAGTGATCTCTCCTTTTGTCACCGTCATTGTTAACAAGATTTTGATTTTCATCGTGCTTTAAACCGTTCGATGCGTGGTTTATTGTTTATCGCCCGCATACAATTTAAATCGCGCGGTACTAAATTGTCGATTTTTTCCCAGTTGTTTCTTTTCGAAAGTCCAATAAAAATTTTTCGCAACGTTTCGCTTTCGCGTCGCACGATAATATAGCAAAATGAAACCGTTAGACGCGCGATTCGAATTCGTTCAACATTACGTCGTTATTTCGCCTTTTAATTCGCCTTTTAAGAGAAGATATATTATGTTAAGGAAAAAGGGTCAAAATGTGAAAATTATGGAAGGTAGAAAAACTGGAGAAAGAAAATCAAGCAAATAATGTCACAATGGACAAAAAATTCGGACAACGGACAATTGGAAAATTGCCGGAAGTACAGTCAAGTTCATATGTCATGTCCGGTAGCCTGGCTGGATATGCAACACGTTTACCAGCAGCCCGACCGCTGGCTCATAACCTTATCACGTAAGGGATTAAAATGTTTTTCTGAACTCGTTGCTTTTTTAAGTAAACTTATTGCCATTAAAGAAATTAATGGAAAGCAGACGAAGGACGCGACGTTAAAATGCGTAACAAACCATATCGCGTTACTAACCTAATAAATAAATTAGGCTAATCGCTATTTCTCCCGATACGCGTAATTAAGTGGAAGCGCGGCGCGGGGCCGCGAATACAATTTTCACCCCCCCCCCGCCCGGATGATAATTTCTAGTTACCTCTCGTTTAATAGTCGCACAATAGCTCTCGTAAATCGTGCGATAGGTAAATATTATCGTGAAGTCGCTGCGAAATTTGCGAGGGAGAAACGAAATTAATTAGCCGCGCCCGATTTTTTTTCCGAATCGGATCGCCGAAACTTTCGAACGATCGATTTACCCGTTATTCGATTTAATTTTCGTTCTGTTGCCCGCCAACACGTTTCGGATATTTTAATTTTGTTCCGCGTCGAAACTTTCGAAACGCTCCCGAACTTCGGGGGACGTTATTAAATAATAAACTACACTAACGCGAACTGCGGCGTTTTTTCATTAATTTATATTCGAAGGATCGCATTTCGATAAAAAAAAATGAAATAAAATGGACGTGCGGATGTTTAGGCGCGCGCAATCCCGCGCGCAATCGAAACCCTTCGGCCGTATTAATTTGACGATAAACTTTTCGCGCGAAACTCGTGTGGGATTGTCAAATGAACGAGTTCATCGAGTTTCGGATCGCTATGGGCATTTGAAAACTTTGACGATAATAAACTTCCATTACGCAACTAATGGGAGGAAAAGTGTTTTTGCGTGGGCATTTATAAAAAAGAAATAAACGATATAAATTAAGCTTCGCGTGGAAAGTTTTCCAATATAAATAACCAGATTGATTTAACAAATCGCGCAATCTCTGTTTTTGAAAGAATACAATGAAATATAATGGGGAAAACCGTAAATAAACGAGAAAAATTAATGCGTTGTTATTTTTCGAAAAATTAACGTTAATAAAATAAGTAAAAATTTCTAATTTTTTTTTTTAATAAGAACCGATCTGCATCTAAATCACCAAAAGACATCGAATCGAATCAAAAAAAAAAAGAAAAAAGATGGTTCGAGTAAAAGAAAATAAATTGAAGACGTGATGCGAATTAACTTATCGTAAATTTACAATTTGCGAGGCGGAAACGATAATAAAGTTAGACAGATGTATTACATACATAGGTACTCATAAATAAAAAAAAACACATATTCGGAATGGAAATTACTTATTTCGCGAGCTCGCGGGTTTTTGCGAGCGGTTAATTAACTTTCAAACGACGCGGAATTAGTTTTAATCGGCAACTTCGGAAACGGTTTAAAAACTAATCGATTTCTATTATGGTGCGATAGGGCCAAACAAAAACGAAATTCGTCGCTTTAACCGCATGCAGGACACAATACGTGCCTAGGCACCTACAGTAAAATTGATTGTTTACCTGTCGATTTTAATGTCGCAACAGAATTTCTCAGAGTTCCCATTTTGTGTATCGCCGAAAGTGTTTTTTTTTTCCAACGGTAATAGATTTTATTTAAAGGCGGCGGAAATGTTATAGATTCGCGGCGACGTTTTTCAAATAACGTTACCTGTGCACGTGGGTCGTTAACTGCAGGTTAAAAAAATTAAAATTTTCTTTTAATTTAATAAACAACTTTCTATTGGTCCCTTTTTATGTCGTCTCATGTCTTATGCCTATGGAAACGGGCATTCCTAGTATTCTGAAAAATACCCATTTATTTGTTTTTACCTTTTTTTTTAAATTTTACCGGCGCCCAAACGGTTTGGCGCCCAGTTGACCGGCTCTCGTATACAAGATATGTCACGACGAGCTTTGATTAGAAGAATATAGGAAAGTAAGAAGAGTAACGATTTGAAATTTTTAAAAAACGTATGTTTAACAAGTTTGGCATTTTTTTCTGAACATCCGGTATTATGTTTTATAGTATTCCAAAATAAAGGGCGATTGTTCAGAACTGACCGACCAAATGACAACGCCGCTTGCAAGAATTTGCAAGAAATTCTAAAAGAATGTACGACCAGCAGAAATTTGTCAGCAGATTTCAACGACTTAAATTGATAACCAACCATAACGAAAAGTTCTCAAAAGAACTGATTGTTTGAAAGCACACGAAAACGTAATAAAATAGAACAAACGGAAAACAAATAAGCTAAGCAAAAATCACAAGCGACGGCAATGATGGTTTGTAAAAACTTAAAATCTTTAAAACGTTAAAATTACCAAAGTTACTAACCACGTTGCCATTTGGTCGGTCAGTTCTAAACAATCGCCCTTTACTTACTATAGCTTAGCCAAACGTCATCAATGTAAGATAACTAGATTATGCTGTCACCTCGTACCTCGTATTTTGACAGTTCTAATAAATTGTAGTCTTTCTTTATATCATCTAATATGTGCGCAAGTAAATCATCTATAGAATATCTCACTTTCCAAAACTTAAACCGAATTACAAATAAACAATTTAGTAACTTTTTGTTGATGACGAGAACATCATATAGGTTTGGATAAGCTACACCTAAAATTTTAAATCTGTAAGTGCAGTTTTTGTAGGTAATAGTCTGCAGCTGTCATTTATTTTTTTTTAGAAAACACGAAGTAATTCCAAAAGTACTAATATTAGAAGCAATGTTTACTGAAACAAAAAGTCGCATAATGGCCTCAAGAAAACAAATCGATAATAAAAATCAAAGTGTTCCATTTGAAATAAGGAAGTTGACGTCCGTTTCCGGTATAACCGGAAGAAGTGGAAATTTAAAATTATTTTAAATCGAACGGGCGCAACCAAAAACCCTTACTTTCAAAATTTCAAAAGCGCAACTCTTACTTACTTACTTATATTCTTCTAACTAACCCAGCAATCTTTTATTTTTTGAACCTTTTACGATAAAAACTAACACGGGCGACGGGATAAAACATACGAACTCGACTGTACATTAGAACAGATTCAATTTTCTATTTGCTCGCGGCTTACGAATTTTTTTTTAACGCCAGCGTAGTTTAAACATTAGGATTTCAATCAGGGCCACGCGACGTTAATATAAATGTTTGCGTTGCGTGTAAAAAAGCCAATCCGCGGACTTAGTCGCGCAAATCTAAATTTAACCCGTCCCTTTTTCCCGTAGGTGTACGCACGTAAATTTACCCCGGCGTTTTATGCGTTTCCTTTCGACGTTTCAAATTTATTTAATAAAAATATGATCGACGAAAAATTTGTAAGACCGCGTTGCCGCGTCGAAAGTGTTACGATTCGTCGTTTTTTGGCGTAACATCGAACGTTCGAGTAATCGAGCTATTCGACTTATAGAGGTTTCACTGTTAATAAATAAAATTAAACCTGCAAATATATAATCGAAACCAGGAAATATTTAACGTGAAGGCAGTAAGATGCTCAAACGAATGTGGGGTAGGTATTGTCTGCGGCAAAAAGAAATGTGGAGGTATAGATAAAAATTATCATCTACATTCCCGGCATTCGTGGGTAAAGCTTAGCCTCGCTTGAGGCAAAAGATGTCCCCAAAACGCGGTTTAGTACAGATCCCGGCACCGTTTACGGAATCGGCCGTCCATCTGAACAGGGTAAGGGTGCAGAATCGAGGTACAAAACTCAAACCGAGAATGCGGTTGCAGTTGATAATAATTGGGGCACCAACATCGTGGCAATAACCTCAAAAAAGGTATCTAAGGTTCGGAAAACAGGCCACGATATACAGGGTGTTCACTAAATTCGCGGCAAAATTTAAGATTTTTTCGTCCTTAGATGATTTTCGAAACGACGATTTGTTTCAAAGCAAATACAGATTCTTAATCCGTAAATGATAATTAAATCTTCAATTATTTTTTTGCAATTTTGGGTGAAATGGTCAGCCAAATACCATAAAAGGTACATATCCGGAATTGTATGCTTTTTGAGTTTCACAAGGGTAGTAACGGTAGCACCAAAAATATTTACGATGTTTATCCAAGTGCATTAGACGTTCGTAAATGTCAAAGGTGGTTTTTTATGTTCAAATCCGGTAGTTTTGTTCTTTCCAGGAAGACGAACAACTTTAGACAATCACGTGTTAACGGCGGAAGTAGAGGCAAATCACTCAAACACTCCTAATCAACCTTGGTCGACCATCTAAGAACATTTGCAGCAAATTGGTAAAGTAAGCAGAGAAGGTGTTTGAGTTCCACATAATTTGTCCGAAGAACACAAAGCTAACCGAGCCACCGCGTGCAACTTATTGCGTCAACGGGGCAGTACAGAAGCGTTTTTTTTTAATCGCTCGATCACTGAAGATGAAAAATGGGCCCTTTGTGATAATCCAAAACGTAAAAGGCAGTGACCACAGCCAGGCTTACATCCCAAAAAAACGCTTTTGTGCGTTTGATGGAGTATTCGCGGAATCGTTCATTTTGAAGCGCCGAAACCTGGACAAACTGTGAACAAATTGGATCGAGCAAATCAATCTTTGGCTGTGTTTTTTTTTTAACCCGAACAGTGGTTCGAGTACTCGATTGCAGAATGTGTCGTTTGATAATTATTCGATCAGTGTTCCTTGCCGTTCAAAAACTGTTCGAACTATTAGCCAATTTGCTCGAACAAGATTTCCACGCACCTAGTTTCGAAGTGGTGCATTTGAACGAAGTTGTATTCTAACCTAACAAAATTTGAAAAACAACGATCACTTCGATCATCAGTTTCTTCGTTACTACACGTATTTACTGTATAAACCTACCAACGAAATGTATATATGTTATTATTGCAATTTTTCTATAAATTTAGAATTAATAATGGACCATGAATGTTTTCAGAACACCAATGAAAATATTTTGTTAAACAATAATATCTTATTCTTCGAAAAAGGTAAATTTTTGTTTTTTAAATAACATTGTACTAATTTTTATGTATTTTTATTAGATAAGGATAAAATTGAACAATCAAATGAAATGGAAGGGAGGAGCATGGATATTGGTAATAGCAACACAACTGAAACAAGTGCATGGACAAACGAAGCTATATATTTATTGATTAATAAATTTGAACAACACAGAGAGCTGCTAGAAAAGAAAAATTCAATTAAAAAGCATATATGGAAAAAGTAAATTGATAATGATTTAGATAATATATATTAATATACACTTTTGGTAATAGAATTGCTGATGATATGCATGAATTTGCATATATGTATTCTTGGGATCAGCTACAGAATAAATGGAAAAGTTTAATGCGTACATACAAAAATGTACGTGACAATAATAACAAATCTGGTAGGAATCGAAAAAATTGGCTGTTTTTTGAAAAAATGGATTAGTTATTTTATAAAACTCCTATTATAGATCCACCAATTGTTGTACACAATGGAAAAACAATAGTTCGTGATCTATCACAACCCAGTTGTTCGAAAAGAATTATAGATGATGTATTATCTGATGATAGTTCGAATTCTGAAATATCGACACCAAAACGTAAACGCAACAGTACTGATATGACAGATCTGTTAAAATTGGCAATAGAGCAAAATCAAAAACTTCACGAGGAAGATTTCCAAGAAAAAAAGAAGTTTAATGCTTTATTAGAACAACTTATACGATGCATAAAAGATCGTTCTAATTCACAGTAATTTTCAATTTCCATTATTTTCTAAATATTCTTATTGTTTTACGTATTATTCTATTTTCTGCATTTTTTTAAAATAGTTTTTATAGTTAATTTTTATATGAGTCTTTGTTTCTAGTTCTAGAAGTTATAGTTTCTAATTTTGTTTCCGAGTTCTATAGGCCATTCAAATTTTATTCCAAAACACATGCAATAACATTTCGTTTGTCAATGCCATTCCTGCTATCAATATTTAAGTTATTAATCAAATGTTCTTCAATGTCATTTTGGCCTCTTTCGGTTACCTCTTCCAAGATTTCGTCATTATGAATAATACAGAAATTATGTAAAAAACATGCTGCATTTATTGTACTAGGTAGATGTCTTGTATTATGAAGGTCTAAGTATTTTAAACGTCTCCAACGTGCTTTCAACATTCCAAAAACTCTTTCGATTACAACTCTTGTTAAGTGTCCGTTATCTTTAAATGGAACTAAAATATGAATTCCAAGAGGATATGCAGAATCTCCCAAAAGATGTGCATTGTATGGAAAGTATATATCTTCACTACAACGCTGTAACATACCAGATTTTTTGGAAAACACGAGCGTCGTGTACTGATCCTGAAAATCCTACATAAACATCAGTAAACATACATTTATCATTATAAACACCTTGTAATAACATTGAAGTTTTTCCCTTTCTATTAATGTATGCTGCAGAATGCTCCTTTGAAGGATTTATTTCAATATGACATCCGTCGATGGCTCCTATCACTCCTGGGAATAATCTCTTTTTCTAAAATGTTTGAATGTCGAAATTCTTTATAAATTATTTATTTCACAAACTTTACTTTAAAACCTTTAATGACTCGCACAGCCTCCTCTCCTTCAGGCCACTTACAGAAGTTTTATACAAACCTATAAGATTCTTGATTAGCAAGTACCTATATTACAACTAAACATTGAAGTTTTACACTTTTCTGTGGTCTTCCAGGTAATGTCGTAGAGTTGTCCATCGAATTTTCGATTAAAATAATCAATCCCTCGATAGTTGTTCGTGACATGCGAAAATGAGATTTAAAATCATCACCTAGATAACGTTCAATCAAATTAACGTATCCTATTATACGTTCTCTTTTACAACGTTTTTGTTTTCGGGATACGTTAACACAAATCAGTTGAATTATATTTTCTAATTGTCGTTTTTTATTTCTAAAAAACAACCTCTCGCCCTGGGCAACAATTAGGGGTAACAGTGTTTGTGCGTTCATCACTTTAGAGGTTATGTCGACTGTCAGCTGTTGAGTTTAGTAATAGCGTTTTTTAATTCAATAGGTTCGAGCAAATACTAGAAAAGATAACGGACGATCGAACTTAATTTGCTCGAGCAAGTAGGTACAATTAAAAAACACAGCCTTTAATTGAAAAGTGTTCGGCGATTGTCAACGGCGAAGGCGTTATTCTGCAACGCGATAATGCAAGACCGCATTGCGCAAGACGAACCCTGTAAATAAATAATGAATTGGGGTGGGAGGTACTGCCTCGCCCACCATACTCGCCTCACATCGCACCATCGGATTTCCATTTATTTCTATCGCTTCTATATCCAAAACGCCATCTCCAGATATTTTGCCCAAAAACTAATTGATTTTTATCGATCCGGCATTAAAAATTTGCGCACTAGATGGCGCATTGGTTAAAAATTTATTTGTTTGAATTTAATGTAAAAAAAAACGACATTACTAATATCTTTGAAATAAATCATCTTTCCGAAAATCGTCTAAGGACGAAAAAATCTTAAATTAGCCCGAGGAATAATTCCCCGAATTTTTGCCGCACGTTCACTAAACACCCTGTATAATACAAAACCAAATTGACGTTGTTTTGGTCCGAGAACTGCGGATACATTGACGCGGCGGGTGCGGGGATTAAAGTGTTCGGATTGACCAGCGATAGGCAATTTTTCAACATTCCGCGCGGTCCGGGCTTTCGATCCATATTTATCGAGACCGTGAAGATTAAAAAGTCCGCTTTTACTCTTCGCGCGGCGAAATGAAAAATACGTCGATGCCGAACGATTTCGCTTGTAAAATAAAAAGGGAGGCGCGCTTAGGACCCCGTTCATTTAAAAACTGAATAATAATTTGATGCAAATCCCCCCCCCAGAAGTCGACGGTGATGGTTTATACAGTTCAACGTTTCGATAAATGGAAGCAAACGATTTCTCTTGCGGTTGCGGCGATTTGGCCCGATAATTTCGCGACATCGAAAAAAATAGCCGGTCGCCCTCCAAATTGCGAAACAAATGGAAATTGAAATTAAAGCGAATTTCGCGCGAAAGTGCGTTTTTTTCCTTTCTCCGCCGTTTCGCGAATTGTTTAATTTCGTTTTTAAAAGATAATTCGCAAAGATAATTTCGCCGACGTTAATGTCGGAGAAATCAAATCGCGATCTACGAGCTCTCCCGCAATTTCTCCGAGTTCGACTAACTAAGAAAATTAATTTATCTACTTTTATATATATTTCGCGCGCAAGGAAATTAAACAGCTTCATAACTTGGAAACACAAAAAGCTCCGGATAATATAAAGGAGCTTTAAAAAGAGTAATTTTAGCAGATTATATGGGAGCCGTAATTTAAGGCCGGTAATTAATTGAGTGGCGGCTCCGATGCTTTAATACAAGACGCTCGGGTTTGTTTTCTCGAAAGGGGTTTTGAATGGCGACGTGTGCGTCTCGAGGAAGCTGTTTTAGTTTTTCATTTTACTAATGTAGTCCCCCGTATTATTGTAATTCGAGCATTTTAACCTCGAAATGAATGCCGGCACGAGATTTTCTAGCTCGCATAGATGACGTAAAGACAAATGGCGTTCGCTTTATTTTAATGAACGCGTTGACATGTTACAAAAGTACGAGGCGAGAGGTAACGCTATATTTTGATTACCCATCTTCGAAATACGCTTATGGCTTATGAAGTATGCATCGCACGCACAACTGTAAATCCTTGCCACATCGAATACAAACATTGACTTTTAATTAATTTTCCACAAACTTTCAGGGTTATTTGAATTTTTGGAACGATTTTACAAAATAACTATTTACCCTTTATACGTTTTTCATTCGAGATTATGCAATAGAAGTGATGTAAATTTTTTAGCGACACCCATCCGAAACAGGTCTAGGAAAATACATCGAAAACAATTCGTCGAATGCAATTCATCGAAATACAATTTATCGAAACACAATTTACAAAAGGAAACTTCATCGAAATTTGCTGACTAATGAAGTCAAAAAGTGATTCATTTGCCTTGAAAATTATTGAAAATTGAAAATGAAAAAAAATGATTGAAAATTATAATCAAGAAAATATCCTTGATTTCTTGCGTGGAATAGCGCACACTACTAGTTTTTAGTAAATGTACCTATATAATTACCAGGTACCCCTTATACTAATATAGTATTAATTGAAAAAACAACAAAAAAAATAAATGACGAATTGTTTTTTAACTTTTGCAAAAATGAAAAACAATAAAAAACAAATGACAAAGGAATCGTTTTCTGATTATTACAAAAATGAAAAACAACAGAAAACATACTACAAAGTCCTAAGCCTTGATAAAGTGCGAAGGGAAGTTCAGGGGGATTGGTTGGGTATAATGAAACTAGAAACAAATTTTTAAAAACTAAACACATTATCATAAAAAAAGCCCGTTGAAACTCCTACAATACGAAATTTCGATGAAGTTTCCTTTCGATGAATTGTGTTTCGATAAATTGTATTTCGACGAATTGTACTTTAGATGAATTGTTAATTCGGGCAATTGCGTTTCGATGAACTGCATTCGACGAATTGTGTTTCGATGAATTGTTTTCGATTAATTTTCCTGCACCTATCTGAAACTGTTTATTTTTTTTTCTAAAGCCGAGGACACATTGGCGTTGCGTCCACGTGCGCTCATGTACCTGTTTATTTCTGTCACCTCTGCGCGAGGACAATTCGCCGATTATTTAACACATTCACTGCCCACGCCAAATGCTTGTGTTGCGTCAAGTGCCACCCGTGTTTTTTTTATATGTAAAATATAATATGAGCAAATTGTGGTTTGAAACTGATTCTATTACAGATTTCTATACATTTTTATGCAAAAAAAACAAAACCGCGCCAGGCGCGTTGTGGGCACAGGGTAAGTGATATATGATGCTGGGTGCCCATCACCGTGCTAGGCGCGTTTTTATAAATAGGGTAGGCAAATTGTGGTGAAAAAGATTTTATTTAGAATTTTTATTTAACTCATAAATTATATTATAAACACAAATATATTGTTATAAAAAAATAAAAGTTCAAGTTACAACATAAAATTATAAAAACTCAAAAAAAGTAATACAAGGCATTATTTATTTGCATGAAATAATCTAAAACATGGCGTAAGACAGAGTCCAGGGCCACCGGGACACTGAGGGCAATAGTAAACGGAATCCCTTCGCTTTTGGCCATCGCTCCAGCAAACACTGCATATTCTTCTTTTAGCCTTTCCGTTTTCTCCTTTTGGAGAACTCCGGGAGGTGCTGAAGTTTTACTTTAGGTATTGGATCTGGCGGTGCGGGTCCAAGCAACTTCTCGATCACTTTTAATCTGAATTCATAAAAACTGTTACGATTGCCAGTGCCTTTCTTGTACAAATGAAATGAATTTAACAGCATAGTCTGGAATATATGGATGGCTAGTTTTTTGTACCAGATTAGAGTCTTATGTTCACATGGATAATATGACAACAGTTGGTCGCAGTGATCAACTCCTGCCATAAATTTGTTGTATTCATTGATCAGCTTCGGTTTCATCAATACTTGACCACGTTGTGTAGTAACTTCCTCCATTTGCCCATTAAATTCGCTGGAAATTGCTAAAATTTCTCTGCGATCTTTCCATTTTATGACACAAATTCCTTCTGTATTGAATTGAACAACCAGGTCACCTTTCGTTAACTTTTTGGCAGCAACTTCACTAGGGTTTCCTTTTCTGTTCGCTCTCAGAGTTCCGTAACATACGTTTTATTATCTAATAAGTCTTTAGCTAACTTCACACTGTTGTAAAATTGTCCATATATACTGAATGCCCAACACCCAATTTTTCCTGGAGAAGACATAAAACCACTTTTTCCGTATGCTGAGAGCCAGATAATTGGGTATCAGCGCTTCCTGCATATACAATTAGTTTGAGGCATAACCCATTCGGTTCACATAGGATGTACAACTTTATGCCAAACTTGTGACGTTTTCCTTTTATATATTGGCGAAATTTCAACCTTCCCCGCCACAGCACCATAGATTCGTCTATAGATAACTCTTTGCCCGGATAATAAAGAACCTGCATCCTATTGTTGAAAAAGTTGACAAGGGGTAGTATTTTTCCCATTTGTGTGCGAGGTTGGTTTTCCATATCTTCAAAATGCAACGATCTCAATATCAGTAAGAAACGATTTCGGCTCATAAATGTTGCAAAAGTTGAAAGGTTAAACAAATAGTGTTTTTCCAATAATCGTTTATTCTGTTTATACGAATCGTTCCCATATGAAATAAGAGACCAAGAAACGTTTTCATTTCACCAATAGTTATGTCCTTCCAACGACTAATCCTTGATTGTTCTCCTTCGCTTTTATAAAGTAAATCCACAGCATGTGCGTTAGCTTTGGTACAAAGAAAGTCATAAAACTCTTCTGTTGCTAATAGGTTAAAATAATCAACTGGCTCTGTTCCCCCTACATTGACGAGAATACCTGGAACTCCTGTAAACGGGATGTCAGTTTTGGGGATTTCATGGTATGACCACTGTGAAGTACTAGCAACCGGTGTATTTGGTGGTGAAGGTGATGGTTCCACATCCTCTTCAGAATCACTGGAAGGATTAAAGTCCTCATCGTCGTCACTTCCATTTACGACGTGATCTTCGTCTACATCTGATTCTTCGAGAAGAGCTAACATTTCCTCGTCTGTTAATCGTCTATGTTTGTATGGGTCATATCTAATTTTTTTCGTTGGGGGTTCACCCTCCTTTGATGGCCCAGGCTTTTGTTCCATAGCAAGCTGTAGTAAAACCATAATATATTAAAAAGTTTGAATATGCACACAGCATGTGCTCAGCAACGCGCCTGGCGCGGTCATCTAACCTGTCGACGCATAGTTAGTAACATCTAAATTTGAAAAACCTTGCATATTATACATTATGTTAATTTTAAACATCTAAGTATCAATCTATATATGTAAAATACAATACTTACGCTTTAAAGCGCCACAACACAAATATTTAACTAAAAACAGCGTAATTTTAAAACCGCATGTACGAACCTGCAACCATCCGTTTCGTCCGGTAACTGAACCACTACTAAGTGCCCCACCACATACTCATACGATTCCAGCTGTGCCCAACCTTTTGACTCACCATTTAATTCAAATCGACACACAACGCGCGTAGAGCGGCGTGGGCATCGCACCGTCGTACAGGTGAACGCACCACACGCGTTGTGGGCAGTGAATGTGTTAAGTGCAGACGATGTGAGCGCTAGTTAGCGTAGACGAGGTGAGTTTAGACTAGTGCAGATCGGGCGAGCTTCAGTTACGCGAACAGCTCATTAAATTACGTTTTGAGGAAGAATTGGAAGCGAAAAACGGTTTGTCAGAATTCCACTTCGGTTTCCGAAGATGGTGATTGAACGTGGGGGGAGGTAGTCCCATCCCAAGACCCATCTGATTAACTTAATTGACAACTGTCTCTCAGATCGGATAATCGCTTGTAGAAATGTAAGTCTCCCTATGTTGCAAGGCGCTTGCGAGATTCAACGCTTACGTTACTTTCTGATTTTGTGAAATTCGCAGAACGTCGTTCGTCTCATGTGCTGGAATAACGTTTTGAAGATGATCGTTCTACTTAAGGATCCTGTTCGAAGTGATTCGCGTACTGTCCAACACCGCCATTCGCAGCTTTTGACTGCACTAATTATTTGCGAAAGTTAAAAGAAACGTCACCAGAGGCGTACGAAAAATTTAAGGAAGGGGATTTCGTAGTTCGACGATCTACAAAACCGTTCGCGACAGTTTCTGCTGATATTTGCCCAAAGCAAACAATAAACTTGTCGAAGAATAGTGTTTCGAGTGTTCCGGCGTTGACCATTGCAGAGCGGGAGATAATATTATACCGTGTCAAGCCTTGCAACCACGTCAAGATGATTGTCGAGCCTTTGGCATTTTGGGACGCCTAATAAATGTTTGAATTGTAAAATACGGCGGCCTCGTAGTAATAGCACGAGACGAACGATTGTTCAACTCACGGTTGTCGTGGAAGATGGCGTTACAGACGAAAAATTTCTGTGGCCAGAACAGATCCCGGGTACGAACGCCATTGAACAATTGGCCTTAATGAATGATGGATGGCGTTGTTACGTCGCCACCAGAATGCCCGATAAGGTATATTTATCCGGTTGTAACTACATCCCCTTCCATTTCACGAGGGCATTACCTACGTCTATTTATTTGAGAGTATTTACAAAACGATGACGAACAAAAATATCTAACTTCAAATTCTTAAATAAGGGTAGGACGAGATAAAATCAATAGACCTACCCTCCGTTTTTTTGTTCTTTTCTTGTTTCGTAAATACCGTCGTTCCATTCAAACAGAACTCCACATTAATTAGAACTGATCTGCGCAATCAGTTGAAAGGATGGCTAAAGTGGTGATCGTAAGAAAGTCTCAAGACCGAAGCGTATGAAAACTAACAAAAGCGTCTACTTTCAATATTTATATTAACGAGCACTTCCAACCATTAAGTCTATTAGAAAAAATAGAATGATTTTCTTTCTAAAAGTTTCTTTCTAGTTAAAAATAACGCCAGTAAGACGTCATTCGTTTATATCGTACATACATTATAAAAGTTTTCAGATTCTATTAATTTTGATAACCGAATTAGTTCTACTTCTAAAATTTGATACTTATCGTTAGATGTACGATGCGGTTTCTGCGAAAGACAAAACAAAAAGTGTAATCTCGATGTGAAATTGAATGTTTTATTAGGGCTATTGCGCGTCGGCGGATTTAATGTAAACAAAGTTAAATTATCTCGCGTCTAATAATTGTTTACTTGTTCGATACAAAAAATTTTGGAATAAAATGGTGGTGATTTTGAACATTTATTATTCGTTACTTATTTCTGAAATTAAATTTTCATTTTGACTTGTATCTTCTTATGTATGGTATGATTGGGCATCTCAAAAATACCCCGTCCAATTTAAAAAATGTTAATTTAGGCCTTTATCTTGAAAACCAATGGGTTTTAAGGTCGCTCGAGGTCACCACCCGACGGCCACCTTTATACCCTACAATTTTTATAACGGGTAATCTTTACCTATCTCTAACCGTTTTCGATGAAAAACACGCGGCCCTTTTTAAACGATTCTCCCTGTATATAGTGAACTTTTCGGTGCGGTTGTTGTAATGTTTAATAGAAATTTAAACGCACGTTACTGTACCTGCACAACTTTAGAAGATGAAACTGTAATGAACTTAACCAAAAAAAAAAAATAATCGAATTTTGCGCACGAAATAACTTATGCGCATAAACTGAACGCGAAGATACAGTAGAGAATTTAATAACTCGCGTCCAATTTTCCGTTCGAGCTGCTACGGAAACCGTTATTTAAAAAAAAAAGAAATTGTGCAACTCTCGTGCCCAAATGTGTCGGCGTTCTTTTCTGTTCATAATATTATCATAAATGTCGCATTTCGAATAGTGGGATGTCGTCAAATAACGATGACGAACGTTTTCGAAAGTGTTCGGAGCGACTTCTGCCCTCGCACACGCTCATCTTTTACTTATACCATCTACGCTCGTATCTTTGAAAAATAAATAATCGTTTCCCCCTTCGGAGGATTTCGAAAAATTTTTTACACGCACCAGATGAGTATTACATATTGTGTACCTCGAATAAATGAATTTTGTTTGGAGTTTTATCGCTACTATCGTAAATAAACGAATTATACGTGTGCATACGGCTTAAGGCAGTAATCCCGACGTTATTCAATGCTATAACCTTTGGATTATCAAAGGTTTGACGCTGAACCGACCGAATTACATTTAATTGTACGGTGCGACATCTCGTGGGACTATGGCATTTTAATGCGCAATTCTATTACATTACAAGTGAAGCAGAATCCAACGAAACTATCTCGGCTTCGTTTAATATGAAATAAGACGCGCGCTATGTGCAATCACGGGACAGATTTCGTTTTAGGGTAAAAAATAAAATTGAATTTAGGCAACCATTTTTATTACTGAATTTAAATCAGGGCTACACGGGGCGTTTCATACGTCAACTGTAAATTGAGGACACCTAGGCGATTCCAAATAACCGAGATACAGATGGTATTCTATCGATTTTACCCATTTCTTGCATAAGCCCCAAATTCCGAACCCCCTTGGAATATTTTTTTCATTTTTGGTAGACGTGTATTGTTTCGATGGCGCAATTTTCCGGTATTATAACCGAAATTGAAGTCCATGTCCGGCTTTAAAAAGAAAACAATAACAAACTCTTGTAGGTACTCCCCCATAAAAAAACACCCTGAATATCGAAATTTTTAAAATCCGTCTAATCATTTGAAAAGAGCGGAAAAAATCGAGTCGGACTATATATAATTTTTGTAATCGCCCATTTTATTTTAGTACTTATAAAAACCCCAAAGTGCTATAAAATATTGAAAAACGCCAAACATCCTGTATAATTCTGACGCATCGAGGGGAGAGTTTTGGAGGCTACAACCCCACCCCCAACCCGCGCTGTAATCTAAAAAATGGGGATTGTCGACAAAAAAAATAAACGTTTGCTTTTTTTAATAAAACGCCCTTAAATTCTTCTCCAATTTCTGGATGTGCCACTGTACCTATATTATGTATAAAAGACTCCGGGCTAAATTGGTCATGTTTACGCATCACTCGAAAGCTTTTATCGTACCATTTCACGACTTCAATAAAATTGCGGCACCTACGTCGATTTATATTTATTAGAGTTTAATCGACGTGCGCGGCTTACATTAATTTATTACACTCAACACTCACCTATCCAAATATCACAACTATTGCCGTTTAATATTATTAACTTCCGAATTAGACCCCTTACGGTCGAAAAGTTTCTGCGTTTAACGGAATCGCAGTTACCTCCGACCTTACAATGTTGCTCGTTTCAACGTAATTCCATGCATATTTTCAGGTCCATTTCCCTGGAGTGCGACTTTTGCAAAACAAAACAAAAATTATGTCATCATTTTGTACAGTTTTGTACAACCTTTAGTTTTTTTGTACCCTTCCAAATAGTCAGCTATCGCTGTTTGAAATTTCGCATTACAGGGAAATGCTGGAGTGCAAAAGTTAAAAATGTCGTTTTTTTTTCTTGTAATAGTAAGAACTCATTTTGTACAGTTTTGTACAACCTTTAAAAAAATTTGTACCCTCCCGGAAATGCGTGAAAATTACCGCCAAAGCTCGTACTCTCGATGAATTTTAGAATGCTCAAAATGTATAGCCTTAAAAAACATTTTAAGAAGATAAATGTCCTTGTTTTTATATAAAAAGTGACTTATATTTTGTATTTGTTTAAATAATGTTAAACAAATATTATTCCTTCCAGATTTGTGGTTTCTTGAATTGTTGATAAAATTAACAGATGAAATTTATATGTAATAAAAAAATTGAAATTCAAATAACATATATTTATTAGAATTTCAAAAAACAGGTATAAAAATACATTTTTTAAATATGATATATAAAAATATTGCGTAGTGTGCTAATTCACAATTTTATAACAGCCCTTAACCAAAAAAGTACGTAAATACAATAAAAAATCATTATATTAAGAACTGGCGTTGATTAATGTTCGACCGAAGTACGATTTCATCATTACAACGTACGTCCAAAAATTATTTGACGTTCGAAATCATTACCCAATGAATGTTTATTAGTGTGATGACCTTATACATTGCTACATCGAATGCAGTTCATTACGTTAATGAATAATTTGACTGCTCCAATGAACAAGCTTTCTTTTTTTTAATAAATTAGTATATAGATAATATGAATTTCGATTTATAGTGATAATAACTGTGTTTATTAGTTTTATCAATATTCTTACATAAATTCAATAAATTATTCCACTGAAATGCAAAGTTTGTTTATTGTATCGATGAATGTGTTCATTAAATAAAGGAATTAAATTAAGAAATTATTCGTTCTTTATTGTTCAATGTTGTCGATTGTAGGAAATATAAATCGATTTTTCCGGTAAAAAAAATCGATTTGTACACGTTTCTCTGGAATTTGATATGTAATAACACACACAAACCGTTTTTAGAAATATTTTTCTATAACAGTTCTAATATAAATATTAATGTAAACGTCGTGATAATTTTTTTTGCAATTATTTAGTTTTAGTTTTCAAACTGCACTGTCTTGAATTTATCCTGTTTCTACGAAGCCGTTAATATTCCTAGATTATTCTATATATAGAATTAAAAAAATACATAATCAACTGTATTTATACTGTATATTAGTGAACTTAGTCATAGATAGTTATTATTTCAAACCGATCTTACATTAATGTGATGTTTTAAATTTATAAACTTTAATTTATGATGTTAATGTAGAAATTCGTAGATACAATCAAGTAATGATTGGATTGATGAAAAAGAGTCGTTAAAGCAATCAAGATATCCATTAAATTATTAAATATGTTCATCAGTTTCTAATGAACATAATAACATTGGGACTACGAACATGTAAATTAAAAAATGAACATCTATTAGTAGTATTAATGAACTTTTCATTGTATCAATGATCAAAAAGTCAATAACTGGTGTTCATTGATATTATGTACAATAATTTTTTGAGTTTTATATATATATATATATATATATATATATACATAAGTAATGTGGAATCACGTCAAAAGGCCGTCGACAAAAACGCCGTAAACAAAAATACCGTCAGTTTCAAAAGTCAAATTAAATTGAACCTATTATTATAAACATTAGTATATAGCAGTAATAGGTATCTATTTAACTATATTTGTATATAAATCGAAATCAGTCAATTCCAGAATTTCAACAAACAGTAAGATTCGAAAATTTATTCTTAACAAATACCTGCTTACTTTTAAAGTAAGCCTAGTATAAATTCAGATTAATTATTGTTATATTTGGCACATGTTATATAATTATAAATATACAATGTGTGTTATGAATAATATTTTAATCATTTAAATCGTTGTATAAAACCAGACAACTTCTTTCTATGCTCGTTATTTTCAATTCTTCATTTTCTCTCATCATAAGAACGTTTACCACTAACAAAATTTGTATAAAAACAAAAAGTACTTTTAACATTATTTTATCCCAACCATGTATCACGTAAATGTAGCATATACATATTATATTATACCTAACATGTGCCAAATATAATAATAAGTAATCTGAATTTATACTATACTTATACTTATGTACTTTAAAAGTAAGCAGGTATCTGTTAAGAATAAATTTTCGCATCTCACTGTTTGTTGAAATTCTGGAATTCACTGATTTCGATTTATATACAAATACAGGTAAGTAGATACCTATTACTGAAGTAATCAATTTATTATAAGTATATAGGAAGATCCATTTTTTAATAGGTGTATATACATTTTGATTTAAGGACATTACTCCCGTTTTATCGAGATAGGGAAATTGCATGTATTTTTCGAACAGGAATATCTCAAAAAGCATTGGGTTTATCGAGATGATTTTCTTTTGGTTAGAATCACCTGAGTCTTTTATAGGAATACTGTTACCAAACTTTCAAAAAATTTAATTAAAACATGCTTTTTGAAATGTATGTAAATCTTTTAAAAACCGTCAATTTAATTTAAAATGGAACAGCGTCCTAAGATCTCGTTAAGATATAACTGAATTTAAAAAAAAACCAATTTTTTGGATTAACCGTTTGATCACAATTTCTGTTCAAAAATAATTGAATTCAAAAGCAAGCCTTCTCTATTGTTATGGTATACAAATAAATTGTTTTGAACAATACTTGAACATGTCAATGTTATTAGCAAAAGGGTCATTTACATTTACTTAAACGCAATACCAATGTGAAAAATAATATCACCCTAAGCATTTAAAAGTTATTAATTTAATAAATTCATAATTAACATTTAAAAATATAGATTCCTAAATATTATTTATTTAAAATTAAGTATACAAATATTTTTTTAAGTATAGGTAATGATACAGTTTAGTATTAGATATATGTATGTATTTTGAAAATTGCACATTTTTATGATGCGGACCGCCTAAGATTATGTCGTAAACTTGTAAAAATAAGTAAAGCAGGGAGTGAGTATTTATCCATTCAAAATTTGAATAGAATAACGAAACCTTCCCTAGCCCCTTGTCGGTTATCTTTTACATTCTATTTTAATTACGTAGGTAATAACACATAGAAGAAATTATTTTTGAAGATATGTGTCGTTGTTTGTCTCAGAAATTTGTGATGAAATTCTGAAGGTATACCTCCGCCCTTTTTGTACAAAACTGTTTCGTTTTTGTTGTTTCCTTATTCTGTAACTAAATGACATACCTATGTAATTGTGAAAAATTGCGTATTTCTTTCATAGAAAATAACAGTTATAATTTGCTATAATAATATTAGAGTAAACCAGCACTTGAATTTCTGGACAGTCAATTTGAATGCATGATAATAAACATAATAATGCTATCCTCGGCGTCGTTAAAGGATTACTTACCTTATTTTAATTTGACACTATTAACTGCGGTAAATACAATCTATTTCAGGAAAAAATAATATGGTAGTTTAGATTAATTAATTCAAAATTCAATTTATGTTTAAGCACAACTAATAATTTCACATAATTATTTTTTATACCGTAAACATATTCATTGATGTTCATCTTTCATGCCGAATATGGTTTTGATTAAAATTTTCAATAGGTATTTAAAAAAAAACAAACTTGAAGGGAGCTTCGAACTTCAGTCACCTCGTTTAGGCAAAATGTAAAAACGCCGTGCATCTAACTGGGCTACAAGACTGCATCTTATAACGAACGAGGAAACTTCCATCTATTCTATTCTGTTGAAAGGTGATAGGCAACATAATATACAATTGATGGTATTCTGGGTTTCGGATAGCCACGCAAGTCGCGCGACAGCTCGGCTTTCCGGTTTAAAAAGTCCACTGCTTTATATCCGACAGTAATCGATATATTTACTTTATTTCTTTAGCTTATTGACTCGTTGGAGGTTCTTCGTTGTCAAAACGGGTTAGATTGAATACGTACTCGCGTTTGGTTTTTAGGATTACTCCGTGCCGATTTGGTCGTAAAATCGATCGAAAACGTCGAATTTTTTGCCACGATAGTAGAATTAGCATAATATTATAGTAGTAGTAATATATTTAATCGCGTATACGCTTGGATAGGCCATATAGCTGTTGTCAAAATAACGATTCATTAAAGTCACGTTCATACATGGAGGCATTGAATAGGTAAATATTAAAAAAAAGTACAATTCCAAATTCAATATAAAACGTATTTATTTTATGAATGCGAAATAATCATTAGTAACATTTAATCAGCAGAAGCTATTTCGGTGAGTAATCGGACAGCACAACTACCATTTGATCGGTCTTTTTACCTCAACATATCCATGCATAAGTGCAATCTCAACTTTATCAAATAGAAACTCGACGTCCACCCTGTATCTTCCATTAGGTATTCCAGGAGGTGCTTGGGAAAAATCGAACGGGAAATTGGTAATCGAATAACGTTTATTCTGAAAAAAAAGGCGCCTAATTATTGTTATATAAATTTGTAAGCCCAATGCGTTTAATGCCTACTTTAATTTTACTTTTATGTCGATTTAGTGTTTATTAAGAATGTTTAATGTTGTAATTCGAAAAAATGCACGACGTACAATTGTTTATTGTTAGCTTAAATCAGTCAAATCATTTGCCGAGTAGATACCTATGTTACGGTTAAGTAGGTACTTTTGTTTTAAGAGATTATATTTAATCTACAATCTATCCACGGGTGCATTTTGGGGTTCCTGCTTAAAACTTGCATGCTTAATCACTTTAACAGTGTAACAGTTACTTGTTACATTTCATTTTTTTCTTTCATATTTATTTCTTTTTAACTAACATTTAAAATTTTTCATTTATTGAGATAGTCCTTTAACTCGTGTAGATATACATATATATATATTAAAAAAGAATCAAAAAAATTTAAAAGAAAAATATCTAAAGTATTTAGATAATAAGATAAAAAAAAATTGAAATTATTATTGGTAAAGAGCCTAATAAAGTATACAAAAATATATATATACCAGCTTGAATACGCTCAGGCTGATACCCTCAACCTAAAATTAAAATTAAAGTAGGAATTAATCTAACCTCAAAAAACAAATAAAAGATAAACAAATTTATTGAACAGAAAGTTATAAATAATGATATTCCCAAAAAAATAATGTTCAAAGAAAATAACTCATGATAATAACCCTCAAAACTAATTTTCTCACTAGCCATTATTATTAATGAACAAATCCAGAATCTTAACAGAATTATAAAAAAAGATAAAAAATCACAACCCATGAAATACCCATGAAATTGTAGTAATTTTTAAATATATTTTATATTTTGATAAAATCTGCGTAATACCTACTTACGAATTCACGGCGAATAAATTGAACATAAGTACATAACATTCAGATTAAAAAAAATTCTCGGCTTTTACTTACAATAAATTAGTTAAAATATAGATATTAGGTATTTAATTAATTGTTCTTATTTGAGACATGTAATAGAATATAAATAATTACATCAAGTACGGCCTATCTAAGCGTATAGGCGATTCACGTCATCAATGAAAAGTCGATAGATTGTTTATTTGCAATTCGATTTAAGGTTTGGAAAGTGACACACTTACATGATATAAAGAAAAATTACAATCTATTAGAAACTGTAAAAATACGAGGTACTAGGTGACAGCACCGTGATAAACGTCGTCATCTAGTAACCTTTTATTGATGACGTGAATTGCTTAAATTAGTTTGGATAGCCCATAGGCAAAGATATGCGTTTTATAAATACCTACATATAAAAATTTTAAAAATCATTTTAAAATTATTTAAACGTCGACAAAAATTTACGGGCCCGCCAATTGTTTAGATTACCTACATCAGAATTCTTTGGAAATTACGTTAATTGTTAAACGAAGTAATTTTACCCTTAACGCGCAGTTGACCTTACTCCAAACCATAAGAGGATTTAAAAATTGAAGAATTTACTGAAAGCTAGTCAACTGCTGTATTTATGCATAATAATATTATGATCTGTTTAGGACAGGGAGACAGGGACATTTTCATTCCACGTGATAGTACATGCATATTTAGATGTCCGTTATATTAGTTATGTATGAACGAATCAGCTGATTATTTTTGTATTTCAGTATTACATTGTTTATGTTTAATAGCTCTAAGGAACGACAACTTTTATGATTTTTTTTCTAAAAGAACTATTAATATATTATTATCGGAATAATATTTTGTGAACTATAAATGTCATTAAAGAACAAAACAATGCTACGTGTGTGATGCACACAGGCGTCGGGATAGTAAAAACGCCAAAGATCTCAGAATGAGGCGAAAATATCTATTTAAAAAAAATAGTCGGCGAATTTAATTTTAATGAGTCTGCACGTATTCGACCTGTTAATGACTATGGTAGGTACATATCCTGTGTGGGACGAATGTGCGGAAGCCGTTGAATGCCGTCAAGGAGATGACTTCTGTTGATCGGGAATGGAGCGTCCTACTAATTATCATGTACTTGGAGTAACGATGAAATACGTAAAGCCACAGAAGACTGCTAGTGGTACTACATTATATAATTAAGCCAGAAGCGACACTCGTGATGGATTGCGCCAACAAAAAAAATCGACTGATTAATCAACTGTTCGATGGTTAACCACTGTCGGCGTCGGTATTAAAAATCAATTTTTTTTTGTTTGTAAAATATTACCGGCTGTTTTCGGGCGATATTTCAATTACCGAGTGTTTTTAACTCAAGTTTTTAGTAAAACTATTAAAAGTATAGTAACTGAAATATGGAATGAAGTACAATAGAATCATCTTCATCAAATGAAGAAGATATTGTAGAACTTCTACCGAATCGTTACCGGTTTTCTAAACAAACTGCCAGTATCCTTTTAGAAATGTTTAACGAGTGCGACTGCGAATTCTCAAAGAAACTTTTCAAACATCAAACCTAATTTAAACGTTAGCATAACTAGAGACGAGTTGAACGATATATAACTTTCGAATGTTGGTCATTACTAACGTGTGGCAACATTCGAAGTTCGAATTTTCGAAAACTTTGAAATCGTCCAAAATTTGGTTCTAACAACTGAAATAAGCGCAAACTAGATGCAAAATATTTTTAATAACTTTATTCTCATCTAGTTTGTGCTTATTTTATAGTTGAAGTAATTATGCGCGATTTAAAATTTTTCGAAAATCGAATGTGGACAGGTCGCCCATGACCAAAATTCAAAAGTTACATATATCGTTAAACTCGTTTCTATGCTATCGTTTAAACTGGGTTTGATCCCGTTTGAAAAAATTTGCCAAAATGGACATCTGTTCTTTGTCAGTAACGCCGATGAACTAATTTATTAATTAAATTACGATATGCCACTGGATCGATGCAAGTTCTTGGTGATAACGTCAATATTTTTGTTTTACGGATATAATTTCTAACTTCACTTGACCTACTTTTTCCACTTTTTCAGTGACCCACACTTTTTGCGAAAACGATTTATTCTGATTATATTATGCATCTATGGTAGACATCATCTGCTAAAATCTGATAATATTCCGATTTTTACCACCAGAATAATCGATCTGTATTTCCATAAAACGTATCTGCTTATATAATAACTACGTGACAACACAAAATATGCGCTCCTGTAAAATTGACTTTATGTGGGTTACGTCCTTCTGCTGAATTGCCGTCGATATAAAGAGAAAGAGTCGCTTCTTTCTTAGTGGTATATACTATCTAGTATGTAACTTCTGTGGTAAAGCAGTAATCGAATGATAGAGCCGCGACGTCCAGGATGCAAACAGGAACGAAGAAGATTATGTTAATAGCGGCGTACGCTATAGCGCTAATAGCTTGAACAACTTGACTTGTTTCCACGATTAAAAGAACTCTTCAAGGCGTCAAATTTTCGTATATGATGATTAGTGCTTCGAACGATTGGGTGTTCCATCACCGTGATCAACAGAGACCACCTCGCTGACTGCATCCTACGACTTCCACATATTTAATAAAACATCCAGGATTTCGCTGATGGTGATTACATTGAAGGGATGCGGACGTAATAAAATTTTGCTTATTATACTTAGTTTGAATATAAGTATAGATTATAGAAAATATTGCATACTTACCGCATACACGGGACAACCAGTGAAATTACCATATTTCCTGAAAGTATTAAATCCGAAAACATTGGCGTTTAAAACAGAGCAAAATCCAACTTGGAAACGTAAAGGAAAATACCGATATTCGTTACTTAAGAATTTCATAAACTGGAATCTGAGCTAAAATTAATTTAACAATAGCCATTAAAACAATATGTTGCAAGCATGTAGTAAATACCTCTCCATCATATAATGTATCGACGTTTAATATAAATGTTAAGTTCATAGCGATCGAGCCTGCCGTCCTATTGTACCTAAATGATTTCGCTTGGAAATCCTTGAAATATTTTTTATCGTAATGAATTGATTCTGCGCGTTCTAATGTCACGATGTACTCATTTTGATGAAACTAATAATATTTTTTTAGTAAAAATACGTCTTATGAAATTATATAATATACGTACTTTTGATAACAAGTCCACATTTGCGTTAACAACAACAGTTACCGAAACAAGAATCAGTAAATTCACAAAAGCAATGAGAGACATCTTCACAGTCAATTTCATAAAAACAAACCACGTAAAAATTTAATACACGAATGTAGGAAACGTAAGCTTTTCTTGAGTATTATATATGTACACGCCCCACCATATATTATGGTGGCTTATCGTTAAATCTTTATCATTACACATATTAGTCGAGTCACTATGAACTTTTTTCACGGTTCAAAAAAAAGAAAAACTATAATTCGAGAAACTTAGAAAACATAGGGTTTGATGCATTAGACGCCTTGGATAATAAATAAATATGCGTTTTTGTAATCGCAAGATATAAAATTTAAAAAATATTTAAATATTGTTAAAAATTACTGTGATATTGCAACCGATTACTAGTAATAAAGCTCGAATCGATCGACAGTATTTGTAATTATTGCGGGCGTGATGGCTCTTCTATTCGAATACCTATATAACTGTTTTTTAAACTTGAAAGAATGAAAAGTTTACTTCTAGGGTTACCACAAAGAAAACTGCCGTAATAAGTCATTTCTCTCATTTATCAAATTAATCTCTACCTTTTTATCAATTAAAAATAAAACAATAACCCCGACGTTTAGAACCGCAGTGGTAATATTTTCGTCTACGTATACCGAAAGCTCTTTTAACTTTACAAGTGGTCGGATTTAAAAGTACCCACTGCCATGATATTAGAGAATACTGTTATTTGTGCCAGAAATTGCATAGATGTTTTTTGGAGTCGAAAATTCAGTACATAACATATAAGTAGTACATTTCCAACGTTACTCTGTTTACAAATAAGTAGGTACCAAATTTCTTAATTTTAGTTTTATATGTTTCGTTTTGTTTCTTGGATTAATTTTTGTTAAAATGTAAGTTCCGTTTTTGAGAAAATCGAAATGAAATTTTCGGGATGTAACCTTGAAAGTTCGCAGAAATGCGAGCAGCCGGATGTATTTTTTGTAAATCATTATGCAGAGCGATTATCTATAATTATACGCACACTAAATTTCATGTTCATTTATTTTCAAGGGTAATCTAGTCGTTTAGTTTTGTTCTTTTTGTAAATTATAGGCATAATCTCCGTTACTTTAAAATTTTTGTCTTTCCGATTAAAATTCGTTACCACCACCTTAGGAAATGAATTTCGTTAATGTCCGCCTATATTTGTTTACGTCAATCAAAAAACGATAGAAAGACCAACATGACAAGCATAATAAGTTTAAAATTTATCGTTTTCTGATTGACGTAGACAAAAATAGGCGAATATTAACGAAATTAATTTCCTAAGGTTGGTAGTAACAAATTTTAATCATAAAGATGAAAATTTAATGTAAAGGGAAGTTGAGAAAAACGAAAACGATTTTCGGGATGTAACCATGAAAATTTGTAATAATGCGAACAGCCGGACGTATTTTAGTACAGCAAGATTATCTATACTTAATGGATATTAAATGGTAAATACGTTCATTTGTTTTCAAGGGTAATCTAATCGTCTAGTTTGATTTTAGTTGAAATTGTGTACATGCAAACAAACAAAACTATGAAAAAAGTAGTATTATTTGTTGAACTAATGTGATTTTGTAAAATTATCGTGTAACAAGGTTAACAAGATAGATGTTAAATCATAATTTTTAAACGTAAAATAGAATCATCCTTTAACGTAGTTGTTTTAAAGCTCCCTTTATGAGGGAGGTTCAAGGGATCACTTAATTCGAAAGTAATAATGTATTTTAAAAATTTGTTAAAAGTCATACTTTTCAATTGTCACTTTGATTTGAAAAATGCCACTTTATTACATTCCGCGCTAAAAGTACTTTTCGCGTTTTGACTACTATTACGTTTTTCAAAAGCTAAAATTTTTAATATTTATATTTAATGATTAATGAAATAACTTGTATGATACACGTCGGAAAAATGTGTTTCTCGCATTTTATACAGTATCTAATGTATTACTAAATTCAAAATTATTTATTGTTAGTATTAATTGGCGCTTTACAGCATAACAACGCTTAAATAAAAAAAGATTGAATCAAAACGAAGAGTCAAAAACTATTTATTTCTTATCGTTGTAAATATTAAACCAGCTATTATTTACGTAGATTTGAAAAAAATAATATTTAGTACGTTTCGCGATGTTGATCGAAACGACTGACCGTGAGTTTCAGAAAGTGGAAACAAAAGTTGTTGAGTACCTATTATTTGCAAAATATAATATCTTGCTGTAACAGCTAAATACCTGATTCGTTCCCGTTTAAAATCTGTTTCGCCGTCTTAATTTTATTTGCAACACTTTCTTTAATATAACCTTTCGGCAGGTCCACTTCCCTGGAGTGCGTTTTTTGCAAAACAAAACAAAAATTATGCCATCATTTTGTACAAGTTTTGTACAACCTTTAGTTTTTTTTGTAACCTTCCAAATAGTCAGCTATCGCAGATTTCCAGGGAAATGCTGGAGTGCAAAAGTTAAAAATGTCGTTTTTTTTATTGCAATAATAAAAACTCATTTTGTACAGTTTTGTACAACCTTTAAAAAATTTTGTACCCTCCCGGAAATGCGTAAAAATGACCGCCAAAACTCGCACTCTCGATGTATTTTAGAATGATCAAAATGTATAGCCTTAAAAACATTTTAAAAAGATAAATGTCCTTGTTTTTATATAAAAAGTGACTTATATTTTGTATTTGTTTAAATAATGTTAAACAGAGATTATTCCTTCCAGATTTGTGGTTTCTTGAATTTGTTGATAAAATTAACGGATGAAATTTATATGTAATAAATAAATTGAAATTCAAATAACACATATTTATTAGAATTTCAACAAACAGTGAGATTCGAAAATTTATTCTTAACAGATACCTGCTTACTTTTAAAGTAAGCCTAATATAAATTCAAATTCAAATTGAAATTCTAATAAATATGTGTTATTTGAATTTCAATTTATTTATTACATATAAATTTCATCCGTTAATTTTATCAACAAATTCAAGAAACCACAAATCTGGAAGGAATAATCTCTGTTTAACATTATTTAAACAAATACAAAATATAAGTCATTTTTTATATAAAAACAAGGACATTTATCTTCTTAAAATGTTTTTTAAGGCTATACATTTTGAGCATTCTAAAATACATCGAGAGTGCGAGCTTTGGCGGTCATTTTCACGTATTTCCGGGAGGGTACAAAATTTTTTAAAGGTTGTACAAAACTGTACAAAATGAGTTTTTATTATTGCAATAAAAAAAACGACATTTTTAACTTTTGCACTCCAGCATTTCCCTGGAGTGCGAAATTTCAATCTGCGATAGTTGACTATTTGGAAGGGTACAAAAAAAACTAAAGGTTGTACAAAACTTGTACAAAATGATGGCATAATTTTTGTTTTGTTTTGCAAAAGTCGCACTCCAGGGAAATGGACCCCATATTTTCGGGGTAGTTTGTTTTAAGTATAAAACTACTTATTTATTTGGAGAAATCTTGTTTAAGTACTGTCGGGCAAAATACTTATTTATTTACAAAATTAATGCCTATCGGACGCCATTTTCGCCGAACGCCCGAAAAAAATCCAGATTAATCGTTTCGGAAGTCTCGCCCCGCTAATACGGCCGACGAAGAAAATGATCCAGTTAATAGATTAAACACTGGCGACGATAACGTAACGATTAGATTTAGCTAATGTTTCGGTTTAGTGATTTAGGTCGATGGTAAATTTCCCAGAGGGGCTTCGACGTTAGTCAATAAGAACCAGTTAATAGGTAGTTCAATGAAAGCTTACGTTTGTTCTTTTAATTTGGTTTGTTTCGGGAACGTCTCAAATTAAACTGGGAGTTGTTTCTGCTTATTCGAAACAGTTTACATATCGGTACGGAGTTAAATTTGTCTTTGACGCGCTAACTTTTGGCGAACGAGAGATGTCGTTGTATGCGGTACGTTCTGTTGTACTACAGGGTATTTCGTTAGCTCTAGCCCCCCCCCCGCCCGATTTTCGCTTATAAAAATCAATTTAAATGCTAAACTTCTTCGTGTTGCGTCAATTTTTCGCCGAACGTCGTCTTGCAGTTCAACGAGAGTCGTAAAAAAAATCTGGCGGGGCAAGGTCGGCGGCCATGTTAGCCAAATTCAAAAGTGCGGCAAGTGGCGCCATCCCGCTGAAAACAGCCAGTACGAAGTGACTGATTTACACACAAAGAAATCATTACCAGACAACGAGACGCGCGTTCTGCGTCAAAGAGGCCGAAAATCGGGGACCAACAACGAGCGAAACACCCTGTATTATAATACCATTCAAGACGAAGTATTCTAGGGATGCGTGCGAGGCGTGACAGAAAAATAGCGAGATTATTCCCTTGCAAAGTTGCGCCCACCTGAAACCGCTCCTGTTCATCGAATTTATAAACAAATTCTTAATACTTTTCTGCCATACCTCGTACGCGTGCAGCACCTATCGCGGCCAAGTTCAAAATGCGAAATTCCGAACGTTAATAAACAAATCGACGAGGTCGACGACATTTTTGGCAAAGAAAACTTTCGATGTGTAATTTCAAAAGAAAAAAAAAATCAAAAACACTCACACGACTAAAACCGATCGAATAAGTAGGTACAATTTATAAATTGCTTATTTCCGGGAACGATCTGCAAATTTCTAACAAGAGAGATCGCACCAGTCCTCCCGCGTTTAACTACAAATTGAGCTTTCCCTTTCGCAAGTCCCAATTTAAATCTCGGTTAAGTTGAGACAATCGTAACGAAATTCGCGGAGTCTTCGGCTTTAATGGGTTATCTATATTCAGGTCATAGTCGACGTAGTTTTAAATTCGACTTAATTATTTATAAACGTTTAAGTGTTCCTCTAAATACTCGCAGTTTTATTTAACTGTCGTTTATTTAGTAGCCGAAAAGATTCGCAAAGAGAAGCTTGAAAGGATGGTTTTCCGTTATCGCAAAAACGAACACGTAACGATGTTCGCTATTGAATTCGCTTTCGAACGTTTTTCTTTAAGTTAACTTACACGTTGCCAATTATCTATTATTTTGTAAATTTTTATTACAAGCTGTTATATTGAAAAAAACGTTAACAATAAGTATGAAATCATGACGTCATACACATTTTATCGAATATATATTTTTCTCAATTTAAAATATACACTTTTATTTACGTAAATAAATATACATATCGTATCTACATATTACAAAACTCAGAAATTAAATTAGTCGATCGTTTACTAATAATACAGGGTGTTCCAAAAGGGCTTATTGTTAGACAAACTTCAATGGTGGACCTGACATGCGAAAACATGTAATGTAGCAAAAACATGCATACAACGAAGGTTTATTAAGCGAAAAAAACAATTTAAAATAACAATTACGATAAATTGTTTATCGGAATTACGTGTACGGGGGTCTTGTAAACAAATCATTCGAGGTACAGGAAGAAATCGGTGTTGGGGAAAACTCACTTGCCGGCAGAAAACGTCCTCTACGTCCGGGAAGAACGCTAACATCTCCAATGGGAACCCCTACTTATTATTGCAAATTCGAATAGTACGTCAAAAATACGTAACGTTCGACTGAAACGTTACATTCGATTCGTGCAGATGGCGCCATATAGTCGTGGGTGCTCGTTTTTCCCGCCCCGATTCCAGGAAAAGGCAGGGGACGGGTAAAAATTAGCATACGCGAGAGCCCCCTCCCCCCCTTCTGTATCGAAAATAATTCACTTTTAACGTCGAACATTTTTTCGTACGATGCTTCTTTCTACGCAGTTGAATATTTTATTGAATTATTGAATATTTTGCAGTTTCAAGATAAAAAACTCACCCGGTATATTTTATTGGAATATAGTTATAAATTATAAATGAAATTAAGTAGGTATGCTTAATCTTTAAATTACTTGTTTTTATACTGTTATTATTTTCTTTGTGTTTTTATCGGATATTCGATGACTCGACACACGAAATATTGAAGTCATGTTTATGTAGATTAGATCGGGGATCCTTTGATGTTACGTAACATAGATAATATCCCAAACAAATCCGGTTTTGAACGAACGGCATAATAAATTCATTTATTCGAGATTATTCTATTTTCTTTTAAGCATTTCTGTTCGTCTATGAATTCAGGAAAAAAATCGCATTGCCTATAACGTATACAGATATAATCATGTTATTTAAAAGTTACACGTAGACTCAAGTTAGTTAAATTAACGATAATTTTCTATTTAAATGCGATAGCGTTCGCTTTTATAAATCTATATCCTCGGTATAAAGCTTATTGAATATTTAAATTTCTCCACCTTTTTTACCCACCTACTCCTTAATTTGTTTTATAAGGAACTTAATTTTATGTAAGTAGGTATTCAAATACATGTCTTCATTAGTAGTCAGTTAAAAAAAAATTGAAGAGGTTTTGGAAAGTGACATATACAGGGCGATCCATAAATAATGCCGTCAAACTTCCAGAGACAACTCCTTGTCGAAAACTACACATATAATAACAGATTTTCAGCAGATATTTCGCAAATTATTCGACATTAATGTATAAGTAATACTTACAAATCGAATGCTACGACGAACAAAAATAACAAAATAACTTATAATCGGTTTAAAATTCGGTAACAGCGACGTCGATTTCATTTAACATTTACAAAGATCAAGTTATGTCTTCTAATTTAAAAAGTTCCCGAACAAAAACGCCGTTAACGCCATTAAAATAATTAAGTACGCTGCAAAATTGATTTATAATTTAATATCAAAGTAAATATATTTAGTCGTTCCCTGATATTAAAAAGCTTACGAAACTGTATTGTAAATATATTATGCGAAGTCAAATATTGCGTTTGCCTCGCAGTTGTTATAAAATACGGACGCGCTCGTTTAATTTCACGTCGATAACGCGACTTGGTCGATGGACGAAAACAAAAATTATCAAAAAAAAACAAAAACAAAATTATACTTATATTTTATACGAGCTTCCCGGTGACGCATTGCAGGACCTAGAACCATTAAAAAAAAAAACAAAAAACCAATACGGCGACCGTACTCGAAAATCGACCGCGAAAAAAATTATTCGTCAGTCCAAAAATATGCGAAATAATTTCCCATTGCGTCGTGCGAATTTTCAAATATATACATCTCAAACAGTTCGAACTGGGGGCGTCGGGCAGCCGCTTTTCCTTATTTTTATTTCGCCCCGTATAGTTAAAAGTGTTTTTGTTAATTTTCGCGATTTCGTCTTGCGCAGCACTCCTAATCGCGGTGCTAGTGCGGACATCGGGCGCGTTCGGTCGGGCTCGGCAGCTTAGCGGACGCGATTGGAAGATTGGAAAAAAATAAACCAATTGCATGCGGTTGCTGTGCCGCAGCTGCACGGCCGTTGGGTTCGGCCGAATGCGCGCAATGTTTCATTGTCAACGATCAACTATACGACGTAGGCGGAAAAAATAGGGTGTTCGGTAGCGTAAATTACGCTTTATTTGAGCGAAGAAGGAAAAGACGGTCAGTGTTTCGCTATTGACTGCACTAGTCAAGTAAGTCAGTAAGTTTAAACTAGTGCAGATAAGGTGAGTTTAGATTAGTGTAGATTAGTTTGGGCGGACCCCGAATCGGCGTTCTTCACTAATTTATATTTAAGTTACACTTAAAGCGGTGCAGTTGAGCGTTAGACTAATAATAAATTGGATTCGGGCTCGGAAAGGCCGCTTTATAGCGTATCAGCGTTAATCGGGGTTTTTACTGTACAGCTAAAAAAAACAACAACGCATTTAATACGTAGTTTTTTAAGAGTTCGGCCGTTGTAAGACCTCCAAAACGTCGTGTCACGTTTGCCGATAATTCGCTATTTACCGCTACCTTTAGCGAAACTAGAGAATGTGCAAGTACACGAATTTAAATTGTAAATTTAAGCATTTTATGTTTCGTCTGCTCAAGGCTGTAGTAAAACGTAATGCGACGACCGTTACAACATCAGCGCGTTGAGGAAACGTCGCCGTCGCGGTCGAGCCTAAATCTTCGGCGAGAAAATATTGTTAGCGACTCGATTTTTTAAACGTCGATAATGTGGGGAGGGTAAAAATCGGAGTCGGCGATTTTAGGGACACTGATTTAATAAAAACTAAAATTTTTATGTATTCTCCGGGGGGTCCGTGGGGTATTGCGAGACGGAATATCTTATCTAACATAAGACGTTATGAACGCAAGAAAAGAAAAGAAAATCCCTCGCGAATTTTGTGCAAGTTTTACTTCGAAAAGGGTTAATGCTTACGAATCCAGTCGTAATTTTATATGAAGATTCGCAAAAATGTAGATGCGAATTATGTTAAAAATTGCAATTGTAAAAAAGTTTATGCTCTATAATGATGTAATTTATGTGCCGATGGAGGAATTAAAATGTAAACCGTTTGCAGTTTATATTGATTGTCGGGACACGGGCGCTCTTTTATTACCAATTATCCTATCGACGGCGCTACAAATTTTCTACGGAAAAGCCAGAATTCGTTCGTTTTAAGGAGCGATTTTGTACTATTGTGTGCGCCGAAATAAATCGCATTTACGGCAAAAGCATTTTATACATCCCTCTGCAACCCACCTACCGATCGAACGAGTTTTAAGTAAAACTCTCAAACTAAAAATAAGTCGCGAAAACGGAGAAGTTGGCGAAATTGAGCAAAGGAATACATTTCCTCTGCACTTTAATCGAAGAAATATTAATTAAACATTTACAGTCGGCTATCGACGAGCACTTCGATAAAGAACAAAGCGTAGAAGTAATTTTGCGTCGTTAAGTTTTTCTTAGTCCTCTCGTGAAGCAAATTGAAATTAAATGGAAACTATAGAACCGATATTTCGAGATCAAACCGAAATCGAGAAACAAGCGCGACTCCATTAGGCATATTTATAAGAGCGAATTTTGTTCTTGTCCGTAAACGGAAAAGCAGATCAAATTCGAAAACCAATTCAAACGTAAAATGTTGAAATTATTGTAATTATTATAATAAATCGGTACGTGCGCCCTTCGGGCACTGCACTAAATCCCACTCACTCACACTCGTTACACTAAAGTATCGGTTGTCGCTATCGATAATTTTTTTTTGGAAATAATTTGATTCCACGCCGATAAAATGAGTCATCTGCGAGGCGATCCGTTCGTTTTTGGACTGGCATTGAAAACGATGCGCGTTATTTTCTATCGAAAGTTCGGTTTCTTTTTGAACGGAGGGCGTGTATATTTGTTTGTAGATCGAGATCAAGGTCGGAACGGGAATTTATCGAAATTCAGATAACGAAACCCGGACGTAATCATCAACCCGGATATCTTACCTCTTGCTTCAGTTGGAGGTATTACGGGTCGTAGGAATTTGCGAAAAGTTTCCAGTTAATTTAAGTGAGCCTTTGTATAAATTCGATTTACACTTCAAACTGCGTTTTGAATTTAGGTAGGTGTCTATTACTAATTAAAACAATCGTAAAATTATCTTTTTCTGCAGGAGTAACGCGTTCGCTACCCGAAAGACTTGCGTCTCGCAATCGTTAAATTAAGTGCACTAATAAATAAAAACAAACGACACTATAATAACGCTAAAAAGTATTTAGATATTCGTTTCCTAAATACTTGGATCCAATTTGCCGCATTAACATTTATATTGAATTTTATCATCGGATTTTCCGTGGAAACTGTTTAAAGTTTAAAATCCTTCAGGCAAGGATTGGCTTAAAAAATATCAATAATGATTATGCACATTAAAAATTTATGAAGACACTTTCAAAATTTCCAATTTAATCTGCCTCGAAATAATTAATCTGTAGAGCTTCACGAATCTTTTACCTGTATATTATATAGGTAGGCATTTCGATGCTCCTTGACATCGTCCTGATTAGTATGGCCATTATAAAGTAGGTACGCCCGCGCAATTATTTTTAAATAATATGAAGCTCGAAAATTTAATGGGGGCGCAATTTGAGCGCACTAAACATTTTATGGCTGCAAGTGCCTAAATTGAATTTTTACGATGGTATTTACCTTATAATGACGGGATAAAATATGGTCCCGCGCTCTTAATTTGCTTTTTCTTTTGTGCGAAACATTTATCATCAAGGACACACACATATACAGGGTGTTTTCGAACATAGGATCTTATTTGAAAGGGGTGGTTTTACAGGTGAAAAGATAACGTTAGACGTTAACATACCTTAATAAAAGTTGCATAATAAAGTTATGATTGTTCCAAATTTTGGCACCAAACAGTTTTATAGTCACTGGTACCTAACTATTTATAATAAATGTTCAAAGTTAAGAGGGGGGCTGGAAAAATCAACTTCTACCATGTTTCCACTAGTAACGCCACAGTAGTATTTTTCTAATTATTTTAATTAATATCAAACGGTTTAATCGTAAGATGGCGCGATTTTGGCATCAGCTATTTAATTGTTAATTCCTGTTTTCTTGTACTAAATAGTTTCTACAGAGTGCGCTTTTTCATCGATGCATTGGCATCTAATTTAATTATGTTTACGTTGTAAACTTTGCTAGCGTTTATAATTATTTATTCTAGGATATAAAGTTACAGAATATAAAGAATGGGCGTTTTGACGAGAGACACAAAAATAATGAAATGCAAGTTAACAAGCTTAAAAAAATTATTTAACTTGCAACCAGAAAAGTTACCAAGTTATGGGAGCGGAAAATTCAAAATATTTCTCTTAAAGAAAGTCACAATGATAATGATTATTGATTTTTAAAATTTGTTTTTCGTGTAATATGTGAGAGGGGTGCCATTATTAATACAAAATAAAAATTGTGACAATAGGAAATCCAATATTACTGATATATGCACATATGTAATTACTTATGTATATATTTCAGAATAATAATTATTATAGCATGCCATTAATTGCATTAAAAGTTAAATAGTTACAGTTTCGTTCTCAAATACATGTAGCTATACGTTATTCACGATAAGTTCCAATGCACGCAACAATGCACAAAAGTTACTAAATTGTATATTTGTAATATTCAGATTAAAGCTTTGAACATGGCACTCCGATATCTACCGATGATTTACCTGCACACATATGACATGGCAAAATAGACTAAAATCTATTAGTACTGTAAAAATACGAGGTTTTATTGATGACGTGTTGGGACCTATCGCGAATAACGTATGTATACATATCTACTTATTTATGGGAAACGTTCGCCGCATTCTCGGCATTTCTCAGTAATTCACAGAAATCATAAACAACAACACGTCAAAATGCAAAATAATTATGCTTACTATCGAAAAACAAACCGAATGAGATTCTATCTTTTATAGAATGAAAACTTGTAAGTAAATAAGACTGTAGGTATGTAGGTATGGCAAATGTACCTATTATATTAGGTGTACAACTTTGCTTCCGCCGTTTTGCAATAAATGGCTGTAGCGGTAAGTGGTAGTCGAAATAAATAGATCGTAGCTGTCATACAATAAGGTTAGGTATTTGTAAATATAACGCCATCGAAATATTAGTCGATTTGTGTCTGCATCATAAAGTTATTCTCGATTAAACATGTCAGCTTACGAGCCAAATTCTCGTCATTTGCGGGAGGTTTTAATTTTCTGTTTTAATATGAAGAAATCTGCGGCTGAGGCTCATCGAATGCTCTCAAATACCTACGATGAGGCCGCTATTAGTGAAAGAACGTGCCGAGAGTGGTTTCAACGCTTCAAGAACGGTGATTTTGACGTCGAAGACCGGCATGGCGGTGGAATAGAGAAGGTTTTCGAAGATGCAGAATTGGAGGCATTACTTGAGCAAGACTCGTGTCAAACGCAACAAGAAGTGGCAGGATTTGTGGGAGTGACGCAACAAGCCATTTCAAAACGCCTGAAAGACATGGGAATGATTCAGAAACAAGGACATTGGGTGCCGTACGAGTTGAAGCCCAGAGATGTTGAACGGCGTTTGTTTGCTTGTGAACATCTGCTTGCAAGGCAAAGACGGAAGGGATTTCTGCATCGCATTGTGACTGGGGACGAAAAATGGGTTCATTACGATAATCCAAACGGCCAAACCGAATATTCACGGTTCCAAAGTCATGCTCTGTATTTGGTGGGACCAGCTCGGCGTAGTGTATTATGAGTTGTTAAACCCGACTGAAACAATCACAGGCGATCATTATCGAACGCAATTAATGCGTTTGAGCCGAGCATTGAAAGACAAACGGCCGCAATACAACGAGAGACATGATAAAGTAATCTTACAGCATGACAATGCTGGACCCCATGTTGCGAAAGTGGTCAAGACATACTTGGAAACGTTGAAATGGGAAGTCCACCCCACCCGCCGTATTCTCCAGACGTTGCTCCCTCGGACTATCACTTGTTTCGATCAATGGCACACGGCCTGGATGACCAGCACTTCCGGTCTTATGAAGAAGTAAAAAATTGGATCGATTCGTGGATCGCTTCAAAAGATGACCAGTTTTTTTTCAACGCGGGATTCGTACGCTGCCCGAAAGATGGGAGAAAGTAGTGGCCAGCGATGGACAATACTTTGAATCATAAATGTATAACCAGTTTATTACAATAAAGCCTCGAATTTCGGAAAAAAACGGCGGAAGCAAAGTTGTACACCTAGTACATACTTAATTTTAACTGTAATTTTGAAATTAGACCTTTTTATACAATATTATAAATCACGTACACATTTGTAGAAATGGTTGGAATTTCACTATTTAGAGTGTAAGAAAATACAGGCGTTCAATTTTGATTTTAGTTTATACGTATAAGAATTACGAGTTCATTTTCGGTATAGGTACGTTGACTATAAATGTTTCACAACGAAATATGCCACCTATGCAGTTTGATGTTTGTTTATCAAACGGGAGATTAATGTCCACGAATCAGCCGGCAAATAAAAAAAAATAAAAAAAATACCACTATAGTATTTTTACAGTACCATCTATTCAATAATAGTTGGACAATTTTGTTAGAAAAATCCTTCGAAATCAAGTAGCTACCTGTAAGGTAGTTTTATACTTGAAAATGACGATTTTTCAAGAAACGGTTTACGAGTTCCAGCAACAATTACACTCTGTACTTTCGTATACGTATTCACTGAACCTTCTTCTAGTTGCTCCTTATAATATTTTAATCATATAGTAGCTAAATATCTTATAATTTGAAGTATTCGGAAGCATGTGTACAACTTAGCAAAACTGTTCCTTTAACTTTTTTAGGATAAAAATATAGGGAGCAACTAGGTAATTGAATTAGTATTTATTATCAATTGAATTTTTTTAATAAAATTTAATAGTTTTTTAGTATCGTTCCCTGAAGTGAATTTACCATAGCGACATCTGTTGATTTTCGCTCATCGAACCCCCCTCTTAAATGTCGTTTTTTTTTCATGTAAACAAATATCATTTAACATGTAGGTATAGTCCAGTTCAAAATTAATTTTATTTATAATTCGTGTTACGTGTTCGTGTCGTAAGTACTTTTTATAGATTTGTTCGTTGCGCCATGTATTGCCCACGCATGCTCGCGATTCGGGACATTAATTTTGAACTTGACTGTAGATCCACATATCGTTAATCTTGCACCTACACGATAATTTACACACAAAAAAATACTAGTTCAACAAATTATACTGTATTTTCATGATTTTGTATGTTTTTATAAATGTGAACAATTTAAACAAAAGTTGGATCTAGTTAAACGATTAGATTACCTTGAAAACAAATCAACATAGATGACATCTAAATGTCATCTATGTTCATTTGTTTAAATACTAATATCTATATAAATATTTAGATAGAAAATATTGCTGCATAATAATTTACAAAAAAAATACTAATTCAACAAATATGTCTATTGTTTTTTTTACAGTTTTGTTTGTTTGAATGTGCAAAATTTCAACTGGAGTTAGATCAAACAAAACGATTAGATTACCCTAGATTACCCAAATGAACGTAGATACCATTAATTTAATATGACCATATAAATGTAGATAATAATCTTGCTACATGACAATTTACAAAAACAATACATCACGCTACGCTCATTTCCGTAAATGTTCAAGGTCTGATTGCCTAAATCGTTTTAGATTTTCTCAAAAACAGTACTTTATATCGAAAATTAATCGAAAATCGGTCACACGGTATTCGAAATTTAAATTATGTCCCGGTTGTAACAGTGCATCTCAAAGAAAATTGATAGAACACAAGCATATAAAGCTCGCATGTTAGGCCGTGATAAGTACGACGAAAGACTAATATTCGATTAAATAGATTTAAGGATTGCTTATCACGTCCGCTCTGATTACAAAATGTTGTCGATTGATTTGACAAACAAGTTTATTATTGTCAGTCAGTTTGTCTATACCTACATATTTTTATTTCATTTATTTGTGTTTACCAAAATGTATATTTCTCAATCATTTAAGGTAATTTTTTCTGATGAATCAAATTTGATGTTTTCTAAGTATCAAATTTTAACTTTCCCGGACTGGAATTATTCCGTGAACAAATTATAATAAAATAAATAAAAATGCAAAATAAAAAAATTATAAATATAAAACATTAAGGGTCTATCCTATCCCTACTGAAAATTGATGGGAAAATAAACATTAAGATTCACGTGTTTAATGTTTACCTACCTATATTATTTTATTAACTTAATGTAAATATTTTAAACGCTTATAAAAGAATATAAGAAAGAAATAACTGAAAGGCACATACCTTTATTGATATTTTTCAAAATATTACCGCAAAAGTAAGTAAAATAAAATGGGTATTTAATAAGAAATAATAATGTTAAGTAAGTACTTATTGAAACTTAAAACAAATTGATTTTTATTTCTCAACATCGGGGGCGAATATCTCAGCAAACTAAAGGTATTATTTTGACGTGGTCTATACGCTCACGAGAGATTTTCCACCGTTTTCTGGACACCCAACATAATAATGTCAGATTTTTAACCTGACAACTTTGCTTGCAGTAGAATGTCAAACTCAAACTTTTTACTGTAGTTTACTCTCATATAGTATCAAGTTTAACACGTCTAAATTGTTAATTTTCGCAGGTCTCCCACCAGAGATATTACCCCTAAAGTTTGCAAAAAATGCGAAATTTATGCACATTTATGGGGTTGTGTACTGAACAGGAAACAAGTGCAAGGACTCTATTATTTATTTCCACGGACTACCTTAACATAATTGTGTTTGTTAAAAACATTTGAAGACTGACGTTTTAATCTTTCCCTAAAAATCACTCTTCCGAAATGCGAATTTTTTGTAATCGTAAATATCAAGTTTGGCATGAAATTTCAGGCATAAACAAACAAGATAAGAAATAACAGTCGTGACCAAAATGTAGTAATGAAGTGCGCCAAAACTACTAGTTTTTGTTCCGAAGCTGTGCGATAAACCATAACTGAAAAACAACGTTTTCCGCAGACCTCTAGAAACGCGAAAGGTGACGCACGGCGTGAAAATGGAAACGACCGCCATTTATTAATTAAACGAATTAAGATAGAATTAAAATATCTTGGTTTTAAACTTCGTCAGCAAAAAATAATTTTGTTTTTGAAATGGTCGAGCAACGAGATTGGACCACTTTAACTAGTTTGACTCATAATAATTATAACATATAGTAAAAACACCCAAAAGACAAATAGACAAAAACACCCTCTCCCCCTCAAAAGTAAAGTTGCTCAAATCAAAAAATGTTACTAAGTAGCCTTTTTGTTTTTAAATGCTTCCATTACAAAAAGGGTAGAGGAGCGTAGTCGTATTACGGAAAGGCTATGAATTATCAGCCAATTTCAGATACACACGTTTTTTCGACAATAAGGCGGCGTCTTGTAAAAAAGCTGATTTTACAATTAACTTACTACATATACATAGACATATATTTATTTAAGATTGAATGTCAATAAAATAGGCACAGAGAACTAAAAAAAGCTAATTCTTAAAGAAAAAATAGCTCTTATTCCAAATATTTCATTATTTCGGTTTCTGTAACGGCGCTAGCAAAATAAAAATTGGCGCTTACTGGCGCTAGGTGTCAACAATAATAATCCGTAAAAAAAATCAAGAAAATCGAACACGAAATTTTTCTTTAACTTCCCCCCCCCCCCCCCAATTGAAATGCGAATAGTTACTAAACCAATTTGGCGCTAGCTTTTTGCGAAGTGGCGCTAAAGAGCGCTAGGTCTATTCTACTTAATGCGCCCTTTAAACATTTAAAATTCGCAATGGGGGGGTGGGGGGCTAGCGTTAACTTTGCCGCCCCCAAATGTTTTCCGAAATATTTCGGTTTTGGTAGTGGCGCTAGCTAAACTGAAAGTGGCGCTAGGTATGATCGACAATAAACGACAAAAAAAAATAGAAACTCAAAAGTACTTAAAACCGTTAACTTCCCCCCGTTAACTTTGACCTGCAATAACTTCAGAACCAAAATAACGCTAGCTGCTTGCAAAGTGGCGCTAAAGAGCGCTAGGTCTATGCCATCTTATGCGCCCTTTAAACGTTTCAAATTCGCAATGGGGGCGGACTAGCGCTAACTTACCCCCAACTGCAATACCGTTTTACGGCGTAACCGTTATGACAACAGCTCTAATTTTTGGGCGCTAGCCAGCGCCAGCTATTGTGCGTTTAGCGCAAAAAGCCTTTTCTTAAAATTGTAAGTTAACGAACCTCTATTATACTAACTAACCTTTTTTTAAAAATAAGTACATACTTATACTTATTCAATATTTCTTGATTTTTACCCAAAAAAGTTATCCAAAAAAATTATTCAAAGTTTTTTACTAGATAACTTCATTCATACGTACTTATGCAACTAAAATTTTCATTCAAAAAATAATTTTTTCGTCAATATAATGTATTTTTTAAGATTTTTAGCCCTAAAATTTAAAGTCTTATATTATCATGGCAACACATTAGGTAGATATGCTCGAACGGAATTTTCAGAAGATCTGGCCCTTTTCGAAACAATTCCGCTAAAATATCTTCGTGTGCGTTGAGCAGTAGTCGAGGATCAGATCCGTTTCCAGGTCCAATTTTCGCAAAATATTTCTACATGTATTATATTACTTGTATTTAGGTTAATCAAACTTTTAAAAGGCGAATACGGAGTGGACAAAATCGATCAGTTCATTAAAGAATCTTTTATGAATACTACGAAGTTTATAAAAATTAATCGATTAAAAGCAACAAGCAGTTTAAATATATAAGTACATAGATATGTAGGATTTCAATGAAATCATTGTTCATTGTAGGCTTTTATTTATTTATCTAGGGTTTTTACAAAACTATAAATACAATGAGTAAGTAATGTACGCAATCCTCGTCTAGTTACACGTCTTTTTATCCAACCGATACGTCTTTACGCATGTACTGCTTACCACTTATTACTGACTTATAAAAACTACCCACTGTCGAAGCCAGTGCTCACGCTTATATCGTAGTTTCCCCTTACTTAACTAATCTGTATATTTATTTATAAAAAGCTTCCCTACATCATTATAGTGCAGTACGACCTACAGTACTTACATTATCTACAATATATTATTTATTCATTACAAAATTATTATTATATAGGTATATATCTACTTACATAATCGCAAATATGGGAGTGTTAGCAAGAATATTAAGTCGATTTTTTAACTTCATGTAACAGCTCAAACAAAAATTTTTACGACTCAATCCGGCTCAGACGTAGCTCAATCGATTACGATAGTTCGAATTCCATTTCGTTATTACGGGACTGCTGGTGACATGAACCCGATAGCGATGGTCGAAGCAAATCTTCTATTTTACCTATAAGTGAATCTTCGTGGCGTTGACTTTTTTATTAATCCAAGGGATTTTATTAGTCTGTGTAGATAAGGGGTTGCCTTACCTTATTCAAAACTCACAGGAGTTGAAAGTAGGGCTCAAATTTAAAATTAAAATATTATAAAAAGTCAGAGTACTATATTATACATACGACGAACAAGACAAAATAGAATTGAAAATCAATAAACTACAACGGAGTTAATAAAAAAAAAGGTTAGTCATTTACTAAATAAACGATTATCTACGATATTAACAGCGAATTTGGAATACTTATTCGTAAATTAAAGATTTATATTAAAATGCTTTCCAAATTCGATCGGTGCCTTTCGGAGTTATTATCGACCATCTACGATAATTCGATCTGCAGTTTGTCCGTATAATCGTTGAAATATGAAATTTGGAGGATACGTTCCTCGAACATATCAAATCCCCACGTGGACGAAGTCGCGGGCAATAGCCAGTTTACTTATAAATTTAATTTGAACTTAATTTGCCTATTTAAATAAAAATAATTAGTTACGGTCGAAATTTTAATTGAAATAGATTATTTGCATGTTTTTTAATTTTAAAAGAATCATAATAACTATGTTTTCCGTATAAACAAATATGTATCATTTAACTAACACCTACATACGAGGCGCGTTTTTTAAGTAAGTACCGTTTTGGAATTAAAAAAAGACGTGCAAAGATATCGCAATAATTTTATTTTTACATGAAAGCCTGTACCTTAATCTACTTTTCTACATAATTTCCGTGAATATTGAGGCACTTGTCATAACGTGGCACCAGTTTTTGAATACCCTCCTCATAAAATTCTGCCGCCTGACTTGTTAACCACTGTATCACAAATGTTTTGACTTCGTTATCGTCTTGAAGATGCTGACCACCCAGGTGTTTCTTCAAGTGCAGGAACAAATGGTAGTCGCTGGGCGCCAGATCAGGGCTGTATGGAGGATGATCTAGAGTTTCTCATTTAAAAGATTTGATGAGATCTTTGGTCCGATCATGTGCACAGTTTTTTGGGACAGAAAAGGAGTATTGCTAGTGGAGTTTCTGCCTCGTAATGAGACAATCAATGTAGCGTCTTATTGTGAGACATTGAACAATCTGCGTCGTACAATCCAGAACAAAAGACGTGGCAAGTTGAGTAAGGGTATCGTTTTGCTGCATGACAATGCCCGTCCACATGTGGCTAATCGGACCAAAGATCTCATCAAATCTTTTAAATGGGAAACTCTAGATCATCCTCCATACAGCCCTGATCTGGCGCCCAGCGACTACCATTTGTTCCTGCACTTGAAGAAACACCTGGGTGGTCAGCATCTTCAAGACGATAACGAAGTCAAAACATTTGTGATACAGTGGTTAACAAGTCAGGCGGCAGAATTTTATGAGGAGGGTATTCAAAAACTGGTGCCACGTTATGACAAGTGCCTCAATATTCACGGAAATTATGTAGAAAAGTAGATTAAGGTACAGGCTTTCATGTAAAAATAAAATTATTGCGATATCTTTGCACGTCTTTTTTTAATTCCAAAACGGTACTTACTTAAAAAACGCGCCTCGTATATTATGTGTATCGTTTAGGGTGCCTTCCCACGGTCCGTAGAGGTGCGGGTCGTCCCGCCTAAGCAAACGTCGCAAGAAACCGCACCGATGCGCGCTGTGTTTCGACTAAAGTTTGTTTAAACTAAACGATCAAATTGACATTGAAAACAAATTAGTTAAACATTTAGTATCCATATAAATATCTAGGTATAGATAATCTTGCTGCATGATAATTTACAAAAAAAAAAATCTTACTGCGCTGTTTTCCGCGAATTTTCAAGCTTAAATGTCGTTTGTTTCTCGTGTAAACAAATATCTTTTAATATGTAGGTATAGTTCATTTCAAAATTAATGTAACGTTTTATTTATAATTCATGTTACACAACATACACTTCGTCCAAACCTATATGCAATCCACGTCATCGATAAAAGGTTACTAGATGATGACGTTTCACACAGTACTGTTACCTCGTACCTCGTATTTTTACATCCCTCGTATTTCTAATAAATTGTAGCTATTCTTTATGCCATCTAATATGTGCGCGGGTAAATCATCTATAGAATATATCATTTTCCAAACTTTAAACCGAATTACAAATAAACAATCTAGCAACTTATTTTTTGATGATGTAAATTACGTATAAGTTTGGATGGGCCATATGTATATTTGATCGTTGTGCCATGTATTGTCTGCGCAATTCTCGCAATTCGGGATATTAATTTTGAATTTAACTGTACATATATACATATCGTTAGCCTTGCACCTACATGACAATTTACAAAAAAAAATACAACACGCTACGCCCATTTCTATAAATTTTCAAGGTTTTATTGCATAAATCGATTTAGATTTTTTCTCAAACAGCACTTTATATCGAAAATTAATCGAAAATCGGTCCCATAGTATTCGAAATTTAAATATTGTTCTAGTTTTAAGACGTTTGGTACCACCGAGCACGTCAAAGAATGTTGATATCGATGGCGCTTTGCCAAAAGGGCGTAACCCACAAAAAGTAAATTTTACAGGAGAACACATTTTGTGTCGTCCACTAGCTGTAAGAAGCTACGTTTCGCGGAAATACAAATCGATCTTTCTGGTGGAAAAAATCGGAATATTGTTACTAGATTTTAACAGATGATACATAAGATGCTTTAGATGCATAAGATAGTCAGAATACCAAATTTTCACAAAAATTGTAGGTTACGCCCTTTTGCCAAACGTCATCGACATATTACTACTGGTTTTAAACCACAAGGTGATTTATTTTAATTTAATTAATAGATGAGTGAAAGCGTCTTATCGTTATTAAATTAATATTAACGATGAACGACGTCAACAAATTATAATAAATAATTAATAATAAAATAAATAGGTAGTCTAAATTATAAATATAAAACATTAAGGGTCGATCCATCCCTATGTAATGATATGAACATGATGACAATGATAATGGCACCATGTGTCATGCACAATGATAAAAATCAAGATTGAACGATTTCCCACCATATATTAAGCACCTATATGGTGGGGCATTTATTATAATAACCAACGTTAGCTTATTTATCCAGTATTGCTGTAAAGCAGGTAAGTAGTGACGTGGTTTGTTTTTATGAGCTTTACGATGAAGATATCTATCATCGCTCTTCTGAATTTACTGATACTTACTCTGATAATTGTTGCGAACGCAAATATGGACATATTGTCAAAGGTACGTACCTATATTACATTACTTCAAAAGATTTTTTCTTACTAAAAATACATGTATTATTAGTTTTATCAGAATGATTACATAGCGGTACTAGAACGTGTAGAAACCGTTCGTTACGATAAAAAGTATTTGAAGTTTTTTGACATCAAGTCGTTTAGATATAACAGGACGGCAGGATCGATCGCTTTTAACTTAAAATTTATGTTAAACGTTGATACTTTATATGACGGAGAGGTATTTACTAAATTATAGTTGGAACATTGTGTTAATGACGATTTTTAAATTAATTTTAGCTCAGAATCCAACTTTTGAAATTCTTAAGTAACGAATATCGGTATTTTCCTTTACGTTTACAAGTTAAATTTTGCGATGTTTTAAAAGCCAATAGCTTGGGACTCGGTCGTATGAGTAAATATGGTAATTTAACTGATTGTCCATTATATGCGGTAAGTTCGTGATATTTTCTATAATAATTCTCTGTATTCAGTGTACAAAATGTTATCACATATTTTTGGGTTCAAACTGGAACGATTTAACATAATTCACCTCTATGGGTGAATTTATTTCGAAATTTACTTTTCTAAATAAATCGAAAACGGTCGATGATTTGATAAGAAGTTGATTGAAACGTAGTTATTTTTATTACGGCTTATCCCCACAAGGTAACAAAAATGTGTTTCTTCAAATTAAAACGATACTTTTGTGGTTAGATAATTGGTTAGAAATCAATTATTTTATGATATAAAAAAGTTGATGGATCGTTTCCGGGCGCTTCGTCACTTTTGGCTCTCCCGAACTTTAGACCATCCAAAACTATAACACCATCCAGACCTTTCCCGTCACCAAAGTCCAATATGTGGCCCGCACACAATCCCTCCACATATCTTGAACAACTAAAAGCGAGGACCCAACTGCCTCACCTACTTACACCACCAATATTTGATAATTTACCGAGATTATGCATCGACTTCTCCGCATCATAAAAGAATTAGGTACCTAATTATTATAGTGGATGAAAATAGGTAAGACAAAAAAAAATTGATTAGAAGCAATAGTACAGCTATAGTAGTAATTCAAATTGTATTGCTTGTGCCTACGCTACTGAAACGAGTAGCAGTGAAGGACGGAGTTATTAGTGAAAGCAACCACTTTTCCTGACCGTTACTTCGCTAATTATTACGACATAAACTCTATGTGCATACTAATACAGGACCTACATGTAAATCTAATCTAAATGTAGCGTGTATTTTGTCGAATTCCAACTTTAATAACCTAGGGATTTGTTTAAGCCAAAGCAATGATCAGCAACGAGAGAACTGAGCTTGTACGTAAAATGATAAGCATTAGTGCTTTATATTTCATACAGCCCACATATCGCAAAAGCATTTAATAAACGTATTATCAATTAAATCAATTTATTTCAAGCATACCTATGAGATATCTAAAACCAGTGAATAATCGCGCAGGATTTTTTAAAACCATTAAATCGTCATATCTGCATAACATTTAATGTAAATTAAGAAGTTTGTTAAATAAAAATTACATACAGGCACTGGGCTTATCCATATATAATTAAAAAATAATTATCGCTTTTTTTAGAATAAACGTTATTGCCTTTCCAACGTGTCGCTCGATTATTCCCTAGCACCTCCCGGAATACCTAATGGAAGATATAGGATGGACGTCGAGTTTCTATTTGACAAAGCCGAAATTCTACTTGTGCATGGATATGGTGAAGTAAAAAGACCGATCAAATGGTAATTGTGCAGTTACTAATTAAATGTTATTAATGTTTATTTGGCGTTCATAAAATAAATATTTTGTTGAATTTCAAACTGTGCTTTTTTAAAACATTTAGCTAATGCTTACATGTATGTGCAAACGGGTGAAGAATTGACGTCGCTAATCACGAGCACACACGACACAACGAACAAATTATGATCAGAATATTTAAAGTTCAGCATTATATTTGTAATTTGTTTCGCTTGTCGTAAATACTTTCCGTATATTTGTATATCGTGACGTCGTTGTATTGTCTGTCGAATGACTCTTGATTCGCGATATTAATTTTACATTTTAAGGTAACCAAGCACATGTTTCGTTAAATACGAATTATTAAAAATTAAATAAAAATAGGATTCATGAGTTCTAGATAGGTATATATATATATATATTAGGTGTACAACTTTGCTTCCGCCGTTTTTTTCCGAAATTCGAGGCTTTATTGTAATAAACTGGTTATACATTTATGATTCAAAGTATTGTTCATCGCTGGCCACTACTTTCTCCCATCTTTCGGGCAGCGTACGAATCCCGCGTTGAAAAAACTGGTCATCTTTTGAAGCGATCCACGAATCGATCCAATTTTTTACTTCTTCATAAGACCGGAAGTGCTGGTCATCCAGGCCGTGTGCCATTGATCGAAACAAGTGATAGTCCGAGGGAGCAACGTCTGGAGAATACGGCGGGTGGGGTAGGATTTCCCATTTCAACGTTTCCAAGTATGTCTTGACCACTTTCGCAACATGGGGTCGAGCATTGTCATGCTGTAAGATTACTTTATTATGTCTCTCGTTGTATTGAGTCTTGCTCAAGTAATGCCTCCAATTCTGCATCTTCGAAAACCTTCTCTCTTCCACCGCCATGCCGGTCTTCGACGTCAAAATCACCGTTCTTGAAGCGTTGAAACCACTCTCGGCACGTTCTTTCACTAATAGCGGCCTCACCGTAGGTATTTGAGAGCATTCGATGAGCCTCAGCCGCAGATTTCTTCATATTAAAACAGAAAATTAAAACCTCCCGCAAATGACGAGAATTTGGCTCGTAAGCTGACATGTTTAATCGAGAATAACTTTATGATGCAGACACAAATCGACTAATATTTCGATGGCGTTATATTTACAAATACCTAATCTTATTGTATGACAGCTACGATCTATTTATTTCGACTACCACTTACCGCTACAGCCATTTATTGCAAAACGGCGGAAGCAAAGTTGTACACCTAATATATATATATATATATATATATATATATATATATATATATATACATATACCATAAATATATGTATAAATATATACCATATGTATATATATATGTCCCCATAAATCCCCGGATTTTTTTCTTTTTTCATTTAGTAATACGATTTTATGATATTCTAACGAAGCATTATTTGTTTTGCGCTTTTTTGCGCCAGTAAGATTTTTTTGCGTTTTGGAAATATCCGTAATATTACAGATTTTGGTTACTTTAATGCAGTATTACCTTTTCAACCATAAAAGTGAAAGACGAAAATTGGTGGTTGCTGTATCCTAAAAAAAACTAATGAATCCTATTTCATATATTAGCAGGAACGCGTGTGTAAAATGGGAACGATTCCTAACAACAGATATCTATAAAAATACTTAATTCGCCGTCAAACTACCCTAACATAGTTATTTATTAAAAGCATTTGAAAGCTGATGTTTTAATCCTTCCCTATAAATCACCCCTCCAAAATATGAATTTCTTTTAATCGCAAATGTCAAGTTTGGCATAAAATTTCGGCCATTAGGAAATAAGATACGTAAAATAACATAGACGACAAAACGTAGTATAAAGTGTACCAAAACTAATAGGTTTTGTTTCAAGGCTGTGCGATAAACAATAACTGAAATACAACGTTTTCCGCAGATCTCTAAAAACGCAAAAATTAGCGTACGGCGTGAAAAAAAAATAAAAAATGACCACCATTTTTAATCGAGTTAAATAGAATTAAAATATCTTGTTTTTAAACTACCAACATATAGGGGTCCTCGTCAACAAAAAAAAAATTAATTTTTTTCGAAAGGCTGGCGCACGTGAAATGGTTAAATATAGTTATTAGAAGTTATTATTAAGCTAATTATTAGTACTTCCAGAAGGTGGCGCGGAGATGTGCCTTGTAACTATTATATCAAACAAGCAAATAGAAACTTCTTCGTAGAAAATTTGACGTACTTTATTTTCATTTACTTTACATTTTGCCCTAAAATACACCCCAACTGAGATACATCTACAAAAATTCTTAAGAAACGTTCTTCTCTGGCGTGTTTTTTACAGTATGGCGACCAAGTCCGTGATCGATAGGCCGTACAAAATTAGTACCTCGGATATCTTTTTAGAGGGCCAAATAAAGAGAATAATGTTATTTTAACTTGCCCCTATTTATTTCCACAAACAAGCCATTGTCGCCTGGCGTATTGCCTATTTAAATAAAAGATAGTTACAGTGAAAATTTTAATGAAGGTACCTAAATCCAAAATGGTCTTCCTAACCTATATATTTTTTAATGTTGTTAATGCAAAAACGTTGCGCTTTTAATGAACGCATGCAAAAATTAATGTTTTTTTATTTATAAAAATACAATATTTTAGAAAATTTTAATTATACCGAGACCATATAATATAATGTAATGTGATAGATGATATAATAGGCCATATTGAGTCCTATTATAATTTAATAAATTATTCGCATTTTTTAATTTTAAAGGCACCGGAACAGCTAAGTAATTATAGGTTTTCCGTGTCAACAAATATCATTTGTTATATCTATATCATTAATTTCGCTACAGGGTAATTTAGAAAAAAATACTTTAAAAAAATAGTTTAATAAATTACCTGTAATTGTTTTTTGATCGTTTTGTGTTTATGTGCATAATTCAACTAATGGTCAAAATAAACGATTAAAGAAACGATCTTGTAAACAAATGAACGTACCATTTAGTATTCATCATATCGATGGCGTTTTGGCAGAAAATCTAAAGCGCCACATTTTTCGAAAATGAGTTGTTAAAATCTGGTAACAATACTTCGATTTTTCCCACCAGAAAAATTAATTTGTATATCCGTAAGGACGTGGAAATATTCCTACATTTTTTTCATACCTCTAAACCGTTAACTACCTATCGATTTATTTTTGAAAATTTATCCACTGTATGGCAGTTGTACTATCGTTTTTGATAATTTAAATTAATAAAAATTAATACCTAGTTATATTTCATAATTAAATTTGAAAAATTAATGTTCATTTATAATGTATGTTAACGATATTTTCCATTTATAAATAGTGAAAAATGAAAATTAAAATTGAAATACTTAGTAAAAATAAAAAGTAAAATAGTAAAATTAGAAAAGTAGAAAAAACTTCATACTGACCCCAAAAAATATGTACCTATGATGTGTGTTTGTCGATAGTGTAGAATGTAAACAAAAATCGAATACGATCGAAAGGATTTTATCATTTTTTAGAGGGATTGAATATGATGTGAAATGCCTTTTTTCGAATAATTTAATATTAAAAGGCTTTCTTTAAACGAAAGTTAAAAATTATAACGATACCTTTTTACCAAAGTGTCTTAAAAGCTACAATTTTATCGAAAATGAGTTGTTCTAACCATTTTGTGCATCTAAACCTTTGCTTTTCTTGGATAGTGTTATTATGCTAGCGACCGTAGCATGACAATGAATGACGTCATTTAAATTTTGCAATCGAAACAAGTACAAGTATTTTTTAGAAAACGTTGATTGTTGCCGTCACGTAAAATAGTTACACCGCAATTTATAACAACCGACACATTCTAAAAAATACGTTTCGATGCCAATGTTTTAGTGATAATATTAGACTAACCGAGATAACCGAAACTCAATTTAGACACAATTTGCTAAAATCTGATACAAATTTAATTTTTTACACCAAAAGAATTCATATTTGTTTTGCGTAATATTACGTGTATCGTTTATAATCTGGTCGCATCTCGCTGGACAAAACATATGACCTTGACTGTACCTACAATACATAATTACAATTATCATTACGACAAAAACGTTTACGTTACCTTTGAAAACATGCAAAAGTAATTTCATTAATTTATTATGGAACGATTAAAAAGAGTAATAAATTGAAAAACCAACAATTAATCATGATTCTGGCCAATAGAAACGTCGATTTCCACCTAAAGCACAGCCTAAAATGATTAAATATACACCGGCACCGTTTCGTCCAAAATTTTGGCCCGATACAAAACTTTTAATTTATAGTAAAATAAATTAAGCATTAAAAATTATTAAATTCCAACGAAAAATAAATTTGTTAGGTATTTAAAAAAATTGATTTTTCTCAACTTTGGAGGCAAGGGATCGTCGTTAGAAAAAAGTTTATAGAAACTTATAAGTTTTATTTTAACGTGTTCTATACGTCTCCGAAAGATTTTTAATCATTTCCTACACACCCTATATTATAACGCTCCCCGAGTATTTTTGAATTAGGGGGTGGCTACGAAAGGACTCTGACGTTTATTGTGGTTAGTGTGAAGCATGGAATATGCCCTAAAATTTCACGCTTGTATCACAAAGTGCAGGGTTTATATACATTTAGCCCATCGGACTGCATTGGTAGGCCACAGGTTTTTTTATAAATTTGGCAAATCAACGCCCAGCCAAAACCACTGGTCCGAGAAACATGGAATTTGTAAGATGCGTTTCTTTTACGATGTAAGCGTCCATTAAGAAAGGATTTTTCCAAATACCTCTCCTAAGAAGATGTTTTTTAAAATTTGACCTGAAGTTTGCCCGTATAATAATCTTTGATTTATGAAATTTGTAGGATCATACGTTCCATTTCGAACATTTCGAATCCCACGTGGACGCAGACGCGAACAAAAGCTAGTTTACTTATATATTTTATTTGAATTTAATTTGCCTATTTAAATAAAAATAAATAGTTTCGACCGGAATTTTAATTAAAATAAATTATTTGCATGTTTTTTAATTTTAAAAGAATCGTAACAGCTAGGTTTTCCGTATAAACAAATATGTATCATTTAACTTCCACCTGTGTACACTCAAGCTCATGTGTTTTGTCCCGTCGCCTGTGTTGGTTTTTATTGTAAAAGGCTAAAAAAAATTACCGTCACTATTACTTTTTACAATTCAAAAACAACTGCTACCTTTCATCCCTATTGGTCCTCTCTCGTCGATCGTTGACCTGCGATCACATCTCGTGAGACAAAACATATGAACTTGATTGTAAATATATCGTTAACCTTGCTACATGATGATTTAGAAAAAAATACTAGGTATTAGTTCCAACAAATTATACTGTTTTTGATGGTTTTGTTTGTTTGCATGTGCAAAATTTCGACTAATGTTTGATCAAACTAAAGGATTAGATTACCATTGGTAACAAATATACATACGTAAATCCTAGATAATCATGCTATATGATAATTTACCAAAAAAACCATCGGACTGCACTTATTTCTGTAAATTTTCAAGCTTACATGCCCTATGTTTACCGTGTTTAAACAAATATCATTTAACATGTGTACTTACATATTACATAATATATCGTTAACCTTGCTGTATGATAGCTTCTCCCAAAAATTTAGACAAATCGTACTGTTTTTTCATGATTTTGTTTGTTTATCTACATATGCACAATTTCAACAAAATTTTGGTCGAACTAAACGATTATCTCGATTACCCTTGTAAACAAATGGACATACCATTTGATATCCAGATAAATATCTACACATGTAGGTAGATAATTTTGGTCCATAATAATTTACATAAAATGCATCCTACTGCTCTCATTTCTGTAAATTTCCAAGGTTACATGCCCTAGGTTTTCCGTGCAAACAAATACCAACATAATTAGTTAACATCTATATCGTTAAATGTTCTACATCATAAATAATTAAAAAAAAAACTAGTTCAATAAATTAGGTACATACCTGCTGCTTCTGCTTAACGATTCTGTTTGTTTACATATGTACACAAATTCAACTAAAGTTTGGTCAAACTAAACGATTACATTACCCTTAAAGACAAACGAACGTAGGTAACATTAATCTATTATGACCATATAAATGCATTATCATCTTTCTACATGTTAATTTAGAAAAAAATACATTCCCGAATCCTAATTTTCCTCCGGTTAAAATTATTACACGAACAAATTATACATAATGATTATAACTGGAACAAGGATAATTATGCATTTGCATATTTAAAAAAAAATAAGCGCGATATTACATATTACGTAAAGTTTGCGATTTTTTATGTATTTTTCAATTAAAATTGGATACTACTCCACTAATTTTTAAATCAAAATTTTCAAGAAATCACTTTTAAAGTTTACTATCAGCTTTGGTAGGTATCAGTTTTGTTAAGGTGATCGGCACAAATAAGAACTTAAAAATACGCAATGGAAAAAGAAAAAATCCGACCGCACGCAAGCCGCGGTATCGAATTTCCATGTCGCATGTCAAAAAACTCCTTTCTCTTTTCATTTTCTCAAAAGAAATATATATTTTTGAAAAATAATACTTATGAGAGAAATTTATAAGAATTAAAAAATATATATATCACTCTTTCTCGATTATTTCGAAAACGGTGCATCCTATCGAAAATTATAAAGAGACATGATCAATAGCGAATTTTATGCTGAATCCAAAACATATTTCATATTACCGATCCAATGATTAATAACAGAGATTGGATTTTTTTAATTTTTGAACGACCGCCGTTTTGAAACGGGTCCGTTGATTTGGCTGGTTAACGAACTCGTCCTTTGTTTTCATAAAGACAATGCGCTGCTCAAGTTTGAACCTTTTACGATCAAAATTGCGACCGGAATCGTGTCTATATATATAACCGGTATATATATATATATATATATATATATATATATATATATATCGACGCAATTTTTCCAAAAGGGCGTAACCCACAAAAAGTAAATTTTACAGGAGAGCACATTTTGTTGTGTCGCGTAGCCATAAGAAGATACGTTTCACGGAAATACAAATCGATTTTTCCGATGGAGAAAATCGGAATATTTTTACTAGATTTTAACAAATGATGTCTTAGCTTTAGATGCATAAGATAGTCAGAATAACTCATTTTCACAAAAAGCATGGGTTACGCCCTTTTGGCAAAACGCCATCGATATAACTGACCCAAAATAAATTACCTATATTTTCGTGATCTATCGGTCGAGATCGGAGAAAATCCAAAAGGACACGTCTGGATGCCGTCATCAAACAAGCTGAAATAGCTTTATTTTTTATGAAAATTCGCTAAAACAGTTATTATTTGTTACTCTCCGATTATACACGACACATACAATAGTGATTTTACCACCGGCACCAATGACGATGATCGAAGCACGTCTTCTATTTTACCTGTAGGTAGATCTCCGTGGCATTGACTTTTTTATTAAACCAAGGGGTTCTCTATGTAGGCGAGGGGTTGCCTTATCTTATTCAAAACTCACAGGAGTTGAAAGTAGGGCCCAAATTTAAAATAAAAATATTACAACAAGTCAGAGCTATATTATACATATGATGAACACAACAAAATAGAATCGAAAATCAATAAACTACAACGGAATTAATAAAAAAAAGGTTTAACAATTTACTAATTAAACAATTAAACTTCCCAATTAAAATTCCTGTATAGGGTATGACGGTAATAAATCCCGCATGCTTTCGCATGCTATACTGCTACATCAAGGTCGTGCTTTTGTAAACTCAGCTCAAACTCAACTTTACGAAAAGCGTTTCCATATATAAAAACGTGATTATTAAAGTGCACATCAAAGTGCATATTTTACCTACATATTCTTGTTTTTTATAGTGCATAATTATCCTTGCACTAATTACAATAATTATATTATAACGCAATTAATATTAAAATAAATAAATATAAAAACTAAAAAAAATGTAAGTATGTGTAGGTAAATATAAAAAAAATAATAAAACATAATGATTATTATAACGTACTGACTAGATGTAACGATATGGAGATAGGAACATGTTTAATGATAAAATGGTGGGATAAGCACATACATATTATAACAACCAACGTTAGCTGACATATCTTGTGTTTCTGCAGTTTGGACAGGTAAGTACTTACGTGGTCTATTTTGATGAGCTTTGCGATGAAGATATCTCTCATCGTTTTTGTGAATTTACTGATTTTTATTCCGGTATTTGTTGTTGTTAACGCAAATATGGACTTGTTATCAAAAGTAGGTATACTGCATTATTTTAAAAAAATGTTTTATTACAAAAAATATATTATTAGTTTCATCAAGAAGATTACACAGTGACAATAGAACGTATAGAACTAGTTCGATATAATAAAAAGTATTGCAAGATTGTAGAATTGAAGTCGTTTAGATATAACAGGACGGCAGGATCGATCGCTATGAACTTAACATTTATGTTAAACGTTGATACTTTATATGATGGAGAGGTATTTACTAAATATTTGCAAAATTCTGTTAATGATTAATTTTAAATTAATTTTAGCTCAGATTCCAACTTTTAAAATTCTTAAGTAACGAATATCGGTATTTTCCTTTAAGTCTCCAAGTTGGATTTTGCAATTTTCTAAAGACCAATGCTTTCGGAACCGGCCATCTGAAGAAATATGGTAATTTCACCGGTTGTCCTTTGTATGCGGTAAGTACCTATTTTTACATTAGGTTCTAATAAATTGCAGTATTTCTTTGTCATGTTATATGTGTGCAGGTAAATCATTTATAGAATATGCCACGTTCAAAACTTTAAACTGAATATTACAAATATACAATTTATTTACTTCTTATTGATGACGTCCATCGAAACCTAACTTAATGTATAGATTGAGAATTCCAACTATACTACGCAAATCCGTTCTCGGAAAGAACTTCTACCTGCCAAACCAAACGTTTGAGAAGTCGTAAATCAGTAGGTCATAAATAAACCGGGACCGATAATAAGCTTTTAAATTGTCTCTTCAAGGAACTAGTGTTAATATGGTTGTCTATGTATAAGAAATTTGCTATAGTACCATCTATTCAGATGTTTCGCTAAGTTCTAGACACCCTCATGCCCTTAAACGTAATAAACTAAACGTTAAACTAATATATACTGGACATTCAAATACATCGCATCTATATTTTTTTCGAATTCCGACATTAAAAATTGAAAAATTTTTCATTTAAGCACTAAATCGTCATGCAAATAAAATTAATGTAGAGGTAAATTATAGTTTCTTAAATAAAAATTACGTAGGCGCAGTGGGTTTACATTAATTACATAATATATATATATATATATATATATACATGCCTCATGAAGGATACGAAGCCCAGTAAACACTAAAGGCCATAAGAAGCCCGGGTTTAAATCACAAATAAGGCTGTATATTTGACATTTCTACGCATTATAATTGAACAAAATAGTGAGATCGATGAGAGGGGTAAGCTAACTTAACATACAGTTTTAATTATACTTGCCAGTTTATGCGAGTCCTCTTAAGTGAGACGCTCTATACGAAGCCCGAGTGTATATACATCATATAGCACGCGAATTTTAGGAAGCCCAGCGGTGTTGCCAATAAACTAGATATTGGGTTTTAATATAATATTGAAATGGTAGAATAGAAATAATACAACATTTTAGACAATTGTGATAATTGAGTTGAAAGTTAAATGATTATAAAGAAGTCTGATCGTGAGTCATATTGTATATATTATTTTAAGGCAAATGTTGTAAAACCGGGAAATAACATTAATCGTCGGTTAATGTCGTTATTAGCCGATATTTTTCATTGCTTTTTGCTATTGCAATCGGGTCTCTAATCGATCCTAACCTACCCCTCTACACTAACCTGCCTTAACCCCACCTAATCTAACCTAATGAGTAATGTTGACGTATGTACATTATGCGGACAATATGCCTAGACCAAACGCAGACACTTGATTTTTCAGGTCAAAATAATACTACTACAAGTTCCCAAGTTATGTACCCTCAAAGTTGCATTTTAAAATTTCTTACTTTTGTCAATTTTTTTTAATGTTAACGACGTTTATGGATATTGGATATATATACTACTAACAATAAGTATTATAAGTAACCTCACATTTCGAAGCAAAAATAATTGAGATATCTTGTCACTTAACTCAAATCCAAAATTTTATTTTCACCATAAGTTATTTTTTTGTTTTATAATCGATTTGTTTTTTATGGAATTTAAAAGATAATACAATTATGTATGTATTAAAATAAGATTATCTTTTTTTTAAGTTGTTAAAATTTACAGTTTGATTACAAATCGCTTGCTTTAAGATTTTATTTCTTAGTTTTATCCTATTTGTTTTGTCTTGATTTTTTCATATCTAAGAAAAAATGCACTTTGATTATTAACAACTGACAATGAGTATAAGCCAGTGAATCTTAACATTTTTGTAACCAATTTCTGATCAAACGGTAGATTTTATCAACTTAAAAGAAAAGAACCTTATTTTAATAATTTTATATTATCTTTTGAATTCCATAGAAACCAAATCGATAATAAAAGCGTTTGGCCAAGGAATATATAAACCCTCTGAATTACAAAAAAATAGCAATTTAAAAACATGCAGGTATTATTCGATAATTTCACAGAGTTTGTTATTGCACTACATTTATATCAAATCCCGAATCTGAGTATCATTTGAGTATCATTCACTCTTATTCTCTAACTCCGGTCGAAATATATTGATCAAATCGAAATTTAATGTGATCGTAATAATCGTACTACGGCCTATCCAAGCGTATAAGCGATTCACGTCTCAGTAAAAAGTTACTAGATTATTTATTTTTAATTCGGTTTAAAGTTTGGAAAGTGACATAGATAGAGTGACAAGTATAGATGATTTACCTGCACACATATTGAATGGTATAAAGAAAGACTACAACTATAAAACTGTAGATTAGAACTGTAAAAATACGAGGTACGAGGTGACAGCACTGCGTAAAACGTTATCATCTAGTGACCTTTTATTGATGACGTAAATCGCTTATACGCTTGGATAGGCCATTGGTACCTATCATACTATTTTTCAAAATGATTAAAAGAATTCTCTCATCGTCGATATCATTTCGAATGTTTTAGCTGATGATCGAAGACGAATTCGAACATGAATTAAACAATTTTGAATTGTGTAAAAATGATTTTGATTCGAAATTGATTTTTGTCATTTCGATTTGATTTGAAGTTAGGGAATAACCACGAATATCATTCGACGTGGTAGCAGCCGCATTAAAACTACGGTTTGTTTTCCTCCCCTTATTTTTTATTGAGCTGCTCTTTTTCGTTCTTTTTACTAGAAACTAGATATACCACTAATGATCTCAATAATCCTTTTTACCTTTATCCTCAACATCTCTTTATTAAACCAAAAATATGTGTATGAACTTGCAGCAAATGCATTATCACAAAAAAGACACACTTATACCCTAAACTCTCTATTCCTCTATTCTAAACTCTTCAATTTATTCGTTTTTTTAGCACATACTGCGATCATTGCCTCGCGAATACTAAATACCGTAAATACATAATAATAATAATTCTGTGTTATAAAATGAATCGAAGTAAATTTTTGCTAAGATTGGCTATTGAGAATAAGTTAGCGGTTGTTTCTGAGAAAATGCAAGTTACTCAACTTTTCAACAATAAGTCTGAACATGCTGTGTCTTGTAAGTCCAAGTCAGTTATCCCTCAATCTAATTGTATGAATGTTAGTATATCGGAATCGTCTACTTTACCTGAATCAGAGCCGACTGATTTACATGTATCAATGCTGACACAACCACCTATTGTGAAATCAACTGCATCTGGAATAGTTTCTGGGCAGATAGATGTTATTACTTTTTCAAACACATCAAACGAATGTTTGTGGGGAAACTCTCAATCTCGTAACATATCAGTAGAAGGGATCCAGCTCGCCCCTCCACTTTTTATATCAAACCGCGAATTAAATTGATTCGCGGTTTAATTAAAGTGCTCAATTAAAAATGATTCGCGGTTTGATTACCGTGTTACGCAATTATTTCGCGATTTCGCGGAATTGATTGCCGTGTTACGCGCGATTCCGCGGGTTAATTCGCGGTTCCGCGAATTGATTGATCTAATTAATCCGCGGAATCGCGCGTAACACGGCAATCAAGCCCGCGAAATCGCGAAATAATTTTAAATTTTTTTAGAAAGTGTAACTCACTTGTTTTTTAAATTAAAAATTACAATCATTTCCTTCTTTCTATACTGTATTTACATAAATAACTTTTTATTTTTTTAAACGTAGGTACATAAGTTGTTTATTTGTTTTGTTCAATATTTTTTGAATTGAAGTTTATAATATTTTTTCTACATACATAATTATAATCTTTAAAACGACCGATTTTTATAATTATTTCAACAATTTCATTAGAATATTAGATAAGAGTAAAAGAAGAAAGAATTCAGAAGTAAGTATTCAACGTGCAAAAATACATAGAAATCGAGACCCCACTTGCCCAGGTTACGATTTTCTACCCCACAAAAAAGGGAGAAACGTACAGCAGGATGTCGGGAACTTTTGAGATATTATTTAGAATGACGTAACAAAGCATCAGGAGAAAAAAACCTTGGCTTAAAATTATTTCGAACAAACATCATTTTTTTGGCTAAAGTTACTGGACTAATAAGAATGTTCGAGTTTTACTTGAAGTGTGATAAAATCTGAGCGAACATTGTTGCCAAATTTACGGGTTTCCTATAAACCGCGAAACATGTTTGGCTCTTAAAATCCGTTAAACATATTCAAAGTATATACAGTAAAACTCGTTTGCCCTCTGGTGTAAGATATGATAAACTAAAGGTGTATAAATTGATATATTATACCGATTTACGAGTCCATGTTAATTTTTTTTATATTGCAATAGGTAACAGCACTTATCAAACTGTGCTTTTATACATGTTTGTTTTTAGGAAGCCCGTTTTGGGCTTCGTAAAAACAAAAAGGGCTTCGTATCATCTGCACAATACACTGTTTTGGGCTTCATAAAGGTGGTTTGTATGTGTATATATATATATATATATATATATATATATTTTTTTTAGAATAAACGTTATTGCCTTTCCAACTGGGCGTTCGATTTTACCCGAGCACCTCCCGGAATACCGAATGGAAGATACAGGTTGGACGTGGAGTTTCTATTTGACAATGCCGAAATTGCAGTTATACATGGATATGGAGAAATAAAAAGACCGATCAAATGATAGATAGTTGCGTAGCCCGAACGTGCCAATCGTGTTGTATGAATAGGCATTTTCGGTTATTGCTCACTTAAATAATGTTTATTTTGCGTTTGTATAATAAATGTTATGCCGAATTTACAATTGTGTTTTTTTTAAATGTCTACTCAAAAACACGGGCAGCCGAAAAATTCAGATTCGAACGCAGCTGGGCATGGGCTTGTAGAGTTCCTCGAGATACCCATTTTTTTAGCGGCCCAATCGCTGGTATTCATTTTTCGCCGTTTGTCTCAATATCTCATCAAAGATATTTGTTAAAAATTTAAACTTGAACAAGTAACGGGGTGTTGCTAAGAAACGATAGATAAAAAAAGCAAGTTCGGTAGTTCTGTCAAAAAAGACAATTCGTTTAATTTTCTCAATTTCTATTTTTGTTAACTAATTAATTTTCTGATGTTTATGTTAAATAAACTGATTATTGGAACAATATTTAAAAACAGTCAAAGGAAGAGCTCTAAAAAGTGGCGCATGCGTATCCCGGGCTTTAGAACAATAATAAACTATTATCAAGCGGAAACGGTAATATTTATAAACTTTTATTGCGCCACACATTAAAAATATAAATATGAAAGTTTAAGGGTGTTCGGGCCGTTTGAAATTATGCGAACAAAAATGTAAATTCTATAGGTTTATTGTTTTATTTGCAACGATGGGCACATTTATACGATTGGGGTAAATATTTGATTAGTAGATAGCTATATGTAAGTGACTCCACCGACTCTTTTAGTACCTTTTCACAAAACAGATTAATTTAGAAACTTTTATTAGGCACTTTTGTAAAAATTTAATTTAAAATTGACCATAAGACCCGTCGGAATTTTGAGACGGACGAGTTTTGGTTATGGAAACATGTAGAAGGAAGTAATCAAATCTTAGGTAGACATCCGGCAATCCGGGCATAAGTTTTTGGGGATGGGGCGGTTTTTTTTTCTTATAGATCTAACACGTACACGTATTTTGGTACTATGCAGAATGTTCTAAAATTCATGGAAAAAACTTCAGAGGTGTAGCAAAACACGTCAAACAACGACATAAGTTCAAATACATTTATTTCCTACGACGTACTCACCATAGTACCATTCCCTTAATTTTGTTATTTAAGATAAAATTTTCAAACTTGTTACAATATATCTAACGTACTTATCAAACTTTACTTTTTGATATGAAAATTGTGTTTTTCCCACTTCCGGTTTTGCCGAAACTGACATCAATAATTTTCGATTTTCCGAATTTTCTGAATATAATGATACCACGTAAGCGGTAGTTCAACTGTCAAATAAAAACAAATTGGCGCCCATTTTATTTTTCAAACTAAAGTACCATAACCCCCCCTACCAACGGTTTAACATTAATCGACCACATCAACACAACGAAAAATAAAATTACGCCAAAAACATCTAATTGTTTGACCTATCATCTAGTAAAGTTACCAACGATGGTCTTATGTTATCACGATAGTGCTGTGCCACCAATAGGAAGTAAATTAGTAGTAATTAGTAGTTGCTCCCTATATTTTTATCCTAAAAAAGTTAAAGGAACGGTTTTGCTAAGTTGTACACATGCTTCCGAATACTTCAAATTATAAGATATTTAGCTACTATACGATTAAAATATTATAAGGAGCAACTAGAAGAAGGTTCAGTGAATACGTATACGAAAGTATAGGGTGTAATTGTTGCTAGAATTCGTAAACCGTTTCTTGAAAAATCGTCATTTTCAAGTATAAAACTATCTTACAGGTAGCTACTTGATTTCGAAGGATTTGTCTAACAAAATTGTCCAACTATTATTGAATAGATGGTGCTGTAAAAATACTATAGTGGTATTTTTTTTTATTCGCCGGCTGATTCGTGGACATTAATCTCCCGCTTGATAAACAAATATCAAACTGCATAGGTGGCATATTTCGTTGTGAAACATTTATAGTCAACGTACCTATACCGAAAATGAACTCGTAATTCTTATACGTATAAACTAAAATCAAAATTGAACACCTGTATTTTCTTAAAATTCTTATTTTCAGTTAAAATTAAGTATGTATATAGGTACATTTGCCATACCTACAGTTTTATTTATTTACAAGTTTTCATTCTATAAAAGATAGAATCTCATTCGGTTTGTTTTTCGATAGTAAGCATAATTATTTTGCATTTCGACGTGTTGTTGTTTATGATTTCTGTGAATTACTGAGAAACGCCGAAAATGCGGCGAACGTTTCCATAAATAAGTAGATATGTATACATACGTTATTCGCGATAGGTCACAACACGTCATCAATCAAACCTCGTATTTTTACAGTACTAATAGATTTTAGTCTATTTTTCCATGTCATATGTGTGCAGGTAAATCATCGGTAGACATCGGAGTGCCACGTTCAAAACTTTAATCTGAATATTACAAATATACAATTTAGTAACTTTTGTGCATGGCTGCGTACATTGGAACTTATCGTGAATAACGTTTAGCTACATTTATTTGAGAACGAAACTATAACTATTTAACTTTTAATGCAATTAATGGCATGCTATAATAATTATTATTCTGAAATATATACATAAGTAATTACATATGTGCATATATCAGTAATATTGAATTACCTATTGTTACAATTTTTATTTTGTATTAATAATGGCACTTCTCTCACATATTACACAAAAAATAAATTTTAAAAATCAATAATCATTATCATCGTGACTTTCTTGAAGAGAAATATTTTGAATTTTCCGCTCCCATAACTTGGTAACTTTTCTGGTTGCAAGTTAAATAATTTTTTTAAGCTTGTTAACTTGCATTTCATTATTTTTGTGTCTCTCGTCAAAATGGCCATTCTTTATATTCTGTAACTTTATATCCTAGAATAAATAATTATAAACGCTAGCAAAGTTTACAACGTAAACATAATTAAATTAGATGCCAATGCATCGACGATAAAGCGCACTCTGTAGAAACTATTTAGTACAAGAAAACAGGAATTAACATTTAAATAGTTGATGCCAAAATCGCGCCATCTTACGATTAAACCGTTTGATATTAATTAAAATAATTATAAAAATACTACTGTGGCGTTACTACCGGAAACATGGTAGAAGCTGATTTTTCCAGCCCCCTCTTAATAACCTTTCTTTGAATACTTGACGTCTCAATTCAGTCGTCGATTTGATACAGAACAACAACACAAGTTCGCATAAATAACCCAAGTAGAATTGAATATTGTATTAAGTACGTTTTTATATTATACATATAAAATGTTGAATATTTTTAAATGAAACGTGACATCGATACAATATTGTCTTCTCATTGATTAATCAATATTTGTAAATTTAGATTGTAGACAATATTGTGCGAATATTTTAATTCAATTAATGAAGAAACGACGGCTGAAAATATTGTCCTAATAATATTTACTCGATATTCAACAGATATTTAAAAACGATATTGATTTTTGCCAGCGAATAAAATATTCGTGCAATATTGCACCTTTTAATTCGGCATTTTGTCGCTAGATGGTCATCATTACTTGTAATCGTAGAGTAAGTTAAGTAAATCCTAAATCGTTTACAAAACAATAACAAATCCTCCGCGAGGCTCGTTCAATTAAAATCATCAAACATTTACGTCGGGCGCTACGTCAGAAAATTTACCGGAAAGTCGAGTTTTCCTCGTTATTCGACATGACAGATTGGAACTGTCTCGTCGAGCAATCCGGGCACCGGAGCGTACCTAACTTTAAATTTACAGATATTACCTACACCTTATTCCATCGACGTTTATTGTCACTTGACTCTGCTTGAATCGAAGAATAATTTTTGTCCAAAGAAGTATCCGGATTTTCTAATTAATGCTTGTTAAGTAAATTGCACGCCCGAAATAATATTAATTGCTTCCAGTTGTAGCGCCGGGGCAATTAAAACGGCTCGATACTTCTACGGCGAAATGATCCGAGTATGAACTTAATCTGCATTCACGTCAAACGCATTCTAGCTAATTGTTTTTTACACATTTACAATTAATTACCTCGAGGTATATGTCAAAAAAAAATCCGAAGGTTTGCTAATTAATTTTTAAATTAAAAATGAATAATTAAAGAACAAGGAAAATCTGCACCTTAGGTCTACTTTGTAGTCGTTTAAAAGGCGACTGAGGCGAAGCGAAAAAAAAATAATAGCCGTAGGAGAAGCTCTGAAGGGACGCCCCCGAAAGCGCTTCGAGTGTACTTTCATTAGATTGACAGAGAAATCTTTATCTTTCGCTTTGCCGCCCGCGACGGACGAGAACCGAATTCGCCATTTGTAACTATTGTAATTAATCCGACGCAGACGGCAGAAAAATTAGATCGCCGCTCGCTCGCGCGCAGTCGGGCGCAAAATTATTGTCGCGCTTCCTGGGGCATCGGATCTACGAAATGTATTTACGACGAGAGAGCCGAATTACAAATGCGAAGTTTGAACTTTATACGTTCCGATCGTGATTTGCGCGACATTAATTCCGCGTCCGACTGTACGTCCAAAGAAGTTCGGTTTTTCTTTTTAAAAACCGAGGTCGTTATTCATAATATATATCGACAACCGGTCGAGGCTTGGCGGCCTCCGACCGCTGCCGTCTCTCCCTCGTTGGCGTTCGCACTTCGCGCGAAGCCAACCGCACAACCTGCTTCGCAGGTTGGCTCGCTTCGCGATCTAAAATCACACCTAAGATTTACCGGCAGATGTGTTTCGGGTCGGTGGTCGTGCTCGTGTCCTTCGAGTACTTAGCACCTGCCGTCGTGCCTAACCTAATACGGAAAACGCGATTAGGTTATGATGTTACCTAACCTACAACGCGATTAGGTTATATTATTACCCAAACTCTAACCTAATTAATTTGTTGTACATCGCAATCTAAACAATGACGTTTTTGACGTTGACGGGAACATTAACCTACAAATTTTCGCGTTCTCCTGCGTCCGACCTGTGCGACGTCGAAAACTGCATGGAAACGCGTACGGTAAGTATCCTATCGTCCTCTGGTAATTTGCGCGACCGATATCGCCCCCCCCCCCAATACTCCCCACAAACTCGGGCGCAGTGCAGCCTTAAAACTCTACGACCCTTGGAACCTTTCAGAAGACTTTTTCCGCGGTACCCTAACCCTAACCCTATCCCTACTACTTACTTATTTTTAAATTAACATTTTCTATATTCGAACAGTTCGAAAAGTTAAGGCATAAGGGAATTTGATCCGCGTAAACTGGGAGACGGCGGCAAATTTCACACCGCGTATTTTAAACGAACCCGCGTAAATCGAGGGACCACTAAAACCGATTATAATTTCATTCTGATAGTCGAAATGCAAATTTTAGCGTCGATTAATTATTATCATTATTGTTTTTAATTAATAATTTTATTAAAAATGTTCCGGTGTAGGTATAAAAACTATTTTTGTTTTTTTGTCCATATTTATGTCGTACAATAAATCCATATTTTTACGAAATCGTTCGTCAGCCGAAATGACGCTATATATGGTAAATAAGCAACCGACCTTTTTATATACTGTATAAATATCATTTTTAAGAGGTTTATTGAACGTTAACGGATTATTTTTTCATTACAGGACCGTGCCCATTGTTTTACGACGTATATCACGATTAATATTACTTATTATTGACTTTTTTACGTCAAATAAAGAAGAAGTATTTGAATTCCTATCATATTAGATGCGAGTTTTATTTAAATGTGACGTTTCATATAATACGAGCACATAATTTATCACGTGCCACCCTATCATTATTACGCCCTTTAAAAGTTGCGTCTTGCGACTACTGAGTTAGCTGAAAAAAAAAAGTTTTTATCTAATCAACAAAGGATATATAGTCCGCAGATTTTCAAATTCCTTTGGTTTTGACCACTTTCCTACGTATTACGGATCGCTTTTAAATCACCCTTCGTTTCTAGCCTGCCAGTAAAATTAGATTTTGACCCCGAACCTTGAAATAAATCATGTAAAGTTGAAATTTTGCACAGTGATAGTATTAACCCCCTACGAACAACAATATCGATTTATTCTATCTTACTTATAGTGCGCGCCTTCGTATTTTTACGACGTCACAATAATGGCGTCTTCAAGTTAAACGTCAAAACTCGCGCATCTCCGAAACTAATGGTCCGATTTCAATGTTAGAAAGATGATAACAAGTTGTAGTCGTTTTAAAGATAGAAGGCATTATTACGTGCCTATTTTCGTTTATAAGAACATAAAATAACAATCACAAGAAAATGCAGGATCGGAATTTTTGAAAAGCGCCGCAGTAGCAGTTTCAGTTAATTAACTATTTAGTTATTAATGTCCATAAATTACTCAGTGCCTTTAACATTAATGCCGTAAACTAAAACAATTTCGCATAAGTCAGTCTAAATATATACATCTTGAGAGTTTGAACTAATTACCATCTCTGACGGTTTACAGGTTCTCCCGCGTCGCGTCGCGTCGTCCGACCTTAACATATACCTCGCAAGCTTTGATTATTCAGAGATTCGGTTCGTTATTTGATTCGCATTATTATCGGGCGCTTCTATCGAACTTTCTTTAGAACGTAATGAGGAAAATGACCAAGATAAGTAATAGGCGAGAACGAAATTTGATCTTTTCTCCCGATAACACCAGTTTCGGAATGAAAGATGACAGAAGCTCAGCCACGCCGTTTATTTCTTATTAGCATGCTCAAAATTGAATCGCTGCGCGCCGCGTTGCCTGGAAGATAACCGCCGTGTTTGCGTTCGACTAATACCTAATACGAAACTTGAGGAAACTATTAATTCTAATTGACTGAAGATCGCTGAAATTACGTAACCCGAATACTAATTGCCGAAACAAAGGACGAATTACTATCACGTTTCTGGCGGATTTGCGCGACTTAAAATGGATCGCATCGAGTTACTCTAACAGGGCGTAATAATTAATGAAATTCCTGGAGAAATAGTTTTTGTTGCAGGTAACAATAGCATTTCTTTTTAATATCTAGGTACGATAAGCGAAACAGTTTCCTTAAAAATCTTTGTGCTCGCATCAGTCATGAAGCGCAAGTGGGCAAAGTTTTGTTTCACTAGTTGTACTTTGTCCCAAAGGTTTCAGGTAAGCGTACATTACGCCGGGGCGCAGCGGGTCGCATCGCAGCGCAAAACTCCGCAACCAATTGCCGGGGTACATTTTAAACGAGTCAACGCCGCGATCTCTGTTGCGTGACAACGATTGGTTGCGGAGTTTCGCGCTGCGCCCCGGCATAATGCACGCTTACCTTTATAATGTCTTCAAATTCTAATGTGTGCATATCTAGAAAGTTTTGAAAGTTCATATTTGAACATTACGAGTAAATCGTTCCTCTTAAAATTTTTTATTTTTACATTCTGACTATGGCCAAGGACTTTTCAAACTAAACAAAACTCTTTTTAAAGAATGACTTTTCTCTAAAAACGAGAAATAACAAAGTTTATAGTTATATTTACGTCCATCTGTGGACACTCTGTAGTAATATATCACTTAGGTATATTGTTTTCCAAAAAAATCGAAGCTTTCAATTTTTTGATTTTTCAAAAAATAAGTTTTATGCAATACAGCCAAAACTGATGAAAATGGCACAAAATGCAGTTAAATAGTTCTCGAGATAAAGCCGCGCAAAGGTTTAAAAACGCTGTAAATATTGTGCAATTTACGTATTTTTGGAAGTTAACAATTCTTATTGTTAAACCAAACGTCCGAAAGTCCGAAATTTTGCATTTTCCGTAATTTCCATAGATCAAAAGTACAAAAATCACAAACTTTAAAAACTTTTAAGATTCAAAATTATTTCGTTATTGGTTGATTTCACACGGAATCGCCCCCCCCCTGCCCCTAGTCATGTGGGACATAGTGAAAAATCCCGATTTTTCAAAAATTGTCGCTGAAACTGCAAATTCGAAGTTAACTACTTTTAATTATGAACATTTATGCCTTCATTCTAATGAATTTTGTAAACACATAATGTATAATATTTCCCGATTATTTTACTTTGTGTTCTTGTTTTGTTTGTGAAGCTTTCATAAGCCAAAAATCCTAACCAAACTAAAAATTCGACTTTTTCGAAAACGTCGTCAAAATACACATTATGTACTGATATATATATTTTTTAATTTTTCTTTTCCATTTATATCGTATTACATTATTTTTTTTAAAAGCCTTTCCAATTATCTTTTATTTACATACCTATGTCGCATAAAGTTATTTTTTTTCAATTGTTACTACGCCAACTGTTACTGGTCTAAGTTGTCTAAATTAGAATACTCAGACAATTAAAACCACTCCGTATACTTTTTTTATGATTCATAAAAAAATTTAACGTCAAATCACTATTTTAATGCAGAATAGGTAGTTTACAACTGACAAATGAGTATTTTACTTATGTATGTATTACTATAGATTGTTCATCATAAGTTTAGGATGACGTCATACGCATTTCATTTATATATTTTTATTCACGCCCGTCACGTGCGCGAGATAATGTATTCAACAAATATCAATCTAATCTTTAGCAAAACAAAATATTTAACGAAATGCGTATGACGTCATCCTAAGTTTAGGATGAACAACCTATACTATTATAGTAAATTGTGGTGTGTCAACCGACGTTTCGTTACATTTTATCACATGATTTAATTGTATCCCGGAGGGTCCGATGAAATTAAATCGTGTAAGTTTTCCATCTCGGACGAAATATTAAACGACCTTTCGTCAAAATGGCATTGCGGCTCAGCTTAATGTAATTTGATTCGATCATTCTTAATACACGATATTGGAGTTGCGTGTCCTGTAGGGACGGTTTAGCTTTTGAAAAATTATTTTTGTAACGGGCGCCGTCGTCGGATTGCGCTAAAGCAATCACGTTAAATACAGATTATGTACTTTCAATTTTTACGCACATTTCACAAGTAAAACGTTCCGCGAACCTCGACTTCGACGAGGGACCAAATTTTATAAAATTATTACGAGGCATTATTCGTAAACTAGTTGAAATTGCACAGCGAAAATTTCGGTTTTGTGCGTAAAGCCGTTTTGGTGATTTTTTGTAAGGTATTTCAAGAAAACTGTCGAATTTCGCTGCTTGTTTAGGCTGATTTCAGACGGACGATACGCGTATGCGATTCTCATATGTTCGATACAGAATTAACATTATAGCAAATGTAAGCGTTCAGACGCTTGATACAGCCTTCATACGGTATCGCATACAGACTTCTAAAATCACGACAATTCGGACCTCGTCGACTGTAGGATCGGTGTCAGTCGGAAAATACGAAAACTCTTTGTGTGTGATAGATACAGAACTAACAGTACAATATATGGGATCTTTCAGACGGCGATACTCGCTTCTTACAGCGTCGCATACTAAATTTGAGTATCTCGCGAAGGTCGGTCGCCAGGCGACAGCAGAATGCTATACTCTGTTTCTTTAGAAACATACAACGTGCTATACTCTGTTTCTTAATTAGGAGGAGTAAATTAAAATTTCCACCTAAAACACGCGGTCACCGATTGGCTACTTGCGAGATTAGTTTACGCTGGGTAATTTGCCGTACGCGCTATTAAATCTCCGGTAATTTATGTTTACCTACATGTGTAACAGTTGATAGGTATCGACTTTAAAGTGTTTTAAAGTCATTTCTTGTATATCACCAATATGAAAAATAGTTCTTTTCAGAATTAAACTGATCATTTTGTAATAAATTCAAATCCAAGAGCAAGTATTGCATCTGCAGTGTCACCGCAAACAAAAACGCCCCCATTTGGGGCATTAGTTTTCTGCTGAAAAGCAAACTATTTTGAATATGTAGAAGAAACTAAAATTAGACGATGCAAATTCGGTATTACCTACGTTAAAAATTGTACTTTTAACAGTTTAAATTAACAGCCCTGATATTACACACCCTTTTAATACTTTAACACTCATCTTATTCATCATACATTGACACATTTCGAATTGTCACTGCATTGGTACATTTTTTAAATTCATACAATTATTAAAATTAATTATTGAAAATAATTATTAAAATAACGGATAAGGTGTATTTACAATAATAATAATAATAATAATAGTAGTATTTGGCTTATTTTAGAATTACGTATAAAATGAGAGGGAGTTACGGGAAAAAGTGAAATGGGAGATGCAATGCACCAAGTTGAGAGCGCGACTCCCGAAAATGCAATTTGCAAATTTTTTTACTTTTAATTATCCATCTTAATTATAAGGTCCTGCAAAAATTTATTTCTTGTACTTAACTTTTCTTAACTTAATAAACTTTTCTAAAGAATAAAGTTTTCGATATGTCGCACTGTTTTGTAGTTATGACAGTATAAACGGTAAAAAACGCGAAATTGAAGTGAACTTTTTAGCTGTTCGAACTGAGATATCGGCCCCGAAAGTTATTTTTCTCCATAAGAGCCCGTGTGTGTATTTTGCGTTTTTTCAAAAATTTTTAAACAATTAATTCCACAAAACCAATTACCAATTTTACGGCAAAAGAAAGTTCACGTTTCCTTCTATACATACGCTGAATAACTCTTTCGGTGAAGATAGTGCCCTTTTGCACTGGACGATTTTTGACGGCTTTTGGCTTTTTAAATAAATAAATACACCCTTTCGATTTGTCGAGGTTTCATTTTGTAACCCCGACAGCCCCACGAAAGTCATTTTGCGGAGTTTCGAGCGCACTACTATAAACAACGAACCGCTATATACTACCGATTCTGTCTAACTACAAAACTGGCGAGAAAATGCCTAATCAGAAAAGTATCGCAAGAGAATTTTGTGCGCGATACGTGAATCGCATACGCGTATCCTCGTCTGAAACAGGCCTTACTGTATTGGTGGTTTGTAGGCGCGATACAGCACTCACCACACTCCTCCACGGCCCGAATACCATAGCATCGCACTTTGTTTATCAATACGTTATAATTTCTGGAGACTTTAAACGTTAATCTTTTTATTAACTGTTTCACTCGGTAATTTAACTGCCGTCTTTGTCCGTCCACGTGTACGAGAGAATTTTTTTAATGCCTCTTCAAATGAGCAAATTGGAACGGCAGAAGACTTTATTAGATATAACTTTTTTTTACCTTTCGCATCACAATCATCTACAGGTATGTGGAAAAATGTCATTTTTTTTGGCTGCGGCACTGTTGGCCAATCGCACATTTATACCTTTAGGTAAATGTCATGTTCATTATACGGTAAGTACCAACAACATATTCATAATGGAAATTTCCTCGTGCGATCTATTGAAAGGAAAACTAGGTCGTTTCATAACCGAACAACGTGCGTTCGTTTTAGGAACATAATATCGGTGGGCGTTTTACACAATAGGTGTAAATCTTTTTGTCGTTTTGAACGCGCGCCTAATTAATTTTCCAAATGGGAAATATTTTTAACTTAATTCGTATCTAATATATATATATATATATATATATATATATATATATATATATATACAGTGTGTTAGATTTTATATGTCACAGCAAATATTTCGGCTATTGTATGAATTAGTAAAAAATGTTGTATATGAAAGTTATTAGATTATTTATTCTTAATAATGTATCAAAATCAGAAAAACAATTGAACATCAAATAATTCAGATAAAGCAAATAAATTTAACATTTTAAATGGAACGTACCCAGTATTATTGCATACTCTGAAACTACAAGAATTTATCTTTACAACGATATATCATATGTTATAGTTTTTCATTAATTAACTGGGCACAATACACTAAATAACTGATCGTGTTGAAAACGTAGACAGTGTAGACAATGTGTTGATTAAAACAATCTCAATAACAGATTATTCAACATTATGAACAAACCGATATGTGAATAAGTAAGTTAATTATAAAATTGTATGTAACGCCTACCTAGCATCTAAATTCTTTGTTCAAAGTGCTCCCCGTTGTTTGTAATACTTTCCTCGAGATCTGCTTATTAAATTTCGTCGCACTTTTTGCAACATGTTTGGTGTTATTTGAGCACATGCCCTATGAATGCGATTTGTAAGATCCTCTAAATTTTGTGGACATGTAACACAAACTTTTGATTTAACGTATTCCCAAACAAAAAAGTCCAACACAGAGAGGTCTGGCGATCGTGTCGGCCAGTTTATAGGGCCACCATTTCCTATCCATTTCGCACCAAACTTTTCGTTTAAAATATCCTTGACGTTTCTTGAATGTGCGCCATCCTGTTATAACCACATATCACGACGCAATTGTAGGGGTATATCATCCAAATATTCTTCGAATTCCGTCGTAAGGAAATTAGCATACCGTTCAACATTAAGCGTTCCGCGATAAAAATAAGGACCTAGTATAGTATCACCTAAATACACCAAGCCAGACATTAATAGAAAATCCGTGTTGGAACCTACATTCCCGAATTCGACATGGATTTTCTGTATCCCAGAAATGATAATTTTTTCTGTTAGAAATTCCGTTATTGTTAAAATTAGATTCATCGCTCCAATTAAATGTTGATTATTGTTAAGCCAGTTACAAAATATTAGCCTTCTATCAGAATTACCAGCTGTTAAACCAATTAACCAAACCAACCAACGTGAACCAATTTAATTTTATAGGGGGTCATGTTATGTTTTTTTAGATTAGAAAATACTTTGTGATGACTTATACCTATGTCGGCTACTGCTTCACGGATTGAATTTCTTGGATGTGTTCTAAAATATGCCAACAAGATAATATCTTCATCATGTGCTGCACGCTCATTTCTTGGTCTTCGCACTGTAGCATTAAAACATCCATTTCTTCGTAAATTATGTTCAATTCTTGCAAACGTGCGAGGATGTGGCTGTACCCTTTCTGGATACAATGTTCGATACAATACAGAAGCTTCTTTAGGATTATCATTGCATCTGATGTACACTCTCAACATATCCATTTTTTCATTATTAGAATAATAACTATCCCTCGTTATGTGCCACGAGATGAAAATTAACAATTAACATTTTACTTAGCCACTTTGACACGATAGCGATAACAAGTGAGCGCATATCACGGCCTCCTCGGCTCTGCTTAATAGAACATGCAAAGGTAAAAGTGTGCGTCGTCGGTACATTGTTTACACTGTACGTGTTCAACGCGTTCGATTATTTATTCTATTACGCCTTTAATTAATAAAATAAGTATAACATGTGATATACCGTTGTAAAGATAAATTCTTGTAGTTTCAGAATATGTAATAATACTGGGTACGTTCTATTTAAAATGTTAAATTTATTTGCTTTATCTGAATTATTGATGTTCAATTGTTTTTCTGATTTTGACACATTATTAATAGTAAATAATCTAATAACTTTCGTATACAACATTTTACTAATTCATACAATAGCCGAAATATTTGCTGTGACACATAAAATCTAACACACTGTATATATATATATGTCTAGGTATAACGATTTATCTTGAAGAATCGCATTTAATACCAGAAAACTTCGGTCGTCGCAAAGCAACTTCTCCGAACACACACACACACACACACACACACACACACACACACACACACATATATATATATAATATATATATATATATATATATATATATATAGACTTGAAAAGGACCTAAGAAATGCGAAACCCTTCATTAAATGAACCAGCTCAAAGACAGAATTTCCTTTTTGACGTTTATTCTTAAGTTAATGTTCAGAAGTTTTGTTGCTAAAAGAGATTCAGAACATAATTCGAGTTTTAATATACGAGTAGATTGGGCGCATTTGTTTTATGTGGCAATGTAAACGTTTTATTTAATAAAGTTTGATTTCCGTTTTTTTTTTTAATTTTTGGATTTAAGTACAAAACGCTACTATACTTTTCTTAAATGAATAGTTCCAAAAACGTATTCCTTAACGTGGTACATGTTCGACAAATTAATTTCACGTAGTTACTTTGCCCTTAACGTTAACTAAGTAGGGGAAAGGGAGGCACAATGGGCCGTGAGGCACATTGAGCCACTTTAAATTTCCCTCTAAATAGGCTAGGGAAAAATTCGAAATAATTCACAGACGTTGGCAACTCCGAGCCCCACATGTTGCATAGCGTCGTCTGCGTTGATTGTTTCGTGCTTATAAGGTCTGTGCAATCGCATAAAACAGCTGACCTGACAACTTTCAAGAAATAACAGATGTCGCCCGCTTCAGGAACTAATGGTAACTGTAATGTATATTTGCTACCATTTTATTAAATATTTTCAGAATAATTCTTGTTTACTTTACGAAAAATACATTACTTGCAATTTTAACAGATGTAAAACGAAAACACAACTTTATTTTTCAATTTTAAAAAAGTTCCAGCAAATAGTAAAGTTCTAAACCATACATAATAGACCATTTTATTAAATATTTTCGGAATAATTTCTTGTTTACTTTACAAAAAATACGTTAATTGCAGTTTTAATACATGTGAAACAAAAACACAATTTTATGTTTCGATTTTAAAAAAGTTACAGCAAATAGTCAAATTCTAAACCATACATAATAGATTTCATTAGTCCCTGACGCAAGCGCCTCTAGTTATAAATTAAAATCGACTGCACAGACCTTATAAGCACGAAACAATCAACGCAGACTACGTTGCATAGTATACAGTACCACATTAACGAACGCAGTTGGTTTAAATTTAGAAGTGCTGTTTTTACGTAAGTTTTAAGTGACATTCGTCATTTTTATTAGTAAAAGTAAGTATTAATTATATAATTACGAAGCTTCTGTTTTAGTACTAAGAGTTAATATACAAATTGTTGAACAAACTACGATAATAAACGTAACCTAAAAGCAACGCGTTATTTCACAAACCATCATTTTTTCTGTAAAGCGTTTTTGGAGCAGATAGGGCCATTGCCCGATCTGCCTCATATGAGGTTTTTGTGATACCCATAGCATGTCTTTTTTTTTAGATCATCCTTTTCACATCCAAAATGGTAAGTACTTACAAAAAGAAGACTAATAGAGCAAACATAAGTGAGGAAGCTATGAGAGAGGCTTTAAAGGCAGTTATATCGCAAAGAATGTCTCAGAGAGCAGCATGTGTGACTTTCGAGGTGAAGAGGTCAACGTTGCAGCATAGGCTTAAGAAACATTATGATCGGCAATTTGCAGAAGCAATAGACGACTCGGGCCATGCAAGTTACTCCCCAAGGAAGAAATCTAAATATGCTTGCCGACATACTTTATTATCTTAACAAAAAAATTTAAAAGTAATAGAAAAATAAAGTCCAGAATTTACACATCTACACCAGAGAAATCCAGAATTGAAGGTGTTGTGTATGTAGTGTATAACGTAGTAGAATTAACGCAGTGGATTAAATAGTTTAATTTCTTTAATCTATTTACATTGCATTTTTCCTGCCCGTATTTTCTGTTTTCCCACAAATCAACATGAACAAAAACGTTGCGCGTTGCCCTTCGCAACTCGCCTACTCATCTCTACAACAGAAGGGTTGTCCCATACAAGACAAAAAGCGTTAAAAAAGAAAGAGGATACTATCAAAAGGAACCTGGGTAAAAGTTTAAAACTGAATAGTTTAAGCAAAAAACATCTATCGAGAGTCTTAAGCGAACATTGTCATCTTCATCTAGTTCAGAGTCGCATAATTAAATAGATTTTGGGGATTCAGACCTAGACATAAGTGAAGCACTTTCTAAAGAGTTATGTTACAGTGACAAACTACAAGTAAACGATTTCATTCTAGTATTATTTCGCACAAAGTCTTCAAAAGTGCATTATGTAGGACAAATTAAAAAGGTATTTAGTGAATCAGAGTATGAGAGATGATTTTTTTCAGAAAAAAAGAAAGCAATAAATTTGTAGAACCTGCCATTAAAGACATATCGACGGTCGATAGAAAAGATGTTATTTTAAAATTGCCGACTCCTTTATTAATGGGAGGAATGTCAAGAACTGTTAGCCAGCTTTACTTTGAATTTACTAATCTTTCCGTCTACAACGTGAAATAAGTTTTTACGAAGTATTATTTTCTTTCTAAAAAATAGAATTTATGTTTTAAGTTTTAAACGTTTGTAATAAGTTCTTTATGGTAATTTTAAAAGTGTTTTGAGCGTATATTACTGTTTTGATATCGATTTTTTCAGAATAAAATATAATTTGCCTAACCTGTGTATAGTTATTTCATAAAAACATATATGTCCAAACTGCCCCAAGATGTGGACCAAACTACCCCATTAGTGGGAGGCACATTGAGCCATAACCTTTTTATTTCTGAAAAAAATGTGGAAGTTGTTTTCGTGTTAAAAAGAGAAGGCATTTTGTTGACGAATGTCTAAACATTAATTGTACAAAAATAGACAAGATTTTCTTTTCGAATAACCATTTTATGGTATTTTTTAAAAAAGTGGTCCAATGTGCCTCCCTTTCCCCTACTTACAGTTGGAAATTCACCAATTGATGAACCGTAGATATTCTCCGGTAACGATTCCTGCAAGAAAATAGAACATCTTAAAATATGGAACGTCCAACGGTCCTTAAAATTAAAAGGGGCATTTTTAAACCTATTATTATAAGGCTAAAGTTGTAATTATTCAATTAGATTATGTTCGTACCTATCTCAAACCCGGTGGCTCAATATTTTGGTTTTGATACCCGCCTATTTTTGTCTACGCCAATCGTAAAACGATCAAAAGGCCAACACGACAAGCACGTCAAGGTTAACATTTATCGTTTTACGATTGACATAGACAAAGATATTAACGGGTATTAACGAAATTAATTTCTTAAAGTCGGCGGTAACAAATTTTAATCGGAAAGACGAAAATTTAAAGTAAAACGGACTATAATTGAGTAGTTATACATAATTTCTAGAACGATTGCGATGTCAACTTTTCACTTATGTACAGTAAGCCGCCCGTATCCGCGGTTTCGCTTATCCGCGATTTTAAAAAAGTGCGCGAAACGGTTGCGCAACAAATTATCGCTGAATTCTGCATGCGCGGGTAAATGCTATTTCTTTTACTTATTCCGTTCGATTTATTATTATCGATTGAAGCGCCAGCGCGTACAAACAATTATTACGCTTTCCAACGTCGCATCATTAGTCGAAAATATTCGAAGTGTAAGAAGGTCTTCTTTGATCATTCGTGAGCCATTCGCTATTTGCGTTGTCAATTTGTTCTACGATACATAGCTGTTCGAATATTTCTCAACGTCAATTAGTTTTTAACTTTTCGATAACTTTATGTATTTCTAATTTTGAACATACCCACTGAAAAAGTCAGGTTCGAGAAGATTCGTTATTTTAGGTACTTTTTTTACAAAATATTTCATTTAATACAACTGCCGTTAAGTAATGGTAAGATATCGTAAAACTGTTGGACGTAAAAACAGAAAACGATGAAAACCGCACGGCATTCGAGTTTTATTATATTCGCTATCGTCCCTTCAGCTTTACTTTTAACCGCGCGCTCGGTTATTCAAATTTCGAATTTTGTAATTCAAAATAAATCGTAAAGCGGCATTTAGTTTTTTTTTGTTTTTTGTTTTTTTATAGGCACTAAATCTGCGGAATTTTTAAAATATACGCGGCTCCAACTAAAAATATGCACCTATTTTATTTTTATGACAGTTCCAATAAAAAAAGCCGCCCTCGAAAGTTTTCCAATATTATAAAAAATATATATATATAAGGTGTACCGACGTAATTTTGGTGTGATTACGGATATTTTTTTTATAAATAAAAATTCGGCAGACCAGCGAAAAAAAAAACTACGAAAACAACGGGTTTTAAATATGTACATAAGTACCTCAGAATGAGATGTTATCTCATTTTAGCGCAAATGTTAATTTGAAAATGGTTTTTATCTGTTATAATCTTAATTGGAATAGGTAGTGCACGTTATAAGGGGTTATTTGGACGGCTTGCTATTACATTGTCTCATAATATTTATGTCGGCAAAAACAAATGATAATTACGTTTCGTACAAAATGTGTTTTTCTCGTTCAGATTAATAATAATTTTTAGACATGTGATAGGTACACAATAAGAAATACTTAATAAATACAGGGTCATCAAAATAGGTTGGTCCGATTTAAAACCGTTCGCGCCTTTCTTTTTTTTTTATTTCGCCGGGGGAGGGCAAATCTTCGATAATGGATATAGTTTTAAGAGACTGTGCGCTAAGCCTAAAATAGTAAAAAAATTAAAAAGTACTTAATCGATTATAGAGTTATGGGTAGATTCCGTATTTTGATCAAAGGATGCGCTTCAGTAGCGGTTTGGTTCGTCGGTCGCATTCAGCCGGGAAAGCGCTAAAACAACGGTTCAAATTGAACTACTGTTTACTTGCGCTTTTTTATTTTATATTAATAGTTGACGTACGGCATCAGTTGTGCCACGTGTTTATTACAACAACGTAAAGCTGCTAAAGCGCTGAGCCCGGCTGAATGCGCCCAATATCCTACACTAACGGGACGACGTTTCTTTTATAACAAACAATAATTTTCGATGAACAGATAAGCGCGCCAGTTCTCGAGTATATCTTGGTTTATAAATACGATGGCCACTGCGTTTATCTGACGTGATTCCATTAGATTTGTTTGGAGAAAGTGGAAGTAATAAAACGTAACACGATAGCATCGACGCGAGATATTTGCGATTTATGGACAATTAACAAAAAAAATCCCGTTGTTGCTATATTAAACATTATCAACCCCTTAAACTTTTTAAATTTTAGGGTACTTCCATTTCGTAATTTTAAAACTCCATCTTAAAGTTCCGTATAGGTCACTCGACCATCTAATTTTATTTATACCCACGTTATTTTATTATTCAATTTGTATAAGAAATTACAACAAAAATTATTAAACGATCTCGACGAAATAAACGGTTAGATATTAAATTACCTACAAAATTGCTTTAAATTATCTAGAAATATACGAACCAATATCTGTTGCTCGACGAAAATAATTAAGAAGAAAGCCCGGAAATGTCGACAACATTGAAAACGGAGATGAAATACAAATTCATATACCGGGCGTATTAAGTTTTATGGCCTGATTAAGTCAAGAATCAAAATTTATTGTAATGATTCTACGTTTATAAGAGGTCAGGTAAAATAATAAAATTCCCGTTTGTTGAAGTGTTGTAATTTTACCCTTGAGGGGGGAGGGGTTAAGATGTTTACCGACTATCTGTCACTTTTATACTTTGCTCCTAGATCTACAACTTTCATAACAACCTACATTGACCTCCGACCCTTAGGAAGCGAGATATTCGCGAAAATCCACGCTTTTATTTTTCACTTTCGACTATCTTGTAACGTCTGCGCGATATCTATGGGGAACTTTCATGCATACGTTGTTTAAAATGATGAAATAAAGCCGTCTATCAAAAAAAATCATTCTTTTCAAAAAAATTGTCGGTCCCCTCGGTAATATTAAATGTCGACTTGTAAGTGAAAAACAGACCGCTGCCGATCTAGGTTAACCGGCAAAATAAATTCAATAAAATCTCGAAGATGCACACTTCGACGCGACGTCGACGCCGACGGGACGCACGCGACGGTCTAAATCTTTGTATTGAGGGGAAGTCGACGGAGTGCTAATTTTTTCACTCGACTAGAGAGGCTCGACCTATATTACCTTCCCGATTTTCCGAGGGTGAAAAGTGCTCGAACTTCATTCGCTATTCAATTATCGGCTCGTCTATGTATAAATAAGCAGTAATATGCAAGGTAGCACGAGACGTAAGGAATTAAAATATGTATGTGTACGGTCAAGTTCAAAATTAATGTTCCGAATCGCGAACGTTGAGCGGGCAATACGTGGCACAACGAACAAGTCTACAAAAACTACTTACGACGTATATAACACGAATTATAAATAAAGTGTTATTGCTTTAAATATTCAGTTCATAATTTGTTTGTTGTATCGCGAGTGTACGCGCAATGCTCGCGACCCGGGACATTAATTTTGAACACGACTGTACATACAACCATTACTCGTCAACGCCATTGGACGTATTTGTATTAAATGGCTTTCTGTTATCTAACAATTATTATTATTATATTGGCTACGGCATTTTGCTGGTATGCGGTCAAGAGGGCACTGATCGTCTCTCTCTCTCTCTCTCGCGAGTTCCTCTCGTTTCCCGGGCGATCACGCCGGTGTAGATAACGTTGTATAACTAACAGACGCTTTTCCTATTTTTTTTTAAATAACACCCGCAAACGTCCACGGCTGCGGCGGGACTCGAGCCCGCGACCGTGAGCGAGCGCACTACAGAATAATACCTCTGCAGGCCACCGGCGGCCCCCTACCAATTATTTTAAACAATAATCAATATTTTCATTAGGAACGTTACTCGAACGATACTTAAAATTAGTCCGAAATACGAGGCAGACACACACTTGCTGTAAGTTCTAAATTTAGCGTTAATTAAAATCGTTGTCGGTGTTTTTAATTATTCATCAAAGAATTTCCTTTTTTTCGAATTGTAATTTTTTCACGTTCTAAAACACAAAAGCGAAATTAAAAACGTCCTCAAAGACGGAACTTTCGAAAAGAAATTCAACGATTCTTTTATAACTTTACGGTGGCGCGGGCGTAAATTAGATCGTTAGGCACATTCAAATTAAGTTTTACGTTTCGGGTAATAATCATCGGGCGAAGGAGACGCACGTGAAGTTGAAACGTAAACACCAAATCGAAGCAATTTGTGTGTGTGTGTGTGTGTGTGTGTGTATCTCGTAAGTATGTACTATCTGGTAAAAAAGTGGTGTCGCGTACCGAGTCGTATGGGATAGGCAACTCAAAAACCACTAAGAATTCAATCCCTTATTTTATAAAGACGGAGTTAAACGACCTTAACACTGGTACTTATATTACAAATTAATTTCGACTCGTTTTTATAACTAGATATTATTTGCTAAACTAGGGGGAAGATAAAATAAGATAATTATCGGTAAATTTATTGTTTACATCAATTATACATAATTTTGTAATGTTAGAATTTAATTAAATTGGTAAATATAGATATTTATGAGTATAGAATATTAGTATTCGATAAAAATATAAGTTAGTTAAATTAAATTAAATCACGTAGTTTTATTCATTTTATTTTGGTCAAAACTTTCAAGGAAGACGATCGGTATACTTTTACCCTTCTTGTTTAAGCTTTCCCGTTTGCAAGTACGAAGCGAAGGTTATTCATTGTTATCGTTACCTAGTTAAGTGTTGTTAAAAATATGCATATTATCGTTGAAATTTCTTTCTATATTACACCCGATGCAAAAATACATTTTGAATGAAATCGAACATTTTTTATTTATATATTTACATGTCGGTAAATATTTATACCTAATTAATTATGTACAATTTTTAATATACCTAGCTACCGTTATAATATTTTTCCCATCTTTATATCATTCACGCAATTTCGTAAGAATTTATTTTACTAATATTAAGTAAAAATTAAAAATGCTTCTTGTTCTACGCATAACTTACCTTATGAATGCCAAACCGGTCACCGCTCGATGCTGTTGCGGGTAAAAAGCCCAGGTATAAAGGGAAATTTCGGGAAATGTAATTGCAACCTTATGTAAAATGGAAGACCACTCAAATGTGAATTTTTTGATATCGAACGATTCGTCTTAAAAAAAATAAGCATTTTACATCATTACGCCAAACTGTTAATGAATAGAAGAAACTTATAAGGGTAGAAAAATCACTTACTTACGATTACAAGCTAACTAGCTTGATGGAATTCCTAAAAATTTATTTTTTCAGAAAACGAGAAATTCTGAATCTACAAGTAAGACTTTACTTTTTTAATACGTTTACTACCTAATTGATTTCACAATATCGATATTGTAAGTTGTTTGTAATGACCTTACGGTTAATAATAAAATAAACATATCCATTAAATATAAAATATTTTGGTAATTTTTAGTTAGGCAAGTAAATAGATTGTAAGTGTAAAACTAAATAAGTGAAACGATCATACAAATTTGTGAAACATTTGTAAAACTAACACTGATAACATTAATTACCTACAAAATATTATAAATTATAATTTTTTATACTAACTACTGTATATTACTATAAATACTTTGCATATTTTTTACAACTATATTTTTAGTTTTATGTTTATTGTGGCGTTAACGTTTAATCAGGAAACTATTTGTCGGTATTGTGTTTACTTAATATTAATTTTTTTTAATGTTTAGTGTGGGCATTTTTATAATTATTAACTTTAAGTTTAGATTGCATTTTTAAATAAATACTGAATATAAGTACACTTATCTTATTAAAACTTCTTATTTTTACATGCTTATTATAAGCTATTTTTAATCTATTATAATTTACTACTACCTTATAACGTTTATTATATTAGATTCAGAATTTCTCGTTTTCTGAAAAAATAAATTTTTAAGAATTCCATCAAGCTAGTTAGCTTGTAATCGTAAGTAAGTGAATTTTTTACCCTTATAAGTTTCTTCTATTCATTAACAGTTTGGCGTAATGATGTAAAATGCTTATTTTTTTAAGACGAATCGTTCGATATCAAAAAATTCACATTTGAGTGGTCTTCTATTTTACATAAGGTTGCAATTACATTTCCCGAAATTTCCCTTTATACCTGGGCTTTTTACCCGCAACAGCATCGAGCGGTGATCGGTTTGGCATTCATAAGGTAGTTAGTTATGCGTAGAACAAGAAGCATATTTAGTTTTTACTTAATAATAGTAAAATAAATTCTTACGAAATTGCGTGATATAAATGATAAAATAATTAAAAATAATGATAAAATATAATGATAAAATGATATAAAGATGGGAAAAATATTATAACGTTAGCTAGGTATATTAAAAATTATACATAATTAATTAGGTATAAATATCTACCGACATGTAAATATATAAATAAAAAATGTTCGATTTCATTCAAAATGTATTTTTGCATCGGGTGTTATATAGAAAGAAATTTCAACGATAATATGCACCTATTCGTTTAACGTACACTGCAAACTAGGTAAGCTTATAACAATGAAGGGTAAACTTCGTTTACCGATCACTTCCTTGCAAACGTTTTGACCAAGAATAAACAAGAAGGGTAAAACTACGTGATTTACCGATCGTAATTTAACTAACTTGAAAGTTTTGATCCAATACTAATATTCTATACTCATAAATATCTACGTGATTTACAATTTAATTAAATTCTAACATTACAAATTATGTATAATTGATGTAATACTAATAAATTCTATACTCGATAAATTATCTTATATTTATCAATTCCCCTAGTTTAGCAAATAATAACTAGTTATCAAAATTAGTCGTATAATTGAATGTAAGTACCAGTGTTAAGGTCGTTTAACTCCGCCTTCATAAAATAAGGGATTGACTTCTTAGTGGTTTTTGAGTTGCCTATCCCATACGACTCGGTACGCGACACCACTGTTTTTTACCAGATAGTACTACGTTATCGTAATATGCGTGCGCGCAAGCGAACCGGCGTAACAAGAATATGAGGGAGAACGAATTCTTCACGTAAAGCTGCGCGAGAACCTACTAGTACGTTCTTTTCGTGATTGTTCGTGCATTCTGGGTTTTGTAGGGGTCGTGAGTGTAAAACTGAATTTTCTAGAAATTTATCTCCGTAACCGCGAGTCCGACGAAAATTTTATGAAGAGCATTTTTGTAGATAATGTAGTTTTCTACAATTTCTATCGATAATTTTTCGATAAAAAAAGATAGATGACTGCTTTATTTGTCCCTAAATCGGTTTCGAAGCCATTCATTAATCCACGTCACAATTTGGAACACATCCCCGTCGCACAATTCTCATCTGCAGTGTGTTTTATACGTACCTACAGTTTTCTAAAGCCCACATTCCACATAAAACTGACCTATCGCGGCAACGCCGCAAAAATAAATATTAGGGGGACCGGAAAGTAATGTCGCTTTCTTACATTAAATTCAAACGAATAAATTTTTAATAAGTCTTTATTTTTAATCAATAATATAATCACCCTCGTTATCAACAACCTTTTGCCATCTAGTGTGCAAATTTTCAATCCCGGGCCGATAAAAATCAATTGGTTTTTGAGTAAAATATCTCGAGATGGCATTTTGGACATCATCCAAATTTTCAAATTTTTTGCCACTAAGAAAATGTTGTAGGGATCGGAATAAATGGAAATCCGAGGGTGCGATATCGGGCGCACCCGATCGGCCTCCCACCCCAATTCATTAATTTTTTCCAGTGTTCGCCTTGCACGGTGCGGTTTTGCATTGTCGTGTTGCAGAATGACGCCCTTTCTGTTAACAATCGCCGGATACTTTTCGATTAAAGATTGTTCCAATTGTTCACAATAAAGGTCTGCATTAACAGTTTGTCCAGGTTTCGGCACTTCGAAGTGAACAATTCCGCGATACTCCAACAAACACTCAGAAGTGCCTTTTTGGGATGTGAACCCGGCTTCGCAGTACTTCGTGGTGATTCATTTGGAGAGAGCCGCTGCCTTTTGCGTTTTGAATTATCATATAGGACCCATTTTTCGTCTCCAGTGATCAAACGATCAAAAAACGGTTCTGTGTGGTGCCGTTGAAGCAATACGTTGCATGTGATGGATCGGTTGGCTTTGTTCTCTTCGGACAGATTATGGGGGACCCAAACACCTGCTCTGCTTATTTTTCCAATCTGCCGTAAATGTTCCTGGATGGTCGACCAAGGTCGGTTAAGGGTGTTTAACAGTTCCTCGATTGTTTGATATGGATTTGCTTCCACTTCTGCCCTTAGCATGTCGTTGTCTAATGTTGTTGGTCTTCCTGATCGATAGGAGTCAGAGAGATCAAAATTACCGGATCTGAACTTGGAAAACCATCTTTGGCATTTACGAACGTCTAATGCACTTGGATAAACATCGCAAATGTTTTTGGTCGCAACTGTTGCGTTACTACCCTTGCGAAACTCAAAAAGCATACAATGCCGGATATGCTCTTCTGATATTTGGCTGGCCATTTCACCTCAAATTGCAAAAAAAAGTTTAATATTGAATTATTTAGAAGTGAACAAGTCACAATAACCTTAAAATGACTTTGGCACGCCTTCGAGATACACAATGAGCTGACAAATGACAATCAAATATCGACATGCGCAGAAATGACATTATTTTCCGGTCCCCTAATAGGTTCAACCGTGGAGAACTGCGTTGTCTACGAAAATGTTCTTTACAAAATTTTCGCCAAATTACGGAGATGCGTCGAAAAGTAGTCGCGCCCTTATTTCCAAGATGACGACCGAATGACACCCCCCCTTTCTCCAGGAAGCTCAGTGTTACGTTCACGATCGCCCCCCCCCCCCCCCGTACAAAACCCAAAAAAATCGCCGTCTACCCAAAAAATGCGCCGTAGCCCATTTTATTGGAAACTCGTTTGTCTGGTAACTACAGATTTTTGAAGATCAAACATTTCCAACGCGAAACGTATTTGAAGACAATAATAAATTATTTTTGAAACGCCACATTTCTTAGTCACACAAGCGCGAGTACAACTATAATTTCCTGGCGCTTTTGAAAAATATCCACGTAAAAATTTAAGCCGTCTCCCGGCAACGGAAAATAATAACCAAAATATTTCCGAATCTCTGGTCGTTTAGGACCCACCGAACAAGCGAACGGTTAGTTAGTTTTAACAGAATATAATATTATAACGAAAAACAGACACAAGTTGCGGGACGCACAGAGCGCAAGTGTTGCGCACACGATCAGCAGTTGTCGAAACACGTGGTTTTTATCAGCGAACAATACGTTAATAATTAATTTAAAAGCGTATTATTATTTTATCAATTTCTTTCGAACCTGGTTTTCAATATTTCCTGCGTTATTCATGTAGTTACATAATAAACATCTGCCGAGCGTTCGAGTATTATTTTTAAACCGATTATTGTTTGAAAATAAAAATGTATTTCTAGAAGAATTTATTGCCTATAATTAAAAAATTATTTATTTACTATTCAAGTGTTATTTTTTTTTTGAATACAAGATCTTAAAATTTAGATATTTTAAAAAATTTATCCCCTTTCATTTATTCAAATTATTTCAAGGCACACCCCTCGGTCAATTGCATCTTTTTCTATTTATTTATAAAAATCGCAACTACGTTCATGGTGTTATTAAATAGTATATTGTATATAATACACTGCTGAAATATCCGCCGAAATTTTGATTTTTGACGATTAACGTAAGTACTTTGACAATTTAAAAGCGACCTCTGTTTGCAATTAGTAATAGAACTGCTTGTGCGCAAAAACATTGCGCGACAGCTTAGAAGGCTTTTGATTGGCCGACAGCGTGTGCAATGATTTCGCACGGGCTACGACGCTTACGATTGGCCAACGAGTTTCTTTACGCACGGTCGTCCATTTTGTTTGTAATGGTCAACTTTCGGTAACGTTTATTGATGTGAAATTATACACTTTCTATAGTGGTCGTCGAAAAAAAATATTTAATATAATTTATAATTTATTTTATTTTATTTAATAAATAAAAATATTTTAATAATAAATAATAATACTAATAAAAAAAAATAAATTGAATATTAGTCGAGAAATTTTTCTGAATAAAAATTCCAAAAAGAACAATTTAAAAAATCGTTAAACTCGTTATTCGCAATAAACAAAAATGAAAAATATACATACACAGAAATAAAATTTATTTATTAGTACCACCATTGTGCCTGCAATTAAAACAAGTCTTTGAAGACTAACCATTAATTTTCATCTTACAAATTTTAAACTACCTACTTATCGACTACAGTCTATCCAATGATGTCTTCTAGATTTTCTGAGCTATTTCCATTTCGCTCGCGCGCTGCGCTCTGCCTTTATGCACAACACGCCGCACGAGATCAGACGGTTTTCTCCTCTTCAATCTTCCGACATAGTGTTGGTTGCCCAACAGTTGAAGGGACTCTGTGTTAACGTGAAGGTGGAGGTGGAGGTGGAGCCTCGCTTCGTGCTTTCCAGCATACTTTCGTTCTTATCTCTCTCAGATTCGATTATTCGTCTTCTTGTTTGATACTGAAGAGTCTGTCTGCGACGTGTGATGTTAATTTCTCTACATATTGCTTTGGACGCATTTTGTTTAATTTATGTATCAGGCCCTCGTGCCATACTTTGTCGAAGGCTCGTGCAACGTCTAAGAAGGCTGCAGAGCAAACTTGTTTTTCTTCTAAGGCGCGTTCGATGATGTCGGTTATTCTATGCACTTGGTCGTTTGTCTGAATCCGATTTGAAAATCTTGGTAGCAGTGACTTAACATCGTTGAGCTGTTTTCCTGGCTTTGGCAACACAATAACTTCCGTAAATTTCCAACGCAGGGGATCTGCAGGCTGAGTTGAATGGGTAGATGAGTTCTTATCTCCTCACGTACTTCTCTTGGGGTAATTAATGCGACGGTATCGGATCTTGGGTTATCGATATTATTTATAGTACCATTCATTGGAGGCGAATGCCACAGCCAGATGTTCGGCAAATAGATCTGCTTTTTGCTTATTTTCTCCGGCCCATGGCCCATTGTTACTTCTAATAGGAGGAGTAGAGGTTATGAGTCCGTTAATCTTCTTGGTTGCTTCTAATCTTCTAATCTTGGAATAGTTCTTGTAGATAGAAGTTTATAGCTTCTTCTTTAAGCTCTTGGATTTTGTTGTTAAGATAGTTGTCATTTTCTTCCAGCTCTTCGTTTTATTTTGACAAGTTCTATGATCTCAACTGGATAATTTACACTCTTTGGATGAAATTAAATGACAACGAAATAAAAAAAAAACATTTCAAAAGAAATAGACAAAAAAAAGGTAAATGATTAACAGCCAAACAGAATAACCGAGAAAATGTAGAAGTCATTTTTGATAGGTAAAAGAAAACAAGAGGTGGGCCAAGAAAAACGAAGCGATAAAAGCGGCAAAAAAGACGAAAAACAAATATTCAAGTGACGAGGACTGGGGTACTACCTAAGTAAATTGAGTCGCGCGACGGGTACTTTGGCGCCCATCTACACATACTGGGTTTGAAGGAAGCCCAAAACAACCGCCCTACAAGTCAAAACTTTTGAACTAATATAACAAAGCCGATAAACTTAACGTGAGTTCATTACAATTGATAAATATTTTTAAATTTCTCTTATTGTTACGAGAGAAATGTCTCTTTTTGAATTGAAAAATCCCTAACTAAATGCGGTTTAATGCGGAATCCCAATCGGCGACCGATTTTCCGAACGTCTCGTGTAAATTGTGGGCTTTATTTTATTTGCTTTATTTTATTTCATTTCATTTTATTTTTATTATTTTTTTAATTTTATTTTCACGTTAAAACACTTATTTAAACAGTAATTTAGATTTATCGGCTGCTTTTAATATCGATACATTGATAGATAATCTTAACACCACCATTTAATAACCTAGCTTTAATAATCCGCTGTTCGGATAATAAACCATTGTTAGTTAGAACGGTACAACAGTTGTTAACAACTCCGATATTGCTCGGCTAAACAACCAATTTAGTGTAGGTACACACATAAGTATATTTACACTAGGCACCAAATTAAATTAAGTTTTAATTAAGCAAGTGAACATTGCATAATACCAATATAGGTTATATATTTTATTAATTTGTTTTAAAGAGATTTTTATAAGAATTTAATTATTTTTACCGAAATCGTTCCGGCTCGGGTTCAATTCAAATGATATTGACAATAATTTCCGTAATCTTAAATCATCGAATGTAAGATAAACCAAGATAAATCACTATTTTACGCAACGTGTCCCACCATAAATTTCCGATAATAAAATAATAATCTAATGTAAAATAAGTTTTTATCGTATTAATTATTTTTTTATTCGCGACAGCTCGTTAAGAGGCACTTTATGAAAAAGACACTGTACTTTATGTTCTAGGGGGCACTTTAAGACCCGAATATTTTAACTAAAAATATAGCATCGCAAAAATGCTGCATAATTTTATTGAAAAAGGCACTAATTATTTATTATTTGTTTTATTAATGATCTTTAAATTAGTTAGAACGCGATAACAGGTTAGGTAGGTAGTAGTTGTCTACTTTTTTCTTACAGGCACCTTAAAAAGCAGAGGCAAAAAACAGTGACAATTGTGTAAAATTTTACACGATTTAATCGTCACCGTTTTATGTTAAAAATATAAAGATTTTGAAGAAAAACCAAAACTTAAAATTTTAAAAATTGTTTTAACGATTCGCTGTTACCAGAGAACTTCATCATAGACATTATACAAGGCGTAACAAAAGTAACTTATTATTGATCTTAACTTCTCAATTAGAAGGACAAGAAGAAAATGTTAAATACGAAAGTTTTTTTGGTTTTCTCGATGCATACGATAATGTATTTTATTTGTTTATATGTATATCGTTTTGTTTTGTTGTTTAAATGCCACCCACATGTGTTGTTTGCGTCTTTGAAAAGAACGTTTTTTCTCTATTTAGTAGTGTCATGATGCAACGAAACAATATCAAAAATAAAATAATTTTAGAAAAAGCAACAAAAACGTTCACGACAAACTAAATTAAACAAATTAAAAACAAAAGAACGAAACACAAAAGTGCCTACTCTAATTTCGTGTGTTATTGAAACGTATGATTACATTACACATTAAATAAAATGTTAAAATTGAACCCCATTGATTGACAATGGACATGCTCCGCACTGCGGCAGTTATTCGCGCGTTAGATTATACGTAATTCACCAAAAAAAAGACATCTAATGGTGTCAATTCAGAAAACCAGACCGGCCACTCTACATGTCCACTTTTGCCAATCTTACCGTATTTCATCGAATAATGGTAGCGCTCTCTATGCGCGAAATGTACCCAAAATAATCCGTTACCTTCTTTCGTCACTTATAACACTTTTTTAAAATTTTTCTCGAAACAAACATATCTTTTGAAAAATTACATTTATATACTAAAGAAATATTCTGAAGGGTATTTTTATAAAAATAAAAAAATAACATTTTATCACGAAAAAAATCGATAACAATTTTGAAGTACTTTTAAGTGAATATTGTTTTGTATAAAAAGACGATCAATCGCTATCGAAGGGGACGTTTGAGGTTTAGTTCGAAACATAAAAGTAAAGGTCCACGTAAAAATTCAGCTTCTCATAATTTTTTCTACAGTTAAAATCTAATTTTACTGAGCTATAATTGGCTCGGTTAATCGAATCTCGAAGAAACGCAGTTCCACTGTATTAATGGATTGATTTCGTAATTAAATTTGTTAAATTATTATCGATCAGATAATTTGCTATAAACACTTAAGAGGATGATTACACTCGCACAGAAAAGCTAAATACAATTTTACAAGTATGTTATCTACACGCTATTTCAGTATCCCAGTATACAAGTAGTTTGCCCGCGCCACACTTCATTTCAGTACAGAAAATATTTATGCTTATCTAATAAACATTCTGATAAACATCTAGCTATTAAATTCCAAGACATTATATTAAATAGGTATAATTATTTGGTAACTTGTTCGAAATTTATATTCTACAGTATCTGGTTTGTCAATTGTTCAATTATTACAACAAATCAGCCGAATAATTCTAAAATTAGTGGCAAATGTTATAACTACTGTTATAACAGTACCCTCGTAACCACTCGTGTTAGTGTGTTATACCTTGTCATGTTTAACAACTTGTGGTTGTTGACAAAATGGAATTTATGGAATAAAAACCCAGAGTAACTTATACATATCGATGTGATTAATTATAATAAGGGTCGATCTTTCCATCTTCTGATTATATTTGACAGATATTTCCTTTAGAAACATATCTGTCAGATAAATTTATCAGAAGATGGAAAGATTTGCCCTAAACCTGCATTCTGTTAAATTTTAAATAAATTAAAAATCGTTCTGTAGTAAGTTTAGATCGTATTCAGACAGTTGTATATTGAATCATTCGCTAAAACATAAATACGTTTTGGAGAAGTAATTGTCGCAGTTACTTCTAACAATAAGTCTAATAAGTAAGATACGAATGTTTCACTTGACTAACTACAATAAAACCCCGTGTATGTGAATCTCGAATTTTTTACTACCTGTTGAAGTAGAAAATTATGTAGATAATCGTCGGCATCGCCTCAAAGTAACAGTAACTATATCGACGGTAGTTGTGGCAGATTATCGTAAACGACAAAAAGTAGATTTTACAGAATCGCACATTTTGCATTGTAGCGTAGCTACATATAAGAAGATACGTTTTACCGAAATACAAATCGATTTTTCTGGTGAAAAAAATCGGAATATTGATCCAGATTCTTGTTCTTGACATATGATGTTTTTTGCCCTAGATCCATTGATGCACAAGATAGTCAGAATAACTCATTTTCGCAAAAAATGGCGTTTACGATAATCTGCGTCGATACGTATTTAAAATACATACAAGTGTAGACAATTAAAAGTATTGTTAGACCAACCACTTTTACCATACATAAAATTTCGACGAACGCATCTTTACTAATTATATGAGGTAATATGAAAGCCGATATCTTGAAATAAACATTTCTCGAGTATAGTTTACGCAGCGAGGAGATAGCGTGAGCAGGACGGCGATACAAGGATAGAGCATACACGCGAGCACGAAGACCGCGATTCGCCGATTATTAAACGAAAATATTTTGAGCCCTTATTTTATTTATAAGTATCTATTAAGAAATATTTTTTAGGTAATTAAAAGATGGCAGAAGGTGTGCACGTTTTTATTTTTTTAATATATAGCTTCTATAATTCGAGAAAGTGACATCCAAAAGTTAGTCTAATTATTTCCAACTTGAAATAGTTATTATATAAGAAGTATATATATTCTTAAGAAAATAAGAACGTCTTCACATACTTGATGATACGTATTTTCAGATTCTTTAATAAAAAATTGAAAATTTCTATCAATATAGATGTAATACCTGACCGAATTTACATTGAAATTCCTATATTAGTGCTTGACGTAATCATCCTCTTAATGTTTTCATTCAAGATAATTTAAAATTGTATTATGTGAATAATAAATAGGTTACTTTGGTTACTTTTTAAACACATTTTTGTACATAACTAAAACACTTACCTTACGTTAAATCACACAATAATTTAAATTGATAATATCTAACTATTATCTTATCTTGAGGTCAATTTCGACAATAAATAAAGTACTTACCAAATATAAAAAAATAATAAACAGTTACTTATTTATATCGAAAAGTGCGTAATTTATAGAAAATAAAAATACCGATGATTACGATTACAAAAACGTAAAATAAAGTTGAAAAAATAGTAAACAGGTAGTTAATTTTAATTAAAAACGTAAGCAAAATTACTTACATAATATAGAGTAATTACTAACCCGGTTACTAACCCGATTAACCTAACCTAACCTACCCGACTCGGTCGTCGAGTGGTTAGGAGACTAACCTCTCGCCTGACGGGTCGTGTTTTCGAATTCCGGTACGGGAGGTGAAATATCCCCCTGGTAGGCATGGATGTCCCGGGGGCACTAGAAGTAATGCCTAACGGCAGTTCCTGGTATCCTTCGGGGTGTGCTACTAACACCAAAAAAAATGTATATAAAATGTGCGTACGTATATAAATAAAAAAATCTTAAAATTGTGATGTTCGTTGTAGCGAATAATCGTAAATCGAACGTTCGCTAATGGGCTCATTCATTTTTGGAATCGCCAATTCTATAACCCACTCCTGTAAAATGACAATTACATTTTTCTGGCTTCTTTTACGATTACAAAACGTCAAAATTTGTTTAATTTCAACGCCACTTGCAAATTTAAAATACGCCGCGCGCAAATGTAATATGTCTCAAAACACTTTTTTTTTAATTTTTCTCGAAACAAATATATCTTTTGAAAAATTACATTTATATACTAAAGAAATATTCTGAAGAGTATTTTTATAAAAATAAAAAAAATAACATTTTATCGAGAAAAATATCGATAACAATTTTGAAGTACTTTCAAGTGGATATAGTTTTGTATAAAAATACGATCAACATTCGAAACGGTATCAGTCTACAGTATAATTTGAAGAAACCCTCGCGTACAAAAAATAATAATAATGAACGGTAAAACTGTGCTAGTTATTTCTATTTTTGCGTGCCTTTTGTTGGCCGTTAGTTGTGCCTTAATCGAAGACTCCGTAGGTAAGTTATATTACGATTTTATGAACATTTTTTTGTTGATGTAGAATAGGAAACTAAAAACGTGTTTCTAAAAATTAGGCCTGGAAATCCAAAATCAAAAGGAGGAACGCTGGACCTGCAGACATTCGAAAGATACATGCGTAGTATTATGTCAAATATTTATGTGGACCAGCCAAACCTATTGTCCTACAGGTCACACAGCGTGTAAATGCGGAGAAAATGTACACTACACTCCGTAAACGTTTGTCCACTCGCATATTTTGATATTTTTTAAACAAAGCATATTATATATGCTGTAATGACAATGTATGTACCCTTAAATTTGAATTAAAAGACAGTTATAATATATCCATAATGTTCTATAAATATGTTTTTAAATATTTTAAAATTTAGTTACCTATCGTAAATGGCTATTTCACAACTTCGGTAAACAGATTAAATAAAGTCCCTCGTCTCAAAAATTCTCGTTGTGGTCATCGCAAAATATAAATGCAGTATTATCGACAGTTTAGTTTTAATTGTATTTTCGTACGGTATCGAAGTGCGTCGCAATATTTGAAATACAGAGTGTAAATTTAAACTAATGGCGGGAAGGAAAAAGCGATTGGGCGAATTCAGCGGATGTCAGCTGTTGTATGTTAGCGGTGAACGTGATTAGTCGATAACTATCAACAGTTGAAAATTTTGCTGAACGTGTCGCTCACTTTCATCAATTTAACGTGCGCAGTACAACACAGAATACAACTATTTGTATATAACTTCTTCATAAATGGCCATTAACGTTTTCCATCTTATCTTGACAAAAAATATTTGTGTAAAGGGTATAGCCGGATAAGCATGGCAAAATGGCCCCCAAAGAAATCTACGAAACAACCTATATTATTACATTGGCAAGTCATAAGGAAACGATATATATACGTTTTACTCCTTGACCTTCAGTAGTCCTTGAGAAAATTAAAAAAGTATGTACCGGGGAAACTATTTTTTTAAATAGTTAAAAGCAGTTTTTTTTAAATAGTAGCTATAATATAGCTACGAACATAAATCAAAAACAGATTGTTAGAGAATACTTCATAGCATAACATATGTTTTTTCTATTAGTTTCGACTAATAATAACTATTAAAAAATTAATGGAGAAATTTTGAAAATTGAAAATTTTACAGTTCGGCCAAAGTGACAATCATCGAAAAAATGTCAAATATTGCTACTAATGTCTACTACTACTACTAAAAGTTTCGTGAAAAAAAAGTTGGTACAAAACTTCGAAAAAAATAATGTACACTCTACAGTCACTACTACTATATAATGTACCGCACCTACATAAACAAAAATATAAGCTATAACAAAATAAAACAACAATTATGACAATATAAAATATAAACAAAACAAAAAATGCAAATAAGTGTCTAATATACAGGGATTTCAGTTAATAGAAAAGTTACAAATGTCTTATGTACATAAATATAATCGAATGCGATAGAAAACGTTTCTATTGTTATTAATTAATTCTGGTTATATAGTTGCCTGAGTGAGTACAGATGTTTACCTACAGTCAATATTATTAATCATCATCACTATCTTCATTAATGACAACAGAAACAGAATTTGTTGCAAATATTTTCGACAATATCTCTGCTGGACATATATTACGCGGCATTTATCGGGTGAGTGATAAATAATATATTATAGTTGCTGCATGTGAACAACACTCAACTGTTCTATTACCGTTGGGACAGTCACAACAATAGGAATATAACCGATATAAATACGATATACTTTATTATTTTTATGTCTCGATCGTACGTTCAGTTTTATAATATGTGGTGTTTGCTTGACATACTGCACGAGAAGATTATTCTTATTGTCCAATATTTCTGATAATTACGACACAACTTGGGAAAGTTGATAACTGCCTGTAAATAAAACTTTCAAGTCTTGCTCAGTTAAACGTGGAAAATCTAGGAGGTCAGATACCATTAGATGTTGAAAAGACGATTTCCGACGATTCCAATGATGATTATCGACATCTTCCCGCAAAGTATTTGTCGAATTCATTCTGCTTTCCATATATTCAATAATTTCGTCTTGTAATGCACCATCTGAACTCAACCTTTGTCCGTATCACAACAATCGTACCTTCGGAAGCAGTTTATTAACTAAGTTGTGATGTAAGAGACGATATTTTTGGCTTATAGCACCATATACAGCTTCGACTACACAACGTATTTTTGTTACTTTTCACGATATGTTTGCTTTTTCCGTAGTTAATTGAGATTTTTTGCCTTTACAGGCAGGCATAAATACGGTAAAGCCTTCATTAGTTATGTAGTTTATTACATCACGAAAACCACGATCAACAATGAACACATCATGTGGTTGTAAAGTAGTTATTATGCCTACGGAGTCTTGTAATACGAGTTTCATAATCGTGGCATCATTTTGAGTACCATAAAAAGGCCCCACAATATCAAGAATGTAGCCATTGGTTGTACAGATTGTAAACGGCTTACACAAAGGCACTTTTTGGACCTGAGTACGATTTTCGAATTTCTAGAACTACGTATTTTAGTCGTCGAACATAAATATTAACAACACTGCAAGAACGTTAGAACTTGAACTGCATGTCCGACTAAAGCGCCGCGCCGGCGCTGTTCCTGTATGGTGATGGGTACTGACAATGAGATCGCTTTACACAACTACAGCAAGTAGTGAAACATTTTTATATTTTTACTTGACCACTACTTCTATTCGCGGTTTAAACAACGTAAAAACTGAACTTGTCGTTTTTGTTTTGACGCTACCAATATTTGCTTTTATTTTTTCAGAGTGTTGTACCAATTTTTTCACGAAACTTTTAGGAGCAGTAGTAGACATTAGTAGCAATATTTGACATTTTTTTGATGGTGTCACTCTGGCCGAACTGTAAAATTTTCAATTTTCAAAATTTCTCCGTTAATTTTTTAATAGTTATTATTAGTCGAAACTAATAGAAAAACATATGTTACACTATGAAGTATTCTCTAACAATCTGTTTTTGATTTATGTTCGTAGCTATAATAATTTCGTAGATAAACGAATTTAAAAATAGTTCCCCGGTACATACTTTTTGATTTTCTCAAGGACTACTGAAGGTCAGGAGTAAAACGTGTATATATCGTTTCCTTATGACTTGCCAATGTAATAATATAGGTTGTTTCGTAGATTTCTTTGGGCCATTTTGCCATGCTTATCCGGCTATACCCTTTGGAGGTTATGATTAGGTCCGCTGCCTGTAACAGCGAAGAATATCAACGCTGCTTAAAATGTCCAGCTGTTGCCACTTATCGATCGCTCAGCGGATTCGCTTAGTCATCGCCTGAGCCGTTAAAGTGCGCTGAAAAAATATTACGCTCTAAGCATTTAATTATTGTTTGAGTATTCGACTACCAATTCATTTGCGAAATTAAAAAAAAATGCCGGCCGCAAGAAACGAAGGACGAATGAAATTAAATGAAAAGAAGAAAAAATAAAATTATTCCGACGTTTCTTATTCTTATTCCATTCTGATGATAAATTTTTATAATTTGCGGAATTAACTTTAAACGTATTTTTCTCCGAAACGGTTTGTTTTAACGACATAAACGAAGTACGCCCATTTTTTTGTTCGTGGACATAATGGGCGGCTATTTCAAAAATATCGGTCGCACAAAAGCGTTGCGAGCGCCCTCTACAAATTACACGAGAAACGATAATTTCGTCTTATTTGGGCACGTTTGAAACCCACGTGCGCCAAATTTGAATGGAACGACTCCAAAAACAAGCGAGAGTAATTGTGAAAAGATGAAATTGAAGAAAAACAAAAAATACGCGCGACGAACAACGTTCAGAAACAATCGTGTTATGCGTTTACAAGCTTGTAACCTATTGGAAGTAATTTTGAACATTTAACAAATTAGATTAGCTTTCGTTTCTTCCTTTTGTTCTTATAAAACGAATTATTTTATTAACGATAAGGATATTTTTCAACTTTCGACGCCGTACAAAGAAAAATAGCTTTTCCGAAAATATATAAAACAAATACAGGGTGTCGCTTAAAAATAAAAAGTTGCATATTATTGCACAAGCATCGTCAGGCCCTGAAATAATATACATTTTCAACATCTGTTGTTAAGAAAATATTTTTTGAATATTAATATTCAACGGTGGACGTTATTATTTTAACTTACGCTGTATAAAAATGTAGCGTGACTGACTGATTGACTAATGCCCAGCCTCAACCGGTGGTCATAGAAACGTGAGATTTAGGGGATGTGTTCCTTTTATGATGTAGGCATCCACTAAGATTGCCAAGTTCCACGCCTAAGAGGATGAAAAGGGGAAAGCGCGTTTTTTAAAATAGTCCAGTCGATTAAGGATTTCGCCTTCAAAAAAATCCAATAGTTTTGAAACGTCACATATTTATTTGTAGGTGCCTAGTGCCTGACGATTCAGAGGCGAGCTCTGGCGGCAGTGACCGTAAACGTCATTTTTTTGTTGTTTTTTTTTTGATACCTCGAAAACTATTGATCAAAATGTGCTACAAAATTGAATATATGCATGTTCTTTGTATTCCTAAAGTTTGCCGAGTTATAGGGCGTTGAAAATTGGTGTTTTTTTCCAAAACAACGATCTTAAGGGGGTAGTAGTCGCCCGAAAATGAATACTTATATATCGTTTTTTTATCGTTGGCAACGACTTCGAAAAGTTTCTTGACGTTGTAAATGATGTATTTTTTATAATTATTTGATATTCTGTAATAAAAATTTATTTATCTTGTACGATAACAAAGATAAGTTTTTAGATATTTTCTCAAAATTTATGAGGAATTTGTAACATATTTTTACATTTATAGAATCTGTATTAGTTTATCTAGGTGATAATATCGTTAAAAATTAAAACTTCCCTTCAGTGATCTCACAATTTTAATTTTTATAGACGATTTATGATCACACGTTGTAAGGTAACTATAAAACGTCTATAAAAATTGAAATTGTGAGATTACTAAAGGGAAGTTTCAATTTTTATCGATATTATCACCTGGATAAACCAATACAGATTCTATAAATGTAAAAATATGTTATAAATTCCCCAAGGATTTTGAGAAATTATTTAAAAACTTTTTATCGTACAAGATAAGTATACATTTTCGAGCGTCTACTATCCCCTTAATCTTACGAGAGGTACTTAAGAAAACCAAATTAATTTTATTGATTTCAAACAACATTACCTGCACACCAACGAACCTACCGTGATACAAAAATTTTAATGTAGCATAACAAATTTAAAAAAAAATCCTTTACGGGAACTAAAAAAAAAACAATCGCGATACTTTCCTCAACTGCGGTATTTTAGGATACGGAATACAATAACGAAACAAAATAGTAGTGATGTGCAATTAGAAGAAATAGCGGGTATCTAAGAGAGAGACAGAGAGTTCATCAAATCACTTGACTGTCGGTCATCTTCGTAAAGGTCCCTGCGGTTTGAACTTGTTGATCGTCTTTAAATAAGAGTTTGGAAACGGTTCGAGTAATTTTGAGTGGGCGATACTTTTTACGCAAACCCTTACTAACGTGGCGCTAACGTGGTTTCGAAATAAACTATAACTCGATAAACTTTGGAAATAAAAAAAACGTGCATGTATTCAATTTTGTAGCAAGTTTTATCGGTTTTAATTTTGTACAGTCACGTATCAGAGTTCTGTCCGATAGTTTTCGAGTTATTGACAAAAGAAAAAAACGAAAATAGTGACGTTTTCGGTCGCTGGCCGTTAGAGCTCGCCACCAATTCGTCGGGACTTTTGGCTTGTTCATCACTAGGCGCCTACGAATAAGTATGTGAAGTTTCAAAACTATTGGATTTTTTTGAAGGTGAGGCCCATTTTTGGTCTTCGTTGATCGGACTAGAAATTACTTACTAGTTTTGAATTATAAAATATTGCTAATCCGTCGCAGACTTCACTCTTTTTTGGAACATATCTAAACCGCTTTGTTTGTCGGATGTTTCTTAAACGACCCGCCCCGTATAATTAAAATTAAATCATTTTGCCGTCTGCCGTTGGCAAAGGACGATTGTCTTCACGTCGCGGACCGTAAACGCTTATTTTACGCCCCCGATAGGCGATTTTATTAAAATTCGATCGATTGTTCGCGGCGCGAAATTCAAGACGCAACACGATATTTCAATTTACGTATTCAATAATTATTACGAAATCGATAATTTTATTTGACATCCGTACGCGTTGTCACCGTTGAATCGTCGTCGACGTTGTGTCGTTTGCGCGCGAATTAAAAGAAAATGTGCTTTTTAATCGACGAAACATTCCGACTGTTCGTCGAAATTGGTAAAATTAAAAACGATTATAATGGGGGAGGGGGACGAAAATTCGAACTTGCGGGCGCGCGTAATTTACTGTCGACGTAAGTCACCGTAAATAAACGATAATAAATCGTTACGAACAAATAGATACGTAATGTTAATAAATAGGAGCGTCAGTTGTGGTCGTGTTCCGTAATAATTCTAATAAGCATGTCCACTGCATCCGCAGCTTTAGTTCTACCATAGTTATATCCTGTGGAATCGCGAATCCTGCTAAATCCGAAAGCGCTCCGGCACTCGCAATCAGTTAGCGCGCATCTTCCAATGGCAACAGTAGCGCAAATACACGCAAAACTTGCTGCCGAGAGCTCTCGCTAAAACTTTTCTCGTAAACAATTGCAAGTCGAAAATCGAATGTTGGGCAAATTTAAACCGATCGAAATTTAAATCGGGAAATAAATCGAGAACTTTCGAAATGTAATAATAATATAAACTTTCATTAATTATTATGTAGTGATCGACGATCTTGTGCGGGTTATACTTGAAAAAAAAATGTATAAATGAGTGTTTAAAACGTTGTCCAAACAGTTTTTGATCGACGACACACACAAACCGGGTGAGTTGAACGTTTCCAGTCGACTTCGAAAACTGTACAGACGCTCTCGGTTATTTTTTTTTTACCATTTCTCCTCGAACGGAAAGCTCGCGTTCGACGTGTTGTAAATTAGGCGCGAAATTAATCCTTTGGCGTAACTCGTGTTTCGTGGGGCGTACCCGCGCTTTTTTGGTCGCCCGAACTTTTATCGGTCGGTTCGAACTGTGTCGATTAACGAAAAACGAAAAATAAAAAAAAACCAAAAAAAAAAGAGCCGTAAGTTTCGAAGCGTACAAAGGGCGCAATTTCGCGAACGGTACCCACAAAAACGACGCGAGTGCGTTATAAAATCGTAACGAAATTGTATAAATCAAACGAAACGGCGCAACGCGAAACCGAAACGGGTCGCGAACGTAATTGATCTTTTTAAACGAATTTAATTGAGCGTCGCTTATTTCGGCCGACAGTTGTAAAATTTCCCATATCGAACTCGAACGTATCGCGAACGTTTCGAGGGGACTAAAAAGCCCGTTGCTTACATGTTTTTTTTAATTGATTCGGTAAGACTAGTTTCAGACGAGCATACGCGTATGCGATTCACGTATCGCGTACAAAATTCTCTTGCGATACTTTTCCGATTAGGCATTTTCTCGCCAGTTCTTGTAGTTAGACAGAATCAGTAGTATATAGCGGTTCGTTGTTTATGGTAGAGTGCTCGAAACTCCGCAAAATGACTTTCGTGGGGCTGTCGGGGTTACAAGATGAAACCTCGACAAATCGAAAGGGTGTATTTGTTTATTTAAAAAGCCATAAGCCGTCAAAAATCGTCCAGTGCAAAAGGGCACTATCTTCCCCGAAAGAGTTATTCAGCGTACGTATAGAAGGAAACGTGAACTTTCTTTTGCCGCAAAATTCGTAATTGGTTTTGTGGAATTAATCGTTTAAAAATTTTTGAAAAAACGCAAAATACACACACGGGCTCTTATGGAGAAAAATAACTTTCGCGGCCGATATCTCAGTTCGAACAGCTAAAAAGTTCACTTCAATTTCGCGTTTTTTTACCGTTTATACTGTCATAACTGCAAAACAGTGCGACACATCGAAAACTTTTGTTCTTTAGAAAAGTTTATTAAGTTAAGAAAAGTTAAGTACAAGAAATATATTTTTGCAGGGCTTTATAATTAAGATGGATAATTAAAAGTAAAAAAATTTGCAAATTGCATTTTCGGGAGTCGCGCTCTCAACTTGGTGCATTGCATCTCCCATCTCACGTTTTTCCGTAGCTCCCTCTCATTCTATACGTAATTCTAAAATAAGCCAACATACTATTATTATTATTATTGTAAATACACCTTATCCGTTATTTTAATAATTAAGTACATAATACAAGAAGCGTTTTGTATTAAATAAATTTACGAGAAGCTCCTATTTCATACGAAAACTACAGCGACTTTAACATTTAATGTCTCTTTTTGCTGATTAATAAATTTCGTTTCATGTTTTTTAGACTGCAGTAGCAAAATGTGAAAAAAGTAGCAAAAATCGAATGAGTTGCATTGAATCCTGTAGATGTATGGGACAAAAATGTACCAATGCAGTGACAATTCGAAATGTGTCAATGTATGATGAATAAGATGAGCGTTAAAGTATTAAGGGTGTGTAATATCAGGGCTGTTAATTTAAACTGCTAAAAGTACAATTTTTAACGTAGGTAATACCGAATTTGCATAATCTAATTTTAGTTTCTTCTACATATTCAAAATAGTTTGCTTTTCAGCAGAAAACTAATACCCCAAATGGGGGCGTTTTTGTTTGCGGTGACACTGCAGATGCAATACTTGCTCTTGGATTTGAATTTATTACAAAATGATCATTTTAATTCTGAAAAGAACTATTTTTCATATTGGTAATATACAAGAAATGACTAAAACATTTTAAAGTCGATACCCATCAACTGTCACATATGTAGGTAAACATAAATTGCCGGAGATTTAATAGCGCTTACGGCAAATTACCCAGCGTAAACTAATCTCGCAATTAGTCAATCGGTGAGCGCGTTTTTTAGGTGGAAATTTTAATTTACTCCTCCTAATTAAGAAACAGAGTATAGCATGTTGTATGTTTCTAAAGAAACGGAGTATAGCATTTTGCTGTCGCTTGGCGGCCAACGTTCACGAGATACTCAAATTTAGTATGCGACGCTGTCTGTATGAAGCGAGTATCGCCGTCTGAAAGATCCCATATATTGTAATGTTAGTTCTGTATTCACGCACACAAAGAGTTTTCGTATTTTCCGAATGACACCGATCCTACAGTCGACGAGGTCCGAATTGTCGTGATTTTAGAAGTCTGTATGCGATACCGTGTGAAGGCTGTATCAAGCGTCTGAAAGCTTACATTTGTAATAATGTTAATTCTGTATCGAGCAATCGCATACGCGTATCGTCCGTCTGAAACCAGCCTAACCGGCGCGACGCGGCGGGCGGCATTTTTTACCGGCACGATTTAAAAAAAAAACAACGACCCCGATCATTTGCATTCCACGATCAAACAAACAGCGGGCAACCGCTCGCTACACAAAAAATTGCACGCGACGTTTTCTTTTTTTTTTAATTCGTAAATAATATCCTGCAATTAACGGTTTTAATTTTGACGAGGAGACCGTCCCCTCGCGAAATTGATTGCGATTTAATTACCGGCGGACTTATTTTGTTTTCGAAACGTCGCGACGTTTCGGTTCGAACTGAAGCGAAACTGCTTTATTTTTTCAGAAAAAATCAAACGGTGCGTGTATATATATATATATATATAATATATATATATATATATATATATATATATATATATGCGTTTTTGTTCGTTCTTGGTGTTGTCATGCATTACTGCAGACTTTCGGCGTCGGCATCACTTGTTCACGTCAACTTGGACAGTTTGCCGATTTTCAACTTTGCGGCCCCGGCTCTTTATCAACTCTACGTGGACACGAGCGCGGCTATTTTTTGTAAACTATTTTGTTATTGAAATGGCGTGTCGTTTACAAGAACCGACGTTTTAATATTTATTTATTCATGAAACTTGTACCACATAAATTAGTAGATATCGGTTTGATTTAAGTGTACGAAAAGAACGGGGATTCGAGTTTTATTAATAACCGTCAATTAAGCGACACGGACGTCGACTTTTTAAAAAAGGAAGCGGACCGGCAATCTCTTTCACAATAATTTGCCTAATTCAAATTTATCAAATAAGACGACAAATTGTGCAATTATATTTTCGACAAAATTATTAAAAATCAAAATTTACGTTAGTTATACAGGGTGTTTCAGAATAACTATTCATACTTTTTCAGATGCGACGTGTGCGTTTTTTGCAATAAAGTAATGTTCAAAAACGCTCAGTTTTCGAGATACGGGGTGTTAAAATTTAAGAAACGAATTGGTATCCTAAACGAGTACGAAATTGAATCTTGTCGTTTATTTATAAAACGATGCGTCGCACGATGAGTCGTTGAAAAATTTTAAAACGCCGCCAACTTTGCAATTATATGAAAAGTAAAATTTCCGAAACATCCTGTACAACATTTAATTTAGTTTTATATACGGGACGTCTAGAAAACGATGGAAAATCTCTGGGTATCGTATAAACCACGTCAAAATAATGCCATAATCGTTGAGATATTCAGCTCCAAAGCCAAAAATTTTCGTTGGAATTTAATAAATTTTCGGCGTACTTACGTAATAAGCGACGCAATCGATTTTTCGAACCGGACCCGAACGTACCAGGGCCGTGCTACTGCCCTTAACCTTTCTAACCTCAAAAGCTGTTGGAGGTTTAATTTGCTAAGGTCATTTGCAGAAAAAAAATGGTAAAGTAACTTGTTCAATTTCGCGATAAAATTAACCATATTCCGGATGTCCCAGATGTTGTTTGAACTATTTTTTCCGACGTCCACATAAATTCCCACGTCTTAATATTATTACTGTACGTTGGCCATTGCAAATAAATAACTCTCGCAAGGGAATGCAGCGAACGGGATGTGGAAATTCTTGACAGGCCATATATCGTTGATTAAGGTTGGTCGAACTGAAAACGAAACTGAACTCAAATTTTGTGAAATGGATTTGGACTACGAGGAATAGGCCAAGGAAATTTCGCGACCAAAAATTAAATAAAAGTTCGATTGGTTGTTTCGGGGCGAGTGAATAATACACCTGACTATAGAGCTGCCTATCGCGGGTTCAAATCCTCCCAAAGCGATTATTTTTTTAAAATAAATATTTGAACTATGATAACAGTATAAAATGATGATTTAAAAATATCTGAAGTGGTAAATATTTCGGCACTTATAATTATACGTAAAATTTATGTTATGTTATGTTATGTTTACATGCGCAGACAGTTCACAAGTTTTAATTAAGTAATAAAAAATTAGAAATTTGAAAATATTCCATAATCTGTTCTTGCTAATTTATGATAATTGTCATATTTCATGATATACTCGTTTTCGACTGCAAACGTTATCGCGTTACTTTGCAATCAGTTTGACATTGCACGTAAAAATCTTCCACGTAACCAGAATCGAACGAAAAGTTGCACATAGTATAATCGATATTATTAATTCTCATATAAGAAGGCACAAAGATACTAAATTATGATTTTGTATAGTTATCATAGTTTAAATATTTATATAAAGAAATAATCACTTTGGGATTTGAACCCGTGATAAGCAGCTTTGCAGTCGGGTGTTGTGTTATCCACTCGACTCGTAGTTCAAATCTATTTCACAGAATTTGAATTCAGTTTCGTATTCAGCTCGACAAGCCCTAATCAACGATATATGGCTTGTCAAGGATTTCCATATCCCGTTCGCTGCATTCACTTGTCAGCTTGATTTTATCCAATACGGTTAATTTGATCGAAATTAAATAATACGGTGGAATCTCGGTTCACGAACTTAATTTGTTCCTGGACCCTGATCGTGAACCGAAACAATTTTTCCCATTACCTAAATACAATCGATCCGTTTCAGACTCTGAAATTTGATATTTTTTAAGCGTATTTTTGTTTGGAACACACTTCAATTACATGTAACATTAATTATAGAAAATTCAAAATTAAATACTTTACGTAAATTAGTCTGATTTTGTGGTTTTCTGCAATTTTTTAGGCGGTTCGCCTCCCGATTCATCTGCTCTGCGCGCAAGAAACTCATCTTTTTCTTTGTTGCAGAATTTTTCTGAAGTGCGTCAGAGCACTGTTGTGCTTATGTCGTGTTATGCGAACAACCGAGTTATGTTCGGATTGTTAACTGAACTGGTGCCGAGCCCTTGGTCGTGAACCGAGTTATTTTACGCCAACAAAGTCAAAATTTGGTCGCCAAAGCTGCTCGTAAACCGAAGTACCGTTGTAGTACATTTTTTATCGTAAAATGTCTGGGAAATCCGAAACTGTTCTTAAAAATTTTTAAACTTAAACCACTGAAAATATTTGAGGTTAGAAAAGTTAAGGGCAGTGCACGTTTGAATCGTCTGAGGGAATATCAAAAAAAACGATTACGTAATTTTAAAGACCTTGGCTATTCAAATTCTAACGAAAAACATAAATGTTATATTAAAAAAAATGATTTCTATTTTTCGACTTTGAGGCTGAATATCTATTTCAACAAGAGAAGCGCCGTAGGAAAAACGTTTATAGAAACTTGTGGCAACATTATTAAGCGGTTTATACGTTATCGAAAGATTCGCAACCATTTTCTGGACACCCTATATCGTATATGTACAGTAAGACCTGCGAAGTTGGTCATCTCTACATCCAAAGATAAGGCGGTAAGGTGGCCGTTACCGACTCGAGCGGGGTGACAGTAATTTAGGTACCCCCTGTACAAGTTTTATAAACGTATAATGCTTTTTACGAGGGGCGTTTCGTCGACAAAATTCTGTACACCATAATGCCGCATCGCCCCACATTTTCTGGAACTGCCCCTTCACCTGTACATTAAATTGTCCCAATGAAAAACCCCTCGGAGCGATTTATTAGCCGATGCAATTTTAAACGAACAAAAAATTGTTCTATGAACATAGATCCGATTTGTATTATTTCGTATAAAATTCGCCATAGCCATGATAAAACAAGAAAACGTCGACCGCTACGGTCCCTGAATTTAAATCCATTAGACCACCTCTCCCCTTTTTTCCTGATAATCGCATAAGAAACATTCCGGATTATACACGTGTTCGGTTCGTCGATGCAGGGCTTGCATACAATCTGGGAGACGAATGTTTCGGACAGGATTCAAATTTAGTTGGCAATTAAATTAATTTAATTGAAAATTGCGGTATTATTAAGGGAGTTTAGCGACAAATAATTCCACCAATTAAATTAATTGAGAAATGTTCGTGGCGTTAAATTTTAATCGGACGTTAATTAAACTTCAAAATGAAGTTTTTTTAGCTTGGGCTGTACAGTCGTGCGCGAAATTAATGTCGCGAATCGCGAGAACAAAAACGCGAAACAACAAATGTATTTACGACAGGCGAGACAAATTACAATTAACACAAAGTTGAACTTTAAATGTTCCGATCATAATTTGTTCGTTGTGTTGTGTGCGCGCGCGCGCGATGCTCGCTATTAGCGATATTAATTTTGCACCCGATCGTGCATTATGTGTTTACGCATATTTTTTATAAGATGAAGGAACAAATATTGAGTTTACAATATAAATACGTATTTGTGTCAAGTTTTATCTATATCATCTGATCGATTAACAAATGATGATGATACAAATAAGCACAAGAAACACTTGCCGTCGAAAGTTTTTCGGAACACAATCAATCGGCGTATTTCGAAAAATGGCGCTTTATCAACGAAACAATTTTATTTTTATTTATTTATTATTATTTTTTTTATTTATTTTTTGGCCAAAGTGACAATCATCGAAAAATGTCAAATATTGCTACTAATGTCTACTACTACTACTAAAAGTTTCGTGAAAAAAAAGTTGGTACAAAACTTCGAAAAAAATAATGTACACTCTACAGTCACTACTACTATATAATGTACCGCACCTACATAAACAAAAATATAAGCTATAACAAAATAAAACAACAATTATGACAATATAAAATATAAACAAAACAAAAAATGCAAATAAGTGTCTAATATACAGGGATTTCAGTTAATAGAAAAGTTACAAATGTCTTATGTACATAAATATAATCGAATGCGATAGAAAACGTTTCTATTGTTATTAATTAATTCTGGTTATATAGTTGCCTGAGTGAGTACAGATGTTTACCTACAGTCAATATTATTAATCATCATCACTATCTTCATTAATGACAACAGAAACAGAATTTGTTGCAAATATTTTCGACAATATCTCTGCTGGACATATATTACGCGGCATTTATCGGGTGAGTGATAAATAATATATTATAGTTGCTGCATGTGAACAACACTCAACTGTTCTATTACCGTTGGGACAGTCACAACAATAGGAATATAACCGATATAAATACGATATACTTTATTATTTTTATGTCTCGATCGTACGTTCAGTTTTATAATATGTGGTGTTTGCTTGACATACTGCACGAGAAGATTATTCTTATTGTCCAATATTTCTGATAATTACGACACAACTTGGGAAAGTTGATAACTGCCTGTAAATAAAACTTTCAAGTCTTGCTCAGTTAAACGTGGAAAATCTAGGAGGTCAGATACCATTAGATGTTGAAAAGACGATTTCCGACGATTCCAATGATGATTATCGACATCTTCCCGCAAAGTATTTGTCGAATTCATTCTGCTTTCCATATATTCAATAATTTCGTCTTGTAATGCACCATCTGAACTCAACCTTTGTCCGTATCACAACAATCGTACCTTCGGAAGCAGTTTATTAACTAAGTTGTGATGTAAGAGACGATATTTTTGGCTTATAGCACCATATACAGCTTCGACTACACAACGTATTTTTGTTACTTTTCACGATATGTTTGCTTTTTCCGTAGTTAATTGAGATTTTTTGCCTTTACAGGCAGGCATAAATACGGTAAAGCCTTCATTAGTTATGTAGTTTATTACATCACGAAAACCACGATCAACAATGAACACATCATGTGGTTGTAAAGTAGTTATTATGCCTACGGAGTCTTGTAATACGAGTTTCATAATCGTGGCATCATTTTGAGTACCATAAAAAGGCCCCACAATATCAAGAATGTAGCCATTGGTTGTACAGATTGTAAACGGCTTACACAAAGGCACTTTTTTTTGGACCTGAGTACGATTTTCGAATTTCTAGAACTACGTATTTTAGTCGTCGAACATAAATATTAACAACACTGCAAGAACGTTAGAACTTGAACTGCATGTCCGACTAAAGCGCCGCGCCGGCGCTGTTCCTGTATGGTGATGGGTACTGACAATGAGATCGCTTTACACAACTACAGCAAGTAGTGAAACATTTTTATATTTTTTACTTGACCACTACTTCTATTCGCGGTTTAAACAACGTAAAAAACTGAACTTGTCGTTTTTGTTTTGACGCTACCAATATTTGCTTTTATTTTTTTTCAGAGTGTTGTACCAATTTTTTTTTCACGAAACTTTTAGGAGCAGTAGTAGACATTAGTAGCAATATTTGACATTTTTTTGATGGTGTCACTCTGGCCGAACTGTAAAATTTTCAATTTTCAAAATTTCTCCGTTAATTTTTTAATAGTTATTATTAGTCGAAACTAATAGAAAAAACATATGTTACACTATGAAGTATTCTCTAACAATCTGTTTTTGATTTATGTTCGTAGCTATAATAATTTCGTAGATAAACGAATTTAAAAAATAGTTCCCCCGGTACATACTTTTTTGATTTTCTCAAGGACTACTGAAGGTCAGGGAGTAAAACGTGTATATATCGTTTCCTTATGACTTGCCAATGTAATAATATAGGTTGTTTCGTAGATTTCTTTGGGGGCCATTTTGCCATGCTTATCCGGCTATACCCTTTGGAGGTTATGATTAGGTCCGCTGCCTGTAACAGCGTAGAATATCAACGCTGCTTAAAATGTCCTGCTTTGCCACTTATCGATCGCTCAGCGGATTCGCTTAGTCATCACCTGAGCCGCTAAAGTGCGCTGAAAAAATATTACGCTCTAAGCATTTAATTATTGTTTGAGTATTTGACTTCATTTGCGAAATTTAAAAAAAATGCCGGCCGCAAGAAACGGAGGACGAATGAAATTAAATGAAAAGAAGAAAAATAAAATTATTCCGATGTCCGATGATAAATTTTTATAATTTGCGGAATTAACTTTAACCGTATTTTTCTCCGAAACGGTTTGTTTTAACGACATAAACGAAGTACGCCCATTTTTTTTTTGGTGGACGTAATGGGCGGCTATTTCAAAAATATCGGTCGCACAAAAGCGTTGCGAGCGCCCTCTACAAATTAGACGAGAAACGATAATTTCGTCTTATTCGGGCACGTTTGAAACCCACGTGCGCCAAATTTGAATGGAACGACTCCAAAAACAAGCGAGAGTAATTGTGAAAAGATGAAATTGAAGAAAAACAAAAAATACGCGCGACGAACAACGTTCAGAAACAATCGTGTTATGCGTTTACAAGCTTGTAACCTATTGGAAGTAATTTTGAACATTTAACAAATTAGATTCGCTTTCGTTTCTTCCTTTTGTTCTTATAAAACGAATTATTTTATTAACGATAAGGATATCTTTCAACTTTCGACGCCGTACAAAGAAAAATAGCTTTTCCGAAAATATATAAAACATATACAGGGTGTCGCTTAAAAATAAAAATTTGCATATTATTGCACAAGCATCGTCAGCCCCTGAAATAATATACATTTTCAACATCTATTGTTAAGAAAATATTTTTTGAATATTAATATTCAACGGTGGACGTTATTATTTTAACTTACGCTATGTAAAAATGTAGCGTGACTGACTGATTGACTAATGCCCAGCCTCAACCGGTGGTCACAGAAACGTGAGATTTAGGGGATGTGTTCCTTTTATGATGCAGGCATCCACTAAGATTGCCAAATTCCACGCCTAAGGGGAAAGGGGAAAAGGGGAAAGCGCGTTTTTTAAAATAGTCCAGTCAATTAAGGGTTTCGCCTTCAAAAAAATCCAATAGTTTTGAAACGTCATATATTTATTTGTAGGTGCCTACTGCCTGACGAATCAGAGGCGAGCTCTGGCGGCAGTGACCGAAAACGTCATTTTTTTGTTTTTTTTTGATACCTCGAAAACTATTGATCAAAATGTGCTACAAAATTGAATATATGCATGTTGTATTCCTAAAGTTTGCCGAGTTATAGGGCGTTGAAAATTGGTGTTTTTTTTCCAAAACAACGATCTTAAGGGGATAGTAGTCGCCCGAAAATGAATACTTATATATCGTTTTTTTATCGTTGGTAACGACTTTGAAAAGTTTCTTGACGTTGTAAATGATGTATTTTTTATAATTATTTGATATTCTGTAATAAAAATTTATTTATCTTGTACGATAACAAAGATAAGTTTTTAAATAATTTCTCAAAATCCTTGGGGAATTTATAACATATTTTTACATTTATAGAATCTGTATTGGTTTATCTAGGTGATAATATCGATAAAAATTGAAACTTTCCTTTAGTAATCTCACAATTTCAATTTTTATAGACGTTTTATAGTTACCTTACGACGTGTGATCATAAAACGTCTATAAAAATTAAAATTGTGAGATCACTAAAGGGAAGTTTCAATTTTTAACGATATTATCACCTAGATAAACCAATACAGATTCTATAAATGTAAAAATATGTTATAAATTCCCCAAGGATTTTGAGAAATTATTTAAAAACTTACAAGATAAGTATACATTTTCGAGCGTCTACTATCCCCTTAATCTTACGAGAGGTACTTAAGAAAACCAAATTAATTTTATTGATTTCAAACAATATTACCTGCACACCAACGTACCTACCATGATACAAACATTTTAATGTAGCATTACAAATTAAAAAAAAAATCGTTTACGGGAACTAAAAAAAAAAACAATCGCGATGCTTTCCTCAACTGCGGTATTTTAGGATACGGAATACAATAACGAAACAAAATAGTAGTGATGTGCAATAAATAAATTAGAAGAAATAGCAGGTATCTAAGAGAGAGACAGAGAGTTCATCAAATCACTTGACTGTCGGTCATCTTCGTAAAGGGCCCTGCGGTTTGAACTTGTTGATCGTCTATAAATAAGAGTATGGAAACGGTTTGAGTAATTTTGAGTGGGCGATACTTTTTACGCAAACCCTTACTAACGTGGCGCTAACGTGGTTTCGAAATAAACTATAACTCGGTAAACTTTAGAAATAAAAAAAACGTGCACGTATTCAATTTTGTAGCAAGTTTTATCGGCTTTAATTTTGTACAGTGACGTATCAGAGTTCTGACCGATAGTTTTCGAGTTATTGACAAAAGAAAAAAACGAAAATAGTGACGTTTTCGGTCGCTGGCCGTTAGAGCTCGCCACCAATTCGTCGGGACTTTTGGCTTGTTCATCACTAGGCGCCTACGAATAAGTATGTGAAGTTTCAAAACTATTGGATTTTTTTGAAGGTGAGGCCCATTTTTGGTCTTCGTTGATCGGACTAGAAATTACTTACTAGTTTTGAATTATAAAATATTGCTAATCCGTCGCAGACTTCACTCTTTTTTGGAACATATCTAAACCGCTTTGTTTGTCGGATGTTTCTTAAACGACCCGCCCCGTATAATTAAAATTAAATCATTTTGCCGTCTGCCGTTGGCAAAGGACGATTGTCTTCGCGTCGCGGACCGTAAACGCTTATTTTACGCCCCCGATAGGCGATTTTATTAAAATTCGATCGATTGTTCGCGGCGCGAAATTCAAGACGCAACACGATATTTCAATTTACGTATTCAATAATTATTACGAAATCGATAATTTTATTTGACATCCGTACGCGTTGTCACCGTTGAATCGTCGTCGACGTTGTGTCGTTTGCGCGCGAATTAAAAGAAAATGTGCTTTTTAATCGACGAAACATTCCGACTGTTCGTCGAAATTGGTAAAATTAAAAACGATTATAATGGGGGAGGGGGACGAAAATTCGAACTTGCGGGCGCGCGTAATTTACTGTCGACGTAAGTCACCGTAAATAAACGATAATAAATCGTTACGAACAAATAGATACGTAATGTTAATAAATAGGAGCGTCAGTTGTGGTCGTGTTCCGTAATAATTCTAATAAGCATGTCCACTGCATCCGCAGCTTTAGTTCTACCATAGTTATATCCTGTGGAATCGCGAATCCTGCTAAATCCGAAAGCGCTCCGGCACTCGCAATCAGTTAGCGCGCATCTTCCAATGGCAACAGTAGCGCAAATACACGCAAAACTTGCTGCCGAGAGCTCTCGCTAAAACTTTTCTCGTAAACAATTGCAAGTCGAAAATCGAATGTTGGGCAAATTTAAACCGATCGAAATTTAAATCGGGAAATAAATCGAGAACTTTCGAAATGTAATAATAATATAAACTTTCATTAATTATTATGTAGTGATCGACGATCTTGTGCGGGTTATACTTGAAAAAAAAATGTATAAATGAGTGTTTAAAACGTTGTCCAAACAGTTTTTGATCGACGACACACACAAACCGGGTGAGTTGAACGTTTCCAGTCGACTTCGAAAACTGTACAGACGCTCTCGGTTATTTTTTTTTTACCATTTCTCCTCGAACGGAAAGCTCGCGTTCGACGTGTTGTAAATTAGGCGCGAAATTAATCCTTTGGCGTAACTCGTGTTTCGTGGGGCGTACCCGCGCTTTTTTGGTCGCCCGAACTTTTATCGGTCGGTTCGAACTGTGTCGATTAACGAAAAACGAAAAATAAAAAAAAACCAAAAAAAAAAGAGCCGTAAGTTTCGAAGCGTACAAAGGGCGCAATTTCGCGAACGGTACCCACAAAAACGACGCGAGTGCGTTATAAAATCGTAACGAAATTGTATAAATCAAACGAAACGGCGCAACGCGAAACCGAAACGGGTCGCGAACGTAATTGATCTTTTTAAACGAATTTAATTGAGCGTCGCTTATTTCGGCCGACAGTTGTAAAATTTCCCATATCGAACTCGAACGTATCGCGAACGTTTCGAGGGGACTAAAAAAGCCCGTTGCTTACATGTTTTTTTTTTTAATTGATTCGGTAAGACTAGTTTCAGACGAGCATACGCGTATGCGATTCACGTATCGCGTACAAAATTCTCTTGCGATACTTTTCCGATTAGGCATTTTCTCGCCAGTTCTTGTAGTTAGACAGAATCAGTAGTATATAGCGGTTCGTTGTTTATGGTAGAGTGCTCGAAACTCCGCAAAATGACTTTCGTGGGGCTGTCGGGGTTACAAGATGAAACCTCGACAAATCGAAAGGGTGTATTTGTTTATTTAAAAAGCCATAAGCCGTCAAAAATCGTCCAGTGCAAAAGGGCACTATCTTCACCGAAAGAGTTATTCAGCGTACGTATAGAAGGAAACGTGAACTTTCTTTTGCCGCAAAATTCGTAATTGGTTTTGTGGAATTAATCGTTTAAAAATTTTTGAAAAAACGCAAAATACACACACGGGCTCTTATGGAGAAAAATAACTTTCGCGGCCGATATCTCAGTTCGAACAGCTAAAAAGTTCACTTCAATTTCGCGTTTTTTTACCATTTATACTGTCATAACTACAAAACAGTGCGACACATCGAAAACTTTTATTCTTTAGAAAAGTTTATTAAGTTAAGAAAAGTTAAGTACAAGAAATATATTTTTGCAGGACTTTATAATTAAGATGGATAATTAAAAGTAGAAAAATTTGCAAATTGCATTTTCGGGAGTCGCGCTCTCAACTGGCTGCATTGCATTTCCCATCTCACTTTTTCCCAACATACATAAGCCAACACACTTTTATTATTATTGTAAATACACCTTATCCGTTACTTTAATAATTAAGTACATAATACAAGAAGCGTTTTGTATTAAATAAATTTACGAGAAGCTCCTATTTCATATGAAAACTACAGCGACTTTAACATTTAATGTCTCTTTTTGCTGATTCATAAATTTCGTTTCATGTTTTTTAAACTGCAGTAGCAAAGTGTGAAAAAAATAACAAAAATCGAATGAGTTGCATTGGTTCCTGTAGATGTAAGGGACAAAATGTACCAATGCAGTGACAATTCGAAATGTGTCAATGTATGATGAATAAGATGAACGTTAAAGTATTAAGGGTGTGTAATATCAGGGCTGTTAATTTAAACTGCTAAAAGTACAATTTTTAACATAGGTAATACCGAATTTGCATAATCTAATTTTAGTTTCTTCTACATATTCAAAATAGTTTGCTTTTCAGCAGAAAACTAATACCCCAAATGGGGCGTTTTTGTTTGCGGTGACACTGCAGATGCAATACTTGCTCTTGGATTTGAATTTATTACAAAATGATCAGTTTAATTCTGAAAAGAACTATTTTTCATATTGGTAATATACAAGAAATGACTTTAAAACACTTTAAAGTCGATACCTATCAACTGTTACACATGTAGGTAAACATAAATTACCGGAGATTTAATAGCGCGTACGGCAAATTACTCAGCGTAAACTAATCTCGCAAGTAGCCAATCGGTGAGCGCGTTTTTTAGGTGGAAATTTTAATTTACTCCTCCTAATTAAGAAACAGAGTATAGCATGTTGTATATTTCTAAAGAAACAGAGTATAGCATTTTGCTGTCGCCTGGCGGCCGACCTTCGCGAGATACTCAAATTTAGTATGCGACGCTGTATGAAGCGAGTATCGCCGTCTGAAAGATCCCATATATTGTAATCTTAGTTCTGTATTCATCGCACACAAAGAGTTTTCGTATTTTCCGACTGACACCGATCCTACAGTCGACGAGGTCCGAATTTTCGAGATTTTAGAAGTCTGTATGCGATACCGTGTGAAGGCTGTATCAAGCGTCTGAAAGCTTACATTTGTTATAATGTTAATTCTGTATCGAGCAATCGCATACGCGTATCGTCCGTCTGAAACCAGCCTAACCGGCGCGACGCGGCGGGCGGTATTTTTTACCGGCACGATTTAAAAAAAAAACAACGACCCCGATCATTTGCATTCCACGATCAAACAAACAGAGGGCAACCGCTCGCTACACAAAAAATTGCACGCGACGTTTTCTTTTTTTTTTAATTCGTAAATAATATCCTGCAATTAACGGTTTTAATTTTGACGAGGAGACCGTCCCCTCGCGAAATTGATTGCGATTTAATTACCGGCGGACTTATTTTGTTTTCGAAACGTCGCGACGTTTCGGTTCGAACTGAAGCGAAACTGCTTTATTTTTTTCAGAAAAAAAATCAAACGGTGCGTGTTATATATATATATATATATATATATATATATATATATATATATATATATATATATATGCGTTTTTGTTCGTTCTTGGTGTTGTCATGCATTACCGCAGACTTTCGGCGTCGGCATCACTTGTTCACGTCAACTTGGACAGTTTGCCGATTTTCAACTTTGCGGCCCCGGCTCTTTATCAACTCTACGTGGACATGAGCGCGGCTATTTTTTGTAAACTATTTTGTTATTGAAATGGCGTGTCGTTTACAAGAACCGACGTTTTAATATTTATTTATTCATGAAACTTGTACCACATAAATTAGTAGATATCGGGTTGATTTAAGTGTACGAAAATAACGGGGCTTCGAGTTTTATTAATAACCGTCAATTAAGCGACACGGACGTCGACTTTTTAAAAAAGGAAGCGGACCGACAATCTCTTTCACAATAATTTGCCTAATTCAAATTTATCAAAGAAGACGACAAATTGCGCAATTATATTTTCGACAAAATTATTAAAAATCAAAATTTACGTTAGTTATACAGGGTGTTTCAGAATAACTATTCATACTTTTTCAGATGCGACGTGTGCGTTTTTTGCAATAAAGTAATGTTCAAAAACGCTCTGTTTTCGAGATACGGGGTGTTAAAATTTAAGAAACGAATTGGTATCCTAAACGAGTACGAAATTGAATCTTGTCGTTTATTTATAAAACGATGCGTCGCACGATGAGTCGTTGAAAAATTTTAAAATGCCGCCAACTTTGCAATTATATGAAAAGTAAAATTTCCGAAACATCCTGTACAACATTTAATTTAGTTTTATATACGGGATGTCTAGAAAACGATGGAAAATCTCTGGGTATCGTATAAACCACGTCAAAATAATGCCATAATCGTTGAGATATTCAGCTCCAAAGTCGAAAATTTTCGTTGGAATTTAATAAATTTTCGGCGTACTTACGTAATAAGCGACGCAATCGATTTTTCGAACCGGACCCGAACGTACCAGGGCCGTGCTACTGCCCCTAACCTTTCTAACCTTAAAAGCTGTTAGAGGTTTAATTCCTGCTAAGGTCATTTGCAGAACAAAAATGGTAAAGTAACTTGTTCAATTTCGCGATAAAATTAACCATATTCCGGATGTCCCAGATGTTGTTTGAACTATTTTTTCCGACGTCCACATAAATTCCCACGTCTTAATATTATTACTGTACGTTGGCCATTGCAAATAAATAACTCTCGCAAGGGAATGCAGCGAACGGGATGTGGAAATTCTTGACAGGCCATATATCGTTGATTAAGGTTGGTCGAACTGAAAACGAAACTGAACTCAAATTTTGTGAAATGGATTTGGACTACGAGGAATAGGCCAAGGAAATTTCGCGACCAAAAATTAAATAAAAGTTCGATTGGTTGTTTCGGGGCGAGTGAATGATACACTTGACTATAGAGCTGCCTACCGCGGGTTCAAGTCCTCCCAAAGCGATTATTTTTTTAAAATAAATATTTGAACTATGATAACAGTATAAAATGATGATTTAAAAATATCTGAAGTGGTAAATATTTCGGCACTTATAATTATACGTAAAATTTATGTTATGTTATGTTATGTTTACATGCGCAGACAGTTCACAAGTTTTAATTAAGTAATAAAAAATTAGAAATTTGAAAATATTCCATAATCTGTTCTTGTCAATTTATGATAATTGTCATATTTCATGATATACTCGTTTTCGACTGCAGACGTTATCGCGTTACTTTGCAATCAGTTTGACATTGCACGTAAAAATCTTCCGTAACCAGAATCGAACGAAAAGTTGCACATAGTATAATCGATATTATTAATTCTCATATAAGAAGGCACAAAGATACTAAATTATGATTTTGTATAGTTATCATAGTTTAAATATTTATATAAAGAAATAATCACTTTGGGATTTGAACCCGCGATAAGCAGCTTTGCAGTCGGGTGTGTTATCCACTCGACTCGTGGTTCAAATCTATTTCACAGAATTTGAATTCAGTTTCGTATTCAGCTCGACAAGCCCTAATCAACGATATATGGCTTGTCAAGGATTTCCATATCCCGTTCGCTGCATTCACTTGTCAGCTTGATTTTATCCAATACGGTTAATTTGATCGAAATTAAATAATACGGTGGAATCTCGGTTCACGAACTTAATTTGTTCCTGGACCCTGATCGTGAACCGAAACAATTTTTCCCATTACCTAAATACAATCGATCCGTTTCAGACTCTGAAATTTGATATTTTTTAAGCGTATTTTTGTTTGGAACACACTTCAATTACATGTAACATTAATTATAGAAAATTCAAAATTAAATACTTTACGTAAATTAGTCTGATTTTGTGGTTTTCTGCAATTTTTTAGGCGGTTCGCCTCCCGATTCATCTGCTCTGCGCGCAAGAAACTCATCTTTTTCTTTGTTGCAGAATTTTTCTGAAGTGCGTCAGAGCACTGTTGTGCTTATGTCGTGTTATGCGAACAACCGAGTTATGTTCGGATTGTTAACTGAACTGGTGCCGAGCCCTTGGTCGTGAACCGAGTTATTTTACGCCAACAAAGTCAAAATTTGGTCGCCAAAGCTGCTCGTAAACCGAGGTACCGTTGTAGTACATTTTTTATCGTAAAATGTCTGGGAAATCCGAAACTGTTCTTAAAAATTTTTAAACTTAAACCACTGAAAATATTTGAGGTTAGAAAAGTTAAGGGCAGTGCACGTTTGAATCGTCTGAGGGAATATCAAAAAAAAAACGATTACGCAATTTTAAAGACCTTGGCTATTCAAATTCTAACGAAAAACATAAATGTTATATTAAAAAAAATGATTTCTATTTTTCGACTTTGAGGCTGAATATCTATTTCAACAAGAGAAGCGCCGTAGGAAAAACGTTTATAGAAACTTGTGGCAACATTATTAAGCGGTTTATACGTTATCGAAAGATTCGCAACCATTTTCTGGACACCCTATATCGTATATGTACAGTAAGACCTGCGAAGTTGGTCACCTCTACATCCAAAGATAAGGCGGTAAGGTGGCCGTTACCGACTCGAGCGGGGTGACAGTAATTTAGGGACTCCCTGTACAAGTTTTATAAACGTATAATGCTTTTTACGAGGGGCGTTTCGTCGACAAAATTCTATACACCATAATGCCGCATCGCCCCACATTTTCTGGAACTGCCCCTTCACCTGTACATTAAATTGTCCCAATGAAAAACCCCTCGGAGCGATTTATTAGCCGATGCAATTTTAAACGAACAAAAAATTGTTCTATGAACATAGATCCGATTTGTATTATTTCGTATAAAATTCGCCATAGCCATGATAAAACAAGAAAACGTCGACCGCTACGGTCCCTGAATTTAAATCCATTAGACCACCTCTCCCCCTTTTTTTTCCTGATAATCGCATAAGAAACATTCCGGATTATACACGTGTTCGGTTCGTCGATGCAGGGCTTGCATACAATCTGGGAGACGAATGTTTCGGACAGGATTCAAATTTAGTTGGCAATTAAATTAATTTAATTGAAAATTGCGGTATTATTAAGGGAGTTTAGCGACAAATAATTCCACCAATTAAATTAATTGAGAAATGTTCGTGGCGTTAAATTTTAATCGAACGTTAATTAAACTTCAAAATGAAGTTTTTTTAGCTTGGGCTGTACAGTCGTGCGCGAAATTAATGTCGCGAATCGCGAGAACAAAAACGCGAAACAACAAACGCACCTACGAAATGTATTTACGACAGGCGAGACAAATTACAATTAACACAAAGTTGAACTTTAAATGTTCCGATCATAATTTGTTCGTTGTGTTGTGTGCGCGCGCGCGCGATGCTCGCTATTAGCGATATTAATTTTGCACCCGATCGTGCATTATGTGTTTACGCATATTTTTTATAAGATGAAGGAACAAATATTGAGTTTACAATATAAATACGTATTTGTGTCAAGTTTTATCTATATCATCTGATCGATTAACAAATGATGATGATACAAATAAGCACAAGAAACACTTGCCGTCGAAAGTTTTTCGGAACACAATCAATCGGCGTATTTCGAAAAATGGCGCTTTATCAACGAAACAATTTTATTTTTATTTATTTATTATTATTTTTTTTTATTTATTTATTTTTTATTTGTTTTTTGAAGTTAGATTAATTCCTACTTTAATTTTAATTTTGGGTTGGGGGTATCAGCCTGAGCGTATTCAAGCTGGTATATATATATTTTTATATACTCTCTTAGGTTCATTACCAATAATAATTTCAATTTTTTTTATCTTTTTATTTAAATACTTTAGATTTTTTTTATTTTTTTGATTCTTTTTTAATATATATATGTGCATATCTTTTGTTTTTTTTTAGTTAAAATTCCTATATTTATGGTTCATTTATGATTACCTAAGGCCCATGTTGAGGCTCCGGTTTCGGGTTCAATAATTTTAGCTGGAGTAATATTAAAATTAGGTGGTTATGGTTATATACGCTTAATGTGTTTATTTATAAATGTTGGATTAAAGGTTAATTATATACTTATTTCATTGAGATTAATTGGGGGATTAATTATTTCTTTAGTTTGTCTTCGTCAAATTGATTGCTTATTCTTCTGTTTCTCATATGAGTTTAGTTATTTCAGGGGTTTTGACTATAAATAGATGAGGTTATTATGGTTGTTTAGTAATAATGATTTCTCATGGGTTATGTTCTTCTGGTCTTTTTTGTTTATCTAATATTTGTTATGAGCGAACTTTTAGTCGTAGGTTATTTTTAAATAAGGGTTTAATTAATATTATACCTACTTTTTCTTTATGATGATTTCAATTTTGTTAATCTAATATGGCTGCTCCTCCCTCATTAAATTTGTTGGGTGAAATTATACTAATTAATTGATTAGTAAGTTGAAGATCTTATTCTATTTTATGTTTAATATTTATTTCTTTTTTTGGTGGTGCTTATTCATTATATTTGTATTCTTACAGTCAGCATGGTAAATTTTATAGTGGTATGTATATATATTCATTGGGGTATGTTCGTGAATATTTATTATTGATATTACATTGATTACCTTTAAATATTTTGTTTTTGATTAGAGACTTAATTGTTTTTTAATTTAAATAGTTTAATAATAAAAATTTTAGTTTGTGGTTCTAAAGATGCATAGTTATGTTTTAAATTATTTCTGTGTTATATTTATTTTTTTTTTTATTAATTTTTAGTTTAATTAGTTTTTTTTAGAGTTTATTTTTTGGTTATTGATAGCGTGATTATAATAGATATTGAGATTTTAAGTTTCAATTCTAATTTGATTTTTATGTCTTTATTGTTTCATTGAATATCAATATTATTTATAAGTTTTGTTATATATATTTCTTCTATAGTTATTTATTATAGTGAGGGGTATATAAAAGGTGATTTGAATATTAATCGATTTATTATTCTTATTATAATTTTTGTATTATCAATAGTTTTTTTAATTATTAGTCCCAATTTAATTAGAATTTTATTGGGTTGAGACGGTTTGGGTTTAGTTTCATATTGTTTAGTAATTTATTATCAGAATGTTAAGTCTTATAATGCTGGAATATTAACTGTTTTATCAAATCGTTTGCGTTTATCAAATTAGCGTGATTTCTACATCAAAAATTAAAAAAATTAGAGCGATTAAGAAAAATTGTAATGAGAATGGGATGCGAGCTGAAGATTTAGGATCAAATCCACATTCAAATGGAGAACTCTTTTCTCGGTCGTAAAAATTTTTTTTCGAGATGGTTGAAGCTAGAAGTATAAGAGCTGATGTTACAGTAATAGTTAGAGAAATTGCTGATAGTAATATAATTATTTATGCTATTGATTAGATCTTTTAATTGGAAGTTAAAAATAATTTTTATACTACATAAATGTCTTCCTCATCAATAAATTGAGATGTAAAGGAATAACCAAACTACATCAACCAAGTGTCAGTATCATGCTGCTGCTTCAAACCCAAAGTGATGTATTCTCGAAAAATGGTTAAATGAGTGACGAATTAAGCAAATCAAAAGAAATGTCGTTCCAATAATTACGTGAATTCCGTGGAATCCTGTTGCTATAAAAAATGTTGATCCATAGATAGAGTCTGCAATTGTGAATGGTGATTCAAAGTATTCATATGCTTGGAGTAAAGTAAAATAAAATCCTAGAATAATAGTTATTAAAAGACCAAAAAATCTTTGTTTAAAATTATTTTCTATTAATCTGTGATGAGCTCAAGTTACTGAAATGCCTGATGAAATCAGGATTAATGTGTTTAATAATGGGATTTGTATTGGATTAAAAGGTTGAATTCTTTTCGGAGGTCAAGTTATTCCAATTTCAATATTAGGTGATAATCTTCTATGGTAAAAACTTCAAAAAAATGAGATAAAGAATATAACTTCTGATAAAATGAAAAGGATTATACCTCATCGTAGACCATTGGCTACTTTAAGAGTGTGTAAACCTTGAGAGGTTCCTTCTCGTGAGATGTCACGTCATCATTGATAAGAGATTAATAAAGTAATTGAAAATCTTAATAATAATAAATCATTATTATATAAGTGAAATCATTTGATTAATCCTATTATTGAGGATATTACTCTAAAGGCTCCTAGAATTGGTCATGGTCTAATTTCTACTAAGTGAAATGGGTGATTTTTTTTGGTAAAATTTACCAAATTGGAAATAATAAGTTAAGAACAATGGCGAGTCTATAACATAAATTGAAGGTTGAAACGTTAAATAAATTCAACGTTACAAGTTGAAACAAAGCACTTTATAAAAATGCCTAATTGTTTAAGACGTCCAACAAACAATTTCCATTAAACTCCGAAAAAGTATAAAATAAAGAAAATGTGCCTTTGTACATGTACAAAAATATATGATTAATTGGACGTTTTCTTCGCAATATCTTATTCCGTTTTATACCTATAGGCTTTAGTCCTGATAAATGAAGATATATCTGGACCACGGTTTTGAGGAGCGTTCACTTTATAAACGTAGAAATGTAATAAAACTTTACGTGGCTCGAGTTTAGGCACTTAATTGTATATACAAAGAGGCGCATCTTACGTTAAAACATAGTGATCGAACGTGTATACGTGCATACCTACGTGTATACTTCCATTAATTTTTCGATATCGGAATCAAATTACCTACCTAGAAAATTGATATGCAACTTGCAATACACGAGAGAGCGTCGAAGAAATTTCGTTATCCTTCGAAAATTATAGTAGAAGCTACCTTCCATTTGTTGAATAGCGAATTTAGTTTCGAATTTAATTTAAAACGAAATTACGTCGGTCGTTTGACTCGAGAAGTGGATTATCGTAATTTCAATCCGTATACATAAAAACTTACGTTAGATAAATAAAAGATGCTTAAAAGACGAAGCGGAACGTCGTATAGATACTTAACTTATATACTTACAACATCAAGTAATATCAGACAAACACGGCGGAATTGTTAAACGGCATAAATTCAATACAAAACATTTGACAATGGCCGGCGCAACGACCAAGATTTAGTATTGCGGCAGTTAACGTGTTATATAAAGACAAATTAAATATTGGGATTATACCCGAAACTTACTGTTTATGAAAATACACGTAAGTTCGCGATTTTTGGTACAGGCAGTAGTTTTATTAGTAACAAACGTCCTAGTTGTTCTAAATTGCATTTATATCGGCTCTAAGAATTTCGAAGCTGCGCCAACCGTAAAAATTGTTCCAACGATCGGTCTTGACGTGTAGGTCATATACAAAGTACGTGCTCTTAGAAAAATATGCGTTGCTCCCATTTGTATGCTTCTGTTGTAAACGCTTTATTTTATTCTCTTATACACCTATTTGTTATATTTAACTTGTTACTGCTTTTATTTTCTTTTTAATTTCGTTTTCACGACGGTAGACAACTATGACGGCACTTATTCGTCGCTTCGACACGTACAGTCGGATGCGAAATTAATGTCGCGAGTCGCGAGCGTTGGACGTGCAATACCCGGCCCAAGGGGCAAATCCACGAAAAGTGGGCGCTTAGGACGAGCGAGACGAATTAAATAATAGTTGAACTTTAAATATTCGGATCGTGATTTGTTCGTTGTGTCGTGTGCGCAATTGGCGACATTAATTTCGCACCTGTCTGTACACAAATCGTTCAAATTGATTACACGAATAAATAAACTAAATAAACGAGTTTCTGTTTGTAGTTGAAACGTTTTGAAAAAAATGCGATATTAATGTTTTACATCTAAACGAAAAAGCCGGGAGCGACAATATTAAAAAAAAAGAGTAAACATTCGAGTTTAGTATAGGTCGAAATTAACCGTCCCCCCCCCCTCGCCCCGCCATATTTTCGAATGCGGCACCTACTCAAATATTTAAGTGAATCATTAACCACCAAATAAAAACGACGAACCGTCGAAAAAATGGGCAAAATTAAAAAAAAAATAAAGTTTCACGTCGCGGATATTTCCGTACGTCTACACAATGTTGCCTAACAAGTAGGTACCTAATTAAATTCTAATGATAATTGTACGCTTCAAATAACCGTAACCACACTTTTTTATTTTTATGCAACATTCAAAGTCTTAGAAAACTTGAAGATATTTATAGATATTTATATTATACTTATTTATAGATATTTTTGAGGCATTTTTTTTGAAAATAAACATCTGCTTGTTACAAATACCTTTCATTTTAAGTACGTATCTGACTTTGAACATGAGCGATCATCGAGACGTGAATGATTTTTTTTTAATATAGGTAATACGGAAATCGCGATTCATCACAAGTCTTATCGAACCCGTCAAGTAGCTACTCATTTACGAATTAAAAAAAAAATTAAACAAATATAGGTTTTGTCAAGGAATACCTACACATTCTATTGCGATTACTATAGGACACAAACCAAAGCGATAGATTCAAAACTTTTCACGACTTGCTCTCTACACCACTAAAAAAAAAGATTTTCACAGGACGAAGGCCAAACGCTCGTCTTCGAACGTCCCCCAAAAACATCGCGGAAATAAAAAAGAAGCAAAAGTTGCAAAAGTCTCCGGTGGCGTTGACACCGACGATCCCAATGACAATGAAGAAGGCGATGAAGATGATGATGGCGACGAGGAGGACGAATATCAGTTTTGCCGGTTAAGCTATTCTAATCTTAAGCCTGCAAAGAAATAAGACAAGTGGATTCGGTGTCAAAAAGGATGAGAGTAGCTTATCCACGAAATGGGCATGTGAATGAGTCGAGGGGAAAAGAGATTCGCCCCTCGTTCTTCTTCTTCCTCGGTTTTTTCGTCCGCTGCTAGACATAGACATCCCAAGTCGTTTCAAGCTATACTGTCGTGCGTTTTTTTTTGTATTCATCGATTGCTCGCAATCGTCTTTACATCGTCCGCCAATTTTTTCTCTTAGTTATTCCAAGACGCCATTGTAGAATGTGGTTTGGCCGAATCCGTTTGATGGTTTTCACCCGAGATTTTAACTCGACTCCAATTTAGTTTCGCTATCATATCCGAAACATTCGTAACATCTGTTCTTCTTCGAATCTCGATGTTCTTTAGTTTGTCTTTCGGGATTATCTTGAGGCTCGCCCTCCATTGCCTTAACCTTAGCTTTTGTAACAATAAAATACAATAAAATTTAAATGGCGACGCACTTAAATTGGTGTTGTTTTTTATACCATTGTAGGAATTTCACCAGATTTTTTGGTGATAATGGTGAAATAGTTTCTTTTGATTTGTTTCCGGTTTCATTGTTAATGTCCATTTTTTAAGATGGCAATTGCTTCTTAACGATATTTTCCCCTTCATCATTTATCCAATAGTTATTAGCATTATTTCAATGCAAAATTACTACGAAAACTCAATAATAGGGCAACGAGAAAACGGAAACACTTTCCAATTTTATTAGTCGCCAAATTTCGATGAATTTCCTTTTGATGAATTGTTGATTCGACGAATTTTCCTAGACTCCTGTTAGGCAATTTGTTGATTGTTGAAATAATTGTTTCTATGGCGATTGATTGACGATTAGAGTCGACCGACGATTTAAAAACCGACCCTTGATGATATTGAATTGGCGATTTAAAAATCGTAGATATTCGAATTAACGTTAATTCGAAAAAAGTGCGGTTATGCATATTTTCACGCCAAACGCCTTGAACGTATTATTACATCAACAGGAATAGCAAGTAAACTCCGAACAAAAAACCAATGCCATCACAAATGTACTTGATTATTAATTACATATCAATATAATATGCTAATCGTGTTATAGATACATGCAACAGCATTACCGAAAGTGTAAATAAAAAAAAATTACCTAATCGTAAAAAAAATCAACTTTCAAATTCTAAAATACTTTTTGAAGGTTAAGTATAACCTCATGGAATTTGTCGCCCATATAAAATAGGTGCCTAATAAATACGTAGGTCGATTTAAACCGTAAAATAAACGCACGCGCCCCCATCAATTGCAAAAAATCAAACAAAAACCGAACGGAAAGAAAAGATTAATTTAACCAATTTCCCTTTCTACGGCAATTATGAATGGAAGACCGAGTTTAATCGAATCAAATAATTATTTGCCTCCAGCTCGATTCTCATTTACAATTTCGGCCGTCGTATGAAAATTCCGGCTTAACAACGATAATCAAGTATCGAAAAAATCGAAACCTTTAAAATTCAAAACGCCGATTTATTTATTTTTTGGCGTGTTTGTGTTTACACTTAAAAATGGCCGGATTTAGTTTCGATCTTGCACGCACACCTTGCGGAATTACTTTAACGTATACACACAATCTCTTCGCGAGACTAGTGTCGGCAAATAAATCCAAAAATAACCCAATCGTACGTTGCAGAGTTCCAATTTCAGATTGAATACGTCTATCAGCCGGGCACGTTCTACGGATTCGTTAAGGTGTTTTGAATAGGTAATATTTTATTTGTAAGCAAGTAAAGTTGTCCTTAATACGTCCGCGTAAAAAATTTCGAGAAAGCGGGAAACACGAGACCGTTACATCTTCCGCGTTGGCGTCTGCTGTACAGAAATATATGGCTTGTTTGCAATCGCCCATTTATCAAAGTACTAGATGATTAAATTAAGCTGCTGATAAATCTATCGTCTTAAACCTTAGCGAACGCAATCTGTTTTACGGTACAGATATTCCTCGTTATGCGCGATCTCACTTTATCCAGTCTTGCGGTGGTGTGACGTGATCTCGACAATTGAGATAACATGGATTTAGAAAGGCGACATCGCGCCGCATAAATAAACTACAGTGGTACCTCGATATACGAATGCCCTAATATACGAGTGTTTTGAGATACGAGCCGCCGAGCGAGCGATATTTTGCTTTGAGATGAGATACGAGGAATCGCACACTACACCGCTGCACACGACCCCAGTCTAACAGTTTCTCCCACCTCAGACTAGACCTCAGTCTCTGTGCTTGTTTCCCTCGTTTTCGAAGCATTTTTGATAAGTTGGGTTCGCGTTTTTTGCTTTTTGTACATTTACAAAACATTATCACATTTATTTTTATAATCATGGGTCCGAAGAAGAAGATGATATCTATTGAATTAAAGCGTGAAATCATAGAAAAACATGAGCAAGGTGTGCGAGTAATTGACTTGGCGAGGATGTACGGGCGTAGCACATCAATGATATGTACTGTGCTTAAACAGAAGGAGTTGATAAAGGGTATAACGCCAGCTAAGGGCGTTACAATAATTTCTAAGCTCCGGACCTCTCTCCATGAAAAGATGGAGAAACTACTGATGGTGTGGGTGACAGAGAAGCAGCTTCAAGGAGGAACCTTAACACAAAGCATCATATGTGAGAAGGCACGAGCGATTTACGGTGATTTGCTGAAGCAGATCCCACACTGGGGTAGGGGCTGGTTTGACAACTTTAGGAAAAGGACCGACATTCACTCCGTCGTCAGGCATGGTGAGGCAGCAAGTTCGGATGTGAAGGCAGTTGAGGTTTACATCAAAACGTTTTCCGAACTGATAGAAGCCAAAGGATACATCCCCCAGCAAGTCTTCAACTGTGACGAGACAGGGCTTTTCTGGAAAAGGATGCCGAATAGGACTTACATAACGGCAGAGGAGAAGACGATGCCAGGTCACAAACCCATGAAGGATAGATTAACTCTAGCACTTTGCGCCAATGCGAGTGGCGACTGCAAAATCAAGCCTCTGCTAGTATATCATTCGGAAAATCCCAGAGCCTTTAAGTCACATAAGATTTTAAAAGAAAAACTGCAAGTTATGTGGAGGGCAAATCCGAAGGCGTGGGTCACCAGGAAATTCTTTGTGGAGTGGATAAACCTGGTGTTTGGCCCTTCTGTTAAAAAATATCTACAGTAAAACAACCTACCCACGCAAGCCCTTCTCGTCCTCGACAATGCCCCTGCTCACCCACCAAATCTCGAAGATGATTTACTCGAAGAGTTCAAGTTTATAAAGGTTCTCTACCTACCACCCAACACCACTCTTATCCTGCAGCCCATGGATCAGCAGGTGATTTCTAATTTTAAGAAGTTGTACACCAAGCACATTTTTCGGCGCTGCTTTGAGGTGACGGAGAACACAAACCTTACCCTTCGAGAGTTCTGGAAGGACCACTTTAACATCGTGATATGCCTAAGAATTATTGATCAGGCCTGGCTGGGTGTTACAGCGAGGACCTTAACCTCTGCATGGAAGAAGCTGTGGCCTGAGGCTGTAGCTGAAAGGGCCTTCGAAGGATTGGAACCCGAAGTTTCAGTGGTAGAGGAGATTGTTTCTCTGGGAAAATCCATGGGTCTGGAGGTGTATGAGGGAGATGTGAACGAACTCGTCGAGGAACAGTCTCAGGAACTGACAACCGAGGAGTTACACGATCTACATTCGCAGCAGCATACGGTGGTTCAACGAAAAATTAGTTTGGAAGAGGAGCCAGAGATGGAGGAGGTTATCTCTACAAGAGATATAAAGGAGATCTTGGGAATGTGGGAGAAAGTTGTAGAGTTCGTGGATAAAAATCACCCCGAAAAAGTTGCAACTGGTCGTGCATCGGAGTTGTTCAACGAAACTTGCCTAACTCATTTCCGCAATATCCTGAAAGGGAGGAAGAAACAAACCTCCTTGGACAGTTTTTTTAAACGATCTGCAGGTGAAAATGAGCAAAGCGTGACGAAAAAAGCGAACATCAGTGACGAAAATTAAGCGCTTCCGTAAGCACTTCACTTTTTCTTTTATTATGTTTTTATAGAATATGCATTTGTTATTTGTAAATAAATGTTTCTTCTTGTAAATACATTTTTCTTATTCAAAAACACTTAACAAAAACAACTGAGGTGGTGTTTTGGGAGCTGGAACGGATTAATGGCATTTCAATTAATTTCAATGGGGAAAATTGCTTTGAGATACGAGCAATTTGACATACGAACAAGGTTACGGAACGAATTAAACTCGTATGTCGAGGTACCACTGTACTACCGAATAATAAAAAATAAAGAAAAGTTACGACTGGAGCCAAAAATTAGAGATTATCAAGAGGTATCGAAAGTAATGAACGCACAAACGACATCTAGTGGGAACTTTAAAAACCTCGACAACCACAATAAAACACAAATAAGGGCACCGATTATGGAGAAATCGGAAAGGACGTTGGCCCAGCTAAACTCGGCAAAATTGCTAACAAAATTCGGGTAAGCGGTCGTTTGCCTCGGCAAGTCGACGAAACGGGATTGTTCTGGAGTCGCACGTCTAGTGCAAGAAAAGAGGGCCTCGCGTTTTAAAGCTTCCAATGTCCGTCTCACTTTGTCGTTAGGAGCAAATGCACCTAGAGATCAATCGCTCCGAAAAACCACGCGCACTCAAAGTCAAATTTGTCCGTCGTATATGGCGGTCAAAAAAAAGCATCTTTCACCTACTGGAGTTCTGTTTCGAGTCGTGTTCAAGTGCACCTTTCGAAGTTCTTCTGGTTCTGGACAATGCGTCAGGACATCGTCCGGACGTCGCCAGAATTGTTTTTCCGCCACCAAACGCAACTTTCAAGAGTTATTTGGAGTTTAGAGGCCGTAGAATTTGACCTGATGAAGTTTCGACCTATCATTTCTGCGACGATCCAGACTCGCCAGGTCCAATCCGTTCGTCGTCCGATTGAAGATCATCAAAAATACGTAGAGTTTAGCTGCTCACGACAAAATCTATGTATTACCCACTTCACGTGATTATATCATAGAACCAATTAACCGCGTAAAACGAGGGACGCCCGTATTTGCAAACGTTCGATTGTTTTTAAATAATAATCATAATAATTATTGGTTTCGCTTAATTTAAAACTTTCTTTAAAATTTTAGAAATACGCACTTCAAGGCATACATTTCGATCGACCTAGCGATGTAAATGTTTTTCATTGGACAATTTCGAGTTAACGCCGTTATCGTCAAAATTTATTTTTATTAAATGTTCGGCACGCGAAATTTAGTTGATTCGAGTGGTTTCCGCGCATCGCATATTATCGTAAAATAAACAAACTTAAATTGCGAATTTCGCCCGGGAAACTTCAATAGCTCTTCCAAAGTCACAGGCTAGCACTTAAACTCGCTGATAACTAATTTCGAGACAATAGAGCCGAAAGGGCTTGAAAAACGACCGATTTAGATCAGTAAGTCTAGTTTGAGGTCGAGTTTAACGCCCGAAGAGAAACGCTCGCTCGAGCCGTTCGCATATTCGTTTTAGAATAATCATCCCCCGAGGATGCACTTCTGCTCAACGGACCACATTACGGGAGCACCGAACGGAACTTAACGTTAGATATAATTATATATTGGAAATTATAATATGTATTTAATGGGTGTAAATTTTTAATTCGTTCGAACGTCTCGCGCGAGACTTTCCGGAAAAAATTGTGACGGGTTACACGTGGGACCTTATAAAGTCGCATCCGGAAGCAAATTAAACCGAGGAAACATTTTACGAAGGGCGCGCGGTCGATTCGTCGAAATCGAGATGTTTCGACGCCGAGCCATTTCGCCGCCGGATAATTTTGACGCCATAAAATAAAAAGGAGCGCAAATTTTGACTGTTTTTATTTTCCGACATTTTTCGACCGGAAATACGTTTCTAAAATGATCCGCGATTTACATTCAAAATCGTCGTTTTTCAAAATTTTCCATTTAATAACGCATCCGTTATCAAATAAAAATTATAGCGGGCTATTCGATCGCACGACGTCACACGATCGCGTTGCAATTCGTTCGGGTTGCGGCCAAAATCGACTAAACGGCATTAGTAAAAAAAAAGGCCGAAGTCAGACGGATCGCGAGAAAAACTAAACTGAAAAACTTTAATTTGCCCGAGCTGCGTTTAGTTTCGAATGGCTCCCTTTCTTGAGGCCAGACCGCGCGCTCTACAGTGTGATTCGCGTAAAATTCCCCAGACGAATATTTTGGTAACTAATAAGGATATTGAAATTTGGTATCGGGCGATCACTAGGTACGAGGGGGTAGCTTCAATTTTTGGGCGATTTGCCATTTTTTCGATTTTGGAGAATACCAGATAATATCAAACAGTTTTGTAAATCAAAATTTGGGGAATTGACAACTTGGATTTTTATGCAATTTTTATTGAGGTACGGTCCTAAGTTTGGAAACACCCTGTATACATCTCCATATCGGATTTAGCCATATACGAGATACTACTCATTCCCGCAACAACAATAGCGTAGACAGATAATTACTTTTTAAAGGGAAATTCCAAAATTTCGTTTTTGACGACGAGAGTTCGGTTTGTACACCTGCCTACTACAAAATTTATTACGAAAACAAAATTTATCACTTCCGCAAAGATGTCCCAACAAGAGTATAATTAATTAATTTAATCAGTCCTTTCTGTGCATCTTTCAAATTATGTAAATCAACTAAAGTTATTCGATGAAATTTTGTACTTTTCTTTAAAAAAATAAAAATAAAAACCTCTCGCCCGTATCTTTTTGGCATAAATAGCGTCGACGTTGTAGACGTTAATCAAATGAAGGACTTGGTCGAAAATTAAAATGTTGTCGCGACAGCTTATATTTTACAAGCCCCCGAGGGAACAACTGTCATCTTAAAAGTAACAGCCTCAAATTAATAAAAATTAATGTTGCCACTTTAGCTCGAATACAACATACCCTAATATTATACTATAATTAACTTCCGAAGCGTCGTCGTTCATGCTTTTGAAATGCGCGCGCGTATTTAAGGTAAGCCTACATTATGCCGGACCGCAGCGGGCCGCATCGCAGCGCAACAGAGATTGTCTCATTTAAAATGCACCCCAGTAATCGGTTGAGCTTGAAAGCGACCCGTCGCGGCGCTGTCCTTAATTATGAACTTATATATAAATTCATTTTCGGAAAATTGCTATCCCGTTTAAGTAGATGTTGCATATTAAAATGTTATCGCGCCGTAATGGCTTCCAGAGTCGCGCTTAATGGGGGCTTATTTATAATGACAACTCGGCGGACGCAAATTAACTCCGCGACAAATTTAAAACGAACGCGCATTTCCGGAGAAAACGTTTTAACGAAAACGGGCGCATTAAAAATTTGCAATGTTTAAACTAATTTCCCACTTATCCGCTTATTAAAGTAGGTGGGTGGGTATGTAATTCATTTATATGTTTGAGAGCAAACTGCATTGCGTAAGTGATACGTAAGTGCAACAAGAGTACGGCTGCAAAAATCGGAAAAACTGATAGAAATGAATTTTTTCACTGGATAAACAATTTTATTCGACGTATAATGAAACAAATCGCAACTAATTTAACTGTATTAGTTTTTCCGATTTTTGCAAACGCAGTTTTGTTTTAGAGACATATAGAGAAGAACATCGGAGTTATCGAACACACACCCGTACTTGACGATATCCGAAAAGTTCGTCGACCCGGTAAATTTGTCGAAAAGAACATTCGGCGATTCTAAAATTGTTCGCCGATTATTTAAGAGTTGACGACGTGAGTTTAGACTAGCGCAAACGAGGTTAGCTTAGGTTAGTGTACATAGATAAGGTGAGTTTAAACGAATGCAGACGAGTTATAGAGCGCGTTATACGTTAGTTATGGACCGGCGAATTTTTCATTCGAAAGATCCGTACTCGTCTAACGTAACGTAAGGTAACGTTACGATCGCGCAACCTCAAAAACAATTTACATGGACGCCGGTTAAATGCAGGAGAAGGGACTTTTTCGACATCGTTCTGAAAAGCGACGGCTCGCTTTGTGCCTACATAGACTACAGGTACAGTTCTCTCGCAATTAAAAAATTTCGAAGTGACCCTCGTATAAAATAATTCCGTCAAGTATATTATAATCTATGGATCTAGGTAAGTTCATCGACTGGAAAATCCACCGACCAATGAATTTATCGAATGGAAAATTCATCGATTCTAAAATTGAGCTCACCCCATCTACACTAGTCTAAGCTTACCTAATCTACACTAACCTAAGCTCACATCGTCTGCACTTAAATAATCGACGAACAATTTTCCTTTCGACGAACTATTTTCTTTAATTAATTAATTAGTCAGTTCACGTCGAACTTCGAATACGAATTGAACACGCGCCAAGCGCTCGGTAACAAACGGACCGATTAGCGTTCGATAACATAAATGGTGGTATTTAAACGAATTTTATAACTTGAATAAACGTCATAATCGTCTTATTAAATTAATATCGATCGCCTCTAATTTAAATATTTAGTATTCCTCCGTACACCGGGGGGGTAATATGAAATGTTCAAGGTCGCGCGTTCTAAAAATAACTTTCTTGCCTAATCTGATTTTCTCGAAAATAACGAATTTGATCGAAAATAGAATAAAGAGATATTTCCCAAAGAATTTTGTGAAGATTCTAAAACATGTTTGATGTTTTTGATCCGATTATTAATAAAATGGAATCAGTCGGCGTTTGAAATCTTCCATTGCTCGAACTTCAGTATCTTAAGATCAAAAAAAAACCGCGATCGTAGTCGTGTCCACGCACCTAAGCATATTTCCGTTATCTAGGGGCTGAAATTGAAAAAAATAGAAAGTGGTTCCTTTGGGCTCTGTCTTCGGACAGCGTGTAGTTACACCAGTTCGTTCGTTTATGACTCAACGGAGTGACTAGTGTACTAATTTGAGCATTTTACACGGCGTTCAATTGTTGCAAAGCAAACTAAAATAGAATTCACTCCAAAAACTCCTTAGCGTGTTGTTTCGGTGCGGCACGAAGGGCAAATCAAAATAAATAGGTATCGTAACCTTGCTTTTTGAAAATAAATTAACAACGAGATATCGCGATACACGAATTGAACTTTTGAGTCTCGTCGCCGACGCCGCCTTTATCATCAGAGTCATCGAGAAATATTTTTTTAGTCAAACATAGTGGAACATTTTGCGATTTAAAAAAATCCCTTTCGAAAACCTGCTGAATTTTGAATTTTTCCCGCGAAACCGACAGTTTTCGAGTAAAAAAATAAAATACATAAGTGATCGTGCACTGCAGTGAAACTTGCCGCATAGGTGCAGTCAAGTTCATGTGTTTTGTCCCGCGCCTGTTTTAGTTTTTATCGTAAAAGGCTGAAAAAGAAAAAGATTACTGTCCCTTTTTACAATTCAAAAACAACTGCTACCCCTTCATCTCTCTTGATCCTCTCTCGTCGCTAGTTGGCCTGCGATCACGTCTCGCGGGACAAAACATATGAACTTGACTGTACATACCTATCAATATTCCATTTCTTCGGTAAAAATCATATCTGCTAAATGTCATTGTTCTACATTTCTCCAAGTTTGAAAAATAATATGAAACCTAATTGATTTAAACCTGCCATCTTCCCCTTTTGCGGGATGTAACGCCGATAGGAGGCGTTTTGGGAAAATCTTCCCATAAAAAAATCGTCTTAAATTTCGACAAGGAACAGTCCCTTGAATGTCTTCGCATTAATTATGAATCGTCCCGTATATTTTCGATGTTTACCTTGTAGGTGCTAGTTGATATTTTTCAAGCTATCCGTGAGTCTGTTATGCTCGATTTTTTCCAAAGTTTTGTGACGAAATTCAACCTTTTTATAAAGTTGTTCGTTTCACAACGCAACTCGTGTACGGTGCAAAGATCAAAACCGACAATAATTAACCGCATTATTTTAATTTCCGAATAAATTATACGTTAAAAAATGTTTTTATCGAGGTAAAATTAAAAAAATAATAATAATAATAATCAACTAAAGCAGTTCACAGAAAATTACGTCGCACGTTGAATTTCAGCGCGGGCGCGCGGCTGACAGGAGGCGAACGTCGTAAATTTCCCAACTAAATACATACGCGTTGCAACTGCAAATCAAATTTTCAAAATCATACGCCGGCGCCATCTTGCAAGTGGCAGCTAATAATTTACTTAACCTGTGTTAATATATCGCTGCCGCGGGCCGTAAGTAAGATAGGTACGCGAGACAATTCGGTTTCCGCTAGAAACGCGAACGCATCGAAAATTAGATTTTAACGCCGTTTGCTGCAAAATCAATTTGATTCCGCGTTTGTGCCGAATTAAATACGATCGACGCAAATACATTTTTATGTACGTATAGGTCAACTCCAATGAATAAGGCTCGAGATGACCACACGTACTAATTTTACCGGTATAGTAGTAATGTAACAAATATAATTCAAAACAACATCAAAAATTATTAATTTATTAAAACATCGAGTGCACTCGGATCCGCGTGGCGGCCCCATCGGCGAATATCGAAACTTGTTGCCTCAAAAAATTATACGTCGTTGATGCAGAAAATTGTGAAATTAATGTATATTAAACATTACGTACTGATAATGTACGTGAAAAGTAAGACATTATAGCATCGAAAAAGAGAATTTCTAACCACGCAATAAACTGTCAATGTCAAATTGCGCGCGTGATGTTCATTTGTTAGCAAAATTCGCTCGAATTCAATTTTGACGTGTTAAAAAGTCGAGGCGATTAGTTCCTCGAACCGCCACCGCGAGCACCGGCATCGATAAACGATAAGCTCCGCCCACGTGTGCACAGTCCATATTTTACGACACGCGACAGTGATTATTTCTCGTGCGCTAGCTGACGTGAGCTATTTTAAATGTCGTTGATTTCAAATTTAAATTAAAACTCGCACACGTTCAGTCATTCGGCCGCCATATTGAAAATAAAGGCGTAATCGGTTTTTTTGTTAATTTATCTACGTAACCGCGAGCGTAACAAAAAAATGTATAAAGAGCATTTTTGTAGATAATACAATTCTCTACAATATTTATTAAAACTTTGCGCCGTAACATTAATAATAATTAAAACAACTAGAATGAACTGCTTTTATTCTTAAATCGGTTTCAAGGCCATTTATTGTTCCGTCTCACCATTAGGGCACATTCAAAAGTACATTCCCATCACGCAGATTTCATCGGCAGTGCATTTTCCAGGTACAGTCTTCTAAAAAAGTTGGGAAAAATATAAAAAATAATTTACGATGGCAATTTGGAATCGCGAACGCTCCCCTCTAGGGGGTCTACTCGTTTATTTAGATTTTACATTTTATACGCGTAAAAATGTATTTGCGTTTGTGACGTACGGTGACGTTTTCGCGAATTGGATTTGTGAACTTGCAGCTATTGAAACTTATTTAGATTGTTATAGTTATTTTGGCATTTAATTGCGTTGACATTTTACTGACATTTCCTATTAAAATAACTTCATCGCCCGTCCCTGCGATGCCGACGCCAACGCGACGCCCGACGTGAAAAACAACAGTTTTCGGTTGTAGCGCAAATACGCAGCCCACACGCGCGACTTACCCTCTCGGTACGATTTTGCAAATAAAATTGAAGATGTGCACAAAAAAAAATGAATATGCATTTGCACGGTTCTCGGCGATGCTTTGTTTATGGAACAAATATGCAAATGGCGACCGTTTATTTCCATTCTCGATCGTAAATGATCTCATTTAAAATAGAAAAAAAAAGATCGACTAACGAATTTTTCGCAGAACGATTTTTCGTCAGTCTCGCGACATATGTAGTTCGCGCTGCAAAGGACGTCCGCAGAATTAAATCGAATTCCACTTTATCTTCGGTTCGATGCGATATAAAAATTCCATGTTTCGTTTGTTTTGAAACCGCCAACGTCCGCTCAAAACGATTAACACGTCACAACGCAATATTTCTTTTAAATACGCTATTCGGATAAACGCGTCGCACAAGAAGTTGCTATACAAAAAACATTTTTCATATATTTGTTTTCGTTAGGTTTAAAAAATTATCAAAACTCGTCGTGCAGCGTTATTTTGGCCACCCTGTATATACATTTTATTGTAAATTTCCATCGAACAACCGCGAAGGCGAAAAGCTCGTCAAAACACGAAACAGACAGGGGTCATTCAAAAAAGTGTTAAGCACCGGAATGAGACAAGTGGGCGCGACCAACTGGACGCAGTGACAAGTGGCCGATTTCCCAAATCGTCGAAACATACGGGAGTTTATCGTTTAATAACAAAGTGCGACGAAAAGGGAATAGGAAGATTAGGTTAGTTTAAGTTGATGTAGATGAAGTTAGTTTAGGTCAGTTTAGATTAGTACCTCGTCCTCATCTACACTAACCTAAACTAAACCCATCTTTTGTCGGCGTTTTTACGGTTAATCGTTCTGCAATAAGCCTAATTCGCCTAACGTGCATTGAATTTATAACGACTAAACGGGTACGTACAGGTAATAATAATTTTCGCGCCCGCTTGTCCCAGCGTACATTTGGCCGCGCCCACTTGTCCTAAACCGGTTACCCGTTACGTCACACAGTTAATGTTTGTTTTATTTAATATTTAAGATCGAATTTGCACGAAATCGAAATATTTATTAAAATGTGTGTGGACGTCATCCTAAATTTAGGATAAACAACCTATAGGCACTATAGATATCTGCAAAATAACCATAAAACTCAATTGCTCGAGTTGCACATGAATTTTATAAGTTACATTGTTGCAATTTGTCCCTAAATTAACTTAATAATGTTTGCGAAACGGTTGCGGGTTCGCTCCGAAACAAAAATAAAAATTAAATTGTTTGCTAAACCAAGGTCATCAAGTGTAACTACTGCTTTTATAGTTGTCGGTAATCGATATAAAGCGATACTGTTTTCGGGATTGGTTTCCCGACTCGTTTTTTATTGAGTAATTGCGTTTTATTTAATGGCTGTGACTGCTTATCGTCCGCGCGATGCCGTACCATTTAATGGCTTATTCTTTATTTACCTACCTTCTGAATCTGAAAAAAATAGATACGGGTAAAACTCCCTTCTTGTTTTCTAAAGTTTTTTTTTAATGATCGTGTCAACTTACGTCATAATAAATTATTTCGGAACCTACTTAATTTTGCTAAAATTACTAAAACTTACTTCCTTCCGAACATAACGGAACTTCTGTTCTACTTTTTTTTTCAAACGTAGTACCATTAAAACTATAAAAAAAAGTTTCAAACAACCAACTAATTTCAATAATTAATACACGGGGGTTATTCTTTGTAAAAATTGTAAAATGGAAAATCTCGAATATTTCGAAAACTAGCGGTTTCACAAGTAAATTGTACTCTTACAAAATTATTCGAAATTCGATGCCTAAATTGTTTCCGATGTGTTTCAACGTTCCAGCGATTGAAACGTACCTTTGCGCCTCGGCGCCATCTTTGTACGACCCGTTGAAACGTCGCGAATCGCCGAAAGCTAAAGCTGCCCCTTGTACCCAGCGTTCGCCCGATACCGAATTTCGCCAAAATTTCACGTTAGTCGCCAAAACATTCGCCCGCGGAGTTTTACGCGAATCGCCCTGTAGATACGTTTGCTAGGAAATAGCGTTCGTGCCCGCGCGTCGCGACTTTTCCCGTTTCCTCTAGCGGCCAGTTTTTTAAGACGACGCACTACGGGGCGAACAGGCACGTATCGTCTCAAAATTTAATAACTTTAACAGTAAAACGAATATCGAAGTGAAATTTGGAATGTATGCTACTGAATAAATGTAGTTTTATAATTTATACGGAGTTTATTAAATATTACATTAGAAATATAACAATAATCGTAGGGAAAATGCTCTCTTAATAATCACTATTTAAATTTTCTTTCATTTTGAAATTATATGACACAGACAATTGTTTGACAGTAGTACTAAACTAGTGGTATTATTATGTACCTATCTAAATTGAATTTGAATTTCTTTATACAGGGTTGGGCAAAATAAGCGAAATACCCAATTTCTGACTTTATCATGAGCTGGACTGAAAACTGACCTTAAAAAAGCTTTTGTATATTTTATTTAATATTTAATGACGTTTAGAGATTTTCATTATGTCATATTTTTCAAGATATGATATCATCGGCTATTATTTTAAATGGAACAACACCCTAATTTTTATTATTGATTTGTATTTCCGTGATAATCGTACGACTTTTTGTTCCAATAAATATTGCCTCTGAAATTAGCCCGTTTGGAATTGTTTCATGTTTTATTAAAAAAAAATTGATAGCTGCAGGGTGTTGTAAATAACCACATTTTTAAGACATTTATGCATGTACAAATTTAACATTTTAGGTAAGTATTTTTTATTATAAATCGTTAACTTAACAAAATAATACCGGATGAAATAAAATTTCGAGGGAGTTAATACATTTTCCAAAATAACTCTAAAACTATGACATTTAGATATAGGGAAGTAAATACAACCTGGCCCTAACTTACAGTGCAATAGAATTGAGAAAAATGTAGGTTGGTATTTAAAATTACTAAGATATTAATATTTTTCGGATAACAAGTTTGGCATTTTTTTGAACATCCAATGATATCATAACTTGAAAAATATGACGGATAACGAAAATCTCTAAACGTCATTAAATATTAAATAAAGTACACAAAAACTTTTGTTAAGGTCAGTTTTCAGTCCAGCTCCTAATAAGGCCAGAAATTGGGTGTTCCGTTCATTTTGCCCAACCCTGTATATGTTAAATATACGATAAATATAAAAAGAAACCGGTGCAAAATATTAACAAATATACAAATTATAATCTCATCACGACCACAGATAAAATAATATTTTTCGAAGTTAATTGTTCTTATTGAAATTTTATTACGCAGCGCTCTATTGGAAACCTAATATTTTAAAAAGGTACAAGTTGGTGCAAAATTTTATTGCTGATTCTTAAGGCCTGTTTCAGACGAGGATACGCGTATGCGATTCACGTATCGCGTACAAAATTCTCTTGTGACACTTTTCCGATTAGGCCTTTTCTCGCCAATTCTTGTAGTTAGACAGAATCGGTAGTATATAGCGGTTCGTTGTTTATAGTAGAGTGCTCGAAACTCCGCAAAATGACCTTCGAGGGGCTGTCGGGGTTACAAGATGAAACTTCGACAAATCGAAAGGGTGTATTTGTTTATTTAAAAAGCCAAAAGCTGTCAAAAATCGTCCAGTGCAAAAGGGTACTATCTTCACCGAAAGAGTTATTCAGCGGAAACGTGAACTTTCTTTTGCCGTAAAATTCGTAATTGTTTTTGTGGAATTAATCGTTTAAAAATTTTTGAAAAAACGCAAAATACACACACGGGCTCTTATGGAGAAAAATAACTTTCGGGGCCGATATCTCGGTTCGAACAGCTAAAAAGTTCACTTCAATTTCGCGTTTTTTTACCGTTTATACTGTCATAACTACAAAATAGTACGACATATCGAAAAATGTTATTCTTTAAAAAAGTTTGGTTCGTCCTTGTAGCATCCGACGATAGAAGAATTATATTTTTGTAGGGCTTCATAATTAAGATAAATAATTAAAAGTGAAAACATGTGAAAATTGCATTTTCGAGAGTCGCATTCTCAATTGGTTGCAGTATATCTCCCATCTCACTTTTTCCCGTAGTTCCCTCTCATTCTATATGTAATTCTAAAATAAGCCAACATACTATTATTATTATTATTATTATTGTAAATACACCTTATCCGTTATTTTAATAATTAAATACATAATACAAGAAGCGTTTTGTATTAAATAAATTTACGAGAAGCTCCTATTTCATACGAAAACTACAGCGACTTTACCATTTAATGTCTCTTTTTGTTGATTCATAAATTTCGTTTCATCATATTTTTTACATTGCAGTAGCAAAATGTGAAAAAAGTAGCAAAAATCGAATGAGTTGCATTGGTTCCTGTAAATGTATGGAACAAAAATGTACCAATGCAGTGACAATTCGAAATGTGTCAATGTATGATGAATAAGATGAGTGTTAAAGTATTAAGGGTGTGTAATATCAGGGCTGTTAATTTAACCTGCTAAAAGTACAATTTTTAGCGTAGGTAATACTGAATTTTCATCATCTAATTTTAGTTTCTTCTACATATTCATAATAGTTTGCTTTTCAGCAGAAAAATAATGCCCCAAATGGGGGCGTTTTTGTTTGCGGTGATACTGTAGATGCAATGCACTTGCTCTTGGATTTGAATTTATTACAAAATGATCAGTTTAATTCTAAAAAAATTCTAAAAAGAACTATTTTTCATATTGGTAATATACAAGAAATGACTTTAAAGTCGATAGCTATCAACTGTTACACATGTAGGTAAACATAAATTACCGGAGATTTAATAGCGCGTACGGCAAATTACCCAGCGTAAACTAATCTCGCAATTAGTCAATCGGTGAGCGCGTTTTTTAAGTGAAAATTTTAATTTACTCCTCCTAATTAAGAAACAGAGTATAGCATGTTGTATGTTTATAAAGAAACAGAGTATAGCATTTTGCTATCGCTTGGCGGCCGACGTTCACGAAATACTCAAATTTAGTATGCGACGCTGTCTGTATGAAGCGAGTATCGCCGTCTGAAAGATCCCATATATTGTAATGTTAGTTTTGTATCCTTCACACACAAAGAGTTTTCATATTTTCCGACTGACACCGATCCTACAGTCGACGAGGTCCGAATTTTCGAGATTTTAGAAGTCTGTATGCGATACCGTGTGAAGGCTGTATCAAGCGTCTGAAAGCTTACATTTGCTATAATGTTAATTCTGTATCAAGCATACGAGAATCGCATACGCGTATCATCCGTCTGAAACCACCCTAAAGGAGAAACTTCGACGAATATAAATATCACAATTTCTAGACATCGGCAAAAAGCGCTTGTTACTAAATGTCTAATGCAAGTTTATAAATTGTAAACAATTAAATCGTTGTGCTTCTCAATTTCATTTGAAACAGTTATTAAATATAAAGAACCCAAATTATGCATTTACATAGCAAATAGATATTCTTTTAAGCTAATAAAACAAAAATAATATCTAGATTCAACCTATAACACATTATAATAGGAGTCCAAAGTTTCGCGTAAAATGTAGTAATAGATCTGTTGTTTGTAAAATGTTCAACTTTGAGGCCTTTATAACAAATTAACGGAAAAACCTACAACAAATATAATCAATAAATATATAAATTAATTTTTCTTTTACTTCTACAACATACTTGACAATATTGAATTTTGAGATGATATATTTGCTAGTTCGTCCCATAGTGCGACGTACCGCGCACTTACCTACCCGAATAAAAAAAATATACACTTAAGCTTTTCTAATCCTCATCTATTCAATGACGGTTTTTAAAGAAATAACAACAATAAGAATTTTCGCAATTCAATTTGCCCAACGACTCCTCGCGACTACATAAAAATGTAAGAAGTCTTGGCGAATTCCCAGCATGAAGATATTTCATTGTCAAGTCGAGCGAACGCTATCTTCAGCAACTCGCTGCTTTAATTAAAATGCCCTCTCTAATCCGCAATTCTTCCCGTGCATTATATATAGTACGGAGAATCTCCCAACATTTCGCAACCGAATACGGAAACCGATTATCGTCCTAACGGTATCGGCAACTCATTTAATTCGCATCTTGTTGTTAAAGAGTTTCCCGATAACGTGCGAAATGGATAAGTTGTTGAATAAACACTCGGTATCGCACGTCGCGTCGCCGACTAGGAATAAGCTGTTTCTCGTTTAAATTTTCCTACTTCCGAGGCGAAGGAGTTTCCCGTACTAATGCCATCACGTGCGTCTTATCTATCTTATTTGCCGACGAATTTACAGTCGTTCCGTAAACTTAAACCGTTTAAACGTTACGGTACATTTACCTTGTTAAATTTAATACGTAATTTTATGTTGTTATGATTTAATCGTGTTAAAGATCCCGTACATTCGTAATATTGTGCATTTAAAGGGGCCCATAGACGACACGATCAAGTCGTTCTTGTCACGGAGCCGAGCTTCTTATTAAAATTTAATGAATTATTTCGACGTCAAATACTATGGCAAATAAAGCGAAGATAATCGCAATCAAAACGCAAGAGAATTTAAAAATCGAATCATTGTCGATATGGTGTCCTTTCCGATGGCTTTACAATTTTGTGGGAAAAAATCACACGGACTGGCCAATCGCGGGGCCGCACGAAAGGACACCATTTCGGAACCAAGCATTGCGCGCTGTAATGTCTTTGCGTACGACCGGGCCTGCGTCGAATTGTCTTGCGTCTCGACGGCCGCGCCGAAACGTTCGGCTCCCCCACAAATATAGTCAGGCCGATCGGACTAACGACGACCGCTCGAATTAACCGGTTGACGACTAAAACGATTAAACGGCTAGAAATTTCAGGTATTTTCACCATCAAATTAAAACTGCAATTTCCAATTGCGAGCTCCCAAATCGCGATTCCGGGACGCAGGAAAAAGGACGGAAACGTCGCTTTTAAAAAAAGCACCGAAATAACGACGCCCTCCAACGCGAACCGAACAATGGCGCGTCTCATTTTATTAATTCCGGAGAACGCAGATATTACTTTCTCTTGCACATTAAAGCGCAACCTTCGAACCGATGCCGATGATAATCTTTTTTTTTCAAAGACGTTCCCGTTTCCTTACAAAGCAAACGTAATCTTCAACGTTCGTTGTTACATATTAAAGGTTGCGTTTGTGTTAAATATGCAACCCCATCAAAATTACCATTCGCGAAACAGCCAGGCAATCGGCCAAAAAAGTATTGCGCGCGCCCGAAGCGATCGGCATTTGGTTTTAAGATCTCGGTGTGGTCAAAATTGGAATTAATGGTTGCATTCAGGGAATGGTAGCGCTGTAGCGATGCTCTGAGTGATGTCTGCTTTACTCGCAGTGCTGCAGCGCTTTAAGGTGCTCGCACATTTGTACATTTTTGGTATTGCGCAACCTGGAAAATGGCGCAATTCTATTATTGCAATGTGTGAATAACTTTGCAAGTTTAAAAATTGCGCGATTTTCAAAATGTGACGCAACTTTGGGTGTTTCTGACATTTAAAAAATTGCCACGTATGAACAACGAGAAATAGTAACATTGCGCAATATTAAAATTGACCGACGTGTTGGTTATGAATTGTTGCCCCACTCCTGCTTTAATGCAATTCTGCTTACGTGTACTTTAACGGCGGTCGTCGCATCGAGTTCTTATAATAATTTTGTTATAATGCCGACTACCCCTAGTAAAAATAAATGGAAGTCGGAAGATACGTTACGGTTGATACAATTAGTTGAAGACCGACAATGTTTGTGGAATGTGGAATTACCAGACTTTCGAGATCGTATAAAGCGTGAAAAAGCAATTTCTACCATCGCCGACGTTTTAAAACTACCAATGGAAGAAATTAAAAAAAAAATTCATAGTTTGCGGACACAGTACACCAACGAACGTTCAAAGATAAATAAATGGAAAAGCGGGGACGGTGCAGCTGACAGATATAAAACCAAATGGGAGTTCTACAACGCCCTACAGTTTATGTTCAAGCATAGTTCAAAAACTGAAACACTTGATTCAATGGTAAGCAATCATTTATTTATTAAAATAGTACATATGTCGTGCGGTAGTGCTTACAAAATCAAATATATTGCCGTTGCCATGATACTTGTCCTTCACGGCAAAAATAATTTTTAAACTCGTCACGTGTATTCTTTGCTGCTAGGCTTATTCCTCTTGCCAATGGTATCAACTGGGATTCTTCCGTACGCCAATTGCCTCTTGTAATAACACCATCGTCGTTCTCCACATCAAAAGTACCTCGAGGTGCATATATTATTGCAGACTCTTTACGTGACATTATAAAGTTATGAAGTGCGGCAATTGCACATACGATTGTTGCCATTTGTTTGGGTGACAGTTCCACACTTCTTCGTAAAATTCGAAAACGAGCTGAACAAATACCAAAAACGTTCTCGATAATTCTTCTTGCACGAGATAAACGGTAGTTAAATATTCTTTCTTCTACGCTCTGGTTTCTAAAAGCAAACGGTTTCGTGATATATGGTTTTAATGCAAATGCATCATCTGCTACTATAACGAATGACACTGGTATGTTTCGTCCAGGCAAAGGTCGTGGATTTGGGATACTCAGTGAATTAGTTGCAATTGCACCTGCCAGTGAGCAATTGTTGTACACTCCACCATCAGAATCATGCCCAGGTGAACCAACGGTGATATAAATGAATTTATAATTGGCGTCTGCCAATGCCATTAACACAATACTGTTAGTACCCTTATAGTTGAAATATAAACTGCCACTATTTGGGGGTGCTTTAATGTTTATGTGTTTTCCATCCAAAGCTCCCATGCAGTTGGGAAAATTCCAGTTATTGTTAAAATCATTGGCTACTGTCGTCCATTCAGCTTCTGTATTTGGCATCTAGGTAACAAATAAAAACATGAAGTAGTCATTTGTTATTTTATATTAAAATGAGTGCAGCAGTTGTACACAATAGTTTCGAGAAAGTGATTTTGGACATAAAAATTAATTCTAATCAATTTCTTGCAGACTACAAGAACTGTTTCTGAGACACACATTACTGATGGAGATGGAGATACTAGCAATAACAATGATGAAAGAGCAGTAAATGATAATCCTCGCGAGGTTCATGATCATCTTCACGAGATTCGTGATCAACCGCACGAGGTTCGTGATCAATCGCACTCACACTCACCATTAAGTGACGTACCAACATCTTTAAAACGAAAAAGAGCACAAAATAGTATTGATTTGCAAGAACTAGCAGCGATCAACCGTTGTGTTGAAGTTTTGAATGCGCCAAAAACGGTAAAAGACGAATATGCAGTATTCGGAGAATATGTCGCAAATGAATTACGACTATTAAAAGATGTGGAAGATGTACAATTCACTGTAAAAAGTGCAATTCTAAAAAGTATTTTAGAAGCGAATACTGCAGCTCATGCTGCAAGAAAATTGTATAAGCTTTGCTCTCTTTCACCAGCAACAGTGCCATCATCAACCGCAACCATCTCTCATTCTCCATCTTTACTATTGTCATCAGAAAGCAATTCGTCGCCAGAAATTTATGATGACGTGTCTACTATTAACACATTTGAAGTATTGGAATCACAATATTCAGGAATAGCCTTTGCGGAAAATAATATGTAAATATATTTACGCATAACTATGTATTAACAACTGTTTTGTTTTTGTACTTTTTTTCATAGATATCAATAAAACTTAATATTCTATACCTTTAAATAGTCGTCCTTTAATACGTCATAAATGGCTTTGCAGACCTCCGGTATTATTAGTGATAGAGTATTCGTTGGTATACGAAACAGATACATAAGTGACTGGTAGCTATCACCTGATAAAAATACACTATACCCTATTGTACAAGAATGATAATAACAAACAATCGTTTACTTAATACAACCTTTACAGGTCGCTTACCTGTTGCTAAGTATCGTAATGTTACAACTAGTCGTTCAGTAGGAGTCAGCGCTTTTCTCATAAACGTGTCCTTTTTTTTAATAAATAATCAAAATCGGTCCCGGATAATCGCAAAAAATTTTTATAAAACACTTCGTCGCCATCTCGTAATTCTTGCAATAAATTATTAACTACTCCATAGCGGTCACGATTTCGAATCCATTCTTTCACCCATATTCTTTTTCTTGTACGGTTTTGACGTCTTCTGTGTCGTCTTCGCAGTAAAACAATTGCTAAGCAAGCAGCGGCTTGTATTTTATCATCTTCTTCGGCAGAATACATATTTTATATTTCAATAATTTTATAATTTTTTTAAATGTGAGAGCAGAACCGTTCAACATAACATTGACTGAAGAACAACGAATAAAATTATAGGTATCGACATATTAAAAGTGGCAGCTTAAGTTGCACAACGAAAAATGTCGAATTGTGTGTGAGTAGTCTTGCAACTTTAAAAAGCGCCAGTGCCACTTTTAAGTTGCGCAATTCATTTATGGCGCCATTTTAGACATATTTTTGGTTACGTGTGAATACAACTTGCAATTTTACAATTGCGCCATGAAAAGTTGCTCCACAAAAATGTACAAGTGTACGAGTACCTTTAGTAAAGCATTAAAGCATATAAATATTCCGCTTTAACGCTTGATAACTAAATAAAGCAATGACGCATCCATGCGTTCTAACCTAACAAATTATGTTGCTTGTGTATGTTTTGGTTTATGCAAAAAATAAAGATGGCTTATAACGTTACAATTCGGAGACGAAGTCATTTCCCTTGCAGTAACTTAAGAAGAAAGGTTGAAGATATTACAAGGTAAGTTTTACATAAAAATTTGAGTGTTTTACAAACAAAATTGCCAACCTAAGAATTAAAAGCTGAAAAATAACTAGTACCGAAAATGTTTATTCTCAGACAAGATAAAGCGTTACAGCGCTGCAGAGTTTCGACGCTACAATTCCCTGAATGCGACCAATATAATATACATTGCAACATAACCTATATGGTTAAAAACTCCTAACGTTTAAAACTGCCGTAACTTAAACATACGAACATCGACGCGTTTAAGACAGAACGACGCGAGCGTCAAATTATATGAAAATTATTTAAAACTGCAGTATCGCGCAGAATTCAATTCTGCGCCGAACTGTTTACGTGCCATATTCGCCAAAACGTTTGTTTTAGCGGAATATCAATTTCAAAGTTTGCAACAGCGCCAACCGTCAAACTTCTAGTCGTTTAGTTTTTTAGCTCTCCCGTTTTTTTTGCCAGACGCAAAATTTTCTATTCATAAGTCGACGGACAAGTGTAAACCATGTGTTTAAGTTGCGGCAATTTTAAAAACGTCGGACCTCCCCTCGAAAGGTCGCCTGTAAAATTCGAAATCCGAACTCGACGTGGAGGAAACCGGCCGCTCGAACTGTCCTTGCAAAAAGGTCTTGCGGCAGTCGACGCGTCGGGCGCGCAAGCAATACTTCTTCGACCGACTGTACTGCGCGTTATGTAAATATACAAATTACTTCGACCGCTCCGTAATTAAACGGTTTCTGTTTACAAATTCAGCGGCAATTTTCAAGATACGTTCGTTTTAACGGTTTCAAATTATTCTGCCTTTTCGCAATTCTCATTTTCGATCTCCCGTTTCGTTCTTCTTAATCGATATTTGCGAGAGAATATATCAAGCGCGATTAATTTTTTAAACGCGTACGGCACTTTACAGTGCGACGCGCGACGTTCCGATAAGTGTCGCGGGCGTTCTGTGGCGAAGAGTGGGGAGGGGGCGCACCCCCCCGCGCGCGCTTCCACGCCAGTTCGCGTAAAATTTTAATAAAGTAGCGGTTTCGGTTTTACTGCTTTCCAAACTATGCGTTTTATACACATCCAGACAATCCGGGATTCCTTTTGAATTTAATTAAAATTGTTCCATTTGTCCGATTGTGAGTGAACAGTCTCGGCGATTTTACGTCGTTATGTACGAATTTATTTGCGGATATAAAGATAACCGAGTCGAAGATTATGTACAATTGGATGTTGATTCGAAATGACCGTATAAGCCAGTGTTTGTTAACTATTATTTGATTTTTAGTGGTAGTTAATTAGGTAATGGACGACGGCAGCGGCGCGGCGTCGCCGTCGTTTCTATTGCATATTAAACGCATATCCAACTAATTCGTTGCTGTTTCGGTTTTTCGCGATAAATTGGCCCATTAATGTTATTGAAATTACAGTTTAATGAGGCGCGTTTCGATTATCATCAGTAAATTAACGCAATGAAACTGTAGGTCATTAGATCAAAAAGTAAAACTTCTTATGTGTGCGGCAAAGAGCGAAAGCTGACGTTGCACGCTTAGTGTGTGGGCGAAGAAAGAAGGGATAGCCGTCTCGCCACCTTGACGCCGACGCCGTTGCGCCAAGAAGTGCCGCATAAGAAGTTTCACTTCAAAAACCATAATTAGGGCTACGCCACGTGCGTGCAACTTTCTAACGAATGCAAGAGATGGCGATCCCCTAAAGTGTATAGTCAACCTACAAAACATTAAAATCGTGGTAGGTAAAAATGCGTCTACAAGTGCATGACCAGAAGGTACCTCACCATTCTCGACAGCGGTAGCGAAACATTTTTGATATAGTCGCTTTTATGACAAACAAGTTACAAAGAAATATCTTTTGTGCTTTTCGAAAAATCGCGCTTCCTATCTTGTTGAACGTACAGCATTTCATCTATGTAAACAACAATTGACCGAAATTAAAATTTATCTCGGGCGCCACAAAATAGAAGGCGCCGCGTGGCGCCCTTTCGCCCCGCCTCCCCAAACTGAGTTCGAAAATAAATAAATAAAATAGGGTAGCTAAGTATGTTTTTTCCAGAAGAAGTTCGGTTTTGGAAGAACTTTCGGAACCTGCGCTTTTTAAGGGCCGATTCGCCGATCTATTCTAAAATTTAAGTAGGCACAACTTGACTACTAAATTTTCCTTGGACGTCACTGAATTCTCATAGATAAAGCAACCCTTAAATCCGACTAAGGGGTCGGTTTATCAGTCGCCTATTAACGTTAACTAGCTGCGAGTTGTCGCGAGCTGTTCAAAACAGGAGATTAAGCGATTGAAAAATCGACCCCAGAAAACTTGAATTCTTGATTACGTCCCGTTACTAATTATTCGATCGTTACCAACTAAACCGTTACTACTCGTTACCGTTGTCTATATACGAAAGCACTGTATTTGTTCGAAGAATTTTGTTACACAATAAACTCCTCTCGTCTAATTTGGGAACAATTAAGAAATAATTAAACTCGCTACCTTTGTAAGAGACGCATATCTGCAACGTATTTACTTAGATAAAACCGTTTCGCGTGGAATGCGGGCGAAGCGTCGTTATCGTGCCTCTAAAGAGCGTTCTCGGAGCTTGCGGAATTTTTTTTTTAATGGCGTTTAATTATTTGATAGCTATCGCAACGTAGAAATATACGACCGCGCGCAAGCCTCGGTATCGAATTTTCATGTCGCATGTCAAAATAATAATATTTACGAAAGAAATTTATAAAAATTTTTAAAAAAAATTATCACTTTTTTTAGATTATCGCGAAAACGGCGCGTTCTATCGAAAATTATAAAGAGACATGATCGATAGAGAATTTTATGCCGATTCCAAAACATATTTTACATTAGCGATCCGATGATTAATAACCGAGATGGGAATTGTTTTAATTTTTGAACGGCCGCCATTTTTAAACGGGCAGGTCGATTTGGCTGGTTAACAAACTCGTCCTTCGTTTTCATAAAGACAATAAGCCGTCTCGATTTCAGTCTCCTACAATCAAAATTGCGACCGGAATCGTGTCCACAAGAAATTGATTGGCCGACTCAAAATGAATTACCTATATTTTCGTGATCTAGGGGTCCGGGTGCCGTCATCAGACAGGCTGCAATAGCTTTATTTTCCATGAAAATTCGTTAAAATCTTTTAAAGATAATAATAATCAACGGGAAACAATTATAGTTCAAATATCATCTGACGCGAACATCTTAACCATCATTCAACAAGCGAATTAACCGGCTTCGCTTTAAATAAATAAATATAAGTAATACGCGCTAGGTTAAAATCGCGTGTTATTTTAACAAATTATAATTAATTATTATGTAAATAGCAGACACAACAAAACTAGGTATGTATTTAAAAAATTTACCAATAGGTAAGCGATAAAACTACGATCAAGATATGAGAAGAGGCTCTAGGATCTTAACAGATAACAATTAGATAACAATTTTTATTTATTTTATAACGTTTAATGATGTTTATCGCGAAAACCTGAAATCTGGAGAAAAAAATCTTTAATGATAATCAAAGTCGCAATAACCCACCCACAGATTCGGCGCGCGAGGATTCTCAAGGCAAAAGCCCGTCGCTCTGTTTATTCGCAAACTTAAGAGTCGCACCTCGTATACGGGGTGTTTCGGAAAAACATGGCAATATTGCCAGGAGCGATGGAACGGCGAAAAATACGTGGAGTTTGTTAAATACGCGTTCGCCTTGAGGTCGTCCTGATATTGAACCGTTGGCCGAATTTCGCTCTTCATTTTTTTTTTGACTTTTTAAGCTGTTATAGTTGTTGTCGGTTAAAATTTCTACTGCAAAAACGCCTTGTATACGTTTATATCAAAAAAAAAATGATAAAAACGTGAAATAAATTAGCTGCTTAAATTGAGCAGATCAATGTAAGCTGATTTGCATTCGCCATGGAACTTAGCATATTATGCCTAATCGAATAATGATTGCCTAAATTGCCTGTATGTATGTTGTTTATTGGCGTTTAAATAAAAAACGCGGATAACGAAATCGCGTGAAACGGGAACTATTTGTATCTATAAGTTGTTGTATAAAATTGTTTTCTGTACAGTCAAGTTCAAAATTAATGTCCCGAATCGTAAGCATTGCGCGGGCAATACGTGGGGACAACGAACAAATCTACAAAAATTACTTACGATGTGTAACGCGAATTATAAATGCAATGTTACTTCGTTAAATGTTCAGTTCGTAATTTGTTTGTTGTATCGTGCGTGTCCGCGCAATGCTCGCGATTCGGGACATTAATTTTGAACTCAACTGTACATGCATGACCAAAAAAAAGTCCCGAAATAAAAGATCAATTGTCTTAATATTTCTAAAGTGGACCCTCTGAAATTTTTACGGGGAGGCCGAGCGCGTCCCGCGTGGTTCCGGTCACTTCTGCAACATCCCCTTTTCGTATACTTGTTGTTCTGTTGTACTTAAAATGCGTATTTTTTACCAATCTCACAAGCGTCGCCATTTTTTTTAAGATAATTTGTTTTACGCCGAAGTCGATAATTTAATATTTGGCAAAACGGTGTACATATGTATAAAACGTATCGTAAGTAACGGGCCGATTTATAAAACTTGCGTGGGAAGCGCACTACAACCGAGAGGCAAACAATATTTTAACATAAAATGTTCGGGAAAAAAACATCGAGCAGTTTGAATTTATTTACTGTCAACCTTATTCTTAAATAAATTTCGTTTTTTCGGGTCCTTTGTGCTTGTTGTTTTGAATAAAAGCATGTTTTTCTATTACTATAACGTTTGAGATTTCAATAATTCTATATTTATAACAAAAATATACGTTGCATATTGTGTAATAATTTTTTTATTATATTTTTGTCTACGATTTCTATTCACAATGACTCTTAAACTAATTTACCAAAAACATCGAGGCATTTTAAGAAATTCGAGCTAAAATAATCAATAGGAAGTGGAGACTTCGTAAAGTTGTTAATTAGACCTTGCCGTTTCTATCGAAAAGCGTAGTTTATTTTCGCTAATTAATTAACATCGAGTTTACCCGGTAGAATAAACTTTGTGAAGCCAGCACGCCGAAACCGTCGAGTTTATAAAAAAAATTATAAGAACATAAATTGTAGGGAATGTTCCTAGTTTATTTTGTCGTATGAGTGTTTTTGTCGTAAAACGAACGGCGTGGGAGATTCTGGTGAAAAACGAATTTTTGGCCGTCTATTCCTCGCGAGGGCGGCCGAAGCACGGCCTGAATTTATGGGGGACTTTTGACGTGATAGTCGGCAAGGTCTGCACTTCCTACTAGTTGCATAATAAAACGCCTGGACTATAATAATATAAGGCCTTGGGTCGACCTTGAGCTTAAAAATCTTCTGCGTTAAATAAACGCCATCTTCGGGCAGCCGACAAAATACTTTTCTAATATTTCGTCGTCGATATTTTTGTGGAATGTCACTCGTACTCGATTATCAATATTATTACTATCTGTATTTGACGTTTAAAACTTGAATGGGTAAATAAAGGTTATTTCGTTAATTTAAACAAACGTTTGTTGTCGTCGTAATAAAGCGCGAATAATTAGAATGTACGGCTCAGGTGGAAGCGTCGTTAATTCTTATTTTCTAAATTTATTTTTCAAGGCTTTTCCAAGTATTAGATAATGAAAATTATGAGCAGGCCGTAAACGTCCAGTCAAACGCCTGCGATTAATTAAAGATAACATTTTACGACACTCGAAAAACTATAAAAATTAAAACGCGAGTGCGAGGAAATGTGTTTCACTATATATATATATAGTAATTTTAGTGTTATTAATTGAAAATAAAATCGTAAGATAAATACATAGAAACGTATCGGACTTTTAAGATGTCTGGAAAATTAAAGTTCTAAATTTAGTTTCGAGCGGCATGTGCGGATAATAAACGTACCAGAAAATATCTATCGATCGCAAAAATAAATACGGGGCGTTTCGAAAAAATACGGCGATATTTCCGGGGATGATGGGACAGTGAAAAATTTAGTGGGGTTCGCCCGAAGGTCGTCCGTTTTCGAGGTACGGGACGTTGAAAATTAATCGAAAAAACTATGAGCGATTGGAAGTACAGTGGTACCTCGACATACGAGTTTAATTCGTTCCGTAACCTTGCTCGTACGTTAAATTGCTCGTAACTCAAAGCAATTTTCCCCATTGAAATTAATTGAAATGCCATTAATCCGTTCCAGCTCCCAAAACACCACCTCAGTTGTTTTTGTTAAGTGTTTTTGAATAAGAAAAATGTATTTACAAGAAGAAACATTTATTTATAAATAACAAATACATATTCTATAAAAACATAATAAAAGAAAAAGTGAAGTGCTTACGGAAGCGCTTAATTTTCGTCACTGGTCTTCGCTTTTTTTCGTCACGCTTTGCTCATTTTCACCTGCAGATTTGTTTCTTTCTCCCTTTCAGGATATTGCGGAAATGAGTTAGGCAAGTTTCGTTGAACAACTCCGATGCACGACCAGTTGCAACTTTTTCGGGGTGATTTTTATCCACGAACTCTACAACTTTCTCCCACATTCCCAAGATCTCCTTTATATCTCTTGTAGAGATAACCTCCTCCACCTCTGGCTCCTCTTCAAAACCAATTTTTCGTTGAACCACCGTATGCTGCTGCGAATGTAGATCGTGTAACTACTCGGTTGTCAGCTCCTGAGACTGTTCCTCGACGAGTTCGTTCACATCTCCCTCATACACTTCCAGACCCATGGATTTTCCCAGAGAAACAATCTCCTCTACCACTGACACTTCGGGTTCCAATCCTTCGAAGGCCCTTTCAGCTACAGCCTCAGGCCACGGCTTCTTCCATGCAGAGGTTAAGGTCCTCGTTGTAACACCCAGCCAGGCCTGATCAATAATTCTTAGGCATATCACGATGTTAAAGTGGTCCTTCCAGAACTCTCGAAGGGTAAGGTTTGTGTTCTCCGTCACCTCAAAGCAGCGCCGAAAAATGTGCTTGGTGTACAACTTCTTAAAATTAGAAATCACCTGCCGATCCATGGGCTGCAGGATAGGAGTGGTGTTGGGTGGTAGGTAGAGAACCTTTATAAACTTGAACTCTTCGAGTAATTCATCTTCGAGATTTGGTGGGTGAGCAGGGGCATTGTCGAGGACGAGAAGGGCTTGCATGGGTAGGTTGTTTTCCTGTAGATATTTTTTAACAGAAGGGCCAAAAACCAAGTTTATCCACTCCACAAAGAATTTCCTGGTTACCCACGCCTTCGGATTTGCCCTCCACATAACTTGCAGTTTTTCTTTTAAAATCTTATGTGACTTAAAGGCTCTGGGATTTTCCGAATGATATACTAGCAGAGGCTTGATTTTGCAGTCGCCACTCGCATTGGCGCAAAGTACTAGAGTTAATCTATCCTTCATGGGTTTGTGACCTGGCATCGTCTTCTCCTCTGCCGTTATGTAAGTCCTATTCGGCATCCTTTTCCAGAAAAGCCCTGTCTCGTCACAGTTGAAGACTTGCTGGGGGATGTATCCTTTGGCTTCTATCAGTTCGGAAAACGTTTTGATGTAAACCTCAGCTGCCTTCACATCCGAACTTGCTGCCTCATCATTCCATGTCGGAGTGAATGCCGGTCCTTTTCCTAAAGTTGTCAAACCGGCCCCAACTGGCTTTAAACGAGTCTTCCGATTCCTCGTTTGTGGAAGTGTGTGGGATATGCTTCAGCAAATCACCGTAAATCGCTCGTGCCTTCTCGCATATGATGCTTTGTGTTAAGGTTCCTCCTTGAAGCTGCTTCTCTGTCACCCACACCATCAGTAGTTTCTCCATCTTTTCATGGAGAGAGGTCCGGAGCTTAGAAATTATTGTAACGCCCTTAGCTGGCGTTATACCCTTTATCAACTCCTTCTGTTTAAGCACAGTACATATCATTGATGTGCTACGCCCGTACATTCTCGCCAAGTCAATTACTCGCACACCTTGCTCATGTTTTTCTATGATTTCACGCTTTAATTCAATAGACATCATCTTCTTCTTCGGACCCATGGTTATAAAAATAAATGTGATAATGTTTTGTAAATGTACAAAAAGCAAAAAACGCGAACCCAACTTATCAAAAATGCTTCGAAAACGAGGGAAACAAGCACACAGACTGAGGTCTAGTCTGAGGTGGGAGAAACTGTTAGATGCTGCACACGACACCAACATGCGCCCCGCATGTTGGGGTCGTGTGCAGCGGTGTAGTGTGCGATTCCTCGTATCTCAAATCTTGCTCTCATCTCAAAGCAAAATATCGCTCGCTCGGCGGCTCGTATCTCAAAACACTCGTATATCGAGGTACCACTGTACTCGTGTTCACGTGAGTCGTGGAAGACGTTAGTTACACAACGTTCACAATTAACTTTTTTTGAGATCGTGTTCGTAGACATGGCAATCGGAAAAACTGAAAGTTCACGACGGCGCTTTTGATGCATTCGAAAAAAATGCATTACGAAAAGCAATTTTTAACGTCCTCGAAAAGGGACGACTTTCGAGCAAATGCGTATTAAGCACCCTGTATAACGACTCGGTGGTCGTAAAAATAAAAAATTTCATCAGCCGATGGATTCGAAGTTTAATGGGCGTTCGCGACGAAAAGACTATAGACTTAATTTATTTTTGTGCGAAACGCGGAACTTAACGGCCATGTATTAAAACGGCATCAAGCTCGCAATTCCGTTCATCACTGTCGCCGAAACTCTCTCCTCACGTGTGTATATTTTAAATTGGAAACATCTCGCACTTGACACGTAGAATAATAGTAGACAGTGCCATAAAAGGCAATATTTCATTCCTTTCTGAATTTACTTTCAAGTAAAGACGTAGCTATAACGAAATGTTGGAGCATTACATTACGAGAATGCAGACATTTGTTTTGAATTACCGCTATTCGTATATTTTTCGGCAAAACAAACATTCGAGATCGTGGATTCTATAACAGATAGTTAACGGGAAATCGAAAGTAAAGACGATGTTATATTGTGCCTAAATAAACGACAAACAAAAGAAAATTGTACAAAACGTTTTTACGAACTTAATATTATAAGAATTATTACAGCCGAAAATTCTACCTATATATCAAACTGTCTATGTTGATAAATTGTCGCTAGAGCGGCGATTTTCTTCTTAAAACTTGAAGAAGAAACGCCTTTACTTCGTAATATAAACCCCATTAATTTCGGTTATAAATATTTTGCCGAAAGTTAAGTTCCCCGAAATAACATTCTCGTGTAGGTATTTTTACGATCTGTTTAAACCGACGACGACTTTGCACGCCTACAAATAACATAAAATAATCTATTCTCACCTAATTATACGGGGACACGTGATATACGGTTCGTTCGGTTTATCGCTCGTGTGCACGTCATACTCATTTTATTACTAAACATTTTGATTTTTCGCAGATTTAATTGCTTAATACATTGTTTCGCGAATTTAAAGTCGCAAATAAAACAAATATCGAGGAATCAAAAATATGCCTGTAATAAAACGTGCATGACGTCCAGAGTCACTAGTCGAAAACTATAATTATCGAAACATCGTTTTTCATCGAATTATTTATTTTCAGCCATAAAGGTCTGCTCCGACATAGTTTACGACCTGTTAAATGCAATCCCGCTTCCATAATCGGCACTCGTGGTCATTTTTTATTTAAAGTTCACGACCGATTCAAACTTTCTCCAACAAAAAGGGAAGATAAAGTGGGCCATTTGCGAAATATTCTCGTTATTTAAACGCAGGTCGAAACGATCGGCCATCAGTCTGCGCGCGACTTGAAAAGTTTTTTGAATACCCACATCAGCTAGTCGTTCTTATTCTCCTTGTATGCATTTAATAATGGATTTTACAAATAATAATAATCGACAGATTATAAGTTAGTTATAACTATTTTTATTATACCTACTTGAGCTTTCTGTAAATGAATTTTGATGAAATTCAATTTTCGTAAAATTGAAAACTGAAAGGTTTAAGAAATTATAACGTATTGCTAAACAAAGTGCGACGCTATTGTATTCGGGTCGGGGTGGAGTAAAGTGAGCGCTATACCCCGCCTATTATTACTACAAAACGGTATTCTAATGGGAATTACGTAATTAATTTTCTTTTTTTCATCATATGCTTAAAAGACGTATTGCAAAATGTACGAAAAAGACATAAACGACTTAAGTTTTGATATTTCATTGTAAAGATGTTTATAGTTGTATTTAGAAACGCACAGCCGCTTAGCCGCTTACCCTGTTGTATTCAAACTTTTCTTCCACTAATACATAGTACCGTTAAATCTGTAAAAAAAGAAACGTTCCTAACAACCAACTTAAATAATTAATAAAAAATTGTAAAATGGAAAATTTCCGCTGCGGCGCCATCTTAGCACATCTTAGCAAAGTTGAAGCCACCCCTTCTAATTTAATGATCACCTCCGTTGCCGAATTTCAATATCCTCGTTAGTTACCAAAGTATTCGACCGGGTAGTTTTATACGAATCGCCCTGTAGATAATTATTGTTGTACGACCTTATATTTTGTCGTGGGGCGGCTTCGAACAGTGAAAAGCGAGTTTTGTATCAAATTATTTACGAAATTGTTTAATTACTTATATGTATAATTAAACAAAGATGCCGTACAGCTAATATTAATTAAATGCGCTTTATGTAGAAGATACGCTTTTAATATAAAATACTAATTAGGACGCGCTCCAACTAAATACCTACTAATTGCGATGTTTTGTATTCGAACGATACCTCTGCCAATTTCAGCTTGGATTCGCGTTATTATTAATAAAATTATAAGCGTTACGATCTGATGCATAAACATTTTTATTATTATAAACATTGTCTATTCGTCTAAACTTTGCAAACGCCCTATTAAAGCATTAGCAATAATGAAAATCTTGCCTAACCTCTTCAGTACTCGCGTGGGATGCATACGTATCCCATCAGTTTCGTCTTACCGATTTTAAGTTATCGGCATCGTTTTTCGATGGGTTACATTTGTATCCCGTGCCAGTTTTGTAAGAATTACGATCATAATATTATTGTTTTTGTCTATATTTATTTACGTTTTTTTTTTAAAGTTAATTCAGTTATGAGTAGGTAATAGAAGTAAAGACCCTTCGGCTGAAGAGCCGAAGAGAACAGAAGAAGAAAGTGAATTGGGATTTATGCTAGCTCTGGATTTTATGAAAATTTAAATTCAGAAAAAAATATGCATATTGTACGGACACGGATGGATCTAACTATACTCGTAAACTTTTTTATTTCTTGTATTTAGAGAAAAAGTTTTGCTTAGTTTGAAAAGTCCTTGGGCATAAACAGAATGTTGATATAGCATTGTTTAAAAATAATAAAACATTCAATATTTTTTCAAGAGTTAAGTGCCCCCCCCCCCATTTTGTTAGAAATTATATTTATTTAAAGGCGTAAATTTATTCTGAGGCACCCCGTATATTATAACATCGTATAATTTTTCCGCCAGCGCCGTTGTAACATTTACGACACGTTATGATTCGAGGGTTAATAACATGAAAAATCGATTTGATGTATCCCTATAATACTAACTTACGCCGCTATAATCTATAAGTAACCCATTTCTCAGAAGTTCATAGGTTACCAACGTTACTGCAGATTGAGTGCCGAATAATGTACAACGCAACTGCAATAAAATCCCTCCGCAAAATTAATTACGGTACTTATGGGCTCCGCTTCCAGAACATCAGTAAGAACGGAATTATCAATGGATCCCAACAAATAATCGAAAATATGTTATATTTTCTCTATCTCTCTCTCTCGCCGCACAAATATCGCGAACTTATTATATCGATAGCATTTTGGCGGAACATCGCGAGCGCCACTTTTTTCGAAAACGAGTTGTTCGAACTATTTTATGCATCTAAGGCAAAGACGCTCGTCATTTTTGCGTGTGACGTCATAACTTTCGTTTTTAATTCAACGGAAACCCCCATTATAAATTATCCGTTTAAAAAGTACACAAATTTTCTTTCATAAATCCATACAAGAACGTTAAAATTTACCAATTTAAAAAAGAAATTGATGACGACATACGCAAAAATGATAAGGTTAATTATTCAACTGTTAACTTCCAAAGATGCGCCTTTTCGTCCCCATTTAACATACGTTTTTTATTTATTTTTCTTTTCAAAAAGCAAAAGCTTTTTCTTTTACACTCTGTATATTGTAAAATGGCCGTGACGTTCAAACAATTTGCGCAAACTGTTTTGAGTATCCGCGTTTGCGCAAGCAAGTGGTTGCGTGTAAACAGAAGCGCGAGGCCTGCGATTTGACCTTTTACGTGAGGTTCGTGCAGTTTATTTGCGCAAATTGCACGAACCACTCAGTTTGCACAAACAATTATTTGAACATGCAAACGGGGCTTAAGGGTGCGCGGTGGAGATTCGGCTCGGGGCGCACGTAAAAGACACGTTTGATCCCTTGCTAGAGACGCTGCCGGGTACGTACATATTGAAACACGTTGTTTCAAATGCACTCCTTCATATCGTCGTCTGCGTTGATTCGTGTCAGTCGACACTTCTGTCGGGTCTGTGCAATCGATTCAAAATTACGATTAGAGGCGTTTTGCATCAGGAACTAAAGAAATCTATTATTTATGGTTTTGAACTTTTTTTTAAATTAAAAAATAAAGTTGTTTTTCGCTTGACATCGTGTTATTAATTGGGAAACGATGTATTTTTATTTATTCGTGTACAATTAGATGCACGACAATGTTTTATTTTTAAATTTAATTGTTATAATCTAACAGTTTAACAACATATAAAAACAATTCCACACTTGAAATGGAAAGTCCAGTTGCAAATATACATTACAATTGCCATTAATTCTTGACGCGAGAAAATTGTCTGGTTACGCGGTTTTGTGCGTTTGCACGGACCCGATAAAATGTCAACTGACACGCGAATCAACGCGGACAACGCTTCATATAATAGTGAAGCCTCGCGTTACGTCGCATTTTAGTAACCGTCATCGCTTATAATCTTTTCCCGCTCAAAAAAGTGTAAGGACAAGTACCCGCAACACCTCGACTCACGCGAGACGAGGCTTTCCGCGGTTCAGGCTCGAGTCGTTGCTTGAGTCACTGCTCGGAAATGTCGAAATTTTATAAAGTTTGTGATCGGACGATGTACAGAAAAAATATAGAACATCGAAAAGTTGAAAAGGTAATCGATTGGTATTGTCGCTATGGGGCAGCGGTTCTCAACCGTTTATAGGTTCCGCGTACCGCTCAAAAAATATCGAAATTTTTTCGTGCCATCGCCCTTTATGACAAATTTCGGCATCAAAATAAAAAAATATCAGTTTAACATTATTTAAATAAATTAGGTAGATATTTAAATAACATTTATAATGACAGACATACCCCGCAAATGCAAATGGGACACGCTGTACACGTACCAGAGCGGGCTCGAACTTCATCCTAAATGCTGTGTAAACATCATCAGTTGAGATAAGATGAGGAAAGATTTTACAATGCATTTAGGACGAAGTTGGCGCCCGCGCCCGCGCCCGCGCCCGCTCAGGTGCGCGCATAGCTTTACTGTAGCACCACGGCCCGAAATACGCATTTTCTTACGTACCTGAAAAATTCGCGTTAAAGAAAAATTTCGCAGTTCGCTTAATCGAGCATCGTTTCAAAGGACGGTGCCGCCTTTTCATTTTGAAATTAATAAGAATTCCTTTTTGACGAAATTAATTTCGCGCTAAAAACTAGCGCCCCGGAATGTTTTACTAAACATTAAATTTCGTTCTGTTAGATGCGCGCCAATCGCTTAAAAGGAGATTATGCTAAATGACACGGAAAAGTAATTTAAATTAATGCGAGAGACGTTCGAGAATTTTGACGTGTTCGAAAGTTCGAGAAAACAATTCGGCAACTGCCAGACGGTTATCAAAATTTACGAATCTGAATAATGTCCGCACGGTCACAGGCACTTTCGGAGATGAAAATTATTTGTCACGCTCTGACGGCACGAGTTGAAGGCGGCCTGTTGTTTATCGATAAGGAATATACTACGGGACCTCGTTAATTTTGTTGTGTCGAAAATAATTAAGGTCGTTTTTGACTGAAAAATATTAGGGATGTCGCTTATGATTACGAATTAGAATAGTATATTGTTCGACGAGCGTTAAGTGACGGCACGAGGATTATTACCGCACGAGTCGAAAACGAGCGAGTCTACGCTCTCTCCGCAACAATTAAAAGTGCAATGCAAAAAAAAATGTAGATTCGCGGATTACAATTGGACATTCAGGGGGTCTATTCTAATTCATTTCGACTGATTTTAGTCGAAATTTGATGACGTCAAAGCGACTCGACAGCAGGCGAGCGATTCTAAAGATTTCGACTAATAGCGGAAACAGCAACATGTCGGAACGTTAGGTTGGTATTATAAAAGAACTGACGTTGGCGATAGTGTTTACTAATAATGTTTAATGGCGATACTTTATATAGTTAGTACTTCATTGTATTATTTATTACTCTTTATTCGTTTATTGTTAGTAAGTTCTTCCTCGTGTAAATATGTCTGTGTTTATTATTGATACTTACTATGGCCTATCCAAACCTATAAGCAATTTACGTCATCAATAAAAAGTTACTAGATTGTTTATTTGAAATTCGGTTTAAAGTTTGTAAAGTGACATATTCTATAACGATTTACTTGCGCACCTATTAGATGGCATAAAGAAAGATTACAATTTATTAGAACTATCAAAATACGAGGTACGAAGTGACAGCACTGTATCAAACGTCATCATCTAGTAACCTTTCATCGATGACGTGTTGCATATAGGTTTGGACAAAGTATATATACCTACAATTAGTAACTAAAACGACTAAAATACACTAACGGAAACTTAAACAGAATCTCAAGACGACAATACCTAAAATCAAGAAGACTAAATAAAATGAAGAAGACTAATAATAAACTAAAGAAGACTAATAATAAGGCTATAATAATAACTATTCTACGTTAGACACAGAGGTTAACGTATCTCTCAAATAATCTGATGTAACATAACCTCTATTTCACCAACAAACTGTCACAATTTTGAGTCGAAATTAAGATTTCAACGCGATTTCAAAATCGAAATTAATTTCAACAAGTCGCAATTTAATGACGTCGAACACTGATTTGGTTACTATGGCCTATCCAAACCTATATGCAATTCACGTCATCAATAAAAAGTCACTAGATTGTTTATTTGTAATTCGCTTTAAAGTTTGGAAAGTGACATATTCTATAGATGATTTACTTGCGCACATATTAGATGGTACAAAGAAAGACTACAATTTATTAGAACTGTCAAAATACGAGGTACGAGGTGACAGCACTGTGTGAAACGTCATCATCTAGTAACCTTTTATTGATGACGTGGATTGCATATAGGTTTGGACGAAGTATACCAATAGATGGCTACGTAGATAATTTTAACAAGTCGCAATTATTTCGAGTCGAAATTTGAAATTAATTTCAACAAGTCGCAATGTAATGACGTCAGATCACTGTTTCCGCCACTACCGATAGATGGCTACGTGAATAATTTCAACAAGTCGAAATTATTTCGAGTCGAAATCTGAATTAGAATAAACCCCCAGGTGACGCATTAATCTGTGATTGGTGAATTCCATTATTGCGCACCGTGGAATAATCAATATCATTATTCAACCGAAAATGCAATTGGCGATTTAAAAAAATGCACGGGCCCTCTAGCGACAATTAAATTAAACGAAGTCGACGAGTAACGTTTGAAGCATTTGTACGATTGATAGCATAATATGATAATTGTTTTTAACAGTTTGTGTGAATATGATGTGATGTCGGCAAAAATGTACATAATACAAATTGCAGCTCGTGCGATAGCTGTCACAAAAAAAAATGACAAATTACTCGTTGCCTATCCACATTTAGTGGCGCCCTCGTCGGTAGTCAAAATCGTCAATAGGAATAACAACGTCCGATGCGAGTGACGTAATTATTATTATAATTACGACGAAATAAATTCAATTAAATTAAACGTTACCTGCAACGCCTGCAGTCCGTTAATTCAATTTTTACCTATTTCGTAATCAAAATCTAAATACCAAATTAAAATATAATTTTGTACCCATCTATTAAATTACAAGCACGTTAAACGCCCCCCGCCCCCTCGCCCCTTTAAAATTAAACACCGCTACGTATATTATTAGAGTTTTTCGCATAGATATTATCAAAAGATAAAACTTCTAGGTGTAATACCGAAAAGTTGGCCGAATTTCTTCGCGAAGTTACGTCACGAATTTAAGTTTAAGAAAACTTTCGCAAACATACATTTTTCGACTTATACCGTCGAAGGCAAAAGTTTTGATCTTGTTAGTGTACGGGAACGGTTAATCCTGTCTATGTAACCTTTAATAAAAAAAGTTAAAAGTGCCGATCGTGCATTTCGGAAATACTAAATATAAGTTGTACGGGGGTACATAACCGAATCGTTCTAAATCCCCCCCCCCACGTTCCCCCACCACAACCCCCAACTTCGTTATTCATTAAGATAAAACTTTAGAACTCGTTACATATCCAATGTACTTATCAATCGTCACTTTTGAAGGAAAAGTTGCGTTTTTCCCGCTTCCGGTTTCGCCGGAATCGACGTCGATTTTCGATTTTTAAACGGAACACTATGTATACTATTAGATTTTTGGAATCTACAAAATTTCCTAAATATAATGGCACCACATAAGTAAGTTTTGGCGCCCATTTTATTTTTAAAACTAGAATTCCATAAACTCCCCTCGTCCCCCTCCCCCATCCAACTCCCGATTTAATGTTAATCGACCACATCGGCGCAACGTATAAAAAACAATCACGCCAAAAACGTGTATTTGTCTGGCCTATCATTTACATTTAGGGGCGGCGAAGTTACCAAAAAAGGCCTTTGTATCAAAACTTAACCGCCCCCGCCCCCCCGCCCCGCCCCCGCGTGCCCGCTTTATCAGCGAAATTATAGGAATTTATAGAAGAAATTATTTTTATAGGAAAAGTTTTCGCCAGTCGAAACGTCACTTGTGCAGACTCCGAAAATGCACTAATATACAGGGCGTTCCATTTAAAAACAATTTACTTCGTTTTGCCACGATTTTGCGACCGCTCCCGTATAATTAATTTTTCTTTATTGCGATTGATTTTAAACAACCCTAAAACTTTTCTCGCTTTTGTAAATAATCGACCGTTTCCGTGCTCGTCAGCGACCCTTCATCAAAATATCGAAGGACAGGTTACGGCGCCGCCGATCGTCTAACGTACTAACTAACGGTCGGTGGTTCGTAAATAATTTTAGGGTTTAACGTCAGATTATCAAAATATTACAATACTTGTGCGGTCCGTAAATTAAGCACTCGTTAAAATTTTAACGAGTCGGATATATTTTGAAAGTTGTCGAAGGAAATATATTAATTTTATGTTTAATAAAACTACATAATTAGTTCGTCGTTCGCTTATTTATTACGTATTAAATAAATATGCGGGCAGAGAAGTTGCGGCTTTGAAAATAATTTTAGATTCTCCTCCATTGCGTTGTTATATTTATATCGAAGATCATTATGATATTATCGAAATGAACCAATCTATAACGATCTCTCGAGAATTTATATTGTCATTTTTGCATCGATAACAAATTTAATTTCCTCAGTTACGCTTTAGGCGAAACGTCTTCGTATCTATTTATGTCGTTTTCCTCCATAAACATCGTAATTACTTCGAAATAATCTTAAGCAGGGGGGAATTTATACATTGGAGATACGATTTAATTTGCCAGAATATTAAACCCGTTACGAAATAAAAATCGCTACAACAATGTCGCCAACTTTTGATAGAAGTATCTTGAAGCTATTCTAATTCAGATTTCAACTCGAAATAATTACGACTTGTTAAAATTAACTACGTAGCCGTCTATTGGTAGTAACCAAATCAATGTTCGACGTTATTAAATTGCGACTTGTTGAAATTAATTTCGATTTTGAAATCGTGTTGAAATCTTAATTTCGACTCGAAATTGTGACAGTTTGTTGGTGAAATAGAGGTTATGTTACATCAGATTATTTGAGAGATACGTTAACCTCTGTGTCTAACGTAGAATAGTTATTATTATAGCCTTATTATTAGTCTTCTTTAGTTTATTATTAGTCTTCTTCATTTTATTTAGTCTTCTTGATTTTAGGTATTGTCGTCTTGAGATTCTGTTTAAGTTTCCGTTAGTGTATTTTAGTCGTTTTTACAATTGTATACTTCGTCCAAACCTATATGCAATTCACGTCATCAGTAAAAGGTTACTAGATTATGGCGTTTCACACAGTGCTGTCACCTCCTACCTCGTATTTTGACAGTTCTAATAAATTGTAGTCTTTCTTTATACTATCTAATATGTGCGCAGGTAAATCATCTATAGAATATGTCACTTTTCAAACTTTAAACCGAATTACAAATAAACAATCTAGTAACTTTTTGTTGATGACGTAAATTGCATATAGGTTTGGATAAGCTATAGGTATATATACTTTGTCCAAACCTATATGCAATACGTCATCGATGAAAGGTTACTAGATGATGACGTTTCACACAGTGCCGTCACTTCGTACCTCGTATTTTGACAGTTCTAATAAATTGTAATCTTTCTTTATGCCATGTAATAGGTGCGCAAGTAAATCGTCTATAGAATATGTCACTTTACAAGCTTTAAACCGAATTTCAAATAAACAATCTAGTAACTTTTTATTGATGACGTAAATTGCTTATAAGTTTGGATAGGCCATAGTAAGTAACAATAATAAACACTGACATATTTACACGAGGAAGAACTTACTAACAATAAACGAATAAAGAGTAATAAATAATATAATGAAGTATTAACAATATAAAGTAATAATAAACTGAAACCAAAGTGGAAAAATCAAGAACTAAACTACAACACAAAACAATATGCAATATTTTACAAATGGTAGAATGAGTGCCGTCATTAAATGTCGTTCATATTCCGATTTTATCTATTTAAATTATCCGCAAATATTTTAAGGACTTATATTAAACTTGCCGCTCCCGTTTAATTATGAAAACCATACAAAACATTATCGCCAACGTCAGTTCTTTTATAATACCAACCTAACGTTCCGATATGTTGCTGTTTCCGCTATTAGTCGAAATCTTTAGAATCACTCGCCTGCTGTCAAGTAGTCGCTTTGACGTCATCAAATTTCGACCAAAATCAGTCTAAATTTGATAACGTAAAAGCGACTCGACAGCAGGCGAGCGATTTTAAAGATTTCGACTAATAGCGGAAACAGCAACATGTCGGAACGTTAGGTTGGTATTATAAAAGAACTGACGTTGGCGATAATGTTTTATATGGTTTTCATAACTAAACGGGAGCGGCAAGTTTAATATAAGTCCTTAAAATATTTGCGGATAATTTAAATAGATAAAATCGGAATATGAACGACATTTAATGACGGCACTCATTCTACCATTTGTAAAGTATCGCATACGTGTAAGTTATAAAATCTATGTTATTCCCGTAGGTGTTACCGTGCTTCGCTACATCTTGTTTTGTGTTGTAGTTTAGTTCTTGATTTTTCCACTTTGATTTCAGTTTATTATTACTTTATATTGTTAGTACTTCATTGTATTATTTATTACTCTTTATTCGTTTACTGTTGGTAAGTTCTTCCTCGTGTAAATATGTCTGTGTTTATTATTGATACTTACTATATACCTACAATTAGTAACTAAAACGACTAAAATACACTAACGGAAACTTAAACAGAATCTCAAGACGACAATACCTAAAATCAAGAAGACTAAATAAAACGAAGAAGACTAATAATAAACTAAAGAAGACTAATAATAAGGCTATAATAATAACTATTCTACGTTAGACACAGAGGTTAACGTATCTCTCAAATAATCTGATGTAACATAACCTCTATTTCACCAACAAACTGTCACAATTTCGAGTCGAAATTAAGATTTCAAAATCGAAATTAATTTCAACAAGTCGCAATTTAATGACGTCGAACACTGATTTGATTACTACCAATAGATGGCTACGTAGTTAATTTCAACAAGTCGTAATTATTTCGAGTCGAAATTTGAAATTAATTTCAACAAGTCGCAATGTAATGACGTCAGATCGCTGTTCCCGCCACTACCGATAGATGGCTACGTGAATAATTTCAACAAGTCGAAATTATTTCGAGTCGAAATCTGAATTAGAATAGACCCCCTGGTAATTTTTTTTAATTGGGAGCTGTGCGGGAAATTTATTAAAATTGTTTTTCCCACAGGTACGTAAATAACTACATTTATTTTACTTAAATTATTAAATTTAAGAAAATTAAAAAATTATCTACTGTAGGTAAGATGTAGGGGTAAGTCCGGGAGAGTTCGACCAGCGCAACGGGAAAGACCGACCGGTCTTGGTGTTTCAAGAACAAAGTAAACGAGAACCTCGTGTGTCGTATCGACGAATAAACACGTTACGCTTAGTGCAAATATCGCACCGACACGTGCCCTAAAATTATATTTAAACTGCAAAGTTTTTGGAGAGCGTATCTGTGCCCTAATAATAACGAAGAAACATAAAACTTACAAACGTTCACCGGTGCCCCTTCGCGTTTTGTAAAATTAAATATGCTTAAAAGATAATTAAACCCTTAAATTTAGCGAAAGTGAGCACATGGAGCTGCGAAAGTTTGTAGATATAAAATTTCATTTAGGCGCCCCTTTCGCCCTAAATTACATCTATATTTAAGTATGTACACGCTTTAAAAATATTTTACATTCGCGCACGCCGTATCGTCCGAAAATAAATGTAAAAAAAGGTAGTTCAGAAACCCTTTCGAAATAGGTACCTACACGACAGAAAAATGTGGCGAACACTTTTTTCGTCTATGCCCCCCCCCCCGAAATGCGGGTATCTAACGAATAAGAAACACGAGAATTTTGTGCACCTACACTTCATCCAAACCTATACGCAATCCACGTCATCAATAAAAGTTACTAGATGGTGACGTTTCACACAGTGCTGTCACCTCGTACCCCATATTTTGACAGTTCTAATAAATTGTAGTCTTTCTTTGTACCATGTGCGCAAAGTAAATCATTTATAGAATATTTGACTTTCCAAACCTTAAACCGAATTACAAATAAACAATCTAGTAACTCTTTGTTGATGACGTGAACATCATGTAGGTTTGGATAGGCTATACGTTCGCTTAGTGCCCAAATAAAGCGGAAATTTCTGATAGCGCGTACGTGAGAATATAACGCTCGAGTTGAAATAATAAACTAAATCCCAATTTGCTCGGCTTCTCGTTCGAATTGTTTAAGAGCCGTTACGAGAGTATCAACTTCAAAATCAGACACCATCTCATTTTGTTCGAGCACACTCGTTCGTCAAGCTAAATTTTTGAACAACTTACTTCATTAATTAAAGAGACGGATGAGAAATTAGACGGAAATTCAACGAATCGTCAAGGCGCAGCGGCGTGAATTTCTCGAATCAAACTCGATTCAGAAATTCTTAATACCGTTAAATTGATAATACGAAAGTGAAGACGAATTAAACGTGACAATTCGTTTGCATGTGTCGTAAGGTCGTTGTAACTCGTTAAATGCGAAACAGTAAAATGTACTTTAATGATATTTTGAAAAAAAAAACGATCGAAACTCAACGATGAAAATTTATTTAAATAGGGCCATTTTTTAAAATAGTGTATTAGGTAAAAACAAAAAACACAAAAGATAAACACAAAAATTTAGTTTATAATGTAATTTGTCGAAATTCAACCGTTCCCGAAAAACTATAAATCGTACTGATGCGAATGTAGTATTTATCTAGTTATCTAGGTTTTTGTTAGATAAAGTGCACGTGTGCATAACTCGCGACGCGACGTTGTCCGCTTATTACGATTAACACATGTTTATCCGGCATTAAATTAAATTTTAATTTTCGGTCATCTAGTGAAAACAATATTTTAAAATTATTTTAAATTTTTACAATATTTTTAAATTTATTTAAATCGTTTATATGTACTTATTATATGTATTAAGTACTTTAGTAAATAAAATTAATTATTTTACCTACATAGAAAATTCGTAAATTAATTTTAAGAAAAAATTAAATTTAACGAGTCCGTTGAATAAACCACACTTTTTGTATTGAAATATTTTTGAAAATAAAATTCAAAGGGCCACGCGCCACTTAAAGGGAAATCGAAGGATCTGTCCGATTTCGTTGATTTTTATACCGTTCGCTGGATAACGAACAAATCTGAAATGAAAATATATTAATCTAAAATCGCGGCTTTTCAAATCAATTTCTACCCTACAATTTAACACATTAAAATTCGCAATTTTTACGCGTTCGACGTTAATTAATTTTTCTGCTCGGTTGCGATAAAAATGCGTTAAGACGTACAGAAACGCGAACGACTTTCGCGCGACTTCGACTTTAACGGCGCGCCGTAAAATAAATAACTACCAAACGTCGATATGGCCGCAATAAAATATAAGTATAAAAAGAAAACTCTTCATTTAACTGGAACAAGTTTGTGATGGATACAAAAAGATCTAGAAATAATTCGTGTCTCCGAAGTAACTTGTCAAAAGGCTTAGGACGTGATGAAGCTGACGTTCGCGCCCGCAAGGGGATATTCTAGATATTATGAAGTGCCCTCACATTTCAGTGGCGGTTGTGTGGATTTATAAATAGTCTTTTCTAAAACCCATTACGGCCTGTTCCTTTAGCGCGCGTCTCTGCTTTTCTTTTCACGAGCGTTTCTAATAATATGAATCCAAAAGGGCACCGGAACGACGCCCGTCCGAAGAGAAAGCGCGGCAGTTGGATTAGTTCGTCGGAAAACGTCGTTGTACATCAAAAATGATCCGTGCAGAAATCGAAAAACGCTCCGGGCTCTATTTGCCCCGGATTTATTTAATGGTTGGCGATGGCGGGCTTAGTTTTGGCGTTACTTTCAAGACTAAGACACGCGTGCGTCAAATCGACCGTCCGTAGTAAAGTGCGTGCGTAGACAAAAAAAATCAGTTATTATAAGATGTTAATAATCCTGCGACGTCCGTTTCGTAATGTACGCGAATTTAACGCTTGCGTGACACGGGCCTATAAAGCGCCGTTTACGTTAGCGCGGAGTCGCAGCCGAAATTAGACGTGAGCGCGTCGACGTTTATTTATTCATCGACTTTTAATGCGAGCAGTAATATGCATAAGCCCGACTCGTCTACGACACTTACCTATCTACTTCATTCGCGTCAACACGTAGTTAATTAAATGTCGCTATATTAAATTATATCTACCTACGTGACTAATAAGGGAATTCGCGCGCTTTCTCTAGTCTAATATTGTTGACAATTTAATATCACTTAAAGGTTAACGAAATTTACGTGCTTTTAGCAGTCGTTGTCGCCCATTACTTCGAAATGATTCGTTGCGTCGACGCCAAATGAAACGTGTTTCATCTCGTAAAACAAATGAATCGCAGGCAGACGCGTTGTTAAAAAATTCGTTGGTTCCGATGTTACCCAAAATTGCGTAATTCAATGAGAAATTAACCGCTTCCAAAACGATTTTTAATTGTTTTAGGGGCGTCCTCGGCGCCCTTACCATTTGAAAGTTCAGAATGCCGATCATATTTTACCGCAGTCGTTAAGGCATTTCCGTAACATGGCGTTTAGGTAGATCGATAGGCTCGCATAAAGGATCCGATGGAACATCCGTTGCGTAATCGTGTTTTTCATTTTTGACGTTTTCGATAGCGCCGGTCAAGTAGTAACCGCACCAAATCTCAATTTCCCACTAATTTCTTAGATCGATTAAGAATTTTGACAATTTTTGACAATTTTAAACTTACGATTAAATCAAAAGTACAAGGGAAACATACGAAATCAAAATAAAAACATGTCCCCGTTCCACGACCACAATCCGGCAACTATTGCGACATAAATATTTATTGCCTATCATTAATAACAGTTAGTGTCATCGCTATTGTTCTCGACTAACATTATCCCTGTCCCGCGTCAACGTCAATTTTAAACATCGCTGCGCGTAGCTGGATACAACCAAATTGATTTTAATAAAATTACATAGGTCCTACGCATATTTATTTTTCCCATCTTAACTACCTTGAAAAAAAAACTAAATTAACTAAAAAAATATTTACATAATTAAATTAACGAAACGATAACTGAAAATAGGCATACGGGCCTCTTATGTATTCAAAACGTAAAATATAACGTGGACGTTATAAAACTCAAACTGCATATCAAATTCAGTATTAATCCATAAAATACCGCCTTGCGTTTGTACGATTTGCAAACAACAGTTTGCAGTTGCTGAACTTTTTTAAATTCTTCATTCTCCAAGTCTTTCAGCGACCGAAAATCGTCTAATATACCTTGAGCCACTTGAATTTGCGCGAGATCTCCTTTTTCTAAACCGCTTTTCGGCTTTTTTGTGGCACCTCCCAAATAAAACGTCTGCCGATTCTCTTCTTCTCTTTAAGTGTGCATTCCAAGTGCTGAATTTTCTTCTTTTTTGGGTCTTTGTTCTTCTACCTTTATGCGCACTTCTCTTTTTTTCTGATGCCGTTGTTCCTCCAGATACGTTTGATAATATTTACGAGCGGTTTGTGCCAACGATACAAGTTTCCTGGTAAATGGTACAAAGGAAGGGTTATTTTTATATTGTCTCATTCAATTCTTTTAAGTGTTCTCAAAGACATCTGTGGACAATCATCAAGAATAAACTCGGAGGATGAAAATCTTCTCTCAATGTCAACATTTCCATGCTACATAGTTTAGCGACAAAGGGATACCTGAGTGATCCAACATGTGTTTTAAGAGAAAAAAATTGATTCCGATACTTTTCGATTTCATTGCTATCAGCTTCATCACATTCCACTCATCTAACAGGCAATCTTCACGAATATTTAAAGGGAGCACTTTGGCAACAGTCACAATATGTCGACAGCTTCTCTCTGTTTTTCTTTCTGATCAGTGTGGGCATCCAAGGGCTTTTTTAAGCCTCAATGAAGGTGCGACGGACTTGTTTATGAGATGTTTACAAGCAACAATGCAGCGCGATTGGACATTTTTCTGAAAAATCGGTTTACCTTTTTAGTCGAGAAAAGAAACTTCTTTCTTTACTTTTTCAGAAGACAGTTCTGCCAAATTTTTCTGATCAAATAAATTATTATTTATCAGGTCGTGCGAGTACGAAAATTTTGAAGCAGACGAATGGCAAATTCGACTGGCTAGCTTCTGCACCACCGATAGAAGTTCTTTAAACAAAATGTGTACCAGAGGACGACCAACCTGAAAAGTTCTAGTAACTGGCTGAACAAGTTCAGCAGATGAAAGAGTAAAATGTAGCTCGGCCAACTTCGCGGGTTTCTTTAACAAAGTAACGACATTTTTAAACGAGTTTTTTTTGGATTTTTTTGGACCGTCCGAGCCTATCGTTAACAAGTCATTCAGTGATAAATTGGCACGATCCGTTGTTGACGAAATTTCGGAGTAAAGCATTTCTGCATCGGCTTTACCAAGAAAAATCGTTTCTAAATAAAGCGAAACAACTTCAGTCCTGACCTCTAACCAATGACGAAAAATAATGAATGCTCTCCAATTCCTTTTTGTTCTCAATATTAATTGTTTCATCAAATCATTTTAGTCAAATTCCAAATCCGTATCCAAGGTCTTCTGCATTTGAGAAAGACTTCCATCAAAACGTGCTTCCAAGTACGCTGGAGAATTAGACTCCTTGTAAGTCAAGTCTGCAATGAATTTGACTGAGTAAGAATTATGTCTTCAGCAAGCGCCTGCTTTGTCTTTCGAACTCACTAGTCCCAATTGACCTGGTCTTCACGTCAGTACTGTTGGCTTAAGTTGAAACACTGGTTCACGCTTCTTCAACATTAAACGCTGCAGCTGACCTGCAAATCGATGCTCCGTTTCTGGATTTAAAAACCAAATTAATCCCGCAAATAGATTTGCTCGTGCTGACAGTTTAATCGAGAATAACCGTCATGAGCAGACACAAATCGACTAATATTTCGATGGCGTTATATCCTCAGATCGCTTCTTGTTGTAACGCTCGATCTATTATTGAACCACGTTCCGTGACAGCCTTGTATTGCAAAACCGAAAGAAATCATAATAAAATCATAGATTTTATCATTAAAATGTTGAATTTTCTCACCACCAAGCTAGCTTGTAAAAAATTCTTCTCCTCAAGCAACTGGAACAATAAAAATACATTTAATAAGATGTACAAAAAATTAAGACTTCATAGATTTCAAAAGCGACGACCACTCAAATTAAAAAGAGAAGCACAAACGAAACCAAAACACCCCCTCAGTTAATCTTCATTGGGATCGCAATACAACATTATCTAAAGTTAATAAAGCGGGAAAAAGAAACACTTACCTGCGATATGTCTTGTTTAAATATTTCACTGACTTGAAGTTGAACAAAAAAAAAACGTACAGAAAATAAGTCTTCAAGAACGAATCCCTTAAAAAAGAGAATTTAGGAGACTCGATTACACAAAAAGGTGCTTTCGGAGACAAGTCGGAAAATAAGAGGCCTTTTAGCTAAAAAGAGGAGACTCGCTCCTATCCCCGAGTTTTTAACAGTTACGTTACGTTAAAGACCGCGTTAAAAAAATTAAATTGAAAAACATAACCTATAAAAATGTATTTATGTACTTGTTACATTCGACGTTTCGGATACGTAATCAACATAATATTTACAGGGTGCTTAAAAAATTCGCGTAAAAACTTTGCGATGTGGGGTAGAATATGTAAATACATCTAAATTAACCATATTCGTATAGGAAAGCATGACCGGAAAGGACGTCGGTCGTCAGCGCCCCACGCGGCCAACGGATTAAGATGAAATTGATGTAAAAACTCAGAGTGCAAATCGAGATGCTCCGATCCGTCACCGTTTGGGTGACGTTTCCGATCATCTTTGTACGTGAAATTTTTAAGCGTCACCTACGTATGTACACCCGGTCGATCTGAAAATGACACCGGACTGTTCGCCTGTGCATTCTCAGAGATAATTACCGCTCCTATTAATTAGTGTCGCGGAAAAACCGAATACATTTCTTCCTAAGGTCAATTGTTTGGTAATTCGATAATCGCGTTAATCGCGCGTTTATTCTCTTCGGCGACATTTAAGTGTCTGGCCGCACCGTCCGTTTTCCAAATCGTTTGGGGGGGACTGGGATCGCACTCGTGCAAATCAAATGCGTGATATTTGGTGATAATAGTGCGAGACGAGGATCTGTTTGAAAGGGACGTCATTTTCAAATCGACCGGGTGTACATTTTGTACACCCATTTTCATTATTGGCAATGAACCTAAAAGAGTATATAGAAATATATATATACCAGCTTGAATACGCTCAGGCTGATACCCCCAACCCAAAATTAAAATTAAAGTGGGAATTAATCTAACTTCAAAAAACAAATAAAAAATAAACAGATTCATTGAACAAACAGTCATAAATAATGATATTCCCAAAAAAATAATATTCAAAGAAAATAACTCATGATAATAGCCCTCAAAATTAATTTTTCACTAGCTATTATTATTAATGAACAAATTCAAAATCTTAACAGAATTATAAAAAAAGATAAAAAATCACAACCCATAAAATAACTAACTCTAAAATAAAATCATGAAACCCCATAACATATAAAAAATAAGATAAATAATAAAAAAAAAACTGTAAAATTCAATATATACCTTTGTAACAAAGGAATCATAAAAATGATAAAAAAAATATATTTTATCATAATATCCTAAGAGATTGAAAATAATCATTACCATAAGATCGTATCATTAAAACTAGAATTGATAAACCTAATGATCTATCACAAACACTAAAAGTAAGAAAAATTATTCTAAAATAATGCTCAAAACAATAACTTAATATAACAAAATAAATACCTATATATAAAGATATTACAATAAACTCCAAGCTTAATAATATTAAAAGTAAATGCTTACATTTTAAGCAAAAAAACAATCAAACCAACTATATACATAAAAAAAATAAATAAACTATAAGCCATCATTGTTTTAATAATTTAAAAAAATATATTGGTTTTGTAAACCAAAAATAAGATACCTTTTAGAACTTCAGAGAAAGAGTATTCTCCACTATTAATCTCCAAAATTAAAATTCTAATTAAACTATTCTCTGAAATCACTCTAACTATATCTTTAATTATAATAATAACAATTATATTCTCATTAATAAAACATCCAATATCCATAGGATTCACTTTAATAATTCAAACAATTTTAATTGCATTAATTACAGGACTCATGTCACCTAATTTTTGATTCTCATATATTATATTCATAGTAATAATTGGAGGAATACTAATTCTATTAATTTATATAACAAGAGTAGCATCAAACGAAAAATTTAAATTTAATATAAAACTAACTATCATTATTATAATAATAATGTTAATTTTAATTATCTTAATATAAATTTCAAAACTTAAATTTATTAATAAACACAGACTTAATAATAATAAATAAAATAACAAACTTTAAATTATCATTATATAAATTTTTAAATTATCCAATAAACTGATTATTCTTACCACTAATCATTTACTTATTAATAACATTAATTGCAATTGTTAAAATCACAAATACTAAACAAGGACCATTACGACAAAAAAATTAATGAAAATAATTTAAAAAACCACTTTTAAAAATCGCACTGGGATCGCACTCGTGCAAATCAAATGCGTGTTATTTGGTGATAATAGTGCGAGACGAGGATCTGTTTGAAAGGGACGTCATTTTCAAATCGACCGGGTGTACATTTTGTGCTGTTGAACTTTGAAACGTGCAATCGTCAAAATTTAATCGCGAAGCGTGCGGCGCCGTACTTAACAGACAATAAACCATTCCTAAACAGCAACTAATTGTAAAGTTCCAAAATGCACTCTAATACAGCACTCAACAGCAGTAATAATTTTATAACTTCATAAATCGACCATTAGCGATGTCGACGTTACGACTTGTCTGCTTGCAATTAAGTTTATTAAACGCGTTTTGTTTGCGACGAATTCGATTACGCTGTAATTTCTGTTATTTAGTTTGAGGTGAACTGCAGATGTGCATTTAAACTTGTCGCTTAATCTGCCGGCGGTGACGTAACCTACGTAACTGAGTTAAGCGACATCAAACCTAAAACCGTGTTTGTTAACACCTAACGCCGTTTATCGCTGCGCCTTCGAACGGCCGCCGATCGAGAGAAACTCCGGTGGAATTAACAGCAGCTCACGTGCTCCGTAAACTTTAATGCGAAAATTCCGTCGCAACGCTGGCGCGTAATTGGACTCGAACGCGAAAGTTTACCGACCGGCAAAAAGAACAGATTTTACACGTAGTATTTATAATTAATCTCGAATAGCATTTACGGTATATACGTTGATGCGTTTTCCTTTTCGTTCGGAACGTAAATCCGCTTCGAGATGGGAAGGGGGGGGGGTGGCGTGCGGGAGATTTAATAAAGATATGCATATTTTAATGGGACCCTCTCGAACTAACACCAGCGTCGGTTTTAGTTGACGCGTTAATTTTATTTTACGCAGACGAACGGGATTCCGGACGAAAACGTAAACACGAGCGTAATTGAAAGGGAGGGAGCGTTCTCCAAAATAATTTTGACAAAATAGTCTGTAAGCAAAAGATCCCGGCATTGGCTCGTTTAAAACGTGCCCCTCGGCAACTGGCTGGCGGAGTTTTGCGCTGCGATGCGACCAGCTGCGGTCCGGCGCGATGTGTACGCTCACCTTTAGGATGTGCATATTAGGGGCCTTTCGCACTGAACCGGACGCTTCTGTTTGCAACGTTTGCTACATGTTTCAGTTTTGCACATCGGTTTGCAACTAAAACTCACAAGGAAGGTTACCCAATGAGTACACACCGATTTTGATGAAAATTTTATCATAGTAACTACTACCCAATAGATGATATTTGGTGAAAAAAATTAGCTGCCATAAAGACGTCGTTTACGTTTTATTCAATAAAGTTGGTAAAATGGTGATTTTCAAATTCATAGAGTTTTAGATATAGATTTGAAATTCGTAATATTTCAATTTAGAGGTTATTTTGTACATTTTAGAATTAAAAAAAACAATTTTTTCACGCATAGTTTTTGAGCACGTCCGCCATTTTGAATTTTTTTTAAATGGAAACATGAGGTATGTTATATATCATTAGAGAGCTTATTGTTTCTCTGTTTTTTCTCTATTTTTTCTAAGAAAAATTGAGATAAAATAGAAAATCGTTTTTCATATACCTATTTGTTCGGCTATTATAATAGGTATATTGTACTTACTTTAAGTCTTCTCTTTTAAACTTACTTTAAAACATAAGAATCATTACATTTATAAAATATTATTAAAGAAAACCATAGCTAAACCATACACACCGATTTTGTTACACGTTTTATCATAATAACATTTAATCATAATATCATATAATTTTTGCATAATCTCGATAAAATGACACTACCTGACACGCATAGAACAGATCCGAAATTACTTGAAAAGTAGTTTTTTCTAGAATAACAAACCAATAAATGACGAACAAAACGCGTTTTCGGTGATTTAAAATTTTTGCGAAATCTCGGAAAAATCCCTTTGGATTCACGTTCACGTTTTTTTTTGCAAAAAAAAACCCGAACGTTTTGCGAAGCAACGTTCAGAATAAGTCGCAAACGACTAGAAAATTCGTATTTCTGGCATAACAAAGCAAAAAATGACGAACTGCGGGCGTTTAAATAGATTATAATTTTTGCATAATCTCGATAACATGATACACATAGAACAGATCCGAAATTACTTGAAAAGTAGTTTTTTCTAGAGTAACATACCAATAAATGACGAACAAAGCGCGTTTTCGGTGATTTAAAATTTTTGCGAAATCTCGGAACGTTTTTTTAGCAAAATTTTGACCCGAACGGTTTGAGACGCAAAGATCAAAATAAGTCGGAAACGACTAGAAAACTCGTATTTCTGGTATAAGAAAGCTAAAAATGACGATCTGCAGGCGTTTAAATACATTATTATTTTTGGATAATCTCAATAAAATGACACTACCTGATACGCATAGAACAGATCCGGAATTACTCGAAAAGTAGTTTTTCGTGAATAACAATGCAAGAAATGACAATATTTAATATGACAATATTATAATAGCCAAATGTATAAGTATATGAAAAACGTTTTTCTATTTTATCTCAATTTTTCCTAATGTAACCCCATACAATTTTTAGATGGTTAAACAGAGAAAAAAATAAGCTTTCCAACGATATATAACATACCTCACGTTTCTATTTAAAAAAATTCAAAATGGCGGCCGTGCTCAGAAACTATGCGTGAAAAAAATTTTTTTTTTAATTCTAAAATGTACAAAATAACCTCAAATTGAAATATTACGAATTTCAAACCTATATCTAAAATGAATTTAAATAACTATGAATTTGAAAATCACCATTTTACCAACTTTATTGAATAAAACGTAAACGACGTCTTTATGGCAGCTAATTTTTTCACCAAATATCATCTATTGGGTAGTACTTACTATGATAAAATTTTCATCAAAATCGGTGCGTACCCTTCGGGTAACCTTCCTTGTCAGTTCACTAGAGAACTGATCGTGTAAATTTTCCTAGAAAATAAAGCTATTGCGGTCTGTCTAATGACGAAACCCGATCTCCGACCTCGACCTCCAAACCACGAAAATGTGGGTAGTTCATTTTGGGCCGGTCATAGGCATATACAGGGTGGGGCAAAATTATGGAACCGAGTCTCCACACCGTGACGTCGGCGGTCGCATATTCCTATCCGAAACGGGGCACGTTTTCGCACGGCCGATGACCTACCCTTAAAGTTTGCCAATAACTTTCGAGCCACCCCGTATATAACAGAGTACAGACAGGCTATGGGTATTATTTTAAAAATTCTAACCCTTCGAACGCACAGTCACAGAATTTAAAATTTAACGCGAGCGATCATTCAGTTTGTTCGGTGGCAAGTAGAGCGACTAAGAGACTTTCTATTGTGGGGTATATATCTCGATGTAGAAATACAAGACAGTAATTGATGAAGTAGCTCCTAATCTATACAGCGGCATGAATGGTTTATTCAATAGGGGAGATAGGAACGGAACATTCAAAACATTTCAACGTTGGTTCCTAAGAAACCGATCTTCAATTGGTAATATCCATCACCCGATAGACGCCCCCCCCCCACGGCCCCAAACGGTGAATACTAGCTTGATTATCCAGCACTACGTTCTGAATTGGCCTGTTTAAGACGAAAATCCCATTTGGGTCATATTTAGGTATGTAAATAATAATGTAGCATTTTATTCTTAATTACTTCCGGGGATTAACCGAGATTCGTATTTTTTATGAGATCGGTATTTATACGTTTTATTACCTAATAAAAAATAAAAACTAATGTTAAAACGGTATGTTTTCTGCAACGTACATAGATTAAGTAATCAAGGCTTTGGTACTCACGTGGATTTATAATCCATTGAATATGGATGCGCATGAACTATAATTAATTATTCTAATATCGGATGCCGTCGGTGAGATTTACAGTGTTTCTGAATTAATTAAGTTGGCGATGGTTTGTAAATCACGTGTGAACAGCATAATCGTGGTTGTTCCTAAATTGATCGGACATATTTTGACGGTATATTCTTCACGTCGAAATAAGACGAACAGTTCCCCCGATGTTTTGTTTCCGAGATACAGGGTGTTGAAGTTTAAGGAAAAAGAATGCGCGAAGCGTGATATCTGGAAAACGATGCATTTTCGAACTTAAGGGCTTTTTTTCTCATCTGGAAGTTACTTCCCAAAGTTTTGGAACGCTTATTGTGAAATAAATTTTTCCATTGACGCACACCGAAATGGGCACGAAATCGAATTTTGTCGTTTATCTCGAAAACGATTGGTCGTACGAAAAAAATACGAGTGATCTAATTTTTGCAAAATAAACCGAACAATTTAAAAAACGCGACCAACTTTGCGTGAAATCCAGTGGCGTAGAACTTCTAACTGAAAATATGTCCAATTAATTTAGAAACACCCTGTATACATAAGTATATCCATGCACCACGCGCGTGCAAGGTTATTTATTTACCGACTGACGTAAACTACACGTTACAAAACTAAAAAAAAAAGTACACGTCGACGCAAATTTGATATTTGCCAATAATTGTTTAATCTCTAATTGTAGATATGTTCGGTCGGTTCATTAGACAGAGACTCGCCCGTCTATTATTTATTGCCTATTGAAATTATGATATTGGATCTCGTGTCAGATTAATTTCGGGCGTCAAAGGGGACATAAATAAGCTGCCCGTTCAATAGGTTAGTCCCATACAATTCCGTTGATTGAAAGTTTGCCGAATTATATTGTCCGGATTACTCCGATTCGTGTCGTTCGATGGAACGTCGCTTATTTTTAGATTTAAATTTGGGCGCAGAACTCTCGGGCCAAACTTTGAGGGGCGGCAGTGCATTGTCGCGAATCGAGCGGTGAAGCGCTAGAGGGCGCCTTTCGGTGACCGGTTCTCGCATTCGCAAACTATTTACGAATAATTCATTCGAAATACTAATTTAAAAACTTATTTTTAACTAATTTTTTTATTCGCGTGGTACCTATCCGCGGAGAAATTTTGATATGCTTCGGGTGGCGCCGGGGGACCCGAAAAGGTCGAGAACCGCCGGATCGATGCGTGGGTAATTTCAATCTCGGCGGCTTTCTAACTTTTTCGTATTCTATTTTGAACGCCTTCTTAATTATTCAACTTTGTTTTAAGTTCTCGCACAATAATTAGATCGGGAGACGGGAAATTTATGAAAACGTAATAATCTTTTAGGGTCGGTTCGGTAATATTTATTTTAATAAAAAAAAAGAACGCGCATGTGTACTTTTAAAAGGGGAAATTTATCATATTTTTTTAATATGATATTCGTTCCCGAACGCCAAGGCAAATAACGAAAAAGCGAAAATAAAGAGCATAACATATTATATTTCCTCGAGATTTCGAAACGCGCAAATAAACCAAAATCACATTTATTTAGTATACGGCAACGTATGGGAGATCCTTCGCGAAATGTATTTATTAACAACCAACCCCCTTCGGCTTCGTAAACAAGTTTAATGTATTTATAAACGGATGCAAATTTTGCGACACTTATGCATAAACACGACCTTTCAACCCCCGACGGTTGCCTATTAATAGACTTTTGAGAAAAAAGAAAAATGGATTAGAAAGTTCAATAAGGGAGCGGTTACGCTCCCGCTTATTTAATTTAATTATTATATTCGATATCAATCTCGAGGTACGTCTCTATATAATAATTACGTACTTCGACGTACCTATCGAATTTAGTTTGTAATAAAGTAGATAACGTAAAAGGTAAAAAGTAGATAGATTATAAAATTTCGCTCGAGTAAAACCCAAATAAAAAGAGCGGAAAACGTTTTTTTACGCATAAAAACGGTCCGTTTCTATCCGAACTGTATTACCCGTATAAAAATGTTTCTTGTGGGGGGGCATCGTCGTTAATTAACCGATCTAAATTGTTTAAACGGCAACTTTTTTTTTATTAACATGGAGCGTGTTAAAACCGAAACGGACGAAAACTAATTATTTTAATGGGCGAAATCTAATTCATACCTAAGTCGGTTCGGTTTAAATTTAACGGCAAAGTGAAATTATTCGAATTAGACGTTTGTTTTTAAACAATTTCGTTTGCGCGTGATTTGCGAACAATCGCGAATAAATAAATCGGACGTTCGACCTTGAAAGTAAAGCGGCGTTTACATTAGCGCCGAGCCACGGCCGAAATAAGGCGTGGGCAAGCGCGTCGCGAGGCGGTCGCGCGTTTGTTTGTGCGTCGATACGAGTCATACACGCAGACGTCCGACTATTTACGACGTCACGGCCGTGGCTCCGCGCTAACTTAAACACCGCTTAATACCCATTAGGTACGTATACTAGGAAGGAAAAATAAAAGAAAACGTCATTCCCAGACAAAACGGCGCCAATCGCAATGTGGCCAACGTTGGAAGACAATCGGCATATCGCGTGGCATTTGTCAATTTGTGCTTCGCGTTGAAGCATTTTCGAAGGAAAACAATTCTGATCCAAATTGCCAATCTTCATCCCGATGCTGACGAATTGGTTTCTGGTGAAAATTTAACTCCACCCCTACAGCCGATAAACCAAGGGGCGTTGAAAAAATCAAGAGATTTCATTTCCGGAATCGAAGAAGGACGAGGAAGAGTCGCGAAACGTTTGAAAGACAACACGATAAAGGACGTGATGTATCACCATACGACAGCCGTATCATCGGAGGAAATTCGGACATTCCACAGAGCACACCTGAAGATAACGACGAAGAGAATGTTTTGGACTGTAGCTTGAAAAATTCCAGCGGCCGAACCAATCAATGCCAAGCTTGGACGAGGAGCTCGAAGTGACTCAAGAGCGACTCATCGTGTCAAATAGACTCAAAGCAATCGAGATGGCCTACATCGAAGTCGCTCCAACTGATCTTCTGAAGACATTCAAAGCCTATTCATCAAACTAAGTGTACTCGAATTCGATCTAATTTCGCGGATGGACTTGCGCAGTGATTGCGAAAGACATATGTCTAGAAATCGAACGTAAGAACGAGCCGGTGGAGAGTCTTTTACCGAAATTGCGGCTCTTTGCTAATTTTCGAGACAAAACGAAACGTTAAAATATTCGAGCGTAATTTCTTTTAAAAAATGTCCACGAATAAAATTAAACAAGCCCTACGACTACTGCACGAAGCGTAAAACGGTAAAACAAATGCGCGAATAAGCCTAGATTTAAACGTCATAGAGGATTATCGTCATTAAAACGAAAATGGACTGGACATGTGTTCGGATTAAAGGATAATTGGAGTGGAAAATTAATTAGATGAAAATCGGGAGGAAGAAAGTGGGAAACGGAAAATTGTTAGAACGAATTCGTACAGTCGCGCCGACTGCAAATCGTAGAAAATGTTTAAAATGGGGGGAGGCGAAAGTACGTGGCGTCGATTATATCTGCCCGGTGTCTAGGTGCAGTCGAGTGGGAAATTGGGCGGGAGATTAGCGACATTAATTCTGCACACGACTGTACCTATATGTTTATAAGCGAACCAACATCGAAATCAGTTCGCCGCCCATTTGCAAAACGTTATTTTTAAGTGTCCTTTATTACGAATTACGCTTTTATTGTTTGCTTCTCACTTGCCTCTGGTTTAGGGGTCTATTCGCGCACGTCAGTCACGTCACGTTTCGGTCTCAGTTCCCTCTCGCAATCAGTCATATTCCGTGATGCCGATTCGCAAGATTTAGGATAAAACCATTTTAATTTTTTTATTTTTAAAGTTGTTTTTTTTTGTTTGGTTCAACGAAGCGGTCATAAATTCGTCGAGATAATTTTTGCGACATGATTCGATCGTGGTGCGTATTTTTCGCACACTTTGCGCCGTTTTTGCGGAATTCCGCGCCAATTCGGCTGTTCGAAACGATTCCGTTTAAAATTCAATTTTGAACAACAACGAGAAGCCGCACGAGGACAAATTTTGCGAAGAAAAGGAAACGACCGTCGATACACGCGCCTAAATTAATATTTATGCGTAAACGTTTTCAAACGATTCAAAAAACAAAAATAAAAATCGATACCACGCGTTTTTACAACTATTTTATATACATATGTACAACGATTATTTAAAATACAGTACAGTTACTTAATACAGTAGAACCTCGACAACTCGATCCGAAGGGAAGAAAGAAAAAAGTAATTGTTTTTCCGAGCGTTCCCGATATAAAAAAAACTGGAAGCCGCAAATCCATAAAGAATTAATTTATCGAATATTTCGAAATTTTTAAGTGTCGTGTTAGTACGGCGGGTATGAGGATGGCGGGGTGGGAGGGGGGCGGGCGTTGGATTTTTCGTGTTAAGAGCAGAAAAAAAAATGTCGACAATAGAGCAACAAATTGATACTTTGCAAACACCTCCGTGTTTTTATTTTTTTTTTGGTGGACGGCCGTGCCAGTTTAATTATTACGTTAGCACGGCCGTGGTTTTTTCAGAGCCATGCGTTTTCAAGTAGGTACTGGATTTTCTCGGTATTACTTATTCGAGGGTTTTCGTGGATCGCTCTTGCGAAAATGTCGCGAAAAGTGGACCACGTGTCGCAGGACCCTCTTCGAAAATCTTACGAACGAAAATAAATAAAAATATACATAAGTAGGTGGGTATACAAAAAGGATTTCGTTGTGTTCTTTAGAAAAATAACTCGGAGCACAACATCCGACGTTGTTAATTCGATTCTCTTATTTTTCTCATTCCTATTCAAATTCGCCGGGGGCAAAAAATTCAATGTTCCCGCAATTATTTATTTATCCAATTTGTTAAATAATTTTCCGGAATTCTAAAAACAAACCGCTGCCGTTCTTTTAAAAAAGAAAGAGTTAGACGTGCACCGTTTTTAGTATTATTATAAATAATAACGACATTATGTAGGTACTTAAAAGGCGATTGAATTGGCGGTTTATTGTTCATTAACATTTTATGAGCAGATGCGTTTTTGGACGTGTTTTACAATCGGCGAATTTTCCGTATAAATCGAACAAACGAAAACAGAAATATTACAGTTAAAATGAAAGAACTGTACTTCGAAAAACTTCCCCCGAACAACATCAATAGACGTAGGGGAAGGTCGGGTAGCCCCGGACAGCGGGTAGCCCCGGACAGTACAATTACTAAGTAAGTAAACCCGTTGGAAAACCAAAACATAGTTTCGGGGGCCCCCCATAGAGTTTGTACGCATATGCAACTTAGTCAATGCATGAGCACAGATTGATTGACAAGCTACAGTGAGTGTTTGTTCCTGCCAAACATTTCTCATCGCCCCTGTCGAATTTCATTGCAGATTATCAAGTGCAAAAAGTTAGTATACCGCCTTGTCTATTTTTTAGAGTTGTAATACATTTAATATAGTTTATGAATGTATTAGTATTCGTTTCATTCCATATACAATTTAAGACCTATGGGCAACAACATCGAATGATAGCGATCGGGTAGCCCCGGACACGAAAACGTCGGGTACCCCGGACACCATTATAAATGTCGAATTTCATATTTCAATTTCAATTTATTATATTTTCAACAAATATAATGATTCAATTTATTATAGCTTCTCTGTGGTTAGTACATTAGATTATACTTTTGTATTGCAGGAACTTATACAACATGTCTAAATTTAAGGGACCAACAACTAATAGAGGTAAATGGGACGAAAATAAAATGAAAACAGCAGTGAAATGTGTCAAAGAAGGCAAGTTATCAATAAGACTATCTGCAGAAAGGTATGATGTGCCAAGAAGTTCCCTTCAGGATCGTCTAAAAGCAGTGAATAGTCACAAAGAGATCACGTTTCGTCCAAAGTTAAGACGATTTGAACCCACGTTTTCTGAGAACTTTTCTAAGTAACTGTATAATCACGTTAAAGAACTAGACAATCGTTTAATGCTCCTGACTAAAGACCTAGAGGAAAAACAAAAAGGTAGAGGTGGCAAAAAATTGAAAACAACGACAACTATTTAAGGTGATTCCCATCAAGTTGAAGAGACAGCGTGTACCATATCTGGCGAAATGTTTAAAGAAAATTGGATTCGGTGTCATGACTGCAAAGATTGGGCCCACGAAGCATGTGTTAACATTGACGCTTCCGATTTTTACTACATTTGTGACGTTTGTAAGGCCAAAACACGTTTAGGCCACTATTGATATCTGTCCGGGGCTACCCGCCGACTTTTATATTACCGCAAATTGGGAGCTTAAGTTTTTTCAATATTCTAGTTACAATAATTAAGATATCCTTTTTTTTTTTCATTAGTACGATTAACAAAGTTCCTTACTCTATTTTAATGCTAAAATACAAACTGACATTTGTTGATTGTATTTTATATTTCTACTTCATTTAAGTGTCCGGGGCTACCCTACCTTCCCCTACTTTACTTTATTCCAGACAACTTATGGAAACACAATAAAAAATAAATAACGCAACAAATAACAGGACTGGACGAAGTTCCAAAACGCTTCCGCGTAACTTTAAATCTTTTTCAACTTTATGGACCGGATCGATGGAACGGGGTCGTAGCAGACTTTTATATACGCGAGCGTTAAAAAGTTAAGTAAAAAATCTTGTCTTTAGTGTAGGTAAGGACTTTTAACGTTTGCAAATTATTTATTTGACGATTGAAGTTCAAACGAAAAAGAAAAAAGTAATATTCCAACGGAATTTCCAATTTCCGCGAAAGGTCAATCGTGCTTCGTGCACGAAAGCCGCCGACGCACGAGAGCACGTTAAGGTGTCGGCGATAAGTAAATTACGTTGTGGTGTTCGTTGATAATTTTCTAATAGGACAAGGTACAGCGGTCTACTAGATTAACGGCACTCCGCTCGAGCCGGCGAGGGTCAATTTATCGCAGTTATCGTCTCGGACGGAGCGTCAAAATTGAAGGAGCGAACTGTACAACGAAACCTAATAAAAATGACGTTTCCAATTCGAATCGGCACGGCATCGAATGTACCATCGCGCGCGAGTCGATCCTTTTTCTAGTTTCTCCTATCGCAATTTTTGCGATTTAATTTTAGTTCGCGAATTTACTTAGTTTACTCTCGATCCGCTTCGGATCGGCCATAGATTCGGTAGGTTGCAGAGGGACGTATAAAAAGTTTTTGCTGTAAATTCGATTTCGTTCGGCGCGCAAAATGCGACGGTCAGACTGTAATTAGAAAGGAGCTTTTCAATTAATGATTAAATAAAATTGGATCTCTTATAATCATATTAAGTTTATCGAAAATTTATTTAAATGCGTTTTAATGGTTTTAATTATAGCTCATCCAAACCTATATGATGTTCACGTCATCAACACAAGGTTATTAGACGATGACGTTTCAGACAGTGCTGTCACCTCGCACCTCATATTTTGGCAGTTCTAATAAATTGTAGTCTTTCTTTATACCATCTAATATGTGCACAAGTAAATCATCTATAGAATATCTCATTTTCCAAACATTAAACCGAATTATAAATAAACAATCTAGTAACTTTTTGTTGATGACGTGTACATCATATAGGTTTGGATGAGCTATACTACAATGCATAATTATTTATAAAATAAAAAGTTGGTTCATTTTCTAACTATTTTACGGGGGTGATTTTGAATTAATTGGCGCGGCAAAAAACTACAAAAGGAACAAAAGTTACGAGTTGTTGAGATTATGAATTTAATAATTTTACCAACCACTGGGCGGTAGGAGGGGGGGGGGATTGACTCGCACACAATAGTACATAAAAATAATATGTAAAACTAAATTTTAATAAAAAGATGTAACGCCGACCGTCGCATAATGATTTCCCAGGGCGATCGTGTGGACAGTTTCCGGACAGTGAAATTAACTTTTTGACTAATTTTCGTAAAATAAACGCGGAAAAATTTTATACCGCTCCAATTAGGCAAAGCCGAACCGAACGTGTTCGTTATCGTTTTTGTTAGTTTTAAGTGTCTATCGTTTTTTATCGATGCCAGTGCACGAAGAGTGCTCGGAAACAGTCGTCTATGTCGGAGAAGGTTTTATATTAAATAGACGCTTTGATGCTTCGCAAAAACGTTGCAGCAAAAACTTGCGGCCTACGGCTGTTCGAATGTACGTTCTCCAACATGGATATATGTTTAATGGTGCGAGTACGCGCGCCGAAACACGTTTATTATTGATTAATTTCGGATGACGTCGCCGAAATTGTAAATCGAAGCTCTGCATCGACAGATTTTACTGTTGACGTCAATAAGTACGTTGATTAATAATTTGAAAATTGGACAGAAAATACACTGGCTAAAGAAAAAAGGACTAACAATACGCCCCACTACTTAGCGCGAATTGTGAACCTGGCAGCTGTGCATCGCGTGGCCTTCTAAACTTTAACTTGACTTTAACTTAACTTCTAGGGCTCGGAATCGATTTACTACCCGACGCACGGCTGCCATACTCACGATTCTCGTTAAGGGATCGCCAACAGCGTCTTCTCAACAAAGTATCGTGCTAACGACAATACTTAATAAATAAAAACGTTATCGAGCTCTTCGTCTATCACGTTTACTTCATTAAAATACAGTAGAACCCGTCTACGCCGACCTCCGCCGGTTTGGTTGGAACCCGGTTAACTTCGCCGTTCGGGCTTATCGAAATGCGATCAACTAACGTAAAACAGATGTTCGAGTTTTACTGTAGTTGGCACGAAATAAAACAGAATTTTAAATATACCTAATCCACGTTTCTTTCTAACAATTCTTCGATTAATTTAGAACTATGCGGGCGATTGCCGCGCGTCTAGTTGGCGAAGATGAAAACTAAAAGGAATAGGAACGTCAGTTCTAGAATGTATTTAATACGTCGTCAGTTTCGGAAACTTCGACAAATTTTTAACAAGCACCGCCGTTCGACAACACGTCCTGGTCGTTCGTTTATAAAATCGGGCTACCATTTACGTAGGCGTACAATAAGGCAGAGTTGCCAACGGTAACGAAGTTACGTATGCTTTACATATTTGCCCCATTATTAAATATTGATATAAAACGTCAACTTGAGCTCGGTAACAAGATTTAAGACTCGATTTAAGGCTCTTTAAAAAAATAGATATTTTCCGAGATGTCGTAAAGATTGCGCGGTGCCTTCGCGAAAAGAGACGACGCCAGCGATAACTTTCTTTACGTTACGATCTGCCCACAAGAGAAAGTTTAATATTTTTTTAAATAATAAAGTAAGAAAGAAATAGGCGTGCCTAGCACGTGCGACAGATATGCCATTTTTAAATCGACCGACTGTACGCGAAAAATTTTAATGAGGTTGCCTAAAAAAAGGCACGAGCTTCAGAAACTGTAAAAAAAAAACTTCAAAACATCAGCTCGAAAATAATTTCGAGGAAAACTTGATTTCGTTGAAATAATTGAATAATTGAGGGGCTTGGCGGAAAAGTGATGTTCGAGTTTGCGTGAGACCGCTTTCCCCCCCCCCCCCAATTGTTTCTTCGTTTTTGCGTTGGTGAAAACTACCACACTATTGATTTTGTTGCTTTCGTGCGATATCCTTACCTCGACTTTCTACAAATTGCTAATTTTTTTAAAATAAATTAATAGGTAAATAATTAAAACTTCGTCTCGACCAACAACAATTGAGAACCGATCGCTATTACTCTCGTTTTAACAACCGTTCCTTTGCGTTACGCTTCGAGGGTCGCAGTTTTTCTCTGCCCATGTAAGATTCGAAATCAGATTTCCTACAGTTAAACTTGGTTGCTGAGCGAGATCAGTAGCGAGGCTCTCGTTTAATTAATATAATTAAACAATGATCAATGATAATTAAACACGAATATGCCCTTCTTAAATCTTGGACGTTTTCTCATCGCATATTTTACTAATTGTTTGTTTTGTTTAAGAATTTATCCAATCATTAGGTTTTCAAATTTGCGGCTTCGCACTTTCACGTACCTACGCCTACTTGCCGTTTTAAAAATAAGACGAAATTCACAAAATGTGCCTGGAAATTGATAGCTAATTGTCTAAAAACAAATGCTCTTAAGTACCCACTTGTTGAGAACCCAGTCGTTAAAAAAAAATTGACGATTAGATACCCGCGCACTGATTTCTGATCGAATCATTTGTTTCTGCTCGCGAATCCGCGTGGCGCCTCCTTCGGCAAATATTGAAACTTGTCGCCGTAAAAAAAAAATATATTATTTATACGGGGAAGTTTGAAGGACTGTTGATTAAAAGTTTAGTGCGCTTATTAATGTTACGTAGCGATAATATACGCGAAAGTTAAGCCGTTATGACATCGAAAAAGCGAACTCGCTGTTGAATTTGAGGATTTCCAACTACGAACTAAAATGTTTGTTTGCGACAGATAACGTAACTTCGTTTCGTTTATTTGTTAGCAAAATTCGCTCAAATTTCATTTTCGTTCATACGTATTGAGATTTTGACCATTGAATATGTTAAAAAGTTGAGGTGATTAGTACATCAATCCGCCACCGCGGGCGCTGGCATCGGTAAATGATGAGCTCCGCCCACGCGTGCATAGTCCAAGATTCCTAACGGATTATGACCTTAAAAATAGTTGAAATAGTGACAAAAATCCAAAAAAAAAATAAGGACCAACAGTGACTTAACTTATGACTTTGTCCATTTTCGTAAAAATTGCGCGACGAGACTCGTTTTCTTTTTGTCAACTTTAGTCCGAATCCTATCGGTCTCGCCTTTTTCGGCCCTTCAAGCATTCCTTGCGCCAAATGTGTTATTAATGGCAGTTTTAATATGTTTGGCGGTTTCCTTTTCAGAGTCGCCTCTCTCTTTTTCTTTTGAAGGTCATTTTCCATTTCCAGAATTCCGGTTTTATCTACTTCAAGTTTTTTCCTTGCCCGCTCCTTGGCTCGTTTTTCTTCCTCCGCTTCCATCGTTTTCTTGTTCTCTTTTTCAACTTCTTTTGCAAGTATTCATTATAATTACGAGCAACACATCGTGTTTGCTTAAGTAGCTCGATAGTTCTGGTTTCTTCCCATATTTCTTCATTCACGGCAAGGCGGTTAAAGTTCTTGAACTCGTTGCAGCACGGTCTTATGCCAGTAAACGAACAGATAAAGAAAATTCTCGCTCAACATCTGCACTGACGTGACTTAAAGCCTTAATGACTTAATGTCTTCATTACTTTATTTGTGAATTGGTACCCAGAAAAAATTGTCTCCAGTAGTGATCAATGCGTTATAAAAGATATCGTAGCTTTTATTGTAGGGTTTTTGGGAAGCTTGGTTATACTAGGTATACCGGTATGAAGTGAGCGTTAAGATACAAATGTGTTGATAGGGAACATTTGTTATGAACGAGCCTTAATTTTTGTTTGTTTGGTTGGTATGACATCTGTTAAACATATTTAATATACATCAAGTCATTGAACAAACAACATCATATTTTTTCATTGTGTTAAAAATGTCGAATTTTGTACCACAAAGTGGTGATTTGCGGAAAGCATTAATTTTTTGTTTTCATTTGAAGAAAAGTGCTGCAGAGTCCCATCAAATGCTTGTCGAGGCATATGGTGGTCGTGCTCTATCAGAAGCAACATGCAAAAGATGGTTTCAACGGTTCAGAGATAATGATTTTGATGTGAGAAATGAAGAACGTGGAAGACCACCAAAAAAGTTTGAAGACGAATTGTAAGCAATATTGGATGAAGATGATACTTTGAGTCAAAAGCAAATGGAAACAATGTTAAATGCTGCACAGCAAACAATTTCTGACCGTTTGAAGGCTATGGGAAAGATCCAAAAGTGTGGAAAATGGGTGCCACGTGAATTGAACGAAATACAGATGGAAAACCAAAACAACACTTGTGAAATTTTGCTTCAAAGACACGAAAGAAAATCAGTTTTGCATCGAATTGTTACTGACGATGAAAAATGGATTTATTTTAAGAATCCTAAACGGAAAAAATCATGGGTTAATCCGGGACAACCATCAACATCGACTGCAAAACCAGATCGATTCGGCAAGAAGGCAATGCTCTGCGTTTGGTGGGATCAAAAAGGTGTGGTGTATCATGAGCTTCTAAAACCTGGTGAAACTGTTAATACTAATCGCTACAGACAACAAATGATCAATTTGAACCAGGCATTGATCGAAAAACGACCAGAATGGACCAGAAGACACGGCAAAGTAATTTTGTTACACGACAATGCGCCTGCACACAAAGCAAAACCGGTTCAGGATACAATCAAAGCACTTGGCTGGGAGCTGCTACCCCACCCACCGTATTCACCAGACTTGGCCCCTTCCGACTACCATTTGTTTTCATCGATGGAACACTCATTGGCCGAGCAGCACTTCGATTCCTACGAAGAAGTCGAAAATTGGGTGTCTGATTGGTTTGCTTCAAAAGACGAACATTTCTATTGGCGTGGTATCCACAAATTGCCAGAAAGATGGTCAAATTGTGTAGAAATGGTCAATACTTTGAATACATTTTTTTTACTTTCCCATTCAAAATTAGTGTTTCATTTTCACAAAAAAACGCTCACTTCATACAGACTGGTGACTTTTATTTGACTTCTTTGGGGAACGAACTTCGTAAAGTATTCAATCAAAGCATTCCGTTGCTCTAAAACTCGTTTGCACGTTTCTGTCATTGTTAACCACCGTTGCAGTTACATGTTTTGTAAAATTACGTTTTGGTAGTAACAGTTTAGATTGGATTTGGGAAAAATCTTCACATCTGGAGAGTCAATTTTTGAAATAATAGTACATGGCAATGACTAAATCTCTAATATCCAGTCCAAACGCTTCTAGACTTCTAGAATGCTGCAACATGCTGAAAAAATGACTTTTAGTTGATTTTAGCAAAAAAAAAGTGACTGTCAGTGACATAGTAATGAAAAAAAAGGGACTTTTAGTTGAAAAAGCGAACCAGTTATTGGCTCCGAATTAGTCCATACGCAAATAATCGTTAATCGTTTTTTGATTTCCGTAAAAAGTTTAATAAAATTTCGTAAGCGAATCTACTCTAGCACATTTGGCGCCCAACGTGTGGCGCGTCCGAACCCGTCGACCGAGCCGATCGAACATTATATTTAACTAAACCCACTCACACAACAGTTTGCTAACAAACTGCGGCTTATTTAGGTTAGGTGCTTAATATTAACGCAATCTGACGTCAAGACGTCAAGGCTCTGGAGAGGGTTATGATCGCCAACCCGCTCGGCGCGCCAGTGGGTTATCAATATGTAGGTCAGCAATTTAAAGCCTATTATTAGAACTGAATGTTCAGTACCTACTGAATTTATAATTGCCCCCCCCCCCGACCCCTCCTTAATATAGGCCGTATATTTTATATCGTTCTCGTTTTTACGATCGTTTTTTATAGATGTTACAGTTGGTTATTAATATAAAAATAACGTGACGGTTACAGCTGCCCTTGTGATTTATAAATTTACCGCGACTGTTATTACCGCCGCGTCGAAATTATTTTATAATCGAGTTATTTGCAAAGGTGAAAGAAATCCACCTAAGCGAGACGGGGTCGAAATAATGAATGAACGAACGGACGGTCGGAGAAACGCGCGCTCCCCATAAAATTCATTGAACAAAGTCGTTAATAAAAGTTGCGAAGCCGCGCGAAGAGAACGACGAAGGAAACAATGAAAACCGCGCGTCCGCATTAAAAAAAAACAATTGGGACGTCTAAAAGCAATAAAATTTAATTAAAAATCGCTTTCGACGTTTCAATGCCGCTTATTATTTGATAATGCGACGACGAAACAATAAACGATTCTTTAAACTTTAAGCGGCAAAACATAAATTAATTAAAAATAATAATATAATAATACTCCTATTATGTTACGGCAGATAAAATCCCCCGTCTACGACATATTTTACCCAAGCGATTTTGTCGGGGATTACCGAACATACTTTGGAAATTTCGCAGAGGCACGCGAAATGAATAAAGAGTTTGCGGGAGTAAAAAACATTAATCAAAAAAGTTAGCGATTTAACTACAACTTTAGCTGAAGAACCACGAGTATAACGTATATAGGCGGTCCACCATAAAATGCGACTTTACGATTTCACTTTAGTCGTTTTAACGGAAAACTAAATGTACCTACGCGTGCGAAAAGAAAATATTGCACGTGCACGTTTGTAAATAACATTCATCCGTAGATACGTACCGGATAAAATGAATTCGAACGGCGTTTGCGTTATAAAATAAAATAATGTACAAATTTTCGTTAATGTGAAAATTTTCTTAATACGGACATTACGCCGAAGCGCGTCATCAAAATTAAATGCCCGACCGTAAGTGAAGCTGCACGCGATTAAATGTCGACGCGGTTTTTCCAAAAGGGCGTAACGCGCAAAAAGTAAATTTTACGTTTTACGGAAATGCAAATCGATTTTTCCGGTGGAAAAAATCGGAATATTGTTACTAGATTTTAACTTTGCTTTAGATGCATAAGATAGTCAGAATGACTCATTTTCACAAAAAGTGTGAATTAAGTCCTTTTGACGAAACGCCATCGATTCATTACGTAAATCCGATGTTGATTAAAAAGCGGGCGAAGAATTTTTTGTTTAGGCACTACAAATTAAAATGCGACGTCGCGTAAAATTTCTCGAATTAATATCGCGACCCGTTTTCAAAATTTATCAAAAAAAAAAAAAATACGTTGTCGTACTACTACAATAACGGAAAACGACTCGTTCGAGTCGTCATTAAAAAACTGAAATTGCGAACTTAATAGGGGATATTTTTTACTCCGCCGTTCCGTGAAAAGCGAAGCCTTTCCGTTTTAATATGTCCTACTTTTACTGCTGGAACTCGATCTGTGCGGAATAACGTCGCTCGTTTGTTCTAATCGCGAAGCGAATACGACGCAATTTTCGTCCGTTCATCGCGTTTTTGCTTCATAAATATGACGTAAATGTAACGTCGTTTCGGAATATTCAACGGATTCGAAGAATAATGCGGTAAACGTAAATTCAATAAGAAAGCTCCGCCGCCGATTGATGGAGATATCCCTCAAACTCGGATTATCCGCGACGCGACGCGTCGTTTTCAACCTGTTTTTTAGCTCAACTTTTAAAAATTCACATGTCGCTCGCTCGCGCAAATTGACATTTGTTTCTTCGCCGGTGGTCGAGGCGTAACAGTTTGAATTGTAAAAAATGTAATTTTTTTGGCGAATTTACTACGGATCGGCCGATTTATAAAAACAACAATAACGTACCCACCTACATAATATTGTAGCGGAAATAAAATAATAATTGTACAAATTGTACAGTTGACCCCTTTACTTTTGACGCCTCGCTCGAGACGCTGTACGTAGTCGTAGCACGTTCATAAAAATATTAATAATTTATATCGGATACGTTGGACACAATACGTCCAGCTCCGCTTCCATTGCTGGAAGCAGCCGCGCGAGTCCCCTTCTCGTGCAACGTTTCTTTTTTAAGAGGGTCCATGTCGTCGGCACCCCCGCGATCTCTTTCGGCGATCGAACTTTTGCGGCCGCCCAAATTTTTATTTGAGCCGTTGCCGAAAGATAAAAAAATGACTTAATTAAGGGAGGGGGGGTGGGGCGTGCCGCTGACGCGACTGCACGCCCGCAACTTCGAAAATAAATTCAAACCGAGCTGGTTTGAAAAAAAAACATTTCACGGCTCAATCCAACTTGAACGTAGCTCAATCGAGTGCGATATTTCGAAGTTGCGGGAAGAGGGGAGGTGTGCTGGTGACACGAACTCAATTGCTTTTTGCGACAATTTGCTTTTAGCGAACAAGCAAAATCGGCAAGTGCGCACCGAAAACCCGATGCGTGATTGATGCGAAAAGTAAGCGAGTACTATCACGCGCGAAAATAATGTCCCTCGTTCGAATCTTGGCGCGAAAACGTGGTACTCTGTTTGCTTAATGTTTAAAATGCGCGTTTCGCGCGTGATTTTTCTATTTCTATTTAATAAAGGACCGTGCGCGGAGCAACAAAACGACATTATAGTATGCCTCTACAGATTTCATTCGATTGCACCGAAACGGTTACGTCACCTTCATTTGGCAGTCGAATGACAGTTTTGGATGTCAATACCAAACTATATAAGACGTATGTACGTTTTGTAAAATGTGGATAGAAGACGATGACATTACTTTTGCACGTGATAGTACATACGTATAGGCCATTCAAATTTTATTCCGACGCACGTCGAATAAAATTTAAACGGCTTGTAACTGCGATATAGCGATCGTTACCGATTCGATCGGGGGGTGCCATTAATTTAGGAGCTCGCTGTACATTTCTTTCGACACTGCAAGCTCGTAGAAAAAAACAAAACGAATACGACAGTTTATTGGAATTTACGTCGACATTTCTTATCGTTAGATAATCTTCTTATTTCTTTTATAACGTTTTTCGATTTTTGGCCGTTAGATATAACGTCAAATATGACAGTCAATTGAGAAATATTACTGCAGAAAACGTCGTCTATTTAATACCGTAATTGCGGATATTGCCGTTTCATGCGATCCAAATAAACATCGCTTCTCCTTCACATTTTCTACAAAAAGCAATCATTACATACTTATAGGACGAGACGGAGACAATTTTAAAAAGCAATCGATTCGATACATCATTTATTTCGACAGTTATCTGCTTACAACGACCAAAAAAAAATTTTTTTTTTTAATAAAGTTGTATAAAAGTACAGTCCGCGACTGACGTTATTAAAAGAAAACAATAATAGTGAATTTCGAGGATAATCGAAAAACGCCTCCGAACAATCTCATCTGTCGGTAATTTAAAAACGTCGTTCTTTCGTTTTGTAATTCTCGACAGAAAAATACAGAAATTGCAGATAATAATACGGACACTTTATGCAATAAAGTTCCGCGCAGTCAAAACAATTTTATTGCTCGTACAAAATTTGAAAGCGTCTCCTCAAACTACCTCCTCAAGAGAAGCAAGCAATGAAATGTTTATTGAATGCGACGTCACAAACTTTACGAGTAGGCAGGTACTAATGAAAACGGTATGTCTTTTGCGTTGCGTTGTCACGGTAAAAAAAATGAATGAATTGGTTCAAATTAAAATTATAAGTATTATACGATGTTACAAAATAGAAAATGGCGACGCGACGCGACGGTTCGAATTATACGACACGAGAAAATTGAATTTAAACCAATAATAGTAGTCGTGGTACAATTAAAATTAAATATTTCTTTTTAGTCAAAGAGCTTCTTTCGACAAATGGAATTTTTTTTATTACCTACTATATATATTTTATAATGGAAAAATATATCTTTTTTGTTGCTTAGAGGTCGGTTCAAGGGCACTACCATTGTCGCCTTATTTATTATGTGTTCTATTTACACTTTGAAATAAATAAATATTTTACAAATAATTTTTATTGTTCAATACAAATAACGAATCATGGGAGTTTTTTTTCGTAAATAAACGGTTGCGAATTCGAATTCCGCTGCAACCATGGAAAAGCTGCAACAATTGCGCACCGAGACCAGTCATGTATCTCGACAACGGACGACCTTCGGGCAAATGTGTATTAAACAAACCCCCCCCCACTTATTTTTCGCTGTTCTATCGTCCCTAGTAATATTGCCATGTATTTTTGAAACGCCCTGTATATTAATCATAAGAATCGTTTTACGTTTACTTGGATACGATTTATATTTCGTCGTTATCTACAAAAAATATATATAGGTCTGCAGTACCCCCCCTAATTATTTTTAAACTGTATTCGTTGACTTTTACCTATTGAAAGCTTTCTAAAACGAAAAGATGTGGCATTGCCCCCACGCGTAACAAAGAAAAAATAGGAGACTGGCGCCTGTTTCTAGAAAACGACCTCAGAAACCCCGTTTCTGACTGGAAGGGTTAAAACTTTGAACAATCTAAATTTATTAATGAGAACTTCACGTTTCGAATAACTTAGGGGTCGATTTAATCTTGGTAGTCGGCCTACTATCTTTTAATTGCATAATATTAAGCTTTATTTCCCGTATAAACATTGTCGTAACGAATTTAAAGCAAATGACTAACGGGGTGCTGGGGCGGGGGGGGGCGAGGGGGAAATGCTGCAATTTTTTATAAGATCCAAAATGTTTTATCGATATTTTTATGAATAAAACGTTTTCCAATATAATGTTGAAGTGGCGAATTAATAAAATTACAGTCCGCCACAAAAGTGTATTAGTTGGTGCTACGTCAAAATACGCCAGTACCGGGATTCTGTACATGGATATCTATCGATTCGATAAGTTTTAGCGAACCGATGTTCGTTACGCTTTCCTAACGACAATTATCGATAAAATTGACTGCATTCAAGAAAATCTAGTAAACTTCTACTGATTTTATTTTTAAAATAATTTCAGTTCATCGTTAATTTCGTTTTAATTTTAAATCCTTGACGTTTCATATTAAATAATTAATATTGAGGCCTCTAGTTATATAATAATAATAATAAAAAAAATATTAAATAATTTTAAGATTTTTATTTTAAGGTATAGTTTGATATTTATAACACTTGAAGATTCCAAACGGATTTAAAATATAAGGGAATATTATAAGGAATATGGTGATATATTAAATTTATTTCTGTTATTTATTAACATTGGCAGTAAACAAATACTGACTGATTTTATTTTTTACCAATAGCGAAAACAGCTGTTTCATGTACTGATTAAAATAAATCCGTACCTGTAAAGTATTGAATGTATAGACTATTACTTTAAAAATAAACAAACAATTAATAGACAATGTCGTTCCTGTAATTATAAAAAGAAATATATTAGCATTTATTAAAACAGTTGATTTACGTACCGGTTAAAATAAATCTGTACCTGCAAAAAATTGAAATTATAAATTATTACATTAAAAATAAACAAAAAATTAATAGACAATGTCGTTCCTGTAATTATAAAAATATATTATATAGTTAGATTTGGAAAAATATAGGTCTGCAGAACCCCCCCGCCCCCCTAATTATTTCTAAACTATATTCCTTGACTTTCACCTACTGAAAGCTTTCTAAAACAAAAAGGTTTGGCATTGCCCCCACGCGTAACAAAAAATAAATAGAAGACTGATGCCTGTTCCTTGTATGATGTTGGAACTCACTAAGAAAGAATTTTTCTAAATTCCACTCCTAAGAGTACGAAACGGAGACAGTGAGTTTTTTAAAAATTTAACAAATCAACGCCCAGCCTGAGTCACTGGTCCTAAAAAAGTTAGATTCGGAGAATTTTTCCTTTTATGATGTAGACACCCATTAAGAAAACAGCTTTCGTGATCCCACTCCGATGGGGGTGAAACGGGAAAGTATGTTTTTTTTTTAAATTTGATCAGTTCGTTCATATTTCTTGCCTTTGAATGATAAAATTTGTAGGATTCGTTTCTTTGAATATTTCCAATTCCTCGCAGATAAAGTCCCGAGTAAAATGTGGTAGATAATAAATTTTATAATGTTGGAAAATTAGTTTGGGTAAGCATCATTTATTACACTCGGGTAATCCGATGACTTGAACATTCACTGACTTAATTTTGAAAACATGCAATGAAATGAAAGTTAAAAAAGAAACTTTATTTTGTTGTTTGTAAAGATATGTGTACGCCACTGGAATTTGGTCAACTGTACTAACCGCTAAGGCCTGCCATGCACTCACGATATTGCAACGCAGTACGTTTGTGTTGAATATGACGACATTGCATGTTTTCTGATCGTTTGTGAATGCGTCAGGCAATGGCATTTAACACAATCGTGACATAAAGGCAAAAATGACCTTACAATACCTTACAATAAGTATTCGAAATGTTGACCTCCAACCTGCACACACAATCGGGCCAGTCGAATCCAGTTTTGACACTCTCCTTGTTCGTCCTACAAACGTAGTACGTCAACGGCAGCTGTGATCCGGTGGTTACTCGCCTCTTCGACGGTGTCCACTTCCGCACAGTACACTTGCTGTTTTAAGTGTCCCTAAAGAAAAAAGCCGAGTGGATTTAAATCCGGGGATCGCGGAGGCCACGGCACTGGTTCACCTCTTCCAATCATTTTCCCCATGTACTTGCCTTACGAACTAGCGAACTGCTAGCCTGAAATGAGGGGGTGCACCGTCGTGCAAAAACCACATTCGTCGACGAATCGATAACGGTACATTGCGCAGGAATTCCAGATACTGATTTGACATGGCAAAATATGTGGTCCGATTACGCGATCGTCGACAATTCCTGCCCAAACATTCAGCGAAAAGCGATGTTGGAAACGGTGCTGGCGTATCGCACGTGGATTCTCGTGTGTCCACACGTGTGTGTTATGAATATTTGTTATTCCATTCCGCGTAAAAGTAGCTTCGTCTTTTGCTAGGATATCAGCGGTGAATCTGGGGTTTAGAGCATTCTAAGCTAATAGCCACTCACAGAATCTCATACATAACGAATAATCCGTCAATTGTAAGGCCTGCACACGCTGAACATAGTACGGATATTGCTGATCTTCATGTAATATGCGCCACGCCATTAACTATGATATAGCAGGTACTTGCACTTACACCTGGATTACTGTTCACAATATCCAACACTTAATCCTCAGCAGCTTCGATACGACAAGGACGTCCAGGACCACCATCTCGTCCTTGGTGCGGCATTGACTGTCATGTATCGCGTGCACGTTGCACCACGGCTGTGAACGTTTCTGGGCGAGGAAAGGAAGAAGTAAAACACAGAAGTAAAACACTACATACAGGTCGCGCTGAGACTGATCTGCGCACCTTTGAACGCCATTCGGTAGGTCGCGTAACGGCAAGCGCGAAGTGGGGGCACAATCGGTCAGCTAAACATTGTGTTTTAGCGATTGACCTTTAATATTTTTTCACGAAAATCGAAAAAAGTACCAGTTTTCAAGAGTGGATTTCGCCCTCTTGAACCGCGCAAGACCACGAACGGAATACGACTCTTGATTAGGGTTGACTAGTACTACAATCCTGCAAAGTTTCAAATTTTTCTGAGATTTACACCTGCCCAACCTTCCTTGTAAGTCGATAATTGTTTGTACAGAATAGAACAATCGATAATTATCAAAAATTGTCGATAGAATGGCTTAACGACATTGAAAATTATCGATAACGATGTACAGAATCCCGGTACAGATCGCATTTATACGGGGGCTCATCGGTATAATTCATTGGTGGAATGCGTGACAAAAGTATAAGGACGGCGCTCCCGACGTGTTATCGCGGCGGATACGGATCTTGTTTGGATCAAAATGAAGTCAAAAGCGATTTGCTCAGACGGGAAGTGGAACCTCTATTAGCCTGATGGAATATGATTTGAAATCAGTATCAGAAGTCCTGTCACGCCGATGGATGTGTAATGATCTGGGCGGCATTCTTTAGGCTTGGGAAGATTAATCTGGACTTCGTGTCGATTATCAAACCATACAGGAACGCAATCTTTTCCCAAAACGCATCATCCGCGTCAGGCGAGGGCTAGATATTGCAGCAAGATAACGCATCAGTTTGATCTACCACGGCCGGTTAGAAATCCAGACCTCAACCCTGTTGAGAATCTCGGGGATGGACGACGCGCAAGGTCAATAAGGTCAATTCAACATCGTGGCCGATCTTAAGGCGGCCACACAAACTCCGCGTCTCTCCCGAATCGTTTAAGGGCCGTAATTAAAGTGCGAGAGGCAACAACCGAATATCGAATAAACTGCATGAATTTCAATCGCGTCCTTGAACTTTTCTCGCACACGAACAGTGTCGTAAAATTATTTTAAATTAAATTAAATTAAAGGCGATTGTTATATTTTTGTATATATCCTCTCCCTCTGGTCCCATGGGTGTTTTTGTCGCGGACTGTATTACTGAAACGGAATACTCGGCGCCAAATTCAAGATAAAAACAATTTAATTAAATTTTACTTACTTTTCGAAGGGTTGCTTTGCGAGGTGATTAATTAATTTCGTTTTAAACGTCCCCAGATTAATATTGATGCCTAATAATGTTAAGTAGGTACTATCTACTTGAATAAAATAAAAATATATCGATATTAATGAATTACTTAGCAGCACGATATTAAGCATAAATAACACACAAATCGAATCATATAAAACATCCAATTTCAAGAAATTGTGGTCGGTGAAATTTTGTTAAAGAAACATATATGACGCACATCGATAATAGTAGATAATAGAAAATAACGTACATACTACCTACATTCATTTATTTTAGGTACGTGTATCAAAGTGACATATGAAACAAATTATAGATGCATTTGTATCTTATACGTAAGTAATTTATCTCGCAACTAGATTAAAAATATTCGGCGTGAGTGATGCTTCGAATTAGAATTTTGCGAAAATCTGGTGTTTTCGGAGAGCTTTCCGCCCCGATGCGATCCTACCTGTAGGCAACCGTCCGCGTCAGGCAAGAGAAATTGCCGCCGCGAACTTCAAGGTACGCCGAAACTTTTAGATTAACTGGTTTCGCAGGCCGGCAACATATTCTGGTCCTTTAAGCCGGATTTATGAGACATGCACTAAATAACGCAAATTTTAAACGTCGGCGTCCCTTCATTTATTTGTGCCCAGCATTTCCATGCTACTCTAATTAAGTCGTAGAATGTTTAGGTTACACGAAAAAAAAACAAATTTTGCGAAACGAAACGAGTTTAAAAATCGATCGAAAATTATTTTGAAGATTGGAGATGCGGGACGCCGTTAATGTCATATTCGAGGCTGTTCGATTTCGCGATTCGTCGTCGCGTGCGATTCGTAAATGAATCACAATCTCGAAATTCATTTATTTGCCTTCGGCTACTCGAGCACCACACTCGCTACAGTAAGATAAAAATGTTTTGAAAAATATACCTACACGCAAAATTCCAATTCAATCGGAGAGAAACGTTTCTTTAAAGGAAATCGAAAAATGTTCGTCGCGCCGTCGTTGATTTTTCGTACGTGAGGCGTGCTAATATAAAGAGAAAATTAGTGATTTTTCAGTGCACACGTCCAAGACACTGTCGTTTAAAAAACAAAACCGAGCTGGCCGCAGCGATCCGAAACTATGCGCCAAAAATTCTCGACTCTAAAATATGCGGAATGTGTCCACACATTCCACTTCCCCATCCACTCTGTATAATAAATTGCACAATAACTTTAGTAATTGTTCGTGTTCTTATCAAAATTTTATCTACGTTTAAAACCAATCCAACTAATTTTTATATTTATTTTACACTTATTTTTAATCCATTTATATTTTTAACGCCAACAAAAGAAGAAGACGACGACGCACCTAATCCAGTTCGGCGCCGTCCGAACAGATGGCAGCCTTAAAATAAGGGCCGACGTGTAACGTGAAAATAAGTTGCCGAAACAAACGGGGCCCCCGGAAACTTTGTGCCCCCAGTTTTGTATTAAGTACCTAACCTGAACGTAATCTAAAATAGAAATAAACCTAAAATAAACGTATATATTTTTTATAAAATATTTATCCCCCCCCCCCCGAAACTCTGTTTTTAAATTAATAAAAAAACCGCGCGCTGGTAAGATTTTTGTATTTGTAGCCTGCGGTGGTCAATAAGAATATCAACGCAGCAGTGCGACCAACGCCAAAAATATGAATTTAATATATACATCGCCTGACGTGACAAAAACACTAATTTGATTTTTTTTTTAATTTTAAATCCGCGTTAAAGACCGAGAACGCATAAATGTTTTTAAGTCAAATTTTGTATATCGCCATTTTTTTTAACGTCGTCAAATAAAATCTAGTGTTTTTCTTGATGCCTACTCACTTTTGTTATGTTCCCCATTTCGAGACCTAACCTCATACTGTCTGGTAATGCCGGCGCCAGAGCCGCGCCCTGTAACTAGGCTTGAGGATATGTCTGGGTTAAGTGGGCGCAAGTTAGACACTTGGCCGATTCGGTGGCCGAGTGGTTAGAAGACTGATCTCTCGCCTGACGGGTCCCGGGTTCGAATCTCGGTACGGGAGCTGTGAAATAATCCCCCTGGTTAGGCATTGGATGTCCTAACGGTGGTTCTTGGTGTCTTCCGGGGTGTGCTACTAACACCAAAAAAAACGTTAGACACTCGCCACGGGCGCTTCGTACCCACGTTACGGCGTTGAGTGTCGTTGCTAGTTACTCATTAAAAAGTTCGAATATAAAATTTTTTTTGCTACTTTGACGTCGCCGACTCCGCAGTAATTTTTTTTCAGTCCACAACTACAGGAGACTCTTGATAATCCGTCAGATTTGGGACCGAATGGGTGTCGGATTATCAAAAATTATGGATTACCGAGGGTACCATTTAAAACAATACTAAATGTAGTTTTGAGCTTGGAAAAATGTATTATAGGATTTTTTACACGCACTTATATTAAACACAGTTGCCCAGGACCGATACGGAATGGAACGATAGTGGCTGCAGTACCGTAATTTATTCGCGTTGTGACAAGAAAAGAAACAATCCCTCCCTTATTCCACCGTCGTTTGCGCTTTATAACGGTAATGCATACGTTGTCGGATTACCAAACGTGTCGGACTATCAAATGTCGGATTATCAAGAGTCTCCCGTACTAAAATCATTAAAAAAAATTACATACCAGAGACGTCGCCAGCGATGAATTTCCATCCCCTAAAAGTTATTGTGGCATCACGCAATACATTTCATTTAAAATCTAACAAAACGTTTTCAAACGATCATTAACTTATCTAATGCCTAAGAAAAATATCGATAATTTTCGGGAGAAAGCGCTAAAATTTTACGACCGTACCCCGTACACCGTAACTCACAGCGACGAGATAAAGTAAACTAATAAAACGGCGCTAATCTAGTCAAAGTCCCCTTGTTAATAATAACAGAAAAGCGATAACTCAACTAAATCACGAAGTTTCGATAAGGGACACGTTTTATGCAGGTAATTCTTCGCGCTCGAACAAAATTAAGCGATAACCTTGCGCCGTAAAACCTGATAAAATTTACGAATAACCTTTATATGTCTACCGTGTAAAAAAAAATCGTGCAGAAAACGATACGCTTCCTATAATAAAATGTCGTTCAAAAAACCATGTAAGATGAAATAAATAACTATATAAAATGCGAAAAACCGTGCAAAAAAATTACGAAAACTTAGTAAAATCAAATTCCTACATATTTCAATTATTGACTAATTGTAAAAATAAAATTGGTAACGCGCTCGCACGACAAAAAGAAAGAATAAAAAAATTAAATCGAAAATACCCGGTTATAACGAGCACGGGTTTAACGAAATCCTTGATATCGCGAGTATTTTACGTGCTTACATTCGAAACGGTATTTACTCACACGCAGGTTTTCTATTCACGGTTACAACGAGCAAAACGTGACGGTCCCGACAATCTCATTACAACCGAATTTGATTGTAATTAGTAGGCGAATTTGCAATTCTCAAACGTTACGTATTTTATTATTTATGGGGCCGTGTTGGCCTGGAAAGTCTAGCCTTCTGGCGCACTCACGGCTGCGGGTTCGAATCCCGCTACAACCATGGATGCTTGTGAATGTCATAATCTTTACTAACACAAACCATAAATCGTCAACAAACATTTACTGGCTAATTGGCTAGTCCAAATCCATTAAAAAGAAACTCGGTTATAACGAGTAGAACGACTATGACGGTTGTAACAGGAATAACGCTCCGAAAGTCGAAATAATAAATCGGATAAGTACATATACTGAAACTAACGCGCAACAGTTTTAACGACAGCCAGGAGCCGACCAAAAGAAGGCTCCCTTTCGTCAATTACACATTTGATTTTGAAAATTATTTTGAAATCGCGTTAGAGGGAGTAAACCATAAGCAAAATAAAAGGGAGAGCGTTTTTTTCGGGACCGTGTTATTTCAAAACCGTGCAAAAAAGGACCGCGTAAAAGAAGAGTTGGGCGCAGTCCGTCATAGATCGGCACATGCCCATACACCCCTCCCTCTAGCGTGAGATACGTAAGTTATGTAGGAAACTCTTATTTATCTAATAAAATTTTTAAAAGGCTTCACACTTGAAACTTTCTGCGCGAAACGGTTGGGAATTCGGGGGTGTTTAGGCCCCTAAGGCCACCTAAAAGACCATCGTCGGGATTATTTGACGCCATTGATGTTTAAAATTTAATTTTTTGCGAAATACCCATAGAGCGCAATCTCGCCAATTCGAACTAATTAATTAATTAATTCGGGGGCCGTTTCGGACTACTGAAAAGTTCGGATTGCCGAATAGTTGCGTTAATAATAATCGGCAATATAACACGGAAAATATTAAATAATTATGATCCATCGCGTAAAGTACATTACACTGTAGTTTTCGGGACATTATACCGTTCAGATTATCGAGGTCGCTCTGTACTTCCGTATCGTGACGAGGCAATTAAAATACGGCCCATTGCCGAAGGACGAGTCATGCGATAGGTTGCTTGCTCCATATTATGCGTCATCCTGTGATGACTCCTAGTGTGCGGTAAGATACTAAATGGAAAATCTCGAGTATTTTTCAGGTATAAATAGTCGTTAGCGGCTCGGTTGGTGTTCAGTTATACAGTGACAGTCTTGCGACTTGAAAGTAGCGATTTTCGACGTGTAAAATAAATATTCGCGCCGGATAGTGTTAAAAATATTTGAATCGTTTCGTTTTATAATCAATCTTCTAAATAAACATTTTATTTACAATAATATGTATTTACAAAACAGAATTGAATCGAAAATAATAATTCAAAATTTTGTTTTTAAATGTACTCCTAAACAGACAGTTTGAATTGCCGCCAAGAATGAGATGGTACTTTCCCCCCACCCTCTCTTTGTGCGTCTAGTGACTCAAAGTTAAGATTAGCAGACATGTATGTAACTAACTAATAAGAACTGATCGTGGAAGATTTTAGAATGGGAATGTTTGCGTACAAATTATTTAGAAATTGCTACACAAAAACGAATGCATGTAAGTACAACAATTATTTATTAAGGCCCAAGTTTTTAAAAAAAAATTATACTGCAGAATAAGCGATTCCTGGAATAACTGCTATGGAAATGTTTGTTGAGTCAATGGTTTCCATAGCAGTTATTCCAAGAGTAGCTTATTCTGCAGTATAAACATATTTGTAAAACCGGGCCTAAGACCTACCTGCGCCAAAACACGAAGAATCGCGTCCTCGATAGCTTGCAGTTCAAAAACACAACGCACGTCACAAAGATTAAGCTTAAACGAACGTTAAATTAAATGACACTACACGGATGACACTGATTAATGTGCAAATTTTATCCCAAACTCGCAAAAAGTAATTAATTGATCAAAAATTTAAACGTATTAAAATTCTACCGGAGATCCGCTCGCGAAAGACGCGCACAGACTGACTAATACCCGACTTGCGGCGTTGGTAAACTGTTCACCAACCCCCCAACGTGACGGCGATAAGCTCCGTTGCAACGTTCGATGTTTTTTAAAAACAAACAAAAAACAAAACAGCTATAAGCTATACTTCGAGGGCGATCGTTGCATTATCGTGCACTCGAGTTATTTCGTTTTCTATACGATATACAGGGCGATTTTAAAATGGTGCATCTACAGTACTTTGTTTAAGGAGTTTAAAAATTTTTATAAACAAATTTGATCTGCTCGCGTATTTGTAGACGTATGGCGACGTGTCCGCTATTGTTTCTATAAAAACTAGTAAAAAAAAGTAAATAAATACAACACATTTTAGGTTGTCGCGTAGGTTACGTTCTTCGCATTTTAATCAATTGTAACAGCGAATTAACCTTGTTTTAACGCGGTTAATCGGGAGTTTGCGGTATTTCGAAAACAATTTGACGTAAATGTCTACCCAAGTTTGTCTCTATATCAATAAAACAGAAATATACGGGTTGTTCCGTTCAAACCTCCCACATTGAAATCGACTTATAGAGAGAGCATTCGGAGTCGCCCGAGACTTCGCCTGCCATTCGTTAATTATCGTTTTTCCATTAGGTGCATCACCGCAATATTATCGTCGATAACTCCTTCGCACCGAATGATCGATTTTGCAAAAATCAAGTCGCCATTTTGCTTTTGCACTTCAACTTTGCGCAAAGCAAACTCCTCGAGCTTATCTCCATTCCAGTGCCAATCGCATTCAATAATGTATCGTAGCAATGATTAATTAAAATACGAGAGGTTTGAACGGAACGCCCTATATACAGGGCGTTTCAGAATAACAACCATTCCCATTTTTCGGATGCGGTCGAGGGCACGCGATTAAAAACTTTTTTGTGACAAAGTAACGCCCGTGATCGCTTAGTTTCCGAGATACAGGGTGTTAAAAATTCGAAAAACAACAATATCTTTTTTTGTTACGTCAGAAACGGTTTATTTAAATCATTTGAAATTTGGTACATGCGCGATGTGCTGGCAATAACGACGATAAATCATTTCGTCCAATGGCGGAGATCCGAGAGTACGGGTTACGGTTTTTCAGTTGTAATTTCTACGCAACCGGGTTTATCGGAAAGTTGACGGTATTTTGAAATTTTTCGGTGCGTTTTTCATAAAGTTAGATCGCTTGCACTCTTATCGTGCGACGCGTCGTTTTCACGTTAAACGACAAAATCCGATTCTATGTTCATGTGAGTTCGTAATACCGTTTCCAAACTTATGACGGTAACGGTAAAAAATGCTCGAAAAGAACAGATCGAAGATGCTTCGTTTCCGAGATACAGGGTGTTGACGTTTACAAAACTCTTAACTCCCCCGTTTATCTCGGAAACGATGCATTTTCGAACATTTTTTTCCGTTACCGTTGAATGTTTGGAAACGGTATTATGAAATAAATGTTTCCGTTGGCGCACACTTAAAACGGGCACGAGATCGGATTTTGTCGTTTATCTCGAAAACGACGTGTCGTACGATAAAAATGCAAGCGGTCTAATTTTTGCAAAATAAACCGAACAATTTAAAAGCATGTTATCAACTTTGCGATAAACCCAGCGGCGTAGAAGTGCTAACTGAAAAACTCTAACGCCACGTCTAGATCTCATTAAATAACGTTCCGTATCTCGGAAACTAAGCGTTTTCGGACATTTCTGTATTAGAAAAATGTGTTTAGTCACGTGCCGTCCGTCGCATCCGAAAAGTAGGGATGGTAATTCTGAAACGCCCTGTATATTAATTACGCTAGAACGCGATCGGAACGCGAATATTCCCATAAATAAATTCGCGTTTGTTTGCGAGGACGCGTGCGGTCGACTGTTTCGCATGTCGAAACGTCGCCCCATTTTTCACAAGACAACACGTTCGCATTCATGCCGTTCGTTCTTTTCGCTTTTGCAACATTAATTTTTTCCCGTCCCTACTATTTTTAAATTTCCAAATTAACGAAGCTGCCGTACTGCCCGCGCGGAAAACGAAATCGGTTGAAATTTTTCCGCGTTTAATTTCGCATCGGAAATAATCATTATGTAAAATATGTTTTTAATTGCCGCTGCCGGCGGGCAATTAAACATAGGCGACCCGTATCAACATCTAAACGACCCGACCGACCCCCGTCAAGCGCCGAAGCAAACCCAAGAACTGACGGCGCACACGAATAACGCTTTATCGCAACAATTCTGACGAGAATCGGTAAAAAAATTGTTGTTTTCGGGCCACGCCGAGAACTGATTTGGATATTTCAAATTCGACAATTAATCAAATAAAATATAAGTCGAATATTTTCAGGACAGTAAAATTTATGAATAACCGTTTAATAAACAACATTTCAATTAACTTAATGAAATATTCAGTTATGCGTAAGTTATTTGATGTCAGCACTTAACTGGGAAAGATGACAGTTTACTATACTAGACGAAACGAAACTCGCGTTATTTATCGTAAACGCCAATCTCTGGCTCCGTTAAATTTCGTCACTTTTTAACCTAATTTGAACGGAGTAAAATAACAAATTTTTTTTACATATTTTGTATGTTTGTATATTTACGAATCGCTTCGTTTTATCGAAAATTGGAAAGGGAGATGTTCGATAGAGGATTTCACGTCGATTCTGAAACACACAGTGCATTAAGCGATCCGATAATTTGTAACGGAGATAACCGCGTTTAAAGTTTTCGCTCAGCCGCCAACTTCTATCGTTCATTTGTAGGGGAAACGCGCTGTTAAAATTTCGGCCTTCTACGATCAAATTCGCGTCTGACCGACTCAAAACGAACGGCCGATCGTTTCGCGATCGGAGGAAATGCGACAACGCGGCTCCTCCAGATCCCGTCGTCGGACAGATTGCGATAGCTTTATTTCCTACAGAAATACGCCAATAATAACAAATAGAGGTCGGACGCTTCGTCTTATTTCATTTTGAGGGTGAACGTTGTTCGATTTATAATTCAAACAGACGACGCGATCGTTCTTATGCCGTTTTTTTTTTTGAAACTTTAAGAAGTTCGCCCTTATTCGTGGAAAGAATCGACTTTTTTTTGCTTCTCGGCTGATGATGCGTATAGATATTTTACTTCCATTTTTATTATTATTTGGCGATATTTTGTGTTTATTATCCACACCATATGACTTTCCCGGTTTTTATTACGTCAATTTTTCTTCTTTACCGCCAACTCTTTGTTATAATGTATCCATTTGGAGACGAGCCGTAATAGATTAAATTATTTTATGGTGAGCTATCCGAGAATTATATGCGTAATTCGTGTTCGGCAACAAAAAATCTCGGCGCGACGTACGCTTCGTCTACAATTTATATTATGTATTAGATGTATATACAGGGTGTTTCATTGAGGACGGCCCAGCTGGCGCAGAGCGATAGAGGACCTCAACACGCATCGATCGGGCCCCCATCTGTTTTATACGAAATTTATTAGTTTAAAAGTTATTTAGGTTTTATGTATTTTTAGCTAAACTCCGGTTTTGTCCGCAAATTTCGTTATTCTGGCTAAACTATAGGTACTAGCGCCACGATTTTTTTTTTAAAATCGTAGCCCAATAATGGACCTATCATCCTAAATGGTAATTTTTTATTTGAACCGAAGGTATTTCGTCAAAAAAAGAACATTTTAAATATTTTATTAAAACAAAAATTATTCCTTCGCTTTACAACCCTCTAGCTAAAAATAAATAGAAAGAAAAAAAATTTGCAGCCATTTTAAAAACTTCTCTACATTACTGGCAATCGTCCCTAGAAATTTCGTCTGACTAGCCCCCGTGACTTCACGTCGAAAATTTTGTGCAAAGTGAAAAAGACGAAAATTCCGCTTTTTAATTTTAATCGAGAACATTATTCGAAAAGTGAGATAAGCTGTTGCGGACGTTATTAGTACCTGAAATGCATTATAGTAGGGTCGGTTAGCGTTGATAAGAAACAAAGTGTCGAAGTGACATAGTGCTGTTTCTCTACCAGATTGTTTGTTAGTTGAAATATCACCTATTTTAAGATGATTTTTTTTTTCGTATTTTAGATTGTGTTTTGTTTTTGTTTTGCTTGTGAATTCTACTTAGGTAATATCGTCCGCTTTACCTAAGTGCTCTTTCGTATTTTTTAAATTTGGCTAGTGTTTTGGAATATATTTTTTTAATTTGTAAGTTGTAATAGTCGATAGCTTGGCCTCCAAGCTCGCCGTACTTAGATCCGGTCGACTTTTTTATTTGGGGCAACTATAAAAAATGGTGTATCACAAAGAATATTCTTCTTCACAAGAATTACAAAGAAAACTGACCGAAGCGCATGAAAGAATTCGAGAAAACAGGTTAACATTTCGAAAATTGATGAGTCATTTTTAAAAAGATGACGCTATGCGCATTGCCGCTAGAGGTGGCCACTTCCAACAGTTATTGTAATGGAAGAAATAAATGTTTATTAATATTATTCAGTTGTTTTACTTGGGTAGGGTTGCAAAGCTAATTTTTGCTTTAATAAAATGTTTAAAACATTTTTTTGTCGAAACACCTTCAGTTCGAATAAAAAAATTATTGTTTAAGTTGATTGGGTTACGATTATCAAAAAAAAAAATCATGGCACACTAGTTGAGCCAGAATAACGAAATTTGTGGACAAAACCGGAGTTTAGCTAAAAATACATAAAACCTAAATAACTTCTAAACTAAAATTTTCGGATTACACATATGGGGGTCCAATCGATGCGAGTTGAGGTCCTCTATCGCCCTGCGCCGGCTGGTTCGTCCTCAACGAAACACCCTGTATAGAAAAAAATGATTTAAGTTACGTAACGAATTTAGAGTCGATGTACTGATGTAATTTAACAAGATGAATGTGTGACAGGACGAAATTTTTATGGGTCCTATTTTTAAAAATACTGTACAATTAATAAGTAAGTTTTGTTTTTGGCTTCGGGATCTGGTATGTGATGTGTTGGTGTTCCCCGCCGGTTACTGGTGTTGTACTATATCTAGCCGTCAAGCTTCTATTATTTTTAAAATTGCACACCCGCACAAACTTTCATAATTGCGGCGGGATTCGAACCCGCGGCCGTGTGCAGCCGCAGCCTCGACCACAACAGAGCGACATAGCTCTCTAGGCCACGTCCCACCGAATTAACGCGAACATCCACACAAACTTCGAATACGAACGTAACTGATCAATATAAAAAAAAAGAATATAACTTTTATAAGACTTTCGTAATTAACGTCCGGCAATTTCACGACAACTTCGAAGTAAATTAGTTCCGCGAACTTTTTTTAGCTTTTAATTAAGTCGACCCGATAATTACGAATTAAAAACGGAATTATTACGGCTTCGCGGGTATTCTTTCATCTATCCGTTTAAAAGGGGGAAGACTCTTTTAAATTTCATCTCGCGATTAATTTCTCGTTATTCATGCGAAATTTAAATCGAAAGGTTCGGTCTTTTTTAGCCAAATTCGCGTTCGACTTGACGTTTCGTAATTCGCGAGTGTAACGCTAAAACTCCGCGCCGTCGTCCCTATTCTTTTTTTTTTTATTTGCGAATTAGAGAGGGCGCGTGAAAGTGCTCCACGATCCGACACGTCCTTAAAATAATGAAGGAATGCGTAATCCTTCCCCGGACACGAAGGCAAGGCGGACTTGAGATTAGATGGCAAATAAGCCTCTTTCCTTTCGGTCAATTTTGTTAAATAACGTTTAAGGAGCGGACTTGGGCGAAAAAATCGAAGGATTCGTCGGCGTACACGTTGAATTTGGACGCATCGATTTGCAATGCAAATATCGGGTTCGTCCCCGAAACAATAAAAGCGCGCGATTAATCCGCAAAAAAAAACTCGAAAATCCCCCGCCGCCGAAATATTAATTGCGGCTTTCTACCTACGCATACGACGAACACGAAAAAGTTCAGTTCTCGAAATGCAAGCTCAATTATCCGTCAATGGAATATTTATTTTAGCTTCTCGAATTTCCCAACTTTCCTTATATTATACACGAATTTTGTTTGAATAATGTGCGTATGTACTTATTAGTTAGTCGAGAGTTTCGCGTGTAAAACGTCCTTACTGTTTTCATTTCCATCGTAAATTCAACATTAATAAATTTAACTCTTAATTGCGTAAACAAATTTTAAACGAACGCTTTCATTTTCTCGATCGTCTATTATGAAGTAATTTTGCTGAAAGCCCTTAAATTGCGCGGAAATTTCGCATTTGCGTGATATTCCGAAACGCGATTGTTGCAAATTTTCCACCTACTCCTGTACAGGGCGAGGCAAAAGTGTGAGAGCAAGCCTCTAACGCCTAAACCGTTTGCTTTTTGATTAAAAAAAAAAATTTTTAAATATATGTTACGTGGAACGAAAAGGCGCATCTTCGGAAGCTCAAAAATTAAAAATAATTTTTTTTTCTCTGGAACGGACGGAGTCGTGGCGTTGAAAAAAAAATGTAGGGAGTAGAACACCTTGGGAGTGTTCGAACCGTAGTCTGCGTTGATCGTTTCGTGTTTATAAGGTCTGTGCAATAGATTTTAACTTACAATTAAAGGCGCTTGCGTCGGGTACTAATGAAATCTATTATGTATGGTTTAGAACTTGACTATTTGGTGTAACTTTTAAAATTGAAAAATAAAATTGTGTTTTCGTTTTACATCTATTAAAACTGCAATTAATGTATTTTTCGTAAAGTAAACAAGAAATTATTCCGAAATATTTAATAAAATGGTAGATACTGATCTATAAAGACTATAATTTTAAAATTTTTCTAGTTTGTGGTTTTGAATATACATTTTGATTAATTACTTTATCATTTTGCGTGTTACAGTAACTGGAAAATAATGATTTAATTAGCTTTGTTAAAATGATGTCTGTGATTAAATTTTTATGATTGTAACAAGAAAAATAGGAACTTAGAGAATTTTTTTTTAAATTATATTTTTGATTTGCCTTTTTCAATTGTAAACGTAAACTTTGTAATTCATCTAATAATAAAACTTTCTCATTGCAATTAGAATCGACTAGGATCGTTGAGCACATGGGTGGTAATGAATTTTCGGTATTGCACAATGGCATTTTTGTATCGCTACTTGATGAAGTTAGCTCAAAGCGAAAAGGCAAAGGGCATTCAGTATTCTTATTCATAGGATCGACAGGAGTGACAGAATCTTGGGTGGATATACAATTAACATCCATAGTAGTGCATGACTGTTTAGGATTGATATTGTTGGACTTTTTCTGACGTACAGGAGTGGTAGAGTCTAGGGTAGTTGTACGACAATATAAAGTTGGAATGGCATTTGCTTTTAATTTATACCTTTGATTTAATTTATTGGGATAGTAACAACTCTTTTCGAAATGTTTTTCGCAAACATACAAATTGGGTTCAATATTGTGTCCTGTAAATGTATAATTAAGTAGTAATAAAGAGTTAAGTAAGAATGAACTATTGAAATAGCAATTATTTACCCGTTACATTAAATATTTTTTTACATCACAATTTTTTATACGTAATATCAGAAGGAAATTGGTGCATTTTAATATTATTTCTATTTATTTGTGTACAATTAGGCACACGACAATGTTTTAGCTTCATATTATTTACTGTGAATTCCACACTTTAGATGAAAATTCTAGTTGCAAATAATCATTACAGTTACCTTTAGTACCCGACGCGAGCGACATCTGTTATTTCCATTAAAATTGTCAGGTCAGCTGTTTTATGCTATTGCACAGACCTTATAAGCACGAAAACAATCTACGCAGACGACGGTTCGAACGAGTCATAGTTTGATTTATTCCGTCGCCTATATAGGGTGTCCAGATAAAATATAACAATTATCGCAACACTGTTTGTTGTACGCCCTGTAGATAAACCGCTTTTATATTTCGCATGTAACATCGCTTACTCGATACGATTATCGTGGTGCAATCGCGACGTTACGGTTAAAAACGGTTTAAGCATTCGGGGTATTGAAGAAAAAAAACGACATCGAAAAAAGAACAAAAAACTCTTAATTAAGGTCGATCCGAAAACCGACCGTTCCTGGAGATATTTTCAGTACATAAATCATCAAATTATTGCTCTGGAGCGAGCAGACAGCGATGAGGCCTTTTTAAGTAGTTTTTTGTACTTTCGTTTAGATTATTTTTGTTATATTAAGTACAACGTTTTATTGCTCTGTTTCGTTTTCGTTTAGTTTAGACAATATGTTTTTCTCCGTCTATCAGCCACGCCAGGAGAGAATATTACGTTTGCACCCTATACTATATTGTTATGAAGACAAATCGAAGCTAAATTTACTCTAGATTTCATTTCTAACCTTGTAATTGACCGTGGTAATTTTGTTTATGATAAACGCTAAGATGTATTTAACGTTTACTATAACGTCCTTGCATACTATCAACACGAGAAGTGATAATTATGGTCTCTATTATACAGGTGCGTTAAAAAAGTGATGTCGAAAAAAAATGTAAGGCCACATAGTAGGGGAAAGCGGGTTGGTTTGGACAGTGCGCTGAGTCTGGACAGCTTTGAATTTCCCACAAAATATTGTTTATTTATGGATATGTTGGGACTGCACGCTAATGCTATGACCGCCTCGGTTGTGAATGTCGCACAAAGTGAATTCGGTTGAGCTTTTTAAAGTTGAGTAATAAAAATGCGTTTTTGGCGATTTCGATGTAATATTTTAGCTATAAATAGGGATGATATATCACAAAAACCGTCACTTATTATTAATTGCATGTTCTAACCAATAATAACTTATGTTTGCGGATTGCTTTCCTGTACTTAGAATCAACGCCGAAGATCACCTAATTTGATTTCCGTTTTCTTTTTCAATGATCGTCACTGCAGGTTAGTTTGGACAAATGCCCAAATCATCCCGTTCTTTATTCATACTATAAATTAACAACAAAATTCATTTAGAAAAAATGCCTAGAAAATATTACCGAAAACGCGAGGATATGTTTTCTGTGGAAGATATGCAGTTAGTTTGAAAAGAAATCAATGTCGTACACATACACTCCACTGAATGCGTAGAAAATAACCGAAAAACGAGAATAAATAAACAATGTCGAAATTTCCAAAAAGTTAAGAAAAGAATTTTTGTAGATGAAACATCAGAAAAAGAAGATAACGTGACATACAACGACTCTTCATCGGGAGGAGAATAGAAAACGAACAAAAAATAAGCACTAAGATTGGAAAAGATGATTATGTGATTTGTAGAATTCACGGAAAAACGGCAAAATCATCGAGAAACTTTGTTGCTAAAGTGACTACGGTAGCTCCTCCAAGGTTACGAGGTTCAATTTTTAAAGCGGCACATAACATCCAACAGGTTCATTGTTTCTACTGAAAAAACAGCTTTTATCATAAAGGAGGAAGTGATTTTGAAATTACCAAATCCTATTATTGACACAAGACCAAGGTATTTGAATATGTTTTACTTCAACATGGATTTCGGTGTATTCAGAATTATATAATAATTAATTATGTTCCTATTTTGTGTTTTAGTTGTTTATCTTGAATAAATACTTTTTTACTTCGGTTGCAGTTTTTGTCCATATCAACCCTCATTGACGGGATGCTTGACTATAGATGCTTATAATTAAAAACAAAGTTGTTGTTTTAATAAAAAAATCGTGCACGTGATGTTTTAACGACAACATATGTACTAATGAAGTGACAATAAACTTGATTTGATTCTTTTGATTATGACCAAGAAAAAAATCTTTTTCTGAAAATTGTCCAAACCAACCCCGCTCTCCCCTACCAACCAAAAGGAACAAAAAAAATCTTAATTAACATTGGCCCAAAAACCAACTGTTTTGTTGATATGGCGATTTTTGCGTCGTGCGCCGTGTCGATCGATAAAAAAAAAGTAGACCAGTTTCAATAAAGTATTTAATATTTGTACTTTCACTTAATAAGGGTAGATAACCCCCACCCCCTGTTTACTATTATTACTCTATCAGAAAGATTTTTCTATGTTCTCAAAGGAAAGCAACATCAAATTTTCGAGTTTTTATAACTTTCAAGTTTGTCTTGTCATGTTGTATCATAAATATCATAAACAATCTCGAAATAAACGACAGCATTATCTAAAAATAATAATAACAGACCATTTAAGAAGACATAAGTGGACCATCAGAAGCGTTTTATATTGATCAAAAACAATCCCCCTCCTAGATATTTGTTTAAAAGGAGAAATTTAGTCAATTATCTCGATCCGCTTTATACCAAATGTCGCCGCCAATCGGAGTGGGCCACTTCGTGCCGGGGCGCAGCGGGTCGCATCGCATCGCAAAACTCCGCAACCGATCGTGGCCATGGTCTTATTTGCAAAATGTCGAAAATGACGTACACCTACCAAATGTGCAGTTCTTTCCTAGGACTTGATCGATTTTTAAATACCTATTCAAGATCATGTTGAATCGCGCGAATCTTGACGCAAAGAATATACGGAGATTCGTGATGATTCAAAAAATTGATTAAACATTTTGAAACTCGGAAAAACTTACAAAAATCTTATTGGGTCGTGCAGTTAAGCAAAAATTTAAGTATCTACCTAATACAAACAAATATAATATCATAAGTACTTAAGTACAATATCGGTTAATATGATGAAATTTGAATTTTGCGAGCACGCTTCGAAACGTCTACGTATAAAGCAGCCGTCGTTAATTGGCGCGTCAAAATTTTAGAAGCTCAACGGCGATACGAGGCTTTCCTTTGAATTTCGGAATTTCTCGCTTAATTTTTGAACGCGAGAAAGCCACATAAGCACCAAAAACAAAAGGATAATTACATATCGCAACGCTCGCTAATTAATTGGCTTTTCGAGGAACGCGAAAACGATACTCACTCACAATCTTCATGTTCGACGGATTAATCGAAAAACGTAGTTTTATTTGAGCAGTCGCATATTTCGTAATTATCTTATGTAACATTTCGAATTAATTCTAGTTATAATAAAGTCCAAAAAACGTTTCGCTAAATAAAATTCGACGTGGATTAATAGTTTGAAAACTGGCCACGTGAAATAGAAGAACTAGATGTAGTTTGGAGCACTCCGAGAAGTCGGTTTCGACGGTTTTCGATAGTAAATGTCTTTCTTAAAATACCCACTGTTTCGAGGCTCTTGGACGTTGACTCCAAAAAAGATGCGTTTCTTCAACAGTTGTTATGGTAAAAGTCGGAGTTATAAGCGGTGACTGTTAATCAATCAAACTGCTGCGATTTAATACCAATACACCCACGCAATGGTTAATGTCCAGTAGCAGAGTAGATTTACTTTAAAAAATATATATTTTTAAGTATTTTAGACATTGGACGTCTCGATGAAAATCCCAGTTTTCGACCAAATCTCCTTTACGGCTCATTTTACGATAAAAATACCTATACGATAAAATAAACTAGAGGAAATTTCCTATAATCTGTATTATTATCTTTTTTTGTAAAGTCAATAGTTTCGGCGTGGCAGCTTCGCGAAGTTTACTCTGCAAAGTAACTTGACAACAAAATTACACTCCCCGTTTACATTACAAGCACGACAATTCGTGTACAACGGTTTAATGCGTACATTTTCAAATAGGGAGGACAAAAAATTCTCCGCCGACAGGAGTTATGATGTCACGAAGCCGGTCGTCACTAGCAGCAGGGTAGATTTGCCTTGCAACGGGTCGGGTGGTTTTGATAACAAAATAACGTTCGAGAACCGCAAGTTCGCATTAAATCAGACAAGCGCGCTGCTTAAAAATAAGCAAGTGCTTTCCCGGAGTGCCCCGGACTATACTTACGATGAAAGTATAACAGTTGCGCACGTGACATGGAATTTATATTTAACACAAGTGCTAAAACGTTTTAGCGATCCGTGGGAGGCGAGAATTTAAAAACAATAAGAAGCAAAACGGTGTAAAGAAAACTGTACCGCTGAGAATGCGAGAGAAACACAAAACGTATAAATCGTTGTCTATTCGCGTAGATTTTATCGATAACTGGCTTTTTCCACGATTATTTGATGATGCGCGTATTGTTATCGCATTTTCATTTGATTATTTCGCTCGTTTGCTGACGACGAAAAGAAAAGACAAAGGTATGACAAGAAGCCCGAGACCGATTATTAAGTTTCGAGCATTTTTAAAGTAAAATTTTGCAAAAAAACAGCTACACGCCGCAGTGTTTACCCGATATAGTTGTCAGCTCTCGGGATATTACCTATGAATAATTATATTCATCGTCTTCTACTCGCTTATAATATAACTCGCCTTCGACTCGTGCGGTAATAATCCTCGTGAATAATAACCGTCATTATGCACTCGTGGAAGAAAATACTTTTATTTTATTATGCAAGTTACGGTAACTTAGAATACAAGGTCGTATAATACAGGGTGTTTGGTAAGTCGAGGCGAAAAATAAAACCCCATATGTAATTTTTAATTCTAAATCGAAAACAAAGAATACATTTTTTTGAAATTGGCCTTCATTTCTGAGATATTTCACTTTAAAATTTTGTCGAACAAAAATAAAAAACAATTTTGTAGGCTTTGAAATATGTATAGCGTTCAACATTAAATGTTACAAAAAACAAGAATTACAATAACTGTTCAAAAATACCACCATTTGCGCGGATACAAGCTTGACATCTCTTTACTAAAGAATGGTATACCGCTGCAAAATCTGTTGTTAGTTGAATATGTTGCACCGCATTGTTAATTCGTTCTTGCAATTGTTCGACGGTATTTATTTGTTCAGCATAAACTAATTGTTTTGAGGTACCTCAAAGACAGAAATCCATAGGGTCCAGGTCCGGAGACCTTGCAGGCCAACGTTTGTTACATAAAAGGGATTTGTCAATTCATTCCATAACCTTGTTTTTTTATTTTTGTTCGACAAAATTTTAAAGCGAAATATCTCAGAAATGAAGGCCAATTTAAAAAAAAATGTATTCTTTGTTTTCGATTTAGAATTAAAAATTACGTATGGGGTTTCATTTTTCGCCTCGACTTACCAAACACCCTGCATAATGTAATTCGTTTTTGAGGTTAGACGACGTCCGCGGTTTAATATTGTCTCCGAATCGATAACCGAAATATTTTAGTCTCGTCTTCAGTATCCGAACTTTACAAATATTTGAAAGGAGATTGGGAATAAATTTCCCGAGAATTCAGATGGAAGGGATTTAATATCGAAGGCGTTTTGGCAGAACGACGTAGCCCGCACTATTATCGAAAATAAGTTATTCTGATTATCTTATGCAATGTACGGGCCGATACGGATTCGTATACCTCATCAAATCGAGCTTCTTTGTCACTTGATCCTGCATGCTTTTATAACTACAGTCGAACCTCGATAACTCGAATCTGAAGGGAAGAGAAGAAAACTTCGAGTAATCGAGATATTCAACTTATCGAGGTTCCGATGTAATGTATGAAAAAGCAAGGAACGTGCGCTGTAATATCGAGGTAGGTAGTTCATACGTTGCACTTATAACGCCTTTTTATCAGGAACTGGATTTTAATGAATGCCTTTAATTCGTTTGCGGCATCGATTAATTATAACAATAGAAGAGATTTTAAAAGGACGTCGTAAATAAATCGGAAATTGATGACCTAATTATGTCGAGGGTAAATATGCTGGAGATTTCTTAAAATCAGGACAGCCATCGTCGAGATTCATAAACGGGACATTCATTTCTAATTTGCCTTTTGTTCGATTATTTGTTTTAAATTGTCGTTAATTTCGAAACTGGCGGATAAACGATTCCTAATCGCAATGTGTGAATTCGATTGTCGGAAACCGAAACTATTTTGTTGCGTAACAATTGATACAGATATGCGTATCTATAGGCTAGTTAATTCGTAAACTATGTCGTACGACCGCACTCGATCGTGCGAACTTGAATAGAAGCAATTTTCATTCCGCAAAATAATATTACAATCTGGCGTGTACAGTGGCCGCCATAAAAACTGGGACGTGCATTTTAACGCAAATTATTTAACAGCAAGTGACGGCAAACATTTTATTTTGACGTTCAATTAATGCCCAATTAAAAATGGCGTGGTCCGTTGTCAGAAAACTGCTCGAGGGCACGTTCGGGGATATTTTTCGAAAATTTCGGGCATTATTCCGGTTAGCGATTGTAATTTTCAAGTAATCGACGGGCGATTTTAGTTCCGAAATGATTTCCAATTAATGCCGATAACGCGAGTTTTGCCCTTCGCAATTTTCTAAACACACTTACAACTAAACGAGCGGCGTTTTCCTATTTACAAAAACGTGTTTAGTAAAATCGCGTTTTGAGACTGAGCCCGATCGGCTCCTCCTACGAACTGTCCGAAAACGGCCAACGCAAAGTTTTAAAAAGTCAGTTTTACGCTATACAAATTTCGACGTCCCATTTTCCAGGGCGCCCACTGTACACGATACGTTTATCAACTTTGCAACCGGACCGCCGGATTATTATTCTATACATTCCTTCACGTCGATAAGCTTTTTCTTGAAAACGTCACAGCGTAGTCGTATTAAATGATCTACTGATCGTGAGTAATCCGTCCCTAATACTTAACTTATCCGCTCCTACGACCGATAGCGCTAACAATAAGTAGACCTTTATCGAACGGTCAATCTAAAACTTCTAATCTTACGAGAAATATCGGAAATTGACGTTCTTGCGCAACGTTTTAGACGCGCGAGGCCTAGCATAGGATTTGCGGTCGAGTGTGTGAAGCGAGAAACAAAATCGACGGCAATTTACGTTATTATTTTAGCGAAGTGCGGGTCAAAACATGCAGCTTTCGATTTAGAAAATTCTTTAGGGCCCGAGCGCGTGCTCGGAGATTCCGTTTCCTTTCGATTTACTTCCTCTGCATTTTAAACAGGTCATCTTCTTGCGTATTGTGGGCGCTTTTGTACCTAAAGAGATCGAAACGTTGTTAATTGAGGCAGTAAATTTTTTTCACGTACCAGTTTAACAACTTTCCAGATTGTTCTCCCCAACAATTTCAATTTTATCAGTTCGAATGTAAATTCGACGCTACGTCGTATTTCCTTTTTGCATAGAAAATAGCTTTTTGAGTGTTATGAAAATTACATCCTAACACTGCCGTTTATGACACAAAGCCGTTACACACAAAAGAGCATCGGGTTACACTTAAGCTCTATACTTCTAGTGCACGTATACATAATTTATTTTCGTGTAGAAGAAAGACTCGCTAAGTTTGTGCCATAAATAAATTAGTAATAATTAGGGCGACGCCAAGTTTTCTTCTAAGCCCTCTAGCGCGTAATATGCATATTGTTGTTTGTGCTCTGTCCGTTTGCATTTTTAAAGCCATTTTTAGACACCAAAACGTTAGGTGTTTAAATATTAAATATACAGTAAAACCTGTCTGAAGTGACCAAACGCCTGGGAACTCTTAACGCCTTTTGTTTTTCTTGTAAATTTATTTATTTGTAAACTTTTTTTTTAATAGTCGTCTTGGCCGCACCAATTAATAACGGTTTCGATTAATTGATGAGACGAGACTGGCTTGTTAAACGATTTTAAAACCGTCCCATTGGGTTAAAAATATGAAATTTTACAGATAACGAATTTCTCAAAAGCCGAAACAAAAATCTTACGACTTTGAAAATACCTGTAATCCGATAATCTCTGATATACGTAATTCTTTGATGAATGGTGACGTTACACAAGCATTTTTTAGCAATACATTTGGAGCAGTTAAATGTGATTAATGGTCGCAAAAGGCCAAAAGGTCAGTTTATAAAATATAAATTGTCTACCTTGAAATAATGCCATTTTTGCACAGACTGAAAAAAAAAGAAGTCAATACGACTTATTTATACCTACAAGTGGTCCGATTTACAAGTTCTACTATATATTATTAACGAATTTTTATAGAAAATGAAGCTATTGCAGTCTGTCTGATGACGGGACCCAGTTGAGTCCTTTTGGCTTTTCTTCGATTACGAAACTATAGGTCATTCGTTTTGGATTGGTCACACACACACACACACACACACACACACACACACACATATATATATATATATATATATATATATATATATATATATATATCATATATATATATATATAAATAATCAATTTCTTGTGAACACGATCCCGGTCGCAATTTTGATCGTAGGAGGCTGAAATTTGGACATCGTATTGTCTTTACGAAAATGAAGGACGAGTTCATTAACCAGCCAAATCGACCGAGCCGTTTCAAAATGGAGGCCGTTTAAAGAAATAAATTAAAAAACTTCTAATCTCCATTATTACTCATTGGATCGGTAATCCGAAATATGTTTTGGAATCGTCATAAAATTCTCTACCGATCACGTGACTTTATAATTTTCGATAGGATGCACCGTTTTCGAAATAATCGAACAAAAAAGTGATAGTTTTTTTTAAATTCTTATAAACTTCTCCCGTAAATATTATTTTTCAAAAAATGAATTTATTTCGAGAAAAAAATTTAAAAAAAATTGAGCTTTTTGACATGCGACATGAAAAGTTGATACCGAAGTTTGGGTGTGGTCGGATTTTTTTTAAATATAACGGCCATAATTTTGCATTCAGATTAATTAAACAATATAAGTGTCACCCAACTACCGTACATCGCTAGGTTATAGCGGCCATCTTTAAAAGTAATATTTACTTCTCAGTATGCTCATCCCAAAGGGGGTTTTACTAAAAAAAAAAAACTCGATCTCTCATGTGGGGGTAAAATTATATTTTGGGCCAATCTACTAAAATAATGCAATAAAATAAATTAGGTACATACGCACCTACAGTAAAACCTATTTAAAACGGAAATTATCAGGTTTACATAAAATTTCCGCTTTACACGAGTTTCCACTGCGTTACGGCCGATCTAAAAATAGACATGTATACGTAAGCGCTTACCAAGGAACTAACGCAGCGGCAAAACTATTGAAAAGAAATTGATAAAAAGTAAACATACAAAATTGTTATCTTTACGACGAAATGTGTGGTAAAACAAATTCCAAGGCCAAGCACTTTTCTGGGAACAATAACTCCTTAAAAAGGGTTCCGAATGTGCAGTGGATGGATTAGTTAAAAGCACTTAAGTCCGCATTAGAAGGTTTGAACTTATAATTTTTTGCACGTTTGCGTTCTGCATTTATTTTTTTGAAGGTTTCCGTTTTATGCAGGTTCGGCTTTTGCAAGTTTTACTGCACAATATAGTCAAATTGTATAAAAGTGGGGTGATTAAAAAAGTACGGTATTCAACAAACAGAAGATCACAGATTTATCGCACGACCGTTAGATGGCGCCTACGTTACGTGAACAAACGCGGGGGCGCGTGGTGTGGTCAAGTTTGTTTTTCTAAAGGAGGCACCTCGTCAGCGGAAATTCATCGTCGACTTGTTGAGGTGTATGGTGCTAATGTCATGCCATGGAAACATGTTGAGTTTGGTGGGAGGTACCGAACCGTCCAAAACCTATAGCCCCGACCATCGAAAAGCACCTTGGGTGATTCATAACAGATTTCTTCTGTGCCAGCATTGGCGCCTTGGTGTACCGTTGGAGCAAATTGTTTGGACAAGCATAGTGACTATGCCTAGGGTTTCACCTTGGTAGCCAGCAAAATGAAATAAAAAGGAGAATACGGTTGGGCTGGGCTGCATTTGGAAAACTAAATCACGTATTTAGGTCAGACGTACCTCAGCATATGAAAACAAAAGTTTATCATCAATGTATACTCCCCAACATCACATACGCATCAGAGACATGGTCGTTGACACAAGCTACAACCCAAACGTTGCGAACATCACAACGTGCCATGGAAAGGGTGATGTTAGGTATTAGTCTTGGGGATCACACAACGAACAAAACCGTAAGAGAATAAACAAAAGTGGAAGACGTCGTGTTAAGAGTAGCAAAGTTGAAATGACAGTGGGCGGGGCACGTCATAAGAATGGATAATGAGGTGGACAAGTAGAATAACAATATGGAGACCACGGATGGGGAAAAAATATGGGAAGGCCGAGGATGACTTAGCAAAAGGGGGCGAACGATTGTGGGAAAGACAAACTGCAAACAGAGAAAATTGGGAAGACTTAGATCCAATACTGCACACGGGAAACAGCTGGTCAAGAGAGAGAGAAAGAGACTACGCACTGTGCTGTATTATGTATCTAAAATATTTATAATTATATATCTGCTGTGGTAAAAAATTTGCCAATGAGAGCTCTTGTTGCCTTACTTTTTGAATCATCCTCGTATCTACAATTGACGAAAGGTTGTAATCGTCTGCCTATAAATCTCAATCGGGTCCTTTACACTCGGATCGTCGTTTAAAAACAATTTTTATTATTTTTTAACTTTGTTAAAATTTTAAAAATGTAAAAGCGACCTTTTTGGTATTGTTCGTTTGTTTTGTTTTTTAATTTTAATATTGTAGTACCTACTCACTAATTCGTTACAGTTCTAACGACATGCAAAAAAAAATACTTAGTTCGAATTACGCTAATTACGTTCGAAATTGAACGAACTCCTACGCGTAATAAATTCCAGAAAAATTTCAGTTGGAAATCCTCGAGACTTTTCGTTCGAATAAGTTACTACATCTGCTGTCGCAACTTCTTCCACACATCAATTCACACGTATATTTTATTTGCAGATTGTGGTTTTCTCTAGAGCCCTCGACATGGACCTCGAAACCCTGCTTAACTCGACCCAGGGAATCGAAGTTGCGACGAAAGACCCGGATAGTATGTACACTCCGTACTCGGAAAGACCGGAAACGTACATAGTTCCGGTCCTGTTTGTCTTGATATTTATCGTCGGCGTGTTAGGAAATGGTACGTTGGTCGTCATCTTTTTACGACACAGAGCTATGAGAAACGTGCCAAATACGTAAGTAATTTGTTTAATAAATATTACATATAGGTAACATCCGAATGCGATGGCGCGCGAACGTGAGATATTGCAAAATGGAAAATTTAGTCTCCACTTAAGGGTTATCCACTAAAGAATTTCACGATTGAGCGAACCAATTCAATACCGAATCTAATAAAAGTTTCTTCTATCGAACCTAACTAAAGTGGTTATTTCGGTTTTTTATTCCATTTAATAAAAGCCATTCATCATATTCAATTCGGAACTACCCACCGTCGTATATAAAGGGGACGCTTCGCGACAAACGAATTTCGATGCGACGCCGACGTTTTATTTAAATAAATTACGCCGGCTTCTTCTTTTCGAAATTAAATAAATTTTAAAACGAACATTAATCATAATCCCAACTGTCAAATTCGCACCCGTATAATACTTGTCAATAAATTGAGGGGGAGGGGGTAGAAAAATTGATCGCGGGCGCAAGAAAATTTTTTTTTAAACTCCTTCCGACGCGGATGCCCGAAAAATGAGTTTGTCGATGTCTAATTTCGTTGTTCGTTTAAAATTTTCGATTTCGACGCGACGCGAACGGTCGGCTTTTCGATCTCCTCGATGTTTCATTGTAAACCAGACTTTGTCTTGCTTTATTTTAAAATGCGATTTGTCAAATACGCAAACGGGAGTCGCGAAAATATTGTTAAATAATTATAATTGCAAATAAAACGCCGGTCGTAAACAATTAAAAACGTTTCAAATTGCGATTTGCAGGGCCTCCTTAGATCTCAACGAAGTACGCTGTAAAACAATATTGAGAATAATTAATTACGGCAGCATCTGTGTTCGAATTATACTTTCTTCCGCGCAGAACACGCCCCCTAATAATTACGTCCAAGGCGTACGAAAAACACGCAAACGTTCCTAATAAATATTTGTTAATGTTTCGAATTTTTTTACGTTTTTTTTTAGTATTCAATTTTAATTCAAACGAAACCTAATAATAGGGGAGAGCCGATGGTACTTTTTGGCGCGTTATCGGATCTAATAAATAAAGACGTATTTCCCCATGAAACAAAACGCGAAAGGTTGCGCGTTTAAGGGGTTAGTAGACGGAGTTTTGAAAACTATCGCCGTTGCGATGTCGCTAGTGTAGTTCCACCGATCCTTCGTAATGATAGGCAACCAAAATTTCTAATATCTTAACACAGATGTTTTCTAAAAACAGCAGGCAGTAAGGTTTCGGTTAAGTAGGCATAATCGGTCCCCAACGTAATCCCTTCTCATTGTTACTGAAAATATTTACAAGTAGTTAAATGTATTTTTAGATTCTAGAATTATTCAACCGCTGTCGATTTACAAAGTCGACTTCAACATAGCAAATAATTTAAATAAAACTAATAAAAAATTCGCTAATAAAAACTACATTTTTTTTAAATTTATTTATTATAAAAGCAACATGATTGGTTCAAATATTTTATATATTACGCATTGATATCGCCGCAGGCCGAACGTTCCGTGAAAATGCGTCTTACCTGTTTATTTCACAGGATTATGTATTGTTATGAGTATACAATCATTGGTATTGTACAAAAGTATTACCGAGCATTGGTGGCCATGGTGATATCAATACTCTAACCCAACGGTTCTCGACCTTTTCGTATTTGTGATCCAACTTTCCAAAACAGTTTTAATCGCGTCTCTCTTCCAAAGATTTTTGGTGCCTGAATATTTTTTATATCTACTTTTTTGCTGCAGATATTTTTTAATGCTTTTGTCTTTTTAAAATGTCTTTCGCGCTCCCTTAGGGGGAGCGCCCCACGAGTTGAGAACCGTTGCTCTAAATCGTTGTGTTTCAATAAACTGGTCATTTCAGTTTCTTATAAAATTATAAAACATCAAATACATAATTGAAATTGGAAATAGGTACGGCGGAACTATTATACAGGGTGATCACAAAATGACGCATAAGTTTTCCAGTACGTTGCAGAAGATCCTTCGGAGGATATGGGAAAAATAACTAAAAATCTATTGTTACTTTTAACAAAGTTGTTAGCAAAAAACTATATGTTCGAATTGGTAACATCTCAAATACCTATATCCGGCAGTAGAGGTCTGCAGAAACACAGAAACTCGTAAAATGTTAATAAAATCAAACTAATCTTTATAGTTTATTTAAATATTTTTGAGGGTCATTTTCTAATTAGGTAAGGGACAAAATAACATGTAAATCTAATATAATAAATAATTGACATAAGTCAATATCTAGTCTCTTTATCTACTTATAACGAATCAAGTGAAACAGAAAATGTTCGGATTGTATTACTTAATTATTGTGAGATTAACTGTTAAAAATATCTTAATTTGTCTAATATCTTAATATGTTAATTTGTAATGTATGAAAAAGCGAAGTGGGCAACGTTTTATTTATTTTTGACATCGTTGCCAAATTCATTTTTGACTATCATGATAAAGATTTGGCAATTTATAAAATACGATTTAAAAATTAATCACCAATAATTATGAATTAATTTGGCACGAAACAATTTTTACCTTTTTTTGGGGAATTATTAGTTTTAAAAAATTTGCAAAAATGAGGAAGTTGAATTCTCAACTTTACTTCTTAATATCGACGAGAACGGTCAAGGAGGAACCTTTTAACAATTTTTTGGGATTCTTTGACAGTTCCCTTAGAATACACTGGAGAACATATACGCAATTTTCTCACGAAGTACTTTACATTACAGTTTTTTTTTCTCTTGAGATGAATATAACAAATTCAAATTTTACGATTTTTTAAATTAAAACGATAAAGCATAAATTTTAGATAACCAAAAAACAGATAATAGTAAAAACCACACAATAAGTAAGGCAGTAAGGCAATTAGTACAATATTTCATAATCTCTTTACTTTAAAATTAAAAAAAAATTTATCACTTTTTCCAGATTATCTCAAAAACGGTGCAAACGGAGATATGATGGACAGAGAATTTTATGCCGATCCCAAAACATATTTCATATTACCAATCAAATAATTAATAACTCACAATCAATTTAAAATCTTTGATTAGACATTATTTTGAAACAGGTCGGTCAATTTGGCTGATTAACGAACTCGTTCTTTGTTTTCTTCAAGACAATACACTATCAGCCTCTTACGATCAAAATTGCAACATGTAAGAGCAATAATGATCTTTTATAATCACGTTTATAATTAAAAAGAAAGTTTCGTTGAAGTTCATCTTTTAGATTTATTAAGTTTTAAGTAACACTGCAAATCCGTCTACTATCCCCTTAATCTTCCGCAGACGTATAGAACGCGTCCAAATAAAACTTTAAATTCATAAAAACATTTTCCTACGAAACTTCGCTGCCGAGATATTCGCCCCCCAAAGTCGAAACATTAACATTTAACATTTTTAATTTCCGATCGAATTTAGTAATTTTCAGTATACGTATACGTAATAAATAAAGGTCTTTAAACCAGTGCGATGAATTTTTGACATCACCTAATGGGAGTCAGGGGCGCACAAATCCCTAACCATAATTTCGACGCGAGGTCGTTTCAAATTTTTTTTTAAATAGACATCGTATAACAAATATGTTGACTGACCGAGAGAGTAACATTAACATATACGTGTGATGGATTTAATCTTTCTCGGTACCTACTATTTATTTTCCATTTTATTAACGATAACAATGCCCAATCCACATGAGGAATGTTTGAGCACTAATCTAAAATTGCCTCGTCTACACTAACCTCGCCTGCACTAGAGGCTAATCTGCACTCTAACTGTAATATTTATTGTAATAAAATTACCGCAATCAGTTAACATATTTTCCATTTGTCTAATATCAGTAGCGTCTAATGATTGCGTCGATACGTCTTCAAGTTTTGGCGCCGAAATGGTCTCGTCGAAACGTCCAATTTAACTAGGTACAGATATATTTTCCGCTGCAACCCTTTTTCCCGCTTATTCGATATGCGAACACAAAATTTACATTTTTTTAGGGCCTAAACGGCTCCAAAAAATTGTACAGGCAAAAGAAGAATTTTAGATGTTGTCTAGAAAAAAATTACGTGCCCTAGCCGTGCACTTTCTCTACGCCGTTTCCTGCACGCTTAATTTTTTCGATTCTCATTTTTCACGGCCGCCGAGATTTTCCTTAAATTGTCATTAAAACGATTATAAAACTTTCTGTTAAATTAAAAAAATGTAATCACGAGAATTTGGCGTTAGCCGGAATACGCTCGTTGCGTGGGTATTTCGGAATTTCAAGCATTCGCTAAAACACGGACTCGCAAAAGTAAAACACGCCACGATCGTACGACCCTTCGCGGACGCATATATGTACATATTCTAGAAAGCATCTTGTTTAAACGTACCTGGGGTATAATCTACATCACAAAATTATTTTACGAACGACTACGACACAGCTTTTTATTGAATTATTATAAACACAGGTACAATCGTGTTCGTATGTGTTGTCCCGTCGTTTGTGTTAGTTTTTCTACTAACAGGCTCGAAAAAAAAAAGATTACTGTCCGTTTTTATTTATTACTCGACGTGCCCCTTTTTACACTTCAAAAACAACTGCTACCCTTCGTCTCTTCCGATTACATCTCGCGGGACAAAACATATGAACTTGACTGTATCTATTCCGCAACAAATACGTTATTTTTAAAGGCCTGCTAAAACAACTAACGACCAAATCGTAATCGAATTTTTTATAGGCACGTTTCCATGACGATAACATGTAATAGCGCGTTAAAATTAACAGATTTTACATGGCAGGCCTTACTTTAGCAACCTTGCCCGTTAATGTCGTTTAGGTATTCAACAAGTGTCGGTTACATTGTAACGGCAGAAAGCAACGCCATAAATTTAGGTCTCGTAAAATGGCGCGTAGGGATCCATAAACACAATTATTAGAAACTACAACTCCTGAAAACTGCTTAATATTACCATACCATGGACGCCGGAAATTCCCCTGTAAAACTTAATTAACTAATAAACGTACTGAACGGATATAGTGCAAAATAGGATGTAAAAGAAGCGGCGGACTACTAATTAAAACGCAGTTGTACATAAATCCAATTTAGGGCACGCGCCGTCTAGCGTTAACGAAAATTACCCCCTCGCCAACTACAAAACGTCGAAGCGCCATTTTTTTTCTTAATGTTAATTAGAGATAGTAATGAGTAAACGCCGACGTAACGTTTTCTTCTGTTTATTTACTCGCAAATTATTTTCAGATATATTCTGTCCCTCGCGCTCGCCGATCTTCTCGTGATAATGACCTGCGTTCCTTTCACGTCGCTTGTGTACACGTTGGAATCGTGGCCCTGGGGGGTTACCGTCTGTAAATTATCCGAAACGGCCAAGGATATTTCTATAGGAGTATCTGTTTTCACGCTGACGGCGCTGTCGGCGGAGAGATATTGTGCAATCGTTAATCCCCTGCGAAAGTTACACGTAAGTATTTTCGTAAAATAACAACACGAACGAGATAAGCTAATAATTTCACGGTGCCTGTTTGTCGATTTAACGAGCCGAAATTCGGAAGAGCGACGGTTCGTTGTAAAAAAACTTTCTGTAAATTTACCTGGAAGTATGTGTTTTTTTAAGACATGTAAATGCATGTTTGAAATTTACAGAAATTTTCAAAAATAACGTAAAACGGATTAACATTTGTATATGAATCGAATGAAATAGGACAGGTGGACGCGGCCAACTGGACGCGAACCAACTGGCCGCAGAGACAACTGGACGCGGCGACAAGCGGGCGCGAAAATTATTTAGGCGCCCGTGTCCGTTCAGTGAAAATAAACGCACGTCAGGCGATTTAATGCAGCCAATAAGGTTAACAATTACTTAACTTGACGCGCTCGTGTCAACTAATGCCGGACTGATCGGTTAACGATGTGCGTTCTGCAAAAAAGCTGACGAGGAGTTTAACATTTTTACATAAAAGCCAAATCTCCGACCGAACCACCCGAATTGCCGGAACAAAGTGCAATGAAGAGAAAGTCGATGAAAAGAGACGCCCGCCGCTGACGCAACTAGGTTAGGGGGCGCAAGTGGACGCTTTATACTCTCGTTACGGCGTTGGATGAGGTTAATTTAGGTTAGTACCTCATCCTATTCTTTTTTTTTGTGTTAGTGACACGCCTCGGAAGGCACCAGGGACCGCCGCTAAGCATTACTTTCAGTGCCCCTCGAGACATCCACGACTACCAGAGGGTTATTTCACCACCAGGGACCCAATACTCAAACCATTCACTATTATAACGTATGCGAAACTGACGTCACAACAAATAAATTTCTATAGAAACCCATTGTTATGACGTCATCTTCGCATACATTACGATAGCGAATGGTTCGAGAATTGGACCCGTCAGCCGAAAGGTCAGTCTTCTGACTACTCGGCCACCTCATCGTCATCAACACTAAGCTAAATTAACCTTTATCTTTTACCAGCCTTTTTGCAGAATGCTCTGCGTCGGTTCAACGCAAGTTAATGCGGTGCAATGATTTTGCAGCGAGGCTGCGACATCTAAGTATATTAATAATTCACCCGACATGCGTTTATTTCGACTAAACGAGCATAGGTTATAATTTTCGCGTCCACTTACCCGCGCGTCCAGTTGGCTCGCGTTCAGTTAGAACATGATTAAAACGTGAGATTTTTGTGCAAAACTGTTTACGATCGTCGTAATTGGCTTGATTTCTCTTTCTACTTGACGAAATGAGATCAGATTGATATTAATCGCAGGGGAATTCAGTTATTTATCTGTTTTACGGACAACTATAATGAAGAGGCCACACCGAGCTGGATGGTATTAGGGGGACCGGAAAGTAATGTCGCTTTCTTACATTAAATTCAAACGAATAAATTTTTAATAAGTCTTTATTTTTAATCCATAATATAATCACCCTCGTTATCAACAACCTTTTGCCATCTAGTGTGCAAATTTTCAATCCCGGACCAAATCGGAAAAATTCAATTGGTTTTTGAGTAAAATATCTCGAGATGGCATTTTGGACATCACCCAAATTTTCAAATTTTTGCCACTAAGAAAATGTCGTAGGGATCGGAATAAATGGAAATCCGAGGGTGCGATATCGGGCGAGTATGATGGGTGAGGCAGTACCTCCCACTCCAATTCATTAATTTTTTCCAGTGTTCGCCTTGCACGGTGCGGTCTTGCATTGTCGTGTTGCAGAATGACGCCCTTTCTGTTAACAATCGCCGGATACTTTTCGATTAAAGATTGGTTCCCTCGATCCAATTGTTCACAATAAAGGTCTGCATTAACAGTTTGTCCAGGTTTCGGCATTTCATAGTGAACGATTCTTCGAATACTCCACCAAACACACAGAAGCGCCTTTTTGGGACCCGGCTTCGCAGTACTTCGTGGTGATTCATTTGGAGAGAACCACTGCCTTTTGCGTTTTGGATTATCATATAGGACCCATTTTTCGTCTCCAATGATCAAACGATCAAAAAACGGTTCTGTGTGGTGCCGTTGAAGCAATACGTTGCATGTGATGGATCGGTTGGCTTTGTTCTCTTCGGACAGATTATGGGGGACCCAAACACCTGCTCTGCTTATTTTTCCAATCTGCCGTAAATGTTCCTGGATGGTCGACCAAGGTCGGTTAAGGGTGTTCGACAGTTCCTCGATTGTTTGATATGGATTTGCTTCCACTTCTGCCCTTAGCATGTCGTTGTCTAATGTTGTTGGTCTTCCTGATCGTTAGGAGTCAAAGAGATCAAAATTACCGGATCTGAACTTGGAAAACCATCTTTGGCATTTACGAACATCTAATGCACTTGGATAAACATCGCAAATGTTTTTGGTTGCGTTACCACCCTTGCGAAACTCAAAAAGCATACGATGCCGGATATGCTCTTCTGGTATTTGGCTGGCCATTTCACCCCAAATTGCAAAAAAAAGTTTAATATTGAATTATTTAGAAGTGAACAAGTCACAATAACCTTAAAATGACTTTGACACGCCTTCGAGATACACAATGAGCTGACAAATGACAATCAAATATCGACATGCGCAGAAACGACATTACTTTCCGGTCCACCTAATACTACGTTTGGTTAGCGTCCCATGCAGTTCGACGTGGCCTCCACACGAGACCAACGGAGTTTATCAAGCGGAAACATACTTTTTACTTCTGATAAGAAACTAAATTTGTTTAGGTATCTCATTTTTTATGTCGTATAAGTCGTTGCACGTGAATTTTTCGAATTTTTAACCCAACGCTTCATCGGGAAAAATACGCGCATGAATCAACGAAGACAACCCATTTTTACAGGGTGCGCCAAAAGTTCTGCAACTTTTAAAATTGCCATATTTTCTCGAAAACTCAACGGATTTATGCGAAATTTGGTGTAAACAATGGAAACAACATGTAGTTTACACAATTACAACAGATGTTCGAAATGGCCGACTTCAGCTTCGATGCAGGCCTCCAAACGGGTCTTGAAATTTTTCGCGATTTTCGCAAGGGTCTTCTGGTCCAAATCGTCCCAAGCTTTCTGTAGAGCGCACTTCAGGGACTCCACATTGGCGTGTTTTGTAGCGCACGCCTTGCTCTCCAAGATACTCCAAACCGAGAAATCGAGCGGATTCAAATCGGGGGAGTTTGAAGGCCAAAACGATTTGTCCCAAAACGCAGGACAAATCTCCGCACAAAGAGCCATCGTCGATTTTGATCCGTGGGACGGGGCCCAATCTTGTTGGAAGATCCAGTTGCCGTCCGGGAAGTGCTTCTGGGCGAAAGGAACCACTTCAGCCTTCAAAACAACGTTCTGGTACACTTCGGAGTTGATCTTGACGCCTTTTTCCAGGAAGATCAGTTTCGTTTTGGCTTTCGCGGTGATTCCGGCCCAAACCATCACGGAATCCTTGCTGAAGTGGCTTCTTTCGATGTTCACAGCTCGAGGAGTTCCTTTTGGTAGCAGTGTGCGATCGTTCTGGCGATTATGGACGGGTTCCAGGTTGAAAAGCTTCTCATTTGAAAAGAGAATTTTCTGGCAACCTCGACTTGCGACCACGGCCAACATCCTCTTGCAGTTTTCAAGCCGTTTCTCCTTCAATTTGTCGGTCAAAACGTGAGCAGCGATCTTCCTGTGAGAGACGAGCTTCAGATCTTCCTTCACAATCCGCCGCTCGCTCCCATCGCCAATTTTCAGCTCTTTTGCCATCTTCCTAAGAGATCGTTCCGGATTTCGCTTCACTCGGCAGCGAATTCGATTCTTCATAGCTTTTGTACGCACTTCGACGGGTCTTCCGCTTCGAGGACGATCTGCAACACTTCCAGTTTCCTTGTAACGCTTCAGGACCCGCGACACATCATATTTCTTCAACTTCAGCGTTCTGGAAATCCGGCAATTCTTCCATCCCTGCTTGTGTAACGAAACGACGGCGTGGCGAGCTTCTTCGGAGACCATGGCAAACTTCAAAAATGGAAGCGGATCGACTGGAATAGCAGATAAACAACATGAATACGACTGAAATAACATGTTCAAACGAAGAAAGCGCAAAAATTGACACACAACGAAGAAAAATCGACGAATTGAAAAAAGTTGCAAAACTTTTGGCGCACCCTGTATATTGGATCTTCGATTTTAGTTAACGGAAAGTTCACCTAAGTTTCACAATTTGACTTAATCGCGTATTATATTATGAAAATCAATCACGTGCAGATCTTCGAGTTAGTTCGAAGTCGAACTACTTCCGAACAAAGTTAAGTTAAACCGCAAAACTTCACGTTTACGACATACAAAGGGTACTCAAAAAGTTTGTTTCATCTCTGTTTGCAGACGAAGCCCTTAACCGTGCTCTGCGCCGTCCTGATATGGATCTTGGCGTCGATTTGCGCCCTCCCCGACGCAATTTCGTCCGCGTTGGAATACATCGTCCTTGATAATAACAAAACGATAATAATTTGCACGCCTTTTCCCGACGCCGTCTACGGGAAACAGAACGCTAAATATATGGTCCTTGGGAAGGCGTTAGTTTATTACATACTCCCCTTGTGCGTCATAGCCTGCTTCTACATTCTGATGGCGAAAAGATTGCACGCCAGTGCAAGAGATATGCCCGGGGAATTGCAAGGCGGACAAGGGGTGGCCCAGGCCAGGGCCAGGAAACACGTGGCGCGAATGGTTTTGGCTTTCATCATAGGTTTGTATTTCGAAACGTTCCGTACCGAAAACAAAATAAATCGACCGCGAAGTCCTAAAGATAAAGAATTCGACGTGACAAATGTTTCTTTTCAGTTTTCTTTATATGCTTTTTCCCGCATCACCTGTTCATGCTGTGGTTCCATTTAAATCCCAACGCGGAAGACGAATACGACGACTTCTGGCACGCCCTAAGAATTATCGGATTCTGCTTGAGGTAAATTAAAATACCAAAATGTCGCCTAATTGCGCCCCGTTCAAAACGTGATTCCTTCAGCTTTCTAAACTCCTGCGTTAATCCGGTGACTTTGTATTGCGTGAGCGGCGTGTTTCGCCAACACTTCAATCATTACTTGTGCTGCCGAAGCCCTAGACGATTGCAGAGGAACGTGCCCTCCAACGCGAATTGCGAAACCAGCTTCAATTCGACTTATCGACGAAACACGCAGGTACGTTTCCTAATTGTGCCGTACGAAATTAATTGCGCGCTGTCGTTTTAAAGGGAACGACGATCGACGGCCAAAGCATATACAGAAGGAACACGCTGGCGCGTCAAAATACGCAAGACACCACCGTGATCACGTTCGAGACTCCGTGCAAGAAGGACTTGAACGACACCGAAGCTAAACATCAAAAGAGAGGGAGTTTCGGTACTTGAGGACAAAGAATACTGAATCATAGAAAGGTTATGTTTAGCGAAACGCGATTCTAGTAGGCGTCGCGACGCACCTTTAATTCGCAAGTAAGTGGACGACATGAAAATAAAAAGAGTAGGTGGCGTTTAAGCTGTATTTCCACTTGGCCGGTCGGGCGGCGGTCGCGTCGTGCGATTCGAGTCGATCGTCGGTATGTGGTTTACCACTTCACTTGCCGGTTAAGTGGAAAAACAGCTTGTCCACGAAAATCTTTAATTATTTTTCAAAAATCCACAAACTGAAAAAAAACAACCTAAACCTCGACGAGCTTTCGTTCCAACAAAGCCGTTAGTCGGATTAAGAGTTTTCGTTACTAATATCGCTTAAGAGAGGTCGCGCCGTCCGTTTACGAAACTTTAACAATAAAACATTGAGTGGTATTAGCTCTGCGTCGACTTTCGGTTACAATTTATGTTAAAGAAAATATTAATTAAGAGCACTCTCCCTTTTCTTTTCTTGCGTTATAAAAACTACCGCGACTATTCTTGAATTAAGGGATACCAGCGCACACAATAATCTTATTTTTGCAATAATTCTTAATTCCTGTAACTAAACTAAGTCAAATTATATATCAAATTGTTCGTATTTACATGAGCCGGGGTGCTGATCGGTTTATAATAGCGATAAACTATAAATAAAAGTTTGTCCATAGAAAAACTAGTAATATGGAAATTATTTTTCAATTTTTGCTAGTTAAATGATGTTGATAATTATAAAACTTTATACAGTTATAAAAAAGTAAGATGGAGGGTGCCGAATTGATTAGTTTTTGTATAATTCATTAATTTTTGGTAACTACTGTTTAAAGAAAACGTTCATTATTTCACAAATAAAAATTATTTACAACTCCAATATTGCTGTATACGATAGGCAATGCTTAGATTAATCAATAGTAAAAAATAATGTACCTAATTTGATGCTAAATGCGTTTTTTCGATGTAGAAATATCGTTATTTTGTGTATTTATCGGTATTTAGTTCAGTACTATTCGAAAAGATGGCAGTCTTACAAGACAGGCGTATTCTTTTCAGAAGGCGTAAAATTGAAAGAGAAGTGGTAAATTCTAAATTTAGATCAAGATCTGTAAACTATATCCATCGTGTAGCGAAGTAATTGACAGCGAAAATTTATTTAAAAACTATTTAAACAGGATAATTGATACGAATACTTATACCACCTATATTTATGTATACCTATTATAAATAAATAAATAAAATAAATAATTTAAATAAATTATAAATAAATCAAATAAATAATTTGAATAAATTATAAATTAATAAATGCATAATAAATTCTGTTGATTGCGTTGATACTATGTTTTTACTCGTGTTTTTATACAATTATTAAAATTTAAAAGCCTGCGTAAATAATGTAAAATGAAATTCACGTTGGATTTTTCTAATTATATTAATTATTTATATGCAGTGTTCAATTCCTGATAATTTGAAGGTATTTTGGAATTATGTACATTCCCTTAGAAGCGCTAATAAATATCCTGATGTGTGTTATCTACGTGATGAATTTGTCAAATTTGGAGCTGAGTTGTGAATTTTATTTTCTAGGCATTTTTGCGTTGTTTGATAGTGTGGAATTAGACCTTTTTAATTGCAATTTAATCATTTCATTGATTTTCTTCTTGCATGATCGAAGTTGATGTCGTTTACAATGCATTATACAGTCTTGATGTTTCTAAAGGTACAGGACTATGATGAATAACCAGCGATACTTTCGCGGTACGTCTTTAGCGCATATTATTGCTGAATCTGTTTCTTATATTTTTAACTCATCGTTAAATACTGGTGTTTCCTAATTTTTGAAAAAATCTTATTTTATTCTATTATTTAAATCTGGAGATAGAAAGAATGTTGAAAATGATAGACCTATATCAAAATTATCTATTTTACCTAAGATTTTTGAAAAAATCGTGTTGTCAAAATTGATATACTTCATCGAACCACTGATTTCTCAAGCGCAGAATGGTTTTATAAGAAGGCCTTCGGTAATACAAATCTTTTAATTGATAAGAATGACATTTTTAATAATCTTGAAAGTGACAATTTCTTAAATTAATTAAAATTTTAAAAAATTAAAATTAAAATTGAATTTTAAAATTGATAATTATTACTCCAACGACTCCAGCGACTTTGTTGCTACCTCCGGTGTTCCGGAGGACTCTCTCCGGGGTTCGTTACGTTTTCTAATTTTTTCAATGATATTAATATATTAATGTTTGTAGATGACTTAAAACTATTTAAAACCATGAATTCCTTAGAACCTTAGATGATGCTGTTATATTTTTAAATTATGTATTCCTAGGGATCATATTAATTATGTTCTACTTCGCAACTACCGTAAATTATTACCTTGTGTCAACAGAAGAATAGTGTTGGACTTATTATTCGATTTAATGAAAGGTAACGTTGATTGTTCTCATCTTCAGAGTTCGGATGGTTTTCGCGTTCCTATTGCAACTATATCGGTTGCGTTATTCTATATTAGTGAGTATAAAAGACACTATACATTGAACTCATTTCTACCCAGGGCCTTACAATTATACAACAAATACTGTTTCGCTTTGGACATATTTTATACGTCCAGAACTACTTTAAAGTGTTTCGGTTGATACATTTACAATTATTTGATATTTTTGTTTTCCATTAAGAAATGTTTATTTAAAATAATACTATAGCTACATTATAGGTATGGCCTATCCAAACCTACATGCAACTTACGTCATCAACAAAAAGTTGCTAGATTGTTTATTTATAATTCGGTTTAAAGTTTGGAAAGTGACATATTCTATAGATGATTTACCTGCGCACATATTAGATAGTATCAAGAAAAACTACAATTTATTAGAACTGTAAAAATACGAGGTACGAAGTGACAGCACTGTGTGAAACGTCATCATCTAGTAACCTTGTATCGATGACGTGAACATCATATAGGTTTGGATAAGCTATAATATGTAAGTAATTTAAACATTGTTTTTATTTCGTACATTCATCTGTAAGAAATAACTGTACATAGGCACCTTTTTAAATATTTTAGTAGAAATAGGTACATAATTTTTGTTAATAGGTATTGTATATAATAGGTATTAGTCATGTTCAATATTGTTAAAGTTAGTAAAATACTTGCATGTTTATTTCATTTTTGTTCTTATGTTTAATAGACTATTATATCAAACAATTGACTCGTATTAAATAATACGAACAGGGTTAGAAAATAACGTAAATTAAATGCATTAAATGTTTCGCCAACACTTCAATCATTACTTGTGCTGCCGAAGCCCTAGACGATTGCAGAGGAACGTGCCCTCCAACGCGAATTGCGAAACCAGCTTCAATTCGACTTATCGACGAAACACGCAGGTACGTTTCCTAATTGTGCCGTACGAAATTAATTGCGCGCTGTCGTTTTAAAGGGAACGACGATCGACGGCCAAAGCATATACAGAAGGAACACGCTGGCGCGTCAAAATACGCAAGACACCACCGTGATCACGTTCGAGACTCCGTGCAAGAAGGACTTGAACGACACCGAAGCTAAACATCAAAAGAGAGGGAGTTTCGGTACTTGAGGACAAAGAATACTGAATCATAGAAAGGTTATGTTTAGCGAAACGCGATTCTAGTAGGCGTCGCGACGCACCTTTAATTCGCAAGTAAGTGGACGACATGAAAATAAAAAGAGTAGGTGGCGTTTAAGCTGTATTTCCACTTGGCCGGTCGGGCGGCGGTCGCGTCGTGCGATTCGAGTCGATCGTCGGTATGTGGTTTACCACTTCACTTGCCGGTTAAGTGGAAAAACAGCTTGTCCACGAAAATCTTTAATTATTTTTCAAAAATCCACAAACTAAAAAAAAACAACCTAAACCTCGACGAGCTTTCGTTCCAACAAAGCCGTTAGTCGGATTAAGAGTTTTCGTTACTAATATCGCTTAAGAGAGGTCGCGCCGTCCGTTTACGAAACTTTAACAATAAAACATTGAGTGGTATTAGCTCTGCGTCGACTTTCGGTTACAATTTATGTTAAAGAAAATATTAATTAAGAGCACTCTCCCTTTTTCTTTTTCTTGCGTTATAAAAAAACTACCGCGACTATTCTTGAATTAAGGGGATACCAGCGCACACAATAATCTTATTTTTGCAATAATTCTTAATTCCTGTAACTAAACTAAGTCAAATTATATATCAAATTGTTCGTATTTACATGAGCCGGGGTGCTGATCGGTTTATAATAGCGATAAACTATAAATAAAAGTTTGTCCATAGAAAAACTAGTAATATGGAAATTATTTTTCAATTTTTGCTAGTTAAATGATGTATGATAATTATAAAACTTTATACAGTTATAAAAAAAAGTAAGATGGAGGGTGCCGAATGATTAGTTTTTTGTATAATTCATTAATTTTTTTGGTAACTACTGTTTAAAGAAAACGTTCATTATTTCACAAATAAAAATTATTTACAACTCCAATATTGCTGTATACGATAGGCAATGCTTAGATTAATCAATAGTAAAAAAATAATGTACCTAATTTGATGCTAACTGCGTTTTTTTCGATGTAGAAATATCGTTATTTTGTGTATTTATCGGTATTTAGTTCAGTACTATTCGAAAAGATGGCAGTCTTACAAGACAGGCGTATTCTTTTCAGAAGGCGTAAAATTGAAAGAGAAGTGGTAAATTCTAAATTTAGATCAAGATCTGTAAACTATATCTATCGTGTAGCGAAGTAATTGACAGCGAAAATTTATTTAAAAACTATTTAAACAGGATAATTGATACGAATACTTATACTACCTATATTTATGTATACCTATTATAAATAAATAAATAAAATAAATAATTTGAATAAATTATAAATAAATCAAATAAATAATTTGAATAAATTATAAATTAATAAATGCATAATAAATTCTGTTGATTGCGTTGATACTATGTTTTTACTCGTGTTTTTATACAATTATTAAAATTTAAAAGCCTGCGTAAATAATGTAAAATGAAATTCACGTTGGATTTTTCTAATTATATTAATTATTTATATGCAGTGTTCAATTCCTGATAATTTGAAGGTATTTTGGAATTATGTACATTCCCTTAGAAGCGCTAATAAATATCCTGATGTGTGTTATCTACGTGATGAATTTGTCAAATTTGGAGCTGAGTTGTGAATTTTATTTTCTAGGCATTTTTTGCGTTGTTTGATAGTGTGGAATTAGACCTTTTTTAATTGCAATTTAATCATTTCATTGATTTTCTTCTTGCATGATCGAAGTTGATGTCGTTTACAATGCATTATACAGTCTTGACGTTTCTAAAGGTACAGGACTATGATGGATAACCAGCGATACTTTCGCGGTACGTCTTTAGCGCATATTATTGCTGAATCTGTTTCTTATATTTTTAACTCATCGTTAAATACTGGTGTTTCCTAATTTTTGAAAAAATCTTATTTTATTCTATTATTTAAATCTGGAGATAGAAAGAATGTTGAAAATGATAGACCTATATCAAAATTATCTATTTTACCTAAGATTTTTGAAAAAATCGTGTTGTCAAAATTGATATACTTCATCGAACCACTGATTTCTCAAGCGCAGAATGGTTTTATAAGAAGGCCTTCGGTAATACAAATCTTTTAATTGATAAGAATGACATTTTTAATAATCTTGAAAGTGACAATCTTCAAGTTGAAAATTAAAATTAAAATTAAAATTAAAAATTAAAATTAAAATTGATAATTAAAATTGATAATTATTACTCCAACGACTCCAGCGACTTTGTTGCTACCTCCGGTGTTCCGGAGGACTCTCTCCGGGGTTCGTTACGTTTTCTAATTTTTTTCAATGATATTAATATATTAATGTTTGTAGATGACTTAAAACTATTTAAAACCATGAATTCCTTAGAACCTTAGATGATGCTGTTGTATTTTTAAATTATGTACTCCTAGGGATCATATTAATTATGTTCTACTTCGCAACTACCGTAAATCATTACCTTGTGTCAACAGAAGAATGGTGTTGGACTTATTATTCGATTTAATGAAAGGTAACGTTGATTGTTCTCATCTTCAGAGTTCGGATGGTTTTCGCGTTCCTATTGCAACTATATCGGTTGCGTTATTCTATATTAGTGAGTATAAAAGACACTATACATTGAACTCATTTCTACCCAGGGCCTTACAATTATACACCAATACTGTTTCGCTTTGAACATATTTTATATGTCCAGAACTACTTTAAAGTGTTTTGGTTGATATATTTACAATTATTTGATATTTTTGTTTTCCATTAAGAAATGTTTATTTAAAATAATACTATAGCTACATTATAGGTATGGCCTATCCAAACCTACATGCAACTTAGGTCATCAACAAAAAGTTACTAGATTGTTTATTTATAATTCGGTTTAAAGTTTGGAAAGTGACATATTCTATAGATGATTTACCTGCGCACATATTAGATAGTATCAAGAAAAACTACAATTTATTAGAACTGTAAAAATACGAGGTACGAAGTGACAGCACTGTGTGAAACGTCATCATCTAGTAACCTTGTATCGATGACGTGAACATCATATAGGTTTGGATAAGCTATAATATGTAAGTAATTTAAACATTGTTTTTATTTCGTACATTCATCTGTAAGAAATAACTGTACATAGGCACCTTTTTAAATATTTTAGTAGAAATAGATACATAATTTTTGTTAATAGGTATTGTATATAATAGGTAGTAGTCATGGTCAATATTGTTAAAGTTAGTAAAATGCTTGCATATTTATTTCATTTTTGTTCTTATGTTTAATAGTCTATTATATCAAACAATTGACTCAATACATTGACAATACGAACAGGGTTAGAAAATAACGTAAATTAAATGCATTAAACAATAAAAACTTTTAAATAAAGAGTTTCAATGACAATGTAAAATAAAATGCGACGACAAAAAGTATTTATCACATCAACTATAAACCAAAACACTATAAATAATAATAAATAGAGCTTTTCATATGGAAAGAACTTTTTTAAACGCAATGTATTTATAGATATAAATAAATAGAATAAAAAGGAAATTCGCTAAGTAAGCTGCGGTAGTATCTAAACGTTACCCGTTTCGTTATAAGAAAATATCTGTAAAAAGATCTTCTATCATTCTCGGCGCGTCGAAATCGCACAAGTATTTTGAAATATTATCCTAAAATGGGATAAATAATATTCTATTGGTTCACTACACAAGAAGGCGGTGACGATGAAAAAACTAACTAATTATTTGCACGGCCGTCTTGTAATATTTGTTGCCTATTTTCAATATTTCTATAACGAGATTTGTAGTTTAAACGACCGCTGGTATCCCCTTAAAACGAAAGTTTTAATGAAAGAAAACTAAAATAATTTTCGGAATAAATTAGTTTTGCGCGAATTGCCGACGTGCGTCTTGAATTTACCGACAAATTCCGCGGGCCGGAATTAATTAAAATGGACCACTCGTGCGCAGATTACATTTTGATAAGCATTCGTTACCTACCTTATTATTAATATCGCTTCGGAAACTCGTCCTTAAGTGCCACTCAGTTTAAAACGCTTTACGGTAATTTTAATAAAAAAAATTTTTTTGAAAATATTAACGATTTAAGGAAAATTTTGCCTATCCCGTTTATTAATCGAGGCGTTGTTTTCGCAGGGGAACAAGAAACGAAAACAGGGACATATTCGAAGACGGATGTGAGTAAAACTTTAGTTATATAGTATTCGGTGAACGTTTAAAGACTGTTTGTCGAAAATTTACTCAAATTGTACAGCCTAAATGTAAGTAATTTTCGTATTTGTAACCGTAGACGAGAGAAGTTTGTGGTCTCGCTAATTCGAAATCTTCGTATTTTAAAAATTTTTACGTTAAAACATTTTGAAAATTCGAATTTTTTTTAAGTACTTTTTAGATAATTTAGAGAATAATTTCGCTGAATTAAACGTCGAGCGTAAACAATTTCGCATTCGAGAAAAATTAAACGTCTGATTTTATTTGCCGAATTTTGAGTAGTCAAAACATAAAAAAAAAATGTCCACCGATAAAACATATTCGTGTTTGCGAGTTCGCTAAACCTACAGGACGAATCAAAATTGGCGCGGCAGCTCGACAGCTGACCGTCGATCGATAGGTACCATCGTGTGCGAGTCAATTCCCCAATGTCCGGTAAATATCTTTAATTCTAATTTTTCCCGCCGCAATTTTTGCGACTTATTTCTAGTTTGAGGGTTTTACTTAAAGCTAAATATCGATCCGCTGCGAATTCGCTTCGTTGGGGCGCGCAAAATGCGATGGTCAAACAGTAATTAGAGTGGAGCATTTTAATTAATGATTAAAAATAAAATCGATTCTTATAATCATTTTAAGTTTATCGAAAATTTATTTAAATGCGTTTATTTTACATTCACAAAAAAAACTGTTAATTCGTTTTTCAACGAAAAATCGAAAGCAACAAAAAACCTAAATAATTTACGAGTTGTCGCGATTATTAATTTAATAATCGTCCTTTTAAAGACTTTTAAGAACTCAGAAAGCGAAAGTGGCCCAATGCCCCAAACTGGTGCATTTTATACATCCCTCTGCAACCTACCTACCTACTTCGAAGTAGATAAGTAAAATTCTCAAACTAAAAATAATGGTATGGTTACCAGTAATGGTCTACAACAAAAATATAACCATGTAAAATAAAGACTCAGGCAAGGCTCAGCTATAAGTTACAAGCTCGGCTCGTGCTCGCCTCGTGGCATTTCTCGGTAAATTTTTGACCAAGATCTCTACCTACATATTATTAACGATTCCTTAAATAACGTAGTTTAGAGTCGGTGCGTTCTTTTGAAATCGCCCCGTACGGAAATGGCGACGCCAACGTCTAGCTTAATATAAATCCCCACGTTAAAAATATATTAATATTATAATAAGTAATTATGCGTTTCGTAAATTTCGCTGAATTACAAAATTATATTAAAACAATCGAAAATTCAATTTTACTAAAAAAATGTTTTTATCGGCAAATTATTCATTGAATAAACCGAATTTATTTTCTGCGCCGCACAAAAGCCGTCAAATAACAATTAACCCTTAACGAAATTTGATGGTTTATATAATCGGCCGCGATGCGATGCCATAAAAAAATTTAAAATATTTAGATTGCTAATTTTTAATATGAAAGACGTTGGGGTAAATTTTTCTCATCCCCCGTCCCTGTAGGCATTCTTACGCAACAGCTTATTATTTGTGCGTGTAATTTCGTTAAAATAAGCGGTTCGCCCTCTATCTGTCGGTTTGAGCCGATCGAGTAGTTTGAACGTGGAAAAATCGCGACTCCACCCCTCCCCCTCGTATACGGGGCGCATAAAAGTTTGGTTACGGCACCACTTTTCATTTCATTGTCGATAATTGTGCAAGTAAGTAAATAAAATAAATAAAAATGTTTAATTTTCGAATATTCTATCCACCCTACTAAGGCCGGCCATTTTCCAAACGATCGCAATTTAAATTTCGAACGCGTTAACGATAACGGCCCGAATCGCCTCGTCAGTAATTCGATACAAAATAATTAACCCGTCGAGTGCGTAGTAGCACGTATTAGTTTACTTTTTTCCGTGTACAGTGGCCGCCATAAAAACTGGGACATGTCTCGAAACGGAGTTACTTAACACGGTAAGTAAGGTAGCCAACTTGAAAATTTTATTTCGATCTTAAGTAATGGCTAATTAAAAATTAGCGAATTCGTCGATATCTACTTTAAGGGCCAATTGTTTCTGTGATGATTGCTAAAATTAAAAACGCGCCGAATTATTACCAGCCACAGACTAAAGAGCATCTGGAAAAGCATGATTTTCTGTTGAACAAAGATTTTGATTAAACGATGATTAAACCGAAATTTCTGTTTGTACTACAACTTCTTAGTGCTGTACGTTCGTCGGATAATACAGCGAGAATAGTTAGAATAAACGAGGAACGAGGAAACTCAATAAATTTTATTAGGAAACGTTGTTTTCAAAGGAAACTAGAGGGAATTCGTAAAACGCCAAAAACGCATTTTCCTGTTCAGCCCGCGTTATTAAGTAGGTGGTATCTGGTTAAATTTAATTTTTCGCGTTCGTCAAATTAACCCTTTATTTCTCATTACCGGGTGACGAACAAGTACCCGATGAAAATTTTACGATTTTAAGGAATGCATTAATTTAAAAACGTATCAAAGATTCGTTTTCTTGAGCGTCCCTTTAACGGGACGAAGGTTTGTTTGTTGTTTCTCTTTTTTTTTTAAATTGCGCCGTAAAGTTTAAAATTGATGCACTTTTACGAGTCATAAAAACGTCGGCCGAGTCTCCGACAGATGCGTATTTTCGCTGGTGATTAATCACGATAACGGACGGGAAAGCTTTCCTAAACGCATTAAAGTAAATTTGCAAATTTAAAAATAAATAAGCGGACCACAACCTTCTTTCGCAACTAATTAGCTGTGTAACGTAATGATTTAGATCGTAAGTAAAAAAAATCGAGTGTATTAGGTTAAAATTTTGCGACGACCCAATCCGAACTACGTACGTAAGTTACATTTGTTTCGTAACTTACTGGGTTAATCTCGCTCTTTGTCAAAGTCAAGGGGAAAACGCATGTGCTTCGATAACTTAGACGTCTATGTTTTATACATAAGAAAACACAACTAAATGTAGTTTGTCGTCAAATCTATCTCGCTCTCTGTAAATACATATGTACATATAAAACATTATCCTAAAGCGGCGTTTACATTAGCACGGAGTCGTTTGACTATCTACGACATCGCAGCCGCGACTCCACGCTAATGTAAACTCCGCTTTAACGTTGAATTATATTTTTTTATGGTAACACATATCAGTGTGACGTAAAATTAACCTTGAAATCTACGTGTATTATTAGATACTAAGTACCTACCAAAAGTTGTGCATCAGCTCACGGGCCGAAACCGAAAAATTCCTTAATTTGGACCACGAATAAATTACGCATAAGTAGATAACACGTAGGACTTTTTTCGGTTTCACGGTCCCCCTCATTGTAATTTATAATAAATCGTAGATGTCATTAACATAATAGGGTCATTAAATTTTTAAATAATATATTGAGGTAACCGCAGATGTCTAATGATTATTATTATAAAAGTAGCTAATAGAGGGGAGAAATTTAAATCTAACGTTTGTACATAAAACCTTTGTAAATCAAATTTGCAAAATAAAAGCGTTATTTTGTTATAAACGGATTTTATTAAAAATTCGAAGAGGGTTTATGAAATTTATAAGGCCTAAAAAGTCCAGATTTGTTTCCTCCTTTTTTTTATGCCGATTCGGCGACGCGAAATTTATTTCGGGGTCAACTTATGTACGTAAGTACCCGCAACCCGGCCATAGATGTCGGTATCGAAAACTGTAAATTTGAGCGGGGCTCAATTTTTATACGCGCACATTCTTCTTTGGATCGTGACGCCGGTCGCGATGTTATCGCCACACGATATTTGTTAATTTACAAAATATTCGCCTGTTCGTTTAAATAAGGGCGATTACCTGAAAGAGACATGTTGACGTCCACTCTTTTAATTCCATTTTTTTCATATATATATAGATAGATAAAACGCGGCGTGCTTGATATTGACAAGGTGTCACCGCAGATTTTATTATTTTATCGAATATTTTGCCTAAAGCGGCCTGTCAAAACGGGGTGTATTAAATTTGTCGTCGTCTTCCACGCAGATAAGAAATGCGACTTTAATGTAAGCGTAAATTTGCGTCTTACCGTGTAGTTGAATGAATTTGCGAAAACAAATCGGTAAACGTGAAGCATCTGCAGCGGTTACGGAAATGCTCGTCCTTAATTATTAATATTAGGGAGCGCAAATATTAACAGCGTACTCGGCAACTTTCCGATATAATCGAATTTTACCGCGTATATTGCCGATACACCTGCAACGCGCCGTGATTTATGTCCGTTCGGTTGTCGAAGCAGTTTGTGACGGCAATCAATTTGACGCGCAACGCTCGTCACGTTCAGTACCCAATCTAAAGGGTATTTTGATACGCGTCACTGTCACTTTTGTGTGTCCCACTCCGTACGAACCATCGCTCCTGACAGTGTTAAGCGTTAAGTGGAGTGTAAAAAACGCGGTTTTGAAGTGGCCACGAAGCGGTTTCGTACTCTACAATTGGCCCTCTATCGAGTAAAATAAGAGGCTAAATTTCTAAATTGAACGCACAATAGCATGACTATAAGTTACACGACCACAAGGTGGTAACATCACAATCGGCGGTCTTCAAACGTTCGGCGTCAGGCCGCTGGTGAATGTGTTGCATAACCAGTCAGGCGACCGGACATTAATTTTGAACGTGACGGTACGTCGTAAGAAATCTCGGAAAAACCGCGTCTTAAGGGTGTTTTGTAGGTAATTTAGCCAAACTATTCCGCTATATGGGGCGCCACTGATACCAAGCGAACTAGCGCATTCCCCTATTTTTTTACGTTACCATCTCTACCCGAGTAGTTGAGGACAATACGGAACCGACAGCGATCCTAGAAACGCCTTGGTCTACGGATTAACATAATTTATTAGCTCTAGAATCCATAAACCTGCGGTCTACGAACAGGCTTGCTGTTCTGAATTTTCTGAATAATGTAAAAATTAGTTACCTATTTGCTACTATTAAAAAGAAAAAGATTTTTTTGAATAAAAGATTATTTATTAAATACAAAGAAATTAGAAACCGACCCATCATAAGATAATTCAAAATTAAATGTATTTTTACGCTTACGCTCATTATTCGTTTACTTGTCACTTCCTGTAACAATAAAAATTGGCGGCCCGGCAGGAAAGTGGTATAAAGCCAAGTTTGCGTTCTGCTCGTAATTTACTATTTACGATTACGTAATTTACCTGTCTTTAATTCAAGTTACGGACACGAGTTCCGCTACTCTTAATTAAAATCAGTTTGTCTACTATACTTATAGGTAGGGGAGGCCGGGGCACACTGGTCATAGGGGTGCAGTGGACACTTTCCAATAACTTTTAAACAACTTCATAAATAGGTTTCTCCATCTATGAGTAAATGAACAAACAAACAAAGTTTGAAAACTGAAAACTTTATACTTTTTGGTTTAATTCTTGTTTGTTATTAGAGTGCACATGTTGTAAAATATTGGTAAGTTTCAATTTTTTATTTCAACTAATATTTTGATCTAAATATGCAAATCCAATGTTTTTATATGAATTATTAACCCACGACGAATAGAATGTTGATAAAAAAGTTAGAAAACTCTTATTATATTTAATTAATTTTTACAAAAAATTTTAAGGTTAGTTATGGGGCACGGTGGTCACAAGGTTTACGGGGTTCTATGGTCACTGCTTTTATGCTTCAAAAGGGTTGACCACTGTGCCCCAATATTTTTATTGTGGCCTCCATCAGTAAACATGATTTTATATGCAATATTACAGAAGGATATAAATTATTGAATGAAATAAAATTATTGAATGGATTAAAATTATTCTTATGAATGTATTATAAGTGTATTTTACATGTTTTTATTTGAACAGTCAATTAGTCAACGGTCAATTTTGTATGTGAGTCAATTTTGAAACTTTCAAATTTAACAGACAGTGATATGTCGTTTGAAAATGACGAAGTAGGTACTTGTGAAGAAATCAAGATTGACGGTTTTGTATTAGTGCGTTTTACGACAAAAAAAATAAGATTTTACATTGGTCAAGTAAAAGAAATACTTCAAGATGAACTTGTAGTTTCATTTTTAAGAAAACACATGGATAAGTTTGCTTTTCCATAGAAGATATTGTGATATTGATAGATATTGATAAGATAGTGAAGATATTGCTAGTGTTGACAGAAAAGATGTTGAGTTAATTTTGCTTTACCTACTAAATACTGGAGGAACCGCAAGAATAAATAGTTATTTGAAATTTTCTTATGATTTTGAATCTTATAATGTATGTTAAGTTTTAAGTTCATTTTTATTGGTATAAGTACATATATAACTATATTAAGTAGGTATTATTAATTAATTTAGACTTTATATTTTAATTTCAAGTTTGCTGTTTAAGTTTAGTTTATGTAATCAAACTGCTCTTTTATAAAAAATAGTGACCACTGTACCCCTTTATCGTGACCACTGTACCCCTTTATCGTGACTAGTATACCCCGTATATGGGGCACAGTGGTCACTTATGCATATATTTTTTAAATATCTGTAAACAATGAATAAATATGTTTTTTTGTAAAACTAGTAAGGTCACTTAGTAGACAAATGTCTATTAAGTATTGAGCAACATATGTCATCTTTTTATATGTTGTTTGTTTCAAAATAGAACAAATTGTTTCCAAATATGACCACTGTGTCCCGGTCTCCCCTACCTACAGTTAATTAGAAGGTATAAATATTAGAAATAAATGTATTAATTACCTAATAAGCATCTAATTATAAATATAAATAAATCCATCAAAATATAATTACGACTAAAACTACCATTTCAAAATTTGCGAGTCAAACTTAAAAACCGTAACTTCCACTAATCGTAAGCAATAATGATTTATTGCTTTCGGTATTTATCAAATGCTTACCTCCCCTACTGGTCCACATGCGGCAGAATAGTATTTTACGAGTGGGAGAAATTAGACGGAGACAAAATTACGGAATGGAAAATCGAAAATGCACTCGATATCTAATTTCGCGTTAATTTGAAAACTAAAAAATGTCTATGAAGTTATTAAATTAAACTTGAACGTAGATATTTTAAGCTATGCAATGAATATAATTTTATCGCAGTTAAGTATTTTCTGGGACGACAAATTAAGAGTTTGCGTAAACGTCATTTTTGTAGATTTTATAACAGTTATAATAAACAAGTTATTGCGTTTATTGCAATGAAAATATTTCAATAAACAGTACATCGGCTATTCTACTTGCAAAACCAAAAGTTTTGTAATTCTCTTACTAGATTTCAAGATCGACGCGAAATTAGATTTGAACTTTGAACGACAATTACTAGTACATACGTTTGTTTTTTTTTCGAAAAATTTTGCGTTTACTACCATGTAAATATTAAAAATTATCTATATGCGATAAAATAAACAGAAAAAAATAATTTTGAAAATCTGTACCAAACACCCTTAAAAGTTTCTTTAATAAGTATTTAGGCTTTATGGAAAATAAATTGTTCGCCGCCGTTATTTTTTAATTAACTCGAAAATTAAACGTACAGCCGAACGCTTAATTTTGACAACTACTCGTCCTAATGGCATTGTTAAGGGATGCTTGGATTCAACTTAAAATCTCGGTAGTGGAGATAAGATAATCCTGTGCCCGTAATCCTATTAAGGCACAACAGAATTAAGCTCAGGATTCCACCGAGGAGCACTTCTTAATTCCGCCACTCTTAACCGGATTTAATATTTATCGAAAGAAACATAATTTTATCCTAAATATTAGGTTTAACTAGCTAAAATAAAATCTACGCGATGTTAGTTTACGAAAATTTCACCAATGCAATACAAGTCCTACGTCTAGAAGCGAAATGATCACTTTGTCTCTCTCTTTCTATGTCAACTTTATTTGACGTTCAAGAAAAAAGGTCCGTCGTTTAAGTGATTTAGTGCTAAGCGAAGAACAGTTATCCCGAAAAAATATTTAATCCATATAAATAAACCTCCGTCGTCGTCGTAGATTACAATTCAATCGACTCGGTGCCGTTCGGTGCGAAATCGATCATTTTAAAATCGAATCCGTCTTGTCGCCTACGAAACATTATCGAGTCGAAACGGTTCAGATAAGACTAAAAAATTGGGGGGGGGGGGCTTAAACTACGCAACAACCATAGAGTGTTACGAGCCGTCGCGTTTTTCAAACGTCGAATTGAAGTCGGAATTTCCAGAAGCAAACTACGTAACAGGCGCCGATTAATTGCAATTCGCGAAACAATCGGCGACGCGACGGACGAAGAAGCGCGAATTTGAGTAATTTATCGTTTCGGACGATCCGCGCTTAAAACGAAAAATCCGTGAGCAAATGTGTACCTGCAAAAATCAACGGTTAAAAGCTTATCTTTCCGAACGTCCTTTCGCTCGGCAAATGAGGGTTAAGCGGAGAAAACAGTCGGTTAACTTTTGCTTGCCGATTCGTTATTGAGAAACGAAGTCGAAGATAATATTTACCATCGAAAGCCCTAAAACTTTTCTCGACCGCTACAAATCGAAATTTCAGATCAAATAGATGGCAATAACGAAAGCGCAGCTGTTGCGCACCTGGGAACAACACCTTTAACCCCTAGACGAACGGTCCCTTCGGTAAACTCTGTATGTTGTGGGCGTTGGGGCCGTTAGGGCAATTTTATCGCCGTATCGGCGAGAGCGTTATTAAAGCACTTTATTGAGCCAGCGAGGAGCACGTTCCAGTAAAACAAACCGTGGTCGAATTTAAATAAGTACAATTACAGCAGATTCTCGTTAATTCGAAATAATTTTATTGTTTAGAGCGAATGTAAAGGGTAAAAAAGTACGTAGGCACAAAATGTGCGGTTCCAATACCATCGTTTTATTTGCGCAATAAAGGTAAGCGCACATTATGCCGGGGCGCAGCGGGCCGCATCGCAGCGCAACCAATTGCCGGGGTGCATTTTAAATGAGTCAGTGCCGGGATCTCTTTTGCGTGACTGCGTAAGTCTAAACTTTAAAAAAACTGTCCGGCGCCCAGTTCAGCAACGAATAATATGCTAATTCTACTATCGTAGCGCAAAAAATTCGACGTTTTCGGTCGATTTAAGACCGAATCGGTACGAAGGTTAACTTAATGACCGAACGCAAATACGTGTTCGATATAAGCCGTTTTGGCAACTAGGAACTAGGATATTCGTTGTGCCGTAAATATGCATTTCACGTTTCACGCAAAATTAATTTTTTTTCACGTTGGTAACAAGTCGTTTTACCAGCTGTGACAGTTCTTACAACAGCCTGTTTGTAGGTTAAAGTATCCTCGAAGACGACAAATGTAGTTTCGTCAATAGGTGTCTATTTTGGATGGTAATTAACTTCTGTATAAACTCACGGACAGGTTATAAAATTGAAACGGCTTTCTTCGGTAACAATAAGTCGACTTAATTTAAGATGTTTCGGCGCCATCCATCCGAGGCAATAAAATTGGTATTTAAATAGAATTATTGTTTGCTACAATTTTGACTCGTAACTTACGATTTTAGCGAAGAATTCGTGTAACGATACTTCGACATTACCTAAACGAGAAGTAATTCCAATTGGGCTAATTTTAGAGGCAATGTCTATTGGAACAAAAAGTCGTACGATTGTCTCGGGATACAAATCGATAATAAAAATTCCATTTAAGATAAGGAAGTTGGTATCCATTTCCGGTGTAACCCGGAAAGAATAGGAAAACTGTTGACTGTTTCCATCTTTCGTGAAATTCTCGAAGATGACTCTAATCAGTTGGAATATATGGCGTTTGTTAATTGTTCGAAGTTTTGCGTATATCGGCTTGTCGCCATAATTTTAAAGAAAATTATTAATATCGGCCAAAAATTTGTATCTTTATAATTTTTATAAGAGCAGGGTTAACTATAAGAAAATTTGTTTTGGTCGTTATGTTAATGTCTCGAAAGGAAATGTTTTATTTCTTTAGCAAATTTTACTAAATATGAACATGTAATGTGAATTACACTTTTTTTTTTAATTCAAATTATATTTTAACGTTTTTTTTGTAATTATACCTACCATAAATTTGAATAGTTTCTAAATTAAAATTATTAAAACTCGAACAGTTTATCTATATATTTCAAACCTGTTTGGGTTTATCGTCGGTGGAATATAACGACTAAAAATTTGGTTATAATATTCTTCCAAATCTTTCTTTTCGTTACAGACACATTTATTAATTTTGATATGGAGTATTTCGGATAGAAACCGTTTTTCATAATTTCTCTCGTATGTCCACAATTGTAACATTTTCATTATGAAAATATTATAATATAATAATATTATATTTTATTATAAAATCGAAGAAATTTTTCAGTTTATGTGTATATGAAATTGATATTAATGTTAAATAACTTAAGATACTTTCATATTGTTGAGTGTACCTAAGGTAAAAGAATGACATTCATGAATTATTATGATCAACATTATTTTTCAAGGCACTATTGAAAAAATTACCGAAGAGAATAAGATTAGACTAAGTTGATCGTGACTTCGTATTTCTCTATAATTTTTCATTTTAAACAACTTTTTTAAGTAACATTTTTCGACACTTTCAAACATACAGGTACTTTAATCTTGAGCCAAAATTACATTTTTTGATCTCCCTTTTATATTATAAGATATTTTCAATTTTTTATTGGTGCATCTTTAGTTTTGGGAGAAGCACCAATTTTTATGAAAATATAACAAAGAGTTCACGTGACCCTCGATATGCAATTGAGTGGTTAGTTCTAAATTATATTTTACAAATTATACTCCTTAAAAGTAAACTATTTCAAAATCACAAAAATAGCAGCGAGTCTTTCAGGCTCATGGTATGCAAAAAAATAATTTTGATTCGATGTTTATTAGTTTCTTGATATAAGTACCTATATATTATGCATTATTCAATTAAGAAATTTTTGAACAATATGGCATAATATAATAAACATAATAAAGCAATTTTCTCAATTTAGAAAATAATTTTTGTGTCTAATTTTAGAATTTTCAAATTTTATTATTATTTTAAATAAGACCTATGTTGATAAAACACAATGTCTACTTAAAAATACGTAGTTTTGGCCTTCGAGTCGCATGCGTTATATGAGATTAACAAATTAAAAATGTTTTGGTGCTACGAGTTGTACACGAGTTAAGTGTTAGGTTGAGACAGTTTTCAGAGTGCGAAACGCCCGAAGGGCGCGAGCACAACTACTGGCATGTCTGGTACTTGATATATTATGGTAAATTACGTGAATATAAGAACACGCGCATGAATACAAACACACGCGAACGTGCACATCGCAATAAAATCACTAATAAATACCGCTCTGTACTGACAACTCGACGAAACTGAAGTCATTTTGTCAAAATTAATGTTATTACGTGTATTATCGGTCGTACAACTCGAATTAGATAAATTTTTGAGAAAACAAATTAGGGTTTTTTTCTTAATTCAATATTATACCATCAGCATGCGTTCGCGATATACAAATTTAATGTAATGTAACGAGAAAACTAAGGTGCGGCCCCGTTCAGTCGTAGTCATATGAGTCACAATCGATGACTCATAATTCACGACTGGTAATTACGGAAATTCTCGAATATTGTAGCTCATATTGTATTCTTATACGTATGAATAGGCGGTAACGGCACCGTTCCAATTAGCGTTGCGATATTGAAAAATGGCGAATTTCGACTCACTAAATAAATATAAATTCGAATCGTTTCGTTTAGTGACCCGATATTTATCGATAAATTCCTGTAAATAAATAAACTGTTTTGGATGAACGTCAATAAAAATCGTATATCGGTTAAAAAGAGTAGAGGACCCTTTATGTAAATATCTTACGCCTCGTACTTCACTTTATTCGCGTTCCTACGTCGCGAACGCTCCGTTAATTCCGCATTCCGCAAACGAAGGACAAAGAGGGCACAGATGGTTGGTAAGAGAATCTCATCCCGCTTCGTCGGTTTTGTTATACAGTTGCCAATTATCGGGAGAGATAGATTTACAATCGTTTGAAAATAAAGTTTTCGTTTCAAGTTAAATCTCAATTGAAAATACTTTGATATGTCGCGTTTCGCTTGAATCGCGATATTTCAAAATTAACTTCAAATGTAAAATTTCGTGCTCCAATTGAGTTTCCTCCGACGTGTTGAATTTTCATTAAAATGAACCTTATTAACCGCCATCTTCGACAAAGGAAAAACTTCCCTCTTCACTTCGCATTTATCTGAATGGAAGACGAACGTAAAAGACTGCCGGTAGGAAATTATTGTGTTATTGCGCTCGAAAGATTTATTTGTGATAAATCGGAAACTTGTGAAACTGTTACACGACCAATAGTACAGGGACTTCATTAATGATCGAAACCCACGCGACCGACATTTTTTTTTTAACGAACTAGGGAATTTAATATTTTGGCGTTGTCACTTGACGTCAAACAACGATCGACAGCTTCAGATTTTACGAGTGTACGTTAAATACGAATTTATATCGCCGTTTATTGGAGTTTCTCCTATTATATATTTTTTACTTTATCAATTATTCTTTACGTTTTAGTTATTTAAAAAAAAATTATCTTCGGTTATTTGTTAATTATTCGGTTATTACCAACTGAGCGTGTTTGGTTGCCTATGTACTAAGGTTACGTGGGTTTTAATAATTGCTGAAGTCCAGTGTAGTAAATAGGTAAAAGCAAGTAAAGTCTGGACATTACAAACAATATAACAACAATTCTTGAGAGTACATAAAAAAAATTGAGAACCTTTGAACCAATTTGTGAGTGATCAAGTTTGAAATTGTTAGACCATACTTCTTCACCATCAACGTTTTATACATTTTCTTTGGTTTGGTTTGGTAGATTTTCAGGCAACTACGGCCCATCTAGAATTTCCATTAAACGGCGCTGACGATGACGACGTATAATATAGACGACGATAAAAAATAAACTTGCTTCGACGACTTCTCGGTCTTCAGTCTTCCAAAAAATGTCTTTCCAAACCATTAGGTATGTACTTATATGCGTATTATCTACTATTTTTGTCACGCTTTCCATTCATTGCCCATTTTTCAATTACTTAAGGTAAGCGCCATTATGTCGATTCGCAGCCGATCGCATCGCAGTGCAAAATGCGTGCTCGGTATGCTACGGCGTGCCTGGTCGTAGCGCATCGACATATTTTTTGACCAAAAAACACGCTGCATGACAATCGCAGTATTTAAAGCTTACGTACCAACGTCGCTCGCTCGTCTGGAATCTTCGAACGCATGCACAGAAAATCCGCCGCGCGACACTGCGACCCGCTCCACCCCGGCGCAGATTTTGCGCTGCGATGCGACCCGCTGCGCCTCGACATAATGCACGCTTAAGTCTTTTAATGCTAAGTCGTGTTCTTAAACATTGTTTTAAAAAATATATATTTCTAGCTTTTCGGAAAATTGTAGGGATGGAGAACATTCGACGCTCTCCATTTTTTATTTCAGAAAAGTGAAAAGGCAACTTGCGTTGCGTATAGGTGCCTCAAAAATGAAAACGCTCGAGAGCTACTCGATGAAAACTCACGATATCCGAAATAACCCGACGAAAATTGAATGTATCAATCACTTCGCTGTTGCGATTTTTGATAATAACGATGACGTTTTGACGAAACATCGTAAGCGACAGAAAGCAAATTTTACAGGAACGCACATTTTGCGTTGTAACTTAACTGTAAGCAAAGTAAGACTGCGTGTAGCGTCCAACGTTGGACGCCCGACGCGTTCGGGCTCGACGCCCGTTGCTACAAACGTTCGTCACGCAAACCTAAGAGAAGGCCGAAATCTGTGGCCATGGTGATTATTTGAAGTCGTCCGACCCCAAGATTGGATGATCCGTTATCTGACCCAATTTTCTAGTTTTTCACCGTTGTCCACGTACAGAAAAAAAACCAAAGACTACATACACCTTTTAAGTACCTAGTAGTACCTTCAAGTACCATTTTGTAAGTACCTAGTTATTGTTTTTCTTTGTCGAGTAAATAGGGGCCATGATTGGGCATAAGAGAATGCTTTGATAAATAAGTGGCTGTTTTAGTTTACAACGAAACCGGACACTCGCAGGCGCAAACAAATTACCGACCCGGTCGCCGAGTGGTCTGGAGACTGACCTCTCGCCTGATGGGTCCTGGGTTCGAATCCCGGTACGGGTGGTGAAAAATATCCTCCTAGAACGCATTGATGTCTCGGGGGGCACTTGCGAGGGGTCGGTAACTATAGTAAATTTTATACACAATAATACTAATTCAAAGTAATTCAAGTAATTCAAAAGTAATTCAAAGTAATTCAGACCTAATTCGAAGCAATTCAGACCTAATTCAAACTAATACCTGTGTTTCATGTAATGTTTCATATAAAATAAGTAATATATAGAAATACACATGTACATAGATATGTATATATAAATGCAAACGTAGGTATATATACATATACGAGGTCTGACCAATAAGTAATGAGACTGATTTTTTAGCCACGCTTGTGGTAATACTGCGAACCTGAAACTTCGGTCGGTTAATCTCCCATCCCTCCTCTATCGATACATGTGCTCGCGACTTTCGTACGTTCGTTAGTTCTCCAGCTGTGTTGTGTTTTCGACAACGTGTTTGTAAGGCGTGTCACGAATATGGAACGACGTAATTTTGCGTTAAACTCGGCGATTCTGTTACGGCAACGTACGGTAAATTGGTCAAAGTGTTCGGTGATGAAGCCCTGAGTCGTGCTCAGGTGTTCGGATGGCATAAAGATTTTAAAAATGGTCGTGAGAGCGTCGGGGATGAACCGCGAAGTGGGAGGCCGGTTGAAGCTCGAACTGACAATAATGTTCAGCGTGTGCGCACTCTCGTGCATCAAGATCGGCGGCTAACCATTCGAATGTTGGCCGATGAACTTAATTTGAAACGAGAAACCGTCAGAAAAATTTTAACCGATGATTTGTCCATGAAAAAACCGTGTGCAAAGATGGTACCGAAGAACCTTTCGGCGGAGCAAAAACACGAGCGAATGTCCATTTCACAGGAGTGTCTGCAACAGGTTGAAGCTGATCCAACTCTTCTCGATCGTGTAATTACTGGTGATGAAAGTTGGTATTTTCAGTACGATCCCGAAACAAAACGGCAAAGTCAACAGTGACTGTCTCCTGGTGCAGCCAGACCGAAGAAGGCGAGAATGAGCAAATCAAAAGTGAAAACGATGATGATTTGCTTCTTTGACAGCAAAGGAATCGTGCACAAAGAGTTTGTACCACCTGGGCAGACCGTCAACCAACATTTCTACCTGAAAGTACTCGATCGGCTGCGAAAACGAGTCATTAGAGTCCGTCCAGAGATTGCCAAAACGTGGATCCTTCATCATGTCAATGCTCCGTGCCATCGTGCCTTCAGTGTGTCGCAGTTTTTGACCTCTAAAAACATCGCAGTGTTGCCGCAAGCGCCCTATTCGCCGGATATGTCACCCTGTAACTTCTTCTTGTTCCCCCAAACAAAATTGGTCGTGAAAGGGACATATTTTGAGTCCATAACTGACATCCAGACCGCCGTGACAAGGGTACTCCAGGACATTCCAGTCGAAGCCTTCCAGAAATGTTACGAAAGCTGGAAGAAACGTTGGAACCAGTGTGTAGTTGTGGAAGGGGAGTACTTTGAAGGGGATCACATCAATGTACCTTAATTTTTAAATATACGTATTTTATGGACTTAGTCTCATTACTTATTGGTCAGACCTCGTAAATACTTATGTGTTCTTTGCATTAAAGTACATTTGATTTTAAAAAGATATTTTAAAATATAAAAGATTGAACTCTTAATTTTTAAGATATACTCGATTGTTTTGAAATTAACAGTATTATAATATAATACCCGGAATCGTCGCCCTAATTTATATTATAAATTAGGGTGACGATTCCGTTGAATAAATAAAGGGCACATTTTTTTGTTCATAGATCAAAAATATACATTTGTAGAAACATGCAACGAGATCGTATTTCTAAACGGTTATCGAGACGCTGACTAAACATAAACAAATGAAACATATTTTTAGCGTTATCTATACATGTTCCGATTTCGTAGGAGCTCGCCTACGTTTGTTACATTTTTCAGCAGATTCCTTATTAAAGATTTAAAAAAATATATACAAAAAGCTATAGGCCATTCAAATTTTATTCCAATGTACGACGTCAATAAAAATTACACAAAAATAACATTTTATCGATGATTTACCTGCACACATGGCAAAGATAGACTACAAAGATATTCATACTGTAAAACTACAAGGTGGTACAGAATCATTTACTAACTTTGTAGTGATAATATGCATCGGAATAAAATTTGAATGGCCTAGATTACAGCGAGTTGCACAGACGCATTACCAACCAAATCGGACGTTCTGGAGAACGCTAATATATTTTATCAAATATTTAGTCTATAGCTTATCCAAACCTATATGATGTTCACGTCATCAACAAAAAGTCACTAGATTGTTTATTTGTAATTCGGTTTAAAGTTTGGAAAGTGACATATTCTAAAGATGATTTACTTGGGCACATATTACATGGTATAAAGAAAGACTACAATTTATTAGAACTGTCAAAATACGAGGTACGAGGTGACAGCACTGTGTGAAACGTCATCATCTAGTAACCTTGTATTGATGACGTGAACATCATATAGGTTTGGATAAGCTATAGATACGTTATTCACGAAAGATTCCAATGTACGTTGTGCATAAAAAGTGATTAAATTGTATATTTGTAATATTCAGTTCAAAGTTTTGTACGTGGCATATTCTACCATTGATTTACCTGAACATATGGCATGGCAAAGAAAGACGTAAATGCACATTAAAGATGGCGATCGTTAATGGTCGCCATTTCTCGGATTTCAGTAACGAATCGTAACGGATTTCTTTAACGGAAAATTTACTCGTTTCTGATTTCACTTATTTTTTTAATAGACATATAGGTATTACAATTTTTCTGGATCACTCTCCGAATTTTCATCATATTTTACAATTTCTAAACTGACCTCACATTGCTCGAAGGTTTTGACTATTTTATATTAACCCTTGTGTTCCGGCACATTTTTCGATAATTAATTAAGTGCCGATACTTATAATATAATATTTAAATTTATATTTACTCCATATTTATATTTTTTTATTAAAATTTAATATTGTAATTCAATGTAATTCAAGTAATTCATAAGTAATTCAAGGTAATTCAAAGTAATACAAAGCAATTTAACGTAATTCTGTATTACATTCTAGAAACAAATACACACTAATATATGTTACCGACCCCTCGGTCTCGGGGGGGCACTTGATAGTAATGCCTGACGGGACGGTTATCTGGTGTTTTCCGAGGTGCGCGTCACTAACCACTAACACAAAAAAGGAAGGTGCAAAGAAATTGTTCGTATTATCAAGAGATGCCCGGCTAATTGGGAAACGTCGGGGATTTTAAGTGTCCGGCGAGAAGTTTTACTGTTTCGAGAAAAATTTCGAACTTCCCGGCGTTGCGACGCGTCGCGAAAAAAAAAGGAAAAATTAAAATTGCTTATCTATTTAAATTCCTAAATTATCGTCAATTAAGCGAACACCTTACGTTTTAATGAAAACGGCTTTCTTGCGTAAAATTTAATGACCGCAATTACGTTTCGCGGACGGTCTCGAATTTACGCGAATTACGTAATAATAACAATATAAACATTTGACGTCGACGATATCGGGAGCCCCTCCCCTCTCCCACCCAGCCCCCGCAATTTTAACATGTTCGAAACATTTTACGCAACCAATTCCTCAGGTAAACCAAATACAATTCTGCCGGATTATGGACAGCTGTCGGTAAGCAGCTGTCCGTTCGGACGCTAATTATATCGAGCGGCAAGCCGAAAATTTATTTGGGCACTTTACGATCGACGAGCGAACGCGGCCAACGCTCGCGCGAGCTTGTAAACGATTTTTACCGAAACTGGACTACCGGGAGAACACGTATTTGCGAGTCTGTCCTTCTCGCGAGCCCCGAATTAAACCGAACCGGGAAAGAGTAAACGGATAGTCGGGTCGACCGAAAGTTTCGAAATTATTTACACCTACCGGTACGATTTCTTTGGTTTGCACATTGATTGTACGGTTTGTCGCGAAGTAGGTACACCACGTGCAGTGTTCAATTCGTACGACAGCCTGGTTACCGCAAAATGAAGCGTCCTAAACAGGACGACCGTCGAAACGGCAACAAGCAGAGGGGGGCAATTAAACAATTAAGGGTAAGTTCATCGATTTTTCGAGCGTTAATTTAGAAGACGGGATTTTTATTAGATCAACAGATCCTTATTTTATATTCGATATAAAAATAATTATAAATCAATTCCGTTAGATTTCATGTTGGCAATAAATATAAAACGGATATTGAGATTGCGGTTTATTTTACGAGTACCCGAAATAGAAGGGATTTGCATTTAAATTTAGTAGCTATGTGTAACTTTGATTTACGGCCACTTCAGGTTTTAAGTAACTACGTAGATACCTTCTGTGCAAAATGATTTGGTAAATAATAATATAGATGCATAGGTTTAAAATACAGGGTGTTTCAGAATACCTGTTCCTACTTTTCAAATGTGATGAAGAGCGTATAATTAAACACTTTTTCGTCCGGAAACGCTCAGTTTTCGATATACAGGGTATTAAAAATTTGAATAACAACAATGTTTTTTTGTTAATTTAAATAATTTGAAATTTTGTATGTTATTCGCGATAAGTTGACAATAACAATGACGAATCATTTCGTCCAGTGGCGGAGATCTAGACGTGCCGTCCCAGGTTTTCAGTTAAAATTTCTACGCCACTGGGTTTATTGCAAAGTTGGCCGAATTTTTCAGTCTGTTTTATAAAAGTAAAAGCGCTCGTTTACGAGATAAACGACAAAATCCGATTTCATATCCATTTAAGGGCGTGCGCCAATGGAAAAATTTATTTCTTAATACCGTTTCCAAACTTTTGGAAGTAATAGAGATTAAAAAAGAGGCTCATATATAGACTAAAGCTCGAAAATACTTGTTTTTCCGAGTTGCAGGGCGATCGAGTTTAAGAAAACTCTTAAAACCTTCAACACCCCGTATATCGAAAACGAAATTAAATCCATACGAGTGTTTTTCTTTTTAACATGATGCTTACTATTACTTCCAAAAGTTCTGAAACGGTATTGTGTAATAAATTTTTCAATCGACGCACGCTTAAATGGATATGAAATCGAATTTTGTCGTTTATCTCGAAAACGAGCGCTCTTACTTTTACAAGACACACTGTAAAATTTAAAAATGCGACCAACTTTGCTTTAAACCCGGCGGCGTAGAAGTTCTAAATGAAAAACCGTAACGATATGTCTATTTATCATTGTTACATACATATAAACATGCCCTCCGTCACGTCTGAAAAGTTGGAATCGGTTTTCTGAAACACCCCGTATATACAATGTGTCCGCGATTTACTTACCGCTCGAATGGGCAAAAGTCGAAAAACTAACGATAAGATTAGCGTACAATCTAAAATCGCATTTATAACTTATAATTAGGAAAATCTAGAAAATTATTTTGAGAAGAGAGAGCAACCCTTATTTTTGAGTTTGCAGAAAATTTCAAGCGTCCGGTCCCGTTTAAATATATTTTTTTAACTATTTATTTTTAAAAGCTCACCTATTCTAAAATAATACGTAAATTGTATATACAGGGCGTCCCGGATTTTAACGGGCAACCTCAAACGTCTCTTCCCTTGACGTGCGCCCTTAAATGCGTCGTTTGCGAAACATTCGCAAAAATTAAAACCTAGAAAATTGCATTTTTCTTTCTCGAAAATCACGTGCACGGTCAAAACTCGAATAACTTCGAATTATCTATTTTTCGAGAACAACGAGTTTTTTTTTAAATCGGAACGACTCGTTGAAAATTTGCGAGTCAGAAAGACTCCCCGACGCGAATTTTAAATTGCTCGTTGTTTAACAATAATTTAATTAATGGCATATTATTTTGGTCGTGCCACAACGCCGCCGCGGCGTCGCGGCGCGTTTATTTTTCTATTTCGGGCCGAAAATAAATTATTGGGTGATTTCGTTTTGTTTTTTGTAATGTTTTTAAGTGTAAGAAGCTCATTTCCTTTTCGCGGATTACTCTCTACTTAATCGCTAAATTTATAAATTACATTTGCACGAAGCGTGCATACGAACGGCTAAGCGGCCGCCACATGGCCTTTCTTATTTTATGCGTCAAGACAAATGTAGCGGCGTTCTTCCTTAAACATGTAAATCTAGTTAGGTACATTTTAAAGATAGAAACCAGACCATAAGATAATGAAATTGTTCCCTTAACGGCTCGTTTGACGCTTTTTTGTATTTGTTAATTAAATACTCCTGCGTTTTTTATTATTTACGTCTAATTCTAAATGGTGTCCATATGTTTTCGACGAATATCCAAATGAAAAAACACTCTGCACTGAACACTGAATAATAGGTATACTATTAATATACAGCGTTGTCCAAAGAAATGAAACCAGGCTTTTGCTGCCGAAACGATTTATTAGTAGCTTTTTCGATTTTTAAGTATGACGTCACGACTTATTATTTTTTAAACGCGAACCCTCATTTTTAATAATCCCGTGCGAAAGAGGTCGCGGTTTTCTTTATATAAATTACGTTAATTAATAACAGTTTGGTTCGGTAGTTTCCGAGATTATTGCGAACGTTCCCGACAAAGTCGGAACTTCACGAGTCACGATTATTGGAGCTTATCTACCCGTAAAACGGAAAGAATTATTTCACGTACTAATCATGTGTAATTGCTTATTGTTCAAGGGCGCGCCGTTGCGCGAGGACCGCGTGACCGAACTGTTGAAGCTTTGCCTCCAAAAAGTCTGCGAACTGCAAGCGGATTTCGAAAGGGACGAGAACCAAGAGAACGATCCGGAAGCGGCGGGCTACGCGGCTTGCGCCATCGAAACTCTTCGATTTTTGTCCGCAGAGGGCGTGTCGCCGGACCATCCTGTAGTTAAAGGGCTCGCCGAGCGGTTCGCAAGATACATGTGAATCCGAAGAAAATTTCGAAGGGCGCTTTTTTTTTAATTTTTCACTAACGTCTAGTCATATTGCGCAGTAGTTGGTAGGATTTACTCTTTTTTTTTTCTTTTTTTGTTAAACCGATAGAGTATTTTTAACTTTAACGGTTGCGAAAACGAAACGTTTTTCGCTCGAGCTTTCGAGCTTCGATCGTCCCATTATTTTAATCGAAACGCTAGATAAATTAGGGTGCTTTTTTTAGTAGATTGCGAATTTTTTTTCTTAAGACAACATAATTTGAGAATCTCGATAATTAATGATACGTTAGCGATACTTCTAGTTTATTAAGTTATTACAGGGATTAAATGATCACGCAATAACGTCATTAGAGTGTAAAACGCGTATTATAGGCATCGATTGATGGAGTTCATTAAGAGCAATATTCTAACAGCTTACATTCCATTTGCCCACGAGAATATCGATAACACGATTCAAACAGGTGCCAAAATAATTTAGATGTTTGAAAATGTTTGGCGATGTTCATCGTTCCAGTTTTAAATCGATTGATTTAAATGCAACCATAAATTATAGGTAATTTACTAATATTAGCTAAAAATGTAAAGTGTCTATAACTTTGTTTAAATTAATTGTAACTCTTATTTTGTTAAATAAGGAAAACTTGCGATCGTCGACAAAGTTATGGTTCGCTTCGGGGCCATTCCGTACGAAATCAACATTGATAATTTTTCGCACTGTTATTCCACCCATAAAAATAACAAAACATATCAGGGGCTCAATTCTCGATACATTCGCTTACGTAACGTATGCGAAAATGACGTCATAACAATGGATTTCTATAGAAATCTGTTTGTTGCGACGTCATGTAAGGTGGGATCCTATTCGAAAAAAATATATTGACCAATAATGCACAAGAAAAAATCTGAAAGGAAAGTTTTATTCAAAAAGTCTTCACCATATGGAAAACTTGTTTATTATTGATTTTTCGAAAAAAAATTATTTTCGATAAAAGTTGGTGCATATGGTCTAATACCAAAAATACAACCATTAAACGTCAAAAAAATTTAGTCGTACACGAGATATGTTCGAAAATGTAAATTTGGCTCAAGAGTAAAGTACCCTTATTTTTGACGCTATCGAATTGAGAATTGTTATCAAGAATTAAAATCTACATTTAACTATGCAGTCGCAGCTATCTATTTTAAAAAATCGTGTTGTGTTAATTTTTCTATTTTTTAACGTTTTTACATAACGTCAAATGTGGTAAGGTAAAAATTATAATTTTTAGTCTATTGGTTACAAAATAATTAACCCGTTTCAGTTTACTTTTCTATCGATATGCCATCTGGAAATTGTGCACTTATATTCTCAATTAGCGTATAAAAAACATACTTTTTTTTTCAAAAAACATCCTTCTCGATTGTTTAAAACGATAGAAGTTTTAGCTATATAACTGTGTGGCACATCAAATTGAAGCTTATAAAAAACTGAAGAAAATTACACAAGTAGGAGTGGGAGGGACGCTTTCGACGCCAGCTTGGATTTTATTCACGGTTCGATCGGGTTAAATAATTTAATTTGCGTTAATAATCCGCGGTTTATTTTGCGGGGGGGGGGGTCGATAACCGGGTCACGCGTGATCCCTCGAAATTAATTCGCGATTCTGATTAAGCGAAATTCGATCGCGATCCTGATTACGCGTAATTGGATCGCGATTTTGATTACGCGTAATTAAATCGCGATCCTGATTACGTGTAATTGGATCGCGATCCTGATTACGCGTAATTATGTAGCGATTCTGATTACGCGTAATTAAATCACGATTCTGATTGCGCGTACTTAGATCGCGATCCTGATTACGTGTAATTGGATCGCGATCCTAATTACGCGTAATTAGAGCGCGATTCTGATTACGCGTAATTAGATAGCGATTCTGATTACGCGTAATTAAATCGCGATTCTTATTGCGCATAATTAGATCACGATCCTGATTACGCGTAATTGGATCGCGATTTTGATTACGCGTAATTAAATCGCGATTCTGATTGCGCATACTTAGATCGCGATCCTGATTACGTGTAATTGGATCGCGATCCTGATTACGTGTAATTGGATCGCGATCCTGATTACGTGTAATTGGATCGCGATCCTGATTACACGTAATTAGATAGCGATTCTGATTACGCGTAATTAAATCGCGATTCTGATTGCGCGTACTTAGATCGCGATCCTGATTACGTGTAATTGGATCGCGATCCTAATTACGCGTAATTAGAGCGCAATTCTGATTACGCGTAATTAGATAGCGATTCTGATTACGCGTAATTAAATCGCGATTCTTATTGCGCATAATTAGATCACGATCCTGATTACGCGTAATTGGATCGCGATTTTGATTACGCGTAATTAAATCGCGATTCTGATTGCGCATACTTAGATCGCGATCCTGATTACGTGTAATTGGATCGCGATCCTGATTACGTGTAATTGGATCGCGATCCTGATTACACGTAATTAGATAGCGATTCTGATTACGCGTAATTAAATCGCGATTCTGATTGCGCGTACTTAGATCGCGATCCTGATTACGTGTAATTGGATCGCGATTCTGATTACGCGTAATTAAATCGCGATTCTTATTGCGCATAATTAGATCGCGATCCTGATTGCGCGTAATTTGATCGCGATTTTGATTACGCGTAATTCGATCGCGATTCTGATTACGCGTAATTAAATCACGATCCTGCGAATTAACTCGTGCTTTAGAGGGTTTGTTCCGCGAAATTTTGAATGAATTCGAGGAATCACTCGGTAACCCCAGTAATCAACGAAAATCGCGAATTAAATTATTTGACCCAATTAAACCGCAAATAAAATGCAAGATGGCGTCGAAAGTGTCTCTTCTCCGATTACCTACACCAAAGGTAGCTCTCAAACAATAAGTCAAATAGTTTTCGAGATGGAGCCGTTTAAACACTGTAAATTTTGAATGCCCCGAAAATTTGAATCTTTGTTATTTTTTTATCATTTTTATAGATACAATAAAAATAGAAAAAGTCGCAAACTTCAAAAACGCGAAGGTCCAAAATTATGCCTTTATCGGTCGATTTCGCACGGAACGGCCCTTCGTACACTTAAGGAAAATGTTATTCTAGTCAAATGAAACATCAAATTTTATATTTTTATATAAATCTACTTCTAGTCAAAATACATAATATATTGCTACGTAAAATACAATTGGGTTTCATTGACTGCTAAAAATGCACCGCGGACTAGTTTGAAATATTACACGAGTCGTTAAAACGCCACCGGCCCACGCGGTCTTGCGGAATTATCAATTAAATCCGCGAATCACGGCCTGGTGTCCGTTTAAAATTGCACGTCTGTTAATCGGCAGCTCGTCGGCACCGTGGTCGATGAAAAGAACAAGTCGCTTCCCCTGTAAGCGGCGACCATCAGATCTTTCTTTTCTTCCGGCGACAACTTGCCGTCTTCTTTTTTCAACGTCTCCAAATATTCTAAATACGCGTGCTTCTTCCGCATCAGAACTTTCATATTCGGATTTTCGTCGGTTGCCCTTATGACGCGCTGACGATAGCCGAACAGCGGCGCGTCCAAGTTTTTTTTGCAGGACAGCATCGTCGAGGCGCGCGAGGTGCGAGTGTGCGACACAAATCGCAACTCGACAAAAACTAAACTTTAGGCAACTATGAATCAGATGGTTGTGGGGAGTGGTAAATCTACGGCCGTTGAACAAATCCCCCATTGAGGGCGAGATGCGAACATCTGGTCGACACTCGGAACATTGTTTGTCGGTTTGCTCTGCTAAATTCGATTTGAACATGTGCTTCGCATTTTTGAACCCCCCCGAACGAAATCGATCGCGCCTGTATTTCGCTTATCTGTCGCGCCACCGTGAAAACCTACATAGATAATGCCATGCTATACGTGAATTGATGGTCTCGACGACGTAATCGGCCAGATTTTGAAGAAGAAAAAAAAATGTAAAATTAGATCAGTTCAATTCCTACCGATAAAACGAGAAAACGAAAAAAAAGTGTATACTTAGGGTTTTATGCTGGATAGAAAGGGATCATTTTATGGCTATAAGAAAATATAAGTCAATTTACCCTTTTATCGTAAATTGTAAAAGTAAACACCGTTTCCCTTGAACGATTCTCGGACCGAGAATCGCTCGCGCGATATTTGTCGGGCATAAATCGAATCGGGGAAAAAATTACTTAAGTGGCCGGACACCGCGCGATTCTCCACACGAAAAAACAATTAAAGTGCCCATCAAACGCAGATTTAATTCAATTTAAGTCGCCCTTAGAAGATTGCAGCGGGGCGAGGTCGGTCGTAAAAGTCCACGCGGCCTTCGTTATTATTATTATTATTACGTAAGCAACTTATTAAATTGTCGTCTACACGGAATACACGTCCCCGGAAAGATACGCTTTTATGACCTCTTCAGCTAAATTGCTTTCGCAAACATATTTCACCCGGCGACGCGGCCGAAAAGCTCTTCGCGAGGGCGTTTATGAAAAAATTTACGGCCCTCCGCGCGGAAAGTGAACGACGTTAAAAACTAAATTTTCGGCACATTACATTGCTTCTACGTGTAATAAATACGATCGAAGCCGACCCGACCAAAAAAAAAAAACCGTCAAACAAACAAAATAACCAGAAAACATAACTCTTCTTATTAAACCGCCAAATTGAAAAGAATCTGTTAGAAACTAAAAAGGGAATTTTAACGAGAACAGATGCGCGGACTCGCATTTAAGATAATTGAGCAGCTGCCGCGGAAAAGTTAACTTTTTTTTCGGCAGCTGGTCCCGAATCTTACGATTTAGAGGAACTCGCATTGGAACAGTGGAAATTTTAAATTGCACGGGAATTAGGGGGGCGGGGGAGGGGGAGGGGGCGATAATTAAAAAAATCACGAAAAATTCGTTAGGAATAGTTGCGCGCGATTTAATTGTAATGGTGCTCGTTAAACGGGGCGTAGCGAAAATTTCAGCATCTGGAAAATTAAACGCCAGTCGATTTTGTTGATTTTTATGTCATTCGATGGGTGATGAAAAAAACGAAAAAAAGATCTTATCGTTGGCCCCACGCGGAAAAATCGATAGGAAAGCCGCGAAACGCGATTTTAGATTAATACAGGGTGTTTCGTTGAGGACGGATCAGCCGACGCAGGGCGATAGAGGACCTATGTGTTATTCGAAATTTGTTAGTTTAAAGGTTATTTAGGTTTGATGTGTTTTTAGCTAAACTCCGATTTTGTCCGCAAATTTCGTTATTCTGGTTAAACTATAGTTACTAGAGTTATGATTTTTTTTCATAATCGTAGTCCAATAATTGGCCTATCATCCTAAACAATAATTTTTTTATTCGAACCGAAGGTATTTCGACAAAAAAAAAGGAATCTTTTAAACATTTTGTTAAAACAAAAATTATTCCTTAGCTTTACAATTCTCTAGCTAAAAATAAATAGATAGAAAAAAAAATTAGTACCCATCTTAAAAACTTTTCTACATTACATTTCATCTGACTAGCCCCTGTGACTTCACATCGAAAATTTTATGCAAAGTGAAAAAAAACAAAAATTTCACTTTTTATTTTTAATCGAGAATATTAAGGAATACTTTTTTTTAAATGTTTGTATAATTAAAAATTAAATCAAGTAAAACAACTGGAATAACGTTAATATACATTTGTTTCTTTCATTACAATAACTGATCGAAATGGCCACCTCTAGCAGCAATGCACGTACGGCATCTTTTTAAAAACTATCTTTTCAATTTTCTAAATGCTAATCTGTTTTTTCGAATTTTTTCATGCGCTTTGGTCAGTTTTCTTTGTAATTCTTGTAAAGAAGAATATCGTTTGTGATGCATCGATTCTTTATAGCGGCTCCAAATAAAAAAGTCGACCGGATTTAAATCCGGTGACCTTGGAAGCCAAGCTATCGGCTATTACAACTAACAAAGGACCTTACGGGTTTTTATAAGGAGCTGGACCCAACTGAAGCTAGCAACGAACCATATACCGTTTGAAAGTTCTCAATGAGTATGGACGCAGGTCCAAGCATAAGTCACGAAAACGGAGTACAACATTTTTACGAGCATTCAAATGCTTTATATCGGTTTTGTAACTAAAGACATTTATCGATAGAATTCATGAACAAGTACTCATGTGTTATATACCAACGAAAAGTGCGCTTCGAGATCTACACGATGGTGTCAAAATAAATGTCCTAACTGGTGGTACAATGACACTTTCAATGCTTTAAATGAATTTTTATGCGGACCCAGCAAATTGTAACCAGTCTAGGACACGCATACGTCGACGGACCCTCACCGGCTATACACTATTGGAAAGCGCGCTTCGAGATGTTTACGATGGTGTCAAATTCAACATCCTAACTGGTGGTATAAGGGCACTTTTAATGCTTTAAATGAATTTTTATGCGGACCCAGCAAATTGTAACCAGTCTAGGACACGCATACGTCGACGGACCCTCACGAGCCACATACCATTGAAAAGTGCGCTTCGAGAGCTTTACGATGGTATCAAATTCAACGTCATAGCTGCTGGTACAAATACACTTTCAATGCTTTAAATGAATTTTTATGCGGGACCAGCAACTTGTAACCAGTCTAGGACAAACATACGTCGACGGACCCTCACGAGCCATATACCATTGGAAAGTGCGCTTCGAGAGCTTTATGATGGTATCAAATTCAACGTCCTAGCTGCTGGTACAAGTACACTTTTAATGCTTTAAATGGATTTTTGCCCGGTCCCAGCAACGTATATTCCGTCAAAGACACGTATACGTCGACGGACCCTCACGAGCCATATACCACTGGAAAGCGCGCATCGAGATCTTTACGATGGCGATAAATTCAACCACCTAACTGGTGGTACAAGTACACTTTTAATGGATTATTTTTATTATAGAATTAGTACATATTGCATAAGTCTAGACGAAAGAAGTAATTGTAAACCAAAAAAGTACTTGATGTGATAGATATTACACGCTTAAGTTAACGTAACATTAACTTAAATTAACTGATTAGCGATGTTTATTGCTGGTGGTGCATACGAATTGGTCGGTAAAGCATGCCAAAGCAACCACAACACAAAACAAAAATCCATTTAAAGCATTAAAAGTGCCCTTGTACCACCAGTTAGGACATTTATTTTGACACCATCGTGTAGATCTCGAAGCGCACTTTCCAATGGTATGTGGCTCGTGAGGGTCCGTCGACGTATGCGTGTCCTAGACTGGTTACAATTTGCTGGGTCCGCATAAAAATTCATTTAAAGCATTGAAAGTGCCCTTGTACCACCAGTCAGGACGTTGAATTTGTCACCATCGTGTAGATTTTGAAGTGTTCTTTCCGATGGTATATGGCTGGTGAGGGTCCGTCGACGTATGCGTGTCTTAGACTGGTTACAAGTTGCTGGGCCCGCATAAAAATTCTTTTAAAGCATTGAAAGTGCCCTTGTACCATCAGTTAGGACATTTATTTTGTCACCATCGTGTAAATCTCGAAGCGCACTTTCCGATGGTATATAACACATGAGTACTTGTTCATGAATTCTATCGATAAATGTCTTTAGTTACAAAGCCGATATAAAGCATTTGAATGCTCGTAAAAATGTTGTACTCCGTTTTCGTGACTTATGCTTGGACCTACGTTGTAGTACTCGTTCAGGGCTTTCAAACGGTATATGGTTCATTGCTATTTTCAGTTGGGCCCAGCTCCTTATAAAAACCCGTAAGGTCCTTTAACAAAAAGTCCAAAACACTAGCCAAATGTCCAAAAATACGAAAAAACACTTACGTAAAGCAGACGATATTACCTAAGTAGAATTTACAAACAAAAAAAAACACAAAACACAATCCAAATTCACAAAAATACGAAAAAAAACACTTAAAACAGGCGATATTTCAACTAACAAACAAGCTGGTAGAGCAAAGGCAAAGGAGATCACTAACAGAAACAGCACGATGTCACTTCGACACTTTGTTTCTTATCAACGCTAACCGATCCTACTATAATGCATTGCAGGTACTAATAACATCCACAACAATTTCCTAAGGAGGTGATAACGAATTTTAATCCGAAAGACGAAAATTTAAAACAAAGGATATTATAACTTCGTTATTTCTTTTCTGAATAGCGACCGTAATATGTGTAATTTAATGTGTAAACGTTGCGTTGTCGATGAACAGTTCATTTCTCTTGTGGTTAAAATCAAAATGAAAACGTGCATATCGGGCAGTGGCGGTCAATTTCTGTCCGATCCGCGGCGAATCGGTATTTTCGGACCGTTGCAGACGCGCACGCGCCGCCTCGGGCCGCCTGCTTCTCAAGGCGCGTTGGCGCGGGCTCGCGCGGCGTTTTTTTGGCGGCACGAGCCGTGAGCCACGAGCACCCTTACAGTGACCTATCAATTCGGTTACCTACCCAAATTTAAAAATTACATAATAATTTTTTTATTATCCCCCCACCCCTACCCATTGTACAGTCGTCTCAACATACCATCATTGGAGAAACGATTCGTCAAAAAACCCTAAAGATAAGTTGAATAATTCGAATTTTATGGTGAAGCGGCGGTCGACTGCAACTGTTTAAAACCGACTATTGGATTCGTTTCTTAAAAATTACTAGAATCTAGTTAATTACCGTGTGACTGATGGGGTGCAATCAAAATCTATGGATTCTTTTAAACAAAATGAGTCTCCGATTATTCAGATAATTCGATTTAAGTCATCGTCAGATCTACAATGCCAACGAGACAGGCTTCTTTTGAAAATCAAAATGTTCAGAAACAAAGGTCAACATTTTTGGGTTTTGTAAGTGCCTCGGGTATCAAAAAAAAAATTTTTTTTAAACTATCCTTGGAAAAACAGTGCTTGCGAGCTTAAATACAAAAAAAAATTCAATTAAAAATAAAAATTGATATGTATTATTGAAATAATCTTTTATTTATTATTCCCCTGTTTTAACACAAAAACAATAATAAAATGATCGATTCATTTAATTATCAAAATTACCTACTATTTTAAAACAAGAGTTCTACACCAGCATCCAGAACACAAAACAAAAACACAAAAACAATAATAAAATGATCGATTCATTTAATTATCAAAATTACCTATTATTTTGAAACAAGAGTTCCATACCAGCATCCAGAACCGACGAACGTATTTTCATTAATAGTAATCGTAATTACTAATTTATATTTTCCAGGGGGCACAAGAGGAGGTAATTTTTCATCTTCAATTTTATAATAGCTTATATAGTAGTATCCCTAAATTTTGTCAAAATTATTTACCGTTTTCTAGTAAAAAAATAATAATAACTTACCGGTGCCATTGGACAACCCTTGAAATTGGTGTGTTCATATAAAGATTTAAATAAATCGATTAAATAAGCGTCAGACGAGTCGCATCCGTTTAATGTTAAATTACTGAAAATTGGGCGATAAGCATTAGCTGCAAATTTGTAGATAGTAATTGTCGCCTGCAAAATATGAATTATTTTCACCGAATATATATTACACCGAAATCAATCACCATCAAATTTTTCTGAAGATTCACCGTAAGAATTCCCGATCCATTTATAACTTTCTGTTTCATCGAACTATTGTAGTAAAGAACTTGTAAATCGGGGTTCTTTATAATGCGCGTGTCGACTTTCAACAGTTCTATTCTGTCATGCTCGACGTAAAATTTATTTTGACGGAACTGTTGAAAATTAATTAATTCAATTAATGAACATTTGTGGAAAATTTGATTAATAAGCCCGAATTTTTTTCTTTTTTTCTTACGCAAAATTCAATATGAAAATGGTTTGGGCTTTGGGGAGTGAATTTCGGCTCGCCCTGTTTATTAAATATTAAAATTTGCATATTATCATTATAGGTGCATTGTAAACTGAAAATTATTGTGTGCCTAAACCAATTTCAGAACGTATGGCGCATAAACTATTTCAATTTAGTTCTTACCGTTTCACATGAATAAATAAAAACTAAGATAGCAACGAGGATACTTTTAATCATTTTGTTCAAGCAAAATGGTACACATTGAAGAGTGTCCGTTATTTACTTATTTATATTTATAAATCGTAACGATTGTAATTATAATGGAATTAAGGAAATTAATGTTATTTGTACAGAGATGGATTCAGAGCATATTTTATAATTATATGGCTCAACGTACGAAAAATTGTAGCTATACATCATTTAGAGACATTTAACATTCTATTTATATATAAATATCTTTCTTTTATATATATATATATATATATATATATATATATATCTTAATATAATATCTTTCTTGGTCTTCATTGCCATTAATCGTTTTAAACAAATACCTATTTAAACTTTGTGGTACACCTACCGAGAAAATTATTTTAATGCGGTTGTGTATTTATTTATGCAAGTACCTACTGATAATGTAATTATGATCTTTCTGAAATAATTAATGTTTTTTTTATGGACGATTTCATAATGTATTTTACGGATTATTAATTTTTATTTTGTTGCATAAGAGCGATAGAATAATATATTGTACTTACGTAATTTTTAGTTGATTGATGACAAACATTTACTTGTCTCTTCTTTTACTTTGTAAAACCCAATTACACCTAAATATGGGGGTAAACGGGTACACCTAAATAACAGGGTATCCACGAGTTCTGGAATCCTTTGATAGAGCCTAAACTGAGCACAATAGAAAACAATATTTTAGATAAAAGTTTGCTGGTTGTAAGAGTCGCATAAGGTGAAATTATTTTCTCCTATACAGGGTGCTCCAATACTGAGATAGAGCACCCAAATTTATTATTTTACATAGAACGTCCTACTTTTTTGCATATTCTACTTGAGCATGTAAATTTAAGTCAAAAAGTATTAAGGCGATATCCACCTCAAGTTTATTGTTTTTGAGAAAAAAAAAAGATTCATGTGAGATTTTGTCAAATGCAATCCTTTACTAAAACAATCATATATTCTTAATGAATTAGTTTAAGTAAAGAAAACTTTAGACGTAAATTACGAATACACTGATGTATCGAACACATTGCTTATTTATTGTCTAACTCATACAGGGTACTCGCAAAAAAATATTCAACTTTTCAAAATTAAAACTCGCAATAACTTATTTATTTTAAATGGAACGTCACATTTTTTTACGTGTGCTGATGTAGAATTACATCCTCTTTCAAGTAAATATTACATTTTTTATACCTAAACATAACCGTTTCCAAGATAGTTTTAGTTTTCCGGTATTTTATGCGAAGTATTGTTATTTACCAAAACCTAAAAATGGCAATGATTAATAAAACAAATTACTAAACACAATTTTACCTTACAAAGCTTCAACAAGAATAAAAATAACTTATTTGCAACTAATTCCATACCTAAATGTTCAAAATGGTATTTCTCTCGCAAGCACAAAAACTAAAAATATCTTGAAAACAGTTATGATCAGGTATAGAAAATGTAATATTCACTTGAAAGAGGATGTAATTTTACATCAGCACATGTAAAAAAAAATGTGACGCTACATTTAAAATAAATAAGTTATCGGGCGAGCACCTAACCTAACTTTAAATTGAATTTCTTCACCGAAATACAGGCAAGATAAATAATTTCGAATCTAAATGTAAATAAAAACTTTTTCGTCGTAATCGAACAGTGGCGGCACAAGCAAATTGGCCGGCGTGCCCGCGAGCAGCTGGTTGGAAACCTCCGGTGTTAGGTATTGTGATGGCCAGGTCGCCATGCGATGGTAATTAAACGCAACACTGACGATCAGGGTCGCTATATTTTATCGACTTCGACGGGTGATGCGCTTATCAGCATAAACATCAAATCTTAAATCGAATACTAACTAACTAATTGTACACTCTGTCCGAAAGATAACTGTCGCGAAACTAGTGACGATTAAATGTAGGTAACTTATCGAACACTTAAATTCCGGCTTACTACTTACACGCAGCAGGCGGACAAGATGTTAAACTATCCTGGGTGCGTTTATACTCGATCGAATAAACTATTCGTCTTAGATGTTTGCTCGGCCAAATGAATAATAAAGGCATTCGATCGTTTAATATCTTGTCCGCTACGTGAATAGTTAGCCGCCATAGATGTGCTCGATAAGTTGCCTACACTTCATGACTTACGTTTCACGACAGCAAGTTTTTGACAGGGCGTGCCTAGCACTTCACTCGTTTCTTTCTATACCAAAACAAAACATTGTTGGATTTTACTGAAAGTAATGACGAAATTTGGTTAGCAATGGGAAAATTTTGACGTTGTTCGAAGAGGTTGTCGGTCGAACCCAATTTTTTGATATTTGTTGACGTAAGTGCTCTGTAGCAGCGTCAATTATATGTCGATGGTATCAACTTCGATGGCATGTACCTGCCACAATTTACATGTATCCCCACTGGATTGAGATTGGGGGCGCAATTCTCAAACCATTCGCTTACGTAACGTATGCGAAAATGACGTCATAACAATGGATTTCTATAGAAATCTGAATACGTTATCTAAATTTCCCGATAACTGACTTTAGATTTGTGCTTCGTCGAGATTTATTAAAACGTAACTCGATTCGCACGCCGAGAATTCAACTTGCGCCAAACGATCCTCGACGACGAGACGGAGTACGTTTCAACACGAATTTATTTATTTATTATTATTTCTTCATTATTTATTCATTTATTCTTCTATTCTTATTAAGACACTGGACGAGTTCGGTGGACCTCAGCAGTCGAGCACTTGGAAGATTTAAATAAATAAACCAATTACACGCACTAGTTGTGTAGCAGTGCTCAGTCGCCGACGTCCGCCGAACTCGCACGTTGCGTGTATTTACGCTTAATAAGTGCGACCGTTTCGTATTTCCAGTTTCATTTGAAAACCGATTTTGAAACAATAGGTACTACAAGTAAAATAAAAAAAATGTAACTGGAATTAACAGATTTCAAACGTAGGCGCTTCACATTAAACGCTCCGATTTGAGTTCTTGCGGTCGGCCAGTCGTTGCACCGACGATATGTCTGACAAGCCGTGCTGGCGCCTCTAGCGGTAGAGTCGAACAAGCCGAATCGTCGCGCTACGTCGAATTTCGTATGATTTTTAGACAACAAATAGGCATGTTGTGATTTTATAACTCTGCGTTGAAATGTTGTAATTTTATTATTTACATGAGATGAGTCGATAACGTATTCTCCTGTCGGTATGTAGATGCAAACCACGATGTCCGATAATGCGTTCACCCTGTGAAACGGTACACTTTTGATATGATTCAATATTATAACACAATAGAACGGTACTACGGTACTGTAAGGCCATTCAAATTTTATTCTGATGCACGTAATCAATAAGAAGTTACTGTATATTTGTAATTCAGTTCAAAGTATGAATAGTGACGATATAATTATTCTGCTGATGATTTATTTGCACAAATACGAGGTACGCGATGACAGTACTTGGGCGTGAAACGTCATCGTCTCGATCTTCGATCGAGAAAACGTGCATCGGAAAAAAATTTGCACGACCTTCGGCCGAACTTTTACGAAAAAGGTCGTCGTTTCATCATCACGTTGATGAAACATACATCATTTATTAATCGCGCAAAATATTTGCGAAATTATCACAAAAAATTGTAATCACGTTGCTTTATCAATATCGTGGTTGTTAGCGCCAAACTCTTGATAAGGCGAAAGGTTAACCATCGCCTTGAAGTGAGTGTTAGTTGTTCGATAGATTTGGTGGAAGACAGTTCTATTGTTGAACAGCTTGTATTAATTTTTTTTTGGTTTTGTTAGTTATTCTGTTTAGTTTAATATTTTGTGCAGTGGTGTATCCCTTCCTAGCTTTTCCTATCCTTATTTTGTGACGTGCATCGCTGTACAAGGTGAGTTGTTTTTTTTTGTTTAATTTTATTTTGTTCGTAAACATTGAACCAACGCATTTGGCGCATACAATAGTGAATAGGAACAAGTTTTAATTAGGTAAATGACAATTAAATATTTTTGTACTTCACGTTAACGATGCAGAAGTTTTGTACCATTGCTCACTGATTTGTTAACCAAATTAACAATAATAACGGACATGGCGAGTATTGTTGGAGTAATTGTCACGATTCGGGCACCGCCGCCGCAATTTCCATCATCCTTTGGAACAACGGTCAATCGTTCCTCTTCTTCTGGATGTACGGGCGACGTCTTCTTAATGTACCACACGACTATATCTAAATCGCTCTTATCCTCTGCCACTTTATCGAAACCGTTGTCCCTCAATACGGTATGGCCATCGCCACCGAAATCCAAAAATTCTGTGGTGATAATTCTGTAAATGTAATGGGACACGACAGGTTTATACGTTGGAATATTACAGGATCCACATCGTACTTTGGCATATACAACTCTGGAACCGACAGGTCTCGATCTATCGAACCGATAATGCACGCCGGACGTTTGCAATAGTTCCCCGTAGGACGTTTCACCATTGCCCCTAACTCCAATTTCCAACGTCCTCAACAAATCGCTTCCGTTCAAACTCATGCTGATAACTCTGTTATCGAAAGGCATCACTCCCAGCAGTTCACCTCTAGTTATAGTACCATTTCCGTTAGGTTCAATACTATTACGAATCGAACCTCCATTAACGAGAGCAATGGGGGCGTCCGTCCAATGGGTGCCCTCATAATCCGCCGAATGATAGGAGACAATAGCGTCGGCAATTAAATTGCCGAAGTTGCACTCCTTTTGTCGGCAATTCGCAACGCTCCCGTCCAATACCACGCGCGTGCTGCCTATAACTTCCTCGTCAAGAGCCAGAACGGACGGCCTGTACTGCTCCAGTAAACGCAGAGCGTCTTCATCTTCCGCAACGGAAGAATCGAGCAACTGAGGCGCCCCGTAATAATCGACGGCATTTCCAATTTCGTTAAAAGTGACATACAAACGACCCATGTACTTGGTGTAAGCGTAAGCCTGTACGACCGGAACCTTCTTTCCGTTACTTTGCTCGACGACCGTGGGATAAGGGCCCTCGGGTTCCTCCAAATCCGGCTTAGGACCGTTCCAGAGAAACGTGTTGGTGTGCCCGCCCACCACCAAGTCGACCAGGGGAACTTCGCGCGCGATCTTCTTGTCCGTGTCGTAGCCAGAATGTCCCACGGCTATAATGATTTTCGCGCCCTCTGCGTCGAGTCGCTCGCTCTCGTTCCTGATCGACTCGACTTCGTCCAGGAATTTTATTTGCTCGGGCGAAGAGATCTCGGCCGTTTGCGGCGTCAGGTAACCGATCACGCCTATTTTTCTCCCGGCAATTTCGAACACGTGCGATTTCGTCACGTTGATCTTTTGACGGCTCGGCACGTGCGAGAAATCCAGGTTCGCGGCCACGATCGGAAAATTGACGCCGTTTACGTAAGGGAGCAGGCCGCCGATCCGGTTGTCGAACTCGTGGTTGCCCAACGACTGCAAAAAAATAAAATATGCGTCAGTGCACGTTTTTATAATTGAGCTTATAATTTTGTAAACGATTTGTTTACGTTCAATTTTTTCGAAATGGCGTCCAGAAAATTCGTCGACTGGAAAATTCACTGACACGTAGTTCGTAGGTGTCGATCGGCCTATCGACTGGCCTTCTAGCGCGCTCACGGCCGCGAGTTCGAATCCCGCTGCGGCCGTGAACGTTTCTTGTGTAGGTGTGCAATTTTATAATATAATTCCGAAGCCTATTGTTTGTCGATGAACTTTTCGACGGTGAATTGCAATCGGCGAACAATCCTCCAACGTAACAATTTTAGAAGTTATCGTTGAACTTTCTCAATATGCATAGGTAAAATTTTCAAGTTCGGAACAAACGAAAATCACACAGCTACTTATTAACTTAGAGGTTAATAAAGATTAAAAGAGATTTATGTGTACGTACTTCGTAAACCGTTTTTAATAGCAGTTAATTGTTGATAAGACGTAAAATAAACAAGTTCGACTGATAAAAATTATTGTTAGGAAGGCTGTTCAACGGGGAATCGTAAGAAATATTTTGCCAGTCCGTGGTTAATTTAATAATCTTTCGTTTCGTAACGTAATTTATTATTTACAGAAAGAAATAAAAGCTTGTTATTTGGTTTTTTTTTTAATGGGAATGAGATTTACTGTGAACGACCGTGAATGGATTGGAAGGCGAGTGGGATCGATTGGGATTTCTATTGCAATTCCTATGGGACACGACAAACCAAAGCGGTTCATCCGAAACTTTCCACGACTTGCTCGTTACGTCATCAAACAAAAAAAGAAGTGGTAGAAAAAAAATTGACGATCTCAATGTTAACGAAGAAGATGAAGAGTAGCTGTTGGATGTTAATAAAGACAAAGAAAACACATGTTTAACAATAAGTCTGCAAATAAAGGCGAATGGATCCAGGAAAAAAAGAAAAATAATATTTCAACGAATATTTTGTAAAATAAATCGTATTATAACAGTGGTCGCATTCAGAGAATTGTAGCGTCGAAACGCTGCAGCGCTGTAACGCTTTATCTTGTCTGAATAAACATTTTTGGTACTAGTTATTTTTCAGCTTTTAATTCTTAGGTTGGCAATTTTGTTTGTAAAACACTCAAATTTTTATGTAAAACTTACCTTGTAATATCTTCAACCTTTATTCTTACGTTACTGCAAGGGAAATGACTTCGCCTTCGAATTGTAACGTTATAAGCCATCTTTATTTTTTGCATAAACCAAAACATACACAAGCAACATAATTTGTTAGGTTAGAACGCATGGATGCGTCATTGCTTTATTTAGTTATAAAGCGTTAAAGCGGAATATTTATATGCTTTAATGCTTTACTAAAGCGCTGCAGCACTGCGAGTAAAGCAGACACCATTCAGAGCATCGCTTCGATAAAGCGCTACAGCGCTACCATTACCTGAATGCGACCAGTATTTATAAATATTATAAATATTAAAAAAAAATGTTATAAATCATTATAGCAGTAAAAATCAACGCTGAACACAACACAAGAGATTATTTTTAAATTAAAAAACACTGACACGCGACAACGTACGTAACCTGCACGAATTCGACAAACGGAAAATTTTTCACCCTCAAATTTTGATTTGTTTCAATACCCCAAATCAAACCTCGAAAGCACGAACGTCAATTTCGAGACACCCCGTATAATTACAGAATTTAACCTATCGATTTTACAATGATAATCTACGCAATCAGAAATTTAACACGTAATTCAACTGAACGGAGAACTATCACTGATTGCGAGTAAATAGCAAATGGCACGCGTTAATATACAATATATACGTTTCAATATTCGATCGGATAAACAAATTCAAGTTACACAAATTATATTCACGCAACGATTACGATTTTTTTTTTGAAAATTATTGCAGTCCTCCGCCGTTTACATTTAAATAAATGTCGTTTGGCGGCCAATTTGAAAAACTAAAATAAATATTTTGGGTTATAAAACGAAATTGCACGCTAGACATCGATTCTAATTATTTTACATACATTTTTCGTAATATGAAAAATCACAATAAATGTGTCTTCGATTTGGTCTGTGTACGTACACGTACGTATTTATTTTCATTCGATACGAGTGGAACCGCAGTTCTTTGTAAAATAAACACTACCCTTTAAAAAAAGCAATAATCCTCGGCTGACTTTGTCAGGTACAGTTATTATTTAACATAATGAAAGCGTAGATACGTTTCTTTGGGATTTAATATAAATACTTACGGAATACGCTCTAAAGACCCTAATATTGTCGAATAGTACAGTCGGATCCTTTACTCTTGACACCCCGTTAACTACATTTGGGCGACCTTTACCGACTCGAGCGAGGTGTCATTAATTTAGGAGCCCGCTGAACATAGGATATGACTACTCGATAAGACCGAAACTTTAAAATAAATATTTACAGAATATGCTCTTCTTCTTCTTCTTTGTTCAACCCTCATTCGTCCAGTTTTGAACATGGGTCTCCCCTTTAATACGCCAATCTTCTCCATCTGATGTTTTCCTTTGCCATAGTTTTCCAGCCACTCTTGCAATGTCGTCGGCCCATCTGGTGGTCTGCCAACACTACGTCTTCCTTGCCTCGGTCTCCCCTCTAATATCCTTTTAGTTCATCTGTTCTTCATAACAGAATACGCTCTAAAGCCCATAATATAGTCGTATAGTACAGTCGGTTCCTTTAATTTTGACACTCCGTTCGAAACGGCATGGATATGGAGACTACGATTAAGTGACCTTCACCGACTCGAACGAGGGTGTGTCATTAATTTAGGAGCCCGCTGTACTCTGGAAGATCGAAAACTGTTTCGTTTAAGCTATTTTATTTATTTTGAGCATTGCATTTATTAGCAAGACCACAACAAAAAATAACTAGATTATTAAAAGCGACCATAAAAATTTACTACTACGGTAATTCTGCGACAAACACTATTTCAATCGTTTTTCCAATTATAAAGGATTTACGAACTAATCGAATTCCACCAAAAATAAACAACGCAAATCGAAAACACGAACCAATCTCTATCGTACGTATAAAAATATGCAAGTAATAAGTCCGGGCTTCCCCTTTGCCGGACGCTTAAAAATGCGATAACACGTTGAATGCTAAAAAATTTTTTTAGTAATACGGATGTGCGTAGACGTGATGTACAGAAACAGATCCGAATAACGTTTAAATAAAATCACGTATCGTCGCCAGAACGTTGTGCTACTTCGAATACGAGAGGCGATGTTCGTTTTAAAAATTGAAAGTTACGTTGCACTGAAAAATTTAGACGTCTATAAATTACTAACAATGGAATGAATCGACGCGTAAAGAATTCCTCGACATTTGAAAAAATTATCATCGAGCGTGCTTCGAAAGTTGATTTAGGAATGTTTTTTTAACGGTGATGGAATTTTGGCGCCATCTTAAATTTACGCCGACGTCACTGCTGGAGTGCTATGGCGCTGCAAATCAAGGTAATTTTTGTCGTATTTGCCATACAGTTGATTCTTTTTTAATTTTAACAACCCGTTCGAGACGGCATAGATGTGTAGTAACTGTGTTAATGTGGCTGTTGCCGACTCGAGCGGAGTGTCATTAATTTAGGAGCTCACTGTACATACATACATACTACACATACTACTCAATTAAGAAGCAGCACAAATTTTTGTAATAACAAAACGATAGTTATGATCAGATCAAAATCAGTATAAAAACAATTGTGTCGACAATCATTCGTGTAACGGTAGTCTAACGATTAACGATAACTTTTTATTTTTATTTATTTATTTAATTCGATTTATTCAACAACAACAAAATGTAACGGTATAAATTGCACATCATCATCTTAATTTCATATTGTGCGACGAAAGCAAATCGTTGAGAGGAGGACACATGTTTATAAAACATTTGACGTTAGTTTCAAAAGTCAAAACACCCGAAAAATTCACCCGTATTTATCATTCAATTGCTTAAAATAAAAACAGATATGCGATCTATTGTGATTAAATAATAAATTACGTCAGAGACTAATTGAATAAAACTATGTAAATAACTTTAGATACAGTAAAACCTCCTTAATCCGTCTTGAATTTATATATATATATATATATATATATATATATATATATATATATATATATATATATATATATATATATATATATATATATATATATATATATATATATATATATATATATATATATATATATATATATATATATATATATATATATATATATATATATATATATATATATATATATATATATATATATATATATATATATATATATATATATATAATATATATATATATATATATATATATATATATATATATATATATATATATATATATGATTAACATCTCAACTGCGCATGGCACGGATCCGCGCCAATACATTCGAGTTTAGTATACGAGTTAGTCCGAATTCAGGGATAGGTGTATTACACACTTTTCGGTCGGCACGTAAGAGAAATATTAGAGATTTCTGCTTTGCTCGTCGTTTTCGATTAGTTTTACTCAAAGTGGAAAATATGGAGGAAGGTGTGTCCGGTCCTTCTAATCGCGATCCTAAGAAAAATTACGCTAGAAAATCCGCAAACACTTTTACTGATACGGAATTGCGTTTCTTATTGACTTTATGCTTGATTTAAAAGATGGAAAGTCTATTTTCTTTTATTATGTAAATAAAAACCGAAAACCCTGAGGTGATTTAGAAATCGTAATTAATTAAACTTTGCGGACGCCGATTTCACGAGGTACCATCAGGATTTTTGCGTACAGTCGGGCACAAAATTAATGTCGCGAATAACGAGCATCGGGCGGGCACTTAAGACGAGTGAGTATTTTAAATATTTTGATCGTAATTCGGGGGTTGTGTCGTATGTGCCCGCGCCATGCTCGCAATCGGCGACATTAATTTTACACACGATTGCACCTGCTCGATTAAACTATCTGAGTAACGACGAAGATTTCCCATTCGTGATTGTGGGCGTCGTTTTATAATCGAAAAGAAAATGCTGCACAATTCGAAATGCCACAAGAGCTTTAATACGCTGAAATAAATGTCATCGTCGTCAATAGGGCGATTAACATAAAACTCCCCAGTCAAAAACATTTGGCAACTAACAAGGATGTTGATATTTTAATTTGTATCGGATGATCACTACAAGGGGCACCTATATAGTTTTAACTTTTGATTATTTGCGATTTTTTTAACGGGTTGTACAAAGATGGCGCTGTAGACACACTGTGCTATTTTGATCTATGACCTTGCCATAATTATTTATGCAAATGCTAACCCTATAATCTTTTGTTTGATTAGTAAACGAGCGTTCGTTATAAAATAAGTTTTAATCGCTTAAATAATGCTAACACAATCTACTTTATCTACTACAGATAAGTACGAAAGACGTTTATCTAAATTTTGGCAATTAAGTTTTTACACGACGCCCGACGCCAAAATTTGATGCTGCCAGACATTCCTTCCGGATGTTTCCGCGGCATTACATTTTTACTTTTGTATCGTTGTTCTTGTGATTCATTATTTGCCAGCACGGGTTTCCAATATATGAGAGTGTAGCTCTTGTCGTAATAAAACATTCTCTTCGAAAAGTTAACTCTTTTGCTACCAACAAATTTTGCCACCAAGCCCACGAATCTGATGGTAAAATAAGTAATTATATGTATGTATATATATGGGCAAATATTATACAAAGTGTTTCAAAATTGACGCTTTTAGGATTTGATTCGGGGAGTTAAAACAAGTCGAAAATTAATGTCTCAATGTCTCGACTCATAAACCGGTCCTTGAAAATTCCAGACGTCGTCCAAGCATTTTTGTTGGCACATGGTAAACTCTCCAAATCACAAGTTTTCGTTTTAATCTAACAACCGGCGACACTTTTTGGTACCGCATCAGTTTAAAGTAACCCGTTTACGAATATGTGACGGTTGCCAGAGGCAGCCCGATTTTAACGGCGGCAATTGAACTTTTGTTTGCGCGCGCCCCCAAGTTTTCAGCGTGAAGGTGGGTTCACGGTTTAGTTAAAATGTTTTCTAACTCTTCGACGTAGTTGCATCTGAAAAATTTCGGGGTTAGAAATGTTAGGAGCTGTACGCCCCTTACGTTCCTAAGGTGATATCAAAAATCTGTTACGCCATCTTAAAGACCTTTATTTATTGTAGGTATACCGAAAACTATTATTAAATTCGAAACGAAAAAATAAAAATGTTATTTAAAACAAATCGATGTCCATGTTTCGACTTTGAGGGCGAATATATCGACAGGGAAGTTTTATTTTGATGTGTTCAGCATATCTTATTAACCGTTTTATTCCCATCGGCGCAGGATTAAAGGAGCAATCTTTCGCGTTTCGAATAGAAACAAGTCTTCAGTCATTGTCCGATAACGTACCAAAAAACGTCACCGGCTCCTCCTACTATTTATTAGTATCTAATAAATTTGAGACACGATCAATTGCCTTTTTTTTTAATCAGCGTGACACGTTTTATCGGCATTGTACAAAAATTTTGCAGCAAAATAGGAATTCTTGGAGATTTTCATTGTTCAGTATCAACTTTATCAGCACTGTACACATCGTGTGCTTTCTTAAAAATGTTATGCCTAGCTTTCCATCGTGATAACCAACCATCTGTTACTATGAAGTCGTTATGGTCCAGGTTTTTTAGCTAACTCTTCCGATTTACTCTTCGGTATTGGACCACTAATACGCACACTTCGTTCAGTAACAATAAAGAACCAACGATCGAGAGCTTACTCGACATTTGGATCTTTGCCCTCTCGTTTTCTTTTACGGAACGTTCCTGATTTTCTTTCGTACAATGACCTTTCCTCGATGGGCAGAGAGATCGATAGTAGTAATTTAAATGAAGATTCTCTTGAAACATAGGCCGGAGAGAGCTGAAGAAAGTGGAACGGAATCAGAGGCCGAGAACTGGTGGAGATGACGAACATGTACCCAACTTCTAAAATTGTCTGTGGGCCCTTCTACCACATTCTTTGTCTATCTCGTCGTCGCACGGCTCATCAATGGTAATACATAGGATGGAACATTTTTTTACTCATTTTTATACCCGAGTAGTACGACAATTTCAAATTATACAAATCTAACCAAATATGTTGATGGCCCCTGTGGTTGAAAGGTTGTGTGGTCTGTGGTAAACAAGTTGCAGATCTACGGGGCCCCTTAACACAAATGAACACTGCGAAGGTCACGCATTAAATTAGATCGAATCCGAGTATAGAACCGAATAACCAACGATGTACGTCTGAAAACTGCTACGAGCCAAGATAGAAAAGATAACTACTCAATGAGAATCCCATAAATATACCTAAATTATTTTCAAGATGGTCAAAAAACGAAATCTCAAGGTATCGCGCGATTTAAAATGTTTCATGTAATTAAATTGTTATATTATTTCATAGTACCAATAAAGTTGCAATTAAATTGTGAATTAATAAGTGTGGCGCAATTTAACCTCGACAATGTAATGTATTTATAATAATTATGTAATAATCGAGATTTCGTAACACACGGTAAATAACTGTGTAACTTTTTGAGCTTATTTTTAACCGTTATCGACAAAAATGATCGTGTTTAGATAGAATTATCCGACAAGTCAATTACATAAAAAAAATTATAGTAAATAGCATAAACAACAAACTAAAGATCCGACCGCGCGCAAGCCTCGGCATCGAATTTTCATGTCGCACCTCAAAACACTCCTTTTTTTAAAAAAATTTCTCGAAAGAAATCCATATTTTGAAAAATTCATAGATAGAAATTTATATGAATTTAAAAAAATTATCACTTTTCTTCGATTATTTCGAAAACGGTGCATTCTATCGAAAATTATAAAGAGACGCGATCGGTAGAGAATTTTATGCCGATTACAAAACATATTTCACAATACCGAGATTAGAATTTAAAAAAAAAAAATTTGAACGGCCGCCATTTTGAAACGGGTCGGTCGATTTGGCTGGTTAACGAATTCGTCCTTCGTTTTCGTAAAAACAATACGTTGTCCAAATTTTAGTCTACTGCGATCAAAATTGCGACCGGAAACGTGTCCACGAGTTAATTGATTATATGACCGACCTATATTTTCGTGATTTAAGGGTCGAGATCGGAGAAAATCCAAAAGGACACATTAAAGGTGCAATAGCTGTTTCCAAAATTTTATCAAGTAGGCACTTAATATTAATTTTTTTTAACAATTTCCATTTCCCGACTATTTAATACTTACTGGGCAGGTATTTAAAAAGATGCAAATTGTTGCTATGCGCGTCAATATTTTCATGATGATAAAAACGGTAAATATTTAAATTGTAGGAAATATAAACAGAGGTAAACGAGTTCGTAAATAACGAGACAATTATTTATCTACATAGTGCATCTTTCTTATCGAAATTATTACTCGATCGTATTATTAATTGTACGAAAACAAATGGGACGAGTGGGTGAATTTACCCCCCCCCCCCAACCCCCCCCCAAAAAAACGCACTTAAAAATATAGTCGCATCGCTAAATACCAAAAAAAAATCGAGAGTGTTCTTTTAGAAATTAAACAATTCTAACGTTTTTTTGCAATTTAAACAATTAATTTACGATGTTTACCAAGGACAATTGCACTTTTTATACACAGATAATAAGCTTATCTCCATACACATTCAATCTTAGTCGCGATATCCGTAAATACCTAATGCCTGCGCCAACTTAAATTGTTTCTAATTAACAAATAACATTTCAAATCGTACTTACAACCGCGTCGGGCCGTATCAAGTTCATGAAGTCCACCACGATCTTCCATCGGTGAACGCCGAACCACGACGTTCCGGTGTAGGTGTCGCCGGCGTTTAAGAACAGAACGCGAGGCCCCGCGCCTTCCTCGGCGGCCTTCCTCGCCTCGCGGACCACGTGCAACACCCTGGCGAAGCCACCGTAACAGCTACCCTTAGTTTTACACACGCCCGAAATCCGGGAGGTTTCCTCGAAGCGCGAGTGCATGTCGTTGTTGTGCAGGACCAACAGTTTAAAATCGTCCCCGGCGCACTTACGGACGAAAATTAACGCGACCGCCGCGCACGTTAAATAAGTCAAATTCATTTTTTTTTTTTTTTTTTGAAAAAAAACAAACGAACGTGGGTCACCTAAAGTATTTGTACGGAGTTTGGCCCGATACTAACTACGGGTAGACGGTGAGCTCCCGCAACTTTTGCATGTGTGTAACGTACCTACTGTAATTTTGATCGGCGAGTGTGCGTTACGTCCTCACGTAAACGCTCGTCGTCCGTGAACTTGAAATGCTGATATAACTTACCTCGCTCATAAATTGATATCATTACGATAAAAAACACATTGTCTCGCAGGTAACGTAAATACTAATCGCGCCGTACTTACCGAGGAATCAATTTCAGATACGTAACATAGTTCTACGCCGGCGACGCCGACACGACGCTCCGCTGTTTTCCTCCTCTAATCGTCCAAATATTATATAATAAATACGTAGGTACATAGGTAAACATTATTAAAACAATAACGAACCGTAAATAGTACGTAAAAAAATTACTCACCGTTCAAAAGTAATGCAAAACGGTACTCGTCGCACCAAGAGGGTTGTGATACACTACATTAGACGTAGTTCTTTAGATTATTTCCTCTTATTTATTGTCATTGGTTATTTCCTATTTAGCGTTCGCCTCCATTTTTCGAACCACCGAATCCTGAACGAATCGTATTCGAAAACAACGTCAATTAATCGTAAAACCATACATTTAAACGTGACCGTCTTTTGGTAACCATAAAAACCATCGTAGATAACGGCCTTGTTATTTATACGACCGCCACGTGTGCGTCGCGTAGATGCGTGGATTTTTCCTATACAAAAATGCACCCTAACGATTTATCATTGCTGCCTAAGGGACAATTATGGCCCGTTTGTTGGCCGTCTCGCAGAGAACGATCCACAAAAAACGGTAATCGTTTCGAATGCACGTCGCAGATGTATAATATACTGTAGAACCTTCCGTATGCGAAACGGAGAGATAAACGCCTGGAACTCGGATTCGGAGGCTCCGTGTAATAAATGACAAAAAAAAGATACTTTTATTTCGAGTCAATCGAACGGATTAACACGTTCGCTGCCACCTGGCGCCTACTCCAGATTTCGTATGTTCTTCAACAGAATCGGGTTTTGTCGGGATTTGTTAGTCGGTCGATCGTGAGTATAAAATCGAGCGGGCACTCAATTACGGGGGGTGGGGGGGGAACGCGTCAGCCGCCATCTTGATAAGCGCGTATCGGCGAATATCTCGAGAACGACTGGTCCCACGAAACGAACCATTCGACCCTTTCCGTAGAAAAATGTACGATCTATCTTTTTTTACTTTCTCGAAATCGACATTTTAATAGTTATAGCGCTGAAAATTATTAACACTTCGGTGTTTACTAATTAGTTCGCAAACGGCTGATAACGGTTATCAACTCAGTCGTTAAGTTTAATTTCCCTATTGCCTGTTTGTGGCACGTGTTTTAATTCGAATAGACGTCACGTTCAAACTCTTCATCCTGCCTGCCTTTACTTAGGTGATCTGATGTGGTGGATTAGTTCGAGACACAGGATCCGCAGTGACCTGGCCTTTGGTCAGGCAGACCGAGTTCGGTTTGGCTCTCGAAGACAACCAAATTGTTACTTATCTGGCTTACGTTTTCGTATGTTTTGTCGCTTTGGAGCCACTAAAAATCCCAATGCAAAAATCGCTGTTGGATCCACTTGCATTTTGGACCCCCGTTTTTCGTTCTGCCGACTGGACTTAGGAGCCGCTTAAAAATCCTCGATCGGTCACTGACGATAGACGTCAATTTCAAAGGTGGTAGCGAACGTGTTAACCGCGTTAGTTCGGGGCGTCACTGTATAGTGAAACTTAATCCAGTTTTTCCAACAACTTTTATAATTTTTCATCCTTCTATGGCCACACTAATAAGATAAGAAATTTCCCCTGCCCCGAAATGAGTTCGGCCCCCTTCATTTCGCATACGCGAGATTTTACTGTAATATTCAAATATTCATTTTAATATCTGCTCGCTGTATTCGAACTTTTAATAGCGAATTCGGGATCATCCTGCTTTTTTAAATCGTTCATATTAGGGCCCGGCTGTTATTACCTAAATCTCGAAAGCCGTTGCTGAACCTACCTGGCCGCCTTTTACCTGAAGCTATTTAGGTTAAACATCACATTGCTTTTAAAATATTTCAACTTTAATTTGGGGTACACGGATTATAAACTAAACTACTTCTAAGCCCTTGTAACCCAAGCAATATGCCAAACGGCTCGAGCTATTTCCCATTTATAATTTGGGAACGCCTCGGGTACTTTAGAAATTCTTTCTTCCGGCGAAACGCTCCATTTAAAATATTCGCATATAGTACAGAGCCTATATAATTCCATTATTATGTAATTTATAAATTAATTTTATTTAAAAAAATCGGCATTTGACTGCCAATAGGAGTTTTCGTCGTCAAAAGTTGCATGTGCCGCTCGATTTAGTTCGGATTTACATCTCGGCCACTGTCCAATCAAACGAGTGTTCTCGAACTCGAAAACGACCGACAGATCCTCTTCTATGTGGCACAATCTCCAATCGACGACAAAACATAATTACATAACACCCGCTATAAAAAATGAGTATAGAATATGGAGTATGAGTATGGAGTTTGTCTTACTTCAAATTCAACAACTGTAAAAATCAGTTCTGTAAATGGAGAAAGGAAACACGCTGGTCAGAATCGCTGAATAAAATCAAAATGGACGATTAAACATCGAAATAAAATTAAAACCGCAAAATTATAAATTTATTAAACCGCGAATTAATATAAAATAACCGATTAAACGCCGAATTAAAAATTAATCTAACGAAATAAAAATAAAAATCGCGTAGGTAATTAAAACATACCATTACAATAAAATCGCTTACTTAATTAAGTATCTGCCGAATTAAAATTAAAATCAAAATCGCGTAATTAAATAATCGAATTAAAATAAAAGGGCGAAATTATAAAAATTAAACCGAGAATTAAAATAAAACGGTCGATTAAATGCCGAATTAAAAATTAAAATCGCCGTGTATTTTAAACCACGAAATCAAACATAAAATGGCTACATTAAAATTAAAATCGCATAATTAAAAGAATAGAATTAAAATAAAACCGCGAATTAAAATACGACGGCCGATCAAACGCCAAATCAAAAGGAAAACGTCAAAATTAAAATAGAAATCGCGTAATTAAATAATCGAATTAAAATAAAAGCGAAATTATAAAAATTAAACCGACAATTAAAATAAAACGGCCGATTAAATGCCGAATTAAAAATTAAAAACACCGTGTATTTTAAACCACGAAATTAAACATAAAATGGCTACAATAAAATTAAAATCGCATAATTAAAAGGATCGAATTAAAATAAAACCGCGAATTAAAATACGACGGCCGACCAAACGACAAATCAAAAGGAAAACGTCAAAATTAAAATAGAAATCGCGTAATTAAATAATCGAATTAAAATAAAAGGGCGAAATTATAAAAATTAAACCGACAATTAAAATAAAACGGCCGATTAAATGCCGAATTAAAAATTAAAAACACCGTGTATTTTAAACCACGAAATTAAACATAAAATGGCTACAATAAAATTAAAATCGCATAATTAAAAGGATCGAATTAAAATAAAACCGCGAATTAAAATACGACGGCCGACCAAACGACAAATCAAAAGGAAAACGTCAAAATTAAAATAGAAATCGCGTAATTAAATAATCGAATTAAAATAAAAGGGCGAAATTATAAAAATTAAACCGACAATTAAAATAAAACGGCCGATTAAATGCCGAATTAAAAATTAAAAACGCCGTGTATTTTAAACCACGAAATTAAACATAAAATGGCTACAATAAAATTAAAATCGCATAATTAAAAGAATCGAATTAAAATAAAACCGCGAATTAAAATACGACGGCCGATCAAACGCCAAATCAAAACGAAAATGTCAAAATTAAAATAGAAATCGCGTAATTAAACAAAGAACTAAAATTGAAAAACGCGAAATTACTTAGTTAAGTACGTAATTGAATACAAATTAAACCGCGAATTCAAATTTAAAACCGCAATAATAAATTAATGGACCTAATCAAACCGCGAATTACATTAAATTTCGGGAATTAACCTCGCGAAATTTAAAAAAAAAAACGACGTCGCTGAAAAATCCGCAAAATCAGGCGCCGAAGCAATTAGCACGCGACGAATCAACTCAATCGACGATTTGATATCAAACACAGTGGTAACAGGTGGTAAATTAACAAACGACAACGGTAGGGGACAAAGTGGTCGTATTCTACTAACGAAGCATTGATTCGTTTTTTTTTTTTAAATTGCGAGCGTTTAATTTAACGACGTTAATGTTGCCTATTAACTTATTTATTTCGATCAGTTTAATTATATTGTTCGTTGTATTTTTTTTAATTATTAAATTGCCGAAATACTAATAGAAACGACAATAAAATAAATATCGTAAAAGATAAATATGCACATCCTACGAAGTTGATGAATAACGTTGTGAATGTATATCACGTACAAGATATGTAATGCAAATACTAATACGAATAAAATACAAGAGACGCTTATACGTAATGACCTCTAGGCATGGATGTTATTAATCTTTATTTGAAATTTAGACCAATTTACAATTATTATTTAATAATAATATTATCTTGACGCACATTTAAAAAACATCAAGGAGACACACAGTTTACACGACGATCGTTGTCGATCGCGACGAGGTGTATCATCAGTAAAAGTCGCTTTCAATTTTTTTCTCATCTAACGAAAACGCGTAGGTAACCGTGAACTACAATACACCACTTTGAAATTGGAAATAAAATGGGGTCGTTCTCGTAACTTATCTCCTATTATACTTTTTCGTATTATTTCTCCGACGACTGTTGCTAAACGAAAAAATAATCCTGAATTAGGAGAGGCTCGTTTATTTTTAATTAATTAGTCCTAATTAAAACAAAAATGGGGTACCTAATAAATTATGAAAATCCGATACTTATAGGAAACTTCAAAAGCGAACTCTCTTATTTCCGAAAATGGCGTAACACTGTTTAATTATTTCTTGCACGTCCGCTAATTCTTTACAAGGCTTTAACGGCTCCAGAGCGCGCGCGGTCCGCTGCAAGTTTATCAAAACACTTTGGGCGACTTCGAAATTTCCGTTCCTTAACTTGATTATTTGTTCTTGAGAAATTGATATATCGAAGTTCTTTGCGGGCAAGTCGTGATATAACGGCCAGTTTTCCGTGCACGCCTCGCATCCGCAATCGAAAAAGTACTGTTTCTTCAGGTGCAGCTGGCGCTCGGACATGGACATCACCGCGTGATGGTACCTGCGGGACACACGTTTATTAATCGTAATTAAGCAACATTAAACTAAAACAGATAATAATACGAGGATACCTAGGTTACCTAAATTAGAAAAGGTCGATTGGGGGAATGCTTAACTTTATTATTCCCATCGCAGAACTGATAAAATACAAAGCAACTAGTAAATGCGTAATAAAACGCGTGTACATTTATTTCGCGATTTATTAGAATTCCGACGAAGAATAGAAACTTTCTAAATTATAAACGGGATTTTCTGATCGTTATTCGATCGCTTCGATGTATTTTTAAAGGTAATTCGAGCAAATGACTTCAGTTCTGTCGGGTTCTTTGTATAGAGCGGCCAGTGTTGCTCTCTCGACGTCGTCCTCGCGTCGCGCGTGCTCTGATGTCTTGGAACGTAAGGATCGCCTACAAAAATGACGTAAACGGATCAATTTAAATGAGAACAACAGTTTAATTCTAACGCAAATTCTTCGAAACCCGAATCGAGCCCAATAAGCATTCTAGGTGGTTGGTTAGGCGAACTAGGTCGTGCTGCAATTAACGACAGTTTGTCATTACGCTCGGCTGCGGGTTCGAATCCCGCCGCAATCAACTAGATCTACGTGCAAAAAATAAAAACAAAAATTACCCGTAATTGTCGAACAATTGCTGTCCCTTCTCGATCGGCCTCAATGCCCTTAGAACGATTGAACTTCCGTAACAGTGACGTACGACGTTGGGACAGCAGGCGTGATTGAGCATACTTAAAAACGCATAGGCGCCGACCCCGATCTCTTCCCCTTCGAACGCTCCCTCGTCGTTTCGAACGAGCTCCGATATTTCGTGAAAATTCGACGGGCCGGTCTGCATGTGGAGCAAAAGCAGTTCCTTGAACGTTCCTTTGGCGTCGCTCGCCTTGTCCGCGAAGAAGTCGGTGTTCTTGTCGACGAACTCGAAGATGACGGCCGCCGTCACGGCCCTGTCGAATAAATCCGAAACGGTCCTCGAATCCGTGTTCGCAATCAAATTATGGACTTCGCCGTAATTTTGGGACCTGTAGATCTCGTCATCTCCGCGATTAAATTCGTTAATCTTATTGTACTCGGGTTCAATTGATATGCAAATTCTCAGAGCCGCAAGTGTTAACTTGTTGACGTCTAAAGCAATTAGGGCGGATAAAATGGGGCATTCGTGCCTATGATACGAAGCCCAAGCGGCCCTCTTGCAATTGTCCTCGCAAAATAAAACCGACGGACAATTGTCGCAGGGATTAAGGTGCAAGATGGACGTAAGCAGTGGTGACAGTGAGTCAAAAAGCGTGTTTGGAGTAGGATCGCGACGAAGGGCTTTTCGACGGCAACCGCGTCGCCGACTTTTATGTCTTTAACGGCAACGACGTGTCTGCCCGAAAGTTTATCGTCGTTTATTTTTACGCAGTCTCCGGCGCATTCGATGAATTTATTAGGCGGACACGTTAAATTGGGAACGTCCTCGTGGCGGCGACGCTCGAGTTGATTAGGTTGCCGCAATTGGGCCTTTTCTTTTCTTTGCGAAAGTTTCTCACGCAAACGATTCGGATAATTTCCGGACAGGGCCGACGAGATGTCCTGGAAAAAATAACAGAAATTCGTTAGATCGCGCGCAGAACGCAACTTCCGCGAAAGTTATAATCGATTTATAAAGTTTTAACTAAAGACATCCGATAATTAGCGAAACGTCCCCGACGCTCGCACTCGTAAACGAGACGTCGAGTTTTTCTGCGATTAAATTAGATTTATATCGCCACAAGTAACAACTTATAAGGGAGACCGGGTTCGGTTCGGACAATGAGTTGGTCTGGACAGCTTTAAATTGCGTAATTACGAACAACGTAATTACGCTCCGGACGTAATGCGAATCTTTGCTGAGGAATTACCTGAAACGGTGCTGTCTACAATGAATTACCACCTGAGTTTAGGCCTCTTCCCACGGAGCTGGAAGCTAGCGCGACTGGTTCTGATTGGGAAGGGTGGAAATCTGTCTACACCCAAGTATCGACCTATATGTGTCTTGGACTCGGGTGGTAAACTATTGGAACTTCTCCTACATAACAGACTAGTAGAAGAAATACAGACCACAAATGCCTTACACGATTCGCAGTACGATTTCCGGAGAGGTCGCTCCACCCTGAGCGCCATTGAGAAAGTGGTTGGTTTAGTTCATAAAGCTAGAACCGGCACCTGGAGAACCCGCGAGTGGTGTGTTTTGGTACTTTTTGACGTTAAAAATGCTTTCAATTCCGCAAGTTGGGACTTAATAGTAAATAGATTAGTTGATAAGGGCATTTCTCCCTACCTTGTGGCAATGATCTCAAGCTACTTGAGCGACAGAACAGTCAAGGTGAGTGACAGTTCTGGTCGCTCTGAGTGGCTTGAGGTCTCTAGGGGCGTCCCACAAGGTCCATCCTTGTGGAACAACGGGGTCCTGAGACTAAACCTGCCGGAGGGGGCCAATCTGGTCGCATTTGCCGACGATCTTGCCTTGATGGTGTCAACAAAGTCCGAGGGGGCTTTACAGGGCATTCTCCAGCAATGTGTCGACCTGGAGTCAATGTGGATGACCGATAACGACCTTACCATCGCGCCAGAGAAAACGGTTTTGTTGCTGCCGAACGGGCGCAGGAGGATCCTTCCGATCTCTATCGAGATCGGGGGGGTCTTGGTGCGCCCGAGCGGCAGTGCGCGATATCTGGGAGTCATACTAGATCGTCACCTAAAATTCAGATCCCACATTGACACTGTGGTTAACAAAGCTAAAAAATTAGTTGGCGCATTGAGGAGAATTATGCCCAGAGTCGGAGGCCCCTCGACCAGGAAGAGAAGATTGCTGGCAAGTGTGGCCTACTCAGTAGTTTTATATGCTGCTCCGATCTGGGTGGCGGCTTGCGAGGTAGGGGTGAATGCCAAAGCTTTCGATTCTCTTCAGCTGAACTGGCATACAGAACTGTCTCATCTGAAGCTGTTGCTGTGCTAGTAGGCCTGATCCCTATCCGACTGCTTGCTTTAGAGAGGTCGGAAGCATGGCATTCACCGGGATTATTGAGTAGGGCAGCAAGAAGGAGGGTGACTTTGGAGAGATGGCAGGAGGAGTGGCAGCGATCGAGGAAAGGGGCGTGGACGAGGAGACTCATCCCTGACCTCGAGAGCTGGCACTCCAGATCTCATGGGAATATGAGTTACTATCTGACACAGGCTTTCACCAGACATGGTTCGTTCGGTGTTTACCTGTGCCAGATAGGGAAAAGAGAGTCACCTTCCTGCAGGGATTGCTCTGACGAGGAGGACACGGCAGAACATGCCTTGTTCTCTTGTCAAAGATGGGCTGCCCTACGAGATGAGCTAGAGAGGAGTTAGGCTGCCCCATTCTTGTCAATAATGTTGTTGAAGCAATGATCCAGAACGGAGTGGTCTGGGATAGGGTTGCCTCCTTCGTACCAGGTGTGAGGAGGAGCGACTCGCACAAGCTGGCGTGGGTGGCCCTCCTCCTGCAGTCGTCGACCCCGTTGTATAATGGGGAGAATTGTTGATGTTGTTTCGCTACATTTCGTTGTTGTATTGTTAACTGCTTCTGTTCCCTGTTTTACCGTTTATCGTTTTGTTCGCTGTTTTGCCGTTCCTGTTATTTGTTTGTATATTTGTAGTACCAGAGCCCCGACTGACGATATGTTTTACGACGGTTCCGGTCGGGGTAGTACCACTTTCACTGGTCAATAAAGGATTTAAAAAAAAAACAACAAAATTCATTCAGAAAAAATGCCTAGAAATATTACCGAAAACCCAAAGATATGTTTTCTGCGAAAAACACGAAATTAGCCGTTCAAGATGGGCTAGAGCGAAGACTAAGTCTCCGAAAAGCAGCCGAGCGTCATAAAGTAAAAAAATCTTCTATTGCAAATTTCGTCAAGAAGGCTTCGAAAAATCGTGACTTTGGACCACAGCACACAACTAGGCAAGTATTATCGACCGATATGGAGATGTCATTTGAAAAATACCTTTTAAAATGTTCAAATATGTATCATGGCTTAACGCCAAAGTGCACACGAAAATTAGCCTATTAATACGTCGTAAAAAATAAATTACCAAATCCTCAAAATTGGAAAGAACGTGAAATGGCTGGACGTGACTGGTGCGCGGATTTCGTGGATAGACATCCCCCGATTGTCACTCAGGACTCTTGAAGCTACTAGCTCGGTTCAGCATTTCCAGTTTCAACAAAACAAACGGTAATGCTTTTCAAAATAATCTGTGTAAACATCAATTTACACCGGAGGATATCTTTAATTTAGACGAAACATGGGTCACCACAGTACAAAAGGTTCAAAAAGCGATTAGCTCTAAAGGTCGTCATCAGATTAGGTCAAGTTACTTCGAGAGAACGTGAAGAGTTTGTTACGCGAGTCGGAATTATTTGCGCCAGTGGAAGAACATTACCTCCCATATGGATTTTTCCAAGAAAAAGATTTGATAAGGCAAGCGGAAACCGGGGCTCTCGGATTGGTACATTCATCTGACTGGATGACATCTGAGAATTTTGTTAAAGTTTTGCACGATTTTGCGAAGCATGTTCGCTGTTCAAGTGAGCTTAAAGTACTTTTAATAATGGACAACCATCAGTCCCACTTATCTGTGGAAGGCGTCGACTATATGCAAAAGAGAATGGTATTGTAATTGTAACTTTACCGCCGCGTACTTCCAATAAAATGCGACCGCTTGATAGAACTGTTTTCGGTCCATTCAAACGATTTTTGAATCAAAATGCTGACAAATGGATGATCTCTCATCCAGGGAAAACATTGACAATTTATGATTTACTGGTGATTTGTGCTTGGGATAGGACTGCCACCCTCCCCTGCCCCTTAATGTGAAATCTGGGTTTCGATGCACCGGAATCTGTCCTTTTGACAGAGGAGTTTTTAGCGAAGATGATTTTTTGTCGTGTTATGTATCTGATCGACCGTTAGGGCTATCGCAAACAATGAAGAATCGGTTGCAAGTAGTTCAAATACTGATGGTATTCCAGCCAAGAAGAAACCTCTCCAAACGTTTCAACTTTAATTAAAATAATCCTAACTCCATCGAAAATACTACCATATCCGAAAGTATCAACCGAGAAGCAATCTACAAGAGGACCTGTGAAAAAGAAATCAATTGTCGTCACTGACACTCCCGAGAGTGACGAATTAGCGTCAAAGAAGATGAAAACAGCAAGAAAAACTAGGATAAACAAACAAAGTCAAAATATCCAAAAAGATAAGAAGAGAATTTTTGTAGATGAAACATCAGAAGAAGAAGAAGATAATGTGACATACAACGACCCTTCATCAGGTGGAGAAGAAGAAGACGAACAAGAAATAAGCACTAAGATTCGTAAAGACGATTATGTGATTTGTAGAGTTCACGGAAAAACGGCAAAATCATCGAGAAACTTTGTTGCTAAAGTGACTACGATAGCTCCTCGAAGGTCACGAAGTTCAATTTTTGAAGCGACATATAACATCCAACAGGGTTCGCCGTTTCTATCGAAAAAACAGCTTTGAACAGCTAATGAAGTGACAATAAACTTGATTTGATTTTTTTGATTACGACCAAGAAAAAACTTTTCCGAAAATTGTCCAAACCAACCCCGCTCTCACGCTACAAATCTCCAACGTTTCCACAACAAGTCGTAAAAACTTTCGAACGTCGCACCGACTAGACGACGAAAAAAAAATTTCACTTACTTCCAAACTTCAAAACTCGAAAATTAGAAATTTTGGGAAATGGACGAAATAACGTAATCGTCGAAATTTTATCGAACTTTCGTTCCAAACACTTTTAAAACGAGGCGAATCAAACGGGGAGAGCCTTTCCCGCAAAGCGACGCGACCGAAATCGTCTCGTGCGAAAGAGGCCTTAATACAAGAAAATCGTAATAGGACTCGATATTACGTTACGTTGATTTAGTAAATACCGATTCGATCTAATTTTGCGGAAGCGACCTTCGCCAGTCTGTTTGTTTCGGAGATGAGCGTTCACGTGTTCACGAGACCATCGACCAAAACAATATTGCACCTACATGATTAATCTTTAACATTCGTAATACTACGCAAAAGTATAAAATTATGTATTATACAGAAAGAACCGAACACCGAACCGCGTGCAGGTCTGTAAATTATTATAATCCGGTCATAAATCGCCGGAGGCCTTCCTTCTGCATGAATAGATATTAAAGCTTACCGATTCGCTAACCACAAATAGCAGCAGCTCGGGGGCTACTCCACAAACGTCACTCTTTTATCGAAGTTTAATCTTGCAGTTAAGTCCGGTAAAGAAATTGTTAAAGCCGAACCCGATCGGTTTTTCGTTGCGAAAGATGGCAATATTTGTTAAGCTTCAGATTTTATCTTTCAACGCCCAAGTGGTTAGTTAACAATATTTCGCGTTAAAATCTCGAGTCGGCGCCAAACAACGGCAACGGAACGACTTTACGGAGCTCACGCGTTAAGAATTTAACAATACGCGAAGACCGAAATTCAGTCAACTGTAACTAACCGAACCGTTACCGCCTGTTTATACAAAAGTTCGCAAGAGCGAATTCGTCTCCAGAACGATCGTCTGTGTGGTGTTACGAATGAATATTCGATAATCCTAATAATTGTTACTTGATTTCGCTCTTCGGAAATGACCCGCGCCTTAATTCGCTCGTAACTACCAACAGAGTTTCCCATAAGCTGTTTAAATATCGAAGCGATATTGTGCGCCAATCTCGCCTCGTTTTCCTCGGTGCACTTTGGCCTGGAAGGAATTTCAAAATTTGGCGAATGAACTTAGTTTTTCGAGAATTCGAGAAATTTCTTAAATTTTCTTCTTTTTAGTGTGTGTAAAATTAAAAAAAAATTAATTATTATAAACAACGTTGAACGTAAACATAAAAAAATGTTTGTGAATAGAAGAGGTGCATTCAGAGATTGACTTGTGGGGCGGAGGGGGGGTGTTTAGAGATGAGTTTCTCTTTCTTTATTTCTTTTAAACTATTATAATCGATTTTCTTCAACTCATTTTACGGGCTCTGGAGAAGGTTATAACCCCCAACACCCCCCCCACCCTAAGTGCGCCCGGGTATGGTATATTCTCAATCACGTGACCACCACGTATCTAGAAATTTATGACTTCAAATCGCACTTATTACACTGAAACAGCGCGAAGGCGGTTTTCGTTGGCGAACGTTTGCTCGCTCGGTCGCTCGCTCGCTCGCTTGGCGAGTACCATTGCGCCGTTGAGCCTAAACGAAAATTGTTTTTTTTTCGAAATATTCAAAAAGATCTTTTGGTAATTAGACGTGTAACTTCGCGTGCACTTACAATTCCATCAACGACAGTCGCCCAAAACATTTTAAACCCGAACAAACAAAATACGAGTGTAGTACCATCGAATAAAAATTGCTTTACATTTTAGAATAGCTGCCGGTTATCATATTTTATTCCCTACGACGATGAATAACCGGCAAGGCCACATAATCTACCCGCATAAGCTCACAACTCGAGTTTAATATTTAACAGATGGAGACTAAATGATTAATTTAAACGTTTAAACGACACAACTGATAATAATTGTTGTTCAAATTTAGACCCCCGGCACAATATCGTCGTTAGATTGTTTACAAATTAAACGACTTCGATAATTATTAGTTTTAATCTTTCGTATTTGGTGTATCGTAAATCTCCCCCCCCCCCACGAAATTTAATGCAAAATCGGCCTCCGGTTTCGTCGCAAACTTCAAACGATTTCCCCCTTAAACGTAACAAAGAAATTTTAACGAAGAGCACATTATTGTCAGAATTTAAATCGATTAATAATAGTCGAACGACCGCATTGCAACGTTTTTCACTTGATTCGTATTTAAAAACGCCGCACATTTTGTTCGCATAAACCCGAAATGGCCGTTAACTCGCCCAGCACATTAATATTTAATTCACTTTAATGAAAAACTAATCCGTTACACTTTTATAATGAAATAAACGAGAAATAGATTGATTATCGATTATTGATAATAGGAATTATCTTGCTATCTTCGCTATTAATTGGCGGATCGTTAACGTAAAATGTGTTTCAGAATCGTCATAAAATTCTTTATCGGACACATCTCTTTGCAATTTTCGATGAAACGCATCGTTTTTGAAAAAACAAACGATTTATGTGTGCGCGCCTTAACGGAACACGTTCACGATGGATTCGTATTTAAAAATAACACGCGTTATGTTCGCATAAACACCGAAATGACCGTTAATTCGACCAACATCAATATTTAATTTCCTCTAATAAAAAAATAATCCATTATATTTTTATAATGAAATAAACGATAATGGGGATGTCGTGTAATATCGGATATACACCAAAATAATTAACGGTGAACGTTAAAAAAAAAACTAATTTCTACTGAATAATCCAAGTACGTATTTTGAATGAGTTATTTTTTGAAACAAAATCTCGCTTATCTTAATTAACGAATCATTAATAAGAAAATATGTTTTAGAATTGTCGCACAGTGGAGTATATGATACGAAAAGTTGGCCAAAACTCGTATTTCTTAAATCAATTATATAATGTAGCTCCAATGTAAGCTCTTCTCTAATGTAGAATCTTCCAGAATAAATAAGACTCTGGGCCGTCTATCTGCACCATTTTCTTGTCGTCAGTCCAACTATAGAAGGGTCTAGTTCATTTGTAATTTGTCTGTAACTCCGGCTTACAGGTAACTTTGTTAAAGCTCTGCAAAACCGTTTGTATTATTTTCAAAATATTAGTGTATTAGAGAGTTTTTGTGAAATTTTCGAAGAAGGATTCTGATCTAGAAGGTATGTATATAATTTAGTAGAATATATGACATCTTATATCGAAAGATACGTATATATTTTTTGTTTTAAATTAAACATAAAAAATAATTTCTTTTTCGATTACTTTTAATAATCACCGGTCATTTAGTTATACTTCCAAGCGTTGCCAAACAACAAAAGTTGTTGAATATGAAATGTCAATTATGTAGCTGTAATAATTAACTATTTTTTTTACCAAAATGTCCAGACAAAAATCGTATAAAATTGGAACACCATCTATCACATTTTAAATCACAATTTAAAAAAAATACAAAAGCAAATTTCTTAAAGAAAAATAAAAAATAGCTAGCAGGTACTGTTAAAATACTGTCTTTTCAATTCGTAAAAAGTGGTCGTCCAATTAAGTCTTTTCCGGAATTAAGTGAACGATCTAAAAGGCGCAAAACGGAAAATTTAAGAGCTGGAAAATCTACAGAAGAACTGAGTTTTGCTGTTCAGATGAGCTTAAGAAAATCTGGACAGGTAGACGCCGCGAACGTTATAATTAAGACATTACAATATACCACTCCTTCACGGTTGCTATAAATAATAGAAAAGTTCTTCATGGCTTTAAAACCTGTATTAGTCCTATTAGCAGCTTTCTCGACCCAGGTCTTATCAATATTTGATTGAAGCGGAATTGACGAGAAGACAGTGCGAAATAATCAGAAACGTTAATTGAAATCAACATTACCCGTGCTACACTGTTAATACAAAGAGCAAAATCTGAATGCTACCCATCAAAAGAATCGTATAGAGTGACCTCAACTTGCACTGAACTTACGCGTTCAATACCGCTGAGAGACTTGTCATTAAGTTTAAAGGACGTTTTAGAAAGATTAACAAACGAGGAAAAACGAAAATCTTCAGTTGAATATCAAAATGGGGATGTGATGGTTAACACAGCAGAGTCAATTATAAGCAACAGTCTCTGAGAGTAATTTAGAAAGTGAACGTCTAATATTTTTCAAAGCTCTTTTGATTTATTTGCAACTGGTATACAGAAACGGATGGTCAGAAAACGGTGATTTGGCAAAACTCTACACCATATCACCAGATATTGCAGGCCAATCCGTATTAGATTTATCCACTGAGACAACGGCATTACAAACGAAGAAGTAACGTATGTCAAAGCTAATTAATGCTCTACAAAAGTGAAATACAAACTAGTGGTCAATTAAAGTGGAGCACAAACTGCTTTGACAATGATCGTTGAAAGGTGCGTAATAGCAGTGCAAGCTACAAGCAAAATGCTTGTCAGCGTTTTGTATACTTGGAATTAAAGACGTGCAAAGATATCGCAAAATTTTTACATGAAGCCTGTACAATTACTTACTTACATATTACCAGTAATATTGAGGCACTTTCATAACGTAACAACGTTTTGAATCTCTATCAATTTACACATTAAGTTAAACAAGCAAATCTAAGAAAATAGCTACGTACTTATGTTTCAATTCTAAATGCTAGCCGAATAAAATCTAGCCAGGATTTGTGAATCTCAAATGATTCGGCAGACTAAGAAAATTGCAGGAGTCGCTTAGACGCTTCAATCAGTCTTGTAAATGGAGGCAACGTGTCACATCATTACATGAGATGTATACATCAATTCAACTATAATAACTTAAACAAGATTTGATGAGATCTTTGATGTCCGATTAGCCACATGTGGACGGGATTGTCATGCAGCAAAACGATACCCTTACTCAACTTGCCACGTCTTTTGTTCTGGATTGCACGACGCAGATTGTTCAATGTCTCACAATAAGACGCTGCATTGATTGTCTCATTACGAGGCAGAAACTCCACTAGCAATACTCCTTTTCTGTCCCAAAAAACTGTGCACATGATCGGACCAAAGATCTCATCAAATCTTTTAAATGGGAAACTCTAGATCATCCTCCATACAGCCCTGATCTGGCGCCCAGCGACTACCATTTGTTCCTGCACTTGAAGAAACACCTGGGTGGTCAGCATCTTCAAGACGATAACGAAGTCAAAACATTTGTGATACAGTGGTTAACAAGTCAGGCGGCAGAATTTTATGAGAATTTTTTTAATTTTATTTTTCAAAAACTGGTGCCACGTTATGACAAGTGCCTCAATATTCACGGAAATTATGTAGAAAAGTAGATTAAGGTACAGGCTTTCATGTAAAAATAAAATTATTGCGATATCTTTGCACGTCTTTTTTTAATTCCAAAACGGTACTTACTTAAAAAACGCGCCTCGTATGTGGCGCAACGTCCAAGAAATTCAACAATTTATGTGATGTGACAACCTTTGAACCGTTAAACCCAGAAAATATGCGTTTTGGTTTATCGATATTGCACGCTAGAATACGATTTTTTCGAAAGTACGCTGCACTTGTCGTATAAATTACCTGTGAAAGAATGGCAAGTAAGAAAAAAACAGTCCTAACCGAATAATTATAAAAGAGCGGAAGAAGACTACCCAGCAAGCATTTAAAGAGGAGATGGGTTTATTAGTTGATTTCCCGAAGGCAGGCTTCGGCAACACTAACGACGGAAATTCTTCCAGGAGGTATTTCGATGACGTAAAAAAATCATCTGAAATTACTGGCTTAGACGAAGGTCTTTTGTATAGATATAAAGTAATCCTGGAAACAATATCCGGTGGATTAAAAATCGACAGTGAAAAGTTCTCAAATTATGCACTTGATACAGCAAAATTGTATGTACAGCTCTATGGCTGGTACCCCATGCCTCCGACAGTGCATAAAGTACTCGTGCATGGAGCTGCTGTTATTTCTTCAGCAATTTTATCAGTCGGGCAGCCGTCCGAAGAGGCAGCAGAAGCCCATAACAAATATTTCCGGCAGTACAGACTCGGGTTCTCCAGGAAATTTTCCCGTGAAGCCTGCAATCTGGACATCATTAATAGATTACTGGCTTGAAACTTATACCAAAAAAAAATCAAGACCCATTTTTACAAGAGACACTAGAAATGCTGCTTCCGGCTGAAATTCCGAACCTTGCCAAATATAACATTATCCCTATCATGGGGATTCCTAGTGAAGAGGAAGATGGACAAAACACATTCAATGATTCAGAACACGAATCAACCGACTAAAAGTTTGATAGTTTGTTATTATGTTATTTTTAAGCAAATTCCTAATTGTTTCAATTTATTTCATTAGTTGTTTATAAGTTTATTGTAATGTAGCAACAAATTAGGATTTCAAAAATTTTCGTTTTTTTTCAAATTTTATAAAATCTAAGTTAAAATAGCTTTAAATGATTACTTGGACTTACAAGGGGAAGGTCAGAAGTGGTCGTCACCGATTTGAATGAAATTTGGTATACTTATAGATCATAGTAAAAAATGTTACTAGCCAAAATTTTAAGACCCACTTTTCGGGCATTTTCGAGTAATTAATTTTTGAAATTCGATTATTCCCACTGTCCCTACCTACCCACCTACCTAAATTGTAGAGTGTGCGATCACCGTGCAGATAGTCACGCGTTCGATTTCCTAATACTGTTGCTTTTTTAGTTTTGAGTATTACATATTTTAATGATATTTATTATTTAAAATATTATATAGGTAATTATTTAAATTTTATTGAATTTAAGAAGAATGTCTGTTACTGTTAACAAACGTTTACCATCGGGTCATTTCTTATTACCTACTTGTTTTGCTTACTTATTCTACACTTTACACACTTATAGCAATAATGATAATGTTTTACATTAATTATTAATAAGTACTTATTAACAGTATATGTCATTAATTTGCCATCCAATTTTATTGCTTTAATTTTCGTTCATTCCTGTTTAACATGCTATAACGATTAATTCGGGAGTGTTAATTCCTCTCCCTTTTTTAAAAATTATAATTTTGTTTTAAGTAATTTTATAATCTTTTATTTTGACGTTTAGTTTTGCATTGTTAATTTCAAGGCGTATTTCTTTTTTTTTTACTTTTGTTTTTAGTTTTTAATGATGTTACATGAAGAAGCAGTATAATTATGTTACTGTAAAAAATTTCTTTATTTCTCATATTATTCAAATTATAATATATTAATATACCTAGGTATATGCATATAAGTACAAATAATTCTAGATCTTCATAATATTTAAATGTAAATACAATATTGAACGAATAATATTAATTTTATTTACTGATAGGTAGGTATACATATTACTAACAAAAATAAATAAAGAAAATTACAATACAATACCTACCTAGTAGGTATGTATTATATTGTTATATTTAAAAAAAGTAGTGGATATGGCTATAATACAAAAATAATATAATATAGAAATAACATTAAGCGGTGGTGTTACATAATCCACAGTGATACTCTACATAGAAGCATGAAAAACAATAGGTTAAACGGCATCTGGCACATTGTATAAATGCCGCGTTTTTACAAGCACATGGTATCTTTAATATATCCACAGAAAAACATACTCGATTGACATTCATAAAAACTTCTCTTTCGTTGCAAAGTTTTGAAGCATACCATGCATATTGCAACATTTCTTCAAAAATTGGAGATGACAGCTGATGATGCACAATTGAATGTATTTTAATGGCATCTTCGCGTGACGATATTTCTTGATTATTTTCAATTAGAAATGAACAATTTTGAATCCGCTTAATAAAGTTTTTTACTTGCCTATAAAAATAAACATCACATGGTTGACAAAATGGAGTGCATTTTGGAGGAATTACTTTCAAGGTACAAGTTTCTAAACCATCATCATCTAGAAAAATTCGGTTGTATAATGCAGGATTTGTCTGCCCGCCCCAGGAATCAACAATAAGAAGAAACTTGTTTTTTTCTACGTATGGACTAATAATTTTTTCTAAAAATGTTCTGTAGAGGTATGATGTCATCTTTCCTGATTTGGAACACACTGCAATAATGTTTTTATGTTTTGCTATTAATTGATCGACTGTTATTTGTATTCTGGGACCGAAGTTATCGGTAGATTCCTGTAAACATATAAAAACATATGGTAATAACTTATCGGACATTGTCATTCCATACTGTGCTGTATACGAATGTGTAAGTTTATTTAAATTGTTCTTCTTTACCAGAATGGTCTTTAATCCTTTTTGTGCAAGACATCTGTCAAAGTGAGACTGGTATTGGCATCCTAAAGCATAATTATAATTAATTATAGGTATGTATAATTTTAATTGTAGTTATATTTATGCGATATAATTTATTATTATCACTATTATCAGTAATACCGTTGCTAGATAAATATAGGAACGAATTGTAAATTATATTTCTTTATTATTTACCTGTTTGGTCAGTGTTAATAATTAAATCCTTGTTAAAATTTGAAGTTATTAGTCTTACTTGGGTTCGAAATAATTCTGCAGCAGCTAATGTGTCTTCTAATGTAAGGGATTCTCTTTCGCTCACGTACCTTATTATTTTACGCTGTCGTATTTTATACTTACGTTTAATTCGTGCCACCCAAGAACTAGATGCCTTAAAAGTGAAGTCTTCAAACTGACTTGCAGCAGATAAAGCCCATTGCTGTAAATTCCTTGTGGTCACTTCATGAAAGTTTTCACGAGCTTCCACAAAACGATCGTATGTTGAAGATGCAATTATATTATATTTATCATTATTTGTACCCCCATGTTTAATATGTTCTCTCCATCGCGCCAAATCCCTTTTACTCTTTAATTGGCGACATCCTTTTCTTTGAAGAGTTTGCAAACTCCAGTTTGGATTCTGTTTCGAAAGATTGACTACGTTTATTTTGTATTCTAATGGAACACAATTCATATTTTTTTTCTTTTTCTCTTCCGGTTCATATTCACTGTTATTTCCATCATTTTCACCTTCAGATAAAACATCACCATCAAGTTCACTGGAAAAAAGTAGTTCTTCATCAGTTATAACTTTTTTTTCATTCAACATATTCACTGTACGACGAAATAGTTCTTCTCCCATCACTACAGCCTCTTCACAAATATTCAAGTAATTTGTAGATAACTCCGGCCCATTGTCAATTAAATCATTCTCAAGGAGAAGTTTTTGACAATGCAAAAATGCACTTTTCAAACGAGTTTTTGAAATATTGCTATGAAGCGAATCACTTTCACTTTGAAACATTTTAAAATAAATCACCTTGCCTTTCACTCACAATTATTAGATATCAACTAAAAATAATTAGGTAGGTATAATACAGTAGGTAATACGGTAATACGGTAGGTACAGTAGGTAGGTTTACCTGTTTGTTTTGAACCACTATTCCCCCCAGATAAACAACTTTCTCTTTTGCGCAAACAAATTCCAAAACAAAACAAATAAACTTCAAAATTGTTTGTACTTATTGAATATAATTAGAACATATTATCCTATAAATACACAATCAACATATCTAATTGAAATAAGAAAATTCCTACTATATTTTTTTGAAATATTTTTTGTGTTGCTCTCCCAAAATGAGAAGAAAAGAAAGTTTATGTGAATTTTACTTTTTTACCTATACCTACATGAATATGTATGTATGCACATATGCGTACTACCTATTTAAAATGCATGTCCATGTAAAAACCCGGTTTTACAAATATCAACATCTTTCATCCTATACCGAAAAAAAATAAAGTACTATGTAATATTCTACATAATAATCAGTTCTATCATTATATCATTAAAATATGTAATACTCAAAACTAAAAAAGCAAAAGTGTTAGGAAATCGAACGCGTAACTATCTGCACAGTGATCGCACACTGTACAATTTAGGTAGGGACAGTGGGAATAATCAAATTTCAAAAATTAATTACTCGAAAATGCCTGAATAGTGGGTCTTAAAATTTTGACTAGTAACATTTTTTACTATGATCTATAAGTATACCAAATTTCATTCAAATCGGTGACGACCACTTGTTAGGCGAAGGTCTTTTGTATAGATATAAAGTAATCCTGGAAACAATATCCAGTGGATTAAAAATCGACAGTGAAAAGTTCTCAAATTATGCACTTGATACAGCAAAACTGTATGTACAGCTCTATGGCTGGTACCCCATGCCACCAACAGTGCATAAAGTACTCATGCATGGAGCTGCTGTTATTTCTTCAGCAATTTTATCAGTCGGGCAGCCGTCCGAAGAGGCAGCAGAAGCCCATAACAAATATTTCCGGCAGTACAGACTCGGGTTCTCCAGGAAATTTTCCCGCGAAGCCTGCAATCTGGACATCATTAATAGATTATTATTACGATCAGACCCATTTTTAACTGGCTTGAAACTTATACCAAAAAAAAAAATCAAACCCATTTTTACAAGAGACACCAGAAATGCTGCTTCCGGCTGAAATTCCGAACCTTGCATCCAATAACATTATCCCTATCATGGGGATTCTTAATGATGAGGAAGATGGACAAAACACATTCAATGATTCAGAACACGAATCAACCGACTAAAAGTTTGATAGTTGATAGTTTGTTATTATGTTATTTTTAAGCAAATTCCTAATTGTTTCAATTTGACAAATTTGATTTCAAAAATTTTCGTTTTTTTTCAAATTTTATAAAATCTAAGTTAAAAGGACATAGTAGAGACACAAAAACGCATAAAATAGTTTTGGCCAACTTTTTGTGTTAAATACCCCACTGTGCGTCGTAAAATTCTCCTTATCGAACGTTTCTCTTCGAGATTTTCGATAGAACGGCGTCGTTTTCGAGAGGAAAAAATCCGAGCCGTCCGAGTTTCGAACGGTTACCCAAAACTCACCTTCAGGCATTCCCGGTACAATTGGCGCTCGAACAAAACGGCCGAACGATTTGCGACCGCCAACGCGAAATCTTCGCCGTCGACGGGCGCGCGCGCGGCACTCTCCGTATATTTAATCAGCGCCAGTTCGTCCTTTTTCGCCTTGAACAGGCTATTCCCTTCCTGTCTGAGCGCGAGGGCCGTCTCTCGCGATTTGCCCTCCTTCGAAACCTCCGGAAACAAACCGTAACTTTGCAGTAATGCGTGAGAGAAATCGACTCGGTCGCGGTTCGTTCTCAGCGCCGAAAATTCTCGCGACCTTTCCCCGACGACGCCGCTACCGTCCGTCAGGGCGCGACACAGGCTCCGAAAGACGCCGCTGGCGGTGCCGCGATCGGCGTTTCGTCGTCGTTCGCACATCCCGTTAAAACGTTGTTGCAGTGATTGATTTTCGTCACACGTAAACACGCGCGCGCGCCCCGCAAACCGGCGAACAACAAAAATGTCGAGCTACGCGACGCCGTTTCTCGTGCTGAATCTCGGGGCGGAAATGATTTTCGTGATCGCGCAACGTTTACAGGCACAAAACGTGCCGCGCGATAGATCGGCACTTGGTATGAGTTGTTATTTTTAGTTTTATATTGTAGCGGTCACTATCGCTGCTTTTATAGGATACGGCGCCAATTTCGAACTGATTGGACGCGCCCGTTCTCGCCGAATTGGCACTTGCACGTTTAGCACGACCATCAGCGTAATGCACCACATCGCTTTCATTTAAGTTTGTAATGCGATTGCTTTGTAACACGATAGGTAGGTAACTAGTTATTCGAGCTTTCGCTTAAACTGCGCTAAAGTAACTAGTTTTCGATTATAGTTGCGAAAAGGCGCGGTTTTTATGGCCGTAATATTTAAGTTAGCTTTTCGGCTTCGTATTTGATAGATCTTGCGTTTAAAAACGACCGGACCGCGCACGGGCCGCGGCAACTCCGCGGATAGGAAAAGCTTTTTGCGATTTTCTCGTGAAAATCGTCCGTTTAATCGAAAATTCGCTAGAGAGATGTCCGATAGAGAATTTTATGGGGATTCCAGAACGCGTTCGATATAAAAATCCGATCGTTCTTAACGGAGATAATCGTATTTAAAGTTCGTTCAAAATAAATCGTATATCAACTTCGTCTCGTATAGCAATTCGACAAATTTTGCGCCCATTAATTTTCAAGTAGAAAGCTTTTAGCACAGAAGGTATTCTGCAAGTGTTCGATATTTTTCTGAAAACTTTTTTTGTAACGATTTTTGTTCGTCGTTCGCTTGTATTCCGTTTCGAAAACATTAGAACACTTGTGTAGGTACTTGTTTTTTAATTAATAAAGTAGTACCTATTTTAAGTTGTTTAGAATTGGTTTTTTGAGGAAAAGATCCTTAGAATCTATTCGCATTTAGCTCCAATCGGCTTTTTTTGATTTAACAAAAATCGCAAATACGGATTAGACAAGAACAGAAAGTGTTGTTTTTTTTTTCGAAAATCAATTCTCGGCATCTAACCCAATTTTTGAAAAACCTGCTATAAGACGAACTATACATATTTTCCAACGATGATATCGACTTCTTTTCTATGTTTAAAATTGACTCGCACTGTATAAGAATGACAAATATGAACAAATTTTGTAATAAGCTTTTTTTGTGTTTATTTACGTTTGTAGCACAAAAATAACAGTTCACGAACGTCTTCTATTTGAAACTTTTTGAAAATCGACAAAGCCAAAGACAAATAAATTCGATGCCGAAATGAAGAGAAAATCGAAAATAAATTTATTCGCATTCTGTTTTTTGCACAATTTGCAAAAGCATCAAAAATACGATTGTCAAAATTGAGGAAACCGAGCGTTTTCGACTTACTTTTCGTCGGATATTGAATGATCCTTAGAATCATTCGCATTTAGCTCGAATCGGCTTTTTTTTTATTTAACAAAAATCGCAAATACGGATTAGACAAGAACAGAAAGTGTTTTTTTTTTCGAAAATCAATTCTCGGTATCTAACCCAATTTTTGAAAAACCTGCTATAAGACGAACTATACATATTTTCCAATGATCTATCGACTTCTTTTCTATGTTTAAAATTGACTCGCACTGTACAAGAATGACAAATATGAACAAATTTTGTAGTAAGCTTTTTTTATGTTTATTTACGTTTGTAGTACAAAAATCACAGTTCTCCTATTTGAAACTTTTTGAAAATCGACAAAGCCAAAGACAAATAAATTCGATGCCGAAATGAAGAGAAAATTGAAAATAAATTTATTCGCATTCTGTTTTTTGCACAATTTGCAAAAACATCAAAAATACGATTGTCAAAATTGAGGAAACCGAGCGTTTTCGACCTACCTTTCGTCGGCTATTGAATGATTATCAAAAACTCTAGGGACTAAATTCAAGATTTTCAATTATATCGATTTTTTTATTTAGGTAAAATTACAAAATTTGCTTTCCAAGAATAGTGGAACCCATTAAATTGTACATTGCTTTTTATCAAAGTTTCTTGGTTTTGCCCCAAATCGACGCGACCGACGCGAACGGTGGTAGTGATCACCAACGGAAGATTAATTTATTTTCCAGTCACTTCCGAAATACAGGTAGCTGGGTAAAAAATTGTCGACGGTCGCCACGTCGCATCCGATAATTACATAAAATTTAGTCACGATTTGGTACGAGAAACATTTGACGAAAAATTGGCGATTTCCCCACCGAATGTAAAATATATTTTTAAATTATTTCGGTTTAATATTCTCTATTTTCCTCATTTGCTGTACACGAAGAGTTCCGAAAATGTACCACCGTTGAGCCTTTAGTACCCCCTACCAATACAAGTACCGCGTTTCTTCTAAAACGTTTCTTCTAAAATTTTGAAAATAGTTTTTTTTGGAAAGTACGAATTTTTGGAAGCTAACAATTTCGCTTAGGCACATCAAAATCGACCTTCGACGAAAAAATTAATCAAATTCGAGCACATTCCGATGCTTATCCGGTTATGGCCAAAACCCAATTTGAATTGTACTTATTTAACGTCCACGAATCGATTTTGTTCCGACATAAATTGACTAATCGACCACTCACACGTCAACTTTACAGCATTCTTTGTATTATTCATAGTCGAACATCGAATGATTGTTTAATTTCACGTTTTAACCGTCACCCCGTTCTTATTTTTTCGTTATTAATTTTTAAATTTGAATCGATTGTTCCAGTTCTGGACGAAATCATATCGATCCTCATCTCGCCGCCTTTAGTGAAAGAAATAACTAAACCGCAAACGACCTACAGCCACGACGCGGTCCGTGCAATCATAGAAGACGTAACGCAGTCGTCGATTATGCGTTTGGATCCGACGAGTATGAGCAGATTGTGGGATTTGATCACGATGGTCTTCAAATGGCAGGTCACGCTATCCACGGATTTAATAACAGTCACGCTAAGACACCTATACGAAATCGAAACTTATCTAATAAATCCCGAAACGCACCTACAGCTACACCGAGTCCAAAACGTACTCGAAAACTTCAACAAGATCTTCAATCAAAACGAGAAGCAAGAGGTGCGCGAGCACGTTCTCGACTGGTTGCAAGTATTCAACATCAAAGTGTCTTTGTTGCTACGGATGGGCCTGCAAGGCCAGGACGGCAGCTTCATTTCCAACAACCCCAACCCCATTGCCCAAGACATGCTCAAGAATTTAGGGGAAAACATATACGAAGTCACCCAGAACGGGAGAATTCTGGAGAACGCCCAGAGCCGCGAGGACTTGCAGGAAAACGGAAGCGAAGAGGCCGAAAGTTACGAGCTGCAACTTTTCGCGGATCAAATGCTGGGAGATAGGAGGATCATCAACAACGACAACGAGACCGGATCTACCGTGAAGCTCGCCCTGACCGACTTGAGAACCAACGGGAAGGATCAAATCAATTTGGAGATCTTCGATAACATAGACGCGTCGGCTCGAGATAACAGGCTCCAGAAAATTTTCAACGACCTAAATTTGGAGGACGTCGATCAACACACGTCCATCAAAGACGAGCTGCTGGACATCATAGATTCTGAAAATGTCTAATTTTCTTCGACTAACCGCTTTGCAATTTTGTTGTGTAGTGCCATTAATAATATAACGTCGTAATTATCTAGTCATTCGTCGAAGCTGTGGAGAGGATCAATGTATCTCGTCACCGCTAATTCATCGGATTGCACTACTGTACGCTGAGTATATCTCGCATCCTTTTCTTTTATAACCTCCAGTAACGGAGGATAGAAATTGACTCACAATCAGTGGACGCTGGTGCATCTAGCTGAATACGCCATCATTTGCATAAGTCAGCTAAAATTTCAAATGTTCCGCTCATAATAAACCACCGCAGTTCTCTACGTACCTGAGCTCAAAAAAAAGGGACAATAACCGAACTCCTAAACGAACAAATATTTTTTACACCGCCCATTTTCAACATCGTATTGATGAAACTGTTTCTAGTCGTTCGCCTAATTTCTTAAGGCTTTTTAAATCATAATGATAATACAATAACTGCAAAAACTGTATCGGTTTTAATGAATAAATTATCAAATTTAATCGTTTTTGGCTTACGAAAATTTTTTTATTACGCTAAAAATGGGACACCAAAACTTTTACAATGTAAAACTGACTTTAGCCAGTTCGAGATGTGTTCCAGTTTTCGTGGCGGCCACTGTACCTGCTTTGAAACAACGTAAATCGTCGAGAGGTGGTCGAAATTTTGGAAACCTCGCATTTCCATTTCTTATGTTAGAAACGAAGTCTTCGGAGACGTCGGTTTAGGTCCAAATTCGTAGACGAAACTCGTTCTCGACTCGCACTCAAACAGCTCCAAGTATTATTACAAAACAAATAAAAATCTCGGTTCGGTTCGGCGACTTTTTAATCGTGAATACAAGTTGTGTAGTGTACAATCAGTCGATCGGGAAAGGACGCCGCCCATAAAACAGACAACTCTTAATTTTTGAATCTGGAGGCGGCAGTCAAATTGGTTATTTGACACGGCACTATTCGCTTGACGGTTCTTAACGCGAGAAAAAATTGACTCTGCTAAATTTTCGAATGTTTAGGGGACAAACAAGGTTTGGCCGATTCAGTCAAAATTGATAAAAAAAAATTTCGAAATAGGGATCTACGCAAAGATCGCGTTCTTGCAAACCAAACGCGGAATCTGTCGCTTCGTTTACTTAAAAAAAAATAAATTATATTTAAGTTCTCTTAACCAGTTGACTGCGGAATTTATTTTTAAAAGTCCCTTGCGAGGTGCGCAATCAAAATCAAGCGACGACGTGTATACGCGCCGAACGCAATACGAACTGGTCGCACAATAAATTTTGCGAAAAAATCAAAGTAAAACGAATAATATTAATAATATTTATTAGATAAAAAATTAACAATTCATTGTTGAAAAAGGTGTTGTTGAAAATTTAAAAATTTCCAAAAAAATTATAAAATTCATAAACAGGAAAAATCAAAGAAAAATCCTCTTCTGGTTCGTATCCGCTATAAAAATACTTTTCCGAGTCGCTACTCTTGCTTTCGTCAAAAAATATCGGAAAGCGAGACGCATTTCTTCGCTTTCCGTTGTGCAAAACTTCGTTATCATTGCTGTCTGAATCACACATCTGGAGGATAACGTTTCGCAATAATGGACTATTTTTTTAGGTAATTTTTATACTACTTTATTTTGATAATAACAGATGAAATAGTTAAAAAATCCGAGAAAAGTTTTTTTGAAACTTATAAGTATCGTGTTGTTGCCACAAACCAAAATTACTAAGGACCTTCATAATTCGCGCATTTTATTTATCTTGTTGCAATTGCTATCGGGGAATACCCGATGATGTATTGCGGAAAATAATCAACTCATTTTGTAAAAAGCAATACATTGTACAGGGAATAACTTCTATACCAAAGAGTTTAACGTATTTTTTTTTTAATTTATAGCAGGCTTAATGGTATTATAAAGAAAACGTACCACTAAATGACATTTGTATTACATTTTACTGAAATTTTGAGTTTTTTTATATCGAATGGTAATTTTTTATTTTACACGACGTGAATACACGTCGACCGCACCGAAATGAAGATTTGGATTGACGTGTATACACGTCGAACGCAGTTAACTGGTTAAAGGGTAATAGTACGAAACGAGGTCGTCCAATTTCCAGTTCGTCCGGCTGTCAACTCGTGCCGAAAGATTATTTCGCACTCGCGCGGATTTAACCGCTCGCTTTTTTTGGCTAACTAAATCGTCATCGATCACTGAAGGTTAATTTTTTTGTTCGTCCACAATCATTTTTAAAACAGCGTTTTAAAGAAAAGGCGTAAACCCTTTTCCCTGTCGGAGAACAATGAAGGGTAGATATTTTTCATGGAAGACGGCGTAATGTTTTAAAATTGCTTAGAATAAAGAAAGTGAGTAACTCGAGTAGAGTTGGTGTGCCACTTTGGAATCGCCCTGTATACAATTAATATACAGGTTTAACGTGTTGACCTTCATCATCACATGACTTAATTTGATCGTCCACTTTTGGGACACACTGTATAAATTTTGAAAACGGCGCAGTCTCGTTAATCTGAACTTTCTACGAATAATTATGTATACGAACAGGTTTAAAGATTGTATTTACAAAAACTATTTATCAAATCTAACAAACGTATAAATAAATAAACTCGTCGTCAAATGTTTATCTACTATATACCTACAAAAATATTTAATAAAACACATTTTCGTAATAGGTCATGTTTGTCTTTCTTTAATCGGAACGATAAAACATTTTCACGGCCGCCGCACGTAATCGGTTTAAAAATAAAGTTAGCAGATTGCCCGTATTTACTAAAAAAAACGTCAGCGTTTGTGTTTGTTTGTAAACCGCGCAAGTTCACAAATACGAACGTGTCGAACTAAACTGTATTATCGATAAAGAAGAGAACTCGTTCGAAACAAACAACGTTCGCGTAGATAAAATAGTTTCCTAACCGTCGATTAATTCTAACCTCTTCGAATTGTACCCTTGTACCTAATTTTTGTGACGGCGCGTGACGTTAAAAAATAAGAATGTCTTCGGTGTCGAAAAGTGTGACGAGTTTCGCGAGATTACGGAAGAATCTCGCGAGTCTCGCGAACATCCGAAAATGTACGCACGAACAAATTCGAATGGAAAGCATAACGTCGACGAATTTAGTGTATTCGGAATACGGCGAGCCGAAGAACGTGTTACAAAAACGCGAAGAGCAAATCTCGGACGAATTAAAACCGAACGAAGTGCTCGTCAGGATGCTGGCGGCTCCCATAAATCCGGCCGACATCAACACGATCCAAGGGAAGTACCCGTCGAAACCTCCGTTACCGGCCGTTGCCGGTAACGAAGGCGTCGCCGAAATCATCCAAACCGGCAGCGCGGTTCACGACCTGGCCGTAGGAGACCGCGTCGTGCCGCTGAAATCGAATTTGGGCACGTGGAGGACGCACGCGGTCCTACCGGAGAATTTCGCGTTCAAAGTGCCGAAAACGTTGGGGCTCGTCGAAGCCGCCACGTTAACCGTGAACCCGTGCACCGCCTATCGCATGCTTAACGATTTCGTGACGTTAAGTCCGGGCGATACCGTCATTCAAAACGGCGCGAATTCGGCCTGCGGACAGTACGTCATTCAGCTGTGCAACATTTGGGACATCACCACCGTAAACATAGTCAGGGACCGGCCGAATATTTACGAACTGAAACGTTACCTGATGTCGATAGGGGCGAAACACATTCTAACCGAAGAAGAACTGCGAACCACCGACCTGTTCAAATCGAAAAAATTACCGAACCCGCGGCTGGCTTTGAACTGCGTCGGCGGCAAAAATGCCCTCGAAGTCATGCGGCACTTGCAGCCGGGAGGTTGCGTCGTCACTTACGGTGGCATGTCGAGGGAACCCGTGACGGTCCCTACGTCCATGTTGATTTTCAAAAACCTGAAGCTCGTCGGGTTCTGGATGACGAGGTGGACCCAAGAGAACTTCGACAGCAAACAAAGAAACGAAATGTTCGGGCACTTGATAACGATGATGACGAAGAACGATCTGCGCGGACCCGCTTTCGAGATGATCGATTTCGATAACTACACGTCAGCTTTGGACAACGTCGTAAAATTACAAGGAATGCTCGGGAGGAAATTTATATTGAACTTCGATAAAAATTTATAAAATATTATTAAAGCAGTTAATTTATATATTTTTTAGATGTATTAATGGTCAATAAATAAAGACGTTTAACGTTTATTGTTTCCGTGTGCAATTTACTATGTTCCCGATGGTTTTTTGCGCTGTTTTTTCTTTTAAATTTATCGCATTAACCTTACGTTAAGGTACGGCGTTTAAAATAAATTAACGAGGGACTAAAAATTTCTAAATCCAATTATATCCAACACGGATCGGGAAATCTACCATTTTAATTTTTTTTTTGAAGCGAAGCTTCTCGTGTTGCGCCCGACTTGGAGACTAAAATGCTAGCGAGATGAAATGGAAACGTGGTTAAGCGTAACGGCGCCAAGCCGGCGAGACGGCTATCCCCTCTTTATTTACCTACCGTCTTTTTCCGAAAATAAAACTTTTTGGAATATAAGCCCTTCCCCGAAAATAAGTCCTAGTTAAAATAATGCGAAAAATATAATTCGTTAAAAAATGCCGTTGTAAACTGTTGAATTTAGTAGGTATCTCTAAAACGGAACAAAATATTCCGAGAAATTCTTTATTTACCTCTACAGTTCGTTTCAAGCAATGCACAGGCACGTGTCAAAATTAATTCCTGGAATTTATAAAGTAGAATTTCTTAAAAATATAATAAAGACACCAGTCTACATAGAGCGACGGTGCAGGTACAACGTTTGTGCATTTCAGTCTTGTAAGTCCGATTATTTTTTATAAAGTGAATAATTTTTAACCCCAGATGAAATGAGTACAAAAAGAAAGAGCTATTCCGTCGAGTACAAAAAGGGAATCGTGGAGGACTCCGGGGATGTAAATCTTGTAGCCTTTTCTGTAAAGAGAAGATGTTGGATCTCCGTATGGTTCGAAAATGGCGTGCAGACTACGATAACCTGTGTCAACTGGTGGACCAAGGAAATGAGAAAAAACGCAGGGTTGGATCAGGTCGGCAGCCGTTATTTTCTGAGGTGATAGACTGCATCTGGGAATGGATTGCTGACAGGAGAGCAATGGTTTTGGTTGTGCGCAGGGCTGATATTCAAAACTTTGCCCTTGAAATGGCAATTGAATTTGATATATCCGCAGAAGAATTTAAAGCATCGTCACACTGGCTGGATAACTTCCTTCAACGACACGAACGGTCTCTAAGGAGATCAACAACAATGTTTAAACTGGAAGACGATGAAGTTGTTAAACGTGCACTTGCATTTAAGCTTTTTGTTGATGGCATTGACTTTTCGAAATACCAACTCTCCAACATGATTGTTATGGATGAGACCGCGGTATTTCTAAGCCAATGAGCTAAAACGACGGTTCACCACAAGACTTCCTCGTCAATTTACGTTCCTTCTACCGGTCACGGTAGTGCACGTGTTACTTGTATTTTGGCGATTCGTCTAGATGGCAAGAAAGAATCACCATTTATCGTCGCTAAAGGTAAAAAAGACAAGATTGAACGCGTTTCGGGAATTTATGTTCTTGAAAGTGAAAAAGCCTGGCGCACCCAAGCAGTTATAAGAAAGTGGGTCAATTTTATGCTGCCGCCACTGTTGAGGGGTCGAAATAGAGGTTTACTAGTTTGGGATTTAGCCAGTACTCGCTAAAGACATGAAAAACTTTCTTGTTGAGAAGAAGATGATAATGATTCCGGTAGGAATGACTGGCAATAAACAAGCCGTTCAAGGATCATTTGCGGATGGAAATCAATGAATATATTGAAAACAGAATGGTGAGAAATCAACGAGGTAATTTTGTAAAGCCAGGCTTACAAGAAGTTGCGAATTGGGTAAAAAATTCATGGGACAAAATAAGTAACAGTTGTGTTTCCAATGCACTCCGAACAGGCTACTTAGACAAGAACTATTCATTTAACGATAGCTATATTGCAAGACATGAGAGATTCGGACCAATGATTCTACAGGAAATGGATTTGGAGGAAAATCAGAACGGAATTCAAAATTTGATAATTTATGACGATGTTCCAGAAGAAGATGACACGACTGTAATTGAATAAATTTAAATTTCTGTATATAAATAAATATTAAACAAAAATATAAATCTACTTATTGTACTTGAAGCTCTCCCCCGAAAATAAGCCCTAGCACGTATTTTGGACCTAAAAAGAAAGTAAGACAGTGTCTTATTTTTGAACTAAATGCGCGACGTCACCTCTCTCTCTCTGTCGCACATCGGTCGTGTGTCCCGCAACGGATAGATTCTTCTGAAGCACCACAAATAAAAATAAGATAATCGGGGGGTGGAGGGGGGAGAATTCAGTCTTGGTTGGCTGCGGAAGGATAAGGGCATTTTGGCCTGTCGCTACACTTATGTAACCTAATAATTTTGGGCGTCTCCGTAGAAACAAAACAATTTAAATCTGCCGATGTGAGGCCACAGTTTCGTCGTCCAGAAACTTCAACACTTGCATTGTCTTCGGATGTTCGCGTGCCGTTCATCTAAAGTTTGTCGGAACACAGCGACGTTGACGTTTCGTCGCGATATTGTCCAAAACGTCTTGGTGTTCGGAAAAAAAAATTGATTTCGGTAATGTTCCTTCGTTGTCACGACGTGCGATTTCTTTTCGACCCACTCGCGATCGCCACGGACGTTTCGAATTACGTTTTTCGAAAAAGAATTTTACTTCGCAATACCTACCTGTCGGTAAAAATGTTCGGGAAAACGGAAGATGTTTGTTTTATTACAAACACATCTTCCAGTTATGGTATCTCGACCATTAAAGACCTCGCCTCGAAAAAGTCTCCGTTTCGCGAAGCCAACGAAGAATATCTGGAAAGGTTTCTGTACAGTCGTCTACAAAACTATTGAGCATTTTTTTCTAAAATATCGTAATCCACAACGTCTAGGAGAACACGACAGCGCCGAGAAGCAACGAAGAAACGACCACGGGATTGGGATTTTTTTCGTTTTCGGGGCCAGAAGCGAAATTTCAATTTTTGAATACAAAATCAACTTCGTATATTGCACGGCGTTTTTTTGGCGGTCTCCCGCTGCCGCTTAAATACACGTGGGCGCGTGCGAAACAATTTGACCATAATAAACTACCATTTTGTTGATTATCAATTAGAACTTTAATCAATTTACGAAAGGCATTCCAAGTCCCGGTTTAATATGTTTAAATTATTTAATTTTTGCGTGGCGTTCGCGACCAATTATGTTCACGTTTACTATTTACGACGCCGTATAATTTTGTTTGCGCATAAGAGGCGAAGCCCGAGAATATTTTGGCACCTCCACGTTCGGCGACATTAGTTATTAACACTTTCTTACTAAAACTCTTCGCTGGTAAATTAATTGCAATGTTTCAATGGGGGAGGGGGGGGGGGGGGCGTTAAACGTTCGACCGTCGCCGAACCAAGCCTATGAATTTTTAATAATATTATTTTTTAAGTGTACCGCCTACGAGCTTCAAAATCTTTATTCGAACGTTTACATAGTTGAAGAAATTGCAAATGTGAATATTAGATATACGTAGGTACAGTAGGACGCGAAATTATTGTCGCGAATCGCCCAACATTAGGCGAGACAATACTTACGACAAATTACAAATACAATGTTGATCTTCAAATGTTCCGATCATAATCTGTTCGTGGCGTCGTGCATGCCCGCGCAACGCTCGCGACCGGCGACATTACTTTCGCACCCGACTGTACATATTACAAATTTATCGGGTTGTCGAGGATTCACTAGTCGGGACTCCTTCTGCGACAGTCTCACTTTTCAAAAATATTTTTACGTGCGTAGCTTTGTAAAAACATTGAGTGCTGAGAAGCTCTGCGAAAAAATCGCCGGAAATTCGGAAATGCACAAACCTTTGTTCCAAAATGAGTAAAAAGTAAAACGAGTACATCTAGGGAGCGTGATTCTAGCTCTTAAATCTGTGTACCTACTAGATATTCTTGGTAAGCTGTTGGAGACTCTGCTCCTGCTCGGGTTAACTACTAAAATTTAGGAGGGGGGGGAGGTTTACACGAGTAGTAGAAACGGCGCGTGCAACTAATTCGGGTACTGCCTGACGCACCAAAAAATTTTGTGCATTGAGCACGTTCGATGTCAAGAACGCGTTCAACTCGAATAGCTATTGTCCTAAGTGACGCGGAGGGCAAGACTGACACTTTGGAAATCTCTTGTGGAGTTCCGCAGGATTCTGGATTCTCTGCCCTTTGAAACATTGGTCGCATTCAGGGAATGGTAGCGCTGTAGCGCTTTATCGAAGCGATGCTCTGAATGGTGTCTGATTTACTCGCAGCGCTGCAGCGCTTTAGTAAAGCATTAAAGCATATAAATATTCCGCTTTAACGCTTCATAACTAAATAAAGCAATGACGCATCCATGCGTTCTAACCTAACAAATTATGTTGCTTGTGTATGTTTTGGTTTATGCAAAAAATAAAGATGGCTTATAACGTTACGATTCGGAGACGAAGTCATTTCCCTTGCAGTAACGTAAGAAGAAAGGTTGAAGATATTACAAGGTAAGTTTTACATAAAAATTTAAGTGTTTTACTAATTAATTGTATAATTGAAGTGATACGAATTTATAAATTCTTATTCATGATGAAATTTATGTTTTGTTTCAGATGAAGCATACGCATTTGAATTTTTTGTTTCAAAGTAGATTAGAAAACCAAATTGAGGAAAAAGCAAGTGTTGCTCAAACAACAGATGTTTCGTCAATTCAGAACGAAGGTTAGTTGACCAATTTTTGTAATCAAATATTTGTTTGTAATAATAACTTAAAAAGTAGAATGTTCATGTTTTTACATATTTTTTATAGAATTTATTTGGAATGATAAGACTACATTACTACTCCTAGAAGAATACCAGAAAAGAAACGAGACATTTCGAAATCCTAAATCAAAAAAAAAAAGATTTATGGCGAGAAATTGTCACAGTGTTTCTAAGTTACAATTACAATATACATGAAGATATATTGGACAAAAAATTTAGAAATTTGTAACAAACTTTTATGGGTCCGTGAAGTTAGCAGCACATGAACGGCACAAATTTCGGGACCTGGTCCATTCGTTTGTGCTTCGTTTGTGCCGGTTTGTGCCGTAATCAGTTTTTCGGCAACACGAACCGTTCCCGAGTTATCGCGATTTTTAGATGTGCTGCTAACTTCACACCCGATTTTCGGCACAAATCTCGGGACCTGGTCCATTCGTTTGTGCTTCGTTTGTGCCGGTTTGTGCCGTAATCAGTTTTTCGGCAACACGAACCGTTCCCGAGTTATCGCGATTTTTAGATGTGCTGCTAACTTCACACCGATTTTCGGCACAAATCTCGGGACCTGGTCCATTCGTTTGTGCTTCGTTTGTGCCGGTTTGTGCCGTAATCAGTTTTTCGGCAACACGAACCGTTCCCGAGTTATCGCGATTTTTAGATGTGCTGCTAACTTCACACCCGATTTTCGGCACAAATCTCAGGACCTGGTCCATTCGTTTGTGCTTCGTTTGTGCCGGTTTGTGCCGTAATCAGTTTTTCGGCAACACGAACCGTTCCCGAGTTATCGCGATTTTTAGATGTGCTGCTAACTTCACACCCGATTTTCGGCACAAATCTCGGGACCTGGTCCATTCGTTTGTGCTTCGTTTGTGCCGGTTTGTGCCGTAATCAGTTTTTCGGCAACACGAACCGTTCCCGAGTTATCGCGATTTTTATATGTACTGCAAACTTCGCACCTGATTGATCGCACAAATCTTGGGACCTGATCTAACCGTTAATGTTCGTTTTTGCTAGTTTATGTCATTAAGTACCTAATTAATTTTTCAGCAATATTAACCCTTTTTGAGTTGTAATCGCTTGTTTTATTTAAATATTTCATTTCTTTTGTCCATTTACCGCCACACATGTTGTTTACCGTAAATGGGCAAACATGAACTTGTATTAGGGTTATTTATTCGTAAATGGCGATAAATCGTATATTAAAATTAAAGTTAAAATTAATTAAAGAAACTTTACATAGACGTTACCAATGATAAAAGATCGACGTTGTTGATGATGATTTATAAGTATTAATAGTCGAAGCGGCTACCTTCCCCATTAACACCGAAGGTATGAAGTATAAAGTAGGATAAGGACCTACCTATTATTGGAATTTTATTAAGTGTTACAAAAACATTTAACCAACGTATCCAACGTTCGCACCTCCCTACACTTCTAATTTGTTGTTGAACTGAAACTTGAATAAATTCAGGAATTAATTAAATTTTTAAATTCTTTTGTATAAGTAAAATTTATTTATCACTTTGGAGTCGCAGTTAGGTTAACGAAACTAAACTACTAACATGTACCCCTTGTTATTAAATTGACGTGTTTGAGCATATTTAATGTGTTATACTATGTTTGCGTAACAGAAACAGTAAAGCCACTTATTATTAAAAACTTACAATAATTAGGGAATTTCATGTTTAAGATGTCATATGTATAAAGATATTTTGCAGATATTTGATTATTCAATTCATTTTGAATTTGTTGCCATATATTAGCACTTGGCTTATTTATAAACGGCAAAAGCTCATCTCTATATTGAAGTAAAGCGCGAACTACGATGGTTTGTTCAATCGCTCCTTTTCTCGGCATCTTGAATCTAGCATAATATTAAACATAATAACTTTATTAACTTACTTTACTTTATACTTTTACTTTACTATACTTTATTAACTTTAATTCCTATTTACTATTAAAAAAATATTAAATATCCGGTATATCTGTAATAAGTGTGCAAAATGATACCACATATTTTTGGGACCAAAATGGTACGATATAACTTAATTTACTAAGGTATATTATGTTAAATATAGATATAAATATATACATAATATATACACCAAATATATGCACAAAATTATTTAATACATATACAAAAGTTTACGGTTTTAGATTTACCTATAGCTTCTACAAAATCATTTTTTTCTAAATTTTACGAAAACGGTTGATGATAGTTAAAATTTGGAACGTAGATGTTGTTCATTGCAGGTTATCCTTGAAAAAGAGTAAAAATTTGTTTCTTTATATAAGAAGTGTAGTTTTGAGAAGTGATAAGTGATTAGAAAATTTTCAAAAAGTTTTTAACCAGCGAGAAAATAACAAAAGGATTAATTCGTATTAAAGCCCATTAGAAAGCAAAACTTTTTTGTTTCTAAATACATTTTGGTATCTCTTAGTTTTAATAAAAAATAATAAAATGTCACTCGAGGCAGCACGTAAAACCAAAGCTTAATAAATAAATTGATTGTAGTTTGTATAAACTGAATAAAATTCACCGAAAAATGTAGTACCTGGCCATTTTCAACAAATGTTAAAATAATTTTTCTTATTATGTTATTTTGGTAGATAGATATTATAAATTTCGTTACATTATTATTTACAGTATTTTTTTTAAGTTATTTTTCGCTATTTATTTAATTAATAATTTAAAAACCTAACAATTAACAACTAGTGTGTTACCATTAGTGGGTTTAAAAAAAAAGTTAATTAGATTTTTTATACAAATAAAGAAATTTTTGTTACCTTGTGAGAATAACTCGTAAAATATCTATGTGCCAAATTTCAACTTCCTATCATCAACTGTTTTCGTTTAAGTACATAATTAAAAAAAAGAAATTTCTAAATTGATCTTTGGGCCGTTATAACTCCGAAACCATAAACATTTATATGTAGGTCAATTATGTTAAATATCCATTTTGGTCCCAAAAATATATATACACTCTATATTAAAATTAATTTAACAAAATTAACTATTAACAAAAATTAATTTAAAAAAAACAGAAACCCGCTAATAGTTACATGATAATAAAAAAAATCATAATAGGAATTAGAATAATGTGGGGCGTGAGTGTACTATTAATGTTGAAACGGCTCTATTTTCCGTATAAGAACAAATAAAAGATTTTTCACATACAACCCAACTCCGATTAATAATTAATTTTCATATTTATTAGATACAAATAAAAATATCTAAAATAGGTATTTTAAAAGTTTATGACTTACCGATATTAAATTCGTAGGTTCTATGCACAAGATTCAAATTAAACGCTTACAAGACACCAAAAAAAGTTGTTAAAACTGCAATGATGTTCGAACGTAAACTAATTCTAATACTATAAGTCCAGCATATTTATTTAAGTTTTTGACCATAAAAGGGCACTAAAATAGACCAAATCGGCAGGTACAAGAGGTAAAGCTCAGATTTTCTCAACATGTTGAAATAATAAATTCTTAACATCTGCAAAAATTGTATTCTCTAAAATAAGGGATAAAAGCAAGTAACCACAAATTAAGCAATAAAACTGTTTTTCAAATGCAGTATACTATGTAGTAATATTTCATACTTCTTTAAAATCACGTTCCGTTTTGCCGTCAAAAGAACGAATATGTCCAATTGCTTTACTATTGCAATAAATAGATATTAGCATGCAATAAACATCACCTTAAACATAAAGAAGTAATGAAGTAAAACCAACAATAAAAGTAGTTTTAATGCACCTGCCTACCCGATGGGAACGAATTTTTTGCAATGGATAACTGATGGCGCCTATACGAACTTAATTCCTTCTTGCAAATACATCACGTTCCAAAATGAGCAATAAAAATATCAATGCTAAATAAGTTTTTAAAAGAACTTATTTTCAAATACTTAACATCTTTTTCCTGCCCACGGTCACATTTGTACCGTAACAAGTATCTACACATTTAATCCCTTTAAAATTCCCATAACTACTTCAGCAAAAATACAATAAGTTTAAAACAGATTTTCTCAACATTGCGATGTTAAAATAATTAACCCATAAAGTTTGCAAAATCTGGATTTCTGGGAATATTTCTGATGTTTTCATCAATTGCTGTTAGTGTTAATAAATAAATAGAACACATACTGTAAAACATAGATTCAGGAGTAAGTACATATGGTAATATAATTTTTTTAATGAATGGAACAATGTAGATAGAGGTAATCCATCGAAAACGAACATGTTTCGGGTACGTGAATTATTATTATTTTTTAAACGCTCAAGCACGTCAATTTAATAACAAGGGGTTCATGTTAGTAGTTTAGTTTCGTTAACCTAACTGCGACTCCAAAGTGATAAATAAATTTTACTTATACAAAGAATTTAAAAATTTAAGTAATTCCTGAATTTATTCAAGTTTCAGTTCAACAACAAATTAGAAGTGTAGGGAGGTGCGAACGTTGGATACGTTGGTTAAATGTTTTTGTAACACTTAATAAAATTCCAATAATAGGTAGGTCCTTATCCTACTTTATACTTCATACCTTCGGTGTTAATGGGGAAGGTAGCCGCTTCGACTATTAATACTTATAAATCATCATCAACAACGTCGATCTTTTATCATCGGTAAAGTCTATGTAAAGTTTCTTTAATTAATTTTAACTTTAATTTTAATATACGATTTATCGCCATTTACGAATAAATAACCCTAATACAAGTTCATGTTTGCCCATTTACGGTAAACAACATGTGTGGCGGTAAATGAACAAAAGAAATGAAATATTTAAATAAAACAAGCGATTACAACTCAAAAAGGGTTAATATTGCTGAAAAATTAATTAGGTACTTAATGACATAAACTAGCAAAAACGAACATTAACGGTTAGATCAGGTCCCAAGATTTGTGCGATCAATCAGGTGCGAAGTTTGCAGTACATATAAAAATCGCGATAACTCGGGAACGGTTCGTGTTGCCGAAAAACTGATTACGGCACAAATCGACACAAACGAAGCACAAACGAATGGACCAGGTCCGAGATTTGTGCCGAAAATCGGTGTTAAGTTAGCAGCACATCTAAAAATCGCGATAACTCGGGAACGGTTCGTGTTGCCGAAAAACTGATTAGGGCACAAATCGGCACAAACGAAGCACAAACGAATGGACCAGGTCCCAAGATTTGTGCCGAAAATCGGGTGTGAAGTTAGCAGCACATCTAAAAATCGCGATAACTCGGGAACGGTTCGTGTTGCCGAAAAACTGATTACGGCACAAACCGGCACAAACGAAGCACAAACGAATGGACCAGGTCCCGAGATTTGTGCCGAAAATCGGGTGTGAAGTTAGCAGCACATCTAAAAATCGCGATAACTCGGGAACGATTCGTGTTGCCGAAAAACTGATTACGGCACAAATCGGCACAAACGAAGCACAAACGAATGGACCAGGTCCCGAAATTTGTGCCGTTCATGTGCTGCTAACTTCACGGACCTAACTTTTATGAGGATTAAAGACAAGCAAAATACAAAACAAAGAAGTGGTGAAGGGAACATTACTTGGAAATACTACGAAATTATGTCTGAAATATTCCAAAAGGATTGTACTGTAAACATAGACATCAAACCGTTAGAGTCTGTTTTGCCAGTCTTTAAAAAGCATCAATTGTCTGCATATTCCAGCAATAGTTCTAGCAGTAGTATTATCTACCCAACATCTCAAGACGGTATCACTTTGCAAGACTTGCCGACTTTGGTTAACCCTGGTACATCCCAAACATCAAATCTTACAATATCTAATGAAAGACAGATCGAACAAGAGCAGAATTCAGAAAAACAAAGATCAACAAAACGAGCAAGTTCAAGGAACAATTTGTTTCGCTACAGACAAGATCAAATAAAATTGGAAAAAGAAAGAATTAAGGCAATCATTACATTAACCGAATCAGTGGATACCAGTAACAATAAAACAAAAGAAATGGTAGAAATCCAGAAACGGCGGAATGGAATGTTGGAGTGGTTGATGCAGCCAAATTTAAATAACTAATGATAAGTTGATTATATTTTTATGTATTATGTTTGCAATATGCGTTTATAAAATACTAATTTAAAATAAAATTGTATTTCATACTAAATTGTTCATAATCACATCCCTTTTTCTTCCTCCCAAGACATGTCGCCTTCTTTCGTGTACGTTAATATGAGCCATTTTCTTCTTCTTCGGCAATATCCACCACTTCAGTATCATCATCTCCGTCTTGACTTAATATAAAATTGTGTAATACACAACATGAAGTAATTACTCTATTTAATAGTTCCATGTTGCTCATGTCGAGATATTTTAATTTCCGCCATTTGCCTTTAAGCAAACCAAATGCTCTTTCAATAATTGCACGTATGCTGCTGAATCTGGTATTGTATGTAATTTGTCTATTTGTTAAATGACCAGTATTTCTGAATGGAGTTAGAAGTTCTTGCAAAAGAGGATAAGCACAATCTCCAATAATATGTTACTCAGGTCTAATAAGAGAATTATTTTCATTTATAATGCGTTGATATAATGAACTTCTTCTAAAAACACGTGCATCATGCATCCTTCCAGGATGACCCACGTTTATGTTTATAAATTTCTTATTTGCATCACAAACAGCCTGTAGAATTACTGAATGTGATTGGTGTCTATTATAATAATCCACTGCATTTCCAAAAGGTCGTTTTATAAATATGTGAGTACCATCAATAGCTCCGATTACATTTGAAATGCCTTGAGATCGTTCTTGGAATATCTGAAATAAATAAAAACATATCTGTAAGAGTAATTTCAACATACAGGACAAAATTTTCATATTTAAAATATGATGTGTACATAAAATACAAATATTTTCTTATCGTTGCATTTTCTTGGCATTGGGCTATTTAATAAAATCAGGTACCATTAAGCAAATCGCGTTAAGAATTTCAGTAAATATATAATGACCACTACTTTGGCCTATTCCAAAACGATCACTACATGCCAAAAATGTTTCTGGTTTAGCTAACGTCCAAATTGTAAATAAAACTTTCTTTTCTAATTTTATTTGAGGTTCTCTTCTTGGTGGAAGAATATTGCCGATGGTATTAATCAGAATCTACAATAATAGCATAACAATAAGTTATATTAAACTGATTGGAGCCAATAAAATGTTTATACCTCTAAAAGACTCCTCGACATTCTAAAATGATTTTTGAATTCATCTGGAATATACAAAGGAATAGTTTGCTCGACATAATCTTCGTTTCTTACAGACTCTCCTTGATGAATTACTGGTAGGTCAATTGGTATTGCTAAAGTTTCCACTGCACGAACAAGAAGATGATTGTTTTGAACTACATTTAAATCATCATCCGCAACTTATTCATTTCTTTTTACAAAATTAAGTTATATAAATATTGTAGATAAACACATGTGTAACTTATTTATAGGTTACCAAAAACAAACAAAATTGCCAACCTAAGAATTAAAAGCTGAAAAATAACTAGTACCAAAAATATTTATTCAGGCAAGATAAAGCGTTACATCGTTTCGACGCTACAATTCCCTGAATGCGACCATTCTATAGGATGGCCATGTCAGAGCGCTTTAATTCGTTGGCCTTCGCCAGCCCTCCCTGGGAGTAATGATGAAATCTAATAGGGGCTCTCCCTCCGAAGTGGCGAGAGCTTTCTTTCTGTCGGGAGGAGGAATTTTAGCCGGTAAAACTCCGGCACTAATCTAAGAGGCAATCTTTTGAAGATTTCCCCTCCTACGCCGAATAAAAAGGAAAAGATGAAATGAGTTTAGACTAGTGCAGATGAAGTAAGCTAAGATTAGTGTAGGTGAGGTGCGCGTCTTTTGTCGTTGTAACTACAATTAGATGCGGTAAAGCTCCCATTATCCGAACCAATATGAACTTAAATTAGTTCGTAAAACGACAATTTCACACCAAAAAAAAAACTGTTTAAAAAGTAATCGAGGTCTTGCAGTATAATGAAAATAAAACTTTTATAACGCACAAAAATCGCAATGAAACTGTCGAAACGATAAACAAACGAAATGATTTCGTTAATTTTCAACTAACATTAATCGATTGAATTATTTTAAACTCGCTCCAATCGCGCCGAGCATCATTTATTTGCATAAACCTAAACGACTTCTAAATCTGAGAAATGCAATAAAAACGGCAGTAAACCTTCCGGCTAGTTATACAAACTTTTAATAAAAGTTCAAATTGCGATTTGAAATTCAGATCAGTAGTCTAGTCAAGTTTGTCCGTGCCTTATTTTCCCCCCACGACGAACTTATCGTCGAAACGCTTCCGTTTTCCTTTATCGCGTTCGTTTGTGCGGTCGCGGAAAAATGATGGAGCATCTCGACGTGCACGCCGATTATTCGATACGGGTGCGATTCTTATCTTTGATAGATTTTGTAATAGCTTATGGAAAATAAAGGATCTTCGTTTATGGCAGGTGGAGCATTAAAATGGAATTGTAATTACGGGGTGTCGATAGATTATAAACGACACGAAAAATGGCGGGTAATTAACTATTTGTCCGGAGTAAACGTAATTATTTTTAGCCCTTCGTTTGTTGAAACTTTGCAAATACGTATATGGATACAAAAAAAACACAAAACGCAAAAGTGAACGTTATGGGATTACATAAGTCGATGACTGTTGAATTAAAAAAAACCTCGCGCACACTACATACTAAATGCCTTTGAAATTCCAGTTCTACGTTGGTACGGCCTTGTCTTACATGTACTTCTTGAATTCTAAGAAGTTAATTATTCCATTGTTTCGAAGCTTTTACTCGTGCACATCATCTCGCGCGATTTGTATTGACGGTTTTTAATGCATAAGATCGCGCCCAAACGCCTAATTTGTTTATTTTTGTTGTAAACGGCGTAAAGTAATCGGTGCCGGTCGATAATTATCGTTGATTGTTGAAAGTTGTGCGGGTAAGAAAGCATTTTATTTTCGGCATTTGTTCAATTGTGAAAGTTATTACAAAGCCGTCAATCAAACGATTAGTTAATTATAGGTAAATGGTTTCTCTTAACGGTGCAGTACCGTGTAGTATGTGGACGTCTAAACTTTCAACGTGTATCATTAAATTAAATTAAGCAGCCTTGAATAAATTGACTTGACATTAAATTTATAGGTTTTAATAACGATAATTTCCGTGCGCGTTCGTGCAAAAATTGTAGGTAAAAATTTTCGCACAAATTAAATGTACGTAATTATTGCGCGTCGACAACGTATTTTCTCCGCGCACGATAAAACGATCGATCGACAAGCGATTCAGTTAAAAGGAAAAAAAATTGATCGAGGGCCAGTTGCATGTGCAACTAACTGGCCGAACCTCAGTCGATGGCCACGTAAATAATTGTTTAGACGATCATTTCTATGGTGATTGACTGACGATCGGCTGTTATGCACTTTATCTATCGAGTAATGACCGCCCGAGATAACTTGGCATAATAGATTTGTAACTATCGAAATGCCTATCTTCATAATTCAGTCGCCCAAACAAATTATGAATTACTCGGGACATTACATTAGACACAGATAGTACTACTGTCCCTTATCTCGATGAATGTTTTGGCATTGTTATTCGTGCAGTCAACTTAACGTACAATTCACACACAACAACGTTTTATTTTCATAGAAAATAGAGCTATTGCGACCTGTCTTTTGATTTTTCTACGATCTCCGAAAATATAGGTCGTTCACTTTGAGTCGGTCAATCGATTTCTTGCGGACACGATTCCGGTCGCAATTTCGATCGTAGGAGGCCGAAATTTGGACAGCGTATTGTCTTTACGAAAACGAACGACGGGTTCGTTAACTAGCCGAATCGACCGAGTCGTTACGAAACGGCGGCCGTTCAAAAAACAAAATTAAAAAAATTCTAATCTCCGTTATTACTCATCGGATCGGTAATGCGAAATATGTTTTGGAATCGGCATAAAATTCTCACCGATCATGTTCCTTTATAGTTTTCGATGGAATGCGCCGTTTTCGAGATAATCGAGGAGAATTGTATGTGCGCTCGAATCGATTTCTTGCGGACACGATTCCGGTCGCAATTTCGATCGTAGGAGACCGAAATTTGGACAGCGTATTGTATTTACGAAAACGAAGGGCGAGTTCGTTAACCAGCCGAATCGACCGAACCGTTTCAAAATGGTGGCCGTTCAAAAATTAAAAAAATTCGAATCTCCGTTATTACTCGTCAGTTCGGTAATGTGAAATATTGTTTTGGAATTACCATAACGTTCTCCACCGATCATGCCCCTTTATAATTTTCGATAGAGTGCGTCGTTTTCGAGATAATCGAGGAGAATCGTATGTGCGCTCGACTACTGCCAGGCGAGTCGTGCAATTCGCCCAATAAAGCGAAAAAATAATAGCGAAAACCACGACAACGTCCTGTCATTTTTGAATCTAACAGTAAGTCATGTAGGAAGTGACCGGCTAACAAAATTTTCGTGAAAAAGCTTTCGTTTTCTTAAAAAAAAAATAACAATAATATGTGAAAAATACAGCCCGATTTCGAAATGAGTTTGGACGGACAGTCGTTGACCGGAGTGAAAAGACGCATCGGCAAGTCCCAGCTGACGACCGAGCTTTACAGGATTGCCAGGGAGGAAAAGGCGGAGATGCGGATGCATAACATGTCCAAACAGCAATTCAAATCGAAATATTCGAGATTAGATTATTATATGGGGATAGTTCAAGATGTGAGTAGATGTTAAAGTAATATTTTATATACATATGTTATGAGTGAGATGGCGATTTTTCGATCGGATGCATCAAAAGTTAAAAAAACGCAAGTCTAAATTGATTATTGAACTGAAAGTCAACAGGGCGTTTTTTTTACAGCGTTAACGTCAAAATAATGTCAAAAGTATGTCGGTTGTGTTTATGGTTGTGTGTTGACAAATGTTCACAGTCGTCATGGTAATGCCAACCTTACTTTTAACCGACGCGACGCGCGACGTCTGTGCTGATTACTGTCAGTTGACACTTATATCAGGTCTGTGCAAACGCATAAAACTGTAATAACCTGACTACCTTAAAGAAGTGATAGATGTCGCTCGCGCCAGGAAGTAATGATAACTGTGATGTATATTTGTTCCCAATGCGAGCGCCTCTAGTTGTAACTTTGAGTCGATTGCACGTACCCGATAAATTTGTCAACCGACACGAATCGACGCTTTTAACATTTCAAAAACAATTGTTTCGTTGTATAGTCTTGGCGAATATAACACGTTGTCCGGTTTTTGTTCGATAAGCGACGTTCAGAGCGCTCGTGGAAGTTGACTTTAGGGAAAATTGGCGGCCGCGTCCCACTCGCGCAAATTTCCGTCACGACAATGCGGGTCGCGAAGGTAAAACATTAAAAAAAAAATCGGATCACTCGTTGCCTATTACACTTGTCAAGGTGATTGTGAGTCATTTAAACAACGCCACGCGTTTTTCTCGAAAACGGTTAGAGATTGATCACCATTAGCTGTTATACAAATTGTAGAGTATGAGGGTGGCCCTCCGATGGCGAATGCGAATGACCTTGAAACCCATCGGTTTTGGAGCTATGGACTTAAGCTACCCTTTTTTTTTCAATTGGATGCGATATTTTTGTGATCATAAAAAATTTTCTTTTAATTTTAAAATCCAATCATTCAAAAAATTCTCACTTCCGAAACTAAATTTTCATTTCGACTCGTGTCTTCGCGAAGTGGGTTGCAATTAAAACTGCCGCGACAAAATAGCACGCGAAAAGCCCATTAATTATTAATTAAACGATTAATTATTTCGAAAAATACCTCTAAGTAAAAACGTTTTGTTGTTTTACGAACAATCGTTTGGGCTTCACACGAACATGCCCCCGTTCAATTTGAAAAAAAGCGCGATTTAGTCTCGTAACTTTAAAAACCAATTGGTTTCAAGGACACTCAAGGTCGCAATCGGACGGCCACTTTCACACACTGCAATTTTTCTAACGAATAATTTCCACGTGTCCACTAACCGTTTTTCCCGGAAAAGCGCGTGGCGTTTTTTAAACGACCCGGCCTGCACGCTAAAGCCCGACGACGACGCAACGATATTTTTAAATTTTTATTCACAAATTAAATTTAAAAATTAAAAGAAAACGAAACATCGTAAAACTCCGAGAAATAAAACGGAAACGGCTTAACAAACCTACTTGAAAATCGTTTCTGCTTGCGACCATTAAGTTCGCGTCCGTAAATCTTAATGCAACACTTAAAAACCGTTTGATGCCGCTGCAACAACAAAATTTATTATCGAAGATTTATAAATAAACGCGTCGTTTAAGTGTTGTACAATCAAAAATTAATTTCGCATCGTAATCTAGATGTAAATAGAATTTTATGTAATCGTCGCTTTCGAACCAAACCGCACGTGCTGTTTACGCGCGAAATTTATTGACGTTTGGACGACCGTCATGGATGCGACGACGGCGATTTCTTTTTTACGCGACGCGGAAATTGCCAGAAAAAAAAATGACAACGTTCGGCCTTAGGACGGTCACGAGTCGAATTTAGACTCGTGCGAATTTTCGCGTTTCCGAGTGTACTTCTGGCGTTGTTTTACGTTCTTCGTTGCTCTTGATTTGTTCGTATTAAAAAAAAATCAAACTGTATTACCTGTTAAGGCGAGCGTATGCCGGGCCGCAGCGGGTCGCATCGCAGCGCGAAACTTCGCAACCAATCGCTGGGATAAATGAGTCGATTGGTTGCGGAGTTTTGCACTGCGACGCGGCTCGCTGCGCCCCGACCTGATGTACGCTTACCTTAATCGACAGCAAAATTTTAAACGTAAGAGGGATTTTTTTTAGTCAAACCTGACGTCATATGATTGTGAGCGCTAAAAGCGCACGTCTACGATATTAACGTTAATCTCGAAATGCAATGTAATTTTACCTTTTTTGCAAAACGAATCTTTTTCGGAAATTTCTAACGATTCTTTTTGCGAAAAAAGATGAAATCATAACGCACTTTGAGGTTAACGTCAAGTTCAAGCGAAAAAAATGTCCCTCTAACAATACATGCCGATGGTTCTTCGGTAACGACCACCCCGTACACGACGAAACGTCAACGTTTCGATGCTTCGCTTTCCGTTTTCGGTCCGTACGAAAATAAATGTGCGTCGCATTCCCGAATACAATGGAAGCGTATACCAAATTATTAAACAAACACTGAAATAAGACGACATCATAATAAGAAACCGAAAACATTTCGAAAGCCTCCATCTGATCTGTCAGATTATGTGTTCTGATCTTCTTTTGTTCGCCTGACAGCGTCTTAGTAGACGTTATCAATATTTACACCGACATTCCAAGGTGATTTTTGAAATACAAGACAATTTAATATACAAAATCAGTTTTGATTTTATGTAGGTATGCGTACGCGTACCTTTTTTTTTCTTTGTTTCCTTTGAAATTATGCCTTTAGAGAATTGCGAATTAATTATGCGCCTCTTTGATTGAACAGGCTTCCAACGTGAGGATGTACGAAACGCACAATCCGGGATTCTGTTATCACAGGAATGGGAAGGCGAAGACGCACCAAACTTCCTCGTCTCCATCGGTTGATTACGAAGTAAGTCGTTTCGGAGATAAATACAAGTAATACTTAAAAACGACAAATTATAAAATAAACTTCATGTTCGTTTATAAATTCATAAAATCGCGTACGGTTCGGAGCGAACTAATTTAGATAAGCAAAATCAATCGGATTTGGATCTGGCGAACGAGACGGCCACACGGCACAAGACCACCTCGTCCGATTCATTTACTGCCCATCAAAACCTAACCTAAGCTCACGTCGTCCGCGCTGACCTTTTCATTACCCTTTATAATAATAATCGGCGATAAAATGTCCGAGGGTTTGTTTACGTGTTCTATCGATAAATGCCCTTAACGACGAGGCTTGAAACAATGTTGTAGTACTCGATAAGAGATGTATGGTTGTATTTTTAGAACCCGTAAGGCCCTTTATCGGAAGATTGGAAAGGATCGGCCCTAAGTAGAACAATTTTTAAGTGTTTTTGAATCAAAAACAAACGTGGTGACAATTCATTTTTCTCGTTGTCTTTCATAAACGCGCATGCGAATATACGGGGTGTTTCTAAAATATTTTACCAAATTTTAAAGGGTGCCAACGTGGGTCCGGAAATGCCGCATTTAAGTGCCGGAGGGCGCTGTTTAAGGCAAACGGGAGCGCTTGAACCGACTTATTAGGCCTTCCGTCGCCGTTTTTTGGCCCGAGAATGACCTGGCGAAGTACAAGATGGAACGCCCCGTATTTTCTTCCCATAATTGTAACATAAAAATATGAGTTTTCCGTAGGACATTCGCGCGATGCTCTTCACAAACGGAGAAATCGACATCGAAAAGGTCTTGTGCCTTCATTTACTGACGGCGCACCGGACGGAGACCTTAACGCCGCCAATAAACTATCACAGAGCCATAACGTTTTTGACCAAAGAACAATCGCCCTTGGAAAGGCTAATTGAGCGCTCGAAGAAGCGTCGAAAAGAAAACTCCCTAACCAAACTCTTGCCCACTTACGTGCTAGGTTCGTATTCTTCGATTTCTAACTTGCGTTTTTTTTTTAGTAAAAGTTCCGATCCCGCGGTCCCGTAATAAAATAATTACCGTACAGATAATCAGTTCGGTGTGACACACGTTTCGGTTAACAGTTTTGTTTCGAGTTGTTCGACGGGACCTTAAATGAGGCGTAAAACGATTAGTGTTTATCGTACGCTACACTCGTGCATTTAACGGAGAAAACTGTCGTGCCTTATCTTATCCACATTACGTGATTGATGTGGAATTGTGGAAAAACGCGTTTTTAAACAATTTTAAGATTCTTCGGTTCTTCAACCCGAGACGGCGAGATAAAACAATGCTTGTTTTGATAATTGCCGCGCGAGTTCCTGTAATTCTTGCGAGATGAAACACGGACGTTCCATTTAAAGATTCCTTAAAGCGCCCTTCATTTCAGATTTAAATCCGAACGAGCAGCGGAAAAATGCGGACGACGACAATCTGATCAGGGACGGACGACTGGCCGAACGGGTTATCATTAACGACAAAATCGTTCAGCTGATACAGACCGTTTTGGAGGCGTTGCAAAGTTCGAATCCGGAAAAAATGAACGAGCTACTCGACATGGCGAAGAACGAGGATCTCCTGAAGAAGATCGTCGTGAAGCCGGAAATTCAGAATTTCCTAAAGGACCTGGAACGTCAGCTGATCGTGTCGAGGTGATTTTTCCGACACGTTCTCGTTTAGGTAATTTACGGACGTTCGAGACACTTATCGGCGTTCAATTGTTTTTTTAGTTGCGAGTCGTTTCGTTTGTCGCAACCGTTCAAAGAACGTCCGGTCGCGCTCAGGACGTCGTCGCGCAACCTCGAAAATTTGGTGAGGCACATCAGAAGGGACGTGTTGCAGTCGCACGTGCATAGCACGTGGAAAACGATGTACAATCGATCTCGCGAAGAAACGACAAAGGACGTAACCTTCTTGGACGACGGCAAGGGGCCGTCCGAGTCGTCGACGCGCGAAATGGGTCCCAAAAGTTCAAATCGCGACTGCAACGAATACAACTTGGACGTCTCGAGCGCCAACAATCCCGAAATCAGAAAAGCGAAAAACGAATTCGAGAGCACGTCCTTCGCCAAATACAACGAACACTTGCTGCGAGACGCTGGATTGTACGCGTCGATAAACGTTAAAGCTCTATCCGGAAAATCGAGGTAATCACGCATGTGCTAATCTAGAATAATAGCGGAAATCGACGGATTATTTGTAAAAAAAAAACGACCTCATGCTCGTTATCTTTTATTCACGCTAACGTTAGCGCGAGTTTACTTTTTAAACTAACACTCTTGTGTAAATAACTAATTACCGTCGAACCGGACGCAACGTCACAATGCAAGGCACTCGATTCGAATTATTAGTTAATCGATTTACGATTAAATTACCCCCCCCCCGGTTTGTATGACAATCACATTTCGCCAAATTGGTTACGGCATTAAATCGTTGAGCGTTTTCAAACGAGGAACTATTCAGGAAAAGGTATTGAAGAGCAATTATGGAACGATTGTAATTTCACTTCGTTATATAACACGCGATCATCTTACGTTAGCGAACAAACAATCTTTACGATCGGTTAACTAATAATATTATTTTCTTTGCGACAAGCTTGCGTGAAATTATAATTTATTTCGTAATCGTATTAATTTTTTTGCCCGAACCGTCGGGTTTCAGTTTGCGAGTTTGCGTACAGTGGTGGTCGTAATTAATGTCAAAAATTAAAATATAAGTGCTTATGCTAATATAGTACCAACCCTACACAACAAAAGATGTCCAGAATGATACGTTGTATGTTATTGGTCGCATTCAGGGAATTGTAGCGTCGAAACGCTGCAGCGCTGTAACGCTTTATCTTGCCTGAATAAACATTTTTGGTACTAGTTATTTTTCAGCTTTTAATTCTTAGGTTTGCAATTTTGTTTGTAAAACACTTAAATTTTTATGTAAAACTTACCTTGTAATATCTTCAACCTTTCTTCTTACGTTACTGCAAGGGAAATGACTTCGCCTTCGAATTGTAACGTTATAAGCCATCTTTATTTTTTGCATAAACCAAAACATACACAAGCAACATAATTTGTTAGGTTAGAACGCACGGATGCGTCATTGCTTTATTTAGTTATAAAGCGTTAAAGCGGAATATTTATATGCTTTAATGCTTTACTAAAGCGCTGCAGCACTGCGAGTAAAGCAGACACCATTCTGAGCATCGCTTCGATAAAGCGCTACAGCGCTACATTCCCTGAATGTGACCATTGTGCCTACATTTATTTGATTTTAGGGCCTAATGCAAATTTTTATTGTTATACAACATTTAGGAACAATCACGTTATGCGTTTAGAAAACTTATATTGATCAAAATAAGGGGGGATTTTGAACATTTACCAAATTAAATTAGATTTTTGTTTTCATTTGTTTGCGTGTTTCGGTAATTCCTTTTGTTTTTATAAAAGAAATTATTTTATTAATAAATAGGCGTACTTGCCAATTTTGAGGCTACTAGACGATATCGTTAACGTATACGACATTTTTCAATTCGAATCGTGTTTTTTTTTAAATTAAATTTTAATTAATAAATTGGGTAAAATTAGGCGTGAAAGCGTCGATTTTTATTTTGTGAACTGATATTCTGTAGGTTTTGGTTTTTCAAAATCCAAAAAGCGCTAAACGATTTCTTCAAAAAATTCATCCTTATAGTTCATCGGCCGAAAATGAAATGAAATAACAATTAACCACTTAATGCACTCGCCCGAATTAAGTCGGGTTTAAGAAGACGATTTTTTTCCGCGTGCCCGAGTTAACTAGTGAGACTTGCGGTTGTGGTTTTCTATATACGAGGTCTGACCAATAAGCAATGAGACTAAGTCCATAAAATACGTATATTTAAAAATTAAGGTACATCGATGTGATCCCCTTCAAAATACTCCCCTCCCACAACTACATACTGGTTCCAACGTTTCTTCCAGCTTTCGTAACATTTCTGGAAGGCTTCGACTGGAATGTCCTGGAGTACCCTCGTCACGGCTGTCTAGACGTCAGTTATGGATTCGAAATGCGTTCCTTTCACGGCCAATTTTGTTTGGGGGAACAAGAAGAAGTCACAGGGTGACGTATCCGGCGAATAGCAACACTGCGATGTTTTTAGAGGTCAAAAACTGCGACACGCTGAAGGCACGATGGATGGCATGGAGCATTGTCATGATGAAGGATCCACGTTTTGGCAATCTCTGGACGGACTCTAATGACTCGTTTTTGCAGCCGATCGAGTACTTTCAGGTAGATATGTTGGTTGACGGTCTGCCCAGGTGCTACAAACTCTTTGTGCACGATTCCTTTGCTGTCAAAGAAGCAAATCATCATCGTTTTCACTTTTGATTTGCTCATTCTCGCCTTCTTCGGTCTGGCTGCACCAGGAGACAGCCACTGTTGACTTTGCTGTTTTGTTTCGGGATCGTACTGAAAGTACCAACTTTCATCACACGATCGAGAAGAGTTGGATCAGCTTCAACCTGTTGCAGACACTCCTGTGAAATGGACATTCGCTCGTGTTTTTGCTCCGCCGAAAGGTTCTTCGGTACCATCTTTGCACACAGCTTTTTCATGGACAAATCATCGGTTAACATTTTTCTGACGGTTTCTCGTTTCAAATTAAGTTCATCAGCCAACATTCAAATGGTTAGCTGCCGATCTTGATGCACGAGAGTGCGTGCGCACACGCTGAACATTGTTGTCAGTTCGAGCTTCAACCGGCCTCCCACTTCGCGGTTCATCCCCGACGCTCTCACGACCATTTTTAAAATCTTTATGCCATCGAAACACCTGAGCACGACTCGGGGCTTCATCACCGAACACTTTGACCAATTTACCGTACGTTTCCGTAACAGAATCGCCGAGTTTAACGCAAAATTACGTCGTTCCATATTCGTGACATGCCTTACAAACACGTTGTCGAAAACACCACACAGCTGGAGAACTAACGAACGTACAAAAGTCGCGAGCACATGTATCGATAGAGGAGCGATGGGAGATTAACCGACCGAAGTTTCAGGTTCGCAGTGTTATCACAAGCGCAGCTAAAAAATCAGTCTCATTACTTATTGGTCAGACCTCGTAGATACAACCAAATATACGCGTTAGACAGTGTTGTGCTTATTTCCTCTCATCCGAAAAAAGTTGCCAGCAACGATTCCCATATTTTTTTTACGTTTGCGCTTGCGCATTTTGTGTCCGCTATTGCCTCGTGATTGTCAGCTAATTCTGTGCATGTCACCTCTTTCTTGTGCAATCGCGCATTACTTTAGGTCGTTTATATTGTTTAACACTTATTTGTTTTTATTACCGAACATGGAAAGTGATCACGACTTGCTATTTAGTTCAGAAGATGAAGCCTTAGAATACAGTGGCAGTGATTCAGAGATCGATGCTATATCAGAGGAACAAAGTAGTGATGATGACACTTTTACTTTAGCTCGGCAATGGTTTCGAGTACAACAAGATGCTTCTCCACCTCCACCATTCATTCGCCTTCACAGAAGCTCCTGGTATAAAAAACTGTGACGTTAGCGATTATAGTTGCCTAAATTTTTTCGAGCTTTTTTTTGATGAACAATTGATACAATATATTGAATGAGACAAATAGATATGCAAAAAGTTATGTGCGAGGCAAATAAAAGACTTCTTGGTATATCACAAATCCAAATGAAATTGAAGTATTTGTAAATATTGCACTAGAAAACCACAATACCGTCTTTATTGGACAAAAAATCCATTATTATATACATCATTTTTTGGGTAGTGTATGACTGGGAAACGCTTCGAGACGATAAAAAAATTCCTAGATTTTTCAAACAATGATGAATTTGATTCAGCAAATCGCTCTTGCCCAAAACTCAACAAAATTTGGCCGATTTATGAAGATTTAAATAGAAAATTCGGCGATGTCGAAATTTCACCAGAGAAATTTGTGACTATTGACGAAAGTTTATTATTATATAAAGGTCATCTGGGATAGATACAATACATTCCACTCAAAAGAGCCAAATTCGGCATAAAAACGTATTTATTATGTGAATCAAAAGTAGGTATACCTATAAATTTTATAATCTATACTGGTAAGAATACCGTTCTCGACAGAGAATTTGAAGATCTTCCAATGTCGTCGCAACTGGTGATGATTATGATGAGACCGTTGTTGAATAAAGGATATTGTTTGACGATGGATAATTTTTATAACTCCCGGACTAGCTGATCTATTGACAAAAAATAAGACTGATGTTTATGGAACATTACGTGTATCACGAAAAGAAGTACCCAGTGAATTGAAGAGTAAAACATTGAAAATTGGAGAAACAATTGCTTTTCAGAGAGGAAAAGTGTGTGTAATGAAATGTAAAGATATCTCTGTTATCTCTACCATTCACAGTCCATCAATGGTGGATGTAGAGATCTGCAAAGGAACAATAAAAAAACCGCAACTTGTGTTGGATTATAGTCACACCATGTCGATCAACACCTGTCTTCGTATATTGTACCTAGAAAAAGGGGTAAAAAATATTATAAAAAGATTTTCTTTCATCTCTTAGATCTGGCAATGTGGAACGCTTTCGTGCTTTACCAAAAATCTGGCGGTGAAATGGATTCACTTAATTTTTGTCTCGAAGTAATTGAACTCTCCATTGAAACGTATAAAACTACCAGCATTTCAAGAAGTGGACGTCCATTAAACGTCCCAACACCACCGAAATTATCAGCAAGACATTTTCCATCATTTGTGCCACCGACAGCAAAGAGAAAAAATCTCAATCGACAGTGTTACCTCTGCTCAAGAAAGAAGAATGAAAACAATAAAAGGGTTCGCAAAGAAACAAGATATATGTGTGCTGAATGTGACATTCCTCTTTGTGTAATTTTTTTGTTTTAAAATTTACCATAACGTCGTGACTAAAAGTTTATTTACACTATTTTTTTGATTCTTTTCAAGCTTTTCTTTGTTGCCCGACTTAACTCGGTTAAGCGAAGTAGGTGCAATTATTGTTATACCTTATTGTTTTTTTTGCATAAAACAACATTTTTTTGTGGTTTTTTTTCAAGATTTGTTAATGTTCTTTTGTATTTTAAGAAAATTGGTGGAAAAATGACCGCTTTTGAATTTTTAATTGGTGCATTAAGTGGTTAAGAAATAAACGAAAATGTAGTGGGCGCGTAGAAAACTAAAATATTCTGTGTTCAATTGTCGGCTGATACTTTAACGAGCGAATTAAGGCGCGGTCCATTTTCGAAAAGTGTCATAATCGATGGCCAATTCTCGAATACTCGAGAACGTTCTGCAGATGAATCACTCTTCGGATATTTTTAGCTACAAACTTGCATAAATAGCCGGTAACGCTTCAGTTACACAGCTGACCATTTTAACCGACTCGGTCGTCGAGTGGTTAGGAGACTAACCTCTCGCCTGACAGGTCCTGGGTTCGAATCCCGGTACGGGTGGTGAAATATCCCCCTGGAAGGCATTAGATGTCCCGGGGGGCACTAGAATTGCCGCCTAACGGCGGTTCCTGGTGTCTTTCGAGATGTGCTACTAACACAAAAAAAGCTGACAGTCTTAAAAGTACGGCGATTTCGAAATTTCATTTACTTGATCGGCCTGAACTGAAAACCGAGGGTCGGTAACTATAATAAATTTTATACACAGTAATTCAAGTAATTCGAAGTAATTCAAAGTAATTCAACGTAATTCTGTTTTACATTTTAGAAACAAATACACACTAATACATAAATTACCGACCCTCGCTGAAAACGCTAGCGTCAAATTAACGAACAAATCGACAACGAAATGAATATGAAGATAAAATGAAACATTCACGTTTTAGGCCAGTCGGTCAGTCGTTTTTAATAGGCCGTTGTGGAAATGAATTTTATTTTATTTATTTCAATCCCTTGAAAGACATCACTAGTTTTGACGGGCTGCCGATCCCGGATTGGGCCGACATTAAAAAAAACTTATTTTAAATTAAATAAATTATTATGATTTATTTATTTAACTATTTTATGAATTAAAAAAAAGTAAAATACGGTCAAACTTCCATACAAAGAACTTCTGTGTATAGCGAATTTCTCCCTATAACGAGTTTTGTTTAAAATTGAAAAATAATCACACTCGTCGTTGTCATTTTTCTTAAGTAACCTGAGTATTCATCGATATATCGGGGAATTTTTATTACCGTCTGAGAGATATTCCGGACATCTTGTTGTCAGTTGAAAAAAAACAAAAACGAAAGTCGAATTAGTTCGGCTAGTGATGGCGATCAACTCCTGTCCGCGGACGAATTTTTCTGCGCCTCTTGACCGAAAATCTACGTCCCAGATTGGACCCTAACGTGTAATTTCTCTTAGCGTCGAGGTTGCCCGGTATGGTAAACTTCGAGAAGCCGACGCGCCGAAACTATCGTCTCTACAGAAAAACGATCCGAACGTGAATTGCAGGAAATTTTCCCTAATTCATTTTCTCTTATAGGTATTTTTGTCGTAAAATGAATCGCCGACGAGATTCGGGCGAGACACTTGTTTTTGGGCGTCTTTTGCTCGCGACGGCGGCCAAATCCGAATTAGGCAGTCCGTGTGAAATTATCACGTGTTTAGTGGCCCGAATAAAGTTAATAAATGTTATTTTAGCTCGCCCCTCCCCCCATTTATTTTCACCTACAACACCCTTGTCGGCTGGCCTATTTAAGTTTGCAAATGATATTTCGAGAATTACTTTTTTGATGTATCGCATGCGAAGCGTAAAAATCAAATGGTTTTCAATCTGTTAGCTAATAATACAGGGGGTTCGTCGTGAATGAGCAAAATGATTAAAAAAAAAAAAACGCGCGACGTTTATAAAATCGGAATGAAAAATAGTTTTGTAATAAAAACGAGTAATTACGTGGCCTATGGTAATTGACCTACGTAAACATTTCTGTAATCCTTTCGAATTAAAAAACGCCCAACTTCCCAACGAAAACTTTTAATATCGCCCATTTACATATAACACAGAATTTAAATAAACACCTTATATTAACATTAACGCCGTACGATGAAAAATTACGTGCCCATTTTACGGGAGTGCGCTCAACCAGCCAATTTCTATGCAGGTCCTTGTTTTTTCATAGAAAGTCATAATCTCCGGATCGTAATTAGTATGCGTGGGCTCATTGTTAAGTTTACACGGGTTCTACATTGTCTATATAACGCACTTGCTGCATAACAATTGTCCTTTGGCGCACACGATTTTTTCTCTGTTCGAAACCTCTCGTTTTTTATGTTGTTATCATTTCCTGCGTGCGCAATTACGTAATTGACGCGTTATTATTGTTCTTTTTTTTCCCAGCGACGACGCGGACACGATAGCCACGGACGAGCCGAGATTGGAAGTAAAAGATCAGGCCAAGGTGTCGATTAAAAAACTCACGTGTCTGGCGTGCTCGCAAAAATGGAAGAACCCCTTGCCGGCCCCGAAGGGCGCGACGTCGAGAAAAACGTCCCTTCGATCGGCCATTAACGACGACGTCGCGGAAACGGCGACCTGCATCATGAAACAGTTGAGGTCGTCCATCGACAGGGCGTCGATGCGATCGTCGTCGAACAAAAGAACGAGGAAACCGTCCTCCCAGTCGAACCGGAACGGAACCGTCAGAACGGACACGGTCGAACTGGACGTGCTGGACTTGGAGAAAATCGGCCAGGAAATTCGAGAGAACGAAACGCAGAAGAGGCTGGCGAAATTTCTGGCCGAAAAAATTTGATTATCTTACACGTTAAATAGGTTTTTTAATAATTATTACAACGTAAGACGACCTCCGGCGTTGTCGTTTAATTGCGTTGCCGACTCTCCGGTTTATTAGGTTTTAGACACGCAACAAGTTAATCAGAACGCGCGGCTCAAACGAAATTTTTAAATTTCGACCAGAAAGTAGAATGATGACACCTTGCCCCCTTCCCCGCCTTTTAATTCACCGCCTGTCACCCATACACTGTCTGATATCAAACAGGGGATTAAATTGATCGGCGCTTTGATTGATTGATTATTGCGTAATTCGGCGTCGGATTTAATAAATTTTTCCACGTTTCGCGAATTCGCCATTGAATTAACGGTTTTTTATGTAATTTCGCGGCTTAATCCCCGCATTTTATTTTAATTAACGCTTCAATTAGAAAGATTAATTTAATTGGAGCTCCAATTACGTATATTTTTTAATTTTGATTAGCGATTTAATTCAACGTTTAATCGGCAATTTTATTTTAATTGACATACTTTTATTTAATTGCGCGTTTCTTGATTTTGAATTAAAATCAAAATCAAAAAACGCGTAATTAAATAAAAGTATGTCAATTAAAATAAAATTGCCGATTAAACGTTGAATTAAATCGCTAATCAAAATTAAAAAATATACGTAATTGGAGCTCCAATTAAATTAATCATTCTAATTGAAGCGGTAATTAAAATAAAATGCGGGGATTAAGCCGCGAAATTACATAAAAAACCGTGAATTAAATGGCGAATTCGCGAAACGTGGAAAAATTTATTAAATCCGACGCCGAATTACGCAATAATCAATCAATCAAAGCGCCGATCAATTTAATCCCCTGTTTGATATCAGACGGTATATTGGCGAGGGGGTGAATTAAAAGGCGGGGGAGGGGGCAAGGTGGGTTCCTTCTACTCCAGAAAAAAAAAAAACGAACAAAACTTTCACGCGCATACCTAAACCCCCCGCTAAACCCTACATACGTGTGTGTGTGTGTGTGCGTGTGATTTATTCGCTATTACGAACGATAAATAAGAGTTAATTCGGTAGGAAAACGCACGTCCGAGTGTGTAATTTTACGAGGCAAAGTATAAAAAAATTTAAGGGGACGCGCGCGGGCCGCGCGTTTAATCGACGATTTACTTGTCGTCCTAAAAAAGCTGACAATTACGGGAGAAATCTTCCGAACGGTCTCGGTTAAGTTATCAACGGGAATTTCACAATTCTCGGATTAGATTTTGTTGGCCCCCCGACGGTCAAGGGCAATAATATTACTCGACGATTTACGTGATACCGAATGTCGCTTGATAATACGTTAAGTTTTAGACGCGACGGACGCGCCGCATAATTTTTTTCCCGATTACAATAAACCGTGAAACTGAATTTCCTCAATAAGAAATAAAACTTGTCATCTTGGGTTATTAAAGTTATTAATGCCACATTTAATTTTAGATAGGTTACAATATTTACCAATAAACGAAAGCGTAATCTCGTGAAAGCCGTTCGAAATCGTCTAAACGACAAGAAGTATTTAACACTTTTTTAACGACGTTTAAGTCATAGAATAATTTTCGACATTCCTACGAAGATATCTTTGAACCGCCACGTGTTCCTGATAACAATTTATCTAATTCTGTGCGGGTTTTTTTTCGTACAAGGTTAGAAGAATATAAGAATTTTTTTTAAATTAACGTTAATTGGTCGCGTCCTTTCGATTCGAAATAATTTTAGATTTGCACTTCTTTCGGTTACATCTGAAATTGATACCAACTTCCTTATTTCAAATAAAACATTCTAATTTTCATTGTCGATTTGTATTCCCGATACAATTATACGTCTTTTTGTACTAATCAATATTTCCCATAAACGCAGCCCTTTTGGAATTATGTCGGATTATGTAAAAAAAAAAATATTACAATTAACTACGTGCAAAATGCGCTCCGTCGAATGCCGTATAATACCGGATGTTCAGAAAAAAATGCCAAACACGTCATCCGAAAAATTATCGATTACTTAATAATTTTAAATAGCAAACGAGCGTTAATTAAAATGATTTGGGGTGCCACACACATTTTAAAAAGAACTGACGAGCGTTTGGACAGAGAGACGACGATGTGTTAGAAAATTTCTTTTAAAATCCCATCATTATTAAATTGTCGATACTGTCGTCTAGACTTGTCTTATTTTTTATTGATCTGTGACACCCTCGGTAGCCTAATCGATTCTACAAAATAAAACGCCGAGGGAGTTAATACATTTTCCAAAGTAAATACGTGTCGTCTTTAATTTTGAACATAATTGAAAAAATACATACATCTATACAGACCGTCATTTAAAATTACCAACTAAGAACAAGTTTGGCATTTTTTTCCGAACATCCGGTATTATGTATTTCGTTAAGTTTATAATGCGGCATTCGATGGGGCATATTCTTCAAAACACTTACCTAAAATAGGTGTCTTATTAGAAACGTAATTATTTGTTTAAAAATTTTCACCGTCAATTTTTTTTTACAAAATCCGAAATAACTCCAAAAGGTCTAATTTCAGAGGAAATACTTACGAGAACAAAAAAGACGCGGAATTGTCGCGGCAATTCAAATCAATAATGAAACTTTGGGTGTTCTATTTGAAATTAGTAAGTTGATGCCCGTTTCCGGAAATTTACAATTATCTCAAATCGAAAGGACGCAACCGGTTATCGTTACTTTCAAAATTTCCAAATGCACCTCTTATTGCTTTCTTGTATTCTTCTAGCCAAAACTCGTCGCGACGTACCCCGCGCAGGGGGTCCCGAACCGCAATGAACCGCGTGACGTAACATTTAAAAATAAAAAAGAAAGTTCCTAGGCAAAACGGGACGCAACTAGGTTTAAAGCTAAATTTGGGGCTACGGTTGGGGGGCGCAAGTTAGACAGTTGCCACGGGCGCTCCGTGTCCCCGTTGCGGCATTGCACACGGGTCGGTGTGAACCTCGCTTTCGGAAAAACGGAAAAAAATAATTTTAGTAACTAACTCGAGCGAGTCACTTAACACTTCCTACCCCTCGAAGTGGGTCGCCGTTTACGGTGCGAAACGAACCGGCGGACGTCTCGCTCGCGCAGACCGTCGAGGCGCGTCCGTTTGAAAACTCTGCTCGTCTGATTGTGCGATTGGATCGAGAATTTTTGATCTGCCCCGTCCCCAGACCGAAAAAATCAACCGAAGACCCGGAGGGGGCGGGGCATGATCTTGAGCCCAATCATATTGTCCAATGTAACTTGAACACCCTGTATATCCTAAACGTAATAAGCGTATCCCAACTTTTTTTTCTCATTTTGGAAAATTCCATTGCGCGGTGGAGTTTGCGAGTTCTCGTAGTGTTCGCGAGCACGTGGGGCGCGAAGGTCGCCCGCGAAACTGAAACGAATCCGGAGTTTAGTCGAGACGTAATGGTAGATAGAGGGTAATATTGCAAATCTTAAAGTGGCGCCGCCAGCGATTCTCAGGAAAACGGAGTAAACGCGATATTGTCTCGTACAACATTCAAGGATAAATCATTTTACCAGTGCAGGCAGGAATCCGAGCGTTAAAAAGAATAATAAAAATTCAACATCCTGTATACGCGCGCGTATTCCACGATCACCTCATTATGCTGCTTGGCGTCTTGATGCCCGCGTATCAAAGGTTCTGTTTAATAACGAATTGTTCGCCGTCCACAAATATTTACCAATTATAAAATATGCGATACGCCGGCATTTATTTACGAAAAAGTAGGACTACGTACACGAACGCAATCCTCATTTCCATAAATCGAGGTTTGCATTTAAGAGGACGACGCTGACGACTAAAGTAAATATTGCTTATTTGCAACCAACCTTCGAATTCTTGTGCTTGAAGCGTTCGAAGTAAAACCTTTCGTAATAAGACACCTGCAACATTAAGATTTTTAATTCCGATATGTCAACAATAATAATTCATACGATATTATTGTAGGTATAATAAACATGATAATCAATTTTAAAAGTAAAAGTCGACGTCAACAAGATAAATTAATAAACCAACTTGAGGAATTTGGGTTTTCGTAATTTTCTACACGTTACCGGATTACCGAATAAAAGTTATCGATTGAACTGTCGGTCAACGATTCTCAATTATTTTTTTTTGTGAATTAATGTTTGTCAAAAAGCTCTAGCCCGCAATTTTCAGTTCCACTTACTCGAAGCGTTTTTCATACTCGAAAAGGCGGAACAATTTCAAAAGTACGCAAATTAGAGACCATAAATAGGGAAAATTATAGAAAAAAAATATTAACAAGCCAGATGTTCGTGTGGGTCATTAGTTTTATGTTTAAATCTCAAAAGTACCCCGCGATAGCGCGCCCTCGAAAATTATCATAGGGGTAAAATTTAGTTTTTCCGAAACGATCTTGGAAACTATCGGTTTTTCGAGAAATAATGTCATTAACAAAATTGTGGCTTGCAAAATTTCCTGCAAAAACGGTTCTTCGACTTTTTTCCGCATAACTAATCGTTTTCGAGTAAAGTCGCAATGTCTGCGGTTCGCGGGTAAAAAAAAACGCTAAAAAATTAAGTACTTGCGATTCTGTAGCAACTTAACCGGTAACTTAACAGGTAACCTACCTGTAACGCGGCAGATAGATCCGTGCGTGAAACCGGCACGAAAAAAAAGGCGGGGTGGGGGTCACGTTCCAAAAACTTATGAAAGACAAACATGTGTTTTTCGTTTCATACGAGCAACTTAACTGAACTTTCTTCTGTACTTAGATTTTGTGCGCCTTCTGCCCTTTTGAAAAATATGTAATATCGGTTTGTTTGTTGGTCCTTACGGAAGTCTTTTGAATTTTCTTATCGCGATAGGACTAAACCTGTACCTTTTTGTTCCTCAATCTGAAATAGGACAGATGTTGCATCGCACCCGCCGATAGCGTGAACGAGTAAAATGCAATTTTTACCGTTTTCGAAATTGTCAAATTTTTCGGATGAGCGGGCACGGTCGAGGTGCGGGGGTGGGGGGGAGGAGTCGGGGCTTCAACGTTGAGGTGCCTACGTATGCGAAGGTTAGTTAGAACAACGTGCATTTGCCATCAAAACTTATTGCCGAAATTCTATAACTACCCCCCCCCCCCTTAGATATGAGACAACACTTTGCCTGCAAGATGGTGCGACCTGCCACACAGCACGGATATCAATGGATTTACTGATTGTGAGACAGGCTTCCCCCGATCGTCGTCCGTTCTCCTGACTTGATTGCATAAAACTTTTTCTTTAGATTGTCTATCTAAATACAAATTTTGTTTAGACTAACTCCCCTTGGAGGGGGGTCAACGCGGTAACGAGAGCGTGGCGAAACAGGCGCTCGTCACGGACGCAATTACGTTTGACGCGCAAAAACGTAAAAAATGCACTAATTAAAAATAAATAGATTTTATATTGTATTAGAATTAAGGAGGGGGGGGGGGCAAGTTAGACACTTAAGCGTTTCGTACGCTTCGTTACGACGTTGCCGGGAACCATTCGAGTGTTAACAGGACAGTTTGAAAGTGAAATTTCCACTTTATGTTTTTATCGTTTCTCAATTTTTTTTGTGTTCATCGACTTCTCCCTACAATAAAAAAATTAATAAAAATTTAATTTAATTTATAAATAATCAACGCCGCAACGAGGGTACGAAGTGCCTATGGCGAGCATCTAACTTCGGCCCCTCTAACTCAAAAATGTAACCCCCAACGAAATGGGGCGTCTCTCGCGCCACGCCAGTAGAAGACCCCCCAGCTTTAGCCAAGTTCAGAACCAATTTTTTTATATCAAACCGCGATTCATTTTAATTGAGCACTTTAATTAAACCGCGAATCAATTTAATTCACGATTTGATATAAAAAATTGGTTCTGAACTTGGCTAAAGCTGGTGCTCAATTAAAATGAATCGCGGTTTGATATTAAAAAATTGGTTCTGAACTTGGCTAAAGCTGGGGGGGGGGTCTTCTACTCACGCCCTCGTTTGTGCGGCGTCATAAGTAAATGTGTATGAAACGTTCTTGAAGCAGACAATACAAATTTTTCAATTACACGAAGTCCTCGTCGTTACTGTGAATGCGCGATTAAAACGATTGGACGTCTACGCCACAACGTCGGAAAATGCGAAAACGGCAGCGTGCCTATCGAATTGTATAGCATTTGGACGGCGTACGTTTTGACATGCTAAACATTTATTATCATGCTTAATTCGCGGCGTAGGCACACTTCTTAGGTGGAGTTCACACGTGCGCCCATTTCCTCAAATTAATTATTTTTATTTTTAATTCTTCGCAACCGCAAATTAACAAGATGGTACAAGACGGTCGTTCGGCTCCGTGGAAATTATTAAAAATAAAATTTAAATATTAAGGTGGAAAAATAAAATATTTCCGAAAATTATTTGTTTGCGGTCGATATTGTAATAAATCAAATAAACTTTAAATTTAAATTTAAGCGGGCGCCTTTCGAGAGAACGGTTTTCCGCGTAGGAAACGGATTTTGCATTTTTCCGGCCGGAACGGAACAACGGGACGCGACCGCGCGGACGATTTGGCTGGCGGCGTGTTGTCCCGCGACGAACTTGCTCGACGACGGATCGCCTCCTCGCGCAACTCGTCGCGCGCCATCGGAAGAGATATTTTACGTTCGGGTCGTTTTAAGCAGGCGAACGCGAACTTGATTTATGCCGACGATAATTGCGGGCACATACCCACGAGACCGCTAATTGTTTTGGTAAACTTAAACTGTTAAAAAATAATTATTTGTCGAAGATAATATAGACGATATTTGTAAATAGCACTTTTAAAGTTTTTTCTGTCGTGTAGAAACAAGCAATTTTCATCTTCCCACTATTTGCGCGCCTCGTTTTCCGAAACGATCGCAACGTTTTCGCTCGGCCTCGTTATCGTCGAAAAGTTAAAATGAAATTTTCTAGAAGCCGTCCAATACGTGCGCGATCGTTAATCTATCGGATTAACGGTCGGTGTTTGCAAGTAAGTAATAATAGTTCGTTAAGCTATTGAACCGTCAAATATTCGCCGTTTCGTCGATTCGAATAAAACAAACTGGTGTTTAATTTAATACTTAATCGACCGTCAAATTTGTATATTGTTTAAAAAAACAACTGCGCGGAATAATCTAACATTAATAACAAATTGAATGGCAACGTCCATCACGAACAAAACAAAAATCTTTCGAAAAAAATTTATTTCGGCCAATTTTTCGATGATTTTTTTTTGGTAAAAATACTTTCGGCCCGACTCAAATGATTAACGATAATGATCGGTGGTACATCGAACAATTGACCCCCCCACGCCCCCGACTACGTCCGCGCGTCGTTTCGTCGTCAGCAAACAACGTAAAGCGAGGCAGCTTTTCGACTAATTACTTACAAATAACGTATAAACGAAAATTGCCAAAGCGAGGCTTAATGAATATTTGCGAAGCACTCGTTGCAACGCGTTGCGTTGCGCTGTACTGTAAACAAAACACTTTTAAGTGAAATTATCGTAGTTTCGTCGCCTACGCCAAAACGGTCGAAATTTTTTAATTCTTGCACACTTGCAATTTTCGTTCGAACGGGCGACTTTTTTTGACTTTTGGCCCGCGACGGGCCTTAAAAACGTTTTCACCTGTCGACGTTGTTAAATTGTATGATAATTTAACGTTTTGCGCGCCTCACATAATCCATTACTTTTGCTCGAGCTTTTTTTGTTATTTTTTCTTTACCGGATTAAATTAATGGCCGTTTTTTTTTTTTAAACTCGACTTGTGAATTACGAACGACTTGTGATGAAGTCCTCTTTTTTTCTTTTTTTTAAAGAGTTGCACAGACGAAAACCACAGACACTGGATAATTGTATTTACTTTAGTTATATTCAAATCGCTTGTCATTGTTATACAATAAAATATGTGGTTTTACCGTTTTCGTTTTAATACCCAGTTTGTAATGAAGGTTACGTATAATTAAAATCTAAATACTACGTATAATTATATGTTTTAAAATTATTTTTGTTATCTACAATCACAATAGAAATACTACGTTATTATTTATTTAAATTCAAAAGTGACGAAGTACTAAATCAAAAAATAATAATAATAATAAGAAACAAACGTCGAAATGTTCAAAGTCGACTTCCGTTTCTAATTTACCACAATCTAGTAAAGTAATCTTTATTCTATATAGACAAACTTATTTAGCGTTCGATGCAGCAGATCGTTTATATTAAATATTTGTCTTGGCAATTTGTTTGTTTAATTCTTCCTTTAAATAAGATTTACGACGCGCTAATTGAAAATTTCGTAAGAAATTCCATTTTAAAAGCGTCCATCGAAAAAAATCGTTCCGTTTGCGCGACCTTCGAAAAATAAAAAAGAAAATAAAACGTCGAAAACTAATATAATTGTAGCCACTTGTTAAATAGACAGTAAACAGTACACACGAAAACAGAGTAAACTGCATTGTTAGACACCTATAGGCATGTGGATACTAATAAATAAAATATGTGCGAAGCTACGTTGTTTAACAATAAACGCGCCATCGTAAATTATAAGGTAAACATTATAACGTATTATTTATAGGCACCGTGTTACAAAACAATTACCTATGTACGTTTTAAAAAAAAAATTGATAGGTAAAGAGCGATGAGTCACAATTTTATTCTACGAAGGTGTAGATTTCCGTCGTTTACCTTTTTCCGAGAATGGAAATCTATCGATGACGTCGCATCGTGTCCACTAAATCGTTCATCAATAATAATTAATTAACGCGTTTTCCTCGCGTTTAATTAGACGATATTTAAATGGAATCGCGTATGACTCATACTCTAATGCAAAAAAATTCAAATACCTACCTAATAAGTATTGTGAGTCACACTCGTTTTATTCTTTCTTTAGCGACGTCGTTCGGAAAACTTGCTTTTCGCCTTTCAATAGGGCTTAATTAATTCCGTGATCGTATTTTGCAGACGCACCTTCGTATACAGGGTGCGCCAAAAGTTCTGTAACTTTTTAAATTGCCATATTTTCTCGAAAACTCAACGGATTTATGCGAAATTTCGTGTAAACAATGGAAACAACATGTAGTTTACACAATTACAACAAGTGTTCGAAATGGCCGCCTTCAGCTTCGATGCAGGCCTCCAAACGGGTCTTGAAATTTTTCGCGATTTTCGCAAGGGTCTTCTGGTCCAAATCGTCCCATGCTTTCTGTAGAGCGCACTTCAGGGACTCCACATTGGCGTGTTTTGTAGCGCACGCCTTGCTCTCCAAGATACTCCAAACCGAGAAATCGAGCGGATTCAAATCGGGGGAGTTTGAAGGCCAAAACGATTTGTCCCAAAACGCAGGACAAATCTCCGCACAGAGAGCCATCGTCGATTTCAGTTGCCGTCCGGGAAGTGCTTCTGGGCGAAAGGAACCACTTCAGCCTTCAAAACAGCGTTCTGGTACACTTCGGAGTTGATCTTGACGCCTTTTTCCAGGAAAATCAGTTTCGTTTTGGATTTCGCGGTGATTCCGGCCCAAACCATCACGGAATCCTTGCTGAAGTGGCTTCTTTCGATGTTCACAGGTCGAGGAGTTCCTTTTGGTAGCAGTATGCGATCGTTCTGGCGATTATGGACGGATTCCAGGTTGAAAAGCTTCTCATCTGAAAAGAGAATTTTTGTGGCAACCTCGACTTGCGACCACGGCCAACATCCTCTTGCAGTTTTCAAGCCGTTTCTCCTTCATTTTGTCGGTCAAAACGTGAGCAGCGATCTTCCTGTGAGAGGCGAGCTTCAGATCTTCCTTCACAATCCGCCGCACGCTCCCATCGCCAATTTTCAGCTCTTTTGCCATCTTCCTAAGAGATCGTTCCGGATTTCGCTTCACTCGGCATCGAATTCGATTCTTCATAGCTTTTGTACGCACTTCGACGGGTCTTCCGCTACGAGGACGATCTGCAACACTTCCAGTTTCCTTGTAACGGTTCAGGACCCGCGACACATCATATTTCTTCAACTTCAGCGTTCTGGAAATCCGGAAATTCTTCCATCCCTGCTTGTGTAACGAAACGACGGCGTGGCGAGCTTCTTCGGAGACCATGGAAAACTTCAAAAATGGAAGCGGATCGACTGGAATAACAGATAAACAGCATGAATACGACTGAAATAACATGTTCAAACGAAGAAAGCGCGAAAATTGACACACAACGAAGAAAAATCGACGAATTGAAAAAAGTTGCAGAACTTTTGGCGCATCCTGTATATTACCTCGTGCTAATATAATCCACCGCGTTTTAGATGTATTTGTCCATTTCGTTCTCCATTTTCGCCTTTCGTATTTCGCGCACGTGGTCGTTTAATTTACGTTTGCGTTGAAGTATTTTGGTCGAACTGCTTGATCACTGGCAGTTTTTCGTGGGGTTGAAAGGTTTGGGACGTCTCGAGGTCCAAAGCAACACGGTTCGCCGGAGACGACCTCGATCGACATCGTGCGCTAAGCACTTTTCACCCGAAGCGCCATTTTCCTCGATTTTGACCAGATCGATCGCGATCTCCTCTTCCCCGACGCAGGTCCATTGAATATCAATCTCGCCAGCCGACTCATCCTTTTTTTTTTAAATTTCTTTATTCAGTGTAGGAGATATTACCCCGACCGGAACCGTCGTTAAACATTACTTCGGCCGGGGCTCTGAAAAAATACAGAAGTGAGGTAACCTAACCTAATGAACACAAACTATAATAAACACAGTAACACAGCACTAAGTCTCTGTCATGAGGAGAAGCTCCTCCTCACATCTAGTTCTCACAATTAGTGACCGCAGAGAGGCCACCGAGTCCCAAATTTCTTCATTATCTATCATTATGGAGACAATGTTATCTGCCGCAATGCGGCTGCCTATAACCCTCTCCAATTCTACTCGTAGAGCAGCCCATCTGCGGCAGAAGAAAAGGGCACGTTCTGCATAGTCTTCCTCTTCGTGGCAATCCCTACATTCGGCAGTCTCTCTCTTACCGATTCGACGCAGGTAAACACAGGTGAATGCCTGCGCCAGATGGTAATCGAAATTCCCATGGTTTCTGGTATGCCAACTTACCAGATCCAGGATGAGTCTTTTTGTCCACTCACCTTTTCTAGATCGTCGCCACTCCTCCCCCCATGTCATTAGAGTCTCCATCCTTCTGGCTGCTCTGCTTCTTTCTCTCGGTGAATGCCAGGCCTCAGCTTTCTCCTCAGCTAGCAGTCGGATAGGGATCAGTCCTGCTAGCACAGCCACCGCCTCAGATGAGACGGTTCTGTATGCGCAGCAAACACTGACCCCCCAACCAGCGCTGAAGAGAGTCAAGAGCCCTGACATTTACCCCCGCCTTACATGCCTTAACCCAGACGGGCGCAGCATATAACACTGTTGAGTATGCAACGCTAGCGAGAAGTCACCTTTTTTTCTCGGCATAAGTTTACCCAGTGCTGTCGCTAGTCTCTTTGGTTTACGTACAACTGCCGTTATATGAGTTCGAAACTTTAAGTGCCGGTCCAAAGTGACGCCTAAATAGCGCGCGCTGTCACTCGGGAGAATGACCGCCCCTCCGTTCACAACCGAAATCGGGAGGACCAGAGGTCCAGAATCGGTCCAGAGGCTTTTTTTTTGTTTTAGTCTCGTGACCGCAGCCGCAAGTTCAGTCACCGTAAACGGGCGGGCAGACTTGAAACACTCCACATCTCTTATACTTGCCGCTCGCCCCATTGGGAAAAGCTTCCTAGCCTCCATAATTGCTACTTCTAACGAGGGAGACTCCGACTCATCTTTGGCTGCAATCATCTGCACGTGTCCATCGAATATAGTAATCGGATCCATCCGGCGGCTCCAAAATTTTCATGTTCCTCTCACCGTTCTATGTGAAAACACTTTGCGTCTTCTCTGGGACCAACTGGAGGACCCCAAGACCGTTTCTATTAGGTCTTCCTTTTTCCCAACTCTCTTCCATCGAGTTCCGAAGAAACGGTCCCTAGAACGCCCGCGCTAACCCGAAAGACCTGTCGATCTTCCCCATCTCGATGTACTTAAGACGAGAGTGTGGCGCGTGGCGAGCAGCCACATTCTACGAGAGACGACCACGTCGTAGCAGAACACTACCGATTTAGAATGGAAAGTCTATAAACATTCCTGAGAGCAAGAACAACGGGCCAGTTTACTTTTTAACGAATTTTCGTAGAAAACGAAACTGTCTGATGGTTTCGATGATGTCGATTTGAATTAAATCGCCCCTACGCAAAAACGCTTCCCCCAGGAAAGCCCTTGGAATATGGTGGCGTGCCTTCAATTTTTTTCAAACATCTTCATTTCCTCGATGTTACCGGACTAAATTCAGTACCGAAAATAAGAGTCGATTTCGACAAATCAACCGAATAACAACTGCACAATTGTGTGTTATTCACGAGATTTTGAAGAGATTTGAAAAAAATTGTCGGCAAGACGCCATCTTCAATGAGTTGTAGCGCTGTTAAGGAGCGTTTTTGTATAAGGGCGATTAAACTAAAGTCGAGATAAAATCATCTCTAAAATTCGACGATTTTATTTGGCAGGAGAATTTGTCAACACCCTGTATATATAATAAAAACATTCTAGACACGATTACGGTCGCAATTTCGATCGCAGGTGGCTGAAATTTGGACGGTGTTTTGTCATTGCGAATACGAAAAACGAGTTCGTTAACCAGCCAAATCGATCGGCCCGTTTCAAAATGGCGGTCGATCAAATATTGCAAACTGAGTTACCTCCATTATTACTCATCTGATTCGTAACGTGAAATATGTTTTGGAATCGGCATAAATTTCTCTACCGACCGTGTCTCTTTATAATTTTCGATGGAATGCACCATTTTCAAGATAATCCGGATAAAGTTCTTTTTTTTTTCAAAAGATATACTTTCTTCAAATAACAGTGATAGAAAATAGTTTTTAGACACATAACATTTAACTTTTAACAAGATTTTATAATGAACGAAATTTCGTCCAATTATCTAATCTAATTGGGTTATCGTTAATCTGTGACCGTACATAAAGAAAACTAAAGACAGTGCCTACGCCGAAACGAAAGTCTAGAAAATAATTACTTATTAGATACTAATTTAGACGAAATCTCGAAAATCCGTAATGTTCAAATTGCAAAATTCCATTTGCAAAAATAATGACGACACCTGCCGAACGTTAATTAATAGATAAGTCGTTATAAACTCGTTACGTTTAATATCCACGATAGTTAATTTTAATTGCCCATAGAAATTTGTCGCAATTACGTAAAATAAAATAGAAATTCGTAATCGCGACCGGTGGAATTATTTTATTTGTCGTCGTGCCTCAAAAAATTCTATTACCTGTTAGTTGATAACGATTATCGCGGGTCATATATTACCATTAGTGGTGGTAATGCATCATCATCATCTTCTGATTTATATTAAAGTTCGGGCAATAACTTATCGAGTTCTTCTATTAAATTATGTATTCAAATGCCTACCGTGTCTAAAAGCTCGTGCATGAATTCAGAAGTTACATTCCTTTAGAAGTGATATAATTTATTATTCAAATACTTATTGAAAAATCCACTTATTTACTATTAATAACTGTCAGAAGTTGTCGCGGACGTTAAATTACCATTTTTACCATTCAGATTTAAACGCATTTTGATTTACCTACCGAATAATTCCTCGAGGGAACACTTCGATTTTAACTCCGTCGGAATTAATTCGACAGTTCGTTTATTCGTCGCCGAAATGACATTAAACGGCTACTCGACGAGCTAAATTATCCTCGAACGAGAGAGAGACGAGTACCGTCCAATTAAATCATTAAAAGCTACTTAAAGTCATCTCGACGAGAAAGCCGAAGGTGTTCGAGCACGATATCTAGGTATTTTATCCGACCGATTTTTCCATCCCGACCGTCTTTCGCCAATTTTCTTATAGATATAAAACTCTTCGAATTATGGAGAGAAATTAATAAGTAATAAAATGTTGACTTCTCGCCGTGTATCTTCGTTAATATCAATTATAAGGTAAATTAGGTTAAATCGTAATATTTCGACGTTTAAAGGAATTCGCTCCATTTACTTATGGACCATCCCGTATACTACGTGCAGTCAAATTCAAAATTAATATCACTAATCGCGAGCATTGCGTACAACGAACAAATCTACAAAAAATTACTCACGACGTGTAACACGAATTATAAATGCAATGTTACTGCTTCGTAATTCGTCCGCGCAACGCTCGCGACCCGCGACATTAATTTCGATCTCGACTGTACATACGCACCTAAACGAGGCCTCGTAAACTTGAATTTTTCGTCGCGCCGCCGCTTTTAATTTCGACTACGAAATATAAATCAAACTACGAATGGGGAATTTTAAGGGTCGCGTAAATCAAAATTTAAATTCCGTCGTAAAATTTTAATAGCGAATATCACAAACAAATCGACGAGAATTGAATTCTTATTTTTATTTGGCGGCGGGCACTTAAAATCTTTGTACGGCCGTACTGAGAACGCGCGCGCGCGCGCGCGTCCCCGTCCAAGACCGAAATGGTCGGCTGCGTTATATATTTTTTTTAAATATTAATCCCGGCGAACCTCCCCCTAAGGGCCACCTAGTAATTTCGACCGTTGTACGGTTTCGAGGTGCGGCGCAAAATGCCTAATTATTAACGAACGTTTTTAATTATCTCCTCTAAATTACCCATATTATTAGCGTTTATTGTTTAATTACGACAAAAATACAATGCAGATATACCATATATGTGAATAGCATTAGTTTCCTCTTTATTTATTGTAAAAACTATATGGTGTTCCCTCGCGTTATTACAGTGTCGCAGGCCGACTTTCATGTTCATTACCGTATAATGCAGCATAAAGACAAAAGAAAGTGAAACAAATGAGTAAAAGTAGATTGAACAAAGGATGTATAAAAATGAATTTGTTTTAACGCCTTAATTGGCGCTCCCTATAATTGTACGATTGTAAGATTATTAAAATGCAGATAACCCAAAAAAAATATGACAAAATCATCGTAAATCACTCGCACGATACTTAGGAAATTAGGTTAAAAGCGTTTAATGCGGCCGTAAAGATATACCGAACGATTTAGTTAGACCGTCCCAAGCTAATAACTCGATCGATTTTAGTGGTACAAAGATGAATTTTTGCGCAAGTAAATTCTAATCGCAATTCAATCACCGATACAAAAACAAATCGAATAATCAAATTACCCCCTAGGCAAAAAGATATACTCCAACAGGTATTTTGCATTGCATTCCTACGACAGATGGCCGTACATTCAAATAATCGAATTTTTCGTTGTAATTAAAAAAAAATTACAATTGCCATTGCCGGGAGCGATAAAGAGCGTTTAAATTCGGAAAAATGATTTTTGACTTCTTAAACTTTTTTAATAGGTACTATTATGTGCGACTCAAACTCCACCAGTGCTCGATGAACATCATTTTCTATAGTTTCTGCCGCGACATATTTTTTAGTTTGAGAATTTACTTAAAAAGCTAAATATCGATCCGCTTCGGATCCGCTATAGGTTCGGTAGATCGGTTGCAGAGGGACGTATAAAATGTTTTTGCTGTAAATTCGATTTTTTTCGGTGTTTTCATTGCGCCAAGGTCGAAAACTCAGCTTTTTATTGGAACCCCAATATCTAAAACGTCAAAAAATCAAAACTACCCGACATTTTGCAAGATAAAACTACCCCGCCACTGCACTATTAATATTAGCATTGTATTAACTAGCTTTCCTTCATTACCGTATGCAATTGTGTACGATGATAATATAAAAAACGATAATGTTTGTATCATTGAAAAAAGAAAATAAATGAATATAAAGCGTTTTATTTAAAATAATAAAATTGATTTGATTTCCGGTAAAATCGGAGGCGATATAACGACTCTGAATACTGAAGAAAATTCAACTTTTAATCCAAATTTACCTCATCCACGTATTTCTAAAATCTGTTGAGTTATTAGCTTGCGACAGTTTATTTAAATCGCCCGGTATGCGATGTACGCCTATATAATTAAACGTGAAATGAGTCGACGGGCCTCCAAAAATTCCATCATTACAATTCGAAAGCGTCGCGTAACAAACGGCCAATAAAATTAAAAAAATAGGAGTCCCAGATAAAATCGAACATAAAAAGCCCATCAAAAAACGAACTCCCCGTGTTGTTAAATAACCCTAAAGGACCCGCTGTGTTCCATATTTATCAAAGCACATTAAGCCTCTTTAGTTGTCCACAAGAAATCCGTACAACCGAAAAGAAAAAAGAAACGGGAATAAAAATGACGTTCATCATCTCGTAAATATTTGGCCCTCTTTGCAGCACCTGCCCGAGCTACCTAGGAATTAAATAGGCGACGTTCGGTCGGAGTTTGGGTGCAACAGAAAGTTTTAATGGCCCGAGGTGGCCTATATTTATGAAAAATGTGTCGTAAGCGCTACGTTGCAAACAATATCGGCAAGATTAATAACGTTTCGCGTTTACGGACGTGGCGCTGCCCACGAAATTTATTTTCAATGTACCCAAGTCCGCGATAATAATCTAACATAAATGTATTGCGAAAACTTCTTTTTTTTTCGTTTTCTTTCGTTATATTATTTTGTCAACGAGTAGCCCGCGTTTTAATTAATGAACAACGTATTCTATTGCGGTGCGTGTTTTGCCAACAATGATCGATTGTAGAATTCTTAATTTCGAAATCGTTCGTGCGCCTTTAAGGATCGAAAATTTTCCGATCGCAATCCATAAGCTAGTCGAATGCGTACGGGCAATCGCATTTTTACGCGACTGATAATAACGATCGGCAAATAATAGAACGCGCGCACCTTCTTTCGTAAATTATCGGAGTTCGAATGGAGAATTCGAAACGAAAGTTTTCTGGTCTTTATCGTACGTTCACGGCCGCACAATTCTAACGGAACGACTTAAGTTCGCTCGCGTTATTCGAAGCGGCAGCGTTTAAATTTCGGCGTCGCACGTGCGCGCGTGCGTCGAGTGCTCGTTTGTGTTTATGAAGAAAGCCTTTTTATGTGAGCGCGCGTTGTGAGTGCCCAAAAAACGATTACGGAAAGGATTTATACGTCCAAATTTTTTTTTGGTCTTTAAAGCTGAGAAACAATTTCAATGCCGAACATCGAAATAGCGGTGGGTTCGATGCGATTATCCGGGTCGGTCTGAATTTTGATCGATTAACCGTCACAAACGTTACAATAAAATAGCGCGATTTTAGTTCTGTTTACGACCGGACGAACTTGCAGATGCGGGCCGAAATTAACGAAAACCAATTGCGCGATAAACAACCGAGTCGTAATAACAGGTGGTGGCGATAAATCTGTAAAAATAAAAGCGATTAGGTGCAAACGTCACGATTAAAATATATATTGCGTTGTTTATAACGTGGTTCGGCCACGAATGCGGTCTTACGAATGCGGTACAACTGTACGTTTCATTAAATTAGACGATACCGGACAGACAAACGAGTTGTTTTTGTTTAAATAATTCTCCGCATTTTGTTACGTTATGAACTTACAAAAAGAAATAATTAGTAGTTATTCTTCGAATATGAGAAGCGTATTTATTACGTTTCTTCAGTCTCGCGCTGTAATTACTACAACACAATGTTTTGTATAAGGAAACAATGGCAACGTCAACAAGTTAATGGAAATATAATCATCAGCACCATAATTCGGCGTAAGATAGTGCAATGTGCTTCCATTGTGTTACGATTATTAATAATAGACTAAATAATGTATAAAATACGACAAAAACTCGTTTAACCGCAACGGTGCGGCCCCAGAAATTGGGGGGGTCTCCAAACCCCTAATTGTATATTATTTCTCGATCAATTTCAAAATTATACAATTTACGTGAAATAGGGGGGCCCCCCCTCTAAAAAAATTTTAAAAATTCGCCCGAAGCCCCGTCGTTGCTAATCCGGGTTAAATATATTCTTTAGTACACTTTTTGACGGGATTTAATCAATTAAATTGGAAGACCCTCGAATAAGCGTTCGTCTTTCTCTGCCCCGTGCTCGTGCTCGAACGTCCGACGATCGTCGAGGGCGCACGAGAAAGTCGCGTCGGATCGTGACGACGTAGCATTTCTACCTGTTGATCGGTAAAATTCGAACCAGTACTAAAACGTCTTTTGTGTGTGTTGTATCGTTACGTATTTCGTTCTTTCGCTGTAATACGTTAATAAAACTTGAACCGTTTTTACTTGACGACGTACGTGGATTGTAGGACATGTCAGTTTTGTGCCCGATGTACGACTTTTTGTGTTTATTATTTTGCTAATTATTAAGTCCCGAGCGTATCGGGAGCCTAGTAAACAGGATGTCATAATTTATTGTGATTTTTATTATGCGCATGTGTTTGATAAAAAGCGAAACAATTTGCAAGTGCATTTAACAGGAGAGGGACTGCTGGTTATTTACGATCTCATTGAAAAGGAAATATTTATCGCACCTCGGGATTTTCGCCGCAAGGGAAACTAATTTAAAAGGTAAGGTGGACGAAATGTAATTTTGCCCTTGATTATTTTTTTTTTGGCGTAGGTACCTGTTATCTACGTCCGATCATTACGCGCGCTAATTAAATATAAGATGTTCCTCCGTAAAATATTTTATTTTTATTGCGGCCATATTTTATCTGTTTATATTGAGTTTTAGTCGATAATTTATGGGAAGGCACTAACAGTCTCGATTAATATTCGACTATTAAAACATTTTGCGTACGTGGAAAGGTCGTTATATTATTATTACATTCCATTAGTTAATTTGTCCGGGGGCTGGAGGGGGACGAGAACGGAAATTAGGCTCGATACGTAATACTTTTAGGGACTATGTGGCACCCTAATCAAATTTCTGGGGGGACGGGGGGTTCGCGTAATTAACGCACAAACCGTTTCGAGCGACGTTTAATCGTTTGGTACCACTCGAAACTTGCAATTAGTCGAAATTAAAAAAAAAAAAACGCGTCGAAACGGACGAGTTGGTTGTCGCTTAATTACTTACGTATACATTTTTTTTTTTAAATTTTTAACGGTCGAAGCAGAAATAATTGCAGCACGATGTGCCGTTAAAGTTTTATTGGCAGCAGTAAAGTCCTGAAATAATAGATTAAATTTAAATTGTACGCCTGCACCGTCCGATGATAATTCGAGCGCCTCCAATTTTTTCAAGTTCACGTGGAGATGATCGCGACGAAAAAGTATATTGCCTTTCAAATTTAATATGTGATAACGTGGACGCGTATATAAGTAAAGGGCCGTCCGCACGTTACGTTTTGTTCGCGCAAATCCGACGCGGCTCGCGACGTCGTCCGCGATTTGGCCGCTCTTTTGGTTTTTGAAAGGGCGCGACGCGAGGACGGCCCTTAAAGCGTCATTCCTCGCAGGCAACTGTTTTCGACCGCCGAAATCCGCGTGGCGAACTTTTGAGAAGAACAAAGCCCGCGCGCTATTTATGTCGAAATTTTCGGACAGTTTTCAAAATTTACGAGTCACATTGCACGCATTTCGAACAGTAACCCTTTACGTGCATTTTACCGAAACCCTACTTACCAGAGTCGTATGTTGTTCTTCGTAATTTTGCCTCTGCGCACCTACGTTGTTTATTATTTTAATAAGGCCTTAAAGTCGAACGCCTCCGGATAATTCAAGGGCCAAATATTTTAACTGAAGAATTTTTCGGTAACGCAATCGACAAAAACAAGGCATTTATTAGATCCTGGAAATCCTGGAATTATTTTATACTTTTGTCATTAGCGGCTATTTACGCCTTTCGGGGCCAGTTTTTACAAAATCGCCAAGATGAGCCGTTTCCGAAATAACCGCTAAAGATGGAAATGTGTTTCTTGAGACGATGCTTTCCATGGAAATTATTCAAGTTTCAAAACCGGCCCTGTTTCTGATTGAAAAAATAATTTTACGAGTCGTATGTTACTTCGTTCTCGGACAATGTTTGGACAGCACACGGGTCAATTTTCAAAATTTCGATTTTTTTTTTCAAAAAACCGGGGGATTAGATCGAAAATTGCACGGAGAGGTGCTCGATAAGAGAATTTTACGAGGATTCTGAAACGTTTGATGTTAATCAACCGATAATTTTTGACCAATCGCCAAACAAGGAACTCGATCTTGATATTTTAGAGGACAATTCGCCGCCATTTCAACTTTTTAAGGCGCTGGTTCCCGCATTAAATAGGTTAAATAAAATTTAAAAAATATATATATTAAATTCGTTGAAATCGTTTTCCTGGTACCTATACCTAGTCCTTCATAGTGTGGCCAGGATGGGATTTTCCCTTATTACCAATTTTTAGTTAAATAATTAAAAATTTCAAAAATTGCCGCGAATAAACCGCTTTGCGGCGCAAGCGCTTGACCTCTCAGCTTACGATTTGCCTAGGAAACCAACGGATTGCTATTAAAACAAAACGTTTAGTGAGAAAAAAAGATTAAGAACCATCGATCTACGATCTCCATCGTAGAAGAGCTTCGCCTTTAGCTTGGGCCGGTCCAAAGACAACATTTCCACGACAATGGCGCGATCCAAATCTAGTTCGTGTCATTTGTGTTGTTCCACATATTACAAAACTAGCGGAATAGCAAAAAAAAAACATCACACGGTACAATCGCGTGCAAAGAAAATGACCTATTGGTATCACGGCAAACAATGCAGACTCTTTTCTTGAAAATGGTTTTTTTATCGTAAACGACGCATTTTTGATCGAGGAGTGGCAAACAGACCGATCCAGATCGAGCAGTACGTTCTCGCACTACGACTTGAACGAGGGACATTTTTATTGCACGTGGTCGTACGCTTGTGTACCATCGTGTACGTTGCGGTTTTTGAATTTTGCAAAAGTAATTTTACTTCGCCAAAAGGAATAATTTTAGTGGACGACCCGACAGTTTTATTTAGACATCGTTTTCTTTGGTTTTTGCGACCATGTTCTTCGGCAGTTGAAGATCAAAGAAGTAAGTGGTTCGGTTGTAATTCGTTCCGTGAGTTTTATGCAGAAACAATAACCGGTACATCGAAGCGTTCTCGCACGTGGAATTTTATAAAAAGACGCTCGAGAATCATCGATCACAACCGTCCCACAAAGAGCACCGTCTCGCTGAAACCAAAATTTATTTCTCTCGCGCGTAAAAACTAAAAACGCCGCATTTTAACATTCAACGGCCGTTAATTAATTAAAAAAGATCTTCTTACTGTGAGGGGCGCGCGACCGAAAGGCTTTCGTGACATTAGACGATCTCGTCGCGTCGTCGGGTGCGGAGGAGGGCGAGATTGCGGTTCGACGAGTTCCGTTTGCTTTTGTAATTTTCACTTGCTTATTTAATGTGGCGGCTGTTTGAACAACGAGTTTCGGGTGCCAAAAAATCGGTGTCACGGAAACGCACACCTGTAGCCACCACGTTGCCACACAAAACGGCGCGTCATCCTCAAATTTACAATCTCTCAAATCCGTCATAAATTTTCGTTCGTAAACAAGCGGCGGGCCCAATTGATGTGTCATTTACTTCGGAACGAGCCGACAGATAGATTTTACCTTCGTTTTGGGAAAATCATCGGAGTTAATTCCCTGGGTTCTATAGATACTGATGAATACGTACAAAAGGCCCAGCTTTCGTTTTCTTTTTTTTTTAAATGCGACAATTAACGTACGTCTATGCTTACGATTTATTATACAATAAACTGTTCGATTAGAATTTGCCTTGAAACTCACTATCGCCGGGTATTTATTTATTTATTTATTTATACAAATGACGATAGTGTAGTGTGAACGAGCTTATCGCATCGATAACGCGTCTGGCCTGGAAAAATTGTAGAGAGTTCAATTTCTTCATTGATAAAATAAAATTATCGAGCAACATAAAAAACCATATTTACCGTACGCGGCCATTCAAACAACGAAAATAACAAAAAGTCGATTAAAATGCAGGAAAACAATCCGCTGTAAAATTTGGAACGCAACGGTTCCGCCGAATTGAAGGTTTTTCACATTTTTCCATTAAATTACAATTCTGGCGCGTGCAAAACTTATACACACACAAGTGAGCACTCGCAGTTTGGAATTGTTTAATTTTTAAAAACTATCCCGGAGCGAGAAATAAATTGAAATATCGACGAGGCGATTGTTACAATGTACGGCCGAGCGCGGGTTTAACGAGATCCCGGATATTACGAGCATTTGAAACTGTATCCACTCGCGCGCGAATTTTTTATTCCCGGTTACAATGAGTATCTCTTATAACGACCAAAAAGTGTCGGTCCCGACAATCTCGTTATAACCAAGTTTGGCCGTATTTTCAGATTTAATAATCGACGAATTGGGAAATTTCCGATGATATCGAACTTTGAAAAAAAAAACCGCTACCCCAAGCCAGTCATTCGTTGAGCGAAGTAAAAGCACTTTGTCCGCGACAAAAAAATTAAACGAAATCAAAACATTAAATCGCCGTCCCCCTTTTTTAACATTATTTTATGGCTAAATTTTTGCGATTTAAAGAACTAGTCGATATAAAACGAAGTTGCTATGTATGTATGTATTACGTATCTGAAATCGAAGGATGTTCGCCCCGTTTTTTTCCCACGTACCAACTTTCGACGCGTCTTAATTGAAACCTTGAAGTGTCAGACCATGTTGCCACTATTAAAAGTCGATCCAGATGTTGAAGAAACATTCGACGACGAACATTAACGATGATAAACCGCCGAAAATTTTATTGCGCGCGCGTGGGCGATCCGCTCTTTAAGTTATTGCATGACAAAGCGACGTTTTGATCTCGATGTTTTATTTCGCGCGTTATTATGACATTTTTTAACTCGTCGGGATTTTTGGCGGCGATTTATTCGACGTCGGGGCCGACCCGACGCGCGCGTACTTTCTTGCAATTAGATTTTCGACGTCTGACCACATTTTTGGCGAGACTCGGCATCTTAAATTAATTGACCGGTAACTGCTGCGGCGGAAGGATTTCATTTAGGGTGTCTATTTTGTAATCTAGGTTATATGGAACAATCGCCCAAAAATGTTTCTCGATTTAAATATGTTCTGCAGCGGTACCTATTTATTTCCTTTATAAAAATGAGCAAACCGAGAAGGCCGATATGGTTAAACCACGAGTAAGATCCGTTTGGCGCCCAACGTGAGGCTTTACAAGTTTTTGGGACATCGCAAATTGTACAGAATACAAACGGGGAACCAACAATACAAAGTTGGAAACGGAGTTTTCAACAGTGGCAGACTACTGCAGATCCTCGGCCTTCATGTCGACAATCGAGAGCGTTTTTTAAAAAAATGGTCACGTCCAAAACTTACGAAAAGCGAATTAAGACCGGTTTTCGTGTCGTGGTCAACTTTTAAGCGCATATCCATCTTCATCTATCCATCATCTAGATCCTAGAGCAAGATGTTGCCGATCAGTGAAGTCCCGGCACCGCGGATTCGCGGTTTTATTTTAATTCGCGGTTTAATTAAATTAATTCGCGCTACAATTAAACTAATCCGCGGCTTATTTCGCGCGATCGATTACCGGATTACGCGCGATTCCGCGAATTAATTCGCGGTCTCGCGAATAAAATTGCGAAGTCGCAATCTAATCAAATCGAACACGCGAAGTCGCGACCTAATTAGATCGATCTCTGCGGATCGAAACCGCGTAATTTAATTAAAACGCGAATTAATTTAATTAAACCGCGAATTAAAATGAAACCGCGAATTCGGTGTCGGGGACTCTCTATTCTGATCTGTTCATCGGCAAAATGGGCATTTGTTTATAATTTGACCAAGACACGAAAACCGGTCTTAATTCGCTTGTCATAATTTTTGGACGTGACCGTTATTTGAAAAAGAAAACGCTTCTCAATCGTAGTCTGAGCAACGTACAAGGAAAAAAAGGGCGCTTGTTGTCGTTTAGATTGGAATGGAGACCTCGGAGTCGGTGATCGTCCTAGGCACTTTGCTTTGGACGACATGGATCTTATGGATGGCGGAGTCTGTCGCGTGGCCCCGAACTGGAGACGCGTTGACTAAGGAGGGAGGAATGTAAGTGCTCAGTAGATATACAAGGGGAGTTCCACGCCAAAATCCCCATAAGAAATACATGGGGCCAAAAGATAGCATTTCAAGGTCATTTGTGATGACGTCATCGCTTACCTGTGAAGTTAGTTACAACAGTCGACGAGGACATACCTGTGAAGTTAGTCGCGATGACACGGGGGACATCTATCGATAAATTGCGAAGATAATTTGTATTTCGGATAAGGGTTTGGTTTGAAACATGGATAAATGGTAAGATATTTTTGTTATCGCTATCGAATTCCATCATTTTATGTATTTAATTTAACCGGCGTAGATTTTAGAAATACAGAAACCTGTATCGTTTAAACAGGTTTAGAAACAGAACCTGTATCGTTTAAACAGGTTTAGAAACAGAACCTGGATCGTTTAAACAGGGTTTAAACAGGTTTAGAAACAGAACCTCTATCGTTTAAACAGGTTTCTGCATTTCTAAAATCTACACCGGTTAAATTAAATACATAAAATGATGGAATTCGATAGCGATAACAAAAATGATATCTTACCATTTATTCATGTTTCAAACCAAACTTTTATCCGAGATACAAATCATCTTCGCAATTTTATCAATAGATGTCCCCCGCGTCATCGCGACTAACTTCACAGGTATGTCCTCGTCGATTGTTGTAACTAACTTCACAGGTAAGCGATGACGTCATCACAAATGACCTTGAAATGCTATCTTTTTGGCCCCATGTATTTCTTATGGGGATTTTGGCGTGGAACTCCCCTTGTGTATCTACTGTGCTCTTGTACAGCAGCAACTTGTTATCAAAGCTAAACCGGCTGTTTCGACCTATCATGAGATAGAGTTGGGATGGGATCGCCCAATTTAGGACTGTCCGAGACAGGACGATGAGGTTTTGGTTGCGGGAACGGAAGTAAATGGCGGCGTTTAGAGACGCCTGGATCTTGGGGATGTCTGCGAACAGGGCCCATGCCCTGATAGATGCCTGACGGTAGATCGTCAGTCGATGACAGACGTCAGAAGATGGACGATGAGGAGAGGGAAGCCCATACGCAGCAACTTGAAAAGAAGTCCCCCTCCCCCGTTGCCACACCTTGTCGAAGACTTTCTGAGCTGGATTGGATTGTCGGCGTTGGGTCGTGAAGTGGGACAGACGGAATGCAAACTGCTCGCGTTCGTCGACGTGGGTTTGCATCCTCCAAGCAATTTATCGAAGGCGTGAGGGAGATCGATGGGGCGTCAGTTGGCGGGGATCGCGGGGCTCGAGGTTGTGGATAGCGTCTGCGAGTTTCCTGGCGGACGGGAAGCGACGGGAAATCGCAACTTCTCTTGCGCGGGCGGCGGAACGCGCAGGACTGTTGATGGGACGGAGGTTTGCGTCGTCGAAGGGATGGGGGATTCCGCTGTCGGACGTCTGTCTGTAGGGCGTTGAGCGTAAACGGCGGCTCTCAAAATTTTTTTCTCGTCGGAAGTTACGCGCGAACATTATGAACGCCCCGTATTATTATACAGGGCCGTTGCCTTTTCCTTGACGTATTAAAAATCCTTCTCGGGAATGTACGTTTCTTTTTTTTTTCTTTCCGCAAAGTCGCCAATTTACTTGCAATTCGAAATCGTTTTGCGTGCTTCACTTCGACGGGTTTTTTTTGAATTAAATTACAGATTGACGTAAAACGTTCATAAACGGATACCTTGTGAGTTGCACGCATTCCTCCCGCGTTACATTATAATTCAGCCAACTTTGATCGGAATTGTTGAATATGACGAAGCCGATCCGGCGGTCGGCGCGCACGTGGAGGATATTGAAGTTATGTAAATTTTAAATGATCAATCGTAATTATTTCCTATTATGTTTCATAATAATTAAAATAATTTACTTTTGCGAAGCTTGTTATAGCCAAGGTTGACGCGACTTATAAACACTTATATGTACGATACGGCCACAATAATGCCTTCGTATGTATGTCGTTCGAGTAACGTTTCTTTTCTTTTTTTAATAGAAAGAGCAAGATTTCAATTAATTACGAGGACCTTCGCGTATTCTTAATAATTTTTCTGTTTAAAATGTTGTGACGTGCACGTCGTGCGTTTTAATAACGATAAAAATTATAAATAATTAAAACGAAATTTTCGTCGTGGTGGGAGTAAATTAGTTTTCAGTCGACCGCTGGCAGCTGTGTGCATAAGAATGTTGATGCTGTGTGTTTTTTTTTTATTTTATCTAAACTAAAATTTCGTGTACAGTTATTCAAAAATATTGATGTTAGGTAATATTTCTTTTTGTTCATAAAAGAACTGATGGAAGCAGCGCCTTTCACTTCGAACGGCCCGAAGAATGTACGTGTAGATGCAGTTGTCAGTTAATATCGCCCTCTCTTTTTTTCTTCTTTTCGTTTAATGGGAAATGCACGGAACGGAGCACGTCGACCACCATTGTAATTATTTTACGCTTCCGACGCGACCGAAATTAGCCGTGGTTAGTAGTAAAACATTTTAATTCGACTAAAACGGGCGAATCGGCGAGTTTCTAATTAATTTTTAATTCTCACAGTTCTTTAGCTCGCGGATTTTAATGAACCCGTATCATCGGGAGTTGTCCGGTTAAAAGTTTTTGACGGATAAAGCGACAGTTTTCGACTTCGTTTTGTTTTTTTCCTCGCGACGCTCGCAACGAAATACGTTTTAATACAACCATAATTTCCATAATTAATTTCCCATTTCCGGCTTTAAACTGAAAAGTTCAGGTTTTATTCGTATGTTATTAACATTAATATAATATAGTTTTTAGGAAACCCGTTAACGTTTTTTCTTCTGTATCCAAAATCTAGTAACCTCCTAATTGAAAGTTTGCTCGATAAGTTTTTCGTGCCCGGCAACGAAGCGATTCGCGTTGTTTAAAAATAAAATGCGGCGCGCGTCCGGGCGTGAAGCGCATACGGAAGACACGACGAACCGCGGTGTACTACTACCGTCTGTCGTTCTTGTCGCGAACCATTGCAACCGACATATTAACATGTATAACGTGTTTACATTTATAAATCGGCTACACCCGCACAACAGATTACGTTCCGTAATTTATTTCGATTAATGGATTACGTGAAAAAAAATAACGAGATCGTCCGTTAATTTCGACATTCCTTCACCTATCCCGCATTCTAACTAACCCTTAACTTCGTTAAACTTCTTCAACAACAAACAAAACAAAAATAAGACACCTAATATAATACAAAACGCGATTGGTTTTATGGGCGCGCGCGTACATTTGCTCATTTTATTATTCGCTCGAAGAATTGGCCTCGTTATGGCGTTCTGAATGTAACTTGTTTGTATGTAGATGTACGTTACGTATACGTATATAAAAATAACGTCGATCGTATATTTTCATTCAAATTTAAAAACAGGTTCCGCGCGTAATGACCATTTCACTCGAAGATCGACTATATAAATCAGAATTAAGCCGACTTGTAGCGGACGTGCGGTTATATCGCATAACATAAGTGACGGGGAGAACGGTTTTGCATTATTGAAAAAATAAAATCGAAACGCGAATCGGATCTATTTTTCATAAACCATTTTTCATCGATGGGTCGGTCGCGTATCATTCAAATTCCGAATACGAACGACCACGCGCGGGGGCGATTGCACGTCACTGCATTTCTTTCCCCCCTCCCCACATTTATAATCAATCGGGTCGAACCGGCAATTCATTTAAAAAAAAAACCGTCGACGAAACGACTTTATTAATTTTATTCGTCGTCCTTGATGCCGTTTCGGGCGACGTGCGTCGAACAAGTGATTTTTTACAAATTTATAACCCTCGTTATTTTTACAGTTGGACATAAACGTCCGTTTGGAAATTTTTGATTAAAATTTATAATATAAATCATTAAAATTGGCAATTTTATTGTTCGCCATCAAATCACTTTTTAACCTTATCTGTGAACTAATTTTTAACTACGGAAATTGTTAATTAAAAAACAACGAAAAAAATATATAATAGATAATGTAACGAGACATTATCTGAAGTAATACCATTAAAAATCTAAATTTATAGATTAATTTACGATTACTTGCAAAAGTGTAAATATTTCGCAAGCGTCGAAGTCGACGCGACGACTCTTGAAGGTTGAAAATTGTTCTGCCGGACTATCTGCGTCCTCGCGATTCGGCCGAGGTCGCGCCCGACCACCAGAAGACCATCGATTATTGTTCATAAACACTTTAAGAACGTCAATTGGCACCGAGCCGTTACCGGCTATTTATATTAGTTCGTGGCCGAATTTACCCGAAGAGTGACTCATCTCCCGATTGAAAGGTTTTAGTACATAATTATCTCTTCGCCAACTATGAGTCATCGATTATGATTTGCTAACATGCCACGTGTGAAAATTATACGGAATAGGTTGATAAATATCTAATAGATACAGGAATTACGGGGGTTGTTTTTTCGCACTAAGGGCGAACCAACAAAATCATAAAGGAGTAATTTATCAACGATTTCGAAGTTTTTGTGTTTTTTAGGCGTTGTGCTAGCGCAGGAGTTATGGAGTTGGTGTTTTGCGTATTCGGGATATACAGAAACACGAATAAAAAAAAACACTAAAACTTTTGATGTTTTTATACATTTTAAGGTGTTGGAAGGGGGGGACTTCAAAATCGGGATATACAAAAGCTAGCGCAGCCATTTTTTAAATAGACAATAGAATAGAAAATAGAGCAACAAAATACAGTTGAATTTCCATAACACGAACTTGTGTTATACTGGGCGTTTGTTAATTGCGTGCCAATACTTGAGAACGATTTTAAGAAAAAAGAGTTCATACGAACGTAGGTCAGCGACCATTTTAATGTGTGTGCGATAGTATATCGTGTGTAACGGAATCATGGTACACCTCTCCTCCCCTATTTTGTTATTTATTAAGATAAAATGTTCAAACTTGTTACATATCCAATGTACTTATGAAACGTCACTTTTTACATAAACATTCTGTTTTTTCCCACTGAAACTGACGTCAATTTTCGATTTTTAAATGGAACCTGCATAATTTTCTGAATGTAACTGCACCAAATAAGTGACGTTTCAACTGTCAAAAAAAATATTAGCGCCTATTTTATTTTTCAAACTAGAATGCTATAACCCCCCCCACCCCGCCCGCCCCTCGAACACAACGAAACATAAAATCACCCCAAAAACGTGCAATTGTTTGACTTATCATCTGATAAAATTACCAACAACGGTTTCTGTATCAAATTTTTTTTAATGGTACATACCCGATTCGATGACGAATCTATCCACGTGCCCATTTCGTCTGCGAGATTAATACCGTCGAATTTGCGGGAGAGAATTTGTAAAAAATAAATTAGGCAGGCGCCTATTTTTTTTGGACAGTCGAAAAGCCACCAATGTGGCGGCATTGTATTCGGAAAATTGTGCAGATGCAAAAAACGTCATAATATACAGGGTGTTTCCGTTTGAAAATTGGAAAAATTGTTTTTCCTCAAAATATTTGAAACTGTGTAGTTTAGGTGTTGTTTTGAATTTTAGTAGGCAGTAACTAGTCATAAAAACGCATTTTACTTGCACCAGTGGCGTCCGCGCTTACTTCCTGCCTTAAAATCGTCCGAAGATCGAGATCCTCGAGTATTGGCACGCAATTAAGAGACGGCCCCCGTACAAGTCGAAATGTTTTACCCTAAAAATTATAGGTAGCACCAAATTCCTGAATAGGTTTAATTCGATTGTGTTTGTGATTGTCGACGTGTTCTGTTTGCTTTCTATGTATATCCGCAGTCTTTTGTTCATCTTATCAGTTATGCCCATCGCAAAAATGAGTTGTTACGTTCTTCTTTTCGCAATTTTTTTCGCCCCCAGTCGAGTGTTTGGATCTTTTTGTATACCTGCGTCATTTTGTTGACCTTATTGTTAAGTTACTGACGTAATTCGTTGAATCGAACCGATATCCATTAACGTTCAATAACAATTATTGGGTACATTCTAAAATTCCTTTAAATTATACACGCTGTTATATTGTTTTATTGTAATTGCACTTAAGATTAAAAGTAACAATGTAATACTATACAATGAGATAATTCAAGGCGTCGCTTTATTGAACGTCAATTAAAAGTACTTACACATAAAACCGTACGTTTAGCGTTAATCGATTTAAGGATAGTCCGTCGAAAAATTGGATAACATTGGATTTTAATTGGATTTTAAGTGGGCTAAAGTCGATTCACCTATTACGTCGGGCATTATTGTATTTGTACGGTAATTAGATCGCGAGCTGACATGATTAGGTGACATCCTCGGTCGGCATTTAAATATTTAAAAGGTAAAACGGACGCGTAAAACAACCGATTGTGAACAGAATCATTTTTCGTCAGTCCATTTTCAGTTCCTGTAACCGACTAGGAAAACTAAGGTAAAAGGTCAAACACGAGACGTTCAGATAACCACTTCGCTTAATTTTATTAGCCTTTAAATCTGACAGTCATTAGTTATGGAAATTACGGCGTTGCCGATAATTTGTCTTCGAACTGGCCCGACTGATGTTAAGTACGTACACACCACGCGGGTTGCGGCACATATGCGACCCTTTCGACGAATAACAACTATCGTCCTTTGGACGTGTTTATTGTTTCAGATCGCTGGAAACGGGACGCGCCTTTTAACGTCCGCATAGGTACTTGAATCGATTTAGTTCAGGTTTTATTGGGAAATTATTCTTTGGCCGTTTTGAGCGTGAGTCACTGCCGAACAACTACAGGTTTCCTTTTTGCCGGTTAAACAGTATTTTATTTATAAACCCGAGTTCACGAACCTTTAAAAATGTATCACGAGTGCGTTTGGGTTTACGACTCGCCTGTTCGCGTTTTGGCCTTTTTTTTAAAGCGAGACGACTCGAATTATATTTTATTTTTTAAACTTATTCGTCGCATGTTTTCATTCGTCGCCATCTATCGAAAATTCTAATTCGATTCGTCGCTTCCGAATCGGTGCGATTAAGGCGCGATCGCACGGCGCCAAAGGAGCTCGCGCCGTGCGATTGCGCCTTAAGGCTCAAAAATTTCGAAACGCGATACCCGTTCGGCATCGATTCATTTACTGCCAATTTACATTGTAATGTGTTTTGTCGTTAGTTATTTAAGATTCTCCATAAATGAACGTTTAAAAGGAAGAAAACTTGTTTGTCGTCTTTTAAATTCATTTATAATTTAAAGCCGGAGAGCCCGTTTAATTTTGTCGTATCTATGGGCGGGCGGGTCGATTTCGAAATTTTCCGTTTTACGTTATTAATCGATTCGGCTTTTAGGACCGGGGAAGATCGTTTCAGAAATGTTTACGTATGCGCATTTTTAACTAATTCCGCGCCGTTCCCGCAAAAGATAAAAGGCAAATTTATGCTCGGATAATGTTCGAGAATTTATCATTTTTTCTTTTTTAATTAGCATTCGCGGCCCACACACTAAATAGGTAACGTCCTGCTCTGCTACTTATAAAAATATTTTAGATATCGCGGACGATCGGCTGTTGCGAAAACACAAATAAATATCTAAGCGTGGGAATATTTCGTTGCATTTCCATATTTATTTAAAAAAAAAAAAAAAAAAGTTACGTGTCGGAATTACGAATTCCAACAGATAACCGGAACTGAAACTACTAAACCACTAACTATTATTACTCAACGTGGATTCTCGATTCATTCACAAATTCGTGTGCGCGCATTTGTAATTGTTTTAAAATTGTTACCAATCGTAATATCATTACAACATGTGACTTGCTTGTTTAAACGATAGTAAAAGTAGGCGAACTAAAAAAAAATAATGGAGTATCCAATTATTTTTGGGTGCCTACCTGTAAAACAAATAAGGTTTTGGCGAATTTTCATAGAAAATAAAGCTATCCAGACGTGCCCTTTTGGCTTTTCTCCGATCTCGACCCTTAAATCGCGAAAATCTAAGTCGTTCATTTTGGGATATATACAATCAATTAATTGCGGACACAATTTCGGTCGCAATTTTGATCGTAGGAGGCCGAAATTTGGACAGCATATTGTCTTTACGAAAACGAAGGACGAGTTCGTTAACCAGCCAAATCGAACGAGCCGTTTCAAAATGGCGGCCGTTCAAAAATTAAAAAAATCCTAATCTCCGTTATTAATCATCGGATCGGTAATATGAAATACGTTTTGCAATCGGCACAAAATTCCCTATCGATCGTGTCTCTTTATAATTTTCGATGGGATGCGCCGTTTTCGAAATAATCGAAAAAAATTGATTATATTTATTTTTAATTCTCATTCGTAAATATTATTTTTCAAAAATATGTATTTCTTTCGAGAAAATTGTTTCAAAAAACAATCGGTCGGATCTTTGCGCCGCACACATTGTAAATCCCTGCGAGGCCGTCGGTGTTAATCGCCGCTACTAATGTCCTAACGAGAACCAGTAACCTAAAAGTTGCATGTCCGTTGCAAGAAGCGAGAGACATTTTTGTTGGAAAAGTATCACGAAAAAAAAAAGCAAAATAAGTTCGGTTTTTAACTGAGCAATCCGAGAAGAAGACGCGAGATTTGTCTTTTTTAAACGGCTCATACGGGACGAGCGCGGAAAATATGTGGAGCGGATACTAAGCTGTTAAACCTGCTTATCGAGATAAACTCGGTGCCGTATCAGCGGAAATTCGATCTAACACGGATATGTGCAACGCGCGAATTAGAATCGCATTCAGGTTCCGGTTTATTTGTAGGGTCTTAAGATTTAGCGAAACGTAAAGGGCCCTCCGCACGCTGCGATTCGTTTGCGCGGTTTTTTTCGCGCAAACCGACGCGGGGCTCGGAAAGTCTGAAATCGTCGAATACGGTAGTAAAAAATTTGGCGTGCGCTTTTTTTTTTAAGGGTGCAACGCTGCACCGTTACAGCTCACTGTCGGGTTAGATGTCGGGTGTTCTTAAATTCTGTCGAAACGTTGCAACTGAAGTTCTAAATATCTCTTCAAGAGCGTTTTATTTGCGGATACTATTAAATTATATTGAAGACAAAACATATTCACGTATAGGCAACATAATATACATTATTATAAGCGGGCCTCGGACAGCCACTCCGGTTCAATATGTCCGTCAGTTTACCTAGATGATAAGTTGGTATCTTTCGCCGAAATTCGAACAGATTTTTAATCGCAGTTTTTCCCAATGACATTGAAGAAATAAGTTCGTTAGATTGGAAATGACGTCGTCGTACGTGTTTCATCGAATATACCGATTTTCTGAAGACTCGATAGTTGTTTGTTTAATACGTTATCACGCGCATTTGAAAAAGTAAGTAAAAACACATTTAAATTAAACAATCGTCGAAGAAACGTCCTCGACATCATTTCCGATCTATCGCGAACTTCTGCAGCCGTTTCAACTCATCTTATGGTGCGGTTTTAGAAGTCGAGTCGACTTCGATGAATCAATTAAACTGGATAAACCAGTTTGAAGACAATCGGACGTATAGCCAAGAAAATGTATGGAAGAAAGAAGAAACGCGAGATGCCTCGACAAAGAATTGGAGTGGCAAATGTTAAGCAAGAATGAAAAACAAACAAGAAAACGTAATGGTTGGAAAAAAGGAATGATTGGGGATGATCATCGAGTACCAATAAGTCAACAAATTCGTCGGATGTGCGTTCCACATAAACACCTGGCGAACTAACGAAAGCGCTAACAATAAGTCGAAGATTGGGTATCGACATTAAATACAAAAGACATTAAATACATAATTAAAAAAAAATGTATACATATCGGGTTGTTCGGAAAGTAATTACGTTCTTTTTTTTTGACGAAAATGAAAGACGATTTTCTTATAGTGTATAAATATTTTATTGAATTATATATTCTCCATTTTGGTGCAATACCTTTTGCCATCTTTCTGGCAATAGCACGATTCCACGCTCATAAAACTTCTGATCTTTGCTGGCAAAAAAAACTGATCCAAGTCATTTTTGACGTCTTCATTTGAAGTCTTGAAAAATTTTGTAGAGACCGGAACAAGTAATAATTCGAAGGTGCCAGATTTGCAGATTATTGTAGTGGGTGTAGTAGTAGATCATATCCAAGCTGTTAAAAGCTTTTGGCGAGTTACCAAACTTGTATGAGGTATCACCTTTTTTTGATGAACATCGGTTTTCGGAGTGCTTTGAGCCGATGATTCGCTTCAAAAATGGATCATTTTCTTGACGTTTGAGAAGCAAATCACGGACGTCAATGCGACGCAGCAAATTTCTTTCTGTAAAAACACGTGGAAACCCATACGTCGAGTTTTGAAATTAAACCAAGACGTTTCGCGTGATCACGAACGGTGATCGCGAAATTTAATCTCGGCGATCTTCACGAGTTGTTGTTCGGCGGTTTGCATCAATCAATGCCTTTATTTTGCCTTCATCAGCTTCAACTGGCTTTTCGGAACGTGGTGCGTCTTCAACATCAAAATTGCCGGAACGAAATTTTGCAAACCAGTTTTGGGACTGGCGTTCTGTCAATACATCTTCTCCATACATATCGAATAATTTTTTTCTTGCTTGAACAGACCTTTTCGCTAGTAAAAAAGTAAAATATGCCGAAAATGCTGCTTTCAACTTCCCATATTTGATAGGGCACCAAACAAAACTATTGCGCAGAATCAAACAAACTTTTTCACAAACAACTCTTCCTAAATCAGCTATCAAAATATATAACGACAATGCGGCTTAAGTGTGAAGTTGGCTGTAAAAAAATACACTTAAGTTCTCTGTGGGGAAAAAACGAAATTACTTTCCGAACAACCCAATAGATACGCGTATAATCGCATCGTTGTTATTGAAAATAGTGATATCACGTTTTGTCAGTGTGCTGTAAAAAAAGTACCATGTGCACAGCTCGTGAGAAATAAGATAACGGATTTGTTTATGTTCCACAAACAACTTCATTATTGCTATTGTCGTGGACCGGTAGCTTTACACTTGTCTAATAAACGAACGGTTGCGGGTTCGAATCCCGCTGAAACCATGTATTTCTGTGATTGTTCTACTAATTCTAACCAATTAGTGTAATATATCGCTACCAACCAACAGTTTGTGACTAAAGGACACAAGTTCAAGGCCAAATAATAAAAACTAAAAATAAATTCGAGCTATATTTTTGGCTTTTGTGTTTATGACGAATCTTGTTTCGAAAATGCGGAAACGACTACATTAATAACGATTACAGCGTAATGCCATTACTCCGATAATTCGAATTCTAATGATTAAATGGGCACAGGTGCGGCCAACAAGCACGACAGATTAAAACTTTTAAAAAACAATTCAGTGGCAGTTGTTGTATTAGCAGACGAATAATTTACGATTATGTCATAATCAGTTCGGTCATCTCCGATGTGTTCTCGAAACGTTAATTAATATTAACTTTATTAATTATTTTAACGGTTGTGTAGTGTTCGTTTTGTTTAAAAATGTCAATAAATTATTGTTGGAATGCCGACGAATAGTAATATAAAAACAAGGATACGCTTCTACGTGTGCTTAGTTTCAGTTTTTAAGTTGTCTTCTTGTCCAACCGAAGACTTACACCGTTTTAATATTTTCAATATTTATAAGAAATTGCGGTTGTCGAAATGTTCATTTTGTTTATAAAATTATAAAGTGTTTTTAATAGGTAAATTAGCTTTAAATTAGTGACCATTTTGTTTTCAACATCGTTTTCACCATAAATTATCCGCATTTAGGTATAATATATTATCATTCAAAGGCTGCTCGAATATTTATTTTGCTTTGTTCGGTATGTGCGTCGTCTCGTAAACGAAAGTGGCGGGATGGAGCGCGGTGTGGCCATTTCGACGCCGGACCATTTCGATGCGAAGTTTTTTTTTATTCGTATTTTAATCGCGTAAGCTTAAATCTCGCTACTTTCCATTTGAATCGATCATTAACGGCTCGTGTATTTATTTTAATCGTGCATTTTGTTTACTGTTGCCGCGCCAGTTTGTCCGGCCCATGTTTCGTATTTAAATCTCGCGTTTTATTTATTTATTTTATTGCATACCTTCTTAAGTCTAGGAATTTTTATAACAATCTACCGTTATATTATATGTTGTATATTGAGGTACGTTTTAGTGTAAATATTTACGGTACCTGCGTTCACTGGAGTTTAGTGAGTTAACGCCATTTTGTGAGCTAGGAAGTTAGTATATTAGTCATGGTTTTTAGTAATTATGACGGTATCGTCGGCGAATAGAGCCATTTGGCGTATGAAAATGTTGAATAATGTAGGACCTAGAACGCTACCTTGAGGAACTCCTGCGGAAGCTTTTCTGGGTATAACTTGATAACTATTTTACTGTATTAATTAGACGTGTATTTGAGTCCGTCAATCCAGACTTTATCGAAAGCTTTGGTGTTGTCCAAAAATACGGCAATTTTGTACCTACTGTTTGTTTTCGTATCCCATTTTGATTATTTCTACAATTCTCTGCAGCTGTGGTATAGTTCAGTGTCCCTCGCTAAACCCAAATCGACATGGAAGTATCGGTGTCTCGATTTTGTTAAGTGATGCTTTCTACACGTCTATTAATATGACACAGCCACTTTGACGCAATCGAATGAAACCTATTTAAAAATTTAGTGCTAATTTGTTGTTCTATTGTCGACATTATTGGTCAATCCTCAACACGAAAAAACCACCCCCACACTCACCGCAGTAACGTGACAACTTAAAATTGCGATTTTCTTGATAAATTTACTTTTATGAATTAGTTGCTTCGCGTTCTGTTATATCCCGATTTTTTTCGTTCCAGCCCTAGTGCGAAAACAACTACCCCTTAATACTCAAAAGTCAGGACAGTTGTACGGTGTGATTAAGAATCGGTGCTTTTTCGGTTTAAGATTTTTTAAATATGTTCGTAACTCTTCTGATCGGTTGGTTAATCGGTCGAAATCTTCTCGAGATTTATTGGATGCGAGTAACTTTTAAGGGGCGATTCCTTGTCGAAAATTAAGGGGAGCCTTTCGTATAAAGTTTTGTCGTGAAACGTCTCCTATCGGAGTTGCGCCCTTCAAAAGAGGAGGGGTAAAATTAAGTTTTATTTTATTTCTCAAACTTGTACGGCAGAAGAATGACATTTAGTAGATGATTTTTACTTATCAGAAGGTAAAATTTTCAATCGTTTATCTTCACAATGACGTGAAAATTGTGGCGACCTCTGTTGGTTTTTTTTTAAAGATCTTTATGGAAGGTTAAAATTTTGTAATTTAGAAAATCCCGTTTCCAGTGATTTACTTTTATTTACTTTTTAGTCTAGATATTTACTTTTTTTATTTATTCACGAATCTGAGAAAGAGTAGACTGTGTACAGGAGGTCCTTTTCTCGGTGATTTGGTTCCTGATGAAGTTGTAATGGGTGTTTGATTTTTGAATATGAATGTGTTTAACTGCTGTTGTATCTTGTTATGATCACTTAGCATTTCATATATTAAATTATAAAAACGTGTAGTTTTTTGTTATATTTGAAAAACTACTTTTCAAGTAATTCCGGACATGTTTTATGCGTATCAGGTAGTGTCATTTTATGGAGATTATGCAAAAATGATTATCTATTTAAACGCCCGCAGTTCGCCATTTTTTGCTTTGTTACACCAAAAATACGAGTTTTCTAGTCGTTACGTCGCAAAACGTTCTGATAAAAATTTTGCCAAAAAAAACCCGAATACTGAATACTAAGGGATTTTTTCGAGATTTCGCAAAAAAAATTTATCGTCGGAAACGCTCTTAGTTCGTCATTTATTGGTTTGTTATTCTAGAAAAACTACTTTTCAAGTAATTTCGGACCTGTTCTATGCGTATCAGGTGTGTCATTTTATCGAGATTATGTAAAAATTATAATATATTTAAACGTTCGCAGTTTGTCATTTTTTTGCTTTGTTATACCAGAATTACGAGTTTTTCTAGTCGTTTGCGACTTGTTCTGAACGTTGCGAAAAATCCCTATTAAGGGATTTTTTCGAGATTTCGCAGAAATTTTAAATCGATTTAAAAACGTGTAGTTTGTTATTTCTTTCTTTGGTATATTCAGTGCTTCCAGTGATTTACTTTTATTTACTTTTTTTGGCTTTTATTTGCTTTTATTTACTTTTTTTAATAGGGCGTGTCGCTGGAAGCCCCGAGTAAGCGATCGTACGCAACAGTGAAAGTTGGAATATGAAAAATATTCACTGATATTTTGTTGATTAAGGGGCACACCTAGTGTGACAGCCTAAAAAAAAGGCGATTTTGGAATTAAAAAAAAAAACTACTGTATCAATTGTTTTAAAATTTTAAGGGTATATTTATACATATTTTAAGAATACACAGTAAAATTTTTGAAGAAAAAAATTAAATATTGACTTTCACGCGATCTCCGACGGCGCTAAAAAAAAGGTCCTCCATTGCTGCAGTGATTCCGGCCTTCTCCGTGGATGAAACCTAAAAAAAAAAATCTCGTTAAATTAGAAGATATTGTCCGTACAATGACCCACGGTCGAAAAAAAATCAAAAATTGACAAAATGGCGGCGTTTTTTTAAAAAAATGTTGAATTTTACCCAAAATTTTGGTCGTTTTTGGCCTTCGATTTTTGATCATATCAAAAAACTGGTGGGTCATTGTATGGAGAACTATATACAGAACATGCAGAAAAAATTTGATAGTGATCGGATCATTTGTCTCCGAGTAATCACTGCAGGAAATTCGAAAAGTGCTGTTTCTAGAAAAACGCGTTTAAAGATAAAATGATCGTTTTCACTGTTATAAATGGATTAAAATCATACTTACAGCTAATCTGCTATTCCAAGCCCATATAATTCACCTTCCTCTTCTTTAAAAAGTGCTTGTTGAGCTGAAGAAGCTCTTCTTCGAGATGATCGACCCTCTTTTGAAGAAGCCTGTTGGCGATGATCAGCGATTCGTAGTCTCGTCTCGTCCTTAAGAGCCGCATAATCTATTCATAATCTCAAAACTATTTGAGATATCGATTTAAAAGTTTAGTATGTTATTTTTAAAGGTATAACCTATCGAAATATGAAAAAAAATCAATTTTTTAAAAATTTCACACTAGGTGTGCCCCTTAAATGGCGTCGTTCGTTTTCAGAACTTATTGGGACGAATTTTTCGTTTGTTAATTCAAGAGCTTCCCTTTTTTGAGTAACTACGAAAGGGGACGTTTTAGGAAAAAACTTTATATAAAAGGCGCCCCTTAATTTTCGACAAGGAAACGCCCCCTCAAAGTTTTCGCATTATTTACGAATCACTCTGTGTAATAAGTTGATTGCGCGAGCAAAGTATCCGTTTTCGTTTGCTATTAAAGGCGTAAATGTTTTTAAACGTGTCAAAATGACAAAAATTTGAGTTTCGAATTCTAAACAACCAACCTTGATTTATTTATTAATGCAATAAATAATTTATTTCGATTGTCCATTGTTCGAAAGCGAACGATATGATCGATAATTATTAGAATAACCCGAGTCGATACCCCCGCCCCCCGTGTTACGTTGATCGTTTTATCGCGAGTTCATCCGAAGGGTCTAGATCATAATTCTGGCACACGTTTATCGACTTGCAAATAATTACACCTGTTTAAATGAGATACCGACTTCAATAAATTACGAAACTCCTTTAGTAGGCATGCCTAGTTCGTTTCTCGAATGAATTTATTTATAAAATTTTACCTGGATTTTTGCGACTAGGAAAGCTAACACCTAAGTGGTAATACGTGTTTGGTGAGTATGAAATGTAAAAATGCTCGCGTACAGTTAATCTAAATGACCTTAAACCTGCGTATCCGAAGAGATGCGACGAAAATTTAGAATGTTCAACACTTCGATTTCGAGACCCGGTAGAGAATCTCGGAAATGGTGACTAAACGTTTCTCGAATTACCACTTACGCCTCGTTTTATACAAATCGAAAATCGTTAGCGATTATAATTATTGCCTACGGACGAACGAGAATCCGAAAAAAAAATGTTCGAGAAGTAGACGTGCGATTTAACGAGGAAAACCGACGTTTCCGATTATTTTAATTGAGAAAGAAAGGATTACTGGGCATCCGCGAATGTCGGACTGGCAACGATTTATCCATTTCTCGGGGTCTTTGAACCGGCGAGCGGGAAATTCTCATGTTTACAAAAATTCCGATACAGGTGCGCTGAATATTGGGCTTTGATGCTGTGGGTAGTTTAACGTCGATAAGTTGTTGCTGCTCGTTGGACACGCATCAGAATATATTTGAGAATCCGTGACGTCTCCCACGTACGCGCGCAACTGTACTATTATTTAAAAAAAAAATTAAAAAAATTGACGTATAGAAAGTAAGCACCGGCCAAAACGATCAATCACCGTTATCGAGACCGTCGTTCGCGCAATAAAAACCCACAAGCTGCGCTTTGCATATTTTAATTAATTAAACGTTAAATTCATTTTTGTACTGTACGATTTGCGGGGAGAAAAATCCGTTTTTCTAAACGGCCGAGTCGCACTCGTAGCACTTCGAAAATCGATGGGTCGCCGGAATCGTTTATCTACACGATATGTACCTACTTAATTGGAATTTCTGCTTAGGGTTTCGTATTTTTATTAAATTTGCAGCTCCATTTCGCCAGCCCCCCACTTTTGATTTGGGGGTTGAAACTTCGTCAGTCGTTAATGCTGGTTTGCACTCTTGATTTGGGGGCTCAAACTTGGCCAATCGTTAGTGCTACTCGTTAAAGGGGTGAATCAGCAATGGGGGGGGGGGCTGGCGAAATGCGAGCCAGTTTAGAGTTGGAAATTGTAACTTGTTTTCATTTTTTTCCTTCAACTTAATTTTTTAAACACGAACCTAGCATGAAAAGCTGCGGCTTGTGAACTAAACAGGTAATTTTTTGTAACATAAGCTCGTCTTTTAAACGGAATGGTGCAATAAAAACACACCTTATGAAACTTGTTCTTTTAAGAATATTATGAATATTGAAGAATATATTAAATTATTAAGATAATAATTAATTAATATATTAAAAAAATATTAAGAATATTATGAATATTAGAAAAAAATTATTATTATTTTGTCAGTTAAACGCTGGTTGTCAACCTCATTAATGAAATTGAAGAAAATAAGGCACCAGCAATATTTTATTGTCCATTATAAACGAAAGCACACCGTATAGTCGATAACATAAACCAAGCCTTTGAAGAGAAGCAATACTGCTAGGCTGTTCTTCTCGATGAAAGCCAGGCTTTCGATAAAGTGTGGCATGTAGGCCTCAAGTATAAACTCAAGAAAATACTACCTCGTCCACTATTTGTCATTTTAAAATCGTATCTGGAAGAACGTTATTTCCACGTAAAAATTGACCAATACCAAACGGCGCTTCACACAATCAACTCAGGGGTCCCTCAAGGAAGCGTCCTTGGTCCGTTTTTATACCTCGTGTAAACGGCAGATATACCAATAAGTCCGAACTCTCTTATAGCTACTTTTGCTGATGATAAGATCATAATGACAAGGCACTCAGATCCTACAATAGCTGCCCAAATCCTTCAACAGAACCTAGATCTAGTGTTTCAGTGGACCAAACAATGGCGCATCCAACTAAATGAAGCAAAGTCGTTTCATATAACATTCACTAAGTGTAGGGGTAATACACCACCCGTTCTTATAAATAATATTCAATTAACTCAAGTTAGTGAAGTCAAATATCTCGGATTACATCTTGACAAGGGTCTAACTTGGAGGTCTCACATATGGAAGAAAAGAAAACAACTCGGCATATTGTTTAGTAAGCACAGGGAGAAAATCTAAATTAGCATTAACAAACAAACTCTTAATATACAATTTGATCTTTAAACCCATATGGACATATGGCGTTCAGCTTTGGGGAACAACGGCAAACTCCAATATTCAAATACTTGAGAGATTTCAAAATAAAGTGCTAAGGTCAATGTGTGATGCACCATACTTTGTGAGAAATACAGACATTCTTAGTGACTGGAAAGTAGACACAGTTAAAGAAGTGATAGTTAAGTTCAGTGTTAAATATCTAGGTAAACTAGAATATCATCCAAACCCTTTGGCTGTTAACTTACTCGATAATAGTGAAACCATTCACAGACTAAAGAGACACAAACCAGTAGACCTACCGAATAGATTTGATTAAACTTATACAACCTAGTATGTAGATAATTGTAAATTGTAAATCGTTGGATTTCAATAACGTCAATGCCATGTCCAATATTTTCTAGCAGACATATATTTTGCTTATTGTTATATACAGATTGCAAAAAAATAAAAAAAAATTATAAATGAAAATATCAAAAAGGACGTTTTGCAAATTAACAAGATGAAACAAGAATAGAAACAAACGATAGTTGCTATACAAGCTATATGGATAAATATACATATACTAAAGTTGAACGGTTTTAAGTGGCAAGTGTCGAATTGAAGAGATTTAACTGTAGTTACAAGAAATTTTTATGATCATTTAAGATCCAGCTGTACCGACTTAGGGTTAATTGTAACTCGCAATTTAAACTATAGTTTTTTCTTAGTCATTATTGTTGTTACTACGAAAATGAACAGTTTCAACTTTAATTTAATTGTAAGTCTAAACTGACATTTAACAATCGGTCCTGAATCATTTTTTTAAGCTACTTTATTAATGATTTTTCTTTTTATTAAGTAATTTATTGTTTATAAAATATTCGCATATTTGTAGGATGATTATAAAAATTTGCTTAGGTTCATCATTATTTCGGCGCTTGGTCGGTAATGAGTTCATCGCAGATTTTGTGGAAAAGGAGGTTTGTATTTATTGCCTTTTATCAAAATTATATTCCAATAAACCTACCGTTTATACGTAATTAGGCAGGCATACGATATAAAAGGAATACATACTTTAAAATTCAGTTTGGTAAATATATTCCAGCTAACAATTTTTAAATTTCGCGGCGGATTTCTGTCGGTACTACTCGTATATAAACGTTAATGTTAGGTTAAATAACAAAGGCAGTGACGTACTGCAGTAAATTATTAAATTAAACTAATAAATATTTTAATGTAAACGTGTTCAAAAATAACATAAGTGGTAAAATACGTGAAACTGGACGTAATTATTTATATGTGTAACGGCAGGTATAATATTTCGTTATTCAAACAATTCAAAATTCCTTTCGCCTAATTTATCTAGCTACTGATTGCAAATGTTTTCGTGTGCTACCAATAGAAATCTGCCGCGAAATTTAAAAATTGTTAGCTGGGTATATGTTACCTACCTACTAAACTGAAAGTTAAATTTAATTGTTAATTAAAAGTTAATTAAATTAAATTGCAGGGATTAACCCGTGAAATTACATAAAATCGCGAATTAAACGGCGAATTACGCGATTCCGCTAAATCAGACGCCGAATTATGCAATAACCCCTCGATCAAAATGCGAATCAATCTCATCTGCAGTTTGATATCAAACATCGTATATGGGGGGGGGGGTGCGAATTAATTAAATGGGGGGGCAGGTGTCATTCCTCTACTAATGTTCATGTCTAAAATATCGCCAACCTTATTAATTATTATGTTGTTTTTTTTTTAAACTCCCAACCGGTTTCACAATTTTTCTCGTGGTTCAAATACGTTTGGACGTTAAAAAATGGCGGAGCCGATCGGGTCCGCGGTTGCTCGTTTAAAACAACCCGCGACCCCTCCTAAGACATCAACTTAAATGAACTATTAAAAAACCAAGACCCAGATATATCCGAACCCCGACATATAACCCCCGACGATGCTAAAATTGCGAAACCAGCCGGGCGTTTTAAAAGTACAATTAAAATGGCCGGCGATATTTTTAGACATGAACATTAACATAAACGGACCGAACAAAAATTAAATATTTACTTTTGAACTTCGAGAGTTGTTTTGTGTGACACGATGTAAAATCGAGACGAGGACCGACGGTATTTCGTAGACCCGCAAAGAAATCCAACGGGGTTTGATCGGGCGGCGTAGTCGGCCACGTTTTATTTTTTCCTCTTAGGGTTCCGGTGGCACCGTATGTCAATCAGTCATTCCCGGTCCGCGTTAATGGTCAACTTAAACGAAAGTTTCGATCAAAATTTTGACACCTCTTGTTGTTTTTCATTGTATTTACAAGGCGACTTGATCCTTTGACTTTCCGATTCGTTAATAAATTAAACTGAAACGTGCCAACAAGCAAAAAGGTCACATGCTATGGTGTAGTAACCACGAGATTGCGTACGTATAAGTTGATTTACGGCTATGGCTAAAGAGGTTTTTATTGCCGAAACGATCGAACAATTTGAAAAAATCGCTGTTACGTTCCGCAATTAACAAATTAATCTTAGGCGAACATTGTTGGGTTTGATGCCTTGTCGTCAATGGAAACATCTCATTTTTTACTATCAAAACACATATTTCGACCTTTTTCTGTGGTGTTTTTTAATGTAAACTGATGTTAATGACAGTTTAATTATTTTTAAAAGGTCGAAATGTATATTTTTGAAGTATCTGAAGATTTTTCATTGACGAAAGGTATTAAAAATCATCGTTAGCGACGGGTTCCTTTTTTTTGCACACCCCGTACCACGATAGGTTTTTACATTCACCAGTAATTTGAGAGTTACCATATTTAAGGGACGACGGTTTTTCAATCGCCTGTTAACGCTTAACCGTCGGTTAATTTCCTGTTTTGTCTAACTGATGGTTATCGTTAACGGCCGATTGATAAACTGACGCTAAATGTCAGGTTTTCTGATTGTCTCTTTCCAAACTTGAACTAGAAAAAGTAATGATATACGTATATGTTGTTGAAATCCACGGTCTAAACTCGTTTTTTTTTTCTTGGCATTGAATCGAACGCTATTTTCGTCTTCGTCACAATTTGTTTACACTTCTTTTAGCGGCAGAGGATTATTTAAATAATCATTCTAAAAATAGTGACGGATTAAAGTATTTAGGAACAAAGTGGATATAATTTATGGTATCGTTTAAAGATCGGTTTGTTGAACCGGTTTATTTTGTTTCGTTAATCGGCTTATTTTTGATAATGGAACGTTCACGGTTTTACGTGTGCATAAAAATATCGTGCACGTTTTTGAATGTGAATTTGAAAAAATATGGGGAACGCGTTGGATGTTTTCCCGATTCGGCTCGTGTTGTTTCGTGCCAATTCTATTTTTTAGTTTTATTTACATTCGACAATTTTAGGTAATATTTATTAGGAACTCAAAATGAAACGCCGATCGAATGCCATTTCTGGAACCTGGACGCTTGCCTAGTAAACGAACGGTTGCGGGTTCGAGTCCCGTCGAAACCGTAGATGTTTGTGAATGTTCCACTAATATTGTTACCAAGCAGTCGGACGCCGAGTCATCTGAGCGCCGGTAAAATTTAAAAAACGGTAAAAACAAATAAGTACATGCATTCTAAAATACTACGAATACCAGATTCGCCGGTTTCACCAAAAAAAATACGGGAGTCACGTATATTTATTAATTTTTTTTAATGCCCATTACTTGCCCATTGTCCGGCAGCTATGTTGGTAGCAACGGCGTCGGTATGCGTATGCGGCGAGTGTTCACAAGTAGGATACCAATCGTGTCCGGCACGATTGTTTGGTAACATACCTAGCCGCTGCTCTTCCTATTTATAGCGGGATTCGAACCCGCAACCGTAAGTGCGCTAGAATACCCCAGTCGAGAGCTAGCGCTCTGGGCCACCTTGACTCCGTGAGGCACGTCTAAGTTAGTGCGTTTTCGACCGATTAATTCGCTATTCGACAAATTTGATTATTTCATTTGGCGCCCAGTCGTCATCGCCCATCCTCGATCCTTTCCGTTGAGGGTTTTTTTTTCAAAAAAAACGGAGGTCACAAGCCTTCGCCCCAGACGTCATTAATCACATGCACACATTAATCCACGAATCGTTGAAAACTATACGAGGTTGTTAGAATTCTTGCGGATCGAACGAGGGTTGTTCTCCGTTCTACCGTAGGTCGTCGCGGATCACCTCCTCCGGTAATTGCCTACACGTCTAATTTTAAACGTATAATACAAGTGTTTGTTGTATTAAGTAGAAATCGAAAATTAAAATTCGAACAATCGATTATCGACAAAACGTAAAATCGCGAAAACTTTTCCAACTTTCTACAATAGGCACCTAATAAATAATTTTATCGGTAAATTAATTTAGTAAATTACAAAATAATAATGTGCCTTTTTTTTAATGGAGAAAGTTCAACGAGTCGGACGTTTGCCGCGAAAATGAATTGCACACAGGTGTACCTAGTGGAGATATCCGAGCAAGAAACAATAACTATTATTTGATTAACAAAAAATCGGATGTAACCTAGATTTTTTTTGGACGCGACCAACGCTCCGTCGCCGATTTATTTGGAAATTTGTGTTAGTGTAATAATCGAAAAAGTCGATCGACTGCGGTTTTAACTTTTTTTTTGTTTGTTTTTAATTGTTATTGTTCGAATTTCGGCGCGGAGTTGTCAAAAATAGCTCGAAGGCGATTGCGATTGCGCCGACGCGGCGGCGGCGGCGAGCGGCGGCGGCGCGGCGGACAAGTTACGCCGTCAAAATTCGATCGCATTCGTGGAAAGTGTATCGAACGAAAATGAATCGACGGTCGCAATTCGTCGTTTGATTCGATTGACAACGTGTGCAACGTGAGTTTAGAGGCCTACGAAGAGGGATTGTATTTCAGAAGGATTGCGTTATTTATGTACCGTTACGGTACGCGCACCGGGAACGTTACCGATCAAATACAAGGACATTTTTCAAGCCGGGCACGTCGGATTATATTAGACCACCGACGAAAATTATCCACCTCTAAAATGTTTGTTTAATGGTTAGGTTCAACATAACCCCGATTATTATTTTTTTTGTAATGACGTATACTTTGTATGTTGCTAGAAATTAACGTTCCCAAGGTCTGAATGTGTGTGTGTGAATGTAAGCTTAGGCAGAACATGGCCAGTCTAGCGTAAAATTATTATATAATCTAGATAATAGAACATAAGCCAGATTTTATAAAGCAACTTGCATCGAAACCAAAATACTCCACGCAACGATAAATTATATTTTGTAGGTGGGGCGTAGATGTTTTATTAATTAATTTTTAGTCAATCATAGTGCTAACATACTCATGTACAGTCGTAGTCCATGTTCTACATAAGTGCGTAAACCCTGCACTTTGTGATCAAAGCGTGAATTCTATTCTCGGAGCCACCCCCCCAATTCAGAATACTTAATATTTAATACTCGAGGCGCGTTATAATACAGGTTGTTTAACAAATGACGAGAAATCTTCCGGGAACGTATAGAACACGTCAAAATAAAATTTTAAGCGTCTATAAACTTTTTCCCCACGACGCTCCCCTGCCGAGATATTCGGCCGCAAAGTTGAAAAATTAAAATCAACGTTTTTTTTTTTAACTAGGCGACAATTTTATTTTTCGTCGGAATTTAATAATTTTTAAAATAATTTAATGGGGGTTTTTTGATATCGTCTTCGGGTTGCCAAGGGTGCGTTGCCCTTAATCTTTCGAACCTCGCTATTTATCAAAAGTTTTAGTTTTTTAATTTTCAAGGATATTTTCGGATTCCCCAAACATTTTAAGATAAAAATAGTTGTTTCGGTTTACCGTCAGCGCACTTTGCGATGTAAGCGTGAAATTTTAAGGGTAGATTTCTACACTCCACACTAATTACAATAAACGTTAGATTATACTCTAAAATAACTTCTTTATTCCATAGTGTGTGCGTTACAATATCAGTATTTTTATATTTTGTGATTTTGTGAAATGTATTTTATATACTGTAACTACATTATACCGAGTGTCCCAGATCACCGGGACCATCCAATTATTTCGTAAACGCGACATTTTAGAGAAAAGTTAGAAGGTTTTAAAGGATGCATCAGATAGTGTTGGTAGTGTGACCTTGAACAACGTCATCAAGGTAGCTTATCGCAAACACAGTAACAATGTATTTTTCTATTAAGTGCTTTTCGAGTTATGAGATCTGAAATGTCGAGTACCGCCGCGCCTGTATTAACATTACTCGAGGTTGTTTACAGTGACTGGACGTTGCACGGTCGGATTTACACCTCTGTTGTGTGTATGTGCGCGTGAGCGCGCGCGCCTGTTGGATGTAACACGAGTTAAGCCAGATCTCTGGAAAATATGTTTTAAGATCAGTTTTTTTAAATTTAATTCGTCGAACGAACCAGAAATTTAAATTACCTACGCATATTTTGTATGTACTGTGCACGTGCGCGCGCACCCACGCACGCAGGTGACCTTCACGCGGCCTTGACAACGTTGTTCAAAGTTATACTATCTGATGCATCATTTAAAACCTTACAGTTTCTGTCCGAATTATTTTTTTTCTAAAATGTTGTATTCCGGGCGATCTAGGACACCCGTTATATGTACTTATAGGATATCTATTGATATCAATGCAACCTATAAAAAGGTCTATTTTTAACTACATACAATTTATTATCGTCTTATTTATGATTAAACTCGATAAACAAACAATTTGAAATTATCTTAAATACTTTTTTACCGATATTAAAAAAATGCGTGTTTATTTATCCAGTACTTACATTTATTTGTAAATACTGTTATGCCTTTTACCTGTAATTGTAATCTATATATATATATATATATCCGGCTGAATGACCAGCGATTTTAACTATAAACTTCTATGAATATGTATTAACTTTTATTTCTATAAACGTTGGCTAATACTATAAAATTACTATTATACAGTATAAGTCCCCAACACCGCCGCTCCCAATGCCGCCGTTAATCCTCATCCGAGCTCGAGCGCTACCCCCACCACTGCGCTCTCCCCTACTCGCATAAATTTCGGATTGAACGTTCTTCGCGTGGCGGTATTGAGAACGATGAATTCGAATAAACAAGAGGCTCGAGCGCGACAGTAGTGGGGGAACAACAGTTCCAAGAAAGTCATTCCCCTACAAGCCCGTTTTCGGCGGTATTCGGGACTTGTACTGTAACTCTAAATATTTATTGCTATAAAATTCTCTTGACAGACTTTTTATTTTCAGAACAACAACTATTCAACAAAACTTCTCTGTCACTCTGATCTCTTTTTTTTAAAAACAAAACATAAAACTGTTTAACTACAATTTAACAAATACATTAAAAACATTATAGAAGTATTTTTTTTAAATATTATTTACGCAATAATGCTCTTTATTTTAGTAGTAGGGGGCGATTTCGAGACGAATCCAACGTTTATTGTAATTATTATGGATCCCCAAAAAATCACAAATCTACCCCTAAAATTTCAAGCTTGTATCCGTAAGTGCATTTTAATTGGACTCGATCTAAACTAACACTGCATCTTTTACTTTCTAATTGTGCGGTTTTTTATCTTAATGTGTCTGGGGAATCCGAAAAGTTCCTTAAAATTTACAAACTTAAACCGTTGAAAAATAGCGAGGTTCGAAAGGCTAAGGTCGACGCACCCCTCGTTTCCCGGAGATGACATCGAAAACCCAATTGCACTATTTTAAAAACCTTTATTTATCATTGCATGTATACAAAACAATGTTAGTTTTATTTTTCAAATTTGCCGGCGAATATCTCGACAGGGTAGCGTCGCGGGGAAAAAGTTTACAAACGCTTATAGTTTCATTTTGACGTGTTGTGTGCGTTCGCGGGAGGTTTCTCATCGTTTCCTGGACACCCTGTGTTATTACGCGCCCTCCCGATTATCGAAAGGGGATTATTTTGAATTAACTATACCAACAAAATTTCATCGGTTGTATCGTAAAGCGCAGAAGTCGGCATTATTTTTACACGGTTGTAAAATTAATGTCGCGAATAACGAGCATTGGCCGGGCAAAACGCACGCTACAACGAACAAATCGACGAAAAGCAGGCGAGCGAGACGAATTACCCACAAATACGAAATTGTTCATCACACGAATCGTTCGTTCATTAATTTTCCGCCCGACTGTACTCGCCTACTACGACATTTTATTGGTATAATGGTCAAATCTAATCGAAAAACACAAATTGGACGTTTGAACCGTCGCGTCTAACCGATTTTTGTGACGTTTTTTTTTTGCGACAACGCGGCCGACGGCTCGTCCGAAATAAACTCTTAATAAGTTTCTATTTCGAACGAAGTCCGGAGGATCGCGACGCGGAGGACGTTTACGGCCGAAGATGCGTCCGGAGTGGCTTTTCATTTACTTCACCGTAAATTCCTCGGAGCCGCATTTATCTAACGCATATTAATCAAAGAAACCTGCCTACAACAAGACACAATATTACAATCGTTAGGTACCTACGGGATTTTTGGTGCCAAGAGATGATTTACACGTATCGGCGCATTGTTGTGTGTACGCTGGCGCGATGATAAACTTGCGAGAATGTTTTTTCGCCAAAAATAATATCCCCCCGTAGATAATTTATGAATGGCCCGAAGTATTCGTAAATATAAAAACACGACTCGGCACTTCTCTTATCTCCGCGGACCGTTTCGGTGGCCAATTATCGTCGTCTTGTCCGTCTGCCATGTTAAGATGCTATTATAACCTATCCCCGAAAAATAATTTCGTTCGCTATTGTAGAGGCAACGTCTAGACTAGGAGAAAAATGAAGAACTTTTAGTGCAACGTTATTAACTGTTTTTGTGCGAGTTCGATATTTTGAAGACGTCGTCTTGTCAGCCACGGTCTCGTGACCAACAGATATTGCCGTCATTAAGAATTAGGTTTGCTTTTTCGTCAAGCAACGACCTCCGATGGATGGTAATAAAGCAATTTTTGTGATCGCTCATGTGTGCACGGCTTACACGAATTATCGGGGACCGTTTTATTCGAACAAGGGACCTAGCGTTAGGTTTTCGAAGTTGAAGGTTCAACGCGAACCGCCCGCGCACTCACACACACACAGGTAAAATTAATCTTGATTAGCCATAACAGAGAAAAATAAAAACGACGTTCACAAATAAAACCCAATTTCAAAACCACCCGCCGAGGCCAACTTTTAAAATATTCGCCCGACCGTGATTATCGGACGCATACTACGTCGTTTTTTGTTTTTTTTTTGTGGAAGCGATCAAGATAAAAAGTGCATCACCTAAAATCCCATTTAACCAGAAAGAAATCTTCCACTCGACCGTCCTTAGGTAATAAAATTCGTATTTGTTGCACATAAGATCGCTTTTATTAAAGCGAGACGCGCATATTATACGTGATAACGAACGTGACGAGTGCGCGGCCGTTATAATGGAATGCAGTGTAGACTTGCGTGTCATATCTTTGGTGTTTGGATCGAGCTGGCTATGAACCTCTGCGATATCGATTCTTGGACATGGGTCGCGAGGCCAAAGAGAATAGTGGCACTTATTTATCATAACGCGCGAGTCATTTTCATTTTTAAATTCGAACGCATGATGACTCTTGAAAATTGTCTCTTGAACTGGTTAATTGTGGTGGTGGTGGTGGTGATGTTGGCGGCGAGGAGTTTTTGATTCGAAGATCTATCTGATTAAAAACGTAATAAGTAGTAAATGAAAACGTTTACGGGACTCTTTTATCAAAAACGACGCGACTCGCGCATTTTATTGAATCATCTAAAAGTCAAAGTTGACGAGGGGAAGATGCGGGCTGGGAATTTTAGTTTCGAATCTGCCTTTGTGTACTGGTTGTGAGTAAATATAGTAAAGTCCGGTAAAATTCGGCCAAATCCAAGAAAACGTAGCTTATATATAATAAAATCCACGACGTTTGTGCGAGAGCTGCGTAGCGCAGGCCGTTGGGCTTAGGACTTGTGTGCGCGCCGTCCCAGGTTCGGAACCCTACAGCTAGTTTTTTTTTATCGTCCAAATAATAATACGATACGTTTTTTACAATTAAATTATAATTAATAATTGATGTAGTTCTTTAGCTGCAAGTTGTTTTATTAACAATAAAATAAGAATTCCTAATATTCATTGAAAATACTGAAAATTTGCGTTTCATTTATCAACAAAACTGTTACAATTCGTTCTTGTTTGATGTGAAAACAGAAGAAATTTCTCCTCGTTGACAGTTGAGAAGTGCAAACGAAGCCGGGTCTTCAACGAGGTCTTCCAGGACGATTATAATATGTCTACTTGGAGTGTAGTTGTGCGTTTTAATTTATTTACAATCGGAGGGTAATGGTGCACAGAAACCAGAATGTTAATTATCGTGCAAACATGAAAGACAAAATACCTTCAATTAATTAATATTATTATTATTATTCGGACGATAAAAAAAACTAGGTGTAGGGGTTCGAACCTGGGATGACGTGCACGCAAGTCCTAAACCCAACGGCCTGCGCTACGCAGCTCTCGCACAAATGTCGTGCATTTTATTATATATAAGCTACTACGAAAACTTTAGAACGCGTTTTCTTGAATTTGGCCGGATAGTGGGCGCCAGGGCTTTACTATATTTACTCACTAACAGTGCACTACCAGTACACAAAGGCCGATTCGAAATTAAAATTCCCAGTCCGTGAGCCCTAATCGTTAAAAATGTCTTCGACTGTAATAACGAACTGTTAGTTTTGCAGTAGAGTTGCCGATCACTTATTTTTGAATAATAAACATCTTCTTAACCGTTTGGGAAAAACGTCCAAAGGTGTTAGATCGCACGACCTTGAGGGCCAATCGACACTTCTTACTCCTACCAATTCGCGCGATAGATTAACATTGAACGATACTGTTCCATAAAACTTGCACCAAATTGCCGCGCGTTTTAAGCGAGGCAGTCGTTCGTCGCTCGTTCAGTAGCTCACTTGATGCGTTACTGTGAATATCTTTAAATCGAAAGTATTAGATCAATTAATTTGATTTACACGAGTCGTCTCGTCTAATCTTCTTTAGGTTGTCAAGTTTTGATCAGAACTGATTCTCTTCGTCCACAAAACGAAACAAGGTTTATTGTTTAGTCATAAAAATAGAAGAAGAAGAAGCACGTCGCACGAGGTCGCGTCACCTTGGGAACCAATTGACGTGTATCGTAATTTTTGAACGATTCCTTATTCTCGAAACGTTCCACCAAACTGTAGCGCGTTGTAGTAAATGAAGCAGCCGTTGGTCGCGAATTTCAAGCCGTTGCGCATGGTCTACCGGTTTCTTGCGTTAACTGAACTTGGAATCGAACGTCTTGGTTGTCTGGATGTTGTCTTGGTTTTAGTAGTTTTATTACTGCGACATGCGAAGAAATAATTTTCGACATGATCTGAGACATTCCTTTACCTTTCCACTGCCAACAAACGCTTGTTTCTCAACATTTTAGTCCGTCCTTGCTATTGCCGTCTTCTGAATCGCTTCCTCGTCCAACTCTTCTCCTATTCCACATCTGGAGCCAGCGGGTATTAAGTCCTTTTGTTTTTGATATTAAGGGGTTATCAATGCATTTTATACATTTTTCCCGAGTAATGCGTCGCTTGCACCATTACAATCCCATTACGATGTTGATCAATCTAAATCGTCAGATTGTTTGGAAAGATTGGATACGAGGATCTTGGTCTTGTAAATTTTTAAAATGTGACTTCTGAGGTTCAGGGTTATTATTATCACTAAAGCACCCTCGCCATCGTTCCGCTTTATCTCTTAAATTGAATTTCGTCACCGAAATTCTTCTTCCACTTCGCGTGTGCGGGCGTATGGTTGGGAACTTCTGCTCTTGAACCGTAGAAATGGACGAATGAATTGATGGTGTGTTAATCTGCAAAATGAAGCGACAAAACGCGAAATTTATCAGTCGATTCCGCCTTGATCTGAAGGCGTACATTGAGCGTAGGTATTCTGTATTACCCGACATAACATAATCGTAATTTACCTCGGGCTTATATAATTCTAAAATTAATGACTCGGTAGCAAAAACAAAATATATAAAGGGCCCGCGGCGCGGCGCGACCCGGCAGCGCGGCGTAGCGCTTTCTTCCTTTTTCAAGATAACTTTACTGCACGGCGGATAATTCATTCTTGTCGTATTTTATTAATAAGCCGTTTGTGAAAGTGCAGTTGTACGAGGCGTTTCTCTTTAAATGTTCGTCGGAAGCTGACAAGTTTCAGATTTAACTGCCTAGCTTTACATATATTTTCGGATTTTTAAAACGTGGGCACGCACCATCAAATTATATAGTACGTGTATATATATATATTTTTCTTTTTCTACTTTCTACTTGTATAAATATTACGAAATCGTCCCGAAATTAAATAATTTCCAGCAGCGGCAACAGGTGTTTCACGATCCTTTCATTACGTAAAGGTTTTTAACTCGTTCGATGCGATGGAATTAAAAAAAATAATAATAAGGAGCGCTTAATTGCTATTTATTTGTTGTCGTTTGACGAGGTCATTCATACAACATCGAAATGTAGTGTAAATTATAATAGAAATCAATTGGACGGGTAATTTTATTCGGTGCGCGTCATTTCTTTTATCCAAATTAAATTCCAAAAATTACGCGCTTTGTTTTCTGAAAATGCCTCTCGAACCCCTTGAAAAAGACAGGCGAAACTTTCAACATTTCATCGAAAAGACTGGTTTTCTTAATACTCAATTTGCATACAACCAGACAGCGGTAGGTGGTGTAACTTCGTATGTTGACTGGTGGTACCTAATTTCGAAGGAATGCCCTTTCGGGCGAGAGACCCAAAAATTTCGTCGATCGTAGTCGCAATTAAGTAGATACGCATAATTTGCCCAAGAATTTATTATGAATGAAATTCGGCAATTTAAACAAACGTATATGCGTACAGTCAAGTTCAAAAGTAATGTCCCGAATCGCGAGCATTGCAAATCTCACAAAAAGTACTTACGACGCCGTAACACGAGTTAAAAAAAATACAAGCAATACCGCTTCAAATATTCAGTTCGTAATTTGTTTGTCGTATCGCGCGCGCGACCCGGGACGTTAATTTCGAACTCGACCGTACCCCGCCGCACGTTACGTAAAAGTATCGCGGTCGACATTTTACCTAAGCTGTTTTAAATTGCTTTAAGAATTCAGTTTTGATTGCTCGAGAATCAATTTGCCAAATTGAATGGCACATGCTCGGGAAAAATAATTTTACAAAATTGGCGCAACGTAACTGTAATTCATTCGGGCTGACTCGATATTATTTTTTCAATTAAAATTGCTCTTTGTAATGCGCCGTGAGATGGCAAAAATATCGATACAGATAAGAGGCCGTTGCCATTAGTGTATTGCATAAGCAAATATTTTTGTACGTAGAAAACAATTTTATTTCGAAGGTCTTAACTCGGTTTCTGGAACGGCATTGTTGTTTTTTCCCCCACCCGGTTACGCGCTATTAAATTAATTTAATACGAAACCGCTTCTTTTATAGTTATAAGAAATTTAAACGAAAAATTTATTATCTACAGTAAAACCTGTAAAATTGATCCCCATTCAATTGTTGACCATCTGCTTAAATTGACCAGGTTTGAACGGGACGAACGTATGTTCAACATCGACAGGATTTACAAATTTTCACGTTTTATCAAAAGGTAAAATGCTAATTAAACTAACGTCGAGTTACCTCGTAGAGTAAACTTCGCGGAGCCGGCACGCCGAAACTATCGACTTTACGGAAAAACGACAATAACATAAAATTGTAGGAAATTTTCCTAGTTTATTTTATCGTATAGGTATTTTTATCGTTAAATGAACCGCAAACGAGATTCTGACGGGAAAACTCGTTTTTGACGATTTTTGACGTGTTAGTCGACAAGGCCCAACCAACAACTGCCAAATTCGTTTTCTCGACTGTTGTCGATTAGTGCACGCACACAGCAAAAAATGCACAGGTACAGGTAGTAACGTTTAACGAGTTGTTAGAAAGTTTCGCGATCCGAAATTTAGCGGGCGCACGTGGATGCGTTCGCAAATCGAATAATACATCGATTGTTGAAACGTTCTAAAAGGTTCCTCTGTATTTAAATTACAATGATTAGCACGTTACTTAAAGTTTACGGGAGTTTTTTTCTCGTTCGCAATAATTTTCACTTGGGTATGTACAGGTAATTACCGATACCTGTTTATTTTTAAACTAGCATTTCAACGCGCGAAATCGCGTTCTCTCGAAAAATAATTAAACTTAGGCGCGCAGTCGGATGCAAAGTTAATGTCGCTAAAAGTTTAACTTTAAAACATTCGATCGGTACGTTCGACGTTTCGCTTCACGTAAATACTGTTAATGTTTCTTACAATTGCCTTGCACGTGTTGCCCATCTTTGCAATTGCCACGCGTTTTTCTCGAAAACGATCGGAGTTGGGTAAAAATCGTTTATTACAAAAATTGCAGAGGATGAAGGAGACCATCGGATGTTGATCTTAGACGACCTTGGAACCTATTGGTTTTAGAGTTATAGACTATAATAGCTTAGTAAATCTTTTTAATGTTTTTATGAACTATCGATTGCGATTTAAGAAAGGCGATTTAGGCGTACAACTCCAAAACCGACGGGTTTCGAGGTCACGAAGGTCGCCATCTGACGGCTTCCTTTGTACTTTACAATTTTCATAATAAGCGATTTTTACGTATCTTTTGATAATGATTTTTAATTGACAAAAACGAAAATTTTGATATTGTGTAGGTAATTTGATTTTGCCTATAAATCGCAATTGTGTCGCGTGTGCCGGCGCAATGCTCGCGATCGGCGGCATTAATTTTGCGCTCGACTGTACGTGCACGTATGCGTGCGTTATATGCGCGATCTCTCGTTGTACCCGTGCTTATTATCGGGTAAATTCCGAGAATTTCCTAATTAAGACGTCTTAAATGGACGTACGTGTGCAGACGTTATTAAAGCCGCTTCTCTTTTTTTTTCGATAATTATTTTGGTTGGTTTGTTGGCATCATCAATAGGAGAAAACGATGGGGCGGGACTGCGTTTTATAAAGCGTGAAAGGAGTTCGTTAGAAACGTGTCGCTAAGATTTTGCCGGTTTCTTGCCTAAAAAGCACCTTAATCTTTTATTTATACGTCAACCCTATTGCGGTCGAATCGCAAGAAATTAAACTACCAACGATGGACGTTGGTTTTCGATGTTTTTCTCAAAAAAAAAATGTGTTTCATCTCGTGGATTCGATGATTAAACATCCAAATGCGTCGAAAACGCGAAATTCAAATCGTCGCCTATTTTAAATCTCGCGGAAGCGCCGGTGGTTTAAACGGTAATTGAGTGCAAAGTGCGTGATAAGTCGGGTTCAATTTTCATTCATCAAAAGAAACAAAATGTAAGTCTATAATTTTGATTTAATGATTCTACTCGAAAATAATAACAGGAAATGTGATAATTATCACGCCATCGTCTTCGCCGAGGACTTCTCCAACGGCAGGAGCGGCCGAGTTATATACATAGGTAATGCATAAAGATGTGCACGTTATAGAAATTCCGAGAAACTCGCCATTTTGTTCTGTTTACATACAATTGGTTAAAAGTGAAAAATTCCTAGCAAATTGCTGGAACGGAACGTAATTTACACGCGGTCGTCTCGGGGGGGATTTGAATTTTAAATCCGAATGTCGTACTATATGTATTATCGTTGAATTACCAGTTTATATATTATTCAGCGATCGCTTTCGAAAAATGCTAACGAGCTCCGCGACGTTCGCCGTACGAACGACCGAAAAAGATTAAAAAAAAAAACAGAAAACGCAAAATCGTGTCGACGAGCTCTCGCGCCGCGCCGCAACGTCTTCGTCGCGATTGCTCACCTTGTTGGTATTCGAACAGGTTCGGGAGGTGGGCTAATTGGCGGAATTCGAGTAATTTTCAAACCGAACCGCGATTAACGCACCTCTCTCGCGTGTCGACCTTGAGCGCTCTTTGCGTGCCGTAACAAAAGCGGAAAGAAACAATGCGATTGCCGAAAAATCGCGCGCGTTACGTAACGTTTTGTCCGTGTTACATTTTTTCGCGTCTCACGCCAAATAACGTGCGAAAAATCGTTTGTTTCTCCATAGATTCGCTTACCAACGACGAACGTTGCGCGAGTTTCGCCGATACGAATCGTTTTTTTTTGCGACTTATCTACGACGACGTCAAATTAACAAATTCGCCATTGTTTTGTAATAATTACAGATTTTGTCGTGTACCGCTAATGAATCGCGACGTTCAACGGCAGCGTTTCTAATCCGTTCATATCCATTTAAGCGATTTCCTGCACTCGGAGCTTTTCCTTATACTTATCGATTTACGATCGGTTCCGGTGATTTAAATGGTCGTCCTTCCGAACGATTTTCAAACTTTCCGCTCGAAGTGCTAACGGAATAAGAGAAAAGTTACTTTTTCTCCTGTCTCCAGTTGAATAGAAGTGGTTACGTCGCGCAAACATATTAAAAAAAACTATTTTTGATTATCGCCCAATGTTTTGACGCTAGGAAGTTGTCTATTTTTGACTTTCTCGATTCATTCCAACCGGTTTATCTTGTAACTTTTAAATGGCCCGTCGGTTTTATCTTGTCGCAAAATGTAAACACATTTATAATAAAAATTGAAATATAAAATTTTAAATGAATCGTGGCGAATCGTTTTTTTTTTGTTCACGCACCCGAGGCGAAATCGTTCTCGACGGCTACTCCTATACTCGAGAGATAACGACTTCTTTATATAAAATGTCGTGTCATAACTGCTTAGCGTTTGTGATAACGAGCGCGACACCGAAAACGTGTTTTTTTTTCTTTTTTGCGATACAACGACGACGCGCTTTGTTTGAAAATAATCATGACGAGCGTCTGGAATTTTTCGAAGTAAAGCGGGAGGGAGGATGCTGTTAATTAAATCCCCCCGTTGCCCAAATCAATTTTTTCCCTTAATTTTCGATAACCGCGAACCAAACTGTTCGCGTGCGGATCGCGAATCCCTTCAAATTCCCAAAACTCGCACTTACAGATTGCTTTTCGATGTCTGTTTTGTTTCGTGTAAATTACGAAATCCCGCGAATTACGCGACAAACGCCCGTAGGTTGCGTTAGATTATTATTAAGGGCGAACGCAGTGCCCGCTCGACCACCGCAACCGCCACCTCGTTCGCTTTACGACCGGGTCCACGTTGAATGAGCGACCGTTTTGTGAATAAGGCAATAGGTGTTTCGGTTTGGACACGTTTTTGATTATTCGACTTTAAATTTTGAAATGGGGGAAGAGCAGTTTTATTCGGGCACGGTTGGTCGTTTTATTTCTTCGTTTTCGCAGAACCGCGAGGCGCACAACCTGTTTTTCCATTTCAGTGAGAAAATACACTTTAATCGCTTTAATATTAAGTGTACACGTTAAAAATACCGGTTTCGTCGCAATTAGAAATGTTATACGGACATTTGTCCGCCATGCTAACAAGTAAACGAAGTTCCTACTGAAATATAAACTTACTAACCTGTATTTACAACAAAAATAATTCGTAAAATATTCGTATAATTCGTATTCGTTTTTTTTTATTTGTACAAATTAAAAATCGAAGTATCTTTGGTGCTTGACCAATCGCTCGAAGATTTAAGTTGTTTGATTAAACAGTTTTATCGAAGCGACCAAAAACTTTGGCTACCGCTGGACGGCCGGTCGGTTTTCTAAAAAGAAATCAATTTCGTCGGGTGAAAATTATAAGCGAGTCGCATCGAATTTTCTAAAAATTCGACCTAAACTATCGAAAAACGGTGCCTATACTCTTGTCCACCGATCGGACGAAGCGTTCGCGTGGCGCACGCGCAACGGCGGCACCTCGTTGGTTCCGGACTTGCCGCGAATTGTTATCGACAAACAGAAACGCTCGCTTTTTGCGTGTTCGCCTGTTCGACGACGAACAGACTATAGATATTTTAATGCGAACGAAACGGGAAAATTGTTTTGTAAAATTGACGAAGGACGAAGTGGTTTTAAAACGGTCAAATATCGAGTGACACTCTTACTATGTAGCGATACATCGGAAGATCGAATGTCGAATCCCTTTTTGTAAGTCGATAGTGGGATCGCGCGCGTTCCGCCCTTGGAGGGTTAATCAAACGTCTTGGACGAACACAAGCAACAGGAACTAACAACCTTCGTACTTTAAATAAAAATACTTTTGATAAAATATTAGGGGGACCGGAAAGAAATGTCGTTTCTGCGCACATCAATATTTGTTTACCATTTATCAGCTCATTGTGTACTTCAAAGTCGCACCAAAGATATTTCAAGGTTAATGTGACTTGTTTACTTATAAATAATTAAATCTTCAATTTTTTAACAATTTTAGGTGAAATGGCCAGCCAAATACTATAAGAGGAACACATCTGGAATTGTATGCTTTTTAAGTTTCACAATGGTAGTAACGTAACAGTTGCTACCAAAAACATTTACGATGCTTATCCAAGTGCATTAGATGTTTATAAATGCCGAAGGTGGTTTTTTAAGTCCAGATCCAGTAAAAAATTTGAAAATTTTGATGATATCTAAAATGCCATCTCCAGATATTTTACTCAAAAACGAATTGATTTTTATCGATCCGGCATTGAAAATTTGCACACTAGATGGCAAAAGATTGTTGATAACGAGGGTGATTACATCATCGATTAAAAATAAAAACTTGTTTGAATTTAATGTAAAAAAACGACGATGTAAAAATACGTATAATTGTGAATTGTTCCGAAATTACACCCAATCTGTCCAAATGCCTACCCGATCCCCATGTCGGCAATTTTCACTCCGAATAGACCGCCAGTTGATAAGGGAAACCAAGTGCTTAGGTTTTTAAGCAACGAGATTCTACATTTACCAGGAGGAATTTTTCCTTGAATCATCAATTGTGGCACATCCTCTGTATATCAACCGCGTTGCCGGCCGACGTGGCGTGGTTGAACGCAGAGACGTTCACCAAGATCTCCGTTTCGCCCAGGCAAGCCAAGATTTGTGCGTCCCTCGGACCCAACGATAATCGTAAAACATAATGTGCCTCCACTTGACATAACATCGATGTTTCAAAGTCAGCGGAATCCGCTGTGAAGCGCTCGCTGCGATTTTGCAACCGATTCAGCGCTTCCAGTGATTTACTTTTTTTACGGATTTACTTTTATTTACTTTTTAGTCTAGATTTTTACTTTATTTACTTTTTTTTTTATTTATTCACGAATCTGAGAAAAGAGTAGATTGTGTACAGGAGGTTCCTTTTCTCGGTGATTTGGTTCCCGGTGAAGTTGTAATGGGTGTTTGATTTTTTAGTGTTTATTTTTTTGTTATGATCACTTAGTATTTCACATATTAAATTATAAAAGCGTGTAGTTAATCATTTCTTTGTTTGTTATATTTGAAAAACTACTTTTCGAGTAATTCCGGACCTGTTCTATGCGTATCAGGTAGTGTCATTTTATCGAGATTATGCAAAAACAACAATTTATTTAAACGTCCCGCAGTTCGTCATTTTTTGCTTTGTTATGCCAGAATTACGAGTTTTCTAGTCATTTGCGACTTGTTCTGAACGTTGCGTCGCAAAGCGTTCGGGTAAAAATTTTGCCAAAAAAAGAAACCTGAACCTAAGAGATTTTTTCGAGATTTCGCAAAAATTTTAAATCACCGGAAACGCGCTTAGTTTGTCATTTATTGGTTTGTTATTCTAGAAAATCTACTTTGCAAATAATTCCGGACCTGTTCTATGCGTATCAGGTGGTGTCATTTTATCGACATTATGCAAAAACAATAATCTATTTAAACGTCCGCAGTTCGTCATTTTTTATTTTGTTATGCCAGAATTGCGAGTTTTCTAATCGTTTGCGACTTGTTCTGGACGTTCTGATAAAAATTTTGCCAGAAACAAATACGTGAATTATAATACTAAGGGATTTTCGTGAGATTTCGCAAAAATTTTAAATCGATTTAAGAATGTGCAGTTTGTTATTTCTTTGTTTGGTATATTCGGTGCTTCCTGTGATTTACTTTTTTTTGGCTTTTATTTACTTTAAGTTTGAGAAATATTTACTTTATTTACTTTTTTTAAAGAGGTGTGTCGCTGGAAGCCCTGCCGTTTGGACCTATCTGGTCCGTCTTTTGCATGACAACGCAATTCGCACGTTTAACGGGTCGCGTTCTGCACATTATAATACAAATTTGTGAAGCTACAGAGTGTGATCAACACTTATGACCAATAGCGAAATTAATGTCGCCGATGGCGATCATCGCGACGACACGAACGAACGTGTATTTTGCTCGCCCGATGCTCGTTATTCGCGGCATTAATTTCGCATCCGGCTGTACATTAGATGGGCGATCCAACTTTGCGTATGCCTTATATTAATAAGTATAAAACAAGAGGATAATGTGCCTACCTATATTTCGTCTTCTTTGTTTTTGCTCGTTATGGGCGTTTAATCCGACGTAGTACGTTTAAAATGAAACAAACTATAGTAACGGTAATGCGGCTTAAATTATTATTATTCGACGAGAGATTTAGAATTAAATCTGCGAAGAAATCGATATCGGATTTAAATTATAAATTAATATATCGGTTTATTTTATTAATTATTTTATGTAGATCGTCTCGGCATTGAAATTCGGCGGGTAACCTAACGGAAAATACCATAACAAAAATCGATCGCGCCAACGCAACTTGTAATTAGATTATCTTAAGTGATTTTTAATACGTACATACCGACACGTGATTGCGTCATTTTGTGTTTGTAAATACGAACAGATATTTAAAGGCACGCGACCTACATACATACCACTCGTGCAGACCCTCTAATCTACTGTAATCAAATTAAATAAATTCCATTGTTCGTGATTTTATGACTTATCTCGATAGTTTCGATAGAATTATGAGTAGCTCGCCGCTCGTTACGCAATTAGTTTGTGTGCTTTATCTCGTGAGATATAAATTTTAATTGGTACTCCCCCAACGAATTTTCATAACACGACTAATTTATTTTTTATTTTTCAGATGAATCGGCGAGAAGATTGAACTAATTAACGACAATAGCGCGCACGAATAAATCGCTTATTAGCATAATAAACGTTTGACGATTAAAAAAAAACAAGTCAAGGCGAAACGCTCATTCATACGGTCGAAGCGATGTCGGCGTAACTTTCGTTAAAAGCCAAAAAAAAAACAAACGCGCGCACTTGTCGAACAATTGCACCTTAAATAATTTCAAGGCGAACGCGATAAATTCCGTTGTTTTTTTTTTTTCGTTTTCGCGCACGTCTGCTCTTTTACAAACCGATAAATGAAAGCGCGAAAATGTTCGATAATTTAATTACGCGCATAACCAGCCCCAACGCCCGCAGACGTCACACGTACCACTGCCCCGAAGTTCACTCGGACCCCGAGGACAACGAGCCCATCACCCCCAGGAAGCCCAGGATTTTGGAGAGGCGACGAAAGGGGCGGAAGCTCGTCGAAATCGGACTTCGACAGGCGAGGAGTCTCGGGAGGCTCGACGGCATCAAGGAGGTGAGTCGCACGCGATAAAAGCTTTTCGAGTAAAACGCGCAATCTTCGAAATTATAGATCCTCGATCGATTTTCGTCTTTAAAATACACTTTACCCAAAAATTGAACTCGAACTAACGACGGGCGCGCGACGCGTCGTTAAATCGAACGGCAGTCCTGCTCGCCGTAGTGTCAAAACTGTTAAATCTATTGTACAGTTATAATGAAGAAAGATTAGATCGGTTTTTCAGTTGGGTATTATTAGTTTTCGTTTTTGAACTATATATATATATACGCGGAGATCTCCTCCGCGAAGTGGTTTTAAAGCACGAGACACGTTACGTAATGAGAATTATAACCCGGGAGGAACAGTTTTAAATGGGAAGACAAAAAAAAAACAAAAACGAGACCACCAACGGAGGACAACTTAGTTAGTTTAATAAAGCACAAGAAATATTAATTACAATGGAAAGCTCGTTCCTTTTTAAGGCAATCATGAATGGGCTTGGTTTGCCTATTAATTTTCTAGCGAACGTCGCGGCCGATAATCTATTATTCGTATCCAAAAAATCGAAATAACGTGTCGTCTAAACGGAGATAAAACGCGCGATGAACCGTAACGGAGAAAGGGAGCGTTTCTAAATTTTAATTAGATTATCGCGTCTACAGGCGACCCCCCCGTATAACGCGGGAATGCGAATCCGTGTTATTATACGAAATAAAAAACTAGTAGGAAAAGGGGGGGTTAGGTTCCAAAAATTAAAAAAAAATGCTATTATATTTTCCATAATTAAGATAAATATCTTTATTAAAATTTTCTTAAGAAATAATACATATTAATGTGAATTAAACAATGTTTTTTCACGTTTATTGAGCTGTTGTATGGGGATTTCCCCAAATTTCAAATTAGATCAAGTTCGCTTTTAATGGTTTTTATTACATTTCATGTTGTACGAGGATTTTACCCAATTCTAGAACCGCGTTAGAGTGAATCCGTGCTATAAAAGCACCGGGTTACGCGGGGGTTACCTGTATATGGTTAATGAAATTGTTTCGATCGAGTTTTTTCCTGTTGTACAGGAAAAAACGAACTAAAAGTACTGTAATAACAGTTTGTTTCACCGCGTGTATGGTTGCATCTCGCATACCTACCGAGAATAGGTGAAACTATTGGAAAGTCAAAGTAAAAATAGGTTTAACCGTCCTAGACGCGCACAAAACGGAAACCCACTCGATCGACGACACTGTCGGAACACAGTACCTTATGATTTATTCAAAAACTGCCATTAAAGTACGCACCTTCGCCGTATTATTTGCATTATTTTACATTTATACATGTAAACAATTATATGCAAAAAATTTACGAGTACCTAATCATTACCGCCACCACGTACATCGTGTAGGCTATGGTTCGAGATGTGTAACGGTACCGACCGCCCCCTCCCCCTCCCGACAAAAACCACGCAGGAGATCTAATTAATAAATGGCACTCGAGCGTCTAATGCTGCCGGAAAGATGACTTTAGACGGATTTAAACATTGAACGACGGCTATAGCTTACTCGAGGAATGCAAATCGGAACAAGCAACCTAACCTTCGTTCATTTATTGACGACCGATTTTCAAACGAATTTTTTTTCGACGCGAAATCCAGTGAAAGTACTAACTAATAACCGTTTTTGGAAAAGTTTTCGCACAAAATCGAACGCCCGATTTCTTTTTCGTCCGAACACAATTTCGTATACATTGTCGGCGTTGTCTAAATGTAAAAACATTTTTTGACCTTTTCCTTAATTCGTCGACATCGAAATTTCTCTAACTAAAAATAATAAACGTGCGTCGGAACTGTTATGGGAAAAAGAATTCATCGACTTTCCTGATGCACGTATCCAGTCGGCCTGTCATAAACTTTCATTTCTATAGTAAGTTGGCGAAGAAACTTTTTTTTATTTTATTTTTTTTTTAAAGAGTCCGCTCGACGCAGTTTCAGTTTTGTATAAACGTCCGTTAATCCGCGTCCGAATAAACGGAATCGGATTATCAAGTTGAAATTTAAACGTTTACACGTTTCGGTGGAAATTTTAACGAATTAATTAGTTATATCTACATAATTAAATAAATGAATACACAAAAGGTAAACGATTATAACGTTTATATGGGAAAAATTTCACTTACTTTCTCTTTAATAGTTCGATTTATAAAAATATTATCGATTGGTGTGGATAACAAAACAATTTGTGTGGCACGTAAGTATACGCACAATGTACAGGACGATTTCAAAATGACTCGGCAACTTTACGCTGTAGACCGTTAATGCGGGGGTCTCACGATAAATAATAAAAAATCTTGATCGTCAGCAATTTACTGAGAAATTAAGAGCAATTTTATATAAACATTACGTACCTTTTGTTTCGTGCGCAGTTTTAACTCTGCAAATAAGAATTTCTTCTCTAGAAAAATGGATCTAGTTCAACTTGCCGCGATAGGCAAATTTTCGATTTATCAAAATTATACAAACAGTTATTTTAAATGCGTGCTTATGTATTTGTCGTAGGATAATTGTTAAATCGGCATTTTTTTTACAAAACTTCGCCTTATTGTCGAAAATTTGGAACCCCGTGTGCACGCTCTTAAATGCATAATTGTCTGTGTACACGGGGTTAGGTTAATGTTGAAGGAAAGGTTAATCTTCTTAGTTTTTATGCATAATAACCACACTTTTAGTTATTTTGGATATATCCTGATATATCCTACGACAATCGAATGGCATGAAATAATAAAAATATCAACGATTATTATTTGATCCGTTTATTTGACTTTTTTAAATTGGTCTCTATAATAACGAACTTAAATACACAGCCATGTGCCAGAGGGTTATATTCTTGAATCGGTCGCTCACAAAACGTATGCGAAAACGACGTCAAAACAAGTGGGTTTCTATAGGAATCTAGTGGTTATTTGTTTTGACGTCATTTTCGCATAAGTTTTGTAAGCGGACGAGGCAATAATAGGGTCTCTTTGGATATGTTGCCAAATTTACCATTCAGTTTTTTTTACGAATAACCATGCATAAAAATACAATAGACGGATTTTTTTTAAATTATTTTCCCTCAAGCTCCATTTGGGGGAGACCCTAGTTACATTTTTAATATTTTGTTACTAACACTTATCGGCTAAAGTGCCTACTCAGTTTCTGCTTCGCTATCCATCGTTTTACGCCATTAATCTCGAACCGTCACATTGGAAAAAAATTGTTTGTAGATGGAAGCAACCGGCATTAACATGTTAGTTGTTAGACAGTCAAGAGTAGTTTTACGCAGACATAAAAAGGTCTTTTAAAATTTGCGCACCTCACACGGACTCACTCACCTTTTACGTAATGTTTCACTCAGAAAAAAATGAACTGCAGTCGTCTTCAATGATCGATTGGCTGTCTTTATTTGTTTTATTTTTCAACTGCGTTACTTCGTGTAACACGTTGGGATAGTAGTAACTTTATTATTTGTCTACTTGCCCACTGACTCGAACCGTCTTCTGCGTACAACGTACTGTAGAGTTGGTGCGTCGTATTAGAATCGCCTTGTATATACAGGGTGTTCTGTAAATAATGGATAACTTTGGAACGGGCGATAGATCAGGGTCACGACTGTTTAATCTTGTTTTAGTAAAAAATCCCTTGGGTTTCGAGATTTCGGCACTTTTGTGAATATCACGAAATTTGGTGTTTTGCATGCCGTTTTCTACAATTAACGGCTTTTTGCCACATTAACAACTAGACTGAATGCGTCAATTTCGTAAATAACCGGCACATTTCTTTGCACAACCAATGGTCAAAATGGGGCGATGAAAAGTGGGCGTGATCTAACGTTGAAACATAAAAGGACATACATTTTTTTCAAAAATTTTGTAGCAAATACGACTCTTTAAGCAACAACCAGAATATAAAAATCACCGACCAAAAGCACCCGAATTTTCGTGATATTCTGGACAGCGATCCGCTAGTGAAGGTTGTCCATTATTTGCGGAACACCCCGTATACAACGAAATTACGCTTTACCAAGATTAATCTCCCAGTTTCATCTAAGAAACGTTGATAAAACAAGAAGCAAATAAGTCCCCCCATAAATCTTCTTTGCCCGACATTTCCATTTCAAATTTCATTGGCTCGAAACTAGTCGCAGGAAATTACGAAAAATAAATAAAACATATTATAAAGTCGCATCGTCAGATCTTTATCTATCTTATTTTCATTTGAATTCGTTGAGCCGGCCTCGTCGTCATAATCAACAAAAGCGTCCTATTTAATAAATATGTTAATTGAAATAAAATCGAGAACGGTTACGCGTAATAAATCCACGTAGGTTTAGTATTAATACACCTGCGTACAAGAAGTCATAAACTGAGCCTTATTTGTATTTTATTAGAGCAACTAACGCCCACCCTTTATTATTAATGACGCAAATGCATCCACTTCAACTATTTAAAATCGAATACTCGACCGCGCGGCCTATTAATCTTTGGGAGTGTCCGAGATTTGTAATAATGGAACGTCGACGTCGTGAAAAAATTCATATTAGTGCATTTAACTTACCGCGAAAAGGGGTGGTGCGGCTTTTCTTCGCGACATCCGTCGAAACGTTATCGATCGATTTCGATTTTAATTATTATTACGCGGAAAAGAAGGTTTAATTGCGTTGCGAATTGTTGGGCGCAATTACTCTCGGAAAATACGGCATTACGTATATGCAGATAATTGCTTGCGTAATTCTTCTTCGCATGCCACCGAGCCTTAATTATCAATTCCATTGCGGCAGGAACTATCATTGCCGATAGAACAATTTCCCATTTAAATCGTACTTAATTATCTAAATTGGGGGGAGGATGCGGGGAAATCACGACCGACGATCTTTCACTTTTCGATTCCTCGATCGGGAATTTGCGCGTCGAGATCGCGACGTATCATTAAATAGATTATTATAAATTTGTAACTGTGTGGCGGAAACTCGTCGAAGTTCATTTGTTTAACAATAAGATCGTTGTTTTATAATAATATATATCACGTAGGCGGTCGAACTTCTTGTTTTCGAAAAATTGAGCGCAACAGAAGAAAAGAATCGAAAACCGCCCTTAAATCGCAATTATGCGGTGCGCCGATTTTATCGGTCCAAGTTCAACTCGCCGCCGGTCATCTTGCCGCCGTATCGACTCGCCGCGAGAAATTAATGAAATTATACAAGCGGTTGTTTTAAATGATCGCATGTATCGGCCTTTTTACGAAACGCCGCTTTATTGTAGAAAAAATGCGCGTATCTCACTTTGGCCCCTTTATAATACGACTACGCACCTGTAGCCGTTTTGTAATGGAAGCACTCGAAAACAAAAAGGCCGCTGTCTTTTAGCCGTTCTGTATGAAATTCAATGAAAACGAGGAATTTCAAAAATAACTAAACCGTTTGGTTATTATGTATAAAAACTAAGGAGATTAACCCTTATTTCAACTTGAACCTAACCCCGTGTACACAGACAATTGCCCCGTGTGCACAGTCTTAAATACATAATTATCTATGTACAAGAAGTTAAGTTAAAATTTAAGGAAAAGTTAATCTCCTTAGTTTTTATGCATAATAACCGTACGTTTTAATTATTTTTAATATTTCCCGAAATGCTTAAATTAATTTAAATTAATTATTATCGATATTAGCTAAATTTGGATAATAGCGGTAACATTGAAAGTACATATGTGACCGATATACACTGATGAATACATTTAAAACAGCTGCTTGTATAATTTTAATAAACCGAAAATTTGCCCCTCGCGGCGAGATGAACGGCGGCGAAATGACCGCGGCCAGTTGAATGGATAAACGACCTTAAACTATTGCGATAAACACGTGGCACAACTAATGTTGTGCTTTTTATTTTATTATAAAAATAAAATAAAAAATGCGATTGAGGTTGCGCGTAACGCAAAGGCGGATCCCGACTTAACGAATACGTGTGCTATTTGAACTCTCGCTCGTCATCCGCAACGTGCGTTCAATAAACTCGGCGCTTGGATAGCAACCGCGTGTGATTGGAGGATATGAACAACCAACGCTTTAAGGGCCGGTTTTTCCATCGCCAGTTAATTCGAACTATCCTATAGAGACGATTATTAAAAACGATTGTTGACTAATGGTTAGAGTTGGTTGACGATTGATAAACCCGCCCTTAAAAAAATTAGCCTACAAACCTGTTTATATACCGCGCCCAATATACGTAGCGCGCGATATTCAAAAGTTCCGGGAATTTTTTGTACGAACTTCGTATACGTTTTTGGTCACGTACGAATTAAATAAACAATTTTGGTTATATAAGACCGAAATACGGTCGAGTTTGTAGTTGTCGAGCACACCTTCGTTGTTATTATACGCAGGTTCCGCATTTGCGGGTTTTACTGTACATGTAAAAATCGCGATTAAAAGGGAAACCCGTGCAAGGAAAGACTAAGAATTCGTTTTATACTACTCGCATTTTTATTTCGAATAATTTTGAACGCTGATTTTTGGTCGATGAACCAACCTTTTCGTTGCTCTTCGCGCATCGTTGTTCTTCGTCCTTGCCCCGTGACCTACAGATAAACATCTCGATTCACTTTTTGGTTCTTATAATAATTATGATAAATAGTGTACGGTGACGATTTAAATAGTTATAGGTACTGTTGATAAATGTCGTCACCGAACGACGCGACGTCTACGCCGAAAATTAGAATTTCCAACGTCTTTTATCTAAACGTCAATCTGGATAATGTTAATTTTGAATTTCAATAAAATAATGACCTTGTACTCTTGTGACCTTAAAATTTATCTAATGTCCATTTCAACGGATATTTTCAAGCACGACTTGCTCCCAAGAATCTCCATTGTTATTAACAATGAAATAGCCTTTAAGGTTAATAGTGCACTGGAGCAGCCAAAGACTCGAAGAGTGTTATTTGTCATTAGTATATTGTTGATGGATGGACACGATTAAAGATCCACTTAAGAATGTGAAGTAACGGTCTTGTACTGTTAAATTGCTCCTGTAGTGCCGATATCGAGCTAACTTAAGTCGGTAATAGTTTATAAAAAAAGATTAATCGAACTCGGATTCGTGGTTTACAACGATTGCCTCTCTGTTTTGTTCTTATTGAAATAATGAAGTAATTAAGTACACAAAAACCGTTGTCTTAAGAGTGTAATTTAACAATCGACCGTCGGCGAGCGTGTAAGTAATACCGTTTAAATACCTGACGTCTAGTTCGGCATTAGCTATGAAATTTCATTATTGAAATGCGAGGTAAAAAACTCCCGAGCAAATACTTACCTGCAAGTAATTAATTGCGTGTATTACTATTTTATAAAAATGCGATTAGCTTACAACTTTCTAAAGTCATCCAACTGAAACCTACAAGGTGAGATATTTGTGGAATCAAAAATACAACTCCGAGAAGGAAAACGGTAAATTCTTCCTACAATCTATAATTCTTGTATACGACGAGCAAAGTGCAACTTGCCCACAGTTTAAACAACGACTTTTCCTTCGACGAGATAATAGTAGGGTGCTCAGCGCCCCGAAAAACGTTTAAAAATGACTTTTGTGGGGAAGTCGGGGTTACAAGATGAAACCTCGACAGATCGAAAGAGCGTATTTTTTTAAATTTAAAAAGCCAAAAGCCGTCAAAAATCATCCAGTGCAAAAGGGCGCCATCTTCACCGAAAGAGTTATTCAGCGTACGTATAGAAGGAAACGTGAACTTTCTTTTGCCGTAAAATTCGTAATTGGTTTTGTGGAATTAATCGTTTAAAAAATTTTGGAAAAATGCAAAATACACGAGCTCTTGTGGAGAAAAATAACTTTCGGGGCCGATATCTCGGTTCGAACAGCTAAAAAGTTCACTTCAATTTCGCGTTTTTTACTGTTTATACTGTCATAACTACAAAACAGTACGACATATCGAAAAATTTTATTCTTTAAAAAAGTTTGGTTCGTCCTTGTAGCATCCGACGATAGAAGAATTATATTTTTGTAGGGCTTCATAATTATGATAAATAATTAAAAGTGAAAACATGCGAAAATTGCATTTGCGAGAGTCGCGCTCTCAACTGGATGCATTGCATCTCCCATCTCGCTTTTCCCGTAGCTCCCTCTCATTCTATACGTAATTCCAAAACAAACCAACATACTATTATTTTTATTATAAATACACCTTATCCGTTATTTTAATAATTAAATACACGATATAAGAAGCGTTTTGTATTAAACAAATTTACGAAAAGCTCCTATTTCATAATAAAACGACAACGACTTTAAAATTTAATGTCTGTTATTATTATTCTTCTTTTTATAAAATTGTGGTAATAAGTCAATAACAACAATTAATTAACACCATATACTTCAACTCTGTTTAAAGTTATCTTTAAGTGGTAAAATTTTATAATTTCCGCAGTAAAAATCAAAAATTTGGTGTAAAAAGAAAACTTCTGGTAGGTATTAATTGTATCCTTATTATGTTATTATTATGGAAAATTAGGGCTATTGGTCCTAATTGTAAGTGTATTAAATAACCACAAGTTAATCACCATTTTTCTACTACAGTATGTCAAATGTGCCTCACAGCCTTAAGTTTGTTAACAAATTTGGTATTACTACGTTCAAAATTGTACTTTTCGCAGTTTAAATTGATATTACACACCCTTAATAATTTAACACTCACCTTATTCATCATACATTGACACATTTAGAATTGTCACTACATTGGTACATTTTTGTTCCATAAATCTGCACACTTTACTGCTGCAGTCTAGAAAACATAATTAAACGAAATTTATGAATCAGCAAATGATGCATGTTAGAAGAATACCTTTGTTACAACCACCCGATACTAACACTCTTAGGTTATTTGGGAAGGATGGAAGAGTACTTAGTATACCAGGTATACCGGTATGAAGTGAGCGTTTTTTTGTGAAAATGAAACACTAATTTTGAATGGGAAAGTAAAAAAATTTTATTCAAAGTATTGACCATTGCTTTCTACACATTTTGATCATTTTTCTGGCAATTTGTGGATACCACGCCAATAGATATGTTCGTCTTTTGAAGCAAACCAATCAGACACCCAATTTTCGACTTCTTCGTAGGAATCGAAGTGCTGCTCAGCCAATGAGTGTCCCAAATGGTAGTCGGAAGGGGCCAAGTCTGATGAATACGGCGGGTGGGGTAGCAGCTCCCAACCAAGTGCTTTGATTGTATCCTGAACCGGTTTTGCTTTGTGTACAGGCGCATTGTCGTGTAACAAAATTACTTTGCCGTGTCTTCTGGCCCATTCTGGTCGTTTTTCTATCAATGCCTGGTTCAAATTGATCATTTATTGTCTGTAGCGATTAGTATTAACAGTTTCACCAGGTTTTAGAAGCTCATGAAACACCACACCTTTCTAATCCCACCAAACACAGAGCATTGCCTTCTTGCCGAATCGATCTGGTTTTGCAGTCGATGTTGGTGGTTGTCTCGGATTAACCCATGATTTTTTCCGTTTAGGATTCTTAAAATAAATCCATTTTTCATCGCCAGTAACAATTCGATGCAAAACTGATTTTCTTTCGTGTCTTTGAAGCAAAATTTCACAAGTGTTTTTTCGGTTTTCCATCTGTCTTTCGTTCAATTCATGTGGCACCCATTTTCCACACTTTTGGATCTTTCCCATAGCCTTTAAACGGTCACAAATTGTTTGCTGTGTAACATTTAACATTGCTGCCATTTGCTTTTGACTCAAAGTATCATCTTCATCCAATATTTCTTGCAATTCGGCGTCTTCAAACTTTTTTGGTGGTCTTCCACGTTCTTCATTTCTCACATCAAAATCATTATCTCTGAACCGTTGAAACCATCTTTTGCATGTTGCTTCTGATAGAGCATGATCACCATATGCCTCGACAAGCATGCGATGAGACTCTGCAGCACTTTTCTTCAAATGAAAACAAAAAATTAATGCTTTCCGCAAATCATCACTTTGTGGTACAAAATTCGTTTCTTTCTATACGTACGCTGAATAACTCTTTCGGTGAAGATGGCGCCCTTTTGCACTGGACGATTTTTGACGGCTTTTAGCTTTTTAAATAAAAAAAATACGCTCTTTCGATCTGTCGAGGTTTTATCTTGTAACCCCGACCTCCCCACAAAAGTCATTTTTCGGGGCGCTGAGCACTCTACTATAAAACGGGACGCCCGTTCGCAAGTGGAACGTAATAACGGCCAAACGTCGGCGATACAGGGCGTTTCGCTCGCTCTCGGTCACCGAAAAGTGTCTTCGCGACAAGCCTTGGAAGTGTTACGGCGCCAGTTTCCCGCCGAAAGTCTTTTCGGCGCGCGCGCCTCGCGGGAAGAAATCCGACGGGGTAATGTCAGCGGACCTTGGCGGCCGAACTCGACAGGACGTAATTTCTTTCGTGCCGTTACTTCGATTTACAAACTCGAATTCGGCCGTAGTTGCACGTTGTCCGCCGCCGTGCCTCTCAAATTTAATTCGATTAAGTTCCTGTTTGTTTGAATTTTCTAAAAGAAAACCGGTGGCCGAGAGCGAGCGAAACGTCCTGTATATTGACGCAACGTTCACTCGTTGTTCTTGTATTTCGAATATTAATCCGATATTCGATTGTCTAGATATTGATTAATCGATGTTCTTCCATATGTTGGACTGTAGCCTTTACGCCAATACAGGAGACTCTCGATAAATAATCCGACGTTCGATAGTCCGGCACGTTTGGTAATCCGACAATGCATATTGTCGTTATAATATTGATAATCCGATCCCATACCCGCAGCACCGTCCAAAGTTGCCTGTAATAAGTTTTTTACTGTATCTGCAAATGAGCAGCTGCCGTAAATCGACGATAGGTGGCGAATTTATTGTTCTTCACGCGTCAACAGATGACGTTGATTCTTGAAGATTCGATATTGTGCCAACATTGTTTTATTTGTTCGTCACGAGCGATTGGGGAGCGGCGCCGCAAGGGCCTCTGGATTTTGTGTTTCCGCCTCTTGTTGGTGGTCTTCCTCGACATGTTTGGCCCGCGCTTTCTTCGGTGCTACTCGTTAAATCCGCCAGTGGGACAAGTCGCCTGCGTTTTTGGATTTGTTCTTTGATTGAAAGTATTGTCTCCTCGTTACGACGACGATCGCGAAGAGAGCTCGAGCTTGAAGATGTTGTCCTTCCTCCGAAGGCAACGTTCTTCTCATGGCCGCGCCAACGACATTGATGCACAATTTAGTGCCGATATTTCAAAATGTTGACATTTTTCATTCGTCAAATATCGGCGCAATATTTCGCCGTGTTCTTCTTGCGATGGTAAATTAAAAAAATAATCGAGAACGACTTTAAATTCAACTGACGCCCGTGAATAATGCGAAAATTTCTTTTTCGCATCATTAAACGGGCAATTCGTTAGAGCTGCGGAAGATCGCCAAGGTTACTTTGACGGCACAAAAATAAAATCCCACCGTTGGCGTCGGCGTCGAATCGAGATAATGTACAAACATCGGAATTTTTTATTGGATAGATAATGGTAATGTAAAAATCGTGAATCGATGGTGAATTAGGAACGCGCGCCGATCCAAAAATACGTACTTACGGCATAAATTGTCGGTTCGCGTGCGCTTCTCGATTTCGTTATCAAATTCGAATTGTGCCAGATAATAACATATTCGATGGTGTTTGTATTCGGTCTCCTATTTTATATTTAGTTACCTGCACGTTCAGATTATGGAACAATAAGCTTGTTTCATTCAAAAACTGTAACGACCTTGTGTAACCAAGAAGAGCCGCACGATAGTTTGCAGCAAGTATGCATATCAAAGGTCATTTTTTTAAATAAAGTCTGTTGAACTAACGACCATGCAGAACGGAAGTGTATTGTGTTGTTTGATCATTTTGACACAATGTGGCCGAAAAGCGTGACGCGAGATAAAGCAAAATAGACAGGTACACCGTATGCTATTTAAAAACAAAAAAAAATCGGAGTTGGGAAAACGAGGCAAACAAAGACAATGGATATAATTAATAAACGGTTTGTGTAAGAATGTGATTAGCGGGGGCCGTGCCCGTTTCCTTTGTCGTTTTGAATTTTGCCATCGTGGTTGCAACTCCTGGCCGGCGGGGTGATTATTATGACGGGCATCTTAATTTCCACGCTCGGATTTAATTTACGGGATAAATTGAAGGCCCCCCCGATAATCGCCCGGCACATAAATCGTCGGGCGTGACGTTTCTTATGCAAAAATAAAAATGGCTACGCAAGATCGGGGAGCGTGGGCCGTTATCATTTTTAAACCCTTGCCCACCCACATCATCGGCGCGCACCTGTAGAGCCTCTTCGAACTCGAACCTGCCACCACTTTTGCATACAAATTGGTGTGTATATATATATTTTTTATGGCATTACTTGTTTTAGCCTGGTTTTTCTGGATTTGCATAAGCGTTTAAACTCTTTGTATGTACGTACGTACGTTATAATACGTCCCATTCAAAAACTGGTACTAAACTTGCCCCGGACGTTACGTTTTATAACACTAGAGTTTAATGTGAATTAATTAATCGTAAATAACCAGCGATGCAATTAAGACGAGATAAATAGAGAAGTCTAAAAACCGCGCCACCGTCACGAGCGCCATCTGTCGAAAATTATGTACGGTCAAGTTCAAAATTAACGACCCGACCCGGGACATTAATTTTGAACGTGACCGTACTTATCACGGATGCGCACGGGAATTTTTATGGAATTAGAAAGAGAACGTCCAATTTGTTTTCGTCTTAAAACAAATCGATGCCGAAATTTCGGAATTTTTTTAAAGACGCCGACCACCGATCCATCGGCGCCTTACATAATAAGGGCCAGTTTATGGGGAGGAATGTCAGAAACAAAGGGCGCCGAACCCGGTCCCCCATTAAAATTACAACCCGGCCCTAAAATTATAATACGTTTTGGTGGGCATTCCAAAAAAAATCCCCTAATCCACTTAAAATTGCCCTCTTCCTTCCCCTCCGAAAAATAGGCAATTCATTATTGTGTCATCATACATAATGACGAACAAGATCAACGTTACCTACCGCACAAAAACCATAATTTATACGTAGGTACGTAACTAATGGCTGATGGCTAAAATTTTAAGCTTGTAAAAGTAGATAGGAATTAAAATCGTCGAGATAAAATGTAGTAAATTGTAGTTTAAATATAAACTTATGCAACGCAAACTCGTTTCTTAATACATAGTACGCCAACTAAACTAATACCATAATACAGGTTATTAGAGAAAATCCGAGACCGTGTTTTAGTAAACAAGGTGTAATAACGTCTAAAAAATATAGAGCATGAAGAGATCATATTCTAGATTTTATATGACCTGCGTTAAATCCTACGCAATGTCACGGACAGTGACTTCATTTATCTATATTAAAACGAAAAGGACCCCCGCGCGCGCGCGCGTAGGCTATTTCGACGTTTTTATTTTTAATTCGTTCGCGTCAAAAATACAAATTCGAATGGTTATTTGGGTCGCGACCCATATTCGCAAAATAATTTTTTCGCGTCGCCTATTTATTTCGTTCGCGGAATGCGCGGCGCGAAAATTTTAAAGTCGCTTCGAGATCGTTTATTTTAACGCGGGCCATAAACGTTAAGCGGGCGTTTAACTTTAATGCGGGGGCCCTCCCCTCGGTGATTTATTTTTTATTGGACAGGAAAATTTATCGCAACAGACTTGGAACGATTGTTTGACAATTTTTCGTGATCGATGATCGTTATTTTAAACAGCTACGGGCGATAAAAAAACGTCGAGGCGATTAATATTTTCTGGAAACTGTTTTCGCATGTTTTTGACGTCGAGGACGCTCGAAACTGCCTGCCGTTTAGCCGAAAGATGTTTCGCCTGTTGCAACAATCTGGAAGAAAGCGTCGGCGAACTCGGAACACTTCCGATGCGCAAAGAATATTTTTAGTTGCTCTCAATTTTATCTCGATTGAAGATTTCAAATATTTTGATCGTAACGCGTGAAATTTATCGAGGCCTGCGAAAGATGTTCGTTCACCTGTTTCCTTCAGTGTAGGAAAAGCGTCGGCGAACTCGAACACTTACGATGCACAAAGAAGTCGCATTACGGTCTCAATCTCAACAGGCCTCGATCGAAGATTTTCAGTTACCTCGATTTTATCCCGATTTACCTCAATTGAAGGTTTTGGTGATAACGCGTGAAACACGAAATTGGCCGAGGCCTGTCATCTAGAGAAAGACGTTCACCTCGACATAGGAAAACGATGCACGAAGAAATCGCATTACGGCCTCGATTGAAGATTTTCAATTACCTCCATTTTATCCCGATTTACCTCAATTGAAGATTATGGTGGTAACGCGTGAAACACGAAATTGGCCGAGGCCTGTCATTTAGAGAAAGACGTTCCCCTCAACATAGGAAAACGATGCACGAAGAAATCGCATTACGGCCTCGATTGAAGATTTTCAATTACCTCGATTTATCTCGTTTGAAGAATCGAAGATTTCAAATATTTTTATGGCAACGCGTGAAACATAGATTTGGCCGAGGGTTGCCATTTAAAGAAAGACTAGGTGAACACCTCGACAAAGGAAAACGATGCACGAAAAAATCGCATTACGGCCTCGATTGAAGATTTTCAATTACCTCGATTTATCTCACTTGAAGAATCGAAGATTTCAAATATTGTTATTGCAACGCGTGAAACACAGAATTGGCCGAGGCTTGCCATTTAGAGAAAGATGTTCACCTCGACAAAGGAAAACGATGCACGAAGAAATCGCATTACGGCCTCGATTGAAGATTTTCAATTACCTACATTTATCTCCCTTGAAGAATCGAAAATTTCAAATATTTTGATGGCAACGCGTGAAACACGGAATTGACCGAGGCTTGTCATTTAGAGAAAGATGTTCACCTCGACAAAGGAAAACGATGCACGAAGAAATCGCATTACGGCCTCGATTGAAGATTTTCAATTACCTCGATTTATCTCGTTTGAAGAATCGAAGATTTCAAATATTTTATGGCAACGCGTGAAACATAGAATTTGGCCGAGGGTTGCCATTTAAAGAAAAGACTTCACCTCGACAAAGGAAAACGATGCACGAAAAAACGCATTACGGCCTCGATTGAAGATTTTCAATTACCTCGATTTATCTCGCTTGAAGAATCGAAAATTTCAAATATTGTTATTGCAACGCGTGAAACACAGAATTGGCCGAGGCTTGCCATTTAGAGAAAGACGTTCACCTCGACATAGGAAAACGATGCACGAAAAAATCGTATTACGGCCTCGATTGAAGATTTTCAATTACCTAGATTTATCTCCCTTGAAGAATCGAAGATTTCAAATATTTTGATGGCAACGCGTGAAACACAGAATTGGCCGAGGCTTGCCATTTAGAGAAAGATGTTCACCTCGACAAAGGAAAACGATGCACGAAAAAATCGCATTACGGCCTCGATTGAAGATTTTCAATTACCTCGATTTATCTCGCTTGAAGAATCGAAGATTTCAAATATTGTTATTGCAACGCGTGAAACACAGAATTGGCCGAGGCTTGCCATTTAGAGAAAGACGTTCACCTCGACATAGGAAAACGATGCACGAAAAAATCGCATTACGGCCTCGATTGAAGATTTTCAATTACCTAGATTTATCTCCCTTGAAGAATCGAAGATTTCAAATATTTTGATGGCAACGCGTGAAACACAGAATTGGCCGAGGCTTGCCATTTAGAGAAAGATATTCACCTTGACAAAGGAAAACGATGCACGAAGAAATCGCATTACGGCCTCGATTGAAGATTTTCAAATACTTCGATTTATCTCGCTTGAAGAATCGAAGATTTCAAATATCGTTATTGCAACGCGTGAAACACAGAATTGGCCGAGGCTTGCCATTTAGATAAACATCTTCACTTCGACAAAGGAAAACGGTGCACGAAGAAATCGGATTACGGCCTCGATTGAAAATTTTCAATTACCTCGATTTATCTCGCTTGAAGAATCGAAGATTTCAAATATTTTGATGGCAACGCGCGAAACCCGGAATTGGCCGAGGCCTGCCATTTAGCGATAGTCGTTGCCTCGAACTCGAAGACTTTCGATGCACAAAGAAATCGCATTACGACCTCAATCTCACAATCAGCAGACCTGAATTGAAGAAGTGTTAAGAACACCTCGAGATTTTTTCCTGTTAAGTCTAGTTTGCGCGTGTACATTTTTTATGACCAACAATGTTGATTGGAAACGTTGAAATAACTGTTGGGAGCACGCTTGGACACGCGAATATTCTGCAACTTGGCGCCCAACAAAGACCCACGCGATGTTCCGAACAATGTATGCGTGGAAACGAGACTTTAATCTCATACTATTCATCTCGTCCTTTTCTCCGAGAACACCAGAATTTGTTTGTAAGGTCTAAAAGAAAAACAAAAGAAACATAATGTTGTTCGACTTTTTTCAATATGAAATACAAGTCCATTGCTTAAACGCAACATTCAATCGAATTTTGTTTAAACTAAAGGAAACCATGCGCATTTATGCTATAAAAGATTTGTAACAAACACGTTAAAGTAAACGACACACAAAAACAGTGTTTTTTTAAGGGTCATTTATCTAAAATCACTTTTGCGCGACTGGAATTCGCACGTCACGTCGACGATCGACGACACGAAAAAATAACGATCGAATCCGAGAGAAAAAAAACGAAATCCGTCAACGAGAGTAGCGAAAAAAACTTCCTCGATCAAAAAAACGGGCAGTAAAACAAAAATGCGCGTCGAGGGACTTGTCGAGAAACGAAGCGAGCCGGGCACCGAAAGTCCAAAATACTGGGAGCGCGTAATTTGAGAGTTTTCGGCTCGAAAGCCCGCGCGCGCGACGGTCGTTTTATTTTTCTAATTTAATTCGACAACTGGAAAGGATCGAATTTCGAACTAATCTCGTCCCTCGGCCTGTTGCGTCAATTAAGATAACTTAATCGTATAAATAGTTAATTCTGTTTGTCCTTGTTTGTTGGTATATCCGCGCTTACGTTGTGTGCGTTGCGATAAAGGGTCGTCCGCGCGCCACGGTTTATTTGAACAAATCGATGCGGCTCGCGGTGCCTGTCGGCGCGATTGCCGTTTTGTTGTTCAGTTGTATTTATGAAAGCGGCCCGGTGTATCAAACCTGCGTTAGGTTCGCACAATAATGGCGTGAGTCGTTACCGTTACGTCATACATTTCATTTTTTTTGTGAATTGTTAACGTTATCGGCTCGACGTTGCTTCTAGATAGGTTAGGTTAGGTTCGCACCTGTGCAAATCTAACGCGGACGCGCGGACGGCCCTTTAGGGAAAATACATTTCAAGTAATCGGCCGAGTTTCGCGTACGCGTTCGTCGTAAATTATCGTCCGCGACTTTGTAAAGAACGTAATTGCGAAGCAAGTTAAAATTTAAAGCGCAGTTGGACAAGAAGTTGTAAATCGCCAAACATTGAAAGAGGTTCGTTGTTTGTGTTTCTTTGGCGTCAGTGTAAACATCGTTTAACAACGCGTAGAGGGCCCTTCCGCTGTTAATTATGGGTTATGTGTGCCGACTACGGCGCATACAAACAATGGAAGTTTCAAAAAAGGTCGTTACTCTCGCGCTCTCGGTCCGCCGTCTTATGGATCGTATTTTTTCACTTTAATAACTGTTACGCCCGAGTTGCAGCGTGCGTGTTTACGACATTTTTTCGAGACCGTCGAACATTCCGATCTTTTTCGGGGGGACCTTGAAGCGTGCTTATTTTTTCCAGCACAAAAGGGTCCTTTACAGGTGTGCGTAACGGTCTGCACTCGCGAAATATGTTGCGCATTCCGCGAGAAGAGAACCGACTCTCGCGATTTTTATTATTATTATGGGCGTGCGCGTTTATTGCCTACAAAATATTTCGTAGATGCGATAAATTGGAACGGAAAACGGTTTTAGTTTTAAATAGATTAAAGTTTGTTTATCGAAATTTAACCTCGTTCGCATATTTTCCGCTAGAATTAGTCAATTTGCCTCTACCGTCGTTAAATGCCGTAATAACTACCTACGCCGAATAATTAAATCGAAACGATTACCGAATATCTGGTGTTCGTGAAAATAACGTCGTCGCAATTAAACCGCATATTTACAAGTGGCACCTTACCACACGATATAATTGGTCGTTTTTTTTTTGGAACAGTTTACATATCTCGAACGGCATCTTATTACGCGTAGGTACGCAGAACCTTTTTACCTCTACAGTAAGTATCGTGCGGATATGTAGAACGAACTCGATGCTAATTCATTATGTCCCGCACGGTATAGTTAGATATGACGTGTTTTATGAAAATTTTCAGCCACCTAATTTATTATTACCATAAATGGGTTTTACGTCTTAACCTAACGTTGAAATCTCCCGAGTGAAACGTTCTAAAATTTAGAGGCGTGCCTCGGTTATTGCAATTTTTTTTTTATAAACATTACGTGTATCAAAACGAAATACGTCGTAACACGTCAAAAATTAAGTTTCATATTTCATATTTAAACGCTCCTGCACAGTTATCTTCGTCCATTTAAATTTCAAAAGTAACAAACTATTCGACATAATGCAAAATTAGATAACTGTAGATAACTTTATTTGTCTACGGAACAGTTTAGGAATGTCGCGGTCGGAGTAGTTAAGTTAAGAAAATTTTTAAACGGCCGCCCGCGATCGCGTTTTGTCATTGTTTTCTTCGAGAGCAAGGCTAAGGTTAATGAACAGCTAATAAGAAAGTGTACACACCTAATAAACTCGCATTTACGATGCAAGGTATTATTATACGCGACATTGTTTTCTGTCGAGGACGAACATTAAAGTTAACTCCGGGGATTGTCGTTTCCAGCGTGGCATCAAGTTAAATAGAAATCAGTTACGGTTATTAAACATCATAACCTTTCGCCTTTTACGTATAACGCGTCTCATAATCTACGTAATTGCTTCGTTCGTAGCTTTCACTGTCGCAGAAGTTTATTATTTCTCGTTTGCACTTGGAATTTTGGTTAACAACCTTCGCGACAGGTGAAGAGACGCAGACGTTGTTTTTTTAAAGGCTTCTCGATCATTTGGTCCTACGTTGCCTGCTGCTTTAATTTTACCTTTAAAATATCTAAAAATGTTACAGATGTTCGCGTTTCTAGTCCGGTGGCAGGTGTGTTTGTAGAAAATCATTTCACGATCTCGACCCAACGGTTTCCTATATAAAGAAAGTGTGTTTGTTGCTTGTTCGCTTGCCGTAAAGCATCATCATCCCCTTTCTAGGTTCGTTCGTTCGAAGCGCTTTCGTTAATTTGGCGACGAGGACGTTGGACGATGGAATTTTTAAATGGCATTTAAGACGAACGCGTTCGTTCTTCTTGCTTTTTTGCGGGCATTTTGATTTATTTCGTTGGCCTTTTGGTCCGTTTTGCTTCCTTGTTTCTGCCCATTCCACATTCGCTTGTATTTTACAAGATTCTGAATCGTTAAATTTTTTTTATATGTATATAAGATACGCAATAAATCAGTTGAGCAAGCGATAAGATTCGTCTAAAAATAAGAGTTTATTATTATTATTAATTATAACTATGTACAATATTACAAGTAAGCACATTTTTTGACTAACCTAAAAATAAGAGAATCAACAATCAAGACTATTGCTTAACGGATTTCTCTACAATCACAAAGTCTAATAATATTTCACAAACTCAGAATTGATTATAACAATTCTGACTAACTTTTACCAATCTTACTTATCTTAAATAAAGACTATGTTTTATAAAGTTCTATCTCTATACTCGCGAAGCTTACATGTATAAATACCCTTCGCCATCTTTTGTACCGGATGTTTCAGAAAAACGCTTTTTCTAATACGTTTATTCGACTGCATCGAAATCACGCGCGATATCGTATTGAAATTTGGCATGCAAATGTAGAGGGCGTTAGTTACGCAACGTTCACGACTAACTTTCTTCGATAACTTTTTCGAGGTCAGGTTGTTTGTAAGCGCAACTGGTCGGCGAAACTGAAAAGTCTTTCAATTTTTACGTGAAAAAGTTACTCTTCGTAAAAGTCACTCGGACGCGTCGTTTTCGAGATATTTTAACCGAGGGGTCGGTAATTATAGTACATTTTATACACAGTAATACTAATTCAAAGTAATTCAAGTAATTTAAAAGTAATTCAAAGTAATTCAAGTAATTCAAAAGTAATTCAAAGTAATTCAAAAGTAATTCAAGGTAATTCAAAGAAATTCAGACCTAATTCAAACTAATACCATAGTAATACATGTAATACAAACTAATTTCAGTCCAATTCAAACTAATATCTATTATGAATGTTTCATATAAAATAAGTAATATATAGAAATAGACATGTACATAGATATGTATATGTAAATGCAAACGTAGGTATATAACATACATATAAATACTTATGTGTTCTTTGCATTAAGGTACAGTTGATTTTAAAAATATATTTTAAAATATAAAAAATAAAAGATTGAACTCTTAATTTTTAAGATATACTCGATTGTTTTGAAATTAACAGTATTATAATATAATACCCGGAATCGTCACCTAATTTATATTATAAATTAGGGTGACGATTCCGTTGAATAAAATAAAGGGCACATTTTTTTGTTCATAGATCAAAAATATACATTTATAGAAACATGCAACGAGTCGTATTTCTAAACGGCTATTGAGACGATGACTAAACATAAACAAATGAAACAAATTTTTAGCGTTATCTATACATATTCCGATTTCGTAGGAGCTCGCCTACGTTTGTTACATTTTCCAGCAGATTCCTTATTAAAAATTAAAAAAAAAAATGTACAAAGAGCTATAGGCCATTCAAATTTTATTCCGATGTACGTCAATAAAAATTACACAAAAATAACATTTTATCGATGATTTACCTGCACACATGGCAAAGATAGACTACCATTTATTCATAATGTAAAACTACAAGGTGGTACGGCACCATTGTGTGAAACAGCATCATTTACTAACTTTGTAGTGATAATATGCATCGGAATAAAATTTGAATGGCCTAGATTACAACGAGTTGCACAGACGCATTACCAACCAAATCGGACGTTCTGGAGAACGCTAATATATTTTATCAAATATTTAGTCTAGATACGTTATTCACGAAAGATTCCAATGTACGTTGTGCATAAAAAGTTATTAAATTGTATATTTGTAATATTCAGTATAAAGTTTTGAACGTGGCATATTCTACCATTGATTTACCTGGACACGTGGCATGGCAAAGAAAGACGTAAATGCACATTAAAGACGGCGATCGTTAATGGTCGCCATTTCTCGGATTTCAGTAACGAATCGTAACGGATTTCTTTAACGAAAAATTTACTCGTTTCTGATTTCGCTTATTTTTTAATAGACACATAGGTATTACAATTTTTCTCGATCACTCTCCGAATTTTCATCATATTTTACAATTTCTAAACTGACCTCACATTGCTTGAAGATTTTGACTACTTAACCCTTGTGTTCCGGCACATTTTTTGATAATTAAGTGCCGATGCCGGCACGAGGTACAAGTGTAACTCCATACTTATATTTTTTATTATCACTAGATCCGTCAAATTCACGGATTTCGAATTTCATAGGTATAAAAGCAAGAAGTGTTGTTTACGTATAAATTGTTGCAAATTTATATAGACTTTTAGTGATTCATTAGTATGAATATTTTGTACTCTATTCATTTTCCACTAGCCAAATGCCCTAATTTCAAATTTCCGTATGTGGGATACCAATTTTACCAAGGAGTACATAGTAATTCAGACCAATTTAGCACTAACTTATACTAATTCATATTAATTTTTAGCAGTTGACTCTAATTCAGACTTAATTTATAGTAATTCAAAGTAATTCGGACCTAATACAAAGTAATTCAAAAGTAATTCAAGGTAATTCAAAGTAATACAATTTAATTCAAAAGTAATTCAAGTAATTCAAAGGTAATTCAAGTAATTCATAAGTAATTCAAAGTAATACAAAGTCATTCAACGTAATTCAAAAGTAATACAAAGTAATTCAATGCAATTCAAAAGTAATTCAAGGTAATTCAAAGTAATTTAACGTAATTCTGTATTACATTCTAGAAATAAATACACACTAATACATAAGTTACCGACCCCTCGATTTTAACAGACAGCATTGTACAGACAATTAAGTGGACCGATCACATCACTTCAGCGTTTATCCATCGAAAACAAATGGATAATTAACAATAAACGTGACGTTTTTTCATGTTAAATTGAATAACCTTTCAGTTTTTCCCGATTATGACGCATAGAAACATGGTCTCGAAAAAAGTTATCGACAAAAGTTGACCGTTAACGTTGTGCAACTGGCGCCCTCCGTGACGTACGGGAACGTGAAGTACCTCCGATCGCTTTAGTTATTCCGAAAACGTTTGCATTTCAACACGGCACAGCTTGTGGTTTTGATGTAGTCGAAAAATAATTGGAAAATGGACGACTTTCGAACCACCGCATCTTCCTGACCGGGTCGAACCTTCGTCTCTTTGAATCGATGGTGGTACATCGAAGTTGCCGTTGAAGGTGTTTAAGAAGCGACGCTGACGGTGGTGTCCGTCGAGTTAAATCGCAAATGGTGTGGCGGCGATCGTCGTTCGGTCATTCATCTCGTCAACGACATTCATCTTATCACTTTGCTTCTTCGGAGCTTCGAGGTCTCCGTCGGTTCGGAACGAAACGGAATTTCTCACTAGCGAAAGTCGCTAGGTTTTTACGCAGGAGATTGATGTGTCGGCGTTGAGATTTTCCTCCTTTAAATCACCATCGATTCAACTTTAAACGGTTCCACACGCGGTACGATCCATCGTAGGTACTGCATGCAGTACGACGGATCGTACCGTGTGTGGCGATACGGTACGAGCTTGCCCATAAAGTCTGTCGTGCTGCAGATTTGATTAACCACATGGCCGCGTCGTACTGCGAGCAGTACCACAACGCCACACACGCGGTACCTATACATAAACAAATTAGACTTGACATATTCGGGGCATTCAACATTCCCACAGATCTCGACGCGCACCTACGTACTTACAAGTATTACTCGTTGACTTTTCAAACGTACCCGAAACCCTCCCCGTTGCGCCGAAGCGCGACAATAGGCGACGTTAAATGAGATCGCGTACCTGCGCCCCGGCCATTTAGGTAATGAAGTCGTAAAATTCGGCCTACGTGGAGTACGTGTCCGCTTAAAAGAGACGGCGGGGCCCTTCTCCTCGATTTCCGTAAAATTTACGCCGCGTCTCGCTTAAACGTCCGAGAAAAATGTCAACAATAACGTTAAACGCTTGAAATTACCTTAATTTAAATATTAGGGGTCATAAACGTGCACCCGCAGAGCAGCTCGACAAATTAGAAGAGTTTTAGAACACGGTATACGTGACGTAGAAGTCCGACGAACGATTACCGGAGAAAGGCAATTTCAATTTTTGCTAATGGTAAAGGTAATAACAGCGGTACCAAGAAAAGCTCGACCGGAATACTTAATGGCATCGGCTACCGTGTATTGATTGCTTTTCATTTCTCGATAAAGCAAAATTACGGTAGAAAGTGGAATTGTCGACTCGGAAAACATGTCGGCGGTCTTGCGGAACGCGAAACATTGAACTTGTAATATTTAAAGTTGGGAAAAAAAAACGCAAATCGCAACTTTCGTTTGTGTTAAAATTGCAAAATTACGTTGTAATCGTATCGTGCGAACGAAGAGTGCGTTGGCCCGAGCTTTACGGGGAGCTTAATAAAAATACATCGGCGTATTTGTAAAATGCGACATTTCGAGATGTTAATTGTTTATAAAATGCGGTATTTATGTAAGTAAGGGACATAAATATTAATTAATAAAACGGTTCGTTGCATTCCATATTGTTTTAATAGCGTGAACTTCCGAGACGGTTTTCTCTACGCTTCGGTGCACAATAAAAATTCCTTTTAAAATGATTTACATCGACGTTTGCCGCGTTAATGAAATGCCATTCTTATTATTTCAAATCGGTACAAATTGTCCGTATTTATTGAAACGCTCGCAAGTTCCGCGTAAAATGTAGCCCAACTTGCAATTAAATAGATGTTTATCTGAAATAATACCTATGTATAACTGTGATTAACCGATTCGATTTCTTTTTCGATCGTAACACACTAAACCGAACTGGACGAAAATTGTCTTTATTTTATTTAATTTTTTTTAAATACCCAAGCTACGCCGACGTTGCAAATAATTACGGTAATTGTTTTCGTAAACAATTTACACGCACACAGTTGTACAGTTGACCACTTTAATTTTGACCCCCCCGTCCGTTCGAGGAGACTAGTTCGTAATGACGACGTCATACACATTTTATTACCAAAATATTTTTCGCTCACGCGACGTACGCGAATATGACCATCGAAACAAATACCGTTTGTAATGATGACGTCATTTTCGCGTACGTTTTGTAAACGAATCGTTCGAGATAATAGACCCCCCCACCCACCCCCCTCTTAATTTTGTTATTTATTAAGATACAATTTTCAAGCTTGTTACGTATCATTGCTTGGACGTATTATTACGTCCGGTTTCTTGGGAAATGACGCCAATTATCGATTTTCAAATGAAACGCCGTGTGCATTATTAGAATTTTCTGAATATAAGTGGCATTTTAACTGTCAAAGAAGAAACATCGGTAGATTGCCCGCCCAGTTTGATTTTTCAAATTTTCTCCTGTAAATTCGGTCGTTTTTTATCTTGCCGACAAAGTGGGGAACGTGGGTAGGTTCATCATCCCTAGTACCTACCGTAATGGTATCGGTTAAAAACATTAAGTTTCGATACGAAGACAATTGTTGGTAATTTTACCAGACGACAGATCAAACAAAAGCATGTTTTTAGCGTGATTTTATTTTACGTTAACCCGTCGGAGGGAGGGGGGAGGTTATGGCGCTTTAATTCGAAAAATAAATTGAGCTACAACATTTTTTTTTTGACAGTCGAAATTTCAGAAAATTGTGCAGGTTTCAAAAATATATTAATATACACGGTGTACCGTTTGAAAATCGAAAATCGAAGTCGGTTCCGGCGAAACCGGAAGCGGTAAAAACACAATTATGTCAACGGTACGTACAATGATTCTGTTACGTACGGTATGAATTAAATAAAAAGAATAAAATGTGCATGACGTCATATCAAACTTATCTATCGCGAACGAAGTGATATACATAACAGTCATTAGTTTAGGAGCCCGCTGTACTACAAGACATTTTTTTTTATTTTTAATAATACGAATCTCGTATTTAGAGAGAGGGAGGCGCATTTACGATTAGTCTAAACGCCATTAATCACAATTGTCGACAGGTTAAGATGTCAACTGACTTAATTAATAGCGTCGACTAGGTAATTAAGAGCTGCTTAATAAATTAAATTAATTTCGCCTTAATAGTTATATTTGACGTGTTTTACTCGCTAATATAGCAGAAATGCCGGCGAGCGTCCTTTACAAATTAAACATCTCGTCCTTTACATAATGTACACTTACATATTTAACTTTTACAAGTAATGTCGGAGGGCAAACGGGAGATCGCAACTGCATACGCTGCATACAAACTCTCGCTATAATGTCACATTGGAATGTACAAGTGCACTCCCTTGTTAGGATCTAAGATGGCATTGCCTTAAAACAATGCAATTCTGCAGAAATTATGTGGTCTTTCTCGAGACTCCAGTTTTTACAAAACGCAAAACATTTATCTAAATACTTTGCTATTTTTGTTAAGTAAAGTATATTTAACGTGCATACCTAACTAACTACCTGTGAAGGTAGCGAAACGGGTCGTAATTAACCCACGGGGGATGAAATTTAATATCGCTCATAAAATCGTTTTAAACCCAGCTCGTTAATTGAACTTCACGTGCTGCGTTGAGCAAATATGACCATAAAATATGTAGGCTAATGCGACCTTAAAAATTTAACTCGTTTCAATTTCCAATCGCAAAATATGTGTATTATACACGACACATTTTACAATTAGCCATCGGACATTCCGCGGCACTCGTAAACCAAAACCGTTTTATACATAATAATAAACACATTCTTCTCGTTTTCAAACATGTTTAATACGTTATATCGCCGTTTAAAATTCCATAACGGGTCGTAAACAGATTTTTCCGTTTAACTCCTACGAACGAACGTTCGCGCCAAGGAAACTTGAAGGTTCTGGTCATAAATGCGCCGCCACGAAGACGATTTAATAAAATCCAGCGATCAAAAACCTCTACATATCAAAATTGGAAAAAGTCCTTCGTTAGTCGGACCGTCGTTGCTTTAAAAAATTAATTAATTAATTACCGTTACGCCCCTATTTAAACGTTACAAAAAAGTTTCGCCGATACTTACGAATTTTAATAAACGCCCACGTTTAATTTGTGTGTATGTAGAAAAGTTCAGAAACCGTTTTTGAACGTGGAACTATTAGAAGAAGAAAAAAAGTTAAACCTGTCGTTCCACTTTTATTAGGAAATTAAAGGCGCGAAGTGTTTTAACGTTGTTCGCGTAAAATTGTCCGACGCGTTTTGTCCCACTGCCGTTTTTAAATGTTGTTTATAAGAAAAACGTGCGATTTTATCGAGCGGTCGGTAACTATAGTAAATTTTATACGCAGTAATACAAATTCAATCTAATTCAAACTAATTCAATCTAATTTAGACCTAATTCAATCTAATTCTTGTATTAAACTCTAGAAACAAATACACACTAGTTCCAAAAATCGCCACCGATAGTGTTGCCTATCGATTTTGCGCACGCCGAAAGTGTTACGGGTACGTTTTGTCCCTGCCATTTCGCCTCGACCACTTCGCCTTCGATAACGAACGCGCATTACTTGACAGTTCAGGGCTTCGCCCGACAGAATATTGTCAAAGGACAAAAAACAAGGACTTCGGCTAAAAAACTAAAAAAAAAAAGTCGAAATTTACGTGGTAACGAAAAAAGAGATGTCGTCGGTTTTGTACTTCCACATCTTTTTGTACGCCCTATCGCGGAAAATGTGGAGGAAGTCCCCTTCCTCGATCGACCGAAGTTCGATGTCGATGCGAAAAATGCTTGGCACTAAAGTGCCTAAAGAGTTTCTCGGAGCGATACAGTAAAACTTCTATAAATTGAACTTAAAGAGATGCAAGTGCGGTTATTTGTATGGCGTACTGAAACCGACAGTTGGGCGTATATCCTGAATTTTGATTCGAAACCATAGACGCGCCGCGGGCTGCATCGACGCGGCTGATTGTATTCTTCGACGCATCGCGGTTGCATTTAATGCACCGTGACCGGTAAATCGTTGCTTGGAGTGATTGCGGTGACTGACACCTGGATAATGCGTTGTTATGCAACGTCATACGGGTGTAACACCAAACGCGACGATGTGAAATCGATTACCAACTACGTTTTGAGGGTCGAATGGCTCTATCGCCCATCTTGAAACGGACGCCGAAGCCGAAGTGTTCGGTGAAATCAAAATGCGAATAGAAACAGAAGCTCGAGATCAGTTCAACAATGCAAGTTTTAACGAAGCTTTCGATATAGCGATTTCAACGAACAACAATACAGTCGAACTTCCATAAATCGAATTTTAAATTCGACCAATAATAAAAAATATTTCTTTAGTCGCTTAAATATAGGCAATTGTTAATAATAAAGCGAATAAAGTTGAAATTTCGCGAAGAAACTCGTTTTGTATTCGCTTTGGAGGTGGAGTTTAGAGGTTAATTTCAAAAGAAAGGTTTTATAGAAAAAAAACAAACGTTTATTTTTTTCATTTAGGTTAGGTACAGTAAGCGCCAAAACGAAGAACGCCGAAAATTAAGGCTCTATTTAAACAAACAAATTACAAACATTTCAACAATTTAAAGTAGAAATAAGTCGATTTTACGGCATTTCTGAGATATAAAACGTGATCGATGTGCTCGCTGTACGCCCGTGTTCCCGAGCAGTACTCGTAACGTGTACGAAGTTTGTCGAACATGTTTGTGGCCGCTGCATTCTTCCGGCGTAGTTCGTCGATTGTTGCCGGCGGGTTCTCTCGAAAAACGAGATATACTCCAAATGTAAGCATCGGGAGATTACGTGATTCCCAAAATTCTCTCGGTTATGTGGTAAGTACAGAGCTATCCGAAACGATTGAGGGCGATTTGAAATTCGCGCCGTAGGTTTTAGTGTATTTCACGTTGTTAGTGTGGAACTACTAAAACGTGTTAGTCTAATTACAGCGTCGACTCGTTCACATTGTTTACATCGTTGTTCCAGTTTTCATTGCGGATATATAAATCGAGTAATGATTATTTTATTATTATTACTATGATTTTAATTTTTCGCACTCTTCTCTTTTCTCGCTCTTTTTGTTTTCATAGCACTCTTTCGATACACCATTAAATATCTTAAAAGCGTCGTCTGCGTTGATTGTTTCGTGCTTATAAGGTCTGTGCAATCGCATAAAACAGCTGACCTGACAACTTTCAAGAAATAACAGATGTCGCCCGCTTCAGGAACTAACGGTAACTGTAATGTATATTTGCTACCATTTTATTAAATATTTTCAGAATAATTTCTTGTTTACTTTACGAAAAATACATTACTTGCAGTTTTAACAGATGTAAAACGAAAACACAACTTTATTTTTCAATTTAACAAAAGTTCCAGCAAATAGTAAAGTTCTAAACCATACATAATAGACCATTTTATTAAATATTTTCGGAATAATTTCTTGTTTACTTTACAAAAAATACGTTAATTGCAGTTTTAATGCATGTAAAACAAAAACACAATTTTATTTTTCAATTTTAAAAAAGTTACAGCAAATAGTCAAATTCTAAACCATACACAATAGATTTCATTAGTCCCTGACGCAAGCGCCTCTAGTTATAAGTTAAAATCGATTGCACAGACCTTATAAGCACGAAACAATCAACGCAGACTACGCTGAAAAGTAGTCGTGTTACCAACGTGACAATAATTTAGAGTGGCGGTAAATTCAAACTGTCCTCGATCATTTTGGATCGCTCTGTGGCTCCATCCTGTTCAAACCATTTGGGGAAATGATGTTAGAATCTGTTATCTCTATACCTTTAGCACCCAATTCGCAGCGAGGAATTTCTGTTTTCGTCTTCAACGAAGCAGACGTCGCACGCCAAATTGTTGCACGTTCATCATCGACGTCTGGTCGTTCAAAACCAAGAAAACGATCGATATCTGCGGATCGATAAATCCATTCGGAATGGAAACCATACAATCGAATCACGATTAAAGCACGACATTAAACAACTCTTGCCTGCGTTATCCGATGCGCATTTTGCAGGCGGAACCTCCCAATTTTCTTATACATTCTTCCGGTAGACGTTCGACCGAAACTCATTTTCTTACATGGGCGTTCGTCGGAGCCTTCTCTTTGTAAATTGTAACGTCTGTTCGAAGAGCCTTGCACGTGCATTTGTTTATGTCTACTGCATAGGTTGTGGGAACAGACTATAGGTCCATTCGATCGCCCATTGTGTGCGAAAATAACGCTCAACAACAACGTTGTTTTGACATTGTATTCGAACAAATTGTCGATGAGTTTATTTGGCGTGGGCCTTTAAATTTCGCTTATCCTTCGTTTTGTCCCAATCTGATGACGAGATGTCTTGATTTCGTGAGCTCTGGAGGGGGTTATAACCCCTCCAAGACCTCATCTGTAACTTCTGCATTCATAATTTACGAAAACTCGCAGTTTGTAAGTGTTTAAAGTTTGGTTAAACTGCGCGCCGCGCACGCGCTTTGCCGGTTGCTCGCATTATTGCTTCCCTAACATCGAACGTCGCCGCACGCCACTGAGACGTTTAAGAACGAAACCGGTCGGGTTTCAAGTGCGGGTCGAGTTAAATCTTGTACGTCGTCGCATCTTTTGGTGGTTATTAAAAAAATTCACGTGAAGAAACGGATCGTTCGTACCCATACCAATAATTAACTTTTTTTTTCATGAAAGGAGGCCGTCAAATAAAATCTTCCCGACAGTTGAGCAACGCCGAAGCGACTACGTCATTCGACGTGCCTACGTTTATTCTAATAAGCCCCACGAAAATGTTCAGCTCTTTAAAGAAAAATGAACGTCGTTTACTTTAATTGCCGTCAAATTGTAAAACGCCATAAAACGCGCGGTCAAAATGTTATGAGTCGAATTCCCTCCGCACGGACGGCTTCTCGGATAAAGGACCAACATGAGTATTAATTAAAACAAGTTTTTGCCGCAGTAGGAACTATTCCACCTGGGCAAAACTTACGAATACATTAACGGGCGGGTTCGGGTTGTCCGGTTAAAGAAAAACGCCGGAATATTCCGAACACGCTCCCGACCTCGCCGTTCACCTACAACAATAAAACTATCTTCAAACAATAATATGAGACGTTCACAAAAAATTGGGTTACACGAATTTAAATATTAAATTATATACGTGCATGGTTGTGTAAGTACTTCGTTGTACAAACGTATCACAATGCGAGCGAATAAAAAATTAATTTGTGAAAGGGCGCCGAGACTTATGACTAATACGTTCAGAAATTTTTACGCATTCGTGTTAATTGAAAAAATTTCTCGTTTCACGTAGGCGTCGTCCAATTTAGTTAGTTTTTAAAGTATTTAAACGTTTGGAAGTTTAGGTTTAACCGCGGCGGCGGCGACTCGTTCGATTAAACTTCTTCGGCATCAGGAATTCGGTTTCTTATCTGCGGATAAGGTGATGCGGTTAGTTACTTTAGAAGCCCAAGAAGATAAAGTGATGTAAGAAAATAACTCGCTTATTAGTACGTATTATGTTTAGATTTCCCGGTAGCGGTACTCGACCTTTTTTTTTCTTTCTTTAAATACGCCGCAGATACACACGAGCGCGTTCCGTACTAAAATTCCGAAACGATTCTGATTTTTTTTTATGCGCGCTTTTATAACCTACACATGTTACGGAATTGTTGCGCCAACGAAACGACGGCAATTTAATTTTTTAGGCGACACACTTTTTTACCGTTTTCGTACGCCACGTTTTTGACGAGCGTTCGGTTTAACGAGCGAAATTTCTCTTTGCCGAAGAAGCGCGTTACGTTCGTCGAGTGTAAAGGTAAAAAAAAATACCATTTTCCCACGTTTGTTGTAACGAGGCAAGCGGCGAACCCACATTTTTTCCTTGCCCTCGCCCGTTTTTCCTCGCGTGTCGGGTTTTCGCGACGCGACGACGGAACCGGTCGGCGGAAAAATGCGAGACGATTTATTTTCGACCGCCGTTTTTTCTTCGATTTCGATATCACCTCCGCCGTCTCATTTGAATAAACAAACCGACACCCTCCCAAATCGACACACAATATAACAAAATCGCACCTAACAATGGCCTAAATGTTGCGGCCCACGCGTCACGTACGCGCATTATTTATTTGCGGTCGATTTAAATACATTACTGTCGCCATTGTTTGCGGAGATGTCTTCTAAAAATTTAGCGGCGCGGCCCGTTTCCATCGTCGCCCACAATCGACGATCAAACGGAACTTAATGACTAAATTTTCGTCGAACGTAGAAACTCGACGTCTTAAGAAATTTCAAAGAGTACCTGAGTACCCGTAATCGGAGGCTCGGGTTCCAAGAACCACGTCTCTCGGTCCGCCCAGCTTATGCACGCCACAATACCTGTGACACATCTAATTTCGTGGACGTGCGCGATGAGTAATTTAGAAATTCTACTTCTGATGCATGTGCGTACGTAACTTTTTCTCAACTCATCGCTGGCTATGTATGCCGACGATACTGCAATTATTACACAGAACTCCAGTCTTAATACAGCAATCGAACTCCTCCAAAACTCTATAGATACGTTATGTGCATGGTTTCAGAAATGGAAAATTAAAATAAATACTGATAAATGTCAAACAAAAATTTTTACACTCAAGAGATATGAGCAAATTACAAAAATAATAATAAATAATAACGAAATAGATTGGAATCCAAAGGACTCAGCTGTTAAATATTTAGGCGTGCACTTAGACGCGAAATTGAACTGGGGGTTTCATATCAATAAAAAACTCAACGAGTACCACAACAGACTGGGTGCCTTGTATCCACTTATAAACCGAAAATCCCACCTCAGGCCTAAGTGTGCTGTACTTATCTACAAAGGAATCCTCAGACCAATTCTTACGTATGCATGTCCAATTTGGTGCAACACATCAAAAGCTAACATGAAGAAACTTCAAACAATCCAAAATGAAGTACTCAGAATCGCCATCAGCTGCCCTTGGTTTGTGCGTAATAAACAAGTTCGCAGTGAATTAAGTGTTCCCCTAATTACAGAATTCATTAATAAAACTACAGTGAAGTTTTTCCAAAACCTAACTTTGTGTTCAAGTGCTACTAAATTAAATCTAGGCCAAAAAAAGATTCACAAGCGTCTCAAGCGTAAACTACCACAGGACCTAATTTAAATATGGTATATAAACCCAACTCAATATTTAAGGTAAAATTTGAAATTTATCAGTTAATCCCCATTGGATTAAACACCATGTATGTAGTTTAGCACTTAATTAATTAATTGTACTATAATAATAACCAAGCCGTGTATTGCAGTGTATATTGCAGAGCCAGCTATAATAAATAATAAAAAAAACGTGACTTATTTATTTGAAAACAATTTTTCCGCCTTAAAAACCCAATTTTAAACGTATTTTTTATTAACGAAACGATTTTTGTGAATCATAAATCGGAAGGACGACTCGTTCCTTTAACCGCGCAAACTGCTCAAATAATAATCCCAACGTAAGTGAAAAAATATGGGTCATCGCGTTGGAATTCGAATGATCGCTTTAATCAATCGAGAATTGATCGAAACAATTTATTATTTTCATTTCGAGATCGAAAGTCTAGGAATATTTAGAAGATACAGGATATGGTAATCTGGCAACGGATGAAATCATTTTAAACTGCGCCACAACGTAATCGAAAATAACGAACTGTTAATTGGACGAAATCCGGAGAAAAACCCAAGACGAAGGGACAAGAAAAGCAAGTGCTCGCGCACGTTTCCGACAAGTTGGTCAGAATCAATCGGTCTTCGAACCTTCAAACTTCAAGATAAGGCAATCCTTATCGGCTCGGGTTGGGTGTCGTTAATTTAGGAGCCCGATGTACATCAAAGTAAAGCTCGAACGACCACTCCAAACAATAATCACTCAATCGATACAAGTTGAGAAAAAACAAACGAAACCGATGAAATCGATACCGTTGCATCTTTCATTCACATTTCGGACATCCCACTTCCGACCGCGAGGGCCCGAGTGTGAAAAAAACCCGCAAAGGCAACCCCCACAATGTTCTTGCAATGCGAGACCATGGAGATCTGACAACGAGGTCGAAAATAGTTGATGTTGCTTAACGAAATTGTTTAGTTTTCCCAAAGACCCCAGTTTTGTGTAGCCAAATCGTCATCGGAATTTTAAGGCCGACATCGCCGGGAACGTTTCCAGCTTTTGGTGTCGACGTCGCTTCTAAGCAACTCAATTGCACGTTGATCGTTCATATCTACACTACGACGGGCACCGAGAATTCATGTTTCGACATTCAGGACGAAGTTGCAAAGTACGTCCACATTCAAGTGCCTAGTCAAAATTTCGCGATCAGCTCCACGTTCTCATCGAACAAGGAATCGCAATGTTCAGAATTCCGAAATTTCCGGATCGACGTTTGATCGATCGACTTGCTTGAAGACGGGGCCGCATTTCGTCTTCCTAATCCTACTTGGAGGACAACGACGTGGCCAAAACTGTGGCCGAACGTGTAGCTTGACGTTTCTTGTGGGCCAGTGTGAAGTCCACGGAAAAAGCTGCCGCGATTTCGGCATGCGGGGTGTCCCAAAAGTTATCGTCTATCTCGAAAACCAACGGAAATACCGGAACACGGGGGGTCAAAACGGCGCGGTGACGAGGCGACTGTGTTTGCGACCGTGGACACGTTTCGCACAATTCGGGACGTAACTAACCGAATTTCAATAGCATATTGGCGCTGTTTTTTTATATTTTGGGTTAATTAATACACTAATACGTAACCAACTGGTCGCTGCATTTCCATTCCCAGTCTCCACGCCAGACGATCGTTTGCCATATTCATGTCCCTATTCCTTATTGCTTGTTCCATGGCCGAGGGCGAGGACGCACTCTTCCATTTCTCCTCTGGGGTTGCCATGAAAATGCTCGTTTGGGCCACCTCGAATCCTCCATACGAAGCACATGGTCAAACCATAACTGATAATAATTGTTTCCGCCGCATCCGTTATAAAGGGTGATTAATTTAGAGGTACTTTTTTTAAATAAAAATGAATAAAAACAATTTTATTTTATAATCTTTATTATCATATAAAAGAACCATTCTTTACAATTATTTCTTAAAGATAATTTCTTTCAAATATTGTCCGCGACTACGGTTAACAACGTCCATTCTGAAGTTCCAATTTTCAATGACGCGTGTGAGTATTTCGAGTCGTATTTGGCCAATGACTCGAGTAATATTGGCCTCCAATGCCTCAATTGTAGCTGGCTTATCCATGTAGACTTTGTACTTTACATAGCTCCAAAGGAAAAAGTCAAGAGGTGTGATGTCACATGATCTAGCCGGCCAATTCACTGGTCCAAAGCGTGAAATGATCTGTTCGCCGAATTGCTCTCGCAGTAAAGCCATGGTTTCACGGGCTGTATGGCAAGTGGCGCCATCTTGTTGGAACCAAATTTCGTCGAGACCACGGGCTTCAATTTCTGACATCAAATAGTCTGTTATCATGGCGCGATAACGGTCACCATTCACAGTAACATTCCGGCCGGCCTCTGTTTTGAAGAAATATGGACCGATTATTCCACCGGCCCATAAACCACACCAAACAGTTGTTTTTTCTGGATTTAATGGCAGCTCTTGAACCTCTTCGGGTTGTTCATCGCCCCAAATACGGGAATTTTGTTTATTCACGAACCCATTAAGCCAAAAATGGGCCTCATCGGTGAACAAAATTTTTCTTGAAAACAGTGGATCTTCTGCAAGCGTGTCAAGAGCCCAACGACTAAAACGGAAACGATTCGGAAGGTCGGTCGGCTTCAGTTGTTGCACTAGTTGAATTTTGTAAGCTTTTAAAGAAAGATCTTCACATAAAATACGCCAAGTTGTTGAATATGACAGGCCAAGCTGTTGAGAACGGCGACGAATCGACACTTCACGGTCTTCGCGTACACTCTCCGCTACCGCCCCTATATTTTCTTCACTACGTGCGGGATGTGGTCTATTCGGTCGAGCATTATCCAATAATGAAAATTGGGTCTCAAACTTATTGATGGTAGAGCGAATTATGTGGACCATAAATTGCTCTAAGCGCCCGATACACATTCCTCGTAGAACGCCCATTTTCGTAATAAAGTTGAACAATTTGTAGACGCTGTGCCGGGCTAAGTCTTTCCATTATGAATTGTCAAACACTACTGAACAGGAATGCCACTTCAGTTGACACGACGTATGCGCAATCTGCAATTAAATCATAAAAAGTACCTCTAAATGAATCACCCTTTATTACTTATCTCTTCATTTCGGACTCTTTCTAATGTTGATATTCTAGAAGTTCTTCTTAAATAGTCCACTTCGTCTGCTGCTTTTGTCGTCTTCCTTCGTATGTAAGTACCGATTCCACCATAGCTCGCCCAATCCTTTTTTTTGTTTGTTTTGTTTATGTTCCTGTCCCACCGTATCGAATTCAATGCTCCCATGACCTTTTTAGGCGCCCCAGGTTACGATTGACGCTGTTGTTCAAGCAAATAAAGATATTTTGTTGTCCTAGTCCCGTTTTCCCGCTTGTTTTCGAGATAGATAGATAGGGGACACTCTGTATAACCAATTGCTCAACGATAACTGGTAATCATCACTGATAAGTTGACCCTATAAGCCAACGTGTTTTGGTGAACTTTGTTTGTACCTATACTCTTAATGTAAATATGGCAGTGTTTCCAGTGATTTATTTTTATTTACTTTTCTTTTCGCTTTTAAGTTTGGGAAATATTTATCTTTTTTAATGGGGTGTGTCGCCGGAAGCCCTGTATATTTGAAAAGCTACTTTTCAAATAATTCCGGGCCTGTTCTATGCGTATCGGGTAAGTGTCATTTTATCGAGATTATGCAAAAATTATAATCTATTTAAACGCCCGCAGTTCGTCATTTCTTGCATTGTTATACTAGAAATACGAGTTCTCCAGTAGTCTCCCGTCTTGTTCTGGACGTTTCCGTCCCAATACGTACGGGTCGAAATTTTGCTAAAAAAAAATCGGGATTTTTTCTATTTTCCAAGGGATTTTTTCGAGATTTCGCAAAAATTTTAAATCGATTTAAAAACGTGTAGTTGTCATTTCTTTGTTTGTTATATTCAGTGATTTACTTGATTTACTTTTATTGACCTTTTTTCGCTTTTATTTGCTTTAAGTTTGAGAAATATTTACTTTATTTGCTTTTTTTATTGGGATGGATCGCTGGAAGCCCCGATATGGATAAAAATATGGGATTAATTTAATTTTAACTAGACGTTTCGTATATTACAAACGATAATCACCGTAAAATTTGTTCGCTCATTACTCACTAAATTATTAATATTGTCATTAACGCGAGCTTTCGATTTTATTTTACGTTTCAAATTAAGTATAATCGAGCGAGCAAATTTAGGCTTTCCAACTCGTTTTTAGGTAAGTGGCCCATTACGATTTACACAATTTTTAATTCGAGTCGACGGTTTCGAAGTTTAACGATACGATACGCGATACGTCAATTCGAGTTTGTCAGTGAAAGTCGGGGAGGCGGCCCGCCTGTCCACTCGAAAACGGGCCCGAAACGCGCGGCCGGAAATTCGGGAGATTTCGTCGCCAATTTTAAAAACCACAAGTGATTCGATAATAGATGACGAGCCGCGGTCGCTCGCGGCTACGTTTTCTATAATATACATAGGTAGGTATAAATGGACAACTTTCACAAATAAACCAGATACGGGCGAAGGCGCGTTTTGTTCGGAGAAAAAGGCATGAAAATGTTTACTTCCGTACGAACGTGCTTCCTTTCGTTCGTAATTATTGCGCGACTGTGTCATTTGGTATCTAATTAGTCCGGAAATCGTGTTCTCGTGATTCTTGCGTTTTATCGCGACTGTACACAATTAACGATCGGTAATTATGTATTTTATCTTATTATTTTATGGTCGTTTCTTTGGAAACGATTCCAAAGTCGATTTCGTCCGATTTTTTCCGTTCAAGTTTTCGACGGTTTTTCACCAAATACAAGACGGGGCGGGACGAAATTCCATAATGGAATTTGGAAAATCGAGCGGAATTTCTACGAGGAAGCGAAAACGTGCGGTAGAAGTCGAGGAGAGCAAGTATCGCCGTCGTGTTTTATTTTCAAGTAAATTATCGGCAAATTGAACGATTTTCGATGCGTTTTAGCTACGGCTACCGTTTCCTTATTAATTATTTCGATTAGAATCGCCGCACGCGTAATAACTATGCAGGCATCCAAAGTGCATTCTTAACGTCTTAACCCAATACCGAAGCATAAATTCGCAAGGAAAATTGCAGAGATATGCTCGGTTAATTCCATTAAAGTTACAATGGCCACATAAATAGCGAAATGAGAATCTTCGCGGATTAAGGTTAGGTATACTCGGGCACAATAACAGCGCGACGGTCAACTATTAAAAGCGAGGCTATTAAGAATCTTGTACAATTACTGTTACAAAATATTCAATTCTTGGGCATTTGTATATATATTTCCCATTTGTCGGGCCGTAAAGCCGCACCTTCCAATTTAATTCGATCGCGAACGGCCTTTTCTGGCTCGCGCGTAAATAAATACGAGCGAAATCGTCGACGATTTGATTTTACGGCACGCTTCGGCCGGCGCGTTCGAAAAAACCGTCCTTAAACTCGAAAAAAAAAATAGGACCAGAATCTAGGTCGCATTTCCATTTTTATAAATATTTTTAACGACTCCGTTAAAAATTAAGTAGAGTGTAACGGTGGCCAACTGCACGTGCAATCGAGCCTCGCGAGGCGCTCTCGGTTCGCTCGCCGCAACATTTGACCGCACAACGACGTTTTGCGGAGGCAAATTATCGTGTTTCGTTAATTGACGCCGAACCGCCAATTCGTTGCGATCAATTTTAATTGAAACGGGTTAATTGGTTGGTATTCCTAAAAATGATTTGTTCTTTTTAGTAAACTACCGATTTACGCAGCAGCTGCCGGGCGGATACGCGCGAATTTTTAATGGTTAACGTTTCGGTCCGCGTTTAGGCTGACGACGATAAATAAGAAATATTTACGAGAGACACTTTATTTTGGCGTTCGTAAAACTTGTCCGTCCGCAATCGTTCGGTTCTTGCCAGATATCCGGTGCAGCGGCCGAAATAGGAAGTGGCGACGTAAATCATCCTTGCGCCCTACGAGCTTGAATAAAACGTTTTTATTGAGTCGTTAACTGAGACGGCACATTAAACTGCTATTTCAACAAACCACTTTACAAAAACTAATATGCGTGATATAATTATCGGTCCTTCAACTTGTCCTAAACGACGGCGAGCCGATCGGCGCGGGCGTTTTGCGCGCGTAGGAAATTAGGATTAAATATTTATTGGTAAATAAAAGTCGGCTTGAAATAACATGCACATATTGTAGATATCGTGTCAAAAGGTCGTCGACAAAAACGCTATGAACAAAAACACCGTCAAAACGCCGTGGACAAAAATACTGTCCAGGTCAAAAGGCCATCTACAAAAACGTCGTGAATAAAAACACTATCACATCAAGGCACCGTCGACAAAAACGCAGCAAACAAAAATTCCGTCAGGTCAAAAGGCCGTCTACAAAAAAGGCCCTGAAAAAATACCGTCAAGACGAAACGCCGCGCCGTCGTCAGTAGGCCATTAATAAACACGTTGTGCTTCAAAATGCCGTGAACAAAAATACCACTACGTCAAAGCACCGTCGACAAAAACGCCCAAAAAAAATACCGTCAGGTCAAGGCGCCGTCGACGAAAATGCCGTCAGGTCAAATTGCCGCCACCGCCGACAAAAACGCCGTAAACTAAAATGTCGCCAGGCCAAAACATCGTGCCATCATCAGAAGGCTGTCGACAAAACCGCCGTGGTCAGGTTAAATCGCCGCCCATCGACAAGAACGCCGTAAACTAGAATGCCGCCATATCGAAATGCCGCGCCGTCGTCAGAAGGCTGTTGACGTAAAGGTTGTGCTTCAAAATGCCGTGAACAAAAATGCGTTCAGCACAAGACGTCGTCGACAAGAATGCCTTAGCTAAAATATCGTCTGGTCGACAGAAACGTCGTGGACCAAAATACCGTCAGGTCAACGGGCCGTCGACAAAAACGCAGAAAACAAAAACACCGACAGGTCGAAAGGCCGTCTACAAAAACGTCGTGAAAAAAATACCGTCAGGTCAAGTCACCGTCAACAACAACGCCGTAAACTAAAATGCTGCAAAACTAAAATACCGCGCCGTCGTCAGAACGCTGTGTTTCAAAACGCCGTGAACAAAAATGCCATCCGGTCAAAAGGCCGTGAACAAAAACGCCATCAGGTCAAGGCACCGTCAACAAAAATGCCGTCAGGTCAAATTGTCGCCGACGCCGACAAAAACGTCGTAAACTGAAATGCTGCGAAACCAAAATACCGCGCCGTCGTCAGAACGCTGTGTTTCAAAACGCCGTGAACAAAAACGCCATCAGGTCAAATTGTCGCCGCCACCGACAAAAACGCCGTAAACTGAAATGCTGCGGAACCAAAATACCGCGCCGTCGTCGACAAAAACGCTGGGATTAGGTCAAATTGCCACCGCCGTCGACAAAAACGCCGTAAACTGAAATGCTGCCGAACCAAAATATCGCGCCGTTGTCGAAGGCCGTCGACAAAAACGCTGTGATTAGATCAAATTGCCGCCGCCGTCGACAAAAACGCCATGAACAAAAATACCGTCAAGTCAAAACGCCGCACCGTCGTCAAAAGGTTGACGACAAAAACGCTGTGATTAGGTCAAATCATCACCGCCGTCGACAAAAGCGCCATGAACAAAAAGACTGTAAAGTCAAAACGCCGCGCCGTCGTCAGAAGGCTGTCGACAAAAACGCCGTGAACGAAAACACCATCAGGTTAAAGCACCGTCGACAAAAACACAGTAAACAAAAATACCGTCAGGTCAAACGGCCGTCCACAAAAACGCCCTGAAAAAATATCGTCAGGTCAAATTGCCGCCGACAAAAACGCCGTAAACTAAAATGCCGCCAGGCCCAAACACCGCGCCGTCGTTGGAAGGCTGTCGACAAAAACGCCGTGGTCAGGTTAAATCGCCGCCCGTTGACAAAAACGCCGTAAACTGAAACGCCGCGCCGTCGTCAGAAGGCTGTTGACGTAAAGGCTGTGCTTCAAAACGCCGTGAACGAAAACACCATCAGGTTAAAGCACCGTCGACAAAAACACAGTAAACAAAAATACCGTCAGGTCAAACGGCCGTCTACAAAAACGCCCTGAAAAAATACCGTCAGGTCAAATTGCCACCGCCGCCGACAAAAACGCCGTAAACTAAAATGCCGCCAGGCCCAAACACCGCGCCGTCGTCGGAAGGCCGTCGACAAAAACGCTGTGGTCAGTTTAAATCGCCGGCCGTTGACAAAAACGCCGCGCCGTCGTCAGAAGGCTGTTGACGTAAAGGCGCTGTGCTTCAAAACGCCGTAAACAAAAATGCGTTCAGCTCGAGACACCGTCGACAAGAACGCCGTGGTTAAAATGCCGCCAGGTCAAAAACGTCGCGTCGTCGTCAAAAGTTCGTCGAGTGAAACGCTGCGCTTCAAATTTCCGCGAACAAAAACGTCGTCGGGTCAAAACGCCGCGCGCCGTCGACGAAAACGTCACGAACGAAAATGCAGGTACACACACAGGGCGTTTTTAAAATGTCTGTTCAAATCGTAAAGCGTGATATTTTTCATAAGAATCGGAAATCGGCGAATTACGGCAAACAGCGAGATGCGAAAATTTGCTCCCCGCCTTAACGGATGGGCGCGCTTACTTTGAAAATCCCAAGTTTTCGAGTGTCGTCTCGCGTATCCTTTGCGAGCGATGTTATTTAATTTTAACGGTAAATAATCAACTGCACGTCCCGAGCAATTTATTTTCGTCGATTACGTCGTTACGTCATACGCATTTTATTAAATATTCGGGTTCGACGTTGTGCTTACAGATGGGGTTGTTTTTATGTGCCCAACGTTAAACGCAACGATTGCGCGGCGTCACGAATCGTAATTATGATTACTTTTAATATATTTTATGTTCGAAACTAAACTGCTATCGCTTTTTTCGTTGTTTCGGGCGAATTTAATTAAACGATGATGATTATTTAATAAATGCGATAATGCGGTTGGTGCCCGTTTATCCTCAACCAAGGCTCCTAGTATAGTTATCCAACTTTTTACGATAAAACCGAAAGAAAAAGAAAACTTGATGCGAGTTGTTATATGAAACAGAGCCTAGCCTTGAGACGGCTACTTAACCGGCTAAAAAATAACATTGTGCAGAGAGCGCTCGGTTAATTACTTCTGAGACGAGATATTTTAATGACTCATAATAGCTTAAGGGGGCAGGCAGAATGTCGGCTCTTTATTTGGCGCGCGGAATTGAACGCCGATTTCGCTGGGGGTGGAATAACGATAACGAAAACGGGCCGAAAATTTGCGCCTTATCGGGGGGCAACTCGCGGGCTCGCGACGGACCGCGCTAATTGACCGAACGAAGAACGAGCGTTCGTCAAAAACGAGTTTCGCGCCATGTGCACAAACGAGCCGTATTTTATTATCTTTCGCTGACGTAAATGTCCGACGTTTTGCCACCTCGGACGGTTTTTTTTTGTTTTTTTTTTCGGTAAACAAGCGCCATATTTATTTTAACGACGGAGGAAACATCTCGCGGTATTTGAATAAATTAAAAACTTGTAAATTTCGGTTTTGTTCGTTGCGTCCGACGTTTTCTAACGTCGCGTAAAATGAAAATTCGATTAGGGTTAATTGACTTTCCGCCGTTTTTGATGATGCATAAAAATGTAAATGTCAATAGTTCGTGTTTAGAAAGAGAAAAATTGGAATAGATTAAGTTTCACTCTCGCATGATATTAATGGCAACGATTAATAGACGCGATTTACGCGATGAATGCGCGTTTGTTGGAACAATCGCGTTTTCGTGTGCGCGAAGCCAAACAATAAGGAAAGAAGTGAAAGGCTTTCACTGTAATAATAAAGGGCGGCGACTCCGCCCGCGACGGTCGGTCGTCCGAAAGGTTCGCCGACGAATCCGCAAGGCGTAACCGTTGTCGATCGTTGTAAATAAATTCAAATTAATATTTATGAAAACGGTTAACGTCGGTCCATTTGGATTTTTGTAATTGAGAGTGCCGTTAGGTTTAGCGCTACCGCGCGATTTTCTCGGGCGCGATTCTTCTCCGCGAACTTAATTAAGAGTAATGATCAGGTGTAAACTCAGGAAACTCATTTCGTTACTTTTTTACTCGCCGTCGAACAGCTCGAAACGCGAGCCGACAAGAACGACGAGGAAGTTTTTATTTTTACAGGAAGCGCGGAGTACGTCTGTAATTCGATCGATAAAAAATTGGCGTGTATAACTTAATTAAGTGTGCGATCCGTTGCCGCCGTTGTCGCCGTCGCCGCCGCCGCCGCCGCCGTCCGCGATTGACCGACCGGGCGCCGCACTTTCACCGCGACGACATATTAATTTTGACGTTTTCGATTTGCCGATCGGCAGATTAGTCGATTTCGTGGCTTTTAAATTGAAGCGCTAATTACGCTTTTCGTTCGGCGGCGCACGTCGACCACAGATGGCTCTGTAATTATCGAAATTAGGCGAGTTCTCGTTTTTTTTTGGGGCACGAAAGAGAAATGAACACCTGCCGATTTTCAAACGTCGTATATTTACCTGCTTAGATTTCTTCCGTCGTCGATCGAAATCGATTTTTCGAGCAAGGAATTCCTATTTAGACAAGTTCATTGTTTTATGTAAACGTGACGGTATCCGATTCTATGTAGAAGAACGATAACGATAATTACGGCAACGGTTGTCATTACCATTTTTTAGTAGGCGTAACGTTTCGTTTTCTCACCGTATGTATGAGAAATTTTGCGAGACGTGTACCGGAACAATTACATTTGCCTAATTTGAATTAGGTAATTATTTTTAGTGTCTTATTGCAAATAAGGAACTGCAAATGCAGGAGGAGCAACTTATTGTTATCGAACGGACATAATTACACAGAGATATTTTAATATCATCTCTAGATCAAATATAATGAAAAGATGCGTGTGAAACTGAAGTCGTTATGTAGTAGAACTTCCGACTTCTGGAACCGCTTAACTTTGAAGAAAATCGTTTTCTTTTGTAATTTGGTAGATATATCGATTTCTATTTCAGACACCGACGAGGAAAGTTAGGCAGGTGGAAATCTCAGAAAAATTTGAAATTTTGCACGAACTTTCCATGTTGGGCCAAAATTTTGCCAAAACCGTGGTCTTTTTTTCGAGATTTCGCGAAAATTTTAAATCGACGGAAACGCGCTTAGATTGCCATTTAAGGCTTTGTTATTCTCGAAAAAAACTACTTTTTATGTAATTCCGGACCTGTTCTACACGTTTCAAGTTCGGTCAAAATTTTGCCAAAATCGTTGACTATAACACGTATATTTTTCGAGATTTCGCTAAAACTTTTAATCGACGGAAACGCGCGTAGTTCGTCATAATTTGTTTTGTTATACTTGAAAAACGACTTTTCTAGCAGTTCTGGACCTGTTCTAAACACTTCAGTTTTTGTCAAAATTTTGTCAAGATCATGAACATTTTCGAGATTCACGAAAATTTTAAATCGCCGGAAACGCGCTTAGATTGACATTTCTGGCTTTGTTATTCTCGAAAAATTACTTTTCGTGTAATTCCGGACCTGTTCTGAGTGTATCAAGTATAGTATCATTTTATCGAAATTATGCAAAAAATTTAATTCTATTTAAACGCCGGCCAGTTAGTCATTTATTGCTTTGTTATACTATAAAAACGACTTTTCAAGTAATTGCGGACCTGTTTTGAACGTTTTAGGTTCGGCCAAAATTTTGCCAAAACCATGGACTTATAACATGTCTTTTTTTCGAGATTTTACAAAAATTTTAAATCGATTTAAATGCGTGCAAGAATTACTTGAAAAGTAGTTTTTCGGTAATAACTAAGCAAGAAATGACAATCTAAGCGCGTTTCTGGCGATTTAAAATTTTCGCGAAATCTCGAAAAGACGACGTGTTATAGTTCAGAATTTTGGAAAAATTTTGGCCGAACCTAAAACGTACGGAACAGGTCCGCAATTACTTGAAAAGTCGTTTTTCGAGAATAACAATGAAAGAAATGACAATCTAAGCGCGTTTCCAGCACTTTAAAATTTTCGGGAAATCTCGAAAAGAAGACGTGTTTATACGCAATTATTTTTTGGTAAAATTTTGGTCGAATCAAGATAGTTTCAGGAAATAAGCGGCGAAATGTTATTTTGGATATTAGATATTAACAAAGGGTGGCTTTGCACAAATACAAATAAATTAATGTAAGGCGATGCCCTTTAATGAATAACTCGCATCAATTCATGATGGCACCCCTTAGAATTTTTACCCCTAATTTTTATATCATAATATAGGTCTTGAGTAGCCATTTACAAAAACATATAGTTTGTTGGCGATGATAGCTCTTATTGTTCCAGAGATAATAAGCAAAATCGAAAAAAGTTTGAATTTTTAAGGGTGGATTTTGCCCTCTCAAACCGCATAAGGGCACGAACGGAATACGGCTCTTGATTAGGGTCGACTAGTACTAAAATGCTGCAAAGTTTCAAATTTTTCTGAGATTTCCACCTGCCTAACCTTCCTTGTGAGTACCTTCGGTACCAACATGTTCTGAATAGATCTGAGGGATTGTCCAAATCCAAGAAAGTCACAAAGAAGACGGACATACTTGATTTACTTGACTGGCCGACCCAAAGCCCCGACCTCGACCCCATCGAATGCCTTCCTTCAAATGTTTTCCTCTGAGGTGGTCCAACATACATATAGTGTATTTGCAAGGCACTTGCAAACTGGCCGCGAGCACGCTTCACCGTAGACCTGAGCCTAGACCAAGACAGGTCTTTTTTGTTTCGATTTGTCAAACAAATTTCCAGTTTTCCAAACGATTTACACAACAAATTCGCCCGGCAACACGTTCAAGATCACATATTTGCCAAACGAAATTTAACGTTTCCGACAAAAGGACTCTCGGACGGTTCCTCGCAGTTGGCGTGTCAAGATTTGTGAATGGTACGCGTGTGGACCACACGTCGGACTACGATGCCCTCCTTCGTGCGAAGGAGAAGCATTGTTATGCGGTTATCCCAGTTTTCATCTGCACGTCTTCTTTCGACGCATCTTCGTGCGTTTCTCTTTTTGTTGTTGCTCGATTAAGTTTGACTGTAAGGTTAATTAAAAAAGTCGACTTCTTCTGTCGATATCGGTTTATTTGTTCATTTTGGACCCTCGAGGTTTCGTAAGTATTAGGGGGGTCGGAAAGTAATGTCGCTTTCTTACATTAAATTCAAACGAATAAATTTTTAATAAGTCTTTATTTTTAATCAATAATATAATCACCCTCGTTATCAACAACCTTTTTCCATCTAGTGTGCAAATTTTCAATCCCGGACCGATAAAAATCAATTGGTTTTTGAATAAAATCTCTCGAGATGGCATTTTGGACATCATCCAAATTTTCAATTTTTTTGCCACTAAGAAAATGTTGTAGGAATCGGAATAAATGGAAATCCGAGGGTGCGATATCGGGCGAATATGGTGGATGAGGCAGTACTTCCCACCCTAATTCATTAATTTTTTCCAATGTTCGCCTTGCACGGTGCGGTCTTGCATTGTCGTGTTGCTGAATGACGCCCTTTCTGTTGACAATCGCCGGATAATTTTCGATTAAAGATTGGTTCACTCGATCCAATTGTTCACAATAAAGGTCTGCATTAACAGTTTGTCCAGGTTTCGACACTTCAAAGTGAACAATTCCGCGAATACTCCACCAAACACACAGAAGCGCCTTTTTGGGATGTAAACCCGGCTTCGCAGTACTTCGTGGTGATTCATTTGGAGAGAGCCACTGCCTTTTGCGTTTTGGATTATCATATAGGAACCATTTTTCGTCTCCAGTGATCAAACGATCAAAAAACGGTTCTGTGTGGTGCCGTTGAAGCAATACGTTGCATGTGATGGATCGGTTGGCTTTGTTCTCTTCGGACAGATTATGGGGGACCCAAACACCTGCTCTGCTTATTTTTCCAATCTGCCGTAAATGTTCCTGGATGATCGACCAAGGTCGGTTAAGGGTGTTTGATAGTTCCTCGATTGTTCGACATGGATTTGCTTCCACTTCTGCCCTTAGCATGTCGTTTACTAATGTTGTTGGTCTTCTTGATCGATAGGAGTCAGAGAGATCAAAATTACCGGATCTGAACTTTGAAAAGTATCTTTGGCATTTACGAACGACTAATGCACTTGGATAAACATCGCAAATGTTTTTGGTCGCAACTGTTGCGTTACTACCCTTGCGAAACTCAAAAAGCATACAATGCCGGATATGCTCTTCTGGTATTTGGCTGGCCATTTCACCCCAAATTGCAAAAAAAAAGTTTAATATTAAATTATTTCGAAGTGAACAAGTCACAATAACCTTAAAATGACTTTCGAGATACACAATGAGCTGACAAATGACAATCAAATATCGACATGCGCAGAAACGACATTACTTTCCGGTCCTCCTAATATTTGTAGGTTGGGGCACCAAAGAAAACTGGCCCTTTGCCTCCCCTTCATCTTGCGTCGGGTTGTGTGTGTTTGTAAGTGTTGCGCGTGCGTCGCCCGTTGCGCAGCGCAGGAATTCAAAATACGTCTGGGTGTTTCGCGTTGGATCGAGATCGGGACGAGTTGGCAGTCGCCCAGCGAGTTTACGAGTCCCTTCCTGGCGAACCAGAGGGTGTCGCGTTTGTTTTTTAAACGGTAACCGTTGTGCATTTCGCTGATTGGACAGCACGACGCCGTTCTTTTACGGAACCATTATACTTTAGGGTTTACTTTTAGGTAAATGAACACCTTCATCGGGGATTATATAATTATCATCCATCGTCGGCACATTTATTTCGTTCGATCTCACGAGAAATCGCGTGGGTTGAGAGATTGTGTAACTTAACAATTTTGATACGGCACCGCCATAAATCAAGAAACAAACGCTACCTGGATCTATTTTTATATCTTGTTTAAATACCCCAAAAAGACTTGTTACGCTTAAGAAGATTATAAATAACGTGGCGGGTTCGTCGTATATACCGCAAAACTTTTATGACCGGCCGTAAATTTAAAAATTGACATATTCCGGCAGCGATTTTGACTCGCGCTTTTTCTCGCCCCCCCCCCCACGTCGACTTTCGATTTAATGTGTAGGTACATAAATTTACCCACGTGAGGGCTATTTTTAATTAAATCGATAACGGCGTTTGTTATTGTTGGGAAATTAATAAAATGGGACCTCTTCAAAGTGAGAAAGCGACGCCGGCGCCGTAAGAGGCGCCCGAGTCGCGAGAGGCTTTCTCGTTCAACGTAAAAACAAATTACGCACGTTCGTACCCTATATGTCACGAATTTGTATTTACCTCGTATTCGTATGTAAATTACGATTACTTTCATACGACACACAATAATTATGCGTTGTTCGAGTGGTAAATGTTAATTTTTTGCGGGAGCTGGTTTTAACGTTATTTAAAGATCGGGTAATTTTGACTTATTCATTGGACGGTTCTAATATTTGTAATACGGTTATCGACCGACTTTCAATGCAACAGTTAAAGCACGACGTCGTTGCTCTTGCATTGCCGACGACGAATCGACAGGAATTTCCAGGTCAAATTCGCGCTAATTTATTTCTCGTGCCATCCAGAAGTAAGCAGCGTTTATTATTACTTACAATTAGATGGCATTATCGTGACCAACCTGTAAACTCCCCATGTACCGTCGAATCTTACTCGACTTACGTTCGTTTATTAGTACGAATTCGTTAACCGGAAAATCGATCAAGATGGCGGCCGAGCGAAATTTTTATACCGACTTTTATCTACGTTATTAATTATCGGATCGGTAATTCGAAATATGTCTTAGAATCGAAATGAAATTCTCCGTCGAACATCTCTCTTTGCAATTTTCGATTAAACGCGCCATTATCGAAATGGGAACGCGTCGACGCGACTCGCGCGCTCAATGCTTGAAATCGATCGACAGGTGGTTCGAACTTGCCGCCGAATTCGGCGAAATTTAACGATTCTTCCCCCCTCGGACACGACATAATTATTAAGTAGTCCATTATGGCAATGAACCCGTCATCGTCGATATTGCTCGACATTTATTTGCGCCTTTTGCTCTCGCGTCCGAGCCGTGGTTTACACGTGCGTCTTCATTTAAATTTAAATCGAAAAGAATGTAATTATTTCTAAATTTACGGCGAACTAAAATAGCGCTCCAGAACCACGCGCGGCCGAATCGAACAATTTAGACGGGACACAAGTAGTACGTTCACGGCACGTGACCGATCTGGTAACGCTTAAGAAATCATAAATCTGCACGTTTCGAAAAATTATCGCCGAAGCGACGCGGCCGAGGGTGAGCCAATAAATTAACGAAACGTAAATGCCATTTAGCATAACTAAGATTTATTATTTGGCACGTCTCCATTTTTTTTTCGATACGGCACAAAAGAGTAACGTTTGTTTTTTTTTAATGCTCATTGCAGGCTGAAAGGCTAGCGGATTATGGAAGATTAATGGGTGGTTCGCAACCGTCGTTAGATGGCAAAAGACGAGACTTGGATCGTATTCAGGATTTGTTCCCACAGGATTATCTGGGATTACACGATCAAGAGCCTACCACGAACAATGTTGTAAGTATATTAGCGTACAATTTCTTGCAGTGGCGCTCGGCCAGCTCACAAAGGACCCGGGTTTTATCTTTTTAATTTAGCTCGGCGCTCGAGTTTGTTTATTAAGTAGATTTATCTGATACTGATGCACGTTACCGTTAGGGAATCAATTTTAACTTGCCTAGAAGGGTGCACGGCCATTATTTAAATTCGAAACGACGTGGAATGTAGTCGAGCTCGGTTTTATATTACCGTATCGCTCGTATACATGGGCAACATCTATTCCATAAGTAACATACATACATAATTTAGTTTGAGGATGAATAGGAATTTAATGAAAACTGTTATGTATTTACATTGATGTTTAAATTCGCTCCCGCGTCTTTGAATACGCTTAACTTATTATTATGGATTATTAACCGTATAACCGTATAGGTGACGTGGATTTATCGGATTGTCGGCTCGCTCATCTGATGAGTTCATAAACAATTGATGGACGGTAGTGAGAATTTTGAGAGATCAAAAGTCAATTGAATCGATATGTTAATTAACACATTTTGGGCTGATAACCAAACAGATCAAACTGATATGCGTAGCGGGCGAAATTCGCGAAAAATTGCGCGCTCGAAATCTAATCTATACATTGACATATTTCACTAAAATTTGATGGTAGAGTGTTCAGCGCCCCGAAAAAAACGCTTAAAAATGACTTTCGTGGGGAGGTCGGGGTTACAAGATGAATCCTCGACAGATCGAATGAGCGTATTTTTTTATTTAAAAAGCCAAAAGCCGTCAAAAATCGTCCAGTGCAAAAGGGCGCTATCTTCACCGAAAGAGTTATTCAACGTACGTATACGAGGTCTGACCAATAAGTAATGAGGCTAAGTAAAAATTAAGGTACATTGATGTGATCCCCTTCAAAGTACTCCCCTCCCACAACTACACACTGGTTCCAACGTTTCTTCCAGCTTTCGTAACGTTTCTGGAAGGCCTCGACTGGAATGTCCTGGAGTACCCTCGTCACGGCGGCCTTGATGTCAGTTATGGACTCAAAATGCGTTCCTTTCACGGCCAATTTTGTTTGGGGGAACAAGAAGAAGTCACAGGGTGACATATCCGGCGAATAGGGCGCTTGCGGCAACACTGCGATGTTTTTAGAGATCAAAAACTGCGACACACTGAAGGCACGATGGCACGGAGCATTGTCATGATGAAGGATCCACGTTTTGGCAATCTCTGGACGGACTCTAATGACTCGTTTTCGCAGCCGATCGAGTACTTTCAGGTAGAAATGTTGGTTGACGGTCTGCCTAGGTAGTACAAACTCTTTGTGCACGATTCCTTTGCTGTCAAAGAAGCAAATCATTATCGTTTTCACTTTTGATTTGCTCATTCTCGCCTTCTTCGGTCTGGCTGCACCAGGAGACAGCCACTGTTGACTTTGCCGTTTTGTTTCGGGATCGTACTGAAAATACCAACTTTCATCACCAGTATTTACACGATCGAGAAGAGTTGGATCGGCTTCGACCTGTTGCAGACACTCCTGTGAAATGGACATTCGCTCGTGTTTTTGCTCCGCCGAAAGGTTCTTCGGTACCATCTTTGCACACGACTTTTTCATGGACAAATCATCGGTTAAAATTTTTCTGACGGTTTCTCGTTTCAAATTAAGTTCATCGGCCAACATTCGAATGGTTAGCCGCCGATCTTGATGCACGAGAGTGCGCACACGCCGAACATTGTTGTCAGTTCGAGCTTCAACCGGCCTCCCACTTCGCGGTTCATCCCTGACGCTCTCACGACTATTTTTAAAATCTTTATGCCACCGAAACACCTGAGCACGACTCAGGGCTTCATCACCGAACACTTTGACCAATGTACGTTTCCGTAACAGAATCGCCGAGTTTAACGCAAAATTTAATCGCGTACCGCTGTTCAATATTACGTGACGCGCCTTACAAACACGTTGTCGAAAACACAACACAGCTGGAGAACTAACGAACGTACGAAAGTCGCGAGCACATGTATCGATAAAGGAGGGATGGGAGATTAACCGACCGAAGTTTCAGGTTCGCAGTGTTACCACAAGCGCGGCTAAAAAATCAGTCTCATTACTTATTGGTCAGACCTCGTAGAAGGAAACGTGAACTTTCTTTTGCCGTAAAATTCGTAATAGGTTTTGTGGAATTAATCTTTTAAAAAAATTTGGAAAAACGCAAAATACACGGGCACTTGTGGAGAAAAATAACTTTCGGGGCCGATATCTCGGTTCGAATAGCTAAAAAGTTCACTTCAATTTCACGTTTTTTACCGTTTATACTGTCATAACTACAAAACAGCACGACGTATCGAAAAATTTTATTCTTTAAAAAAGTTTGTTTCTTCCTTGTAGCATCCGACGATACAAGAATTATATTTTTGTAGGACTTTATAATTAAGATAAATAATTAAAAGTGAAAACATGCGAAAATTGCATTTTCGAGAGACGCACTCTCAACTGGGTGCATTGCATCTCCCATCTCACTTTTCTCGTAGCTCCCTCTCATTCTATACGTAATTCTAAAACAAGCCGACAAACTATTATTTTTATTATAAATACACCTTATACGTTATTTTAATAATTAAATTCACAATATAAGAAGCGTTTTGTATTAAATAAATTTACGAAAAGCTCCTATTACATAATAAAACTACAGCGATTTTAAAATTTAATGTCTGTTATTATTATCCTTCCGAGGGGTAAATCTCCAAAAAAAATATGTACACAAGACTTTCAACGACTAAAGACTTCCATGGATTTTTAAGGATTTCCAGGGACCTTTAAAGACTTCCAAAGACTTCCAGTGTTATGTACACAAGACTTCCAACGAGAATTACCTTCGTATTCTTCTTTTTATGAAATTGTGATAAATTCTAATATATAGTTTTTTGCTAACAACTTTGTTAAAAGTAACAATAGATTTTTAGTTATTTTTCCAATATCCTCTAAAGGATCTTCTGCAACGTACTGTAAAACTTATGCGTCATTTTGTGAACACCCTGTATAATAGTTCCGTCGTACCTATTTCCAATTTCAATTATGTATTTGATGTTTTATAATTTTATAAGAAACTGAAATGACCAGTTTATTGAAACACAACGATTTAGAGCAACGGTTCTCAACTCGTGGGGCGCTCCCCCTAAGGAAGCGCGAAATAACAAAAGGGTAGTCGCGATGACATTTTAAAAAGACAAAAGTAGATATAAAAAAATATTTAGGCACCAAAAATCTTTGAAAAAGGGACGCGATTAAAACTGTTTTGGAAAGTTGGGTCACAAATACTAAAAGGTCGAGAACCGTTGGGTTAGAGTATTGATATCACCATGGGCACCGGTAATACTTTTGTATAATACTAATGATTGTATACTGATAACGATACATAATCCTGTGAAATAAACAGGTAAGACGCATTTTCACGGAACGCTCGGCCTGCGGCGATATCAATGCGTAACATATAAAATATTCGAACCAATCATGTTGCTTTTATAATAAATAAATTTAAAAAAAATGTAGTTTTTATTAGCGAATTTTGCAAGTTACTGAAATTCTTTGCTATGTCGAAGTCGACTTTGTAAATCGACAGCAGTTGAATAATTCTAGAATCTAAAAATACATTTATCTACTTGTAAATATTTTCAGTAACAATGGGAAGGGATTACGTTGGGGGCCCATTATACCTACTTAACCGAAACCTTACTACCTGCTGTTTTTAGAAAACATCTGTGTTAAGATATTAGAAATTTTGGTTGTCTATCATTACGAAGGATCGGCGGAACTACACTAGCGACATCGCAACGGCAATAGTTTTCAAAACTCCGTCTACTTATCCCCTTAAGCGTTGTGTATGGTCGTTATTTCGAGAGGTAAATGAAAAAAAATAAAAGGCATTCGCGGCCTATTAACGTGATTAAATAGAGCGAAAGTGGCCCTTTTTTTTCATAAACATTTTAGGATCGGGGTGCAGTTTACTTCATATTATTATTGTAGGGGTTATTTCAAGGTTGCTTTAAATAAAACGTCTTCGTCAATTTTTTAACGCATTACGAGGCAATTTTGTAATGTGCGCCCCTGCGTCTCGCACCTTCGGGTCTTGTGCTTAATTGTCCTACACCGTAAGACACGTTTTCGCCCATCGGCAAGTCAACCACAATCGCGCGCTAATAATGTAACATTTTCTTTGTAGAAAATCAGATCGCTACGGAAAAAATCTTTGGGGGACCTGCATCGCGTGCAGGACAACGGGCTGTGCCAAACCAGTCGTGTGTTTATCGTGGAAGCGCCGTGTGCCATGGCACCGACGCAGGCGCCCATTCAAGCTAAAGCCAGACATTTGTTCCTGTTCTCCGATCTACTCTTGATCGCCAAACCAAGATCCGGGGGTGTCTTCAAATTGAAGGTTCGTATATGTTTTTCCTTTACCCGTTATTGCATTGTTTGTTTTCGTTTTACAGGAGAGCGTTCGCGTATCGGAACTCTGGTTGGCCCCTTATTCGGAATGCGAAACTGGATTCCTTTTGGGTTATCCCGCTCCGGCGCGAACGTACATCGTCACGTTCTGCACCCAGGCCGCGCGAGATTCGTGGTGGAGAGAAATGCAGCAGGCCTTAGCCGCACAGCTTCGTCTCGAGCCTCCCACCACCAACATAAAAGTTATATACCGCGATCCTCTCAGCGGAACCGAATGTTCCAAAACAGTTGGAATTGGTCCTGAAACGAACACCGGAGACATCGCCCGTTTGGCATTCGACGATTCTCGAGCTTTGGAAAATGGCTACACGTTATGGGCGAGAGAAAGAGATTCGGCCCCGTGTCCCTTACTGGGTTGCGAGAGGCCGCACTCGATCCAGTTGGCGAGACTGAGGCAGTCGCTTTGTGCCGAAGAAGGCTTCGACCTCACGCACTGCAACAACAACCGAGTGCCGAGCGGAATCATCTTCGAACTAAAACCAACCAGTAAACCTACACCAAAAAAGTAAGCATTTCGTCTGTTCTGCAGGGCGTTTGGTAAGTCGAGGCGAAAAATGAAACCCCATATGTAATTTTTAATTCTAAATCGAAAACAAAGAATTCTGAGATATTTCCCTTTAAAATTTTGTCGAACAAAAATCTAAAAACAAGGTTATGGAATGAATTGACAAATCCCTTTTGACGTATATGTAACAAACGTTGGCCTGCAAGATCTCCGGACCTCAACCCTCTGGATTTGTGTCTTTGGGGTACCTTAAAACAATTAGTTTATGCTGAACAAATAAATACCGTCGAACAATTGCAAGAACGAATTAATAATGCGGGGTGCAACATATTCGACTAACAACAAATTTTGTAGCGATATACCATTCTTTATATAAAGAGATGTCAAGCTTGTATCCGCGTAAATGGTGGTATTTTTGAACAGTTATTGTAATTCTTGTTTTTTGCAACATTCAATGTTGAACGCTATACATATTTCAAAGCCTACAAAATTGTTTTTTAATTTTTGTTCGACAAAATTTTAAAGTGAAATATCTCAGAAATGAAGGCCAATTTCAAAAAATGCATTCTTCGTTTTCGATTTAGAATTAAAAATTACAAGTGGGGTTTCATTTTTCGCCTCGACTTACCAAACACCCTGTATAGTTGTGTGATAAAAAAAAACTCTTCTTCTTCTTCTTAAGCCCTTTAAATCCATTTTTGGATATAGGCCTTCCCTAACTCCTTCCATCTATCCCGATTTTGTGCAATTTTAATCCAGTTTAATCCAGCTGTTCGTTTAAAGTCGTCATACCAACGCATAGGTGGTCGCCCTCTTCCTCGTTTGTGCTCGTACGGTCTCCATTCAATTATTTTTCGATTCCATTTGTTTATGTCACTTCTTGCCACGTGTCCCGTGTAGCTGCATTTTAGTTGGGCAATTTTAATGCCAATGTCTTTCACTTTTGTAATTGCTCTAATTCTGTCATTCCTAACTTTATCCCTTCTTGTTATGTGTAACATCGCTCTCTCCATTCCTCTTTGTGCCACTCTCATTGTTTCTATGTTACCTTTTGTTGTTGCCCAATTCTCCACTCCATACGTCACGACAGGTAAAACACATTGTTCAAATACCTTTGTTTTGAGACGCTGAAAAAAAAACTAACCGAGTTTAATGTTGCCAGAACTCCGTTGAAGCTTTTCCGAAAGAACAGTTGTCGACTGTTCGGCGTACCATTATCAAGACTGTGCATAAACAACACGCTACCTCCTGCCATAAACGTGATCTTGAGAGGCCTGTTCCAACGAGGACCTCACACCCAAGGTATCTTTCGAAGATGCGCGTCCGCGAGGACGCTCAGGGAGCTCAGGGAAAAAATCGACGCTCAAAGTAATTTAGTTTAATTTAATTTTCTCGATTACTAACCGAATTCCTTTTTTAAATCCAGATCCGACCATATGCGAGGAATTAATGAACACCACCCCGTTGATATTGGCGTCGTTGTTGAAAGACTTCCTCAGAAGCCTTCCGGAACCGCTTTTGTGCGGAAACGTGCAGGAATGGCTGAACGCCACAAATTCCGGCAGAACGGAACACATAAGGAGGCTGCTCGGTTTGCTGCCGCGCGAGAACCACATGTTGCTCGCTCACGTTCTGTGCGTTTTATATCACGTAGTCAAGAGGGCCCGTTACAATTTAATGACTGCCGCCAATTTAGGTAAACACGTCTATAGCCCGACGTAGTTTCCGTAAACGTGAGTGTAATTTGTTTTTCGACTCCAGGTGTTTGTGTCGGCCCCAGTTTGCTGTGGGAATCCAACCAAAACGCACCGATGCGCACCTTGCCGACGTTGATCGAAACCTTAATCAATAATTGCCAGTCGTTTTTTGGACCGCAAATCGTTTCGTTGTTGGGAGAGCCGGCCAACGATAGTGGTGCAGAAGAATCGGACAGTTTGCATTGTACGTACCATTTTCTGTTTTATTATTTTAAAGAAACTCTAATTGTTTATTTTTAGCTCTCGGTTTATCGTTGGACAGTGTCGAATTGAGTAAGGATCAAAAATCGTTAAGTCGGGATTCGGGCCTTACGTTGTCGGAGGACGACCGAGACAGTCCCGGCCTGAACTTCAACAACAACAATCACAATAATTTCCATCGATCCGATTGGACTAGGCAAGCGGCCCGAATAAGATCCATCGATAATGCGTGGCTGGAAGAAGACGAAGCTTTCTGCGCTTCAAACGAGAGCTTATGCGGACCTCCTATACCGCCCGTAAACCTCCAGTGCTGAGACATTTGCCGCCAGTTCATTTACCGCCAATTTACCGTCCCCCGCCCCCTCCGCCCCCAACCTACGCTACCGCAAGACTACTGTTAGTAACGGATTCTGAAAGTGAGAGTTATGTCTGAATTTAATATTAATCGAAAAATATGTATTAAATTATTTGTAAATGTTGTAAATAATCTTTTTATTATTAGATACTTTTTTTTTATAAGTATTTTGTACTGTGTTCCAGCCATCATTTATTTACGTAAAACGCGTTATGTATTTTAAGCGATTAGAGAAAAATCTATACTTATTGTGAGTATGAACATTAGATTGGAATGTACATGATTTTTTAAAAAATATACACGTATTTCAAATTTTTATGTAAAATAAGTTGCTTGGTTTTTAAACGAAATCCTTTTTCCGCCTTTGTTTATTAACGTTTAATTTCGCTCTTGTCGATTTGTTTTTAAACGGGCGCGCAACGTCCCGAAAATATAGTCGTCGGTTATGGGCCCAGTTGGCGCTTAAAATCTACGTAACGAAATTTAAATATCGGTTAGTTCGGCTAGATGGGCTGGAAAATTACTTTGGATGGAAGTGCCGAACTCGACGTAATCACGCGTAACTCGTATTTCGATATTTCTTGTGGTACCTAAAGAACAAGATTTTGTCAAAACCATGAAGGCTGTAATACGTGTTGTTTTTCGAGATTTTGCGAAAATTTTAAATCGACAGTTGGATTTAGTTAGAAATTGACTTTTCAAGTAGTTCCGGACGTGTTCTAAACATTTCAGATAGCGTCAAAATTTTGACAAAACCATGGACGTATGTCTTTTTTTCGAGATTGCGCGAAAATTTTCAATCGACAGTCACTTTTTTCGAAAAAAACTTTTATTCCTTTTGGCCTATTTTTTAGCGAATTTTCATAGAAAATAAAGCTATTGCAGCCTGTCTGATGACGGGACCAAGACGTGCCCTTTTAGCTTTTCTCCGATCTCAACCCCTAGATCACAAAAATGTAAGTCATTCGTTTTGGGTCAGTCATCAATTTCTTGTTGACAAGATTCCGGTTACAATTTTGATCGCAGGAGGCTGAAATTTGGACAGCATATTGTCTTTACGAAAACGAAGGACGAGTTCGTTAACCAACCGAATCGACCGAGCAGTTACGAAATGGCGGCAGTTCATATAACAAAATTAAAAAAATTCTAATCTCCGTTATTACTCATCGAATCGATAATGTGAAATATGTTTTGGAATCTGCATAAAATTCGCTACCGATCTTGTCTCTTTATAATTTTCGAAATATTCTATTTGATTATTAAATATTTTTCAAAAAATGCATTTCTTTCGAGAAAAATTTAAAAAAAAGGAGTTTTGCGACACCATTTATGAAAATTCGTAGCCGCGGCTTGCGCGCGGTCGGATCTTTCCTTTCCGGAATGTATTACGTAAAACGAATTTATTTAAAATTATTTAAAATTGGGTAACATAAAAGTGTACTATCGAATTTAACTTTAGATCATCCGATGATTAGAAAATTATCATCATTGAATCGAACGCGATTGACGCGACATGTTAAAAAATAAGTAAAGTACGAGAAACTCAATTTACAAACTTAATTACGAAATCAATCCATTAATACAATGGAACTCCGTTTATTCGAGATTCGATTAATCGAACGAGTTCACAATCGTTGCGATTCGTTCACAATTTTTTTAAGCGATTTAATAAATAAATTTTAAACTTGAAATGTATTAATGACAAAGTTAATGGACGATATAATATATTTGTTATTTTCAATTCGTCAATTCTCGTATAATAAGAAAGTTGGTCGCTAAGAAAGTATGTATGAATTTGAGTAGTTGTCACGTGTGCCGATTCCAATTTTAAACAATTAAATGAAGTGTTTTGTTTAGAGCAATTAATCTATTGGAACGATAATTAAATACTGAAATTTACGCAATAATAAATTTATCTGATCATCAGTCATGATAATAAACGATCTAAATGTCGAAAAAAAAAATTACGAAATCAATTCATTAATACAATGAAATAATTAATACAATGTTTGAGGTTCGATTAACTGAATCAATTATGGCCCAGTAAAATTAGATTTTAACTATAAAAAAATTATTAACCAGCTAGATTTTTGCGTGAACCTTTATTTTTATGTTTTGAATTACACCTTAAAAAACCCCTTCGTAGCGTGTCCGCAAAAATTATTATAAGAGGTGAAAGAAAGTAAGATCATCTCGGAAACTATCAATTTTTCGAAAAAAAAAAGGTTATTATCGTACTATTCAATATGGATTAGGCATACTGGAGACATCACATAAAAAAACGCGCCTAGTAGTACTCAAACCCCGCAGTGGCGTGGAAAGAAGTGCACCTTTTCTACAAACTATCGACATTGCCGCTTTGTGATACGGTGTACTCGGAAACGATTACTTATACAAAAAATCAAAGGGCCTGTTTTGTAGTAAATTTTACGAGCAACAATTTCGGTAATAACCTTTTCTTCAAAAAATTGATAGTTTGCAAAATCATTGCAAGAAGCCTGAATATTACCTACTTTCGATTTTTGAGGTTTAGTTCAAAACGTAAAAACAAAGGTCTGCCCAAAAATCTAGCTTTTTAAAAAATTTTTTTATAATTTTCCCTTTTAGGGTCTAAGTTTATTGGACTAATTAGGGACAGAAAAAAAATTAATACATACATACTTGAATTCATTTGTTTTTTCTGATTTTTTTTTTGTTATTTCAGGTATGTATTTAAATTACATTATTGAACTACTGTACTTTGTAATGTGCAACAAATTAGAGTTGGTAAATATATTAGTATTTTGAACTAACTAATTTTTTGAAACGTTTACTTTAACGGGTTTATTAACAATCGTTGCAATATAATTTATGGCACAATAGTTCGTCAGTCCGAGTCCGAATTATCCGAGTTTTTGTTTATCAGACTCGAGTTAGGTCCACATTAACTCGGATAAACGGGGTACCATTGCATATGAAAAAATATCACTTCAATAATAAACGACAGAGTTTTTACTTATATGTAGATAAATAATAATAACGACGAAAATTATGCCTATCTACTGTACCTAAAAATACCTATGTACTTTAATTACCTGCCTGGCCTACTAGCGCCACTTCGGCTTCAGGTTCGAATCCCGCTGCACCCATAGACGTTTGTGAATGATAATTAATACTAATCTGTTCTACTAACCTAATAATATAAGTCCGTGGTTAATGGATAGCGATCCCGAGATCATAAAAATAAAAAAGAAATAAAACAAAATACCTATGTAGTACTTATCGACATAATAATGATAGGATTCTTGAGAGAATCGATAATAATTTTGAAATACTCTTAAGAGTAATAGGCATGCGTACGAAAGTTTCTCCTGAGGGACAACGGTAAAAAACAAGGTATACAAAAAAAAATGATACCGAATTGCGAAAAAAGACGAAACAATGTTCAATGCTTGACGAGTGCCTATCTACCTATTACCATTGAATACCTAAAAAGCTGCGAAAGTCTTACATTATTTATGTGCACTTCACAGATAACAATTTTTAAATTTCGCGGCGGATTTCTGTTGGTACTACTCGTATATAAACGTCAATGTCAGGTTAAATAACAAAGGCAGTGTCACGTACTGCAGTAAATGATTAAATTAAACTAATAATATTTTAATGTAAACATGTTCAAAAATAACATAAATGGCAAAATACGTGAAACTGGACATTTAGATATGTAAAGACAGCAGGTATAATATTTCGTTAATCAAACAATTCAAAATTCCTTTCGCCTAATTTATCACCGCTACTGACTGCAAATGTTTTCGTGTGATACCAATAGAAATCCGCCGCGAAATTTAAAAATTGATAGGTGGGTTATGTACGATTCTCGTTTTAAGTTTTTTTTGGTCATTGTTTGGCGATAGCGATGATTGTGATATCGTGTTCCCTGTTTATACTATCCAGAAACGTCTTTGGTGATGATAATATTTTCTACAACCGAGATGTCAATTGGAAAATGCCATTTCCTGCGATCATCATTTGTCCTCAAGCGAAAAATAATCCTGAAATATAAATATTCTTTAGAGAAACTATCTCAACAAATTAATAGTTAGGTAGGCATTTTGTTAAACTATTTTTGTAAAGTAAAACAATAGGTATGTAATCAATATTTAACATTTATTTATACAATTTTTTTATTTAATAGAAATCTTTATAAAAATTAATTAAATCATATCTCAATTCCTGTTCATATTTCAATATTTTTGAGGGCATAAGTTGGTAACGCACGTTCGGAGAAACCTGAGAACATGGAATAATATGTTACATTTCATATGTTATCGCGAATGTTTTTTGAAATTTTACGTACCTATGTATTTCATTTACGGTTATAGTAGCATTTACAATTGAAAGCACCTGGTGGACAATATGCATCGCCTTTTCCAGTAGCTCGACAAAGATATTTGCAGAATCCGTAAGACCTCCGACAACTCCATTCAGCTCTTTCCAAATTTGATCCGGATTCTATTAATAATTGAGTTAAACGGTTGTTTAGCATAGGTAAGTACCCATATTATGTAGCTAGGTAGCCATATTATGTTTTTAACACGACTTACCAGCAATATCGATGCCGACGTCCACATCTGCGATTGCAGAGCCATTAACGTTCACCATCAGACAGGCAAAAACGACAGCAGCGACGAAAATAATTTTTCTATTCATGATTGACGGTTGTGGATGTGACTGGCGAAAATCACTGATGCGACTGGACCTCGAACGCCTTTTTATACCACCTTTAAGAGGACGCTATCGTTTCCAAACAACTGTTCAAAACAAAACACTTAGGCAACTACTTAAATCTATTGTTATATATTATTTAAAGTCGCAATAATATAGATAAAGATCCGACCACGCGCAAGCCTCGTTATCGAATTTCCATGTCACATGCCAAAAAACTACTTTTTTTAATTTTTCTCGAAAAAAATACGTTTTTTTTTTAATAATATTTACGAGAAAAATTTATAATCATTTAAAAAAATTGATCACTGTTTTTGATTATATATATGTAAAGTACGTTGTACTTTTTGTTTTATCCCGCGCTACTTGCGCAGCGTAGGTAAGCGTTACTAAGCAGTGATTACTAATGACAGTTATATATTAGTTTGTAATTATTTGTAATTGGAGAAAGGGCATAGGGAATAATTGGCATTTAATGTCGTTTCTCTTTTTACAGGTGAGTTTTATAAGATAAGATATAATTATTTGTATAATAGTTATCTTTACAGTAAATTAAATTACTCTTTTTACAGGAGAAACTCAGATTTGTTATTATTCAACCCTGATTCTAATAATTATTGATAATAAACCTTATATATATATATATATATATATATATATATATATATATATATACACATAGATGAACACTTAAAAGAACTTTATAAAACAACTGCTTGTTACTACATTATAATTGGGCGTCTCGGGGGGTAAAAACGGTCGCGATTTAATTCCGCCGCACGTCAGCGATTAGGTTAGAGGTTAGATAATAACATGGCGTAATCGCGTTTTAAAGTGCCTGAAGGACACGAGCACTACCACCGACTGAAGCACATCCTCCGATCCCTCTTAGGTGAGATTCTAGCTCGCATAGCGAGTCAACCTGCAAAGCAGGTTGTGTGGTGGACTGGTATAATTTTAACAAACTAAAAATTTGCCGCTCGCGGGGAATTGTTCTCGCGATGAATCGATCTCGTAGTCAGTTGATGCGGCGGCCAATTGAATGGTGGCGAGATAGACTGGATCGTGTTCCCTGTTGATGATATCCAGAAACGACTCTTGTGATTGTAATTTTTTCTGCAACCGAGATGTCAATTGCGAAATACCATTTCCAGCGGTCGTAATTTATCCTCAAGCGAAATATAAATATTCATCAGAGAAACTACCTCAACAAATTAATAGTTAGGTACGCATTTTTTTGAACTATTTTTGTAAAGTAAAACAATAGTTAGGTAATCAATATTTAACATTTATTTATACAATTCTTTTTATTTAATAGAAATCATTATAAAAATTAATTAAATCATACCTCAATTCATATTCATATTTTAACATCTTTGTGGACATAAATACTTTAATTGGTAGCGCACGTTCGGAGGTACCTGAGAACATGGTATAATATGTTACATTTCATATGTTATCGCGAATGTTTATTTGAAATTTTACGTACCTATGTATTTCAACAACTGATGAATTTGCATCCACATTCTTTTGCACCAGGTGGACAATATGCATCGTGTGTTTTAAAAGCTATACAATAAACTTTGCAGACTGAGTAAGGCCAATCACAACTTCATTCTGCTCTTTCCAAATTTAATCCGGATTCTATTAATAATTGAGTTAAACGGTTGTTTAGCATAGGTAAGTACCCATATTAGGTAGCTACGTTTTTAACACGACTTACCAGCAATATCGATGCCGACGTCCACATCTGCGATTGCAGAGCTATTAACGTTCACCATCAGACAGGCAAAAACGACAGCAGCGACGAAAATAATTTTTCCATTCATGATTGACGGTTGTGGATGTGACTGGCGAAAATCACTGATGCGACTGCACCTCGAACGCCTTTTTATACCACCTTTAAGAGGACGCTATCGTTTCAAAACAACTGATCAAAACAAAACACTTAGGTAACTACTTAAATCTATTGTTGTAAATTATTTAAAGTCGCAATAATATAGATAAAGATCCGATCACGCGCAAGCTTCGGTATCGAATTTACATGTCACATGTGAAACAACTCCTTTTTTTTTAAATTTTCTCGTAAAAAATATAGTTTTTTTAAAATAAAATTTCCAAGAGAAATTTTAAAGAATTAAAAAAATATATTACTTTTTTTCGATTACCTCGAAAATGGTGCATTATATCGAAAATTACAATGACATGGTCGGTATTATATATATAATCAATATAATAAGAAATAACATGAAATTATAAGGGTTCAAAACTAGCACGGGATTAAGACAAGGAGGTGGATTAAATCCAAGGCGAACATGGAACCAAAAAATAGGCAAAATACTCCAAAAGAGTGGAAAAAATTTATATATGAAAAATAAAATGTAAATATCTCGATACTTTTAGGTAGAAGGGATATATAAAGTTATATATATATATATATATATATAATCTTTATATATTCCTTCTACCCAAAAGTGTCTAGATATTTTACATTTTATTTTCATATAAATTTTTTCCACTCTTTTGGGGTATTTTGCCTATTTCTTGGTTCCATGTTCGCCTTGGATTTAATCCACCTCCTTGTCTTAATCCCGTGCTAGTTTTGAACCCTAATAATTTCATGTTGTTTCTTATTATATTGATTATATATATATAATACCGACCATGTCTTTGTAATTTTCGATATAATGCACCATTTTCGAGGTAATCGAAAAAAAGTAATATATTTTTTAAATTCTTTAAAATTTCTCTAGTAAATTTTATTTATATATATATATATATATATATATATATATATATATATAATCAATTTGTTGTGGACACGATTCCGTCACAATTTTGATCGTAGGAAGCTAAAATTTGGGCAGTGTACTGACTTTACGAAAACGAAGGACCAGTTCGTTAACAAGTCAAATCAACGGCGGCTGTTCAAAAAAATTATTAGAAAAATTCTAACTTCCTTTATTAATCATCGGATCGGTTATGTGAAATCTGCTTTGGAATCGGCATAAAATTCTCTACCGGCCACGTCTCTTGGTAATTTTCGCCAGCCGTTTTCAAGATAATCGGAAAAAGAGTTAATTTTTTTTTAATTTTAATAAATTTCTCTCGTAAATTTTATTAAAAAAAACTATTTTTTCGAGTAGAATTAAAAAAAAAGTGTTGTTTCATTTGTGACATGGAAATTCGATATCGAGGCTTGCGCGTGGTCGGATCTTTATCTATATTATTGCGACTTTAAATAATATATAACAATAGATTTAAGTAGTTGCCTAAGTGTTTTGTTTTGAACAGTTGTTTTGAAACGATAGCGTCCTCTTAAAGGTGGTATAAAAAGGCGTTCGAGGTTCAGTCACATCAGTGATTTTCGCCAGTCACATCCACAAATCGTCAATCATGAATGGAAAAATTATTTTCGTTGTTGCTGTCGTTTTCGCCTGTCTTATGGTGAACGTTAATGGCTCTGCAATCGCAGATGTGGACTTCGGCATCGATATTGCTGGTAAGTCGTGTTAAAAACGTTACATAGCTACCTAATATGGGTACTTACCTATGCTAAACAACTGTTTAACTCAATTATTAATAGAATCCGGATCAAATTTGGAAAGAGCAGAATGGAGTTGTCATTCATCTTACGGAGTCTGCAGATTTGCTTGTCGATTTTGGGGGCACGACGATTCATATTGTCCATCTGGTGCTTTCAAATGTAAATGCAGCTAGAACCGTAAATGAAATACATAGGTACGTAAAATTTCAAAAAACATTCGCGATAACATATGAAATGCAACATATTATTCCATCTTCTCAGGTTCCTCCGAACGTGCGTTACCAACTTATGCCCACAAAAATATTGAAATATGAATATGAATTGAGATATGATTTAATTAACTTTTATAAAGATTTCTATTAAATAAAAAGAATTGTATAAATAAATGTTAAATATTGATTACCTACCTATTTATTTACTTTACAAAAATAGTTCAACGAAATGCGTACCTAACTATTAATTTGTCGAGATAGTTTCTCCGAAGAATATTTATATTTCGAGATTATTTTTCGCTTGACGATAAATGATGATCGCAGGAAATGGCAATTTCCAATCTACATTTTATCGACATCTCGGTTGTAGAAAAAATTATTATCACCGAAGACGTTTCTGTATATCATAAACAGGGAACGCGATATCACAACTATTGCTGTCGCCAATCAATGACCAAAAATACTTAAAGCGAGAATTGTACATATGTGAACAAAAATAATGTAAGACTTTCCTACTTTCTATGCAATTCGGTAGGTGAAGTCGTGAACTCGTCAAGCCGTGAACATTGATTTGTCCTTTTTCGTAATTCGGAATCCATTTCTTTTTGCATGTGCGGCCACAACAGTGTTAGATAGATATAACTTCCCGTATCCTACGTTTCTTATGAACCAGATTTTCCTAGAACAACAGTCGAGAATAACAGAGATTTCCTAGAATAATAAAATAAATAGGCTGTATTAATTTTTGACGTGTTCGGTTGTACATATTTTCCTCGACGATTACACGTGTTGCTTCTGGATCATTCCATGGTAACGGTCGGGACAGCTTGACTCCTTTTCTGATAAACTGTTAAATATATCTCAGTTATTACATATTGTTTAAAGAGAAGGAATAATGTACAGGGCGTTACAAAAAAGATGGGCTCACTGCACACATGCGGCTTCTACGACTAAAAATAAAGAAATAAGTTTATATAAACATTTGTTCTAAAATGGTTCGTTATTGAGCTACAACAGTGAATTTAAAAAAAATCACTTGTGCACCGGCCCATTTCAGTTGCACAGCAGGCGACTTTTTAAACACAGTACACGTCCTGGAAGGTAGATTGGTCGTGGTGGATCTGGAGCGTGGCCTGCATGGTCTCGCGAACTAAATCCTCTCGTTTACGTATGGGGACGTATAAAATCTACGGTATATTCTACTCCGGTTCAAGACATTGAGGATCTTCGTCAGAAAGTGGAAGATTGATGCAAGCAAATTAGGAACGCACCTGGAATTTTTGAGCGCGTGAGGCAGCCCATGATCCGACGAGCTCGACAGCGTGTTGCTGCGCGTGTAGGTCATTTTCAACATTTATTATGATTTAACTTAAACAATTCCGTTTCGTGTTATCTTTTGAATAAAAAACTGCAAACCTCAAGTAGTTGTAACTCGGTAACGAACCTTTTTAGGTCATAAACTTATGTAAACTTTTTTTCTTATTTTTAATCGTAGATGCCGTCTGTGTATTGCCAGCCTACCTTTTTTGTTATACCCTGTATATAAATATTAGATTGTGTTTCACTTACTTTACTTATTTTTTTTTAAATTCACGCGACGCGTTAAAAAATAAGTAAAGTATGTGAAACACAATCTAACATTTATATTCTAAATAGGAAAAAAAATTTCGACGTAGGTATACGATTTATAATGCCACAAGGATTTGAGTGAACAAACCGAAATTTAAGCAATAATAAATTTATCTGATCATCACTCAGGATAATAATCGATCTAAATCGATCTAAAAAAAATTAATTACGAAATCAATTCATTGCAACCCCGTTTATTCAAGGTACGATTAATCGAACGAGTTCACAATCGTTACGATTCGTTCACAATTTTTTTAAGCGATTTAATAAATAAATTTTAAATTTGAAATGTATTAATGACAAAGTTAATGGACGATACTTGTTATTTTCAATTCGTCATTTCTCGTATAATAAGAAAGTTGGTCGCTAAGAAAGTTTGTATGAATTTGAGTAGTTGTCACGTGTGTCGATTCCAATTTTAAACAATTAAATGAAGTGTTTTATTTAGAGCAATTAATCTATTGGAACGATAATTAAATACTGAAATTTACGCAATAATAAATTTATCTGATCATCGTTCATGATAATAAACGATCTAAATGTCGAAAAAAAAACATAATTACGAAATCAATTCATTAATACAATGGAATATTAATATAATGTTTGAGGTTCGATTAACTGAACCAATTATGGCCCAGTAAAATTAGATTTTAACTATAAAAATTTTTAACAAGTTAGATTTTTGTGTTGACCTTTATTTTTATGTTTTGAACTAAACCTCAAAAATCTCATATGATAGCGTGTCCGCAACAATTGTTGTAGGAAGTGAAAGATGGCAAGATTGAGTTTTTCGCAATCATCTCGGAAACTATCAATTTTTCGAAAAAAATAAGGTTATAATCGTTGCTTGTTTTTCGTTGAATCGACCGTTTCAAAGATAAAGCTGAATGAAGTCCGAAAGAAAATGTGCACTCCACGAATATAAATTTCAATGTATGTTTGGACCAAACTTAGCACATATATTTCTCATCCCCCCTGGTAAAAATATCGGTAGGGTTTTGATTCGAGGAGACCATCCCTTCCGTTCGGGGTAGCAGAGGTAAAAATTTGCCTTGACGGATATGGACGATGCTATAGATACTGCAGCTTTCTTATGTTGCTACGAGAACTGGAAGAATCCGAAATAGAAGGGGAAAACGTTGAGGTAACCCCTGGGTAAAACGATGAAACTTCAGAAGTTGAGGAACAGACAAACTAAGTTTAACACAATTTCTTTAGATCGCGAACAATATCAATAATAGCTAAAGCTCTTTCGTAAATGTTAACAAGTTTTAGTGAATTCGGCAAATTATTACTAATACGGAACACGAAGTTATGGCATCAGAAAAACTTTCGACGTTTCGCAACAAAAATGAATTTACATTAATGTAACAGTTTTTTCTGACATTTTTATTCTTTTTTAATAATTAATTTTTTATCAATTTTTATCTCGCCTACTTTTTCCTTTTTTTTTTCATTTAGCCGCCACAGTAATAACAATAATACGACTATACTATTGGATGTGGATTAGGGCCTAGTAGTACTCAAACCTCGCGGTGGTGTGGAAAGAAGTGCATCTTTTCTACAAACTATCGACATTGCATTTTGTAATATGGTGTACTCGAAAATGATTAATTATACGAAAAAAATCAAAGGGCCCGTTTTGTAGTACAATTTCGGTACTAACCTTTTTCTCGAAAAATTGACAGTTTGTAAAATCATTGCAAAAAAGCTGAATTTTACTTAATTTCGATCTTTGAGGTTTAGTTCAAAACATAACACATAAAAATTTAGTTCGTTAATGATTTTTTTATAATTTCCTCTTTTATGGTGTAATTTTATTGGACTAATTAGGAACAGAAAAAAAATTAATACATACATAGTTGAATTCATTTGTTTTTCTGATTTTTTTTGCTATTTCAGTTATGTATTTAAATTACATTATTGAACTACTGTACTTTGTAATGTGCAACAAATTAGAATTCGTAAATATATTAGTATTTTGAACTAACTAATTTTTTGAAACGTTTACTTTAACGTGTTTGATAACAATCGTTGCAATATAATTTATGGCACAATAGTTCGTCAATCCGCGTCAGTCCGAATTATCTGAGTTTTTGTTTATCAGACTCAAGTTCGGTCCACATTAACTAAGATAAACGGGGAACCATTGCATATGAAAAAATATCACCTCAATAATAAACGACAAAGTTTTTACTTATATGTAGATAAATAATAATAACGACGCAAATTATGCCTATCTACTGTACCCAAAAATACCTATGTACTTTAATTACCTGCCTGGCCTTCTAGCGTCACTTCGACTTCAGGTTCGAATCCCGCTGCACCCGTAGATGTTTGTGAATGTTAATTAATACTAATCTGTTCTACTAACCTAATAATATATGTCCGTGGTCAATGGGTAGCGATCCCGAGATCATAAAAATAAAAAAGAGATAAAACAAAATACGTCTTTAGTACTTATCGACATAATAATAATATAACTTTTGTAAAAATCGGTAATAATTTTGTAGTACTTTTAAGAGCAATGGGTATGCTTACGAAAGTTTTTGCTGCTAGACAACGGTAAGAAAAGAGGTATACAAAAAAAATGATTCGAATAACCAAAAACGACGCAACAATGTTCAATGCTTGACGAGTGCCTATCTACATATTCCATTTAATACCTAAAAAGCTGCGAAAGTCTTACATTATTTATGTGCACTTCCCAGCTAACAATTTTTAAATTTCGCGGCGGATTTCTGTTGGTACTACTCGTATATAAACGTCAATGTCAGGTTAAATAACAAAGGCATTGACGTACTGCAGTAAATGATTAAATTAAACTAATAATATTTTAATGTAAACATGTTCAAAAATAACATAAGTGGTCAAATACCTGAAACTGGACGTAATTATTTAGATATGTAACAGCAGGTATAATATTTCGTTACTCAAACAATTCAAAATTCCTTTCGCCTAATTTATCACCGCTAATGACTGCAAATGTTTTCATGTGATACCAAAAGAAATCCGCCGCGAAATTTAAAAATTATTAACTGGGTTATGTACGATTCTCGTTTTAAGTTTTTTGGTCATTGTTTGGCGATACCGATGGTTGTGATATCGTGTTCTCTGTTTATACTATCCAGAAACGTCTTCGGCGATGATAATTTTTTCTACAACCGAGATGTCGATAAAATGTCGATTGGAAAATACCATTTCCTGCGATCATCATTTATCCTAAAGCGAAAAATAATCTCGAAATATAAATATTCTTCGGAGAAACTATCTCTAGAAGTTAATAGTTAGGTAGGCATTTCGTTGAACTATTTTTGTAAAGTAAATAAATAGGGAAGGTAATCAATATTTAACATTTATTTATACAATTCTTTTTATTTAATAAAAAACTTTATAAAAATTAATTAAATCATATCTCAATTCATATTCATATTTCAATATTTTTGTGGGCATAAGTTGGTAACGCACGTTTGGAGGAACCTGAGAACATGGAATAATATGTTGCATTTCATATGTTATCGCGAATATTTCTTTGAAATTTTACGTACCTGTGTATTTCATTTACGGTTCTAGTTGCATTTACATGCGAAAGCACCTGGTGGACAATATGTACCTTCTTTTCCCCAAGCTTGACAACCAAATTTGCAGACTCCGTAAGGCAAAGCACAACTCCATTCATCTCTTTCCAAATTTGATCCGGATTCTATTAATAATTGAGTTAAACGGTTGTTTAGCATAGGTAGGTATTCATAGTAGGTAGCTAAGCAACGTTTTTAATACGACTTACCAGCCATATCGATGCCGAAGTCCACATCTGCGATTGGAGAGCCATTAACGTTCACCATCAGACAGGCAAAAACGACAGCAGCGACGAAAATAATTTTTCCATTCATGATTGATGTTTGTGGATGTGACTGGCGGAAATCACTGATGTGACTGGACCCCGAACGCCTTTTTATACCACCTTTAGGAGAACGCTATCTTTTCAAAACAATTGTTCAAAACAAAACACTTAAGCAACTACTTAAATCTATTGTTATATATTATTTAAAGTCGCGATAATATAGATAAAGATCCGACCACGCGCAAGTCTCGGTATCGAAATTCCATGTCGCATGTCAAAAAACTATTTTTTTTTAAATTTTTCTCGGAAAAATATACATTTTTTTAAAGTAACATTTACGAGAGAAATTTTAATCATTTAAAAAAAAATCATCACTGTTTTTTGGTTATATATATCGTCGTCTGCGTTGATTGTTGTCAAAGGTGCCTATAAGGTCTGTACAATCGATTTTATCTTACACCTAGAGGCGCTTGCGTCAGGGACTAATTAAATCTATTATGTATGGTTTAGAACTTTACTATTTACTGAAACATTTTTGAAATTCAAAAATAAAGTTATGTTTTCGTTTTACATCTGTTAAAACTACAATTAATATATTTTTCGTAAAGTAAATAAGAAATCATTCTGAAAATATTTAATAAAATGGTAGCAAATATACATTATAGTTATCATTAGTTCCTGACGCGAGCGACATCTGTTATTTCTTTAAAGTTGACAGGTCAGCTGTTTTATGCGATTGCACAGACCTTCTACGCAACTTGACAACAATCAACGCAGACTACGATATATATATAATCAATTTCTTGTGGACACGATTCCAGTCGTAATTTTAATCGTAGGAGGCTGAAATTTGAACAACACATTATTTTTACGAAAACGAATGACCAGTTCGTTAACCGGCCAAATCGACTCGATAATTTACAAATGGCAGCAGTTCAAAAATTAAAAAAAATCGAATGTCCGTTATCAATCATTGAATCGGTAATACGAAATATGTTTTGGAATTGGCATAAAATTATCTACCGACCATGTCTCTTTGTAATTTTCGATAGAAAGCATCGTTTTCAAGATAACAAAAAAGTAATAATTTTTTTATAAATATCTCTCCTAAATGTTATTTAAAAAAACGCATTTTTTTCGAGAAAAATTTAACAAAATTAGTTTTTTGACATGCGACATGGAAATTCGATACCGAGACTTGCGCGTGGTCGGATCTTTATCTATATTATTGCGACTGTACATAATATATAACAATAGCTTTAAGTAGTTGCCTAAGTGTTTTGTTTTGAACAATTGTTTTGAAACGATAGCATCCTCTTAAAGGTGGTATAAAAAGGCGTTCGAGGTCCAGTCACATCAGTGATTTTCGCCAGTCACATCCACAAACATCAATCATGAATGGAAAAATTATTTTCGTCGCTGCTGTCGTTTTTGCCTGTCTGATGGTGAACGTTAATGGCTCTCCAATCGCAGATGTGGACTTCGGCATCGATATGGCTGGTAAGTCGTATTAAAAACGTTGCTTAGCTACCTACTATGAATACCTACCTATGCTAAACAACCGTTTAACTCAATTATTAATAGAATCCGGATCAAATTTGGAAAGAGATGAATGGAGTTGTGCTTTGCCTTACGGAGTCTGCAAATTTGGTTGTCAAGCTTGGGGAAAAGAAGGTACATATTGTCCACCAGGTGCTTTCGCATGTAAATGCAACTAGAACCGTAAATGAAATACACAGGTACGTAAAATTTCAAAGAAATATTCGCGATAACATATGAAATGCAACATATTATTCCATGTTCTCAGGTTCCTCCAAACGTGCGTTACCAACTTATGCCCACAAAAATATTGAAATATGAATATGAATTGAAATATGATTTAATTAATTTTTATAAAGTTTTTTATTAAATAAAAAGAATTGTATAAATAAATGTTAAATATTGATTACCTTCCCTATTTATTTACTTTACAAAAATAGTTCAACGAAATGCCTACCTAACTATTAACTTGTCGAGATAGTTTCTCCGAAGAATATTTATATTTCGAGATTATTTTTCGCTTGACGATAAATGATGATCGCAGGAAATGGCAATTTCCAATCTACATTTTATCGACATCTCGGTTGTAGAAAAAATTATCATCGCCGAAGACGTTTCTGGATAGTATAAACAGAGAACACGATATCACAACCATCGGTATCGCCAAACAATGACCAAAAAACTTAAAACGAGAATCGTACATAACCCAGTTAATAATTTTTAAATTTCGCGGCGGATTTCTTTTGGTATCACATGAAAACATTTGCAGTCATTAGCGGTGATAAATTAGGCGAAAGGAATTTTGAATTGTTTGAGTAACGAAATATTATACCTGCTGTCTTTACGTATCTAAATAATTACGTCCAGTTTCACGTATTTTACCACTTATGTTATTTTTGAACATGTTTACATTAAAATATTATTAGTTTAATTTAATCATTTATTGTAGTACGTCAATGCCTTTGTTATTTAACCTGACATTGACGTTTATGTACGAGTAGTACCAACAGAAATCCGCCGCGAAATTTAAAAATTGTTACCTGGGAAGTGCACATAAATAATGTAAGACTTTCGCAGCTTTTTAGGTATTCAATGGATTAGGTAGATAGGCACTCGTCAAGCATTGAACATTGTTTCGTCTTTTTTGGTTATTCGAATCATTTTTTTTGTATACCTCTTTTCTTACCGTTGTCTAGCAGCAAAAACTTTCGTAAGCATACCCATTGCTCTTAAAAGTACTACAAAATTATTATCGATTTTTACAAAAGTTATACTATTATTATGTCGATAAGTTCTAAGGACGTATTTTGTTTTATCTCTTTTTTATTTTTATGATCTCGGGATCGCTACCCATTGACCACGGACTTATATTATTAGGTTAGTAGAACAGATTAGTATTAATTAACATTCACAAACATCTACGGGTGCAGCGGGATTCGAACCTGAAGTCGAAGTGACGCTAGAAGGCCAGGCAGGTAATTAAAGTACATAGGTATTTTTGGGTACAGTAGATAGGCATAATTTGCGTCGTTATTATTATTTATCTACATATAAGTAAAAACTCTTCCGTTCGGGGTAGCAGAGGTAAAAAATATGCCTTGACGGATATGGACGATGCTATAGATACTGCAGCTTTCTTATGTTGCTACGAGAACTGGAAGAATCCGAAATAGAAGGGGAAAACGTTGAGGTAACCCCTGGGTAAAACGATGAAACTTCAGAAGTTGAGGAACAGACAAACTAAGTTTAACACAATTTCTTTAGATCGCGAACAATATCAATAATAGCTAAAGCTCTTTCGTAAATGTTAACAAGTTTTAGTGAATTCGGCAAATTATTACTAATACGGAACACGAAGTTATGGCATCAGAAAAACTTTCGACGTTTCGCAACAAAAATGAGTTTACATTAATGTAACAGTTTTTTCTGACATTTTTTATTCTTTTTTAATAATTAATTTTTTATCAATTTTTATCTCGCCTACTTTTTCCTTTTTTTTTTCATTTAGCCGCCACAGTAATAACAATAATACGACTATACTATTGGATGTGGATTAGGGCCTAGTAGTACTCAAACCTCGCGGTGGTGTGGAAAGAAGTGCATCTTTTCTACAAACTATCGACATTGCATTTTGTAATATGGTGTACTCCAAAATGATTAATTATACGAAAAAAATCAAAGGGCCCGTTTTGTAGTACAATTTCGGTACTAACCTTTTTCTCGAAAAATTGACAGTTTGTAAAATCATTGCAAAAAAGCTGAATTTTACTTAATTTCGATCTTTGAGGTTTAGTTCAAAACATAACACATAAAAATTTAGTTCGTTAATGATTTTTTTATAATTTCCTCTTTTATGGTGTAATTTTATTGGACTAATTAGGAACAGAAAAAAAATTAATACATACATAGTTGAATTCATTTGTTTTTTCTGATTTTTTTTGCTATTTCAGTTATGTATTTAAATTACATTATTGAACTACTGTACTTTGTAATGTGCAACAAATTAGAATTCGTAAATATATTAGTATTTTGAACTAACTAATTTTTTGAAACGTTTACTTTAACGTGTTTGATAACAATCGTTGCAATATAATTTATGGCACAATAGTTCGTCAATCCGCGTCAGTCCGAATTATCTGAGTTTTTGTTTATCAGACTCAAGTTCGGTCCACATTAACTAAGATAAACGGGGAACCATTGCATATGAAAAAATATCACCTCAATAATAAACGACAGAGTTTTTACTTATATGTAGATAAATAATAATAACGACGCAAATTATGCCTATCTACTGTACCCAAAAATACCTATGTACTTTAATTACCTGCCTGGCCTTCTAGCGTCACTTCGACTTCAGGTTCGAATCCCGCTGCACCCGTAGATGTTTGTGAATGTTAATTAATACTAATCTGTTCTACTAACCTAATAATATAAGTCCGTGGTCAATGGGTAGCGATCCCGACATCATAAAAATAAAAAAGAAATAAAACAAAATACCTATGTGGTACTTATCGACATAATAATAATAGGATTCTTGAAAGAATCGATAATAATTTTGAAATACTCTTAAGAGCAATGGGCATGCGTACGAAAGTTTTTGCTGCTAGACAACGGTAAGAAACGAGGTATACAAAAAAAAATGATTCCGAATTACGAAAAAAGACGAAACAATGTTCAATGCTTGACGAGTGCCTAACTACCAAATCCATTGAATACCTAAAAAGCTGCGAAAGTCTTACATTATTTATGTGCACTTCACAGCTAACAATTTTTAAATTTCGCGGCGGATTTCTGTTGGTACTACTCGTACATAAACGTCAATGTCAGGTTAAATAACAAAGGCATTGACGTACTACAGTAAATGATTAAATTAAACTAATAATATTTTAATGTAAACATGTTCAAAAATAAAATAAGTGGTAAAATACGTGAAACTGGACGTAATTATTTAGATACGTAAAGACAGCAGGTATAATATTTCGTTACTCAAACAATTCAAAATTCCTTTCGCCTAATTTATCACCGCTACTGACTGCAAATGTTTTCATGTGATACCAATAGAAATCCGCCGCGAAATTTAAAAATTGTTAGCTGGGTTATGTACGATTCTCGTTTTAAGTTTTTTTGGTCATTGTTTGGCGTTTTCGATGATTGTGATATCGTATTCCCTGTTTATACTATCCAGAAACGTCTTCGGTGATGATAATTTTTTCTACAACCGAGATGTCGATTGGAAAATGTCATTTCCTGCGATCATCATTTATCCTCAAGCGAACAATAATCCCGAAATATAAATATTCTTTAAAGAAACTATCTCAACAAATTAATGGTTAGGTAGGCAATTCGTTAAGCTATTTTTGTAAAGTAAAACAATAGGTAGGTAATCAATATTTAACATTTATTTATACAATTTTTCTTATTTAATAGAAATCTTTATAAAAATTAATTAAATCATATCTCAATTCATATTCATATTTCAATATTTTTGTGGGCATAAGTTGGTAACGCACGTTTGGAGGAACCTGAGAAGATGGAATAATATGTTGCATTTCATATGTTATCGCGAATGTTTTTGAAATTTTACGTACCTATGTATTTCATTTACAGTTCTAGCTGCATTTACATTTGAAAGCACCAGATGGACAATATGAATCGTCGTGCCCCCAAAATCGACAAGCAAATCTGCAGACTCCGTAAGATGAATGACAACTCCATTCTGCTCTTTCCAAATTTGATCCGGATTCTATTAATAATTGAGTTAAACGGTTGTTTAGCATAGGTAAGTACCCATATTAGGTAGCTAGGTAACGTTTTTAACACGACTTACCAGCAATATCGATGCCGAAGTCCACATCTGCTATTGCAGAGCCATTAACGTTCACCATCAGACAGGCAAAAACGACAGCAGCGACGAAAATAATTTTTCCATTCATGATTGATGATTTGTGGATGTGACTGGCGAAAATCACTGATGTGACTGGACCTCGAACGCCTTTTTATACCACTTTTAGGAGGACGCTATCGTTTCAAAACAACTGTTCAAAACAAAACACTTAGGTAACTACTTAAATCTATTGTTATATATTATTTAAAGTCGCGATAATATAGATAAAGATCCGACCACGCGCAAGTCTCGGTATCGAATTTCCATGTTGCATGTCAAAAAACTACTTTTTTTAATTTTTTTTCGGAAAAATGCGTTTTTTTAATAACATTTAGGAGAGAAATTTATAAAAAAATTATCACTTTTTTGTTATCTTGAAAACCATGCATTCAATCGAAAATTACAAAGAGACATGGTCGGTAGATAATTTTATGCCAATTCCAAAACATATTACCGATTCAATGATTAATAACGGAGATTTGAATTTTTTTAATTTTTGAACTGTCATCATTTGTAAACGATCGAGTCGATTTGGCCGGTTAACGAACTGGTCATTCGTTTTCGTAAAAATAATGTATTGTAAATTCGATACCGAGGCTTGCGCGTGGTCGGATCTTTATCTATATTATCGCGACTTTAAATAATATATAACAATAGATTTAAGTAGTTACCTAAGTGTTTTGTTTTGAACAGTTGTTTTGAAACGATAGCGTCCTCCTAAAAGTGGTATAAAAAGGCGTTCGAGGTCCAGTCACATCAGTGATTTTCGCCAGTCACATCCACAAATCATCAATCATGAATGGAAAAATTATTTTCGTCGCTGCTGTCGTTTTTGCCTGTCTGATGGTGAACGTTAATGGCTCTGCAATAGCAGATGTGGACTTCGGCATCGATATTGCTGGTAAGTCGTGTTAAAAACGTTACCTAGCTACCTAATATGGGTACTTACCTATGCTAAACAACCGTGTAACTCAATTATTTATAGAATCCGGATCAAATTTGGAAAGAGCAGAATGGAGTTGTCATTCATCTTACGGAGTCTGCAGATTTGCTTGTCGATTTTGGGGGCACGACGATTCATATTGTCCATCTGGTGCTTTCAAATGTAAATGCAGCTAGAACCGTAAATGAAATACATAGGTACGTAAAATTTCAAAAAACATTCGCGATAACATATGAAATGCAACATATTATTCCATCTTCTCAGGTTCCTCCAAACGTGCGTTACCAACTTATGCCCACAAAAATATTGAAATATGAATATGAATTGAGATATGATTTAATTAACTTTTATAAAGATTTCTGTTAAATAAAAAGAATTGTATAAATAAATGTTAAATATTGATTACCTACCCTATTTATTTACTTTACAAAAATAACGAAAACGAAATGCGTACCTAACTATTAATTTGTCGAGATAGTTTCTCCGAAGAATATTTATATTTCGAGATTATTTTTCGCTTGACGATAAATGATGATCGCAGGAAATGGCAATTTCCAATCTACATTTTATCGACATCTCGGTTGTAGAAAAAATTATCGTCGCCGAAGACGTTTCTGTATATCATAAACAGGGAACGCGATATCACAACTATTGCTGTCGCCAATCAATGACCAAAAATACTTAAAGCGAGAATTGTACATATGTGAACAAAAATAATGTAAGACTTTCCTACTTTCTATGCAATTCGGTAGGTGAAGTCGTGAACTCGTCAAGCCGTGAACATTGATTTGTCCTTTTTCGTAATTCGGAATCCATTTCTTTTTGCATGTGCGGCCACAACAGTGTTAGATAGATATAACTTCCCGTATCCTACGTTTCTTATGAACCAGATTTTCCTAGAACAACAGTCGAGAATAACAGAGATTTCCTAGAATAATAAAATAAATAGGCTCTATTAATTTTTGACGTGTTCGGTTGTACATATTTTCCTCGACGATTACACGTGTTGCTTCTGGATCATTCCATGGTAACGGTCGGGACAGATTGACTCTTTTTCTGATAAACTGTTAAATATATCTCAGTTATTACATATTGTTTAAAGAGAAGGAATAATGTATAGGGTATAACAAAAAAAGGTGGGCTGACTACACACATGCGGCTTCTACGACTAAAAATAAAGAAAAAAGTTTATATAAATATATGTCCTAAAATGGTTCGTTATTGAGCTACAACAGTGAATTTAAAAAAAATCACTTGTGCACCGGCCCATTTCAGTTGCACAGCGGGCGACTTTTTAAACACAGTACACGTCCTGGAAGGTAGATTGGTCGTGGTGGATCTGGAGCGTGGCCTGCATGGTCTCGCGAACTAAATCCTCTCGTTTACGTATGGGGACGTATAAAATCTACGGTATATTCCACTCCGGTTCAAGACATTGAGGATCTTCGTCAGAAAGTGGAAAATGGATGCAAGCAAATTAGGAACGCACCAGGAATTTTTGAGCGCGTGAGGCAGCCCATTTTTTGAATAAAAAACTGAAAACCTCAAGTAGCAGTAGCTTTTGATGAGTGGCGTTTTTCTCCGCGGCCCTTTGACGTGATACGATTCCGGTCGCAATTTTGATCGTAGTAGGCTGAAATTTGGACACCGTATTGTCTTTACGAGAACGACAGACGAGTTCGTTGACCAGCCAAATTGACCGACTCGTTTTAAAATGGCGGCTGTTCAAAAAAAAAATTAAAAAAATTCTAATCTTAGTATTAATTATTAATTTATTATCTTTATTAAATTCGTGTTCGAATCGGCTTGAAATTCTCTACCGATCATATTTCTTTATAATTTTCGATAGAATGCACCGTTTTCGAAATAATCCAAAAAAAGTGATAATTTCTTTTTAAATTCTTATAAATTTCTCTCGTAAATATTATGTTTCAAAAAATGTATTTCTTTTGAGAAAAATTTAAAAAAGAAGGAGTTTTTTGACATCCGATATGAAAATTCGATACCGAGACTTGTGCGCGGTTGTATTTTTTTTCGTACCATTGTTTCAGATAACAATTGCCGGTCGATTCTTACATCGGACATCGTTATATCATTCGTATTATTATTATCTGTAATTTCCTCGCCTAGAAGGCGGCAACCCTAATAACGTCAATTTTGGGTTGCCGACTTTTAGCCGCTGAAATTAAAATAAAAAATAATTGTTTTTTTTTACAAATTTGTCGAATTTCGAGTAGTAAAAAGCGTAGGTAATCCAAATATGTTAGAAACAATTGAAAAACGATTAGGTATTTCGATTTAAGGGGAGGGTATACTCTATTCCCGGCGACCATTAGAAGTGAATTATATTCTTTATTTTTAAATCCTACAAAATTCTCTCATTTGGAAATTTTTCGCCATCAAATTATCTATCATTTGAATTTTTAAAATTTAATATAAAATTATTAATAACGAAATTAGAACTTTTGTACACAATTCAAAATCTAATTTAAATTGCGGCTTCAATTTTACAATGTATAATGTTCAATACAATATCTAGGAGATAACAAGTTTTGATGAAGATAGCTGAAGTAGAAATAGATTTTTTATTGAAAAAATGTTGCGTATAAGTTTACTTTTATGAATAAAATTCAAAATTTCATATATGCGTCAACATATCGAGCTCATGTTTTGTCATTGCCTAGAGAACGTTTTTTTATATCATTTAAGATGTCGATCAAGTTTTCATCTTTAATTAGAACATGATAATCGTACAAATGTTTTTATAAAATTTCACAATTAAACAAAGACGGCTCACAGAAAGAGAAAGAATGTGCAGACCTCTACAGCTCGACACGTGGTCTTGTTAGAAATATTTATTACCCAAATAATCCTGACAGATATATAAAGGTACCTACCTATATACATTCGAAACTGCAGGCAAGTTTTAAATAGTTAGAAAGCGTCAGAAATTGCTTTTTAAAAATAAAAACGTTATAGGCACCTCTGCTACTACATAATTTTTAATAATAATAATAATATGTGTAATAAAAAATAATGTAGTTTGTAATAAGCAATATGAATTATAAATCGGCTATTCAAAATTTAAGTGTTATTATTATTATAAACAGAATGAAATGGTTGCAAATGTTATTAGATTTAAACATAATGTTAAAAATTTCGTTTTGTTTTGTTTTAAATCGCATAGATATACCAAATGTTCACAAAGGCCCCGCACTACTTTTTCGGAAATTGTTAGGTACCTATATGGAAAAATCGGCGAACAGGCACTTACCTACCTATTCCATTATTTTTAGGGCACAATTTTTGATGGAAAATGTTTAGGTGTGTAACCTCCGGGAGTGGGAGGTGGAGGTCAACTAAAAAATTTCCAATGGAAACGCATTTCAAGTCGTATGTCATTTAAAAGTTTTTAATAAACAACAATTTTTAACGTCGGTCCAAGATCGATACACCAAACAAGTCATAAACGGCGAATACGAGTACCAAATAAAATTTGCAAATAAATTGAACAATAAAGAAGAAAGGAACGAGGGAAACGTTTATACTTTGCGCGTACCTGCGCCACCCCGAAAGGACCAGTTTCGATAATCCGCTTACTTGGGTGCGATAATAACTAGTAATTAGATATGAATCGTTCTCAAAGCACGACGTTCAAAATTAGAATGTTTTTCGTTTCCCGTTTATTTAGAATATTTTGCGAAAACTTACTCTCGATCTTAGGGCTGATTTTTCCATCTCTTGGTAAATTTATCGGTAACCGTATAGGTATTTATCGTGGAAACAGTTGGTCGTGCAAAGTACGGTTAAAGTAAAATTAGATTCTATGGGAAATACCTATCAGATAAATTCACCAAGAGGTGAAAAAATCGGCAATAAGTTTATAAGTTTTCGCAAAATATTTTAAATAAATGGGAAATGAAAAATCACATCATTATTCTGTAATAACAAGGTCATCGGTGAATTCAAGAAAGCCAATTATCGAAACTGACCGTTTCGGGGTGGCGCAGGTACGCGCAAAGTAAAATGCTGGTTATATTATTTTCATTACGGATAGAAGTAGTGTGTTTAATTATACGTTATTCAAGATTAGGTACCAATATACGTCATCAATAAAACCTCGTACTTATTTTTACATTAGGTTTCTAATAAATTGCAGTATTTCTTTGTCATGTTATATGTATGCAGGAAAATCATTTATAGAATATGCCACGTTCATAACTTCAAACTGAATATTACAAATATACAATTTATTTACTTGTTATTGATGACGTGCATCGAAACCTATCTTGAATGTATAGATTGAGAATTCGAACTATACTAGGCAAATCCGTTCTCAGAAAGAACTTCTACCTGCTAAACCAAACGTTTGCGAAGTCGTAAATCAGCAGGTCATAAATAAACCGGGACCGATAATAAGCTTTTAAATTGCCTCTTCGAGGAACTAGTGTTAATATGGTTGTCTATGTATAAGAAATTTGCTATAGTACCATCTATTCAGACGTTTCGCTAAGTTCTAGACACCCTCCTGCCCTTAAGAGGGGGCTGGAAAAATCAGGTTCTACCATGTTTCCGCTAGTAACGCCACAGTAGTATTTTTCTAATTATTTTAATTAATATCAAACGGTTTAATCGTAAGATGGCGCAATTTTGGCATCAGCTATTTAAATGTTAATTTCTGTTTTCTTGTACTAAATAGTTTCTACAGAGTGCGCTTTTTCATTGATGCATTGGCATCTATTTAATTATGTTTACGTTGTAAACTGTGCTAGCGTTTTAATTATTTATTCTAGGATATAAAGTTACAGAATATAAAGAACGGGCGTTTTGATGAGAGACACAAAAATAATGAAATGCAAGTTAACAAGCTTAAAAAAATTATTTAACTTGCAACCAGAAAAGTAACCAAGTTATGGAAGCGGAAAATTCAAAATATTTCTCTTCAAGAAAGTCACAATGATAATGATTATTGATTTTTAAAATTTATTTTTTGTGTAAGATGTGAGAGAGGTGCCATTATTAATACAAAATAAAAATTGTAACAATAGAAAATCCAATATTACTGATGTAATACACACAGCACATATGTAATTACTTATGTATATATTTCAGAATAATAATTATTATAGCATGCCATTAATTGCATTAAAAATTAAATAGCTACAGATTCGTTATCAAATACATGTAGTTATACGTTATTCACGATAGGTTCCAATCTACGTAGCCATGCAGAAACGTTACTAAATTGTATATTTGTAATATTCAGATTAAAGTTTTAAACATGGCACTCCGATGTCAACCGATGATCTACCTGCACACGTATGACCATGGCAAAATAGACTAAAATCTATTAGTACTGTAAAAATACGAGGTTTTATTGATGACGAGTTGGGGGACCTATCGCGAATAACGTATGTATACATATCTACTTATTTGTGGGAAACGTCCGCCGCATTCTCAGCATTTCTCGGTAATTCACAGAAATCATAAACAACAACACGTCGAAATGCAAAATAATTATGCTTATTAATCGAAAAACAAACCGAATGAGATTCTATATTTTATTGAATGAAAATTTCTGAATAAATAAATTGTAGGTATGATAAATGTACCTACATACATACTTACTTTTAATTGTAATTTTAAAATTAGACCTTTTTATACAACATAAATCACGTACACAGTTGTAGAAATGGTTGGAATTTCACTATTTAGAGTGTAAGAAAATACAGGAGTTCAATTTTGGTTTTAGTTTATATGTATAAGAATTACGAGTTCATTTTCGGTATAGGTACGTTGACTATAAATATTTCCACAAGGAAATATGCCACCTATGCAGTTTGATGTTTGTTTATCAAGCGGGAGATTAATGTCCACGAATCAGCCGGCAAATAAAAAAAAATACCACTCTAGTTTTTTACAGCACCATCTATTCAATAATAGTTGGACAATTTTGTTAGACAAATTCTTCGAAATCAAGTAGGTATCTGAAGATAGCGTTATACTTGAAAATGACGATTTTTCGGAAAGCGGTTTACGAATTCTAGCAACAATTACACCCTGTACTTTCGTATACGTATTCACTGAACCTTCTTCTAGTTGCTCCTTATAATATTTTAGTCATATAGTAGCTAAATATCTTATAATTTGAAGTATTCGGAAGCATGTGTACAACTTAGCAAAACTCTTCCTTTAACTTTTTTAGGATAAAAATATAAGGAGCAACTAGCTAATTGAATTAGTATTTATTATCAATTAAATTTTTTTAATAAAATTTAATAGTTTTTTAGTATCGTTTCCTGAAGTGAATCTACCATAGCGACATCTGTTGATTCTCGCTTATCGAACCCCCCCTCTTAAAAATTTGCAAAGACGAGGTACGTCTACTCGCTCTCAGATGGTGCTGTAAAACGACAACATTACAGATCATGTTCGAAGCTGAACTTACCTCGATTGTGTGAATACCGTTGTTGTTTGTTCGTCGATGGAATAAGGTTCGAAATCGATTATTATTTTGTTTTGTGGGAGTGCATTAATATTTAATAATTTTTTAGGGTTTCCACGATGTCCGGCACGGTTTTGGAGAATTTGAGCGGTAAAAAGCTGAGCGTTTTGGTAACGATTTTATTGGTGTGCCAGTTGGTGTGTTTTCTGATTGGCGGCCTCGTTGCACCGTCGCCGGCGAATTCGCAGGGAGTCCTGTCCACGGTTTGCCTGGACGATAAGCCGGAAGACTTGGACTTGAATCGCTGGTTCACGTCGAAGTGCAAATCGATCAACCTGCACGACAAAGAGGCCACCCGCGGTTTGAATGCCAGCAACTTCGTGTTCGTCTTCAAGATGCCCCTGTACGGGGCCGATTTCTCGCGTTGGCAACAAAATTTGGTGGGCGTGTTGCAGATCGACATGATTTTCAAAGCCGGACAGGAATTGGATAAAATAATAGAGCTTACGTTGGACTCGAGGCTGGCTTATAGAAATAAATGGGATCCGGAACATGAGTGGACTTATTTTACTCGGGCGCAGGAAAAACGTACGATGGATTGTACGTTCGATTACCCGACCAGGGGAGACGGATATCCTTATAATTGTTCGACTGTTCCGTTGTTCGAACTCGGTTCGTTGCATCACGATTATTATTTGCTTAATTTAAGGCTACCCGTCGACGATAAAGGCATGAATGCGCTTGTTGGATTTATATCGGATATATACTTGCATATAATCCACATGAATGGCGGCTTCACTAAGGTTTGGCTCTCTTTAAAAACGGTATTTTTCCCGGTGATTATTGCGATCATGGTGTGGTTTTGGAGACGTGTCACCATGTTGTCGCGTACTCCGGCTTTGCTGGAATATTTATTGATCTGTTTGGGGGGAACGTTGGCGTTCCTGAATGCGCCGGTCGAATTTTTGACGTTGCACTTCGACATGCCGTACATGTTGTTGTTCAGCGACATTCGTCAAGGCGTATTTTACGCGACGTTATTGTCCTTTTGGTTGATTTTTGCCGGCGAACACATGCTCGTTAAGGACAGCGTCGAAAAGAACCCGTTGAAATATTATTGGCGACACTTGAGCGGAATCGTGGTCGGTTGTTTGTCGCTGCTAATTTTCGATTTGTGCGAACGCGGCGTGCAGTTGCACAATCCGTTTTATTCGATTTGGGTGACGCCCGTAGGCACGAACTTGGCACTTTCTTTCATCATATTGGCGGGAATTTCGGCCGGAATATATTTCATTTTCTTGTGCTACATGATTTGGACGGTGTTCAGGAATATTAGCGTCAAACGGTCGGTTTTGCCCAGCATGTCGACCGCTCGTCGATTGCACTACGAGGGCATCATTTACAGGTTCAACTTTCTGATGTTGGCGACCGTGATTTGCGCGGCCGTCACCATAATATCGTTCATTCTGAGCCAGGTCGCCGAGGGCCAGAACAAATGGGACGAGAACATGCAACTGGAGATATCGTCGGCCCTGTTTACCGGCGTGTACGGAATGTGGAACGTCTACATTTGCGCCATGCTCATGTTGTACGCGCCCAGTCACAAGCAATGGCCCGCCGATCCCATCTGCGGCGATAACGGCGAAGAGGTCGAATTCAGTCGTTTGTCGACCGATCCGAGTCCCAACGAGATTTCGTCCCTCACTTCTTTTGCCAGTAAAGTTACTTTAGATTAAGTTGTAGATATGGGGATGGCGATGGCGTGTTCCGCAATAAATGGGAACTGCCTCCGTTTGTTGTACTTATGTGATTTTTGTATTTATTTGCATTCGATATAACTTGATGTAAGTTTTGTGTCGTTTCGTGTTAGTTCCTAATGTGTGCCGTATCAGAATTTTACTCGAATTTGCGGTAATTCTAATTGTAGAACTCTTAATGTTGAATCTTGTTAAGGGCAGGGTACCCATGATTTCAGAATATTTTACGCTCAACTAATTTTTGAGACATTTTGGATCATTAAAACCAAAATGTTTTTATGATTAGTTGTTTATCACTATTTTGTTTATGTATACTCGTAATTTGATTACATGATTTTTATTCGTTAATTTGTTATTATAAATTATAATTTTATAAAAACTAAATAAGTTAAAGTGAAGTGGATTTTTTTTGTTTTACAGAGAATAATGTACTCGAGGACTTAACAAGTTCTCACAAAATTTTATTATTGTTTACATAAAAAAAATTGATTTTAAAATATTAATTTAATTTTTTTATTTTAAAATAATTCATTCGTTATGAATCTTTTATATGTCCTCGAGTACATTATTCTCTGTAAAACAAAAAAATCCACTTCACTTTAACTTATTTAGTTTTTATAAAATTATAATTTATAATAACAAATTAACGAATAAAAATCATGTAATCAAATTACGAGTATACATAAACAAAATAGTGATAAACAATTAATCATAAAAACATTTTGGTTTTAATGATCCAAAATGTCTCAAAAATTAGTTGAGCGTAAAATACGCTGAAATCATGGGTACCCTGCCCTTAAGCACATTTTACTTAATATTCGAATATGTATTGTATTTTAATGTTAGAATATCGTAGGTTTTAACGTGACCGATGTAAACGTATGAGTAGTTCGTTACAGTTGCAGTTGCAGTTAACTCCCCAATTAATTTAGAGTTTAATTTATGTAACTTGGGGTTTTTAATTGTAATATCAAATACTTATAATCGATTTTGTAGATTAATGTTTTTAATGATAAAAAATTATCGTGTTTTCAATCGGGAGTACTTTAAATGCCGGGGGGGTTAATCTGTATAATGTAGTTATTTCTCAGTATTATGTACGTTGTGATTTAAATTTTCGACAGCTATTTTTAACTTTTATACTTTATATACAGCATTTTTACTTAATCGTATAATAAATACTTGACACGTGTATATGGAAGTCGTTTTATTTTAGAAATTACAGCTATATAATAGCCAAATTATAATTGGGATTACAATAAAAAAATATAATAGTTAAACTAAATACAACAAATTAATCCAAAATTGTGAACAGCATACCAATAAATATAAAAAAAAAAAACCAAATATATGTATCTATTATTTAAACACACACACAGACAAGCACACGAATTATTTAATACTTGTATGATTTAAATTTATTTAAAATCCATCGCTGCAAGATCCTGTCGTCGTCGTCGTCGGACTATCGATTGTACTGGACGAGCTTCCGATACTTTCGCACGCTTCCAAGAATAAATCGGGGTTCACCATTTCCATCACGCGCCATGCCAAGGATTTGCCTGGAAAAAAATCGAAACCTAAGAAATTTTCGAAAACGATTTCGCGCTCGGTTTGGTTTTTCGAAAAATGTCTGAAAATCGTCCGACGTTTTCGAAAACCGCGCGAGTCGGACCTAAAACGATTGGAACGCGCGAAGACCGGAGATAATTGCAATAAAATTGACTGGATTTCATTTACAACCGGCCCATAATGATAGTTTAGCAGACTATTATCACTGCACAACAATATGGCCACTTTTGTCTGATGATTGACTTTTATCACGTGATGTTTACTAATTTGACGTCGCTAATTTCAAATATACCGTCAGTTTTTTTGTAACAGCTCTTGTTTATGAGATATAGTTTTCACGAAAAAATCGCCGTGTTAGTGTGTTAATTTGCTTGTAATTAAGAAAATATTAAGTTTTCTTAATATAATTTGATATGGCATCGTCAAGAAGAGTCTGTGTCAATGATCCAAATCATTTTTATATTTTTTATATTATATATATAATATAATATTATTATTATATTATACAGGGTCTTTCAAGTTCGAGTTTCTTTTTCAGTATTGTTTTGTTCTGAGAACTGTCATAGTTCGATGTGTCTCTTTTGACAGATGTAAAGTAGACGGTTTACAATTTACTAAAATGAGTTCAATTTCACTTGAGAACCGTATAAAAATAATTAAAATCCACTACGAAAATGGTGGATCCGTGAAAACGGTGGTGTCATTGGGCCATTTTTCTTCGAAAATGCAGCTGGAAATGCACTTACCGTCAACGGATTGCGATATCGTGACATGTTAACAACATTTTTTTGGCCTATTGTTGATGGTATCGATATTGATGATATATGGTTTCAACAAGATGGTGCGACATGCCACACAGCCAAGGAAACAATGAATTTATTGCAAACAAAATTCCCACGAAGAATAATCTCACGAAATTCTGAAGTAATTTGGCCGCCAAGATCGCCCGACTTAACACCTTTGGACTATTTTCTGTGGGGCCATCTCAAAGATAGAGTTTATGCAAACAAACCAGAAACAATTGAAGCCTTGAAAAACAACATTCGGCGAGAAATTGCTAAGATAGAGCCCCAATTATGCCGAAATGTCATCGAAAATTTCACCAAAAGAATCGACATCTGCAAATGAGCATGCGGGGGACATTTGGAAGATATTATTTATCATTCATAAATTGTAGACTCTCTACTACATATATATCAATAAACAGATGATGAATTTCTATTCAAAATGTGTTTAATTTGAAATTGAAAAAGAAACTCGAACTTGAAAGACCTTGTATTATATATTATATATACATTATTATATATATATTTGCGGATTTATATTTAAAGAATACCGTTTGAATGTGACAGCGTTCGTGATTGAGGCTTACAAAAATTACTTTGGTCACACACTGGAAATGAAAGACAAGCCTTGGATTCCGCAAAAGGTATGCAAAACGTGCATCGAGTTCCTACGTTTGTGGACAAATAAGAAAAGGAATAGCTTTAGATACGAAACCGCTATGATCTGGACTGAACCACCACGACAACTGTTATTTTTTTTGGTGAACACAACTGGCATTAACCGAAAAAATCGAGCTAAATGGGAATATCCTTCCATACGGTCGGCACATAGACGTATTTTGAGTCCTAAAATATCACTTGAACCTCAAGCTAACGCTTCACAGGATGAGCCTATGCATTTTGAGGCGAAAACTGACAGTAGTGATAGTGACTTTGAATGTGACCTGAAAGCGCCAAAACTATTCAACCAAGACGATTTAAACGACCTTGTCAGAGATCTGGGACTGTCAAAGGCTGCTTCAGAAATTTTGGCTTCTAGGCTAAATCAAACAAACTTGGTAACGAAGGAAACGAAAATTTCTTATTACCGCACAAGAGAACAAATTCTCCTCAAATATTTTGCCGAAGAAAACGATTTCGTATTTTGTAAAGATGTACCTGGTTTAATGGCTGCAATGGGACTTCAAAATTACGTTTCTAGTGACTGGCGTCTATTCGTAGACTCATCAAAACGTAGTCTAAAATGTGTTCTCTTACACAATGGAAATAAATTGGGGTCGTTGCCTATTGCTCATTCCACAAAAGTAAAAGAAGAATATACAACTATTGCTCTGGTTTTAGACAAAATTAAATATGTGGAACACAATTGGCTCATATGTGTTGATTTAAAAATGGTCAACTTACTTTTAGGCCAACAAGGTGATTATACAAAATATCCCTGTTTTCTTTGCTTGTAGAGCTAAATATCAACATTGGATTAAAAAAGATTGGCCTCCTCGGGAAGCGCTAGTTGCAGGACAACAGAACGTGATAAACCTCCCTTTAGTATCGAGGGATCGTATAATTTTGCCTCCGTTACATATAAAACTAGGACTTATAAAACAATTTGTAAAAGGTCTTGACAAAAATGGAACTTGTTTCCTTTTCCTATCAAAAAAGTTTCCAAAACTGAGTGCAGAAAAGATAAAAGCGGGAATTTTTGACGGGCCACAAATAAGATCATTAATTAAAGACTCAAATTTTACGGACACTATGACAGAGATTGAGAAAACGGCATGGAACGAGTTTGTTTGGCTTGTTAAAAATTTTTTGGGAAATAAGAAAAGTTCTGAATTTTCTCAACACGTCGAACAACTGTTGAGTCACTTTCAAAGGTTTGAAAGACTTCTTCACAACCACCTGGACTATTTTCCCGCCAATCTTGGGGACCTAAGTGGAGAACAGGGCGAGCGATTCCACCAGGACCTCCGTACCATGGAGGAACGCTATCAGGGCTACTGGAACGCACACATGATGGCTGACTATTGTTGGAGCATTCAGAATAGCTTTCTGCCTTCAGCTTTAGCAAGAAAATCATATAAGAGAAGGTTTTTTTCAGTATAATTAGAATTATCTCTAAATTTATAGTGTTTTATTATAAAAAAAAACACCCGTGTCATATTTTTTTAACTATAGCTGATACAGAAATTTCAATCACGGAATTGAAATCGTCATCAAAAATTGGACTAATATCATGTAACATAACCCAATCATCAGAAATGCTGTTGTGCAGTGTTATTATATAAAAATCCCAATTAATAGGATTTTTGTATACCTACACCTTTATTTTTACGTGTTAAAACGCGTTAAAAGTCCCAATCGATATCGTGCCGGCGGCGTTGCGAGATATTCGAAGTCGAAGGTCGCGAAAAATGGTTTTTTCTTAAATATCTCGCTTGTTACGTACCCGGAGGTCGATTGAAGTTATTTATATCATACATAGAACTTAAAATTGTCTATAAAAAACGTTCGATATATTTTATTCGTACAACCAACCGTTTTCGTGATATGAAGCAGATAATGTATGGGTTTACCTATAGTTGAGTCAATTCGGCATTTGACCTAGAAGTACTTGCAAACAAAGGATTTACAACTGAATCCACACTTGACTTACAATCCACAATTTTCCAAAATCGAACCAGTCATAACGTCAGAAATTGCAAAATAAAATGGCGGTTCTGTAGACCAGTAGAGGGTATATTTAACACGAAAATTTGAGATATTTGGGTCTTATTAAAAATTCCAGTTTTTCACCTTGACGCATTTCAATTCGCGCCGCCAGCGCCGTATTGGACAAAGAGCGCCAAAACCGAGTTTTTCGACAGAATCTTCTTTCCAGTTCATTTTACGATAAAAACACCTCTATGATAAAATGAACTAGAGGAAATTTCTTATAATTTACGTTCTTGTCGTTTTTCGGCAAAGTCTGTGGTTTAAGCGTGACGGCGCCGCGAAGTCCGCTATATCTAAAAGTAATTGCAGACGAAGGATTTTTAACCGTGCATTGAGGAATTTTGATTGTCTTTGAGAAAAATCGCGCGAAAAAATTGTCCGAAGTGGCGCGGAAACGAACGGAACAAAATTTTATACTTTCTCTGCTTTATGTCGCGAAAAAAAATGTACAGAACCTTTTTTTGTGGACGATTCCAAGATCCGCAGTAATATAAATGACCTCGGCCGATCTCTGGGCCGTGCGAAGCGATATATAAAAAAAATTCGCGACCTTCGACCTCGAATATTGGGACACTTAAGGTGTAGGTGGTATACAAAAATCGACAGATTTCAGTAGGTGCTTACGTACCGATATGGACGCTCTCTTTGATCGTTTCCGAATCTTCGCAGTAGTGCAGGGCGGCCTTCCTCAAGTTTTCGCAGCCGTACTGATCGGCCAACAGCAAAATGTTGGGCACGTTGTTCGGCGTCATGCTTTCCAAAAGGCTTCGTTCGCACAACGAGGTGAGACCGGGCAGGTTGAGTCTCGTCGATAACGGCAACAACTTGTTCGCGTGGGTGCCGGTGTTATCGACTTTGTCGGTATAGATGTAGCGCAACAGCTCCTTCACGATGTTGTGATCCAAGATCGACAAGTCGAGTTTGTACTTGATGTTCTAAATTAATCGGGGGGAAAAATGATTATTTTCGGGCAGATTGGACGGCGACCAAGAGCTTACCTCGTTCTTGGGATCGTTGTGGCTTTGCAACATCGTCCCGAGTTTGGGACTTCGGGCTTTGATCAGTAGACTGTTGACTTTAAAGGGCTCTTCCTTGTTTTCGGAAGTACATTCGACGATCGTGTCGGAATACTCTTCGGATTCCGTGGCCAAAACCCTAGCGAGGTCTTGGGAAAGACTGTGCTTCTCCTCTTCGACTTGAATTATTTGCACTTTAACCATTATTCTAACATCTTTTTCTGTAATCGACGCGCGGTCGTGTTTGGGTTTCGTTTAAAAATGCCAAGACTTACCACTGTCTAAGTGTCTATCGTGTATCCCTAACGTTTTATATCCTACAGAAAAGAGATCGTGCGAATTTTGCATGTTCAAGATAATACTCGATATATCACAATATTCCCAGTATCTAATGCTCGCATCCCATATTCCAAACTGATAACGAATGCGAGCCTGTCCGGGTTCTTCCGTTTCGCAACCCGTCAGATTTAGACATAAGACTAAGGGGTTGGCGATCTTTTTACCGTCCGATCCTGAAAAGTTAAACGCCGTTAATTAGGTCCGCCGCCCGCTCGCCCCCATCCCCCAACACTCACCCTTCCAAAATCTAACGGACACGTTCCAGTAGGTGCTGATTCCGTTAACCGAACACCTGAACTCCGGACTGTCCAGGAAGTCCTTCTTGGCGACGGTCTTCCTGAAATTCTTTATCCTCCACACTTTCCTGAAGACGACCTCCGAAGCGACGGGCACCTCGAGGTCTTCGGACACCGTCCCGATCTCGACGTCCAGAAGTTCCTGATTTTTCGACTTCTTCGGCATTTTACTTGCGAAAACTGTAAAGGCACGCATTTTTAGCCGGACAGTTTGCTGTTCGTCGGCTCGGTCCTCTACAAAGGGGCAGGTTATATTTAGCGGTTTATAAGGCGCGTGTACGAATTTAGATCGCGTCGATTTTTAGATCGAAAACAATCGCGAACCGGTCGGTTTTGCGCTTTGTCGATCGCGTTTTTATCGCCACGGTAACTTTTCGACGTTTGACGATCGCGAAAGTTTGCAATTTTATTATCTGCGAAACCGCGATCGTGACGCAAACGATTTAATTTTAGAAAATCGTGCCGCGTGTGTGGGAATTCGAATTTATATTCGTTGCGGCGGCGGAAAAAAGGTTTGATGCACAAAAAAAAATTTCATTCAACTTTTTTTTTTGTTTTAGGATATCTATAATCGCGCGTTCGAGTGGGTTTGGTGATGCAATATTTTCCGGTTTGTTGCGATTCATTCTTATCTTTGTAATCGACGAAAATACGATTCGTTTTGTTCATCGAAACGGTTTCGAATTTCCATGGAAATTCGACTCTCGCGCGCGCGCCGATCTAATTTTGGTTTTGGACGACATTAGGGAGTCTATTTAAAATTCCGCGCGACGTCCATCAAAAAAAAAATTGGCAATTTTCGAAGAATTTTAATTCCAAACGGCGATGCCGTTTTTAATCTTTATAACGCCACAGGCGCGCGCAAATAAATTATAAGCGAAAAAAAGTTTTTTTGCGCTCGTCCGATAAAAAATTCGCATATAACCTATAGGATTTAATAATATTCATAATTTATTGAAAAAATTTATATCGTTGTTGATCTTCAGATGTTCCGTTGTTTACGATTTTTTCGCCAAAATACGCACGGTTTTAAAATACGGGGTGCGGCCCACGACGTTTCATCGCACATCGGAACGACGAATATGAAATTTGGTAACCGTGGTGCCCATTTTTTTAAATGGATTTTTGGTCGTGCGACATCGACTTTAAAATTTTAACCTCGAATTACCGAAAACTCCCCAATTACATTGGAAATTAAACTGTGGCGTATTTGGTAAAATTGTTTAGTGCGAACGCAAAGGGCACAAAAATGGGCAAGTTGCTTACACGCCCTATTATGCTCCCGACGCCCCACGATATTTATAAAGATTTTAGAGTATAAATATCAAGGTCGACGTCGCGGTTGCCCCGCAACACCGTGTACCTGGGACACCAGGCCAACAAAACAAAATGAAACTTTCTCCATAAAAATATTTACTTAAGCTTAAGCCTAAGAAAACTGAATTTTAAAAGTTAATCAACAACTTAACAATTAAACCTTAAAACAATTGCCCAAGGTTCGCAGCTCGCGTCGGTAACGATCGTATTTGTTTTTTTTAAATCATTTAATTTTCGGTAGAGCCCCGAACTGTCGAGACTCGAATTGCCAGGACTCTACTGTACGTATTAAATTTAACGACATCGGTCGTTTTATCGGGCTTTTGTTGTAAAATAACGAAGAGATCGACTGTTAAACGACACTATTTTCGGGAAAATTTCACGAATACGTTGCCCCCCCCCCCCAAAAATGATTTTTTCGCCGAATTTTGTGAAAGTGCCTCTTGAGTCACTTTTTGGCGCAGAAACGAAACACTTGGGAAAAACAATTAACGGCCAATCCGATTTCGATTTTATTTCCGCTAATAATTAAGCCGAGGAATATAAAAAAATATTGTTCTTTTTGACAAAATTCGGCGAAAGCTGAATGGCGTTTTCAAAAGGCATTTTGGAGAAAAAAATTGTCATTTGATTTTCGAAAAATTCAGCTATATACAGGGTGTTTCATGATTCAATTAAATATAAACTATAAATATAAACTAAAAATATAAACTATATAAATTTAACTTTAAACTTTACTATTAAATAGATTAAACATTGGAATAAAAAGTTTATTAGTTATTAATTACCTATATTAATATTAACATATAATAATTTAATCTATTTAATAATATTACGCCCCTTTTTTATATTAAAAATTATATTAATTAATAAAATCATATATGTATATAATGTCAATAAATGTTTAATGAGATAATAGATAAAAATAAATTAATATTTTATTGCATAGATTAATAATTTAAATTAAATATTATTATATCACATCTATTCAAAAATTATATATTTATTAAATAATTTATATAATAATAGGTTATATTCTTATTAAATTTTAATATTTTTATTAGTTAATTAAGGTCCTAATCCATTAAACAAGTATTAATCAGATTTGCCACTATACATTTATAAATCAATTATTAATTTATAAATAATTTAAAAAAAATTACAATTAACTACAAAATATATCATTAATAAAAAACACCTATTACTATTCAACCCTTCGGACAACCCCCCCGGTAGCCCGCAGGCCTGGAACGTTAACAATAACCAAAAATAATTAGAAACAAACAGACAAATACGAAATTTCTACTCGCCCCCAAGTAAAAACCTGTATGAAATAAAACTTGTAATAAAGTGATGTTCAGAAAGGCTCAGTTTCCGAGATACGGGGGGGAGGGGGGTGTTAAAAATTTGGAAAACCAATCGCGTTTTTTTTTCGCGTCATCTCCGAAACGGTTTGATTAAATCATTGGAAATTTGGTAGGTACGTTATTTACACTTTACACGTGCGATATGCTGGCAACAACGGTGATAAATCGTTTCGTCCAGTGGCGGAGATCTGAGCGCACCGTTACAATTTTTCGACAAACATTCCTACGTCGACGGGTTTATTGCAAGGTCGGCAGCATTTCTAAATTGTTCGGCGTGTCTTGCAAAAATAAGATCGCTTTGTCGTTTTCGAAATAAACGACAAAATCCGATTTCGTACCTCCATTTAGCCGTGCGTCCGTCAATGGAAAGATTTATTTCATAATGTCGTTTTGAAACTTTGGGACGTAATGGTAAGCATCAAGATAAGAAAACGCCCGTAAAGTTCGAAAACGCTTCGTTTCCGAGATGCGAAAACCCTTAGAACGTTTAACGCCCACCCCGTATCTCGGAAACTGGGCGTTTTCGAACTTTGGTCTACGTGGACGTTTTTCTTATCTATTGCTTCTCGATGTTCGGAAACGATATTATGAAATAAATTTTTCCGTTGACTGACGCACGATTAAATGGAGGTACGAAATCGGATTTTGTCGTTTATCTCGAAAACGATGGGTCGCACGATAAGAGTTCAAGTGGTTTTATTTTTGCAAAACACACTGAAAAATTTAGAAATGCTGCCAAATTTGCAATAAATCCAGTGGCGTAGTAATTTTAAATCAAAAACTATAACTGTGTGCCTAGATCTACGCCACTGGACGAAATGATTTATCATTGTTACTGCCAGAATATCGCGCGTGTGGAGAGCGTAAATAACGTACCGAATTTCGAATTATTTAAATAAACCGTTTTTGAGATAATACGAAAAATATATATTTATTATCTCGTTTCTGAACATTACTTTTTTTTGTTAGTAAGCGTACCCCGGAAGACACCAGGAACCGCGCCAGCATCACTTCTAGTGCCTCCCGGAACCATCCATGGGGATATATCACCACCCGTTCCGGGATTCGAACCCAGAACTCGTTAGGCGAGAGGTCAGTTTCCTGACAACTCGGCCACTGGGTCGACGTTTCGAACATTACTTACATTAAGTTGCTGTCACGTGACCGTAAACGGAAAGTCGCAAACGATATCTAACCAATAAAAAAAAACGCAAAAAAACGTCAATTTTGGCGTTCGTCGTTCTGGCCGTTTTCGAAATATCGACTGACCGAAGGTGTTGCAATATAAGGCGTAAACGTGTGCCCGTTTCAATTTCGTTATAATTACCCGCATCGCGTTGACTTATTAATAGGTCACGATCATAAAAATATATAAACTGCTTAATAAATGATTGTGTGGCCGTCCCGCGCGCTTAATTTATATTCTGGGTTGTTTAGATGATATTATGTAGCGCCGCCGCAGCAATAAATCCTTATTAAAAAGTCATGTGCGTTACAGTAAATTGTAAACACGTCGAACGATGGATGTAAAAAAAAATTAAGGCGCGCGCGCGTTCGTCAATCGAATTTCCAGAAATGCCGTTGTTGCGACAGTCCTCCGTTCTAACAAAACGAGTCTTTTGTTGGGAAATTGTCGGCTTGGATGATGACGATAAATGGTCGTTTTGTCCGAAATATCCGGTTGTTAACGTTAATTGGTTGTCAGGTATTAAACGTTATCTGAAACCTTCATCGCGTGCGGTGTCGTTGTTTGTTGTTTTTTTTTGCATTTTCCAGACACAGTCCATAGATTAACGTGGCGTTTGTCGCATTTTCTTGGGCGTTTACACGTATTGTTGCCGGTTTTTATCGCTTATCTCCTGTTAGTCACCGATAAGCGTTGTTGTGTTCGGCTAGAAATCGGTACATTTTATAAAGGAAACGGGGAGATAAAACAATCGTATGGAAATAGTTGCGTCGCGTCGGTTTATAATCGACCCATTGTGTGCGCGGAGCACATTGTTATCCATGACTAATTTAACGTCGTATATTTTCATATTTCTTCGCGTTGCGAAATACGCGTACCGCATAGATTTTCGGCCGGCCGTCGTCGAATTCGATCGAACGCGCGCCCTTTTGGAAGTTTCGAAAGCTCGCCTTCCACGTCCCAAGTCTCCGGTTCGAACCTGACTGAGGTTTACGAGATTTTTTGTCGTTGTCTAAAACAGCGCCTTATTTCTGCGTAAATGGGGTTAAAAAAGGTGTAGGTGGTGCGCACATGGAGACGCGCACGTCAACTACTCGCCTCCCCTAAATCTCGGCCCGACACAAACAAACGAAATAACGCGAAATCGATCGTGAACGGTTTAATTTCCGGCTCCGCTGTCTTTTTATTCTTCCACATTACCATTACGTCGTCTTTTGTTGGCCGTGGCGACATTGTCCGCGTCGTTAAATCGAGCGATCACTTGGTGGCGGTTCGCCCTGGGAAGTGGTCCAACGTATCTTCGGGTGCACTTGCGCGTCGAACAATGCGGGCAATATTCGGGACTTACTGCCGCACTTTAACATCGAAAAATAGTCGAAATTAATCATTGGCTCTACTATATTAGCAAGATTAACAACTATATGTATACATATCATGGTAAAGAATCGGCACATCTGAACGGCCGTTAGTTTCCCAATACGTTATAAACAAAGCGTTAACCGTTACACAACTTAAAAAAAAATGGCAATTTCGTAATTAGATAATTCGCACAAATTAAAAAAAAGGTATCGACTTACACTTAACAGGTATTGCGTTTCCAACAGGAAAATGCGCAGACACGCTGTTGCACACTTTGCAATTACAAAAGTGCGCACATTAAACTCGTGACGAGCGATTTCCAATAATAATTTTAATAGGTCTCGATTATTCGAAATCCAACGATCTGAAGCTCGATTAGATTAAAAAAAAATTATCGCGAAATTTCGACCGTCTATGGTTTGACTAAACGCAAAAATCTGAAAATTTTTAAACGTTAGAACAAATTAGAATCGTCTTTTTCGTTGATATTTGCAATCGACACCTGTTGTGCATAATATATTTATATGTCAGCGCATCAACATTCAATAAAATGGCAGAGGGCCGCTTCAAAACAATAACCAGCTAAAACCGAATTAATCAAATCGTTGGTTGGGAAAAAAAAACGACGTCGATTTGCACGAAATTGCATCACCAAACACGATCCGATTCCGCGTTTTCGGGCACAGGCAAACAACAAAGTGCACGACGAAACTCACCTGCCGTTAAATCAACAACACACACACACGCCAACAAATGCAATGCCGTTTGCGCGAGCGATTATCGTGAACGCGCGGATTAACTTTGTGAAAACTTCCGCATGCGATCGCAAAATGCGGGTCCGCTTTCGAACGAGGTCTGCTTTGTACAGAAGTAGAACTAGGAAGTGGTGATATTTAAATTTGCGGTATCCCTCACTCTTTCCACTCTACGTCACACATGTGCGGTAGTCATTCGATGGCCACGTGTGTCCTTGCGAGATTTATATTGGGAGTCGCCTTATCGGACCGCAGCAGAATATTTCTAGCAATAAACGCCAGACTGTCTGTCTGTCGCGGCACGAAAACGCGCAATTTTCGGGCCCCTTTTCGTCCGTTTCGAGACGGCGTTCGATTTTTCGAATTTGGCGTCAGTTTTGGTACATTGTTGCCGACATCGCCGCATCGGGCGGGATTTAACGGGGGGAGAAAAAAAATACGTCGGGCGGAAAGTTTTTGACCCGATCGATGGCCCAAAATTGTCGAATATGACCTTCAAATGTGTATTCGAGAACAAAAAACCCGCAATAAAACTACGTAATCCGCGAGACAATGAAATTATGTATAAAACCGGCGTCCATCTTGCTATCTAATACTTTGATTTAATTTAATACTAAAACGCTGTTAATTTTAACGAGCAGTTAACGTGTTAAGGGGATAGTAGACGGAGTTTTGAAAACTATTGCCGTTGCGATGTCGCTAGTGTAGTTCCACTGATCCTTCGTAATAATAGGCAACCAAAATTTCTAATATCTTAACGCAGATGTTTTCTAAAAATAGCAGGTAGTAAGGTTTCGGTTAGGTAGGCATAATGGGCCCCCACGTAATCCCTTCTCATTGTTACTGAAAATATTTACAAGTAGGTAAATGTATTTTTAGATTCTAGAATTATTCAACTGCTGTCGATTTACAAAGTCGACTTCAACATAGCAAAAATTTAAATAAAAATAATAAAAAATTCACTAATAAAAACTACATTTTTTTTAAATTTATTTATTATAAAAGCAACATGATTGGTTCGAATATTTTAATAATATATATATATATATATATATATATATATATATATATATATATATATATATATATATATATATATATATATATATATATATATATAATATATATATTAATAATATAATATATATAATGCGTAATATATATATTAAGCATTGATATCGCCGCAGGCCGAGCGTTCCGTGAAAATGCGTTTTACCTGTTTATTCCACAGGATTATCTACTGTTATGAGTATACAATCATTAGTATTATACAAAAGTATTACTGAGCATTGGTGTCCACGGTGATATCAATACTCTAACCCAACGGTTCTCGACCTTTTAGTATTTGTGACCCAACTTTCCAAAACAGTTTTAATCGCGTCTCTTTTCCAAAGATTTTTGGTGCCTAAATATTTTTTTATATCTACTTTTGTCTTTTTAAAATGTCATCGCGACTACCCTTTTGTTATTTCGCGCTTCCTTAGGGGGAGCGCCCCACGAGTTGAGAACCGTTGCTCTAAATCGTTGTTTTTCAATAAACTGGTCATTTCAGTTTCTTATAAAATTATAAAACAACAAATACATAATTGAAATTGGAAATAGGTACGACGGAACTATTATACAGGGTGTTCACAAAATGACGCATAAGTTTTACAGTACGTTCCAGAAGATCCTTTAGAGGATATTGGAAAAATAAGTAAAAATCTATTGTTACTTTTAACAAAGTTGTTAGCAAAAAACTATATGTTAGAATTGGCAAACATCTCAAATACCTATATCCGGCAGTAGAGGTCTGCAGAAACACAGAAACTCTAAAAATATTAATAAAATCAAACTAATCTTTATAGTTTATTTAAATATTTTTGAGGGTCATTTTCTAATTAGGTATGGGACGAAATAACATGTAAATCTAATATAATAAATAATTGACATAAGTCAATATCTAGTCTCTCTATCTACGAGGCGCGTTTTTTAAGTAAGTACCGTTTTGGAATTAAAAAAAGACGTGCAAAGATATCGCAATAATTTTATTTTTACATGAAAGCCTGTACCTTAATCTACTTTTCTACATAATTTCCGTGAATATTGAGGCACTTGTCATAACGTGGCACCAGTTTTTGAATACCCTCCTCATAAAATTCTGCCGCCTGACTTGTTAACCACTGTATCACAAATGTTTTGACTTCGTTATCGTCTTGAAGATGCTGACCACCCAGGTGTTTCTTCAAGTGCAGGAACAAATGGTAGTCGCTGGGCGCCAGATCAGGGCTGTATGGAGGATGATCTAGAGTTTCCCATTTAAAAGATTTGATGAGATCTTTGGTCCGATCATGTGCACAGTTTTTTGGGACAGAAAAGGAGTATTGCTAGTGGAGTTTCTGCCTCGTAATGAGACAATCAATGCAGCGTCTTATTGTGAGACATTGAACAATCTGCGTCGTGCAATCCAGAACAAAAGACGTGGCAAGTTGAGTAAGGGTATCGTTTTGCTGCATGACAATGCCCGTCCACATGTGGCTAATCGGACCAAAGATCTCATCAAATCTTTTAAATGGGAAACTCTAGATCATCCTCCATACAGCCCTGATCTGGCGCCCAGCGACTACCATTTGTTCCTGCACTTGAAGAAACACCTGGGTGGTCAGCATCTTCAAGACGATAACGAAGTCAAAACATTTGTGATACAGTGGTTAACAAGTCAGTTAACTTATAACGAATCAAGTGAAACAGAAAATGTTCGGATTGTATTACTTAATTATTATGAGATTAACTGTGAAAAATATCTTAATTTGTCTAATATCTTAATATGTTAATTTGTAATTTACGAAAAAGCGAAGTGGGTAACGTTTTATTTATTTTTAACATCGTTGCCAGATTCATTTTTTGACTATCACGATAAAAATTTGGCAATTTATAAAATACGATTTAAAAATTAATCACCAATGATTATGAATTACTTTGGCACGAAACAATAAAGATATTTTAGGTTTTTTTGGGAAATATTAGTTTTAAAAAATTTGCAGAAATGAAGAAGTTGAATTCTCAACTTTACTTCTTCATATCGACGAGAACGGTCAAGGAGGAACTTTTTAACAATTTTTTGGGATTCTTTGACAGTTCCCTCGGAATATAATGGAGAGCATATGCGCAATTTTCTCACGACATACTTTACATTAAAGTTTTATTTTTTTTTCTCTTGAGATGAATATAACAAATTCAAATTTTAGGATTTTTTAAATTAAAACGATAAAGCATAAATTTTAGATAACCAGAAAACAGATAATAGTAAAAACCACATAATAAGTAAGGCAGTTATGAATTAGTACGATATTTCATAATTTCTTTACTTTAAAATTTAAAAAAAATTATCACTTTTTCCAGATTATCTCAAAAACGGTGCATTCTACCGAAAATTATAATGAGACATGATGGACAGAGAATTTTATGCCGATCCCAAAACATATTTCATATTATCGATCAAATAATTAATAACGGAGATAACTCACAATCAATTTAAAATCTTTGATTAGCCACTGTTTTGAAACAGGTCGGTCAATTTGGTTGATTAACGAACTCGTTCTTTGTTTTCTTCAAGACAATACACTATCTAACTTTCAGCCTCCTACGATCAAAATTGCGACTGGAATCGTGTCTACAAGACACGATATATATATATATATGTTACACTACGATATACACTGTTATATATAGATATATATGACCGATCCAAAACAAAGGAACTATATTTTCGTAATCTACGGGTCGAGATCAGAGAAAATCTAAAACGGCACGTCTGAGTCCCGTCATCAGACAGGCTGAAATAGTTATATTTTCTATGAAAATTGGCTAAAAATTAATTTTTAAGTATTCGACATTTTTACATATATACAAAATACCTACATCAGCTAAGTCCCTACCGACAAAACAAATTGTAAAGCAGAAATTACTACTTATTTTACTATTATTCGTTTCTTTAACATAATCCAAACAATGCCACCTTCGACATTTATGGTTGGGCTAATCTTCCGAGAAACACCTGCTTTCAGTTTCTATGCAAATAACTAGAAGTATTATTTAGCAGGTAAAAATTTGACGCTGTATTTTTGGTTGTCTACATTCACAAAGACAATATTTTTAAAATAATAAGAATATACCGATAATTTCTTAATTTCTAAATTGTTTTAGATGACCGTTGCTATTCTAAAGTATGTGTTATAATTACTAGAAAGTTATGTTAAAACTTCAGAAGTTCATCTCTCATCAAATAGATTTAAACACCGAAAAACTACATTTTTTATTAACAACATTAATTAAAATCGTTCTAAATACGAAACTGTTGAAGTGTACGCGCTGATTTTACTTCACAGCCTGAAAAACGCTATCGTCTATACGACTGCAAAAAGAACAAGTGAATATTGAAATTATTTTTCAAAAAAATACCGGAAAACCTATTATTTTTGTTTATCGCTTTGAATAAAAATTAATATATGTTGAGCAAGAATAATCTTTTATAATCACGTGTATAATAAAAAAAGTTTCATTAATGTTCATTTTTAGTTTATTAAGTTTTAAGTAACACTGCAAATCTGCCTTAATCCCCTTAACGCCATGGAAACGTGTGCAAATCTCGATTGCGATTGCACGGAATGCAATCACGTTGCGGTCGGCAACAATAACGAGCATATTATGCGACTGATTCTAATAACTAGCGAACACAATAAGCGGCGACCACCGTGTACCTACGGCGGTTCCATGAAAATTGCTCGAATTTCTTGAATTACGTATGCGGTGAACGTTTTATTTGCACTTCGGGAACATCAATTACGCTCCATTTGAGAGGCGAAGAATCAAAATTTTAAGATAATTTCCCACGTTTAACATTTTTTTGGCTTATTTCATCTACACTACTCTAAACTCGTCTCATCTGCGCTAGTCTAAACTCGCCATTTTGGAGGGGGGGGAAATCTTCAAATGCTTGACAGGAGAGTGCCGATTTGTACCGATCAAAACCCCTCCTTCGTCAACGGTGTACCTAATAACCCTATCCGGAACTACCGGAGAGCTTATCTTCGAATAAAATTTCGACAAGTCTATCCGGCTTATTAAAAACCAACAATAAACTCCACCGCACTAGAGAATAGCGAAACACCCCCGCTTCCCCCCATCCCTTTTGCCCAATTTTTTTATTTACTTTTGACCTTGTTTGTCTTTAACCTCTCTTTCGTTATTTTGTGCCCCCTTAAGGGGGCGCGTCCCACACATCGAGAACCGTACGTATTAACAAAAATTAGAAAATTGTCGAAGATATTTTTTTATTTTATAGAAACAGTAAAAATAGTATGAATTATCTTTCGCGAACGATTTTAATTTGAAAAATAAACGAGTTGTGCGGGCTTGAAGTTTTATTAATCACCCACGTGCCCATAAAATCGTGCAAACGCAAATGGCAAATTTGGCTCGCGGCACGATATTCTCTAACGGCTCCGCGGCGCATTACTTTAGGAGCCCGCTGTACCTGTGCGAATAATCGGCGGGCCGGCGCGGAAATTCCGGGGCCTTTTAGAGAATTGCCGCAATCGATCCGATGACTAAATAATTCCGCGTTCGATTTAATTTAAACATTTTAATCTCCATCAGCATTTGAGAGTTCAAAATACTCGGCAAAAATAGTTCTGTAATCATAGGTCATAGTCTTGAATGTCGTAATACTTACATTAATTCTCCCTAACTGACGTGTAAACGTGCATATCGTTTATTTTCCGACGATATCGAATTAAAAATAATTTTTCGTTATGTTTCGGAAATTAATCGAATATATGAGGTATATATATTAACAAAAATAATCTCCCATTTCGCAATTATTTATTTAAAAACGTGCTTATCGGTCGAGATTATAATTCCGAACGACTTTTAGCTAAATTACTTAAAAAATCAAAATATTTATTTAAAAAATATAATGTAGGTCATGCCCCCTTACGCTTCGGAAGTCATAAGGTCGCGCCGCGTGACCAGGGATACTTTATAAACAACTTTAATTATTATATGTAGATCTTGCAGTTTTTTAAATCATAATTAAATTTAAAAAATACATTTTTGCGCGATTGTTGCAAAACAAAAATCGTCGATCGATCGTTGGAACATCGAGCGAGGTTAAACGTGAAACTCCACGAATACACAATAAACAAAATATAAAACAATATATGTATTAAACGCCCATTGACCCTCAAATTTTATCTATATTTTTATGCATTTTTTATTAGGACCTTTTCAGTTCAAAAAAAGCTAATAATTTTTTTTATTCATATCTCGCACAAAGAATAACGTTTCCATCATTTAGTCAATTTAATTTTTATTAAAACGAGTTTCGGGGCCGTTAGTTTATTCGTGTCACTATTTGTAGATTAATTAGCGTTTGTTTTTTATTTTGCAGTCGACGAATCCGTCTTTCGCATTTGTCTGTCTGCGGCCGAAAAAGGCTCGAAATCTGTTGCGCAAAACGCGCGCGGTTGGTGTTTGTTCCGAACGAAAATTATTGCGCAACCGCAAAAGGTTGCGGAAACAGAATTTTGCGGCGTGAACTGCCGGACGAGACAATTCACTTTCGTAATCCGTTGGATCGAATAAATCGATTATATTTAAACGAGATGCGTTTTTAACACGTCGATCCGGTTCGAAGGACCAATAAGTTAAGTATGTTTGTTGTTTAAATACAATAGATTTATTTAATCCAACAATTAGTTAATCCAGAATTAGGGCCGATCTTTTCGTCTACCAATAAATTTACTTGACAAATTTTTACCATAGAAACAATTGTTTGAACAAACGTTTCTATAGTAAATATGTGTCAATTAAATTAAATGGAAGATGAAAAGATCGGTCCTTAGTCTATTAGTCGAAAGTTTTGGTTGCCATAACAACAACAATAACACTTGATTGAACCATGATTAAAAGTTAAACTTCTTTTCTGCAACTAACCCATTTTTTTTATTAGTTTATTCGGTTTTTTTTACCATATCGACGTAGTTTTGGCAGATCTTTTTCTACGCGGCACAAACTCTGTCATTTGTCAATCGTTTAATCAGCTGCCATTCGACGCCAACTTGATTTTACGGATTGCCTAACTTTGGCAATATTACGTTTTCCTATACAGTAGAATCCCGATTATCCGATCTCCGATGTGTGTATCCGAAGTGTATTATTCGAATCACGCAATACATTATAATATATGTTAAATATGCATTAAAATGCCGTAACATTCAACTTTTATAATTAATAAAATACATGTAAATGTCCACGATCGCCCGTATTTTGATTCAAATTTTCGGTTATCCGAGATATACTTATTGACCATATATTAACTCGAATAATCGAAATTCCACTGTACGTGTAGATATAATATATGGATTAGTCCACGTTTAAATACCTAGTCGTTTAACAAAGTACGATTTAAAGTTAGTAATAAGCAACGAGTAAAAGTTGTTTAAATAGCCAATAAACATTAACGATTGTTAGAATGATAAGATGCACATTAAATATTTAGATACTTTAATTGTACAAAGTACTTTCGATAATACTGATTACGTTTTAATTACACATTACATTTATGCATATGTATATTAAGTATATTTCTATCACTCATACATCTTTTTTGTTTTTTATTTTGAATAAACGAAACAACGATTTTTCTCTCTTATTTGTATTAAAGCTCGCGCAAAGTTTTTGCGTGGTTACATGTCTTTTCAATAGGTTCTCGGTAGGTTCACAACGTCATTGTTGTTGATTCTGTCTCTATTTCGTAGAAATACAACGATAATTAAATTAAATTTATATTTGTCGTTAGATTCTAAGTGTAAATTAAATAAATGTTAAGTCACAACAGTGTTAGGTACAAATTAATTATACTTAAATTGACGTATCGACGAGTACATTAAACAGCATAAAGGGCCGTCCACACGTTACATTTGCGCGTTTTTTTTGCACAAATTAATGCGGCTCGCGGTATTGCGCCGCACACCTCCGTTTTTTTGCCGCACGAAAATGACCTGCAAGGTTCGCGCAAACCTACGTTTTTTTTTTTTTTAATCCACGTGCAACGCAATACCTAAGACGCAGTTGCGTGTGGACGCGCCCTTAAAATGAATTTAATTTTTCAAATGGACGGCGTTTTAAACCGCTTCAAACGCGATTCAAGCAAAAATTATTGGTAAATTCTCGATATTAAACAAAACTGAACAACAAAAACGATATAATACAATAAGCGATAAAAGGTAAACAATAATATCTTATCGTGTAATTACCGCGTGGTTTAAAAATATCTGGTGATATTTCCGTAAGTTATCAGACATTTAAAAACAGGTGAGGTTATAATGCCATATTTGCAGGAAAAAAAATGGCGTTGATTAATAAATAGAATTAATTTTAAACTGAACTGTCTATGTCGGGTCAAGTTTAAAGGCAAACGTACAACATCGCTTGCGATAAAAAGCGTTTACATTTTTTTTTTAAACGTTCGTCGATACCAGTGGCGCCTCAAAATTTGGCTTTAGGGGGAGGGTTTAGAGAAGAGCTTCCAGGGAGGGGGGAAGATTTATAAAAAAACAACCGTTTATTGTTTTTTAAATAGATACTTAATATTGACTTTTACAATACCTAATTGGTTTTCCACAACTCATTTTTCAGGTCCCGAAGGGACTCATAACGCCCAAAATTCCCATCGGCGCGCCAGTGCGCGATACGCCCGTATGGAAATTCGTCGCTTCGTAATCGCGATATTATTTACATAAATTTTTAGCGATCAGTTTATTGACATTATAGATATTAAGTTTTGCGTTTTTGTATTTTAATTACGACTCTGAGTAAATTATGATTTCGTAATTCGTTTAAATATTCGAAAATGGGAAACGTCGGCGTAAAAAGTTTGGGGCCGGGTCGAAATTTTGCGAAAATAGCATAATTATGGACTTAATGTGCGGCGTTTTTCTCTTAAATTTTGGGAAACGTCGAACTCGTCGAAAACGCGTTTTGCGCGGAAATTGACATTTCTCGCGGTACGAGAGTTGAAGCGAAAAGTTTGGGTCGGGTCAAAATTTTGCAAAAACCATGAACTAGGTGTAATAAGGCATTTTGATCGAAAATTTGCAAAACTCGATCGCTCCGAAAACGCGTTTACTTCAATATTTTATGCGTGTTTTACGTGGAATTCGATATTTCTCGACGTACGGAGATGATATAAAAAGTCTTAGGTCGGATCAGAATTTTGCAAAATCCATAAGGAATTTTGATCGAAAATTTGCGAAAACTCGAAGTCGCCAAAAACGTGTTTAATTCAATATTTTATGAGTCTTTTACGTGAAAATCGATATTTCTCGATGTACGGAGGCAAAACAAACATTTTTAAGTTGATTCAAAATTTTGCAAAAACCATGAACAAAGCTTTGTTATCGAAAATCTGTGAAAACTCGATTGCGCCGAAAACATATTTAATTCAATATTTTATTTGTTTTTACGTGGAAATCGATACTTCTCGACGTACGGAGATAATATAAAAGGTCTTAGGTGTGATCAAAATTTGGCAAAAACTATGAACTATAACAAGGCTTTTTTATCGAAAATTTGCGAAAACTCGATTTCGCCGAAAACGCGTTTAATTCAATATTTTATGCGTCTTTTCGTGAAAATCGATATTTCTCGACGTACGGAGACGAAACAAAATTTTTAAGTTGGTTCAAAATTTTGCAAAACCATGAAGGCATTTTGATCGAAAATTTGCGAAAACTCAATCTCGCTGAAAATGCGTTTAATTCTAAATATTATGCGCGTTTTACGTGGAAATTGATATTTCTTGACGTATGGAGATGATATAAAAAGTTTAGGTCGGATAAAAATTTTGCAAAATCCATGAATAATAAGGCATTTTGATCGAAAATTTACAAAAACTTGTTCCCGCCGAAAACGCGTTTAATTCAATATTTTATGCGTGTTTTACGTGAAAATCGATATTTCTCGACGTACGGAGACGAAACAAAATTTTTAAGTTCGTTCAAAATTTTGCAAAATCCATGAAGGCATTTTGATCGAGAATTTGCGAAAACTCGATCTTGCCGAAAACGCGTTTAATTCAATATTTTATGCGCGTTTTACGTGGAAATTGATATTTCTCGACGTATGGAGATGATATAAAAAGTCTTAGGTCGGATAAACATTTTGCAAAATCCATGAATAATAAGGCATTTTGATCGAAAATTTAGAAAAACTCGATCTCGCCGGAAACGCGTTTAATTCAATATTTATGCGCGTTTTACGTGAAAATCGATATTTCCCGATGTTGATAGAGACGATACAAACAATTTTAGGTTAGGACAAAATTTTGCTAAATCCATGCCCATAATGCCCAGACCTTTTCTCAAAAATTTGCGAAAATGCGTTCAAAATCGATATTTCTCGTACTACAGGATCGACACAACAAGTTTTGCGAAAAAGCATAAACGAGCCCAACGAAATCGCGTTTGTTTAATTTATTTACGACCAAATACTTGAGATGTATCGGACGTAAAAGGTGCGACGAAGGAAAACAACAAATTAAGGATAAATTCAATGGCAAGATTGCGATTGAAGTTGAAATCACATTAGTTTTCTGTACACTTGCGTAATTTTCTACTTGATTATTGATCAGTGACGAGCGAATAGAACATTGTTTTGCATTGCTTATTCCGCACGTTTTAAGAACGTTTTTTTCACACTCGCACGCGCGTATAACGTTTATGCGACGAATACCAATTAAATTAATTATTTAAACAAACACGGGCGAGGTTGCTGGAAATTTCTTTGGCACAAACGTGTTGTTCTCCCGGCGGAGTTGTCGGTTCAAAACAAAAACTGCGACAGGCACCGAATTAAAAACGTAAATACGCGAAATTAAATTAAAATAGTTAAGTTTCATCTACGTACGCGGATTATATTAAAATTTATTGTTAGAAACAAGTGCAAATTACGTCACGATGGTACTTGGCACAAATTAATTATATCTATAATATAGATGCTCGCATATAATTATAAGCTAATCAGTTTGTTAAACTTGCTTGTCGTTTATTAAAACGAATTAAATTTTCAATTAACGAAATGTTCGATCAACATAAACCGTTTAGCATGTTGTACGTACGTAAGTACATATATGATAGATAGTAAAATAACGTTATAAATATAAATAATAAGTAAATATTTATTTAAACCGACGATGAGCAGTGCTAATAAAAGTCCAGAATTACCTAAAAAGAGCATCGCCCGGTATACAACGCACGATATCCTTAAGCTAGGCGCGCATGAGGAAGATAAGATTTTACGCCGATCGCGACTCGTAATCGGTGTGCAACAGTGTGCGTTATATGGGAAATCGCACGTGAACGAGCGAGTGCGCGCCATCACCGATCGCGATCGGCCGACTGAACGATCGTTCGTGCGCGCCTTTTCATAGAGTAAAACGCGTCTTGAGCGGGAAAAACGTTTTAAGGTCTGTTTACACGCGTCAGTCACACAAGGAAACGTTCAGATCGCGAAAACGAGTTTTGAATTCGCATAGCCAGCATTCGACGTCGAGACACTTTAATAAGCGACCATTTAATACAATATGCATAGGTATTCGAGTTGATGTAAATACGGTGTGAATAAAACTTTGTCAAAATAGTACTTATTGGCCATGGACACTTGTCACTCGTGCCGTATGCGAAAAAGCGCAATAATCGGGAGCGTCTAAATTAGGTTTTACTGTACACGTATTTTATTTGCGCTTTTCGTACATACGTTCTAATACAAACAACAACGACGGCCCTCGTCGCGTTTATTTTTCAAGTTATCTAATTTTAACAATTGGTTATAAATATTTTGATGAGAAACAGTTCTCTATTGTTTGAAATTCGTTCGACAAACTAATTAATTTGTATAATGAAGTATACGATCGAGTTGTTTACTGTATACGGAAAACGTTCGCCGTATCGCCAAAAGGAAATCACGACGAGGAGGTAAACGGGAAAACGAGGTAAAAGTTTCCGGTCATAAATAAAACAAGGCGAACACATTTCGTTTTAATTTAAGCACCACAAGTATCTACGTGACATTAAGTTTATTAAACAAGTGGGGCGAATCGAAACAAAATTTTTACCGACGATAAGGACGCGCGCCAACGCATTTTTTTCGGTCGAGACGATTTCGTTAACGAGCCACAAAATTTTATCGTACCTCTTACTTGTTGGTATAATGTACATAGAAATAAAATCGTTTTTTTTTCGTTGAAAGGTGACGACGACGCGCGCGCGTGCTGTACAATTTCCTACAAAATTACCCGATCTTATCACGTCAGGAACGGTCGTTTATCAAAAAGCAAATTTTGCTGCCGCATCGTTTGAAACGAGCCCGCGGTCGTTTACACAGATATTTTACTATCAATCATTGGAATTGCCTAATCTAATGGTAATAATAATTCTATTTAAGTAAGTTAACGAGCAGATGTACTTGCTTACCTACAATTTTTCTTGACTTTTCCCGAAAAGTAGTTCGTTTATATAGCAGCCGTGACATATGCAACTTCGATTAAATTATAGTGTGTCCAACAAAATTTACAACCTTCATCATTTTTAATTGGGCAAGGTTAAGGACGTTTATGGTTCTTTTCGTTCTTGGCGTTCGAATAGACGGAAATGATCAAATCCGTCTCGCGAGCTCTTCGTACGTTTTACTTTTATCATTTTCTGTCTTGATCCACTTTAGTCGTCATTCGATCTCGAGTTTTTTCCTTAATACATTTTTGAAGATTTTATTTCTTTCTCACAATCGCATTATCGACGCGCAATTATGAACACCTTCAAAAACACACCCCGTATATTGTAATCTAATCGATGTACAGTCAAGTTCAAAATTAATGTCCCGGGCCGCGAGCATTGCGCGGACGCACACGACACGACAAACAAATCACGAACTGAATATTTAAAGCAGCAACATTGTCATTTATAATTCGCGTTACACGTCGCAAGTATTTTTTGCAGGTTGTTTGTTGTGCTCGTGCAATGCTCGCGATTCGGGCCATTAATTTCGAACTTGACTGTACATATAACGCGTTTTAAAAGTACAACAAACTTTCCACGCCACCTTCGAGGCACATTGCGTCGAAGTGCGTTGTCTCTGTAAGGTCGAGACTTCGCCTATAGCCCTACTACACCGACATACTCCGCCATTGGACCGTACAGTTCGAACCCACCCACGTGCACTTACTTAATAAAACAGCAAACGAGCCAAGTTTAAGTCAAAATCTTGGTCTTTACGGCGCAACATAGCGTGACTCATTTACAATTCTCGAACGTCTTCTACTTTATGTAATAGGCACACGACTTGGTTTTCTTCATCCAGTGAGTCTATTAAGGACTTCCAGCGTTTTGCTCACCTATTCTGGGACCTTCTCGGGTTTCGGTCTACTTGTCGCTTTTAATCACTTATTATTTTAATTAGTCTCTTGTTGTTTGTTCGAACATTCTTGGAGTAAAAGTGGTCCGTTGATCATTTCTTCTGGCAATCTTTTTAAGCCCAAGTCGTCGATGCATCTTCTTTGGAGATCGGTTTCCAAAAGAAATCTAACTTACGATTAATTTAAACGACTCTCACAGTTAAATCTAACAATAAATCTTAAGACTAAGATTAACTTGACATCAACTAAACGCTTGTTGCAGTTTTCGTGGTAAGTTCTGAAATTTCTCTTATTCTCGAGTGACTAAGGAACTAATCTCTGTGTAGTTTTACTTTGTTAGTAAAATAACTACAACTAATGCTAGACACAATTAATAAAAGTGCAACAATTTTAGAAAAATCGAGAATTTCAGAAAATGAAGATAAAAAAATATGATTTCTCTGAGGCGACCCGAACCCACCAGCATCCGCAGAGCCGCAAGGTTGGACAAACTACAAGTCGACAGATTCTTCGACAATTTTAAATCTGAAATGATGAAGACTAACATTGGACTAACGCAACTGTACAACATGGGCGAGACGGAGTGTTCTCGTCGCCATCGAGACTCTCAAAAGTCTTATCGACGTATGTTAAGAAGCAAGTTGGGCAAGTTATGCAAAATAAGTAACTCACCACTGTCATCTATTGTTGCAACGAAGCAGGTACCACGCTTTCTTATCTTTACGCGTAAGAGGACGGTAGCAAGATTTTTGGATGACTCACGCCTTCTGTACACCAACAAGTGGCGAAGTCTTCAAAAGCCGACCTCAGTTTTTCGCTGCACAATTACGACCCACAAAAGACCAGAAAGTTGTGCTACTCCTCGATAATGGTCTCCTTTGGTCCACGCACAACTCGACATCTGCGTTTTTGGGCCGATCAACTCGTTGCAGAAGTCTCATTTTGGTCGAATCGCGACGACACGAATTGCTTCTTTAGTTGTAGACTGTTAATTACTTTTAAATTAATAGGTACCTAACGATAAGTAATATAAAGAAAAAGGGCTTAATCGGATTTTATCGAACTACCATTTCGAGGTGTTATTGAAAAGTTTGTGTAAGGCGCAACGATTGCCTTTAAAATTTATCCTATTATTCAAAGTTAGTTTATTATAAATGTCGGTGTTGTATGAAAGTGTCGAATAGGTACGACAAGGTCAACAAGGCCTTGAAATATTTTTAGCCTTAATATCAATTAGTCAGCAGGAATGTCAACAATGTATTTACGAGCGACTACTGAAATTTGTTTATTCTATTCAATGTGCATATTTAAAAACAACTAAAAAAAAGTCAGAGTGTGCACTATTTTGTATTGTTTTACTATTTAATATACCATAAAAGTGAATTAAGAAAACTGCGAATTTAGACTTCATAACATCACGCGACCAAATTACAATCAGATGATAAAGGGAACCATTCAAATATGTTGACGCTGACGTTCTCAAATGACCTCAAATTAATACAACGCAAACCGCCCTTAATCTAGGGCCGGTTTTTGTACCGCCAGTTAACTCCGATCATCAGTTAATCAATCACCATAGAAATGATCATTAGAAGCAACTGTTGCAGTCGGACTTTTCTCACGTCCAAACGTTTTGAGCGGCCGAGGGAGATTCTTCACCATTTCGTGGACATCCTGTATGTAGCAGCGCGCTACAGAATTCAAACGACGAACTTTTTTAAACATTTACCTGCTATAGCATTTGGAAAATTTTGATGCTTACGTATATAGTGGGGGTAGGTACGAGGAATGTTTGACGAAAAATCGACGACTGCCCCCCCCCCCCCCGAGTATTTTTAAATTATTTCAATTTAATATTTTCTATTTTCCCCATTACGTTGTACACGGAGAGTCCCAAAGGAAATACCATCGACGAGTCTTTAGTACCTTCACAATGTCATACAAGTAGGTACCTCAGAATTCGCGATAATAGTATCTGAGAAACATTTTTTTTTCGAAAAGAATGACAGTTTGGAAGTTAATCTTTTGTCAAAGTTAAAGTGACATCGAAACGGACCTCCGAGAAAAAATTAGACATATTCGAGCAATGGCCTTTTGCGATGATGAAACTTGGAAAAACAGATATTGAAGGTGACATACGGGGAATGTGTTTTATCGTCAGTTCAAGTTTTCAAGCGGCACAAGACCTCCAGCGCTCCCACCGACGAGAGCCAAAACCCACTTAAAAGGACACCGCCATTTTGATACTGTCGAAAATGTTCGGTGGGGACGAGGACGAGGACACTAAATTACCTTTTACATCGAGACTTTCTCTATTGCCGCGAAGCTTATGAAGGGACTTGCTTATGTTGTTTAAATAAATGGATTTTTTTTGTAAATCATTCTCGTTACTTTTTCCGATATACCTTGTATATTACGATAGTAGTGACGAAGAAGACGAGATTATGTAGCTCAACGACTTCTTTTTGTGTTAGTTTCAGGTTTGTTTGTTTGAAACGCATCGCGAGTAAGCAGTCCGTTTATCAGCTGATCGAGTTACATTGTAGTTAATAGAATAGAGAAGAAAAAATTAAACGAGATACTGTATCTTTTCGAAGAACAATAAAGGCGCCGTTGATTCAAAAGTATTTATAGATAATCAAGAAGATACGGCGCCAATTCGACGAGAGGCTACTTGGTTATCGAAGGAAATCCACAAACACGAGATAGTTACTTATCGTGAATCTTATATTTGCTTTTAATTACAAAATTTTGAAAAGTTTCGTCGATTGGTGGCGTATTGTATTAACTAAAAACTGCTAATAAACATATGGAATAAAATTAACTAATTCAAAGCCATACGTGATTAAATATATTACGAATCCCCTTAAAGCTGGCTGTGGACTACGAGTGATAATATTATATAATATAGGTATATTTTAGTATTCTATGATATATTGTACGTATATTTATATAATATTATATATTATACAGACCGTAGAATACTAAAATATACATATGCAGCCAATTTTAATCAAAAAAAAAATTCTTAATATACAGGGTGTTTCAAAAATACCTGGCCAAATTCTAAAGGGCGATAGAGGGGTCCAAAATAAGCAAATGTAGATCACTGTTTGGCGCCCGGATCCACACATTCTTCGATAAAAAAACGCCCATCTTGGGCCACTTTATCGCCCTTCAAATTTTGCAGGAAAATTTGTAGATACGCGCTAGATAAGTAAAAGACAGATGTATTAGAACGAATCGTAATTAAGATACATAAATACAATGCCAGATAAAAAAGGGAATCAAAATTTCTGTTTTTATCGAGATCGATTGTTACGAAATCACATGATATTTTGTTTTTTTGATTATTTTATGTACTAGATACAATGTATTATACGATTTATTTACAATAATACATTGTCTTTTTTGTCTATTGTCAAAACAACTGATTATCTATTGACAAGTTAACAAAATAAAATACACAGAACTCGTTTTATTCGTTCTAATAAAAATCGATTTAGATTCTGATATATTTTAACGGTAAACCGCGAACTATTTAATAAATACCTACATAAAAATACTTGCTTATCGTCTTGCATAATTTTTATTGGCAAATAAAATGAACGGCCATAACGGTAATAGTTAACCTCAATGTCTATCTGTTTTTAATTTTATCTTTTGTAATCCTTCGGCGAATTATTGCTCAACGTCAGTCGATCATTTAGTGACTTTTCGATCGAATAGAATCTCGACTACAAATAATTTTTTGTTTTGCAATGGAATTCCTTAAATTAAGTAATTAGCGGGGAAAGTTTAGGAAAAATCCACTTTTCGTCGCAGAGGTAGGTCATCTACCGATTGCTCTGCAGTTCTCGTCGACGTCGACCAGACTCGGAAAACCCATCCGGCAACAACGACCAGCACTAAGGAAAATGTTCAACTATCTACAAAGACGAAGATTATACACCATCATAACGTACTACTCATTACTATTATTTTTGTTTATACCCAATTGTAACCGGAAAGCCCCCCTTCCCATCCCCTAACCGTAAAGGAGCTGAACTCCTAAACGACCATTAATTAGTTTAGTATAGGTCGTTTCATTGTAAATCCTTTGATAACATGTACCGTATTAAAATTAATAAAAGCTTCGATGCCCGAAACTTTCGGCGCGTAGACGAAAATTCCAGTAAAAACAGTATTTTCTAATTAATTTACGCGTCTAAATGTCCCGGTGCGAAAATGGCCACGGGCGCGATGGCGGCGTCGAAACGTTCCGGACCCAAACTCTCATAAATTCCATGCTTGCGCACAATCTAGGTACGATTAATATTCTAAGTGCACTTCAAACTATCTTCGGCTTCGTTTAGTATTTCCTGCGATTACCGGTATTTTTTAAAAGATCGCATCGCGAATAATTATCGATTAAATTATTAGAATATTTATCTTGTAATCAGTACCTAACTAAAATTGATTATTAGGTAAAAATTAAGATTGCGCGAGTTTTATTTTATTATTTTTTACGTAAATATAATCGGGTATCGATGTCGAGTGAGATTACGTCACGTTTCACTCGAATTAAAAAGTTTTATTAGGCGTGTACTTTTATTAAACTATTAATTAATTAAATTAAAATTAAATTATTATTAATTAAACTTAAATTTCTAACGATAAAATTACCGGTGGTTAATGAAAACAGTTTCGCTTTAATTAATTTTAGGTAACGTTAAGCGTACGTACCTGTTTGTTCGGCTATATTTAGACGACAATCATTTAAGATTAACGTTGTTAGTTGCCAATCGTTAAAGAAAACATTCAATAATAGAATACTCGCGAAACGAATATAATTAAATAGGAGTAATCAATCAGTGTATCGCTAATAAATTATTTAATTTTCATAAATCGTTTTATGTAACTAACTAATTAATTTCAAAACGTTTGCACACTTATTTATATCGCCTATCTACGCTCTTTGTTGTTATGCAACAAAAATCTATTATAATTTTCAAGGTGTTTTATTGACATCTGTAAGATTACTTGGAAATTTAACCGCCTTTGTTCTGAATTTTGCGGCCGACACTCGTCACACACACGTAGGTACAAAGTTGAAGTTATCTAATTTCACGCGCTTATTATTTTCTTTTTTTTAGATTAATTCGTGTTCGTTGGTGTTTTTTTTTTAATCGAGATGATTCGCTTCTCTTTTTAATTTAAACTAAATCGTTCTCCACATGCTCCGATTTCGTCGGACCTCGCCATCGTTGTGGCCTTTGTCCCTTATAAAAGGCGTTAAAATACAATAAAAAATTACAACAGAATGAGACATAATAACGTTAATTGGAATCAAATTCGAAGGGCCCATACTTTACCGAGTCGAAACGACGCCTTACCGACCAAATCGGACCGTCTGGAGAACATTTAACAATGATCAACCTACCGTGGGCGAACAAAAAGTTTTTGGAATTGCATATCTATACATAAAACAGTGCCCACTGCGACATCATAAATTCCATCATAAATAATGAGAAAGCGAAAATCGATTGAAGAAGGCGTAAAAAAATAAATCTTCCAACATAAAACGTAAAAATTTAATCCCACGCGCTTAACGTTTATCTGTTGTTTCTATTCCATTTACAATTAACAGGCAATTTTCTCTTAAACCCTTCTCAAGTCCAACGGACACATGGATTTTTATTAATCCGCGAGGGCGGTTTCGATTTACCGACGACGTTGATTGCCTCGCGTTTTTTTTTAAGTAAGGACGTTTCGAATAAACAAAAATTATCTAGTACTTAAATAGGAGCGAGTAAAATTTTCATGAAATTCAAATTCTTACGTAGTATGTAATACCTACTATGTATTTCGCAATAATAAGATCAAAAAATTATTAAATAGCTACCCACCTACCTACGCATAATTGCGTTTCGTAACGAGCAAACAGAATAAAGGCCTAGTAAGTTGTTGCGCAAAAACAAAAAAGCTTTTGTTAAGCTATAAATAATTATTCAAACAATTAATTAATTAGTATTGTTTTTTTTATACGATATTTTGTAAATATTTTTGTGAGGTGGCTTTCAAAACAATAAAATTCTTTTATAATTGTACTAATGTATAAAACAAACAATTGACCATTTTTGTTTTAAACAATATTTCACGTAACGTGCGCCGTAACGGGGGCGTGGCGAAAGAGGCGCCCGCCGCGTGCGCAAAAACGTAAAAATGTAAAAACTATTTTATATTGTATTTTTAAAATTTTTATCGTTATTGTGTTGGAGGGGGGGGGGGGCACAAGTTAGACACTTGCCACAGGCGCTTCATACCCTTGTTACGGGCGTTTTATATTGACGTAATTAATATCTGTACATAACGGCGTAACACCGATAAAATTAGGAAAAATGTAAAAAAATTAACGAACGAGACAAACGCGCGTTTTTTCAATTCGTTGAACTTTTCGCTCCGACGCTTTCCTTCGTGGTCTGCTTGTTTATTTCGTGGCGTTAATGAAGGTTAATCGACGTCGTCACTTTTCGTCGCACGCGGTACCAAATTCGCACGAGAAACGTTTCTTTCGCAACCTCTGCACGCACACGTTCTCCAAACCTAATCGGTCCAACCTGGACCGAAGAAACGTTTCCAATGTCGCACCATTTTTTTCCAGAAGTTTTCCCCAAACGTTCCTTTGGAAGTGGCGTCACGCCCGGTCGTCCTTTCGTTTTCGTCAATGGGAAATTTTCGCCAATTTTCCATTTTAACGATATCGACAGTCAGTTTGTCAATAGTTATTCCAACCGATCGAGCATAATGTTTGATATGTTTTGGTGGGTATAAGTAAACGCCTGTGATGTTATTATGTTTTTTATTCGTTATGCACCTTACAGCGAGCGGAGCCTGACTGACTCTTCAACCCCTTTCAGGTAGGTACCTCCTACCAAAAAGGTCTCCTTGTCTACAGTCTTTCGATACATATCAATGTTGTCCCTTATTTTCTGGGTGTGCCTGTTCGATCCGGAAGGCAATTTCGTTTGGAAATACGAAAATACGCGAATACTTCCTCCTTAAGGTATCTCGACCCTTTTGACCATTCTTAAATACCACGCCAAAACCTTTCCCATCACCAAAGTGCGATATATATGACCCACACTTACACCATCCACGTATCTTGGAATGCCAAGATCGGAATCTACTTGGTGGGTCCCGTTAACTAAACTTATCTCGACACGCAAAATGTCAAATTAGAAAAGACGATGGCGGAGCGGCTTACCGAGATGTTGGCGTTTCTGGTAAGAGTACCGCGCAGGTCCTCGCTCCCGTGGACGTGGACTTTGGTGTGGTATTTAAGGATATGGCCCAAAGTCTGGAAAAAGCGAAAAGGGGACGAGACATTTGGAAGAGAAGCATCAGCGGTTCCTAAATTTCTGGATAATATGGAGAATGGTCAATTTATTTGATCGAGAATTTATAACGCTCAGATGTCAAGTGACAAAATAAAATTGTAATGTTTTTTATGACAACCTGTATCTATAATCGATGCAATTTATGGCAGATTGATGCGTGACGTGGTTGGTGATAAATAAACCTCGGTACCTCCAGTACCCATTTTCTTCTTCTTCTTTTGTATGTTTATATGTGGTTTTTTATTTTCGACCGATGCGTTTCTTTTTGGGTGTATAGGTGGTAATCTTTTTTTATATTGCAACGGCCTGCGATGTTTTCTGGTGATCGCCCATCCAGGTACTGACCGCGAACGCCAATGATTACTGCGACGATCTGACGAAAATCTATGGAATCGACGCGCGACGGCGGCTGTCGCGCTTTTTACGTGCCTAATTGTTTGAAAAACTATCTGTACCTGACACGCAATTTAATTCACGTTTTAAAAACTTGGTTTGGAAAGAGAACAGTCGAAAATTTTGCGGTAGATACCTGCAAGTAAATATCTGCAAAAGAGCAATTATTATTATTTCGTTATTCTTTTATTTCTCCAATCGTAATAAAATATGCAAGCGCAATTATTTTTTTTTTTGATAAAGTGACCCGAACGAAAAATCTGTTGACAGTTTTCCCGTTCCAGTTTAATGACACTCTGATTAATTTAAACGGTATCAGTGTAATGCTGCGATAAAACTGTTATTGTATACAAACGTCATATAGATACAATACTTACTGTGTTTATGCTAAATTAAAATAACAATACTAAACCGAAATGCCCCCGGCCGCAACATATGGTTCGTCGGCGTCTGTATGTATTTACAACAGAATAAAATGCGTAGAAAGTAATTTATTTGTAGGTACATACTATATTATTTAAATAAATAAGTAAACCGTCGGTGTGATATTTTCGTAATACCATAAAATTATAATGGGAAAAACCATGCAACCATGACCAATATAATAATGTGTAACAGCACTTACGTACATCGATTTAGTTAAATATTACGTTAATAATTTTATGAAGTTTAACCCACGCAGTACGTATTTTATACGTGTATGCGATCATATTAGATATTGTATTCAAAGAACTTTCTCTTTGTTTACTTGTTTAAATAATAAATTACAGCCTGTTCGCTTACAATTGCCCGCACATGGAGTTCAAAAGTAAATTATGCGCCCACGCGCCTTTCGAAAGACTTTCATTTATTCTTTGTCGACATCGAAAATCTTTTTAAAAATCGCATTTTCAATCAATTGCACGCTTCGCGTTCGACGCTATTTTCAGGCGATTTATTTTAAACAAATTCGGACTTATTAATAACTTAATAAAATAACTTTATCGGTTCGTACCCGACAAAATTCTAAGAATGTCTGAATACAAAAGCGAAATAAACGTTTGCGCGTTAAGATTTGAATGACTCGCATGAATCGTAATGACTCAATCGATGACGCCCTAATCGATCTCCCTAATTTAAGTGTTTAAATGTATTTTTATACGTTAATAAGTTACGCGCGATAACGCGGTTTCGTTCTGCACATCTGTTTTTTTCTTTTGACAAACAAATCTCCAGAATAGGACTTTATGATGGAATAAAACGACCAGATTAATCGTTGCGGATTAAAATAAAGAATATTAGCGGAATCGAAACAGGTGGCAACAGCTGCTTATTTGTTTATGTTCAAAATTAGCATTTTGTAAACGTTGATTTCGAAGCGTCGTCTTTACATTACTTAAACAAATAGAAAACAATAAAAAAAATTGTAAACAAAAAGGTGAATATTTTAGTACCTAAGTGTGTGTCTGATGCTTTAAAATTTTGTTGTTGTATTTTAGGCTCCTTTTTGAAATCCGATAAGCGAAACCTACTCGAAAATAATAATTTGCCGTACCTTGAGCCTGTTTGTCGTAAATTATCGAATGGAAAACGAAATTGCAGATAAAGTATTCAAAAGCAGATAATTGGGGATATCTCGAAACCACGACGACGATTTTTAATTAAACAAATTACAGTCAAGGCTAATTTAAATTAATGCTTAATATATTTTGCGTTTTCTTGATTAGCACTTGATTAGCTCGTGGATTTTGCAGCCACGAATATGTAGAACGGTTGACGTACATAAATTTTCACGGTGTTACGCATTCGCAACGCTTATTTTACTAATTGGTAAACGATGAATTAATTAATTAATTTTTGCTTGCCTTTTAACAATTTTCATTGTCACGGCCTACTTCGGTGCATAAAAATGTAATTCAACGGGTAATTTTGTGAATACAATTAAATATCTCGGTTATTATAAATAGGACGTCCCTTATAAAAATTGAAGAGGAGAAACAATTCCATCGAATAGTGTAACAAAATAGGGGTCGTTCCATTTGAAAAAAAATAATTACGGCACTTTGACGTTGGGAATGTTTGCCATTTTTTTGTGAACGCCCTGTATCACTAAAACCGAACTTTCTTATTGTCGAAATGTTGCTCTTTAACCGGACTAACGTTATTGCTAAAACTTCTTTTCGACTTCGAAAAACAACGACGCTACAATTTTTTTAAGTAAAGCTTGCTTACGGAAAATTTTTGAGAAAAAAAATTGACAAGTCGGCGACACTGACGCAAAATTAATAAGTGAATATATGTTTATGTAGAGGTTAAAAAATCACATCGGAATACTTATAAATATACAGGGCGTTCCATTTGAAAAAAATAATTTCAAGTTACACAGCAAAATGGGACGCCCTGTATTGCTGAAAATAGTTTCACAAAGTAGATCTTTTTGAACCAATGCATTTTCGTCAGAAAGCTTTTTTTCCATCTCAAACCGTCGGGGTGCTAGGAAAGACCGACGCACTGTTCCAGAACCCTGTATATGAAACGATGAAATCGACACTCGACATGTCCATTTTCGAGCGTTAATTTCGCCCCCTTAATAGTCCACTTCGCCTAGTTCGGGTTGCAAAAATGAACCAAATCGGCGTGGGGGGGGGACACCTGCCAGTAAATTTTTAAATGATAAAAAATACATTCCCACCTAATTATTAATTTAAGGTAATTTACAGAAATCTGTTTAATTTTAGTTAGGTCGCAGTTCCAAAGACAATTAATTCATAAATTAATAAAAGTAGTTATCTTTAGCGTGGTTATTACATTAATACACGAGCAGCGTATATTTTTATAAGATCAAAATTAAAAGACAGCCACCCGAAAATACAGATCAATGTAACTAGTACAGCTATCGTGCGGTAGATGTCGCCACTCTCTGCACTCACCATCAATTTATTTATTACCTTTGTTTATAATTTAAAAATGAATGATTTTAAAATAATGACTGCGTACTATTTATTCTTTATTTAAAAAGCGCGTCACGTTTACGATAATAATTAATTAACGTTATCTTAACGAACGACGTAAGGTACAACCATACATAGCGAAAGCGACGACGAAATGGACGTATCTACTTTATCTAATTAAAGTTTTTCCTTTCAAGATCGTAAAGATTTAACAATGAACTAAAAGCAACCTCTCGGTCTCGAACATTCGCTCATTTATTAAATTCCGAAAAATTTCTGCTGCCGCAGATTTCCTTCGACGTCACGTTTGAAAATCTATAAGCTTATCGGCTCTTCGAATGACAGTCTCACACATAAATCCCGAAGAGTTTCCCCGTTATCATTAATAAGTCCATCTGGGAATTCAAAAAAAAATACTAACGCGCTCGTTAGAAAACGAATCCCGACTTCACATAAATTAAATGATAAACTGCAAATGCGCTAAAAATAATTTAATAATATTTAAATATATAAGGATTTTCTGTGCGCTTTTTCAAATGACGCGTCGACTAATTAACGAACTCGTAGGTATTACAAATTACAGTAATTTGGGCAATCTCTTGAAATGTCAGAAAACGCGAAAGCAAAACGATCGATTTGCCCGAAATAAATACAAAAAAAGACCTCGATTGCCTGTTAAATGTGTTGATTATTGCGGTCGGTGTATAGCGATAAACGCGACTTTTAAAATTACGCCGCAGAAAAAAGTCAGGCGGGGTTAAAGTCGGGACTCCTGGAGGGCCACTTCTGCTCGATTTGAGCTTTTTCAAGAACGTTTCTCTTACAACATCCAAAGACTCGTCACGCGTTACTGCTCGTTTAAAGACGAGACCGATTCTTAAAATGCAAAAATTTATAGTCCACCCTGTATACGTATATATAATCAAATCTTGTGGATACGATGCTGGTCGCAATTTTGACCGTGGAAGGTTGAAATTTCGACAGTGTATTGTCCTCGGGAATATAAAGGACGAGTTCGTTAACCGCAAAAATCGACCTATTCGTTTCAAAATGGCGACCGATCAAATAACTTTAAACCGAACCGTCTCCGTTATCGATTGTCGCATCGGTAATATTAAATATGTTTCAGAATCGTCACAATATTTTCTATCGAATGTTTTTCGGTGTAATTTTCGACGAAATACGCCGTTTTCGAGAAAATCGGCCAAAAGGCCCGTATTTTTATAAATTATGGAAATTCGTTCGGTCGGATTGCGCGCGCGCGACGATTTTTGTAATAGCAATGCGAAACATTCAAACGCCGAAGATAACGGTCGAAATTTTCCAGTCGAAAAATTCGATCCGGCGAACTTAGGTTAGCGTGGATGAGGTGAGTGTAGACTAGTGCAGACGAGATGAGCGCAATTTTAGGATCGGCGAATTTTTCATTCGACGAATTTTCATATGTAGGTAATTATCGTTTAAAAAGATGCGTGTCATCTCACCGCAACGATTTAACCTCCTATTAAATTTTTAATCTGGAAAAAAGGATAGGCATTCGACGCATAAAAGTGTTGGCAATCAAAATCTATATCTGACAATAATTTAAAATGTATAGGTATTGTAATAGACAAATTAAGGCGTAAACCGCATTACCGAAGAGCGAGTTATAGTGTTTACTCTATTCCGTACGTCATAATCGATGACTCATAATTCGCGATAAGATAATTACTAAAAATTCTTGGATTTCTCGAACGTTCAATCACATCGAATATTCGCGAACACGCCGAAGACGAGTCATTCTTCGGGTAAGTTTGACTACGAACAAATATAAATATCCGGTATCGGCTAATTGTAACTAAGAGTTATACAGTTGACAAAAGTAACGACTTTCGACTTGTGAAATGAATATTCACGCTCGGCAACGTTAATATTAAATAATAATAGTTTAATATTAAATAATGATGTGTAAGGGTTAGATTCGAACTTGCATTCAATTTTAATTAGGTTCGAGCGTCTCGGCATAAATTCAATTGCACCGAGACAAAAGGGGCTTTAAAAGCAGAATTCTGCCCTTCTATAACTATCTCTCATATACCGGGATAATAATTCGAACGGCACGTAGGCAGGCGTCACAGGATAAATAGACAGGATATGTCTTGCGCCGTGCGGACCTCCCCCGCCGAGGATTTATACTATATAATCGACGCCGAGCGTCGTTGCTTCTTGTGAGCGCATTCCACTGTTCCAGGGAAGACGCATCCTATTTAGCTTTAGATAACAAAACTACGTGTTGCTCATAAAGCAACAGTGCCGTTGCTGTTACGTCCGATTTTCATTTGTTTTTTGTTAATCGCCTAAAAAGTTTGCGGAAGTCGTACATTTCAGAATGGTCCGTTACTTTTCCCCAAAGATTCCGTTAAGTTGTGTAATTTTGTGGTTCCTGTCGATTGCTGTGGTAAGTACTATGCGTAAACTGTGTTATATTTTATTCGTTAAATAACGGCGTTAGATGCATTTTGAAATATCGCGCGCTGATCGATGAAGAGCGACGAATTTTTAAGTGGCGTCGCGTCGCGCCACTCGATTGACAAATAATTACCTAATTAATTCTCGATTAAAACTTCTTTAACGGTTGTTTAAAAGTTTTCAACGTATATATTTACGTTGTTTTACGAAAATACGAGAACGCTTCCGTTCCGATTTATTTTAGTCGAGCGAATAAAGTCGAAAAATCCTCGAAACCGTTTTCGATTAAACCATTTTAAAAATATTCGTTATATTACCGCATTATTATTTTGTTGAAACATTCCGATTGGGACCACTCGGGCGTTTGTGCTGTTTGAACGATCACCACAACAAAATACGGGGTGTCCAGAAAATGATAAAAGATATCTCGCCGTAGGAAAAAAAATGTACGAGAACTTGACGCGATTGATATGCTCCCGAAAGATTTTCCTACCATTTTCTGGGGCACGGCGTCCCCTCGTTCGAAAGAGTAAAAGCGAATTTTTCAAATAACATATTTATTTTTCGTTGAAATTTAATAATTTTTGGTTTGCACGCGTAATAAATAGAGGCCTTTAAAATGGCTCAATAGAATTTTTTTTTAAATATCTCAGGGGAGCCGGGACGCACTACCCCTTAACGATTAAAACCTCAATATATTTCAGAGATTTAAGTTTTTTATTTCAAGGTCGTTTTCGAATTTCCCGGACATTTTGGAATAGAAAAGGTACTCTTGTTTAATTTCGATAAAATAAACCACATTCGAGAAAATCGTACATAAAGAATAAGAGCGCGAACGCAATTAAGATGGATTTTATTTATGAAGTACAAAAAATACCTAAAACTAAGGATAGTTGGCTTAGATGAGGTTTTATTGTATTGTCGCATATCAAGAAAATTAAAAAAAAAAAACGTAGCGAATCTAGTCGAGCAGTGTAAACGTGGCTTTCGTGTTGAATTAGGAGTGCAAAATTTCACTACGACTATGGGCGTTCTTGATAATTGCACCGATATATTCCAAACCAACCTATCCCCCCCCGCCCGTTGCCAGTATTTATCACAAATTTATTTATCTTTATAAATTTGAATGAAATATAGTTGACAGTAAAAACGCCGTCGGCCCATTTCAAACAACTAAAAAAGTCGTTACGATTTTTAAGTTAGTGAATAACACAACAGATAATTGCAAGATAATTGTTAAGACTGTTCAACGATAAACGAATGATTTACCATTTCAGTCGGTGCCAAATGTATTTTTTTTTAATACGCAAATACAGTAGAACACTTTTTAACTGAACGAAAGGAGGCGGAGTCGTTTCGGACGACGCAGTTGCTCGGATAATAATATCACAGAGGCCATTTCCGTCTGTTAAAAGTCGTAAAAAACACAAAATTTACGTATTATCCGAGTTTTTGACTATCCGAGGCAGGTCCGGTTCACAATAGCTCACTGTAGGTATTAGTTCTCTGAAACGCTGCGTCATCTTTTATTGACAGTTAAATCACTTCAGTTAACCCGGGTTTCGGATAAACCGGGTTTTATCGTATTTTCGCTAAGAAATACTTAAATGCGCGGCACCGGCTCGCGCCGGAATTGTCCCCAAAAAACAACCATTTAACATATCCGAAATACAAATACAAAATATCATCCAACCCCAATTTCCTTTTGTTATTTTTGTATTTCATAAATGTTTGGTTACAAAAATATGTGCCGCCGATGGCTAAGCGTTATAATAATTAACGAGTCCAGCCCTGAAAAGGCCGAATTCGTATTTTCATAAATAACTTTGCGAGACAGGTGCAATCAAGCTTTTATGTATCGTTGCGCGGCTTCTGTTCTACGTTAATTTCCCCTTTGTACATAATTTACCTAGAAAAGGAGTATCATTATGTACGTAATGCGCGCATTTATCATTTTCTGACACCTACGGTTGCGACGCCTATGTCGGTCACATGCACACAAACATATACCTACGTCAAATTATTTAGCGCGATGTGATTTTTTCAAAACCTCGCTTTCGATTTTAAGGCGCTTAACGAGGCGCAACGAGTCCGTTGATCAGAAAAATCGACCGACCCGTTTAAAAATGGCAGCCGATAAACATTTTAAACCGGCATATCTTCGTTATTAATCGTCGCGTCTGCATTACGAAAAGTGTTTTAGAAACGTCATATAATTGTCTATCGGACATCTCTCTTTGGAATTTTCGATAAAACGCGCCGTTTTCGTGGAAATGCGTTAACGCGGCTTTTTTTCTCGTAATACGTGCGAGGAAAGTTTTTCTTAATTTTGCTAATTTAATTAACTCGGCATTTTTTTTATCACAAAAGTGTTATCGGCAGAATAAGATAAAAAATGCTGACGGACGTCGGTTGTTGAACGCCCCAATTTTCGGTTTTTACTATATAAACAGAAGGGCGCCGCGCCGCGCGCGCGCGCCGTCGATGCCCGTTATCTTTGAAGCTTTTGAAATCGCGATCTAATCTTTTTCGACGGTGTTTTAAATGTTCGTTGCGTGACGTTTCTCTTGTTTCAAACTGAAGCGTCCGCCCGACACATCTTTAATAAAAATCGTATTCGATAAAAGCGAGCTTTTGTGTTCGATTACGTGCACGCGTAGTCGATAATTATAAGGACTCGCGAAATTTTTTATCAAAATCAAAAAATAAACTGAACCGAAGTTCTTGTGCAGTAATTTTCCAGACCAACGGCAACGGCCAGAAAATATAATAATCCATAAAAAACAGAACGTCGGTACGTATCGGACGACTAGTAGTAGTTCGAGTTTTCCGGTTTCGCGAGAGCTTTCACGTCATTCGAGTATAGCTTTCCTTCGTTTCATTGCACAATACGTTCGATCAACGATGTTTATCCTCGACTATAATCCTCGACTGCGTCGCTAAAGAAAACCGACGTCCTTTGTTCGAAAAATCGTCCCTTCTTTATATTCGCGATGTTATCTTCGAGCTTTAAATAATGAAGTAAGAAAATTAAATTGAGACGTAAAGCAGGTAATCCCCCCTTTAAAAGCTTTTTAAGGCGCGCCCGCGAGGGCGGCATTCGTATCGCAAATTAAGTCCAAGCACAAGCTGCGGTTATCGCGCATACAACGTCGTCGTTTGAGTCGCGCTCATTATTCACGACGCGCCGCGCGGATTTTTCAGGAAAATTCAATTTTCCACGCCGGGCGCGGCGCGTGCGGGCCCGTTCCGTATTCCGTTCGCTCGGCGACGGTAAACTTACATTTACATCGTGTCGATCATTTCGTTGCTCGTAAATAAATAGAAAGCGGGCGCGCGCGCGCGCGCGCGCGAACGTCCACGTTAAACAGCTCACAAATGCAAAAATGTGGGGAATTTCGCGTTTTTGTTCGAGAACAAAGAATTTTCGCATTTTAAATCGAGCCGGCTCGCGATTGTTTTTTCTTTCTTTCGGCAAACGCGTTAAAATGAAAATAATGCGTCCGGCGCGTGGATTTAATGTGCGCAAATTAAGTTTTCCCGACAAAAATTTAACATTGTAATCCACGTCATCGATAAAATCTCGCATTTTTACAATACTGACAGATTGTAGTTTTTCTTTGTCATGTCATACGCGCGCGTGTTATCGTTTGCGATAAATCTGTTCTTAGTTTTATAAAATGATTTTTATCAAGATTTTCGTCTGCCCAAGAGTAATCAAGCGAAGGCAAGTTAGCTCGCGCCCAGTTAGCTCGCGCCCAATCAGCTCTCGCGATCGCCTCTGTGCGCATTTCTAATTTTAGGTGCAGGAAAATGTTGCATTTTTTTAACGCAATTCGATGCGATTGTCGAAAATGTCGCTTTCCATTTAAAAAAACGCAACTTCGCGTTCTATCGAAAAAGCCGTTTTCGAAAACGAACGTCAACTACAACTTTCGTTCGAACATTTTTTTCTGCGGTTCGCCGTTTTTGAAATAAACGCATTGGTTAGTTTAAGAATTACACCCCGTTTATGTCCTGTACACGTATACCGTTGCGTTTATAACTTGTGATCAACCAAAACAATTAAACGCTTTTATTTTTTATCCTTTTTACTTTTTTCCCCATTTTTTTCACTGGGAGTGTTTTACCACTTTTTGGATGGTCCAGGTCATCACGGATCGAGTGCTGATCCTTTTCAAAAACGGCACTTTTTGAAGGGGCGAAGTGACAAAATTGTTTTTTGAGTTGACACATTTGTTTTCGTAATCTTCGTCTTCGTTGTTATTATTACTATCGCCTGTGATTCGTGATGAATCGTGTAAAATAATCTCTTCCGATCGTTTTGTCTTTTTCTTGTCCAACTGTTGGGAAGGTGTTCTCGAGGGCGTTGGCGAAATTTGTCTTTTTCTACTGTTAAAGTGGATCTTCGTCGACCGTTTTTCTATCAGTTAGCTTCCTGTTTTTTTTTTTTTGACCTTTGAGCTTGCGGTGTATTCGATGTTTTTGCTCTTGTCAGACCGAACCTACTTCTCTGCAATTTTTATTACTTTTGTTTTTACCGAAATGATTGCATTTTTCGAACTTTCCTCTACTTGGTACACGTTTTTTTTTTTGTATTTAAATTTTATGGATATCTATAACATAAAAAGTCGAAATAATCATCGATCTATCGAATCCTCGGTTTCTAGGTGTAAATGGTCCATTTGCCCTCAATGTAGAGGAGAGACGGACCATTCGATTGCCTCACTGATGCACTTACTGTTTAAATAAAGCTACATTTTTAGGTTATTTTTAGCGTTATACATATAATTATAACATATTATTATGAATAATAAGTTTAACCTTACCGAAGTTGTATTTATATTATTGTAAATCAGGGGCACCAAACATTTTTCACGTCTTTTTACGTAAATCCTCAATTTCGCCTCAATCCGAGGACTTTAACATTTAAATGTGTTGTGTTGCGAAGTATTATCGTTAAAAAAATTAATAAAGTCCGTATTAAACAATTTTAGCGAATTTTCAAAGAAAATTAAGGTATTTTGGCTTTTCTCGGATCTCGACCTCTAGATCGCAAAAATATATATAAGATTCCGGTCGCAATTTTGATCGTAGGAGACTGAAACTTGGACAGTATATTGTGTTTGCGAAAACAAAGGACGAGTTCGTCAACCAGACTAATCGACCGATCCGTTTCAAAATGGCGGCCATTCAAAAATTTAAAAAAATTAAATCGCCGTTATTAATCATCGGATCGATAATATGAAATATGTTTCGGAATCGACATAAAATTCTCTATCGATCATGTCTGTTTGTAATTTTCGATATAATGCACCGTTTTCGGGATAATCGAAAAAAAGTGATAAATTTTGTTTTAATTCTTCTAAATTAAGTTAGCAAAGAAATTAAAAAGCATAGGCGACAACAGAAAATAATCGTCGTCAGTTAATACGTTCTGTAACGTATTGTTCTTTAGAATTGTTTGCGTGCAGCGTAGCTAGAGGTGAAACTAACGCAGAACTTCCTCTTACATAATAGTAATATAAAAAGTCGAAATGTCTATTTACAACGTATTCGAAAAGTTTACGAATAGGACTTGACTCTCGAAAGCTCCTGATAAAAGAAAAACGAAAAATCGTCCGTATTTATTTATTTATGGATGAAACTTTAAGGGGCTGCGCCATTATTATTATAATTCGACGATTTCGTTATCATAAAACCCTGCCACTTTAAATAACCGAGTCGCCACGTGTAACAAAAATGAACTTCCACATTAACGGCAGAACCAGTTCAATTAAAATTAATAGGGCCACATCATCAAAACATCAAAAGCTCCATCTGTCGGTCGATAAATTAATTAATTAGGTATATATATGGAACGAGTTTTTCGTGGTGTTTCGCGAAAGCACACGAAACGATTTGGACGTCATTTATTTTATAAATCTTCTACATTTTATCTACCACGAACTAAGGGGAAGCTTCGCGTCGACGAGAAAAACGAGCTAATTTCGGGATAGAGCAAAGTTTACTGTTTGCTTTCCCTCGCCGAGTCTCGCATATCACGTCTGTATATTTGCTTTCGTCGGTGTTTTTTGTTTTTTTTATTTTCACAACGGGCGACGTTCGAAAATCGACGAGCAAGCAATTATTGCGAAACTCAATTTTTCATTTTCCACATATCGATTTTAATTCATTTCCATTCGCTTTTTCAAGTTAAATAAGAAGTTAATCGGTATATCGCGAACTCGAGTGGGCGAAATGGATTTATTTCGAAAGTTCCCGTGGGAGTATTTAATTTTTCGACGAAACGTTATTCGAATTAAAATCTAAGTGGAATTTTAAATCGACAAAAATTGTTTAAATAATTTTGAAATTGGATCGGTGAAGTAATTTGATTTAAGTTGACCTTTACGTGCCGTAATTCGTACGAAGACCGAAAATAGGATTTATATACTCGTAACTCGATTAGTTTGAAAAGCGTCCGTCTAATTGATTGTCATTAAATTTATCGACGGACGTTTTACTTTAAAATGTTCAAATTAATGTCGTTAATTTTCGAAGCGTTCGCCGAAATAACTGCGGCGGCCGAACTGCACGTTATTAAGTTGTATTATTACAACTAGATGGAGAGATTGTAGATGGTATCACGTCGAAAGGCGGCGAAACTTTAAAAACTAAAAAGTAATTGCGCGCCACGTTAACGAGCGATTTAATCAATAAGATTAGGAATTAACGTCAATTTTTATGTCGAATAATTTGAACGTCAATTATCATTAAACGACAGTCGTTTAATAAAGCTCGTATTTAATTTTATACCGACGAGGCGAACGCCGAGACGAAATAATAGATGGTGCAACTCTTTGCGTTGACAGATATTAGATAATTTAGAGATAGCGTTGTTGGTAGATGATAATAGGGTATCTCGTTATAATGAACTAGAGATGTCGTCGTTGTTTGTTGCCCTGCTCCATCGGGAATACAATTTGTGACATGTTTCGCCGTGGAAACGTTCGATGATAAAGGATTTTTGGCGAAACAAACGATTTAATTTTTTCGTCTAAGTTACTCAGCGAAAAATATTAGAATTTAGCGTTACACCCGTTCAGATCGCCAAAATTATCTAGATGGGTGACCGCTGGTTTACGAGGGGGTGGGGATGGGGGAGAAATAGGTTGAATTCTCTAGGTCTAGGAAAAATAAATCTACTTCCGATGAAACAAGGAATATACGATTAAAAAGTCCTCTAAAATTCCCAACCGCGAACGATCACAGAACGTCGTGAATTAATTAAAATTAAAAAAAATCGACGATTTCGCAATTTTGCTCTATTTAATCGAAAATGGGCCTCGTCCAAATTCGTCCGTCGAACATTCCCGAAAGATGACTCGATTTCTGGAACGTCCCGGAATGTTCGATTGCACGAATCGTTGTCGGATGCGCGAGTCACGCGCGAAATTTTTCACGTTGTGCGACGTGACGCTCAAGACCGCGTTCGGAAAATTAGCGCCACATTCACATGGCGTCGAAAATTGTGAAAATATGGGGGTACTTCTATTGAGATGATCGTCGAAACGACATAACGAACAGGTCACATAAAATTACGGAACGAAGAAAAAACATAAACGCAGGGACCTTTCCTTTGGTTTTGCCGAAAAGTCAATAATAATTTTGTAAAAAAATGTTGAAATTTGTCTAACCTTCATGAATTTTTTGTGGTCGTTCTACACATCAAATCGAAACTGTAAAGGATGGTGCCCTGCGAAATCGCGTCTAAATTATGCTCCTAAATTTTTACTACATAAAACGAAGTAAAACTGAAGATGATCTCGATAAAGTGTTTTCGGAGCAAAACTTGTTACAAAACAGTCGATTCGTCAAAGTTGAAATTATTTTTTAGTTCGAGGGTTCTCTATTAGAAGGCGACTCCATAATTTTGGTGAATTTTTAGGGATAGTTCTTAGCGTCGTCTGCGTTGATTGTTTCGTGCTTATAAGGTCTGTGCAATCGCATAAAACAGCTGACCTGACAACTTTCAAGAAATAACAGATGTCGCCCGCTTCAGGAACTAATGGTAACTGTAATGTATATTTGCTACCATTTTATTAAATATTTTCAGAATAATTTCTTGTTTACTTTACGAAAAATACATTAATTGCAGTTTTTAAAAGATGTAAAACGAAAACAACTTTATTTTTCAATTTTAAAAAAGTTCCAGCAAATAGTAAAGTTCTAAACCATACATAATAGACCATTTTATTAAATATTTTCGGAATAATTTCTTGTTTACTTTACGAAAAATACATTAATTGCAGTTTTAATAGATGTAAAACGAAAACACAATTTTATTTTTCAATTTTAAAAAAGTTACAGCAAATAGTCAAATTCTAAACCATACATAATAGATTTCATTAGTCCCTGACGCAAGCGCCTCTAGTTATAAGTTAAAATCGATTGCACAGACCTTATAAGCACGAAACAATCAACGCAGACTACGGTTTTTAGTAACTGTTAGTGGAAAATATTGCGTTGTTGCCAAATATCGTAAAAGTTATACAGCCTTATGCATAGACATTTAATTGGATTTAGTAGCCTTTTAAAATCTTTTCCTAAGCTTTATTTCCATAGAAACAACTGTTTCTAAGGAAATAAACACGATTTAGTAGCTAGTATTAAATTTAATCAAATTAATATCTATGCATATACTGCTAATATTATGCAAATTTACAAAGTTATGGTTAGGTATATTATATAAATATTATAATTATATAAAAATTAATATTTAAAATAATGATATCCTGATCAACATCGTAATAATTATTATGAACAGATTATTATTATGTTACAAGTAAGCTACTTATTTATTGGTTATGGAGTGTTTTAATTTTACTTTGTTAATTTGTCTACGAATTGTGGTTTTTAAAATATTTCGTTTATTTGGCTATACTTTGATCGAAAAACGATTATCTATTTTCAACGGTAGTGACATGTGAGTATAATACCAAAATAAATACTGCACGACTAGCTGGGGGACCTAACCTATAAACCACATACTATGTATAAACTAAGTATGTAAGGAAAACTAATTAGAAATAGAAACAGTTTTCATTGGGTGTTGAGCCCCACTGCATACAATAAAAGTTTCACAATACTTCGATAATTTTATTTAAATCGACAACAAAAGTTACAGTTAAATTGTGATATGCAAACTGTAAGGATTTTCTTACCTCAAAAAATACACTTTCGTTTGCCAATCAACTAACGTTATACCATAGGCGCTAAATTAAAAAACTAAAATGCCTACACATACGCAACATTTTTATTTTATTTCAATACGGCCCATTAGCTCTAGCGATCGTCGTTTAAAACCTAGTGTCTTTTCAATACTGATATATCAAGCACATATCAGGTAACTGAACTAGTGACCGATTTATGATTGCAGAATAAAAATAACACTTCTAAGTAATAAGGCTCCATTACAACTTAACATACAATTTATCATCATTGTTACGTCAGCTGTATATAATTCAATTTGAAAGCACATCTCCAAGAAGCGTAGTTGCCAATCAGCTACAGTAGCCCATTTATTTTTTGAATGATTCCGGTGCAATTCGTGGCATTTATTCTGTTGGCACATTTAGGAGGCAAATCATGAAATTTAAATATGAATAATTCTAAACCGCATAGTATCGCCATCTATGTAAAATGTTTGAAGCTTTAGTTCATGTTACGAAAATCGTGGCGTGCGAACGCAGTCTTAAGGGGATAGTAGTCGCTCGAAAATGAATACTTATACTGATATTTTCCCAAAATCTATGAGGAATTTGTGACATATTTTTACGTTTATAGAATCTGCATTGATTTATCTAGGTGATAATATCAATAAAAAATGAAACTTCCCTTTAGTAATCTCACAATTTCAATTTTTATAGACGTTTTATAGTTACTTATGACGTGTGATCGTAAAACGTCTATAAAAATTAAAATTGTGAGGTTAGTAAAGAGAAGTTTCAATTTTTATCGATATTATCACCTAGATAAATCAATACAGATTCTATAAACGTAAAAATATGTTACAAATTCCTCATAGATTTTGGGAAAATATCTAAAAATTTATCTTTGTTATCGCATAAGATCAATAAATTTTTATTGCAGAATATCAAATAATTATAAAAAATACATCATTTACGTCAAGAAACTTTTCGAAGTCTATTATTATCAAAGACTACTATTCCTTTAACGCTTAGACCCGGTGCCTAACGCGAATGTCCACGCACGAATCAACGCGACAACGCGAAAAATTCAAAGTCCCCGTCCCGAGGTGATCGTGTTAGGTAAATTGCTGTAGGCGATATTGCGTTACGTTGCTTATAGTGCCGTAGCGGTCGCGGTTCAATTACATTAAAGCGCCCCCACCCCCCGACAATGGACGCTTTCAAAATGCCCCGCCCTGTCTTCCGTCGTCGGATGTACGCGTAGGTAAATTTAATGACATCCAGGTGAGAGTTTAACGGAGCAGAATTTTAATCAGCTAATGCGCCCCCTTCTTTCAATTCCCCTCATCACCCGCGTTATCGAAATCCGATTTATCCATTCGGTTTCCTTTTCAGATAAAATCGGAAGATCCGAAGAGCCCGCTTTCGGCGTGCGAGATAGAAAGGTTATTAAAACCGATCCTGTCGCCGCCCGACGATGGCACAATTCAAGCCCGGGCTTTGCGTCAAAGACTCATAAATCTAATTCGCCGGGGCTTAGACGAACAGATCGATAACGGAATTGAAGAAAGGCCGTCGATTAGTCCTCTCGATTTGCCGGAAAAGCGAAACCTGCAGGCGCTCGCCCGCTCCGGCTACCTGAGGACGCCGCACGACTACAACGAACCGGACAATAACGATTACAATCCGAAGAGGAGCATCCAGTATTTGACGAGAGACGGCCAGATTCTGGAGCTTCAGAGCGACGACTTCAAACGCAGCATTTCGTCTTTGGCCAGGAACGGGGAGCTCCACAACGCCCGACGGGACCTCGACGAGCTGCTGGACGAACTCCACGAGAAGCGAAACATCGGCAGTCTCGCCAGAGACTTCAATTTCCCGTCGTACGGGAAACGCTTTTTGGGCTCGTTGGCCGGCAGCGGCGATTTCGACGGCCGTCCGGCGTCGGGAAAGCGCAACGTCGCGTCGCTGATGCGAAGCGGAAAGCGAAGCCTGTCGAGCCTGGCGCGCGGCAACAACTTGCCCGACGACTACGTCGAGTTTAAACGGAACGTCGCCTCTTTGGCCCGTGACGGCGGGCGACTCGTCGGAAAACGGAACGTGGCGGCGCTGTTGAGGCAAGACAACTATCTGAACGAGCAGCACCGTCACGATTCCGACGAGGAGATGCAGACCGAAAAGCCCGAAATAATCGATTCCGACGACGGCGAGGTTCTGGCCAAGAGAAACTTGCCTTCGATCAAGGCGGGGTATAAGCCTAAACGTAAAAGGTCGGCGCCCTATAATGATATCTATTCGTTTAGAAGTTCGAGGAACAAGAGGGACGTGGATTACTACGATTCGATCAACGAAGAATTTCCCGAGCCCGTTTATCAGAACCAAAACAACATGGATTACGAGGAACTCATTCGCGCCCTAAGCGGAGTGTATCCGAACGCCGAGAAGAGATTCTTGGGTATGTTGCATTTTAAATGATTGCTTGTTGCTCGATTTAGTTAACTTTGACGCACTGAATTGTTGTTTTTTTTCGTTGATGGGTAAATACATAATTTGTTGATTAATGTGAATCAATTCAAAAATTTGGATCGATTCTACCATTCAATCGTTTTTCGTTTATATTGAAAAGCTTTAAAAAGCTCGAACGCTTATACATTATAATATACAGGGTGAGTTAAGATAGCCCCCCCCCCCCTTAGTTCATGGAATTAGAAAATATTTTTTTAACAAAAGATGTTCAAAACGATATACTGTACATTTAATTTATTTCACGGCCTGATGGGATTTGCTCAGTAAGTAATGTGTCAACTAATTATTTTTAAATGACACCTTGTACATTTTTGGAAAAGCTATTTCACTTCTATACGGTGTTATAAAGATTAAATCTGAAAAATGTCCTAAATATTTAGCAATATTTATAAATCTTTGTAGTTGGCGTTTCTGATACTGAGGGGATTGTTACAATCACTTACGTATAAAATGTATTAAATTTTTCGAAAATTTCGTTCCATAATTACTAGATGATATTGTGAAATAAGATTGTTTTCAAATTTTAATCGCGTTTAATAGTGTAATTTTGTCATCGAACCTCACCATATTTTTATAACACCGCATAGAGAAAAATGCTTCCAAAAGAAATGTAAAAAATGTACAGGGTGCCATTTAAAAATAAAAACTTGCATATTGCTGTACTGTCAGGCCGTAAAATAAAATAAATGATGAGCGTTTTTTCTTTTTTTTTAATTATTAGAAGCGAATTAGGACCGGTTTTCGTATCTTGGTCAATTTTAAACACATATCCATCTTACTGATGGATAGATACGCTCTAGATGATGAATAGATGAAAATGGATATGTGTTGAGCAAGATACGAAAATTGGTCCTAATTCGCTTTTCATAATTTTTGAAACGGAAAAAAAACGCTTCTCGAATGTACAATAATATAAAATATATCGTTCTGAACATCTTTTATTAAAAAATTATTTTTCTAATTCTGCTCTAAAATCCAAAATACAACCGTCAAACGTCAAAATGTATCGATCATATACGGGGTAGGTCGGAAAATATAAATTTGCCTCGAGAGTAAAGTACCTACCCATATTAAATAATGTGTTTGTAACGAAATTCTACTAAACAATTTATAAATTATTTTTTTCGTTTTTTAATACGGGGTGGTCCACTGGAAACGGACGGGTTTTTAAAAAAAGAATAAGTCAATTAATTTTTTGACGAAAAGGTAATTACCGTAACGTGCCATTTTTAAACACTTAAGTGCGGAAAAATAACGTCGTTCAAGTGACGGCCATTTTCACACACGTTTGGAGCCGTTCTCGAAATTTACCTCCACTCTTGCCAACTTTCCTTCATCGATTTCTGCAATTCGATTCACGTATAGCGGGACTTCAATTCTTCCAATGTGCGAGGCTTATCTCTTAAATACCCCCAAAGATAAAAATCGCACATGGACAGGTCTGGTGATCGAGGAGGCCACGGGACATCGCCTAAGGGAGAAATTGTTCGATTAGGGAATGCTGCTCGAACAGCATTCGTGGAAACTTCTGGCCGTATGAGCAGTGGCCCCATCTTGTTGAAACCACACATCCGTGTTGTCTTCCAGCAGAGCGAGAGGGTCTTCGCAGAATCGTCTCCGAATAGACTAGATGGTTTTGTTTTCATTGAATGATATTACGGCTGGGTATTTCACCATGACGTCCGATATTGAAGTGACACCTGTAGAGTCGTTGCGTTTTAATCGCAGATTAAGCAAACACGCGGTGCTCTCGAATGCCACCAAACGGCATCGCATGAAGAATTGATAGACACCTACGACAGACCCCCATTCCCCCTACTAATCGAGTATTATCCATTCCAAAAACGTCCGTTTCCCGTGGACCACCCTGTATATCTACCTATTAGTGGAATCCACAAGCGAATTATTAATTTATTATAAAACAACAACATTCCGTTAAAGAAAATCGAAGAAAAATTCGAATGTTAAAAGAAAACTAAATTTAATTTGAATTTAAATTAAACCGGGGCGCTTTTGAAAAAACTATAATAACAAAACACGATTTTTCGATATTCTAGATAGCTGTGATTGTATATTTAAACGTAGTTTTTAATTCTAAACAACTTTTTCGATAGTGTCAAAAATAAAGGCACTTTTTCCGACACACCCCGTATATGACTGATAAATTTCGACTTTCAACGGTTGTATTTTGAGCTTTAGACCGTGCACCGACTTTTATCGAAAATAAAAGTTTTCGAGAAATCAAGAATAAAACAGTTTTCCACGTGGAGCAGACTGTTTGACTAACTTCCGTAAAGTCCACTTTCGCCGAACTCCGTCCACTTTCTTCTTGGTCGCCCTCTTTTTCGTTTTGTGCCGTCTTCGCGCTCCAGCACGGTCTTCGTGACTCTCCCTTCGGGCGTTCTTCCCACGCGTCCAAGCCACCAATAAATTATAATAAGGTGGGATTTGACTGACGGGCGTCCTAAAAGTCTTTCGGTATCGGTTGGCCCTGTGGAAAGATAAAATTATATAAACCAAAACGTGCCTTTATCTTTCCGTGGAGCCGACCGAGATCGAAAGACTTTTTGGACGCCCGTTGGCTTACGTGGATGTTGTACGACGCGCGATGGGCGATCAAAAAGTTCCCGAAATAGTAAAAACATGTGGCAAACACTTAAATTTGCGCACGCGCGCTTGCTCCATCGATCCCGTCATCGTTGGAAACGTCGGCGAAACGCGTCCAAGTTCGAATCTTTCCGTGTTCGGTTCTCGCATTTTATTGGATAACGTTTTCTCCGCAAGTCTCTTATTTAAAATAGGGAACGACCGAAAGTTTTTTCGTTCGAACTGCATCGAGCAACCTTCGCACACGAATTCGTGGTGCAAATCGGTATCGTTTTCGTTTTGAATTTGACGTGGCGCGATTTCCTCGGTCGGCGAGACGACTTCGTGTGTGCCAATTTCTATTAGGTACCAATTAGGTATCAATTTGCTTAAAATATATCATTATTCGTTTTGAACGTTGTCGACGACATTAATTACGACCACGACTGTACGTACTTGCAAATGTTTTTACGTAGAATCGAATGAACTTCTCGATGGTCGACCAACTTAATAACACGGACGTGCACATTATGAATAGTTAACGAAGTTTCAAAAGGTAACTTCGAGCCTCCGTCAAGATATTAAACAGGATCGATTATTATCTACGGGGGGGTAAAGCGATTTCAGTTTCGCCACATTTAAGTACTTAATGGGAAAGTTCTAATACGGCATAAAGAGCAAAGTTAGCAACTACTGTAACGTTTAAGCCGAACGTTAAAATTATATTTCAATCTGGCGGTTCTCGTCCAAACATGAAACTACTGTGGGTACCGTTAATGCGCCAAGGGTTATTAGCAGAAGGGCGCTCGAGTTGCAGAAACTCGGATTGGGTAAATAGTTGGGGGAGAGTTGGCCGCATACACATTACTCTTCGACTTTATTATTCTTAGTTGTTTAAATAGTCCCACTTTTGAAATTGCCAAATATACTAAATCAGGTTCGGTCGCGAGAAGCGGCTGGCCCTCATCTTTAGTCAAATACCGGGGCGCCGATAAGAGGCACATCGGATCTCTAGCGCGATTAGGGTGGCTGCCGTCTTTTCGCAACGTACGAAGATTCAACAGGTCCGGTAGATCCACCAGTTACGCAGAGTGCGGCGTTTGCAGGTCAGAAGCTGTAAAAATCGTCGTTTTTTTTTTTTTTGGATGCTCTTTTCGTGCAATGATTTAGATGGTATGCAAAGTTTTGTGTTTCGACGTTGCGTGCATTTACAAACTGAATTTTTTAATACCGATTGCATTACGTTTTTGTGCAAGTGCAGAGTTATGTTTTTTCTTGTGCGTAAGGTAGTCGATGTGTAGATTTGTAGTTTGTAGAAAGTTTTCGATGTGCGTGTTTAGTGCTGGATGATATAGATTTAGGTTGTTTTTATATTGAAAATGCAAAATTTGCAGTTTTAAATGCGGCATTTTGTTGAAAAAAAAAATAATAGACATGTCCATTAATCATTCATTCACAATATTGTCGACTGAGATTTTTATCGGTTTCCTTTGAGGAAACGCGCGTTTTTTTTTTTTTAGTAATAAATGAGCCCCGATCGACAGTTTATTAATGTGCTTATAAGTAAATCGCCTACGCCCAAATACACGTTGAACTCGTTGAATGAGATTTAGAGCAAACGCACTTTTTGTTAAATAAAAGTAATTAACGTCAGGCGTGAAAAAAAAATCCGATACCGATAAATAAGCATTCTTTAGTAGTTCGATTACGATGTCTATCGAGCAATTTATTGGAACGCATTTTCGCGCGACTGCCGTAGCTCGTTTTCTTTTCCCAATCTATTTTTGAAATCACAAACCTGGGAATTTCGTCGTTATCGATGTACCGAGAGAAAGTCAGTTATTTTCGTAAACTTTCACCACTAAAATTGTTATTTAAATAATTTGCGGACGCGGGGCTTTACCGGCGCCGTTAGTAAGCAGTACTGGGCGCGGTCATTACCTGGATGGGCGACTACTTATTGCATTGATTATCTATATCGTAAAGTACCTACTCCAAATATTGTTGCTAGCAAAAAACTAATACCGATTTCATATACATACCACATAGTAAAACTTCTCGATAGCGAGACCAAAACAATCAAACGGATTCGCCCCCCCCCCGCCGCGTTTTTATAACAAAACGCGAATCAAATTGATTCGCGGTCGATTTTCGCGCGAAATTTCGTCGGTTGATTCGTGAAATTTAATTGAATTCGGCGTTAAATTGCGCGATTTTGATTTTATTTCGATGCGCCTTATCGATTTATTCTATGATTCGATTATTTCGTGACGTAGTGGATATTCGATTGCGATTCAACCAACGTGCGAGAGTGCTACGGAGAATGTGTTACACGCGTATCGCCGCGAATGGCAAATTCGCGGTTTAATTAATTAAATACCCGAATTAAGCGTAATTATTTGTGTTTAATTAATAACGCATTCACTGTCGCGCACTCTTGCACGTCGATTAAACGGCGATCGTGATTAAATCGAATCATAGAATAAATCGAAATGGCCCATTAAACGCCGAATTAAGTTGAACCTGCAAAATTAAAATCAAAATCGCTTAATTAAAATAAAATCCCGTAATTATACGCCGAATTAAATGAAACTTCCGAAATTCCCGGCAATTAAACCGCGAATTAAATTGCATTTCGTCGATCATTGAAATTTTACTGAACGAAAAACGCGAATTAACCGCCAAATTACCAAATTACGAATTTAAAACCGAAGTGAGCGCAAGTTCAATCGAGAACCCGATATAAAAAATAAAGTAGGCGCGTTATTCGAAAGAGTTCGTTAAGAGAAGTTTTACTGTAGCAGATATCCACGTGTTATTATATTAGTTTAATTTTGGTTAACACGCGTATGTGGGTGCATCCCGTATATTATTTACAAACCGATAAACGTGAAAAGAATGGTTATTTTCAAGCATATGTCGACGTATGTATAAGACGCGTTATTCGATTTTATTTCTAAATCAATTCGCCCGTAAAGCCGACGTTAAAAAAGTATAATCTTCGACTTTATTTGTAGAAGAAGGCCGTAAAATGTTTGTGGCAATAAAAATTCCAACCAGAAATAGCTCGAAACTATTCTCCGTATGGGCAAAAATGGTCCGCGACGTTAATTTTAATCGAAATAACACCGGCGGCTATTTATTTTAATGCAATATCTGCCAATCAGAAGCTACATTTTGTTTAATAGCCAATTTTTATTCGAACGATTGATTTTATTTATGTTTTTGAAAAGCGTGCATTTTACGTTTTGATTTTTATACAATATCGCGGGTACTTTGGCGGATTAATAGGCGTACGCAATATATATATGAACTCAAAATGTCGCGTTTGCATAAATAACAATATTCAATAAGAGGTTTTCGTTCGTTATCAGTTCGATGAAAATATTATTTTCGAGCTCAGAATTTATTTAAAGTCGATATTCAAATCTATAATAATATTAAATTTAATGAACGTTCTCAAACTCGACGTCTCGCATTTTATCAGAAACTGATTTCATTTTTTCTTTTACAATGAAAGAAGAGATTATAAATAAATTGCCTTTTATAACGATTGTGCGTCTCTTTAAATCCAAATTCCCCTTAAGCACCTCGTCACGTTTTCTTTTTAGTTAAATTGCTCGCATAAGTTTGAAAAAAGGGCTTTTCCAGTCGGCGGCCCGAACTCTTTGTTGACGTATTTATCTAGAAATTTTGTCAAGAATTCGATCGAGGATATGTATGGACAACGTTTTTCACGAAATAGGCTTGCAATTTGCCTTGTACGGGCCCTTTTTACTGAATTAAAGGCAATTTTATAAGCGATAAACCTATATTTGTCACGACGTAATTCTAAATTAGTTTAAATTAATTAAAGTTTATCGAATATCCAATAAAATATTGTTTTACAATCAAAAATTAGTCGACGTGTTCGTTTCACTTCACAAATTTTCAAAAAAATCTAGCTGCTCAAAACGAAAAATTACGAATAAAATATTTAAACAATTTTACATACTTACAATAATAAACTTCGTTAATTTACTTTTGAACTTAAGCAGAAAACATTAAAAAAGTCGAAAAACCTGAAATAAATAGGTGAGTAGGTGCTTAATTTTTTCCCGAAAAAAGAATTAATTATACATAACATACGTAAAATGCATTGAAGGTCTTTAAGAAAAAATTAGGCACGTCTAAATTTTTCTTCAAACGTATTTCTTACCTTGTACTTATCGTCGTTTTCTCTGCATATCAATTTCCAGCGAGACGTTAATTGGAATACTACCTCGAAACGTCATCTGTCGACCACACGGGTTTGCAATATCACATACACTTTATATTTCGCTATATTTCATTTGATCACCGTGAACGCGAAAACCGCCGCATATTTAAAAAGGATTTAACCAAATTCGTTTCTATTCAAGGTCCTAACCGAGTCCCTAACCAAGCCCGAATTTCACAGAATTTGCGTTAAAGCTAAAGGGTCGCGTATTTAAAACACTTTGTAAATTCATAGAGAGCTAGTCGACACAAAAATCCTACCTTATTTTCTGTCGTCGAAAATCTTTTTCGCAATCCCATTTTGAGCGCTCGCAACACAACACTCGCGCACTTTACGCACGCGCGAATGACACGACGCCGAAATTTAAAACTCGTACACCGAAACAAACACTACCACCACCGCTCTGCGCCGTTAACGCGAACGAACCGAAGTTATTTTTTCAGGACCGTATTTACGAACACGTTTCGGGTCGTTAAATAAAGACTAGAAAACCCCGTTTTTATTTTAGAAAGTTTCTACGCATGTTACGAATGTTACGCACACATGTTCCATTATTTGCTCTGTATCTTATCGGCCGTATAAAAATGCGATTACCTAAACGTTTAACTATTGTTTATGGGTTGCGATAGGAAAATTTTCGATCCTTAAATGCACACAAGTGATTTTTAAATTAATAATAAAAAGAATTAACGAACGTCGATGTTTTTTATTTGAGGTGTTTTGGTAAACGCGAAACGCTTTTGAACTTCGCTTAGGCTGAACTCGAAGACGGACAAGTTGACTTTTGTATAAACGCACATGACGAACGACAGTTTGACATGGTCGCATACGACCAAATACTCGTCTATTGCTACGACAGCTTGTCGGCCTTATCCGAAATCGCGCCGTCTGACAGTCTTGCGTCGAATCGAAGCATAGCAACTCGGAGCTCTCGAGGTCGAGTAAACAAACTTCGACCTCGAGGCCCGACGCGAGACTGCCAGACGCGCGATTTCGATTAAGGACAGTTCCAAAGGGTCTTCCTGCAAAGTTTCGGGCCTACGAAAATATCGTAAATAAATTGCCTGTTAGGTTAAAATCCTAATTTCGACTATTTTTAACTTACGACGTAGGTACGTTTATAAATGTTAAAATATACGTAGGTAAATTTTTATAATTCCGAATCGAGGGACCTTTGCGCCGACACTTGTTCAACTTAAACAATTTTGTTTTCATCAAATAACAACTTACACGAGCGCGATTAGGTATATTTGTTGTTCGAGTCGCGGTTTTGCCCGTTTTATTTTAAGCCAACGACTATAATTTAAATCCATTTTCTTAAAATCAAACTGATAAACGTATTTTCGCGTCTGCCGTTTTTTAGGATCCGACCAAAAGACATTTTGAAATCGAATTGCGGGTGCGCGTCTAAAGCGGCGTATGCATTAGCTGTGTCGCAGATAGTCAGACGTATATACGTGTATCACTACTTGCATTTAAAGTCGACTGATAAATAACCGCGCGACTACTTTGCGTCCGCTTTCGGCCGCAGCTCCGCGCTAATGTAAACACCGCTCAACATTCTCGTCCACTTAAAATGTACTTCGAAACGTATCGTTCTTAAAATTAGAACTAAACGAATGTTGTGCTGGTTTGTTTTTTGTGTTTTTTAAGAGCACGTGTATGTTTTATGTGTTCCATAATTAGTCGTTTTTGTGCGCAGGCATTAACCGGGAGTTTTAATTATACCTTCAAAATGTTAAAATTGATTTCTATCGATTAGTTATAATTGTCGGTTCGAATTATATGCTCGATTTTGTTGTTTTTTACGTTCCTTAACGGAATCGGGCGCGGTTTCGTTCGTTTTTCAGTCGTTTCACGTCATTTTTAACAGTTCGTCTCGCCTTTTAACTTTTAAGTCTCGTCACAAACGCGATCGTTATCCCGCTTTATAAAGCTCGTTACATCTATCTCACGGTTCGTCCTGGAAATCGTCTTGTCGGACGATTTTACTTATTATTGCGTTATAAACAATTCCCTTCGCGACGCCTACGTAATTTTCTCGATTGTTTGTAATTTCGTTTAAAAGCACGAACGACGTATCCGCAGATAGGGTCGGAATTAATATGATTTGTGTTTCAGGGAGGCTCCCGCAAATGGGCAAACCGAGGACTACTCCTATTCCGAAAGTCCAGAGGACGTTAAGCGGTTTCTATTAATTCCGACCGCCAGCAAAGTATTTTTAAGGAGGTTTCCAATGGGCCCCCGTAACAATTAAACTACGCCTTACCTATTAAATTCGACCGTGTTGCACCCTGAATTTGCCAATTGAACGTTTTTGGGCATATCCGTTCCCTTTCCATATCAATCTGAAAATATCAAAATTTTTCGACTTCTCCCAATCTACAACTATACCTTCCGATTCGATCAAGAATATCACAAGAAACATATTCAGTAGGATATATTTTAACGTAGGGGTAGCGTAGCGTGAAATGTTAAAAAAAAAATAATGGGCCAGTTGATAGATTTAGTTCGGTTCGATTTTTATTCGGGGTAGGTAGTAGACACGTAACCGAAAGGCTGGAATTTATTTTCGCAAGAAACTGAAATGTAATTTTTGACAATATTCGAACGTAATTGCTGTGTAAGACAATAGTTTTAAAAGTATTAAAATTTATGACAATAAATGTTTAAACGTATAGACAATAATTATGTCGAATCCATATTGACTTTTAGTATTTATTTAGTGTCATATTTACGATGGATGTATATTTAATGTAAGTAAACAAATATATATAATAAATATTTCATTATCACGCTTTTCCCGAACTTTATTTAAGAAAACCCGAATGTGCAAAACGGAAATATTTATACGCGTGATTATTCGCAAACGAATTTCACTTAAAGTCTATCGTCAATTGTTTATTGCAAGCCCACGCAATATGCGATCGATCGGCTTTTTAAAACGAAATATTTACACCTGTATTTTATTAAAAACTAAGACCAGTAAGGTTTAGCGCCGCCTGGATACTGCGCGGAAGAAAACGCATCGTTAACGTTATAAGACAAATTTTCGGGTTGTAAGTTTAACGGGATCTGACTCCAATCGGCGGCGCCCTTGTTCCAGGACGGCGTGGGCTGCGCGACGCCGACGTCCATATTTCCGGCGCCGACCACTTTTTGCTCGTTATCCTTACTCGACCGATTAAGGCCGTTTAAGTTGTTGGCTTGCGCTTGAGCCGCCTGCACCTGAGCCATCGCGTAGTTGGCGTCGAAAAGGACCGAATAATCGCTTCTGGCGACGCCGACGTCCTGATGGGCGGCAGAATTAAACGAACTTTGCTGCAGCACGTTGTAGTTCATGAACTGGGCGTTTCGCCAGTCGTGTTGCGGACCATCGGCGGGATATTGGCAGGCCATGTTCGCTAGCGGCAAGGACGCGAAACTTAGCGCCGACGCGGCGCTTCCGCCGCCCGCGTGCTTCCGCAAGCGCGCCCTTCTGTTGGAAAACCAAACCTGAAAGGCGACCGTTTAAATTCCGTACGTCGTGCGGCCGTCCACAAAATTGATGCGATCGACGTATATATGCGCGCGCTCCGCCGATACTACGGGCGCATATATACGTCCGAGACGGCGCGCAATAATTTTGTCGACGATCGTAACCGCAACCCGTTCGCTACCTGAATGCGGGCTTCGGTGAGGCTGGTCTGTTGGGCCAACTCCTCTCTCGTGTAGACGTCCGGATACTGCGTCCTGCCGAACGCCCTCTCCAAAGCTTCCAGTTGCTCGCCGGTGAAGGTCGTCCTTGAACGACGCTGCTTACGTTTTAAGGCGATCCCCGGTTCCGATTCAGTGTCGCTCTCTTCGTCGCGCCCTGCAAAACGAACAAACTAAACGCGTATTCGTAGAGGATATATTGTGGAAATAAACGAATCATATTTAGATTTGAAAAAAATCGTTTCCGTGCGGCCTTTTAAAAAACACTTTGCGGTGCCTAAGTGTTTTTTAAATAGCGCGTCGTTTGCGTAATACACGTTTTTGTAGTGGATAATCGCCGACAATCGACAATCGATATGGTTTCAATTCGTTAGCGGATTACCTGAAAAATTACCAACATTTTCATAATTAACGAACTGGACACCTCGAATATGTATGACTGCGATTAGCGCAGTTAGCTCATTTATTACGAACTGATTGATCGCCGATTTGGATCGAATAATTAGGATTTACGACGAAACGAATCTAAATCGCACGATTTATGATACATTCAATTTTTCTTTTGTTATGTCAAACGTTCTGGAGTGATTGTTCGTTTTGCGTGGTTATTGCAGCTTTAACATTACGACACTACGAGGTCTGACCAATAAGTAATGAGACTAAGTCCATAAAATACGTATATTTAAAAATTAAGGTACATTGATGTGATCCCTTTCGAAGTACTCCCCTCTCACAACTACACACTGGTTCCAACGTTTCTTCCAGCTTTCGTAACATTTCTGGAAGGCTTCGACTGGAATGTCCTGGAGTACCCTCGTCACGGCGGTCTGGATGTCAGTTATCGACTCAAAATGCGTTCCTTTCACGGCCAATTTTGTTTGGGGGAACAAGAAGAAGTCACAGGGCGACATATCCGGGGAATAGGGCGCTTGCGGCAACACCGCGATGTTTTTAGAGGTCAAAAACTGCGACGCACTGAAAGTACGATGGCATGGAGCATTGTCATGATGAAGGATCCACGTTTTGGCAATCTCTGGACGGACTCTAATGATTCGTTTTAGCAGCCGATCGAGTACTTTCAGGTAGAAATGTCGGTTGACGGTCTGCCCAGGCGGTACAAACTCTTTGTGCACGATTCCTTTGCTGTCAAAGAAGCAAATCGTCATCGTTTTCACTTTTGATTTGCTCATTCTCGCCTTCTTCGGTCTGGCTGCACCAGGAGACAGCCACCGTTGACTTTGCCGTTTTGTTTCGGGATCGTACTGAAAATACCAACTTTCATCACCAGTAATTACACGATCGAGAAAAGTTGGATCAGTTTCAACCCGTTGCAGACACTCCTGTGAAATGGGCATTCGCTCGTGCTTTTGCTCCGCCGAAAGTTTCTTCGGTACCATCTTTGCACACGGCGTTTTCATGGACAAATCATCGGTTAAAATTTTTCTGACGGTTTCTCGTTTCAAATTAAGTTCATCAGCCAACATTCAAACGGTTAGCCGCCGATCTTGATGCACGAGAGTGCACACACGCCGAACATTGTTGTCAGTTCGAGCTTCGACCGGCCTCCCACTTCGCGGTTAATCGCCGACGCCCTCACGACCATTTTTAAAATCTTCATGCCATCGAAACACCTGAGCACGACTCAGGGCTTCATCACCGAACACTTTGACCAATTTAACAGAATCGCTGAGTTTAACGCAAAATTTAATCGCGTACCGCTGTTCAATATTACGTGACACGCCTTACAAACACGTTGTCGAAAACACAACACAGCTGGAGAACTAATGAATGTACGAAAGTCGCGAGCGCATGTATCGATAGAGGAGGGATGGGAGATTAACGGACCGAAGTTTCAGGTTCGCAGTGTTACCACAAGCGCGGCTAAAAAATCAGTCTCATTACTTATTGGTCAGACCTCGTATATCTTAGCTATGAGTCGTTTCAAACATTCTCTTGGTCCCTAATAAGTAAGTTGATAAATAAACAAACAACACTTACTTATCCTAGAGAGTACAGCAATTCGACCTTAGCCGATTATAATGGTCGATTTATATTTACAGACATTTAACGCGTCAGACTGTTCGTGACGTGACAGACGATGATATTTTCGATGTAATTCACATTAATAGATATCTAGTGATAAAGTGATGAAAGGGGGCCGAGGAGGTATAGAAAGCTTTACCTCTTTTAGTAAACTAATTGACGCGACAGTCGGGAGTTCGAATCCTCCTGTAGTCGTTGGATGGAATTTTTTTTTCAAAGGAGGTATCGCACCGTACCGATGGGACAGTCGATAAATTGTTGAATTCTTCAACTTCAACTTAAAGATGTTACGAAGAGCCTCCAATGTAAAACAAAAACGCCGGAAAACAGCAAGACTTGCCCGTTCTCGAGAGGAAAACCCACATTGCTTCGCGATAAATCGGTGCAATACTCCTGAGTGTCGTCGATTGCCTTCAAAAATTGCAGTCCTAAATCGACCGTGGTCAAATTTTTAAATCGGAGTACAAAAATCGCGATTTTAATAACAAAAGAAGCTAAAAAAACAACGAAACGTCTTGCGTTTTGTTCGCAGAATACTCGCGTCCGCGACATTAAATTTGCACTCGAGTGTACATACGCACGTGACAATAAGTAAATCGCAATAAAACGTTTGCGTAGTCTCCGAAGTATTGAATTTATTTGCGTTAGTTTTTAAATTTAAATTTAATTTAATCGCCTCTTATCAGTTTAGTGGGTGTGCCCGTTTCGGGACCGATAAAAGCAACTAATGGAACGTGCGCAGGTAGATTCTGTCGTAACATAGACGGGATTTTTTGATGCGTATAAATGCATTTAAATAAAAATAATTCAGTTGTGTCGAATTATTTGTACTGTGCGCGCGTTGTTTTGTTTAGTGTGCCGTTCTTCGCGACGTACACGTTCGTAAAACTGTTCGTGTTTGTGTGCGTACGTGTGCTCCGACGATCGTGAAATTTTCTTGGAACGCAAGAACAAAGGTAAGGTTTTGAAGTTTTTTTTTAGCTAATTTAAAAAATCTAGGCACACATTTTTGTATGAAAACTTCTACTCGTCACAAAAACTAAGTTTTATCGAGTTAAAGGTCGATATTATTATACAGGGCGTTCAAAAATTAATTTAATTCAGATAAATGAATAGCTCAAAATCAACTTGTCTTTCTAATTACTTGTACAAGGTTAACCATAAAACGATATACTAGATAAATTAGAAGTGTTTCTAATACAACTATGTATTAGATGTTTTATTTGAACGTTGGCGAGACTGTTTCGACAAAATCTATTCGCAAAAATTACGCGTGATCGGCGTACCTGCACAAAATTTCGGACAAAATTGTACTTAAAAACGTGGTCCGGCGTTGTGGCCGCCACGATCGTCGGGCATTGCTCCATTTGATTATTTATTGTGAGATCTGCTACAAGAAAAATATTTACACAAAGGTTTTTTTTCGGCATCGGGACGTGATCCGTACGTCCAGTCAGTCTGGACGTTTTTCGAGATTCGAATTACAGACTACTTTGCAAATTTCGACAAAAACCCATTCGCGCCGTCGTCGTTTTGACACGTTTGCGGGCGCAGCAAATCGACCGGGTATTTTAACATACGTGAAAAATATCTCGTATTGATCTCAACTTGATTTAATTTAGGCAACGCCTATTGTATGAAAAGCCTTTTATTATAAACATACGGGGCGATTCGGGACGAATCTGTCGTGATAAACAAATAGTGGCAATAAGAAAATCTTTGCCGGTCCGGCGGCCGAGTGGTTAGAAATCTAACCCCTCTCGTCCGAGGGGTCGGTAACTTATGTATTAGTGTGTATTTATTTCTAGAATGTAATACAGAATTACGTTGAATTACCTTGAATTACTTATGAATTACTTTTGAATTACGTTGAATTACTTATGAATTACTTGAATTACCTTTGAATTACTTGAATTACTTTTGAATTACGTTGTATTACGTTGTATTACTTTGAATTACTTTTGAATTACGTTGTATTACGTTGTATTACTTTGAATTACTTTTGAATTACTTTGAATTACTTTTGAATTACTTTTAAATTACTTGAATTACTTGAATTACCTTTGAATTACTTTTGAATTACATTGAATTACGTTGTATTACATTGTATTACTTTTGAATTACCTTGAATTACTTTTGAATTACTTTGAATTACTTTTGAATTGCTTGAATTACTTGAATTACTTGAATTACTTTGAATTAGTATTACTGTGTATAAAATTTACTATAGTTACCGACCCCTCGGTTCGAGTCCCGGTACGGGCGGTGAAATTATTAACCCCCTGGTAGGCATGAATGTTTGTGATCGTGGAACTTCTTAATAAACCACAGCAGTTGATGCTCCAAAATCCCCCAACTAGTTAGGGTGGAAACAAAATAATAAAAAAAATCTTTGTTTATTAATAAGTAAAATGCTGAAACATGTTGACGTTAAGACGTGTTTTAAAATATTAAAAATTCTGTTAATAACTCAAAAAAAATTGATTTTAAGTACCTATTACAAGGAAATATAAAGCTAGGGAAATTCGAAATTGTCAAAAAATCGGAGTTACGCTATTCGAAAAATCTGAGTTGATGTTGGTCTAGGTTTTTCTTTTTGCGGACGCCCTGTATAACGTAAGGTGTTTTTAAAGTGGGTTCAGACAAAAAAATAAAATCGACGGGTGCCAGAGATTCCTTTAAATATTAAACGATTTTAAAATAATTTACTTTTTGAACTAATTTTATATATAGTGCGTCCCAAAATTAGTACTTTGCCATCGGTACTCGTCGTTAAAGATAGACATCTGGTCGAATGAGAAATGTCGTGCAGACTTGAGCGGTAATTCAGATTTCGTTTAGATAAATTATTCCAAGTTGGATTAGTAAGAATTTCATTATCCGACAATTTCTTATGCCAACAAAAGCCTAAATGCGGGTTGTGCGCTTGCGGTTGCATTCCGGGCATTTTACGGCGTTTCGGAATTTACACGGGACGATCTCAATTATTTTATAGGGACATCAAGTTTTACAGTCGAAAACGGAATCGTGGGGCGGTAACGCATTCGTTCCGTGCGTTATTTATTTTCGCGTCCGAAGGAATTAATGCCGAAACGGAGATACTTTCGAATTAATTGAGAGAAACGCCGCGGGGTTAATTTGACGTCTCGAAAAATCATTTCCCGTTTACTTAATGGGTCGCTTTTATGTTGGACAGAAAATTACATGGGATTATCGTTTAATTTGCTTGCGTCACTTTAACAATCGGAACCTTCCAGTCACATTTTGGTAATATACGTAATCGCTCGGATTAATTTAATAACATTACGCGCGGTCGAAAGTTCGTATCTGAACCGGGCGAGGACTAAAAATTAATTTCATTAATTGTACACAGTTTCGTCGACGTGGTCGACGTAAGTGAGAGCGAACTATTAACTAAATTTAATTCCGGTACTAATACTCGAATGCCTTTCAAGCGATAGGTGGGTATGTACCGCGAAAGTCGTTTCTGGTATAAGTGGAGTTTCATCAAATGTCGGTGCGCCTCGCCGAATCGCGCGAACAGAACGAACTAATTAACGGCGAATTCACGAAACTCGTCCAACTGAAATTTAATTCGTTTGCCGATAACTCCCGGGCTCGAAGATAGGACGATAAGACCGTTTAATTACTAAGTTCGAATTTGCCTCCGAATGGGGCTCTCTTTGAAGGGCCAGAGGTCTGCGCGAACCGAAAGACTTTCTTTTTTTATTTGGATCGAAATCCGTTTTTCTTCGCGCTTTCAATCGTTCGCGGCGTTTCCACCGAGTTTCCACTTTTCTGAGTTCTCGCCGGATTTAGCGACTCTATTGTTGTCGACAATCTGAACGCGGCCGTTCCGTTCTCTTGTTTTTTCCATCGAACTTCGCAATATCCAGGACGGTCTTGCAGACTTGCATCGTCTCGTGAATACAACCGAATAAGAAAACTGCCGCGAGCCTCGTCATCGGATTGCGCAAACAAAACGTAACGTGCGCACGGCCCTTTAGCGCGTCGAAGTGAATTTTGAACGCGACTTAATCCGGAATTGGTTCGATCTCGATAGAGCACTTATTAAATTACGGTTAGGAATGCGTTTGTGGCACGAGCCGTGAGATCTAATGACAGTACACCTTATTGTGCGCCCGCTTAGGGAACAATGGCCACTTGTGTGGGCCCCAAATGCCTGTCTAATTGACCGGCAGGCGGCCCCACCAGGTTTCGTGATTAATACACGCGAGAAAAGTAGTGAAATCGACGCGGGAAAATTTAGCCCCCCTCCCCACCCGCCTTTAAATGCGCCGCGAATTTCGAAATCGACGTCTCGCAACGAATCGAGCTTGTTTGTCGATAAATCGAGATCGACAAAATTGTTCGGTTTAATTTTTTTTGTTGGGTGGATACGCGTAATACAATTTTTATCGCTGCACTTAAACATTTATGGTAATGAAACGGTAATTTCGTGAGCAAAACGTCAACTAAATCGTTTATGAATATTTAAAATTAATTTATTAGGATGAAAGATGGGACGACAAACGAAATATATATATATATATATATATATATATATATATATATATATATATATATATAGTGCATCAAAGTGTTAAATGATAAATGCTTACTTTTAAAAGCATTGACCTCAGGGGGGCAAACTTGACCGGACCCCCTTGAACAGCTCGAATAACCCATGAATCATCTTTACAAAACACTAATTTGAATAATTAATAACCATTTTAGACTATTTCGGGATTTAAAAAAAAAATGGCGCTGTGCAGCTAATAATTTACAGTTAACATAGTTGATTAAGAAACGCCGATTATTTTTCCACGTTTAATTTGATGTTCCTTAATCGAAAATTATTTACTTAAGTGCATACATATACTTTTGTATAAAATTGAAAAGACGTCCGACAATACTGACAATAGACGACTAATTACCTAATGAAAAATTGTAATAAATGCATATTTGACGACAGATGCCTTTAATTGAAGAAATTTTCCCATAATAAATACTTCTATATGGATAATTAAAGGAAAAGATTAAGGGAAAAAAAACGATTCTCTAAAGTATTAATTAAGTTATAAGACTAGAACGATAACGAAGTTTTCGCACGTTTGGCTTTCAATTACGTCGGCCGTTGTACGTAAATTGTACGGTCTTTCTGTCGACCGACTTATTTAGTACCGCAATTTAAGAAATCCCCCAATTATTTCCACGATTTACATTTTATCGCGCGATGTTTGTTTTTTTCTATTAAATCGATGTGTAATTGAATATCGACGACTAACAGCTGAATAATTGGTGCGTAAGACACGCGCATTTTTATAAAAATAGAAACTAATACGAAACGGATTCTATTATTTTTTGTTACTTTTGCGTTTGTATAGAAATCAAATTATAAGCGTCGAGATTATGTCGTTAATAAATTAGAAATGTCATCGTGTATTATTCAATAATCTGCAGTTGTAATAGTATCTACGTATATATAGAGATACCTAAAAGTGTGACGGTTAGAGTCACGAGCAGCAGGCGAGTGGCTTAATTACACGAGTGTAAAACATCCTTTCAGCACGAGTTGCGCACTATATTTACTTTTCCGACGATCACCATAAAATATCACGACTAAATAAACTTTCGCTTAATTTCCGAGATACGGAGTGTTAAAAATTTGAAAACCAATAACGGGTTTTTTTTGGTATTATCTCGGAAATCGTTTATTTAAATCATTTGAAATTTGATACGTTATTTACAAACTACGTGCTTGATATGCTGATATTTCGTCCAGTAACGGAGATCTATGCATACCGTTACAGTTTTTCAGTTAAAATTTCTACGTCACTGGGTTTATTGCGAAGTCGGTAGCATTTTAGAATTTTTTAGCGCGTTTCGCAAAAATTATGCCACTTGCGCTCTTATCATGCGACGCATCGTTTGCGAGATAAACGACAAAATCCGATTTCGTGCCCATTTAAACGTGCCCCCTCCCCTAACTTTTTGGGCGAATATCACAACAGGGGATCGCCATAAAAAAAAATGTAGAAAAAACTTGCGGCAATTCTCCACCGTTCCCTGGACGCCCTTATATATAGGTTTGAATTTCACCGAAGAGGGGATTTCGTTCGATATTATTTTAACGACGAACCGATCGTCATCTCACTTTTGAACTTTTTAAATCATTCGACGTTAGCATGAAATATTTTCTAGAATTTTTTGAAATGTTTAAAAGACGCACTTTTTTCGAAATTCAAAACTTCAAATCACTTTCAAATTTTTTAAAAATAAATTGCGCCGTATATCATAAGGAAGGCCAGAAAAAATGCTACAAAATGGCACTTTTATCACCTCTCTAGTTTCGATTAGAAGAGCTGCCGCGGCAATTTAAAAATATGTCGACGATGCGATTTTTAGTTTTTTTTTATATAATCGTATTTTCAAAACGGGTTGAAATATATTTTAATTAAATTTCGTATTTTTTAAGTGTGTACGGAAGCTATCTTTGTGCCAAAATTGATCAAAATCAATGAGATGGTGAGGTAAATTTTTTATTAAAAGTCTGTCGATTTGACATGGAATAGCCGAAGAAGTAAATTGTTTTTTCAACATCTTTCGTGAGATTCGAATGAGGAAGTTTTACAATTTTATAATACCAAGGTCTATAAATTGTGGGTACGTACTCGTATATGTATTTTGAAAAATTACATATATGCGTGAGCCCGGATAGTTTAAATGTCAAATTTATGATGTAAGGCAAACGTTTCAATAACTTTCACGCTTTGTACTTTAATTAGTACTTTAATATGCAATATACATTTCCAACCGTATCCTAAGCAGTAGACAATAGTTTACCGTTGTGTATTTTTAAATGTTATTCTACACCGTCTCTATGACAATAAAAAATGACTTTGGTATACAATTAAGTGAAATTACTTATTAACATTTAATCGATATTAAATCATTTCGAAAGGTAACAATTTTAGCAATTATCACGGTCAATTTTTATTAATTTTGTGGACGTATGAGTCAAGAAATATTTGCAACACATCTCTAGCCGAATACGTTTATATTTCTTGTAAAATGACGATCAAGGTATTATGTTATTGGTGCTCCATCGACTTAATTAACGTTTTAGGTAAATTATTTCTTTTGTTTTATTTATGCCACCTTCGGCGGCCTAATCGATTTTACGAAATAATATTTTGGGGGGGAGTTAGTGTCCCTATTTTTGCACGTACAACACAATAGAACGGAAAACAATGTACAATCAAGTTCATATGTTCCGTCCCGTCGCCTGTGTTAGTTTCTATCGTAAAAGGCTCCCAAAAAAAAAGATAAAGGGACCTTTCGTCCCTTTTGATCTTCCCTCGTCTCGCGTTGGTCTGCGATCGCATCTCGCGGGACAAAGCATACAAACTCGACTGTACATAGGTTTCTATTTAAAATTACTAAGATATTGATGTTTTCCAGATAACAAGTTTGGCATTTTTATCTGAACATCCGGTATTATTTTGTTGAGTTTATAATACAGAATTCGATGTAGCGTGATTTTCAAAAAATTTAAATGTGTACACACGTCTAAGAAACGTGGTTAATTTGTAATAGTCCGAGGCAGCCGTCAATTTTTTTTTTACAAAATCCGAAATAATTCCAATAGAGCTAATTTTAGAGGCAACGTTTATTAGGAGAAAAAGTTCTACAGTTGTCTCGGAAATACAAATTAATAATAATAATAAAATTATTAATAATAAAAATTTGGGCGTTTTATTTAGAATGAGGAAGTTAATGTCCATTTCCAGTGTAATCGGAAGGAGCGGAAAACTAAAATGATTTGAAATCGAAAGGGCGTAACCAGTTACAATTAGTTCCAAAATTTCAAATCTCAACTCTTTTTATTTCCCCCCCTATATAAATATGAATTATGACGAGTTTACGGGGGGCCGAGCCGTGCGATATTTTTTAAACGTATTTGTGTCCCGCCCACATGTTGAATTTTGAATTGAAACATGAAAATTACGCAATTAATTTAATTCTATTAATAACGACCTTGCAATTTAGGCATAATATGTATAATTAATTTTATAAAGTCAAAATAATTATAGCAAATTTAATTAAATTAATTATTTGATATTTAAATTCGCGAAATCGAATAATTTCAGTAATTACAGATTTTAATTGTTCGTTATTCCTAAACGAGTATATTATAAGAGCCTCGCATTAGGAATGCGGTCGTGCCCGTCGTGCAAGATCTTAATTACTCCTACGTAGGTAGGTATATGTCATACATTTTATAACAAAGTGCATCGGATACGTCAGAAAGTTACGGATCGGGCACAAAAGATTTTTGACAGGGAGCCGATAAAAAATTGGACCGCCACGTATACGTAAGTAATCCGACAAGCGACTTTGTCAACCTTCGCATAAGTGTTGGGCCACATAACCTATAAACAGCGAACTGTCCATAAATCTTGCGATCGCAGAGGGTGGTCACGCAAAGTGTAGCCGCCAAAGATGCCGCTAGCGTAGGACACTGGTCTCACAATAAGCCCCATTGTACCAACGTTGGGGCATACGGACCGTCAAAGGGGCCGACCTGCTCTAGAGTGTGAAACCGCAGTGTTAATATATGGTAAGTTTCTTTTGCTTATCCTCCGATTTCTTCCACGATAAATATCGTCGACGTCCTTCCGGCTTAGGGCCCCATTTCCATTGATCGATTGTAACCGATCCGGATTTCTTTTTGTTGCGACGTCGAGCGGCGCTTTTTTTATAAAGCGACTTTTCGAATTCCGTCTCGTTTGTTCGAGACCCGTCGCGTCGCTTAACGTTGACTTTTGCAGCGTTCGAACTACGACCAAAAAAAAAACCGATCGAGCTTCGCGTTACGTATTTTATAGGAACGATATGGTGCGCCTCCGCGACGTTTAGGAAATGAATTCCGAACGCCAAAAATGAACTAATTGCCCCGACAGCAACAACATTAAAAACCTAATCAATGAAGTCAAACTGTGCCGGCACCGTTTCAAAGAAGGGTCTTAATATGTTAATGAGACAGATTCTCGAGGAACACGTGTTCTCTCCACCTCTGTTTCGCTCGAACGAACGTCGCGCATTTTTCGGAACTTTGGCCGTTAAATACGTCCGAAGTCGCATGTGACGCTCGATTTTTACACCTCCCGCGAAATATATCCATCGCAAATAAAGGACGGCCGTCTCTGTCTCGGGACGAAAACCGATCTGCGGATCGCGTTGCACAAAAGAGGCCGACTCGTTTAACAGTTTTGTCCTTGCAGTTGGTTATAGCCTGTCGTAATCTTTAAACGTAAAAATAGTAGGTATAGTAATGATTTTGGGGTGGCCCAATTTGGTGCCGATTAGTCTGTCGGGGTCGAGGTGAACGTCTGGTACGCTCGCCACAGAAAAAATCGGGACAGCAGAAGGACAGAATTTTAAAAATGTTTGGTTGCGAATCGGGTTTTAAGTAAACTGTTTGCAAGTACATAAGGATTAAGCCATAAAAGCATTGTTACCTACATAGATGAGGTTCTAAAGATGTTAGGTATCGGAAAGGTTGAAATAGCCTTTTGCATTTTAAGACGAGCCCTACCTTCCAGTAAGCTAACAAACTTCGATGTAAATCAAATGAAAATCCACATTTCGCTCTTTTTTATGTTTTAGAATATTTTTTTTATATGATGTTTGGTACCAAAATCATCAGCACAAAAAAGGAAATCATCCGAAATCGACGAAATTATCGTAAGACGTCAAAATTATATCAAATATATGACATTTACTAATCCGTAGTAAAAGAATAGAAAAAGGTTACAAAGAGAACAATGTATCGAATTTACGGGTTCTACTTATTGTTAGACGAGAACGTAACAGGCAAACTTCACCCAACAAAGTTGCGAATTATGATTTTTGGCATTTCTTTACTTATTTCTCTAAAGTTAATTTAGAATGTGCTCGTTACGAAAACAACTATGATTTCGATAATATTACTATTTATTATATCCTCGATATTTTGATGCTTTTTTAAATATTTTTCTACAATAATGTCAATGTATTGAATTATATATTGATTTCCTTCCTCTACAATTATAATTACTGATGAAGTCTAAAAATACATTTCAAAATATTTGTTTCCAGTATATCTGTCGATACTCCATTATACCGCTCTCGTCTAGAACCTGTAGATTTAATCCATTGTTCTGTTTGTAACCCTGTTTTATTATTAAATTTAATATTTTTGATATAATTTTGACGTATTACGATAATTTCGTCACTGTGGAATAATTTCCTTTTTTGTACTGATGATTTCAATACCAAATATTAAAAAATTTTCTAAAACTTAAAAAGTGCGAAATCTTGATTTCCATTGAAGTTTATGAACTTACTGAAAGGTAGGGGATCGCCTTAAAATGCAAACTAATGACCGAATGCTTACTTTACTATACTTCTTTTAAAAATTGTTGTAATAAGCCAATATAAACACTTGGAACAACTAACACCACATATTTCGGCTCTGGTTGGGAGCTATCTTTAGTGTTACAAATATATAAACGCTGGAAACAATTAATGAGTATATAATATATTAATTCGGCCAAAGACTTGTATCTTTATTACTTTACTTTTCTCACAAAGCATGATTACTTACCTACTTACAGAATTATTTTATTTATCGTTTCTTGTTCTTGGATTTATATCCAAGACCTACGAACCTTATGGTTCGTAGGTTAAATAACACATATAGTACTTAAGGATATATACAGGGTGTCCCGGGAGGAATCTGCCGAACGTTAGGGGCGCGTTTCTTAAATAATTTTAAGCAAAAAAGCTGCAGCAATGTATAGGTCCGATTTGGAAAAGTTATGGCTTGTTAAAGAAAAGTCGAGGCAAAAAATCAAAAATGTGACTTATTAAGTTTAATCGTGGAAGCACTATTAACAAGACGAAATATTTTTCAAGCTAGGGTAAACCGGGTAAATACGCCTCAGTGGGGAAAACGCCCTACCTGTAATAGTACAGCCATCTTTGGCGAGCTAGTGTTACGAGCACCAAAAGCCAGTATGTTTTATGTATTACGCATCGTGCATATGTATCTAACAAACTTGTTGTCGTTTGGTTTGGTGAAAATAAATAAATACTGCAGTCGGCTGTAAATTGAAACCTACAAAATTTATTGGTAAGTATCTTTTAAAAAGAATTTCTCGCCAACGTAGCTAGATATTGTAAATTTGAAAACGGTGAATTATATTAAGTTCCTTAACCTAAAATTCGCCATGTTTTCAACTCTGTACCGTGTCCATGAAATGTGTAACGATAGTGGGGCGTTTTACACATGCGATTGGAAAAATCGCCTCGCAATTTTTGGGGTAATAGGCCTCACTAAATTATGCAATTTTATTTGCAGAAAATGGGTAAAATTTATGTACGAAAAACAACTAGAGCTAGTTTCAGTCAAAATGCTTTAGTAGAAGCCATGAATGAAGTTAATTCACATGAGATGGGAGTAAATGAAGCTAGCCGTGAATATGGAATTTCCTCCAGAACCCTAAGAAGACATCTAAAAAGTGGAAGCTCGATTGTAAGATTAGGCCGAGGGCCGGAATTAGGACAGGAGCACGAGAAAAGACTTGTTACACATATTAAATCCCTAGAAAAAATTGGTTTTGCTCCCGATACCACAGCAGTGAAAACTATAGCTTATAAGTTTGCAGAAAAACTACAAATCAAACACAGATTTTCAAAAGTTCATGAAAGAGCTGGAGATGTACGGTTTAGGAGATTTTTAGAAAGAAATAAAGAATTAAGCATTCGAAAATCCGAAGGTTTATCTGTAGCTAGAGCAAAGGGAATGAATAGGAAGGAGGTAGACGATTTCTTTACTTTACTTCAAGAAATTCTTACAAATAATGATTTGTTTGATAAGCCCGGACAAATATATAATGTCGACGAGACAGGGATACAAATAAACAACAAACCAGGTAAAGTAGTCGCTACCAAAGGTGCGAAAGATGTTTATTCGTTAACCAGCTCTGAAAGGGGAGAGAATGTATCCTTGGTTGCATGTTGCAATGCTGAGGGTAATTATATACCTCCCGTTTTGATATTCAAAGGGAAATATAAGAAAGATGAGTTTGCTGATGGACTTCCGCCAGGTTCGAGTGTATTTATGAATCAGAAGTCGTCATACATAACCTCTGACTTGTTCTTCAAATGGTTTAGGGAATGTTTTCTGCCCAAAAAGAGAGCCGGTAAAGCCTTACTTATTGTAGACGGTCACGCCTCACATTGCAATACAATTGAATTATTAGATTTGGCAGCGGAAAATAATGTTGTGTTGTTATGTTTACCAAGTCACACCACACAGGCACTTCAGCCACTAGATAGGGCATTCTTTAAGCCTCTGAAAACTTATTTTTTTCAAGAAGCAAAAAGTTGGATGATTCAAAATAAGATTAGGAAGCTATCAAGAATGACAATCGCTAGATTAATAGGTAACGCATGGGGTAAAGCTGCAACTGTTGCAAATGCAGCCTCAGGATTTAGAGCATGTGGAATACGTCCATTTAATTCCCAAGCAATTGAAGATCACTTCTTTTCAATATCGGATGCATCATTAGAAAATACAGCCCACATTTCTCGCAAGATTTCTAACCAAGACATAAATCTACCTGTAGCATCAACTTCTTCAGCAGGTCCTACAACGGTAAAACGAAAGCTGGAACGTACGACACAACAGCAAATTTGTTTGGGAGAACCTGGACCCTCGAATCAGGAGCACACTTTACCGGCACCAACTATAGAATCCTGCAATAACAAGGAAACTCCTTCAAAATATTTAAAAGAAATTCAACCGCTTCCACTAATCCCTAATATTGGCGTTTCTAAACGAAAACAAACGGCTCTAGAACTAACGTCTCCAGTAAATCGTATAAAACGTAGAGTATTTTCTGAAAACAAGAAAGCTAATGCCAGTAGAATGAATGAGAAAAAAAAACGTTGTTCAAAGAGAAATCAGGAAAACGCCAAAACTGGTTTGAAGAAGAAGAAAGAAGTTGTTAAAAAGAGAAAGATACAACTTTCAAGTTCGACTGGTAATTCCTCGAATCTCGTTTTAAGCTTATCGAATGAAATGTCGGATGAAAGTGAAGATTTTTGTGTCGAATGTCGCGAGTGTTATTATACCACGAAATCAAAAGTTGACTGGATACAATGCGCTAAGTGCTCTGGATGGCTTCATGAAACATGCACCAACAACAACGGCATTTGTAACAAGTGTGCCAAAAAAATCATAATTAATAAATAATTATATGGTGGGGCGTTTTTACCAATGTACTGGCAAAAACGCTCCAATGCAAGTATTTCAAAATTTGTTTTTTTTTTTAAATTATAGTTTAAATTAATAGTTCATTTATATGTTTTATAAAAGATTAATATCACCTTATTCAAATTTTAAAATAACTTTTAATAATACATTTCATTTTTGCTAATTACAGATTTTTTTCAAAATGTGGGGCGTATTTGCCCGGTTTACCCTATATCAATTTTGTGTGTGTAAGTAACCTTTTTATATAAATCTATATGTTATCGGTCATATCGACGCAGATTTTCCAAAAGGGCGTAACCCACAAAAAGTAAATTTTACAGTAGAGCACATGTTATGTCGCCGCGTAGCTATAACAAGATACGTTTCGCGGAAATATAAATCGATTTTTCCGATGAACAAAAATCGAAATATTGTTACTAGATTTTATCAGACGTTGTCTTTGCTTTAAATGCGTAAGATAGTCAGAATAACTCATTTTCACAAAAAGTGTGAGTTACGTTCTTTTGGCAAAACGCGATTGATATATTACGTCGATCAATAAATTTTTCAATTTACAGAAAGCACAAACTAAACCTGCCTACCACTTGCTTCTAAAGTATTTTGTTGACAAAGAGTTGACCACTTTGTAGGTAACAATGATGATTTATGGCTTACAATAATCCCTTTTAAAAATACAAGCATATTACCTAAAACCCAATTCACAACCAAACATTTTTAAAATTCTATCCTTCAACTGTCCCGATTTTTTCTGTGGCGAGCGTACATATTTTTGGGCTTTTCTTTTTTTCGTAATAACACGCCGACGCGATTTCCATTTGCGTTGTCGGCTATTTAATTGTTTACGGGCTCGAGATAGATTTTAATGCGAGGTGAAGGTTTAGGAATCGGCTTTTGAAGGGCGGTTTACAAAGATCATGAACATGCCGCAAAGCGTTGTTCTCTTGTCAACTACACGAAATGCTCTGAATAACACAGAATGCAGTCAATTGCTTGTGAAAACACCGCCTTCTATCTATTTAAAGGGAGCAAAAGTCTTTTCATCTATAGAGCCTAGTTTTTAAGGGGCGAAGGGGGGGGGGGGTGTAGGACGAATTGTGTTTTGTACAAGTACCTACCATAAACAGATTTATTATTTTTAACCATAAACGAAGTTCTAAATCAAATTTAAATTTGAATAGAGCCAATATGTTAATCAATGGGAGATCGAGTACTATCCACTCGACGTATAGTGTTATTAACCTGTTGCTTCGGTGATTTCGATACTGTTTTGTTTACGGCAGGCATATCGATTAGCAATAAACTCACGCCAGCTTATACCGTATCCGTCAAATGTTCGTCCAATTTTGAGTTTGAACGACCTTCGATCAATGTGATTTACAAAAAGCCAAATAAATTTTTCAAGGTCAGCAATTTTAAACGACAGCGACTAAAACAAGCAGAAGACGATCTTTGGTTTCTTCGCAAAATTTCCATCGAACGTCGGTTTTCTTGAAAAAAATTAATTAAGCATTCGCTTTAAGCAAATAGGTTTCTGCGGCCTTCTTGCGTTTTACAACAATACAAGTAAGAAACACCCTCTTGGGACCACATTAAGGGTGGTCTTGCATTGTGTGATGTAATGGGCGTGGAGTTTCAGGTAGGTATATTACATTATGTCCGAAGAAATAAAATTCTCGACACTATTATATTAAAGATAAAAGATGGCATGTTATGAAATTGCGAATTTTTCAAAAATAACATGACGCGATGGTGTTTTTTTTTAAATTGCAAATCGAAGACGACTCGTCTAACGATGAATAGTTTTGTAGGACAATCAATTTTTCGACCTTGAAATTGATAAAGTTAGGTTTTTCCCATTTTAAGAAAAATCGACGAGTGAGATGATCTGTTTTTTTCTAATAAATATTGCATACTTCTGAAATGACCACTTCAAGACCAATAACTGGACAGAAATTGAGAGAGAAAAAAACATCTAGTTGCGAAATAAGGCGAGAATGTAACAAAAATACTGGAAATCTTCAAATGCTTAAGCACATAACGATAGAGTGCAACCTGAACGACCACCAAAACGTTGGGCCGAAAGTTGAATTTCATAATTTTCGTAGAAACACCCTCACGGTGACATAATCGGATAATGCCAAAAGTAAACAGGCGAAGTCTACAGAACGAGGAAGAAGAAGAAGAGGAAACGAGTGTTGAACACGATCAGGAGTTTGCAAATAGTAACAGTCTGTAAATTACCGAAGCCAAAAAAATCAACACACGAGTGAAAAAAGAACAAATGGAAACTATAATAGAAAAAAAAATATGAAAACGTGGAAAGAAAAAGAAGAAGCCTTTGGTTCTTCTTGCACACTAGTAGGTACAATAATGTCAGAATAATCGAAACAGTAATAATAATCAATAGTAAAATACATTAGAAAAGAAAATAAACAAACATTACATGAATTCTGCAAAAAAATTTATCGTAAAACGTTTGAGGTGTAGTTTGTAAAAATTCGTTCTTGTTTAGTTTATCCGGGACACGCTGTAGATATATAATTTTTATCATACGTACAATATTTTTGTTACACGAATATATAACAAATTAACTAAATTATACAAGGGCGGTCCAAATTATGTAGGTAGATGTCTACATCGTAAATGTAAATTTAATTTGAGACAATACAATATTTATTTTGCATTTTCAGTAATTTAATATTTTCCAGACATGACGAAATCTTTCTTCTACTGTACCAATAGTACCGTTTCAGTAGTACCATTGAAACTCTAAAGTTCCAAACAACCAACTAATTTAAATAATCCATTAATACATAAGATACGTAGGATACTCTTTGTAAAATTGTAAAATGGAAAATCGCAAATATTTCGAAAACTAATGGTTTTACAAAAATTTACTATTCGATGACAAATAGGGCTATCGAAAAATACTTTTGCGCTTCAGCGTCATCTTTGTACGACCCGTTAAAAAATCGAAAATCCCCAAAAATTAAAGCTACCAAAATGTTCGCCTGGGGAGTTTTGTGCGAATCGCCCTGTATATCGGTAGGTATTTTTTAAACTGCAAAAGTTCGAACGAAACCGATAGCGAATCAGAAACTGCAATTTCGGCGTTTCTCGTTGAAGTTCATTCATCACGATGAAAAACGCAGAAAACAAATTCACTCGCCAACCAAATGAGAAAAACATAAATATCCATGGAAAGCGCCGTTTCCCTTAAAGAAATAATTGGAATTAGTCGTCGTCGTCGTCGTCCGTATTATTAGGTTCGTCGGCTTTGGACACAAAGATTTCCGCTTACTATCGCGTTTTCGTAGTAAGTAACTAGTTTCGAGGAGGGGGTTAGATCAGCGACGCGTTCAAATCAAAGCTAAATAATAAAAAGTTCGTCGTTTATTTGTTTTCACAATTTATTATCTATTCAAAAGTTATACATACGTGTATTTCGACAACTATGCTGCCACCTTCAGTTAATATACAGGGTGTTTCAATTGTAAATAGAGAACAACGGGGCGATTTTGAATAACCTATGGTTTAGTGGGTCTCAGATACTTAACCTCTAAATATTTATTTTTCATTTTTGGTAGGGGCGTATTGTTTCAATAGCTACCAAAATTGAAATTCAGGTCCGGCTTTAAAAAACGGTAAATAACGTCCGGCGTATCAAATTTTTCGAATCCGTTTGTATTTGTAGAGTTAAACTCTATGCTAAATGAGATGTGCGCTTACAAAAAGTATACAGTCTAACTCGACATAAATGTCGATATACCGGGTGTTGTTTTGGGAAATGTTGTTTTGTTATTGTCGTTTAAAGCCGAACGTGGATTGTAATGGAAAAAAAATAATCAGAGTAGTTCGAAACTTGGGGCTTATGGTAAAAATGGACAAAATCGACGAAACGCCCTGTATCGTAAGTCATTTGGAATCGCCTATTTACAGTTATCTTGTGTACAGTTACCTATTAAATGCTCTGTAGGGGCGCGAATACTTATAAATCGCTGTTCGGATTATAGAGGTTTTACTGTACACGGTGGTAAGCTTAAATTTTAATCGGCACTAACCTCCCAGGATTCCGTCGATCGTGTAATCCTTTTTCCCGTCGGGATCATCGCGCCTACCACCACCACCGCCGCCGCCGCCACCTCTTAACAGCCTACTAATCGAGGAAACGCTCGGCGGATCCGCAATTCCTTCCTGAAAATAACGAAATTTTGTTGTTTAATTATTTTTTTTAATACAAAAACTGCAACAACGCATCGTGCAAAAATGCGTGCTTAATGATGATGTTTTTAATATGCTTTAAAATAAGGGCCATTATGTATATTTTAATACGCCTCATCTAAATATTAAGGCATCGCGGCACAATGTCCAGGTGTTTTAAGTGCTCTTACGGCATAATAACTGCGATCAAAATTATACATTTTGTGTCGCGCAGTTGCAGACACCTCGCGATATTATGCACGAGAGCTCGGGGCGGCCTTTGTTGTTATGTACGTTTTCTGTCCGTCCCGTGTGCGTCCCATCGAAATAGTCCAAGAGCTGGTGAACATTTTCACATCCGAGTTTATACCTCTCGAAATTTTGTAGGAAGGTAGTTTTTTTTTCAAGTCTGGCTAGCAACTCCGGTCGCGAACCACCCCTTAGTCGTTTAAAATTGCAAAAAAAGAGGTGTGAAATTGTAAGGGGCATTGCGGTGAGATTTCTATCTCTTAAAATTTTGTAGAAAGGTAGTTTTTTTTTTAAGTCTGCTTGAGGATGAACCACCTGATTACGTAACTACGGCCGCGAACTACCCCTAATCATTTAAAATTAAAATATATGTGAAATATATTACCTATATACCAAATAAATATATTAATATATATTAATATAATATATTAAATATATTACCATATATACCTCTTGAAATTTTGTAGGAAGGTAGTTTTTTTTAAGTCTGGCTAAGGAATGGACAGTTTGACTAAGCAAATCCGGTGGCGAAACCCTCGTCGTTTAAAATTGCAAAAAAAGTGGTGTGAAATTGTAATTTCTTGTAGAAAGGTAGTTTTTTAAGGCTGACTGAGAAACGAACCACCCGATTAGGTAACTACGGCCGCGAACTACCCCTAATCATTTAAAATTAAAATATATTTGAAATTTTCATTTACACCTCTCGAAATTTTGTAGGAAGGTAGTTTTTTTAAGTCTGGCTAAGAAATGGACAGTCTGGCTAAGCAAATCCGGTCGCAACTACCCCTTAGTCGATGTTAAATGTCTATTATGTAGTTACTAAAAATCATTTGTTTTGAACAGGTGATTTCTTAATTTTCTGAAATTATTTATTTATCGATATTTTGGTTTTTCGCTTCTCGTATGAAACAGCTCATGGGATTTTGAGAAAACACTGTCAGAATGTCACTGTCACTACATTATCTTACCCTTTAGATAAAAATCTAAACAGTGTTGTAAATTATACATTTGAAATATGATAATGAAAATTTCTCTCTCCGCCGCACTAATGTAAAAATACGTTTTTCCGTTTAGACGCTAAGGCCGCCAGATTTGTCTGGCAATGTAACGTTAACACTCTCTGCAACTGGGTTTAAACCGGCCTGGCCGTCTAGCAATTATTCTGGAATAGAGACGATACAAATTTCAAGAGGTATAAATGAAAATTTCGAATATATTTTAATTTTAAATGATTAGGGGCAGTTCGCGGACGTAGTTACCTAATCGGGCGGTTCGTTCCTCAGCCAGCCTTGAAAAAAACTACCTTTCTACAAAATTTCAACAGATAGAAATTACAATTTAACACCCTTTCTGCAATTTTAAACGACTAAGGGGTAATTCGAGACCGGATTTGCTTAGCCAGAAGGTCCGTTCTTTGGCCAGACTTAAAAGTACTACCTTCCTACAAAATTTCAAGAGGTATAAATGAAAATTTCGAATATATTTTAATTTTAAATGATTAGGGGTAGTTCGCGACTGGAGTTGCTTAGCCAGAATTAAAAAAACTATCTTCCTACAAAATTTCAAATAAATGACAACGTCGCACCCATTTTTTGCAATTTTAAACGATTGAGGGGTAGCTCGAGACCGAAGTCGCTTAACCGGGTGGTCAGACTTAAAAAGCCTTAGCCAGACTTAAAAAAAACTACCTTCCTATAAAAGTTAGTCTAAAAATGTTACACTCACACACGTTCGATGGACGATCGCTATCGCTACTTCTCGAAAACAATGAGTTGTTAGAATTCCAACGTCCGAAAGCCCCGTTCTGCCCCAAAAAGTAAATTATAGTTGATTTAAGGAGCGGACGTGATATCGGATAAATTATACCGCTTGTCGGAGCGCGCAAGAAAACATTTGATCCAATATGGAGCGTGAGCTTATACACCTACTGACGATACGTGTGTCCCCCTTCCTGTTGAATTCCGGTATCGCGATCATAGACGTGCAAGTCGAATTTATCTCCTCCGGATCGTGCTTTGTGCGGAATCGAAATTTAGGCGACGCGCCGCGAGACGAGAGCAAACGAATGATGATGAATGTTTCGGCAAACATAAATCATTCGACAACAAATGTTGTGCTTACCTCTCGCGTTAGACTGATCTTGAAATTTGAAAATGCGTTTTTAAAGAAAGACATTTACATTGTCCCAAATTGAAGGAGACAAAACAAAACAATCTCGTAAATTAGTACGCGGTAAAACGTAGACCAAAAGAAGTGCAATAATTTATTATTATTTCTTTCTTTCTCTAACCTCTTTTACCCTGTTAGCGCGAGTCGAGGGGAGCCGCTCGTTCACCCAACCAAATTCTGACCAAGCTCTGTGCTGCTTAACTTTCATTATCGCTTGGCCATCACTAGACACACCGCCGTACTGGCAGTCCTATTTATTATTATTAAAGTTGCAGTACCGCGAAACAACATAAATCATAGTTTTTCGTGGTTTTTTGAAATCGCGCGGAACAAATAATGGGACTTCGGTCAAATATAGTCGATTATTTCACATATTTCTATAACGACCAATCATAAGTCGTCATTTATCTATATCCAACTTTTAGTCGCGTGCGTTAAAATACTCGATCAACGCAACGTTAATCTGATAACAGCCCTCCGGTGCGCGTCGTGTTGTTACCGAACAACGTGCTTTCGAAAACGCGATAAAATTGTCGCGTAATTATCGGTGATAATAAAACGAACAAAAAATAATCCATAGGTATTACTCGAGCACCGTAAAAGTGCGAAATACAAGGACAAATGACCTGTCGATCGAACGCGTTCGGAATTGACCTCCGACTTCCAGTTGGTTACGTAAACGCTATTCGCTTTTCGAATTTCGCTTCCAGTACCTATCCAATAAATCGTTGAAAATTACCACCTCGTGCAGCTGAATTTAAATCGTCGCTCAAAACGAAAATCTAACGGTGCGAGATCGGGCGACCTTGGGGGCCACACGTCACCGGCTGATTACATTTAACTCGGCACTTATTAAAAATGTTTCGTCAGTCGGACAATCTGTATCTAAATAAAGTTTTCATTTCCATCGCCAACTTATACGTATGTTGGCCCATCAGTCAGTTCGATCAAACTGAGTTGACGACGTCACGATCACAAGTTTGACTAAACAGTTAACATATCGCTCATCCAAAATAAAAGTGACACAACTAAAAACCGCTTAATTTTCAGTAGAACGCTAAACGGGCCGTTTTTCTAGAGAAGCACGCGGCGGTAATTTCGGAGCAACATCGAAGCGACACTTCCGCCATCTACCGGTTATTTTTGGCAACTCGCTTGCGACATCTTGCCAGATAAAATTTCGATAATTTTCACATTATTTTACGGAAGAATCTGGAAATTGAGATTTTTCGAGATGTGTCGCTTTATTTTTTTTTGGATGAACGGTATTTCTCCCGATTGACGTAAATTAAATTGCCCACCAATGCAATCCAAACAAAACGTACGCAAACGACGTCTCTTTCGCGTCGTTTCTCTTCGTTTAAATTAACCGATCGGGTTCGCGAATCGCATCAAACTGACTGATGGACTTTTCTAAAAATCAAAAAAAAACAACAAAATTGTTCCTTGTGCGAAACATAATCATATGGATTAGTGTTTTTAGTCAATATATTGGACGATGATCAATACAATAGCTAGTCTTACTTCAAAGCTTCATCTACAAAAATTCTTGGCCAATCCATTGGAAGAATAAATTTAAAATCATCGAAGCGACAATTATTTGTCTGCATCGTTGGAGGAACGAGAAATTCCAGAAATTTTTTTAACACCCCGCGTATAATTTATTGCTTAAACGAATGGCCGATTTTTCCATTTCCTGATAACTTTATCTGACAGATATTTACCGATATTTGCTTGTAACAACATTAGATGGAAGGCTGCCAACCAATCCACGGAATGAAGAACGAAGAAGAAGAAGATATTTACCATGAAAACGATTGTTCGAACAAACGTTTCTATGGTGTACATGTGTACACGAAGTGGATAAAATTGATTGAAAAAACGGGCGGTTTCGTAAATTATTGCCGAGTGCTAAAAAAAAAACACAACTTTGCGTCCTCGGATTTCGCCGCTGTTGGCGGGCTATACACGTGTACAGTCAAGTTTATACGTATTGTCCCGCGAGGCGTGATCGCAGGCCAACGAGCGACGGCCAAGAGGAAAGAAGGGCAGCAGTTGTTTATGAATTATAAAAAGGGACCTTTTACGATACAAACTAACACAGGCGACGGGACAAAACATAATAACTTGACTGTACGCTCTAACATAGACTTTGCGCGAACTGCGCGTTTATAAATTGAAAAAAAATTCGCAAAAGATTCGTATTCTACATACTTAAATAGCTGAACTTAATTGGTTTTATACGGCGCATTCTGTTTTTACTACAGTTTTACAACGTTAACGCTGTAACGCAATAATGAGTATTCCCATCTGCGAAAGACCAAAAATGGTTTTCTTAAATTGAACTGCCCACGCGAAGCCATTTCTAAATTAACCGAATCTACAACAATTTTTGAAATAAACAAATTAAACTACGCCGTATGAAGAAACGCACCAGTTTTATTACTAATTATTGGTTGTCTACGCGAAATTGTCAATAACGCGAAACTATTATAAAATTAAAATCAGGTACCGTATTGACTGCGAACTTTTATAAATAAGGCCTCGGGCGACGAAAACCCAAATCCATACAACCGCTAATCAAATTAAATAGAATGCTATATTTCAACATATATTTACGAGATTTTCAACGCCATAATAAGAGGCAGGCCGCTGTTTTATTGAGATAATTATTACGCAAATAATTTGTAGCCCACTTTCTCCGTTAATACGTCTCTGTCTTTGTTCGGTTCCCTTTCCTAAAACGATTGTGATATCGTGTGTGGAAGTATTTTAAAACTATATATTCTATTATTCTTTTGTATAAGGCTTAATTTATGTACGGTATTACAAAATATAAAGTCCTTGCATAGATAAAAATATCATTAACTCCCCATTTAACGACGTTTTAATTATCGTTTTGAACAATTAACTTTATAAATATCCAAATAAAGAATTTTGAATGCGATTAACGCTTACTCCTTTGCACAAATATGATTAATATTTTCACTAATTAAATTAAACGAGTTTATAACCTACACCATCAGTCCCCCCCTTAAAATTAATGCTTAATTAATTATCGCTTCTTACCCTGCGTGCATCGGCAGCTCGAGGCGTTTCAACGCATGCAATTAGTTTTCTTTCCTAAAACGCAAGGAACAAAGATAAAAACAATTGATTTATGTAATTTACGGAGGGAACTAAAAATATTGCGCGCGAAAAATGATCGTTTGTTGTGCTCGCCCCCCCCCCCCTCCCCCCTTCCGTGCTCGGTGAACGTCCTCTTTTAATTTCTCTCATCGCAATTTTTTCGACTTATTTCTAGTTTGAGGGTTTCACTTAAAGTCAAATATCGGTCCGCTTCGGGTCGGCAACGGTATCGATAGGTAGGTTGCAGAGGGATGTATAAAATATTTTTGCAATTAGCGGCTAATTATGTATCTATGGTAATCGGACTATTATAATAAGTATATAAAGTAAGTGGATTGATTGCTAAGAGACGGTTTTTAGTTTGTTTTAATAAATTAAATATAAATATTGATTGATTGATAAAATGTGTAAAATACAATGTAATAATAATTGTATGTTAAAAGAAAATAAAATAAAGATATATATATATATATATATATATATATATATAATAAAATAAGAGGTTATGGGCCCAGTGTAAAGCAATAATGAATAATAATAAAAATAATTTTAATATCGAACTACTAACATCAAAAAATTATCATACATAGAAATACAGAATGCTAATGCTATTAGAAGAGAAAGAAGTCATCGAATTCACAAGAAAAGAATTTAAAGAAGAAGATTACACTGCAGAAAAATATAATGAAGCAAAGAAAAAAGAAAATAAATGTAAATCCATAATCGTACAATGTTTGGAAGATGAACAGCTAGATATTGTAAGAGAATATAATATAATATATAAATAATATATAAAATACTCAAAATGTTTCAAATAAATAAAATATCTGCTGCGATCGCACAATGGAGGCCATAAACTACAGATGATCGGTTCCAGCACTTGTTTGCTAGTTGTTTAACACCTGTGCTGATCATGTTGTTTAGTTAGTCGTTGCCTTTTCCCATATTTAACAAATACAAACATCCACGATAGTAGTAGGATTCGAACGAGTGCACTAGAAAGCCAGTCGAGCGACAAACCCACTAGACCATTCAGGCCCCCTTAAAAAGTGTTTTATTAAATTTTAACAATTGCAATAACTTGTAAATTATTTACTTTAGAAAATATTTTTATTTACGTTTTTTTTTTGTTCCTTTTGATCTCGCCTATCGCTAATATTTCCGCGACATTAATTCATAAACACCCTGCATAATAGTTGAAAAACAAAGTAACAGTTTGTTCGACTTTTTATTTTATAAATAAATGTTTATTGTAGGTAATTAAAACTATAGGGAATGCAAAATAAACGCATTATTAAGTGTATTTTCGATGAACTCAACATTATTAAAAATCGATTTGATTTAACCATTGGGTGAAAAAATGCTCCTTTTCAATTATTGTTTTTAACCGTCGCATTTTGTGCGCGGAAAGAAATCGAATTTATAGCAAAAGCATTTTATACATTCCTCTGCAACCTACCTAGCGATCGTATGACGGACCCGAAACGGATCGATATTTGGCTTTAAGTAAAACTGATGGGAGAAACTAGTAAAAGATATTCACCGACCACTGGGTGTTTGAGTCGCACACAATAGTACATATAGAAAGCCAAGCTCCCGTAGGAGAAAAGCAGACGAGAAGTATTTTAACAATCGTTTGTTGTCGGAAGCGGCGAGTAAAATAAATCATCGTATACAGGGTATTACCGAAATTTGTGGATGTACAGTCAAGTTCGTACGTTTTGTCCCGTCGCCCGTGTTAGTTTTTATCGTAAAAGGTCCCTTTTTACAATTCCAAAACAACTACTACTCTTCATCGCTCTTGATCCTCTCTCGTCGCTCGTTGGTCAGCGATCACATCTCGCGGGACAAAATATACGAACTTGACTGTACATTCCTATTCTACGAGTACGTCCAGAAAATTCTTCGTTTTTGTTTCAAAACGAAATTTCTAATTAAATAATTGAGCGATGCGAAAGATCGACGTTTAAAATAAAATGAAAACCTCCAGAATTTCGACCGTACGCCACTGTTAAGAAAAAAAGTCGAACTCGAAGAAAGGAGGGCGTAAACAATACGTTTATCAGCCGCGAGCGCAACATTAGATCGCCGACTTTGCCGAGATGATATCGACAGATGTCCGGCCCGTAATTTGAAGGCGGTACGGCACGCTCTTCGTGTCAGAGTCCTACGAGAACGCTATTATTGCGATCTGTCCTCTGGCACGCGGATTCTTTGATACGTGCCGCCCGACACCCAGAGCAACCTCCGCTTTCAACAGAACGGTTAGTAGGCACGGCGATTCTTATCGGGCGACGAATTGTCCGATAACGCGCGTACGTACCTTGATTAACTTCTCCCTTATCTCCCAAGAGAAGATGCCCGGATTCTGGCGCTTGATTTGCTCGATGCGGTTCTCCACATCGGGAGTTGCGACTCGGGGCTTCGATCCGCCGATAACGCCCGGCCGGATGCTGCCCGTTTCCTGGTAGCGGTTCAAAATTTTCGAGACGCACCCGTGAGACACCCGCAGCTGTCTCGAAATGACGCACGGACGCACTCCCGCCGCGGCCATTTCGACGATTTTCAGTCGTATGTGGTTAGGCAACGGACGACCGTTTATGAAAACTCCGCCGAGCTGATTGACTCGACCTTGACCTGAAACAGAATTTTAAATTATTAGTTTTTATTTTGGCGCTTCGAATGCGTTTTCTTACGTTTTTCTCGTGAAAATCGTAAAGTCGCCTTCGATGGCATTGAACGAGTTTATACCGTGCGTAACGGAATCACGGTACGCCCCCTTAATTTTTGTTATTTATTGAGATAAAATGGTCAAACTTGTTAGATATCTAATGTAATTATCAAACGACACTTTTTGTCATAAGAATTGTGTTTTTTCCACTTCCAGTTTCGCCGGAAGCGATATCAATTTTTGATTTTCAAATGGAACTCCCTGTGTATTATTACATTTTTGGAATCTACATAATTTTCTGAATATAATGGCATCATGTAAGTGGAATTTCTACTGTAAAAAAATGGGTACCGCGTAGTTTATTTTTTTCAAATTTTCTCCATAGTACCGTTATGGTACTATTTAAAAAAATTAAGTTTTGATTCGAACACCGTTGTTGGTAACTTTACCAGATGATAGGTCAAACAATAGCACGTTTGTGGGGTGATTTTATTTTTCGTTGTGTCGATTAACATTAACCCGGGGGTCATGGCGCACTAAGTTTGCAAAATAAAATGTGTACCAAAATTTTTGTCGACAGTTAAAATGTCGCCTATTCGGTGCAGTTATATTCAGAAAATTATGCGGATTCCAAAAACGTAATAATATACAGGGTGTTCAATTTAAAAATCGAAAATTGATGTCGGTTTCGGCAAAATCGGAAGTGGAAAAAATACAATTTGGCGGGTACATTGGATATGTAACAAGTTTGAACATTTTATTTTAATAAATAACAAAATTATCGAGGTGTACCGCGATTATGTTACACACGGTATAAATACGAAAATGTCGTGTTTTTCGTTTTACCGATGGCGATTAATACGGACGGATAAAAGGGATTGTTTTCTTTATTTGTGATTTACGGAGGGAAAATCCTGAGGATTTATTTTAAAACAGTTTTCATGATTCGCTTAAATTACGCCTCGAGATGAAATTTAAATCTAATGCCGAGTTTACGGAATAAATCTAAAGAGTTTTGGAACTACTTGTGGGGCGTGGAAAACGTAGTCCTCTCCGATTTTGTCGACGTTAAAATATTTTCCACGATTTTATATAGTACGTACAAAAATGGAAGGTTTTGTTTGGGTTTTTTTGATACCTATACGTAAAAAGAATTTGAAATTGTCGAAACGCAAAAAATTAAAAAGTCGGCGTTGAGACGTATTTAAATAAAAATTGGATGGGGGGGGGCGGTTAAGGAAATAAAAATCGTAAATTGAAGCGGAAATCGACAAATGTTTCGCAGAACGAACCGCACGAGGTGAAAAACTGCGATGTGCGCAACCTGCTACCAATCAATAACCTTTTCTATTATCTCGTAGTATTTTTCACGATAAAACCAACTTGTGTATATAAATATATATACATATTTAGTGCGGCGGCCGTTCGTTTTGAAACGTTAAAGAATTTAAACTGTACTTTAAAACGAAACCGTTCGTTGTCCCAATTTTAGGTCTTGCTATTAGAGAATTCGCAGTAAAAGCACGGTCGGCATAAAGCGGCCGCCGTTCTTAAAAATCACTTTTATTAGTTATGCGAACAACGTGCGGTCACTTTATGGGGGTTTTACTGTGTTTATGACACGTTTACGTGTTAACGAGTGCGTTAATTTTCAAACATAATCTGTTTTAGTTATCATTTCGAATCTCTTCTTTTGAAAATTATTTTTAAAATGTCATAAGTTATATCTACATTAGATTTAGAAATGCTAAACTGGTTACCTAACTTCCTTCCGTCCCTTCCTAACTTCTGTTTTCTTTACCTTGCCTTTGTTACTGTAACGAGCAAATTAAGGCGTGGCCCAACAGTGAGTTGTAGGGATGAGTCACAGAAGGCTATCTTACGAGTCATAATTAATGACTCATAGTTCGCAAATATTCGAGAACGTTCCGGCGATGAGTCACTTGTATTAGTAGGCGGCGACGACGACGACGTTACAAATAATTCGAATCGTTCCGTTCAGTGACAATGCAGCTCAAAATCAAATTACCCATTAATCAAAAGTTTCCCATTAAACTTGACATTTTTCTTATAGCGCGGCAAATTGCAGAAAATTCAGAAAACTCCATTACCTAAGTATATTTTTAAGCTTTTACTGTTTGATCGTTCAAGTTTTAATCGTGTTAGAGTAAATGTCGAGCAAAAAGGCAAAACGTCGGCGTCGCCGTAAAACCTGTAGACGAGCTCGTGAAAATTTCTACCGATCTATGTATATTCTGAGAATAAACTTAATGTTTCGTTATGGTTATACGACATTTCGCTTTACGACCAATTTTCTCGAAACGTATCTCGGCCGTAAAGCGTTTTCATTTTTAAACATTGAAAATCCTATTGTTGTAATAAGTTATTTATAAGTTATAAATTTACTCGAACGAAGGGTGTGCCGTGATCAAGGGCCGTACTTAGTCAGAGACAGTTGAAATCGACTCGGAACTAATTCGAGACAAGCTGATTTTCCCGAAATTGCATTCCGTGGGTCTCTTCACGAGTCTCTTCTAAAAATTCCAAAAATCTTGATCCGATCGCCGCCATCTCGATCGCCGTTTTTGACATCTTTTGACTGGAAGAAATTGAATCATCAAAAGACATGTGTAGAATTTTATAAAATATAAATTTACTTAGGCACACAAAAAGAATTTCAAACATTTAATGAAAAAAACAAATAATTCTAAAACAATGTTCGGCAGTTCAGTTTTTATTGCACGGCCCTCGTAAATATAGTTACTTTGGTATCGCTCGTGCTTTTCGATGGCCTACATTTTATTCATTTGAACTTATTATCTTTATTAACGAATTTTTTATAGAAAATAAGGCCGTCTGATGACTGGATTCAGAGGAGTCGCTTTGTATTTTTTTTTGAATCTCGATTCTTAGATCACGAGCACAATTACGAACGCAATCTTGATCGTAGGAGGTTGAAATTTGGATAATTTATTGTCGTTATTTTGTTAACCAAAACAATCGACCGATCCATTTCAAAATGGCAGACGATCAAATACTTTATATCGAGTTATCTCCGCTATTAAGTATTTAATTGGTAATCCGAAATGTGTTTCAGAATTCCCGTCGAATTCTCTATCGAACATCTCTCTCTGAAATTTTCGATGAAAATCGCCATTTACGAGATAATCGGAAAAAAGCGATATGAATGTTTCTTTTTTAATTATTATAATTCTTCGTCCCGTTGCAACCACGGAGGTGCGCGATTGTTCTGAATAAAAAACCAACGAATCCTAATCTCTTCTCTTGAAAATACTCTCGAGTATGTTGCTCTAGTGGGTGCGCGTAATTTTCCAAAAGATGCATTTTATTGGAAAAATTGAAAAAGAAACGGAATTTTTCTGTTTATTAAGATGCAATTTTTTAAAGAAAATGTGTCCAAATTCAGACGTTTAACAGTTTAAGGTGATTTTTTAAAAGATAGGTTAGGGGCCGTTCGGGGGGAAGGGGGTCCATGACAATTTATTACGAAAGAATTTTTATGTTTTCGCAATTGCAGACAGACTGCCCGGCTTCTGAGGCCATAGGCAGTTAACCATGAATAGATTTGTTTATTTGTAATTGGTTTTTCATAACTTAATATTTAATTAATTTTAATTTATTTTTAATTTTTAATTAAACCGCGAATTAAAATTAAATGCCCTTTCTCTACTCATTTTCCTATTAGCGAATTTTCGTAGAAAATAAAGCTATTGCAGCCTGTCTGATGACGGGACCCAGACGTGCCCTTTTGGTTTTTCTCCGATCTCGACCTTTAGATCACGAAAATCTAAGTCGTTCATTTTGGAATATATATATATAATCAATTTCTTGTGAACACGATTTCGGTCGCAATTTTGATCGTAAGAGGCTGAAATTTGGACAGCGTATTGTCTTTACGAAAACTAAGGACGAGTTCGTTAACCAGCCAAATCGATCGAGCCGTTTCGTAATGGCGGCTGTTCAAAAACAAAATTTAAAAAAATCGAATCTTCGTTATTATTCATCAGATCGATAATGTGAAATATGTTTTGGAATTGGCATAAAATTCTCTACCGATCGTGTCTCTTTGTAATTTTCGATAGAATGCGCCATTTTCGAGACAATCGGGGAGAATTGTGTGTGCGCTCGCTCCTGCCTGACGAGCGTGCGAACGGGATCGATCTACGGCACGAGTCGGCCGTATTCATCAATGTATGGCATCAATTATTAGCGAATTTTCATAGAAAATAAAGTTATTGTAGCCTGTCTGATGACGGCACCTAGATGTGTCCTTTTGGATTTTCTCCGATCCCGACCCCTCCGTTATCTCCGTTATTAATTAGCGGATAGGTAATATGAAATATGTTTTGGAATCGGAATAAAATTCTCTACCGATCATGTCTCTTTATAATTTTCAATACAATGCATTGTTTTCGAAATAATCGAAAAAAAGTGATTTTTTTTAATTCTTATTTAATTTGATATACATTTTGGCGATATCTTTTGATCGCACTATGCGATTTAACCCAAAATGCACTAATTAATATACTGAAATCTGCCCTACAACATATCCAAAAATGATCTAGTCGAAAAGTCTAGTAATGGAGATATTATTTAAAGTTCCCCTTAATTAGCGTAGAAACAAATGGGAAAAAAATTGGAAGTTGAGATTTATCGTTTTAACTTTGGATTGTACCTGGTCGATTTTGTTAATTTTTGATTGAGTGACGTAGGAAACTATCCTTTACAGCATATATAAAAATGAAACGGACGAATTACTCGATATCTCGATACTCGAATCTATTTGAAGTTGCGCCAATAGACTACGTCAGTGCTACTGGCAATGGTGGCAATCGGCACAGCAGCTATCGATTGAACGTAAATTATTTAATAGCAGCCAAAAAACGACAAGCTTTGTAGCGCGAACATCAGAAAAGTTACTTTAAGCTAAACTCTCACGGACGACACGCTTTTAAGCTGGGTTTTCATTTGTTGTAATGTACTGATAAGCTCAACGATACGCAAGGATACGCAACAAATGGAAACCCAGCTATACGATACAATGTAACACACTATCGGACTTTGCTCGATATTTTGATACGCAATGAAGCAACGCTTGTCGTCTCCACTGATATGTAAAGAGGATACGATACGCAGAGATGCAACTAATGGATACTCGGCTTTAGACGCACATGTCCTCGATAGCCTGTCGTTGCCTAAAGCCTTTTTTGAATTATAAATTTCTCTCGTAAATATCATTTTTAAAAAAAAAACGTATTTCTTTTGAGAGAAATTTTTAAAAAAGTAGTTGTGCGACGTCATTTATGGAAATTCGGTGCCGCGGTTTGCGCGCGGTCGGATCATTTTTATTATTACGGGGCGAGAGGGGGTCTAGATGTAAGGAAAAACGACTTACGTAACAAATGAACGGCCCCTAATGACGAACGATAGGTATTCGCGAAACACCCTGTATAGGTAACGAATGTTGGCGTCGAAACTGTGTAACCTACATTATTCGATCGGTCGTTTGACGATTAATTAACCATATAACAAGCATGCCGATCCAATTATTTTAAGAAATAATCGACGCAGCAGAATTTTGAAAAAAAAACAACGTAAAACGAATTAAGAAAAACGACAAACAACTGGAGCGTAGTCGTGCTCTATTGTAGGTAACGTTAAAATCCGTCGCCGTGTATCCGTAATAAGCTTTACGGAGCGGCGTACTATATGCGACCCAATTCGAAAAAGCCCAAGTTTATCTCATTAGACGCTCGAATTTACCCGTGAAATCTCGACGAAAACGAAACAGCCGTCATTAGATAAGGCGACAAACTGCGCGCTACCGCACTAATAAGAATTCTTTTATAAATTCTCGGATATTGGCCGCAGAAGCTTGTCTAACGCTATTACGAATAACCTACCATTTTCGAGATAATTAATCGTGAAAAATCCGAAACGGCCATAAATAAAAATTAATCAATAAAACACATACGCACCGACCTTATGCTATATCGGCTAACAACCGGATTTGATTTTTAAGATAATTTAATTTCTCGTCGTCTAATAATAATCCGCTCTCCGAGTATTTAACGAGGCCGCTCTAAAAAGTGGTTTATGATGGGCAATAGCCGGAGGAACGAAAAGTCTATCGACCAGAAAACGTTCTTGCTGCAGATAGGTACCTGTACCTAACGCGGAGAACAACCGTCTCGCCTATACGCGAGCTCTTAATGATTATTTAATCACGTTTGCAGGGGTGGGCTCGAGTAATTTGGAAGTCCATATCGAATCCCGACTACTATAATTTGTACGCCGCGAGATTGGCGATACGGCCTTAAGGCCCGACGCGAGTGATAGATGAACGTATCGGTCGTTATTAATTATGTTATTTCGTGTAAACAGTTCGCGGGCAGATTAAATGGACACATTTGGGTAGGTGATTTAATTTCGCGCGCCGCCCCGCGTGCCTGCGTACAGGTAACGGATGTTGGGTTTTCAAACGGCGTACGCGTAATTTTATTTAAATGCTAATTTTGGCGTTTTTAATGATGGATTGTGCGAGCGCAAGCCGCGCCGAAACTCCCTCCGCTCTTAAACGTTTTCCCGTTTTTTTGGTCAAAATACAACCCGCGCGCTAATTAGGCTTAACATTCAAAAAATTCGACCGGCAAGTTCGTTTTTATATATACAGGGTGTTTCGTTAGATAGAGGACCTCAACTCGCATCGATTGGACCCCCGTATGTGTTATCCGAAATTTTTTAGATTAAAAGTTATTTAGGTTTTATGTATTTTTAGCTAAACTCCGGTTCTGTCCACAAATCTCGTTATTCTGGCTAAACTATAGGTACACTTGCCACAGAAAAAATCGGGACAGTTGAAGGATAGAATTTTAAAAATGTATGGTTGTGAATTGAGTTTTAGGTAATATGCTTGAATTTTTAAAAGGGATTATTGTAAGCCATAAATCATCATTGTTACCTTCAAAGTGGACAACTCTTTGTCAACAAAATACTTTAGAAGCAAGTGGTAGGCAGGTTTAGTTTGTGCTTTCTATAAATTTAAAAATTTAATGATTGACGTAATATATCGATCGCGTTTTGCCAAAAGGACGTAACTCACACTTTTTGTGAATATGAGTTATTCTGACTATCTTACGCATTTAAAGTAAAGACATCGTCTGATAAAATCTAGTAACAATATTTAGATTTTTGTTCATCGGAAAAATCGATTTATATTTCCGCGAAAGGTATCTTGTTATAGCTACGCGGCGACATAACATGTGCTCTACTGTAAAATTTACTTTTTGTGAGTTACGCCCTTTTGGAAAATCTGCGTCGATATGACCGATAACATGTAGATTTATATAAAAAGGTTACTTTCACACACAAAATTGATATAGCTTGAAAAATATTTCGTCTTGTTAATAGTGCTTCCTCAATTAAACTTAATAAATCACATTTTTGATTCTTTGCCTTGACTTTTCTTTAACAAGCCATAACTTTTTCAAATCGGACCTATACATTGCTGCAGCTTTTTTGCTTAAAATTACTTAAGAAACGCGCCCCTAACGTTTGGCAGATTCCTCCCGGAGACACCCTGTATATATCCTTAATTACTATATGTGTTATTTAACCTACGAACGTTATATCCAAGAACAAGAAACGATAAATAAAATAATTATGTAAGTAGGTATGTAATCATTCTTTGTGTATAGTAAAATAATAAAGATACAATTCTTTGGCCGAATTAATATATTATATATTAATTAATTGTTTCCAACGTTTATATATCTGTAGCACTAAAGATAGCTCCAACCAGAGCCGAAATATATGGTGATAGTTGTTCCAAGTTTTTATATTGGCTTATTACCACAATTTTTAAAAGAAGTATAGTAAAGTAAGCATTGGGTCACTAGTTTTAATTTTAAAGCGATCCCCTACCTTTCAGTAAGTTCATAAACTTCAATGGAAATCAAGATTTCGCACTTTTTATGTTTTAGAAAAAAATTTTTTTTAATGATATTTGGTATCGAAATCATCAGTACAAAAAAGGAATTTATCTCACAGCGATGAAATTATCGTAAGATGTCAAAATTATATCAAAAATATTACATTTAATAATAAAACAGGATTACAAACAGAACAATGGATTAAATCTATAGGTTGTAGACGAGAGCGGTATGTATAATGGAGTATCGACAGATATACTGGACACATCTTTCACTGGAAATAAATATTTTGAAATGTATTTTTAGACTTCATCAGTAATTATAATTGTAGAGGAAGGAAATCAATATATAATTCAATGCATTGACATTATTGTAGAAAAATATTTAAAAAAGCATCAAAATATCGAGGATATAATAAATAGTAATATTATCGAAATCATAGTTGTTTTCGTAACGATCACATTCTAAATTAACTTTAAAGAAATAAGTAAAGAAATGCCAAAAATCATAATTCGCAACTTTGTTGGGTAAAGTTTGCCTGTTTCGTTCTCGTCTAACAATAAGTAGAACCCGTAAATTCAATACATTGTTCTCTTTGTAACCTTTTTCTATTCTTTTACTACGGATTAGTAAATGTCATATATTTGATATAATTTTGACGTCTTACGATAATTTCGTCGCTGTGAGATAAATTCCTTTTTTGTACTGATGATTTCGATACCAAATATCATTAAAAAAAATTTTTTTCTAAAACATAAAAAAGAGCGAAATGTGGATTTTCATTTGATTTACATCGAAGTTTGTTAGTTTACTGGAAGGTAGGGCTCGTCTTAAAATGCAAAAGGCTATTTCAACCTTTCCGATACCTAACATCTTTAGAACCTCATCTATGTAGGTAACAATGCTTTTATGGCTTAATCCTTATGTACTTGCAAACAGTTTATTTAAAACCCGATTCCCAACAAAACATTTTTAAAATTCTGTCCTTCTACTGTTCCGATTTTTACTGTGGCAAGTGTACTAGCGCCATGATTTTTTATAGTCGTAGCCCAATAATGGGCCTATCGTCCTAAACAATCATTTTTTTATTCGATCTGAAGGTATTTCGACCAAAAAAAGGAATCTTTTAAACATTTTGTTAAAACAAAAATTATTCCTTAGCTTTACAATAAATAAATAGATGGAAAAAAATTAATGACCACCTTAAAAACTTCTCTACATTACTGGCAATCATCCCTTGAAATTTCGTCTGGCTAGCCCGTGACTTCACATCGAAAATTTTGTGCAAAGTGAAAAAGACGAAAATTTCACTTTTTAATCTTAATCGAGAACATTGTTCGAAATGTGAGATAAGTTGTTGAGGATGTTATTAGTACCTGTAATGCACTGTAATAGGGTCGGTTTTTTGTTTTTTCGTATTTTTGTGAATTTGGATTGTGTTTTGCGTTTTTTTGTTTGTAAATTCTACTTAGGTGATATCGTATGCTTTACGTAAGTGTTTTTTTCGTATTTTTGTGTATTTAGCTAGTGTTTTAGACTTTTTTTTAAAAATTTGTTAGTTGTAATAGCCGATAGCTTGGCCTCCAAGGTCGCCGGACTTAAATCCGGTCGACGTTTTTATTTGGAGCCGCTATAAAAAATCGGTGCGTCACAAACAATATTCTTCTTTACAAGAATTACAAAGAAAACTGACCGAAGCGCATGAAAAAATTCGAAAAAACAGATTAGCATTTCGAAAATTGAAGAGACATTTTTAAAAAAGATGACGTACGTACATTGCTGCTAGAGGTGGCCACTTCGATCGGTTATTGTAATGAAAGAAATAGACGTTTATTAACGTTATCCCAGTTGTTTTACTTGATTTAATTTATAATTATACAAAAATTTTTAAAAAAGTATTCCTTCAGTAACTAAAGTAAATATTCTCGATTAAAAATAAAAGTGGAATTTTTGTTTTTTTTTCACTTTGCCCAAAATTTTTGCATGTGAAGTCACAGGGGGCTAGTCAGATGAAATTTCTAGGAATGATTGCCAGTAATGCAGAGAAGTTTTTAAGATGGGTGCTAATTTTTTTTTCTATCTATTTATTTTTAGCTAGAGGGTTGTAAAGCTAAGGAATAATTTTTGCTTTAATAAAATGCTTAAAAGTTTCTTTTTTTGCTGGATTGCCCTCAGTTCGAATAAAAAAATTATTGTTTTAAATTAATATTATATTAATAAATATATTAAATTAATAAATTATTGTTTAGATAGGCCAATGGACTATGATTATAAAAAAAATCATGGCGCTAGTATCTGTAGTTTAGCCAGAATAATGAAATTTGTGGACAAAACCGGAGTCCTCTATCACCCAGCGCCGACTGGTCCGTCCTCAATGAAACATCCTGTATATATATACAAGGTAAAAAAATAAAACAATATGGAATATTCCTTGTAACAACGCGAATATTCATTTTACCAAAAAAAATGACTCCAATAAAAGTTTTTTAGTAATAACATGTCATATTATGGCGTATATTGTTTTTATTTTGAAATAAAAACAAAAGCACAACGACACGTCACTTTTTCATTTTAAACGTCAACGTATCATTTATTTTATTTTATTCGATAGATATTTGCATTCTCTTTTGATTCGTGTAAAAACATTACGTAGTTTCATAACAAATTTTTTGAGAAATAACCAAAAAACATTTCGTTATTAAATATCAACATAAAATGCATGGAAATGTCTAGATCTCGCTTAAAACAAAACGATGCATAGTTGCGTTTTTAAAATTCGAAAAAAGGAGTTTGCAGTCTTTTTTGCAATTAATCGGCACAACTGGTCAATTGAAAATTCACATTGGGTTCAAGAAACAATGTGTGGCTGATATTTGTGGGAATCAAGTTATTGGACCGTTTTTTTATGGATGGAACGTTAACAGGAGAAAAATTATCGGGCACTATTAAACAACAATGTGATTCCGGCTCTGTTAAGACACGGACAGATTCCAGACAATATTTGGTTTCAACGAGACGTTGCACCCTCACTACGATCGTCGCGTGCTTGGATTCTTAAATCAAATATTTTCTGGTAGGTGGATTGGCCGAAGAGGTCCCATAGATTGGCCTGCTCGATCCCCAGACCTTAGTCCGTTGGATTATTTTTTCTGGGGATATTAAGGGATAGCGCCCTCTTAATCTTCAGCATTTAAAAGCTCTAATAACCAATGAGGCAGATTCAAATTTCTCAAGAGTTACTCGCTGATGCGATTGAAGGTTTCAGTAACGGATTGCGCCGATGTCGAGAAGTCGATGGTGGTCGTTTCGAACGTTTGACTTAACATTTGATGACGTCGTTAAACTTTTGATGCAATTTTTCGTTTTTTTATGTACATTCATTGATTACTAGGTACATTAATTACGACTTACAAATTAAACTTTTGTTTTCGAAATGTTTTTTTTTTTTTCCCATAAAAATTGTTATGTAACCATGTAATGTTTTTACATGAATGAAAAAACATTTGATTCATTTTGTTAAAATGAATATTCGCGTTGTTACAAGGAATATTCCATACTTTTGCGCTACCCTGTGTATATATATATACGTATTTTTTAACGCTCACGCTTCATACGTAACAAGACGCGACAGCTATTAAATGCGCCGTCGCAATTTTTTTTCGAAAAAATTTAATTCGGTCGGCACGGACCTTGCCGCACACAACAAAGGGCCTTACCTTGAAACGGATAGCCTCCGAAAATCGGCCGAATGTCCATTTCGAAACGCGCGACGGCGTCCGGCGCGGCGCGCAAATAAACTCGAAAGCAACGTTCGGCCCGAAACGCGCAAAACTTCGAAGTTCACTTTCGAAAACTACATTTTAACGATGATCGCGCGGAAATATTCGTTTAAAAAAGTCGAACCGAATCTTGTACTGGCACCGTGAAAACTTCATACTAACTGAATTATGGGGCATAACGGTTTCGATTGAAAGAAAAAATAATTTAGCAACTGGTCGTAAAGTGATCCCGCGTACCCTACCATTCATTGGCCGAGAACACTCGTATGCCCTTATTGTACTAAAAGAAATTAATTTTGATCGCGCTCGGCCCCGTTCTTATTGCACTTTTTGCAACCAACATCCGAGCTATACTTACTTCCCGTGCACCTAAAATGCATATGCATGCAAGAGGAGGGACCTTTGCATTATCGTCGCTCAACTTACTAGTACCGGTGGGCAAGGATGGGAGGTACTTCCACAAACGCAGCGCGGCCTCGCGACACGCTAAATATTGGTAAAAAGGGCATTAAACTTTTTCATCGCTTCCTTGACTTATATTAACATATTCAATGGGGGGGGGGGTATTGTTTTTGTTTTTTTTCTATGCGAAGGTGACGGCAAGCCACGTTTAGCGTTCTTTTTTCTCTCTTTCGAAAACGAGACAAAAATGATTCGTGTCGTGAATTACGCCGAGCCGCGAGAGACGAACGGCAAATCAAAATTTCCAATAAAGCAGTTTCCGTTTTGGTCCTTCGGGGAATCGCGCGGATATCGTGCATTAGTGGTCCGTTAATTAAGCACCACATGCTTCCGAAGGACTAGAAAAACGACTAGATATACGCCAAACGCGTACCCTTTCGCGTCCATTCTTATCGAAAACGAAACATTTCGATATTCGTTCTGTTTTGAACGAAATTGAATGCGATATCGATTATTTTTATCACTTTAATTGCACTTTTTGATCGGTATTTAAATATCTCTTTTGTTTCGTTTGTTGCATACAACGATATAATTTCAAGTTATTTGGGGCTTTTTCGAAAATACGTTCAATTTTTCATCCAATGAGTTAAATAAGATTGTTTGTAAAATGTTTAGTAATTTAGTGATTTACGTTACAAGTCCGAGAAACGAGCTTTTACGGTACCAGTAAGATGTTACCGGACGAGGCGGCGAGGGAGCCGAGTCTGGAATTTCAAAACGAGTGGACGTTTCATTCGCGAACATAAAAATCGTAACGGCTCTTGTGAGTTAAAATTCTAAAGTTACAATCGTTTAGTCTCTACTGTCAACTACTACACACACACACACATATATATTTATACATACAGTGACCGACATAAAGTTGGACACAAATGGAAAACTTTTTTATTTGAAATTTCTCGGAAAATTTTATTCTTCATAAAAACCTCTGCATAGTTCCAAAATCGAAATGCGCACGTTAAAGTTTGAATATGGTCTTGCGTATACGAGGGACGTTCAAAAATATGCGATCGGCTCAAGAGTAAAGTACCCTTATTTTTGAAAATATACAAAAATGTTGTTCAGAGAAGTTTTTTAGAATTGCAAGTATATGTCATGTACGAATTTACATTCGCTTGTTTTAAAAATATTATTTTACTTTTAGGCCTTTTTAAAACGAATTTATTTAAAATTGATGTATTATTGGGTAAAATAAAAGTGTACCATCGAATTTAACTCTCGATCAGTTAATGACTAGATAATTATCATTATCGAAACTAGCTCTAAAATAATCGAATTTTTTATACCCGACCATAAAAAGAACAAACAAATACGTCGTCTTCAATTAACTTTATCGAGTAATAAAAAACAAGAACAAAGTAATTACATTTAAATGATACAACTAAAGAACAAAACTTGACAATTTTATTCTACATAGAAAAAATACACCAAAAGTTAAAAAAAAAACATTTTCAAAATAAAGCGACTAGGATTTTGTATTTAGTATCTTCTTTCATTTCTACGAAACTTTGCCAAACAACATTTTTGTGTATTTTCAAAAATAAGGGCACTTTACTCTTGAATCGATTTCATATTTTCGAACGTCCCTCGTATATGAAAGCTTTTGACGTGTGCATTTTGAATTTGGAACTACGCAGAGATTTTTATGAAGAATAAAATTTTCTGAGAAATTTTAAATAAAAAAGTGTGTCCATCTGTGTCCAACTTTATGCCGGTCACCGTATATATACAGAATGGGCAATCTTAAAACTGGAGACGCTAGTCACCAAAATATGACGGTTGTGTCCAATATGCCTTATACCGACATCGCTGGTTTAAGAAATACAAAGTGTTCAAGGTTGGAATTTTATTTTGAAACTTCTCAATAATTTCGAAAATTTTCGTGGTATATCGACTTGAAAATTGGTAGTTTAAAATAACGTCCATTTTCAATATTTAATTCGATAACTCTAACGATTTTCGAGATATTTGCCCTTAAAAGGTTTAATGCGTTTCGCTTGTGTGCATTTTTTAATTCTTAAAATATGTAAAGTTGGCTTTATGGGCAGCCGTTTTGCTGTCTAGCGTCTCTAGTTTCTGTATCATGTCCTACTCTGTACTTATGTTATTCAAATTTCTAAATAATGTGTAAAACTTAATACGAAAACCGTATTTACATTGCTCGACTGGATTCGTTACCACTACGTTTTTTAATTTTCTGAGCGTATACGTGGGCTTAGGACGTTTCGACGCCATCGCCCATTTCGACGCAAGACTTTTCGGCGCCAAACATTTTTTAAAATAGACATTGTATTACAAATATGTTTAACCGGCCGAGAGGATTTAATTATTGATTTTTCCATTTTATTAACGATAACAATGTCCGATCTATTAATATGAGTAATGTTTGAGCACTAGTCTAAACTTGCTTCGTCTACACTTACCTCGTCTGCGCCAACATTTTGCAAAAATCTTATTAGTTACGTTAAATCGACTACTTTTTGATCTGCGATTTTTTGAAATCGACGGCCCTGTATGTATTTACGAAACATATGTATAAGCAAATTAATTAATACTTGTGGTATTACTTTTGGTGTGCCACAGGGATCAGCGCTTGGACCTATGTACATATTTTCGATTTTTTTAATTGTGTTAATTTTTTTAACGTTCAGGATTTTGCTGACGATAGACAGTTCAAGCCTACTCGTTTAAACCTAAGTGCCATAAGTACACCACAACGTTGTTTGTTTTAGTGCCTATTAATCATGACTTATACAGTCTCCGTCTTTTTTAAATTTAAAACGAAATTTATCTGAATAGCTAAAAAAATTATAGACACATTTTAAATAAGTAGTTCTTGTCAGCGATGCTAAAAATCTTGGTGTTAATGTCCAACATTAATCTTCGTTTCAGAGAACGTTTACTAGACAATACATATCGATTACTCCTACAAAGAATACAAAACGGTTATTGTGTAGGTTGGTTTTGGACTAAAAAAATTTGATAGCGTCTCTCGTAAAATAAATGAATTAGGCTTGTTGCGCATTTACGACCCTTAAAGGTCGACCCGTAACGGCAGACGTTCAACATGTCAGAAGTGTAACGTGGTAGATACGATAAACATTCATCAATTAAAAAATATATAAAGCCTGTATGACGCGTACATAAATTTGATACAAAAAATTTCTACATGCTACAAGATTACAACTCATAAATTGGAAAGTTCTATAGAAAGTAATATTAAAATGGGTATTTATTGAGTGATAATGTTGGTGACGACGCATTTTTTTTGTATAAAATTTAGCATCGTGACATGCAGGCTTTAGTGCAGTCAGTCATAATTATAGTTAAATATTTAAACTGATTGTTTTATTTTTCTTCTCATTTTCGATTCTATTCACGTTTATTTTTAGTATGCACTTTAATATTATTTTTTCTCTTAATGTTAAATTTATTTAAGTACAGGGTGATTTCAAAATGGCGCACCAACTCTACAGTGCGTTGCAACAATATAGTCCAATTCTATTAAGAACGGAAGTTTTTTAACGACGTTTATAGAAACGTTTAATGCGCAATAAGATTTTAAACGTCGAAAAAATGAAAACGCGCGCAAATTAGGTAAGCGACACAACGAATGCGGCAGCGGTTGTTTACCGTTTCGATCGCAATTACGTTATTTTAATTGCGTTTTTATTGCATTTCAAAATAATTTTGTAGATACGAAATAAGCGACGGACATTAATTAATTATTTGTAATTACAAAAAGCGAGGAAAAATTGTAATCGACAAATTCCTGAAGCGGAACGGAATTTCCCCCCCACACACCCCGAAATTGCCCCAAATCGCGAACAACGCGAACATACATTTTAGTTTGCCTAATTCGAAATTGCGTCGATTTTAATTTAGATAGGCGGCCGTTTCCCAATCAATTTCCGTATTAATTGTTTTAAAAGAGATACAAATCGAAATTTTTACATCTGTTCCATTTTAAATAATTCAAAGCGACCCCTCGAATATCCACGAAATTCATTGGATAACAAAAAAGGAGCCCTGCAGAAACTCCGCTACCCGGACAAAAAAAGAAATCAAAATACTATAAAAAATCGTATTACGGTGTGTGTGTGTGTGTCTGAGCGTGTGTAAAGTTCATGACACACACACACGCACATCACACGTGCACACACACATACGCTCAGGCACACACACATCACACGTGCACACACACATACGCTCAGGCACACACACACACGCGCACACACTCGCCGTGTGTGTGCGTAAGTGTGTGTGTCTGAGCATGAGTGTGTGTGCATGTGGGCGCGCACGTGTGTGTGTGGGTATGTGGGCGTGTGTGTGTGTGTATGTGGGCGCGCACGTGTGTGTGTGGGTATGTGGGCGTGTGTGTGTGTGTGCCGTGTGATGCTGATGTGTGTGTGTGCACGTGTGTCTACACATACATATACACACGCTCACGCACACATACGCTCAGACACACGCACACGCTCACACCCACACACACACAATTTATATTTTAAAGTTCACGTATGTTGACTTTATAACTTTCAAATTTGAAACGTTTTTAAATAATAATTGTTTGTCTGAAATCCGACGTCAAGTACAGATTTACTTAATATTTAAATTTATATAACTATAGATTTAAGTATCGACCCCTCAGTTTTTTTTGTTAATGACATAAAACGTGAGTTATTCGGAAATAAACTCCCAATTTTTAAAATCTGTGCATAGTATTGTTTTGTTTTTGAGCGGGGCGCGTTCGTCTTAAAATAATTATTTCTGCGGGACCGACGACGTAGGGTTTTCTATTTCTCGTATCGTCGTGGTAGGTACGATTCGATACCTACATTTTCGTACGGATGCTACAAAAATTCCATTACATTTTTATCGCCGCTACCCCGTCTGATTTCCTCATGAACGAACATCTTGTTGCGATTCCCGAGTTTTTATAGGTATTCACGATAACTTCGTCGCATCAATTGTATAGCATTTTGACGAAAGTCCGAATGTAGGCAATCTAGTTTTTCCGAAAAGCAACTCCCACGGGAGAGCAAATTTAATTAAAGTACGTAATATAAATTGCCGCAAACAATTACGTTCTAATTCAAAATATATTAAAAGTCATTGTAGACGATGTAGAACAACTAAAAGCGGCAACCGACGACTTATTTCTAAACCAAAAAAAAATATCATAGATTGTTGGTCATGAAGGTCATAAAGTGACCCTTTACCGCCTCGATGTGGGGTGTCGTTAATTTAGGAGCTCGCCGTGCTTTAATTGCACACCATTTTCCAGAAAGTGGCCGAATATAGGTTTTCCGACGTGCACAAACTAAACTGACGCAAACGGCTTCATTTTTAAATTAAAAAATAAACAAACAACAACCCCCTCGAAACATGTTCTGTTGCCGCAGACTACCAAGACTTCTAAAACGAGATTTAAACCCGAAACGCAACAAACAGTTAAATATTTAAAGTTTTTTCCTGCAAAAATTACGGCATTTTTTTCAAGTTTTTCGAGTGAAGAAGATATCGCGGTCCGCGGGGGTCCGTAAATTGCGTCAGATCGAGAACTGCCGTTTTAGGTTAGGTTTAAGCTTAAAAATTAATACTCGATATGTATTAGACACTTCGGTGACAAAGACAAAGGGTCGATAGGGAAATTACGCGATGGTTACAAAAATACCTACATAATTAAATGCGCGGGTAACGGGTGGGGGTTGTCCGAAATTTTAACTTGAGGGCGTTGAGTTTTAACGTAAACGGAAATTATGCGAGGAAAATTAAATTTTCGAACTACCTACGTCTTAAAACTTGAGCAAGTAACTTACGCGACGAGGGCAGTTGCGTGTGTAAATTTCTTTAAAATACACAGCGGATTTTTCCAGGGATGTCTAATACGAATGAGCGCGATTGCAGTTTAAGACATAAAACCTTCGGTTTTTTTTTTAGGATTTCCCGTTCCTATCGCGTTTATTATCGCCACTTGTATTAAATTAATTTTTTAGTAACATTTTATTTTTGTTTTCAGTTACGTACTTACATTATGTACTTTCCTGACGATATAAAGTCGATATGGAAAGTTATATTGTCGCCTCTTAGGAAACTTTCCACAAATTAACGCATTTTTATCGTCGACGTTTTAACGCGACCATAACTTATTCTTATTTCCGATATCGACAACAATCGACGAAGTCAATATAGTCGAGGCATTTTAAGTTCGCCAAAAAAACGCCAAAAATGCGCTTTTCGTTAGAATCTCCGTTGCGGTCCATTTTAGGACAAAAATACTTATATAATGAAATAAACTAGGGAAAATTTCCTATAATTTATGTTTCTATCATTTTTCTGCAAAGTTAATAGTTTCGGCGTGACAGCTTCGCAAAGTTTACTCTACCAGGTAACTCGACGTTAATTAATTAGCGTGGAGAAATTGCACTTTACCTTTTCGATGCGAACGTGAAAATTTGCACGTCGTTAGACCCATCTGGGGCGTACGTTTTCAGTTAAGGAGACAGGCTACGACGTCATAAAGTCGACCGCCACCATTTAAAATTTTACCACTCGTTCGATTTTCGTCGAAAGACCTTTAGAGCATCTTTCGGACGTTAATAAAAAATTCCCGATATGTCGACGAATACTTAGGTTAATTAACAAAAATGGTAACGAGCGTTTTTGTTTGTTGTTTTTTTTTAAGTTTTATTCGAAACTTTTATTTATCGATGAAATTTAAAAACGTTTTTTCTTATTTTATTTATTACAAAAATCTATGTTGTATTTTTTGAAAATAATTTTTTGTTCGTGTTACAATTCAAAAAAAAACTAACGCTCGTCGTTGTCATTTTTATTAATTAATCTAAGTGTTCGTCGACATATCGGGAATTTTTTATTACCGTTCTTATCTGATAATGTACGTCCTAGATGGGTAAAGTGTAATTTCTCTACGCTAATTAACGAACGTCGAGTTACTTGGTAGAGTAAACTTTGCGAAGCTGTCACGCCGAAACTATTGGCTTTGCAGAAAAATGATAGGAACATAAATTATAGGAAATTTTCCCTAGTTTATTTTATCATATAGGTATTTTTGTCGTAAAATGAACCGCCGAGGGCGGTCGAAACATAATTTGGATTTTTGGGGACTTTTGTTATGTCAGCAACGTCCAATTAACTAACTGCTCCAAGTCGCAACTTCCTACTAATTATTAATTGCATTGAATTAGGTCGATTAAGTTTCTCATTCGTAAAACGCCCGTTTTGCAATGAAAAATTCGGAGCAGGTACTCGCCTATCGAAAGTCTCGGCGGCAAACTCTTTGTCGTTAGTTACCCTAATTTTTTTTTAACTTCCGACCGAAGTTAATCGATATAATTTTGTTAGAAAAATACCGACAAATACCGACGTAAATTGGCGCGCGATTTCTCCTTTTAACCGAATTTTCGAGAAAAAAGCGCTTCGATTTTCTTATTTTTGCGCGATTAAAAAAAATCATTTTAACAGAGCGGTTTTTAAACGTAACGCACAACTGCCAGCGCCTAAAAGTTTGATTGTACGAAACGTTTCCTTCGCGAATCGATTTCGTTTCTAAAAATCGACCGCGAAACGCGACGTACGAAATTTTATATGTGCGGGCACAAAAACGATTTTCCCACAAGAATTTTTAAATGATAATAAAAATGTAGGTATCCATTCTCACGGCATCAAGTGTAATAATTGTATTACCGTAAAATTCTTACAATTTTTTTAATGGCCGCTTTATTAGTTTTCTTATATTACGAAGCTCATAAGGTATGGTCATAAACCCCAGCTGTTATTACTTTAATAAGTGAGAATTATAATTAAGAGAGGCTGTTTTATTTTATTTTTTTCGGTGCGCGTGGAATCCGACAGGCCGCGGCGAGGGTATTACAACTAATTGATTTCAAATCATTCGAAAATGATTGATGGAGATGGATATGGAACGATAAAGTATTATAATGTTAAACTTTCGACACGTTTTCTCCTATTTAGGAACTACTTCGTCGAGGATAATATTCGATAAATATTTTACTTGTGTTCGGACATTCGACAATAATCGTTCCCTTGACATTTCGAACTGGATGGGCTTTAAAAGAATTTACCCGTCGGGGAGCGATTCGTATTACAAGATGTTAACCACTTTAAAATTTTATTTGTGTCGCTCGTCGAGCGCTCCTCGTCCACGACAAGACACGATGATGGATTTACATCCATTTGGGGATAAAAACGTTTTAAAATAGGGTACGGGAGGTTTCGCTTTTATTAATTTTTATTATTGAAAAAACCCGGGTTTCCAGATGAAATAATAAAACTATAGCGAAAACGCGCTGTAAAATTCGACGTTGCTTCGCGTCGGACGGCAAAGAAGCCGGTGCCCGAGGGGGGACATTAATGGGTCATTCGGAGAGACGCGCGGCGGGGCGCTGTCAGAAAAGAGTATAACATGTCAGGTTACGACCCTATTAGAACATTATCCCTTATACTGTCACGTTACTAACGGGGATTTACTAAAGCACGGTTAAAATCGAAATCGGGCGGGGTCCCGAAGTAATCCGGATGTATTAATTAAATAAAAATATCGACCACGACCTGATAAGGTATTTACAATGTAGAAATTCCCGAAACGACCTTCTCGCCGACTCGCGGAGCTCGTCCAAAAATAATTTTTCGAACGAATCCGCGTTCTTTTTAATTAATTTCGCCTCCAGGTATATCGGACGTTTAGCGTTAATTCAGGAAGCTGCGGCGTGACGAATTTTAACTGATGTTCTAGGAACAAGTTAGGAATTTCTCAGAAATTCCAGTTATTTCCATCGACAGCCACTCTCTCATACAAATAGTTAGGCGGACTCTACCAGAACTAATTTAACGTAGCGGGGCCGTTGCCGTTTCTATACGTGTATGAATGGCTAAAACCTGGAAAGACCACCTGGAAGGTACCCTTAATCGTGAATTCGACGTAAAAGTGCTCCTTTTTCCAAACAAAAACTGTACATTTCACTTTCTTTAAGCGTTGAAAAATGAAACGAACCATTTCTACGGATTATCATAATCAATAATATCAATCGACTGACAATAAATCAAGTTAACCGCGGCAAAATTTCAGATATCCGGATTATCGAGTACTACCTAATCGACTGTTAAAGTTATTTTACATGTGTGTAATTCGAAATATCAAACTTCAACAACAAATACCTCGTTTAACGAAACTAATGCGTTCCACAAAATCACTTCATTAAGCGAAATTTCGTTATACGGGGTAAGAATAGGGTTATGTTCCAACTAATCATATAAAACCAACTAATGCGTTGGTTATGCATAATACGAGGGAGGTGTTAACTAGGTCAATCGATTAAAATTCCAACGAAATTGCCTTCCTTTTCTTTGAAACTGACATTTTAATTAAAATTATAGTCTAAAGTTGAGATTATTGCAATCAATTAAAGCATCACACTAACATAACCCTGCAAAATGCGAATAACGACTGTGTACTCGCGCTTCGAGTACGCAGTCGCATTCGAGTAAGGCATGATCACATGACAGTCGCGAATGCACGAATGAACGTTAACTTTGAATTTTAAAGACTTCGTTATAGCGAGGTTTCGTTATCGGAAGTAACGACTATCAAAAGGCCCAAAAAACATAATGTTTACAGTAAGTAAGGTAACGGTCCATGTTATGAGACGAAGTACGTCTTTATGAGACATTGAATGAAAAATACTGTTTAAAAAAAGTAAAAGCATGTAATTCTTGAAAAAAAAAACATGATAATATTATTCAGGAAATATTATAATAGATGAATTAGTTTTAATATTGATTTTAACCAAACTTATCGAAAAAAAAAAATGAAAGTTCGTGTCTCGTTGTTTGCATCTGAAGCCACGGTCAGATGGAGTAAAATGACGACTTAAATGGATCGCTTTATATTGTTTTATTGGACAATTCATACTATTTTTTAGTATAAATTATATATTATTTGAAGGCTTTTGAGCTGCAGATTTCATTTCTGTACTGATTTTATCAACTTTCATAACGATAATATTTATAATTTGAGTGTCGCGATAGACCTACATTTATGAACTCGGACGTCCCCCCGTATGAGACGCTGTGTTCAGTGTTCTGTACGACGCGGACATGTGATCTTCGGTTGTACATCTTCGTAGAGACAGTATATATTTACAAATTTTGAGACTGATATATATAATATTTATTGTTTAAATCGTGTTATTATATCATAAGAACTATAATTTATTTGCGAGATTCAAATTATAACCTGTAAGTATGTGCAATATTGTCTAATTATAAACTTATATTATTGAATTTTTACTAAATGTTTTAAAAAAGTTTTGAACTTGCTAACGTGTGAATTCACTTATTATTTGTTTCAGAAAATAATAACTACACTTAATAATGGGCAAATTCAAGAATAATATAAGAATAGATGGAGCCAAAAAAAACAGACATTAAACTCAAATTATTGAAAAAAAATGTGGATCACGTTAATTTGAGTGATGACAATAAGAAGAAGATTAAAAGATTGAACTATTGCCCTGAAAGCACGAAGAATGCTTTAAAAACAATGCAGGAGAGTGGACTTTCTGTGAGAAAAGCAGCTGCTGCCTACGGCGAACCTGCATCGACGTTACACAGAAAAAAACATCTTGATCCTGAAAGACAGAGAAAACAATCAGGAACAGGAACAGTCATCCCACTGAAAGAAGAGGATACTGGGTCAAGTGGGTCAAGTGGGTACTGTATAGACCACAAGTAGGAGCACCTGTCTCAAAATCGGAGTTATTCGATTGTGTGCAAAAATTAGTAGAAACTATGAAAATAAAGACTCCCTTCACAAATGGTCGTCCAAGTCGACACTGGTACGAAGGATTCAAAAAGCGCCATCCAAACTTATGTATTAGAAAACCACAGCATTTAAGTTCCAGTAGAGCGACTGTGAGTCGTGAAGAGCTACAAGAGTGGTTTGCAGAAATAGGAAAGTATTTAGAAAATAGAAACTTGTTAGATATTTCTTCTGCAAGATATTTTAATTGTGATGAAACTAGTATAATGCTATGTCCTGATGCTGAAAGAGTATTGGCCGAGAAAGGGTCTCGTACAGTATATAAAATAGTTGATGGTGGGAGAGAAGCATTAACAGTTCTATTCATGTATAGTGCTAATGGTACACGTGCTCCACCGATGCTCATGTACCCTTTTAAAAAAAATCTACCAAAGAGAATCGTGAATCTACAGGCTGGGGTATTGGAGACAGTGGCTGGATGACAACAGAGACGTTCTACGAATACATTACTAATATATTCTATCCATGGCTACTGAAAGAAAATATTGAATTTCCTGTTGTTATTTTCATGGATAACCACTCCTCTTATCTAAATTTACCACTAGTAACTTTTTGCAGAGAAAAACAAATAGAACTGATCATGTTGGCTCCCAATTCCACTCACATCATGCAACCTTTGGATATAGCATTTTTTCATCCCTTTAAAGAGGCATGGAAAAAATGTGTGCCTAAATGGAAAAGTCAACAAAGCATCATGCGTATAAAAAAAGAAGATTTCCCTCATGTGCTGAAATGCACTATCGACAGCATGAGAGAAGAAAGAAATATTATCATAAGTGGATTTAGAGCATCAGGACTTTATCCATTTAATCCTAAAATGATAGATTATGACATTTTAGGAAAAGACAAAAAGTCGAAACATATTGTTGAAGAACAGAATGATAATTTAGAGATTGAAGAACAACAGAAATTCTTACAAACTATTGAAAAAAGGTTACCAGCAAATAAGCTTTGTAAATTCAAAGAAGCAGCAATAAGTGGATCATGGACCGGTGATTTGGAAAATAAGTCATTGTTTAATTTCTGGTTTGAGGAACATAAGAAATCTACAGGTATTTTATATATAAAATAATATAATTTTAATTCACAATTATTAACCATGCACATATAAAGTTTACACTCTTATTTAAAATTATTTAATTCAAAATTTTCAGTTAATCCAATTAATCGAAAGCCAGTAATCAAGCAAATTGAAAATCTTAATAATCATAATATTATTATTGTTCCACAAGATAATATTGACATTAATCAACTCTATACACCCAACAATGTTGATTTGAATACTTCTTCTGCGGATCTTGTCTCTTCGAATGACCAAGAAGTTTTTCCTTTATATATCGAACCAATTGATTTCATAAATAATGAAGAATTATTTGGAGCTACAATTCTAGTCGATAATACTTCAAATATTGTTAGCGAAGTATGATGGATTAGAATTACAACAAAATCATGACAATAATCAGGATTTATCATCTAATGATGCAATTGACCTATTACATTCCACATCAAATCAAGATCAACAGGTACGTAGATATAAAATTCAATATTTTCGTTCGATGAGAGCCAATCTAATTTTCTCATCTTTTCAGAACCTACAGAGACTGCTTCAAATCAAGAAAATAATGAAACTGCCGAAAATATTGACAAAGGTAAAGTTAAATTATCTTAATATGTAATTTTTTATCAAATAATTGCTTAAATAAAATAACAAATGATTTTTATTTTTAGCTGCTAGTCAAGAAAATTTACCTTTAAAAGAAATATATACTTTGCCAATAGAATTTCTGCCAAAGAAAAAGAAAATGAAAGTTGAAAAATCAGGAAAGCCCAAGTTACCATCTGTGGGGACATCAGAAGCATGGTTAAAGCTTCAAATGGATAAAGAAAATTTAAAAAAAATTAAAGAAGAAAAGCAGAAAAATATTAAGAAAATGCAAGAAAACAAAAAATAACTAATGGAGCAAGTGGAAGAGCTCCAAAAAAGAATAAAAGAAGAAAAATAGTTTATGTTGTTTATTTATTCTGAATTTTTGTTCAATTTATAAAAAATTTATTACTGCGTATTAAAAAATGTTATTAATAACATGTTATATGTTTCAAATATGTTTATAATAAAAAAAACTTATCAAAAAAATTAATTTCAATGATTTTTTAACTGTCTCTTAAGAGGGACACATACTATGAGACACTATGGACATATGCCTTCAGAGTGTCTACTAAATAGGGTCATGGAGACGACCTCTTTTAAATGCCCATTCTCCCTTATTTTAAACTTCAATTACACAAAAAACAATGAATTTCAGTTCATTTTATGCAGAAGCAACCATTAAATACAAAAAAAATTGTGTTTTCCACCTACATATATTTGAAAATAATAGAAATCCCAACATCTGCGCAATTCGCGTCTAATAATGTGGACCGTTACCTTAATTTACACGTTACACATTTAAATATTTGCACCGATTGAGAGAACAGTTAACTCCGGTTTTCCGGACGAGCCGAGTTCGATTAAATCGGATTTTACTGTTGCAACGCGACGACATCTTAATTTGACTAATGGCGAGATAACAACTTTTTCGCGGCAAAACAAAACTCCCAAGAATGCCCAAAAGTGGATGTTTTCTATAATTTTTTCGGCTCGTTCGAAAAGTTCGCATTAACAAGCGCTTGGTGTGTAAGTAGATAAAAAGGAATTGCGTATTTTTGCGATCTCGAGGACTCGCTCGATCGCTTTCGAAGTTTACACGTGGCATTTAAACTTTGCGATTGAAGCTGAATATTAGTTAAAGCAAAGCCGCGAAGGGCGTTGCGGCGAATTCCGGGAAAATTACTCGAACTTCCTGCGCGTCGAAACTTTCCGACAACTCCTTTTAGAATGTTCCGTTAAGAACGAAATTCTTTATTTACTCGAAATAGTTTTTAAGAACGCGTGCACTGTACGTCAATTATTTGTTTTAGTGAACGAACTGCATCGATCCGGTTTCCCCACAAGAATTGGTCCGTGGTCGTACAAGTTAGGGATGTTAACGATGGGCAACCGCATTCGCATTTTCCCCCGCGTCCGCAACAAGGTAACTATCGGCAAGTGGCACGTTTAGATCGAGCACACGACCAACGGTTATTAAGCCTTTCTTAAGCAACGCTTCTCAGAAGCACTTCTGAAGCACATAAACCACTTCACCGCACGTAAAATATTTTAAAGTGGTCCCGTCAAACTTCATCGAAGATCATGATGCGTGGTTTTCCAGTGGCCAAAAGAATGCCAAGATTGATTTGTAACAAATTAGGAGAACGAACCTTGTAAGAAACGCTTCTTCAACCGGAAAAGACTCGCCCCATAAATCAATTGGCTTGTGCGGTGAGGCGCGGGTCGCAAGAGATCAATTTGACTCGTACGATGAGTCGTGTACGTGGTAAATTCGACTCAGATACGATGACTCACACCGTGAACAAATATATATATATTCGCGTTATAGCGTTTTACGCCTTGCGATTCCCAATTTCCATTGTCCTCTCTCATTCCATTCTCCGTCATTCAGGTGTCTTTCACTCATGGATTTTTGGATCCCTTGTCTCCAGTTTTTCCTTGGCCTTCCTCTTTTTTCTTCCTTGTGGTGTCCACTCGAGTATTTGTTTCGGCAGCCTACTTTCGTCCATCCTCTGGATATGCCGTACCATCTTAATTGTTTTTCTTCTATCTCCTCTATAATGGTCTTTTCTACTTCCATTATTTGTCTGACATATTCATTTGTTTTATGTTCTAGTCTTGAAATTCTCGCCGATCTTCTTATGGCGTCCATTTCGTAGCTAATATTTTCCTTTCCTTTTCGGTCATTGTCCATATTTCACTGCCATAGCTTTACCGTACGCTTTTTATTATAGAGTTGTATATTCTAAGTTTGCTCCTTTTTTTAACGTTTTTTGACTATAATACCATTGTTCACGGTGTAATTATTATTGTAGTATTACACCGTGAACAATGGGACTAAATAATTCAACTTGATGCACACGACGAGTCGTAGGCAGTGAAAGCGTTAAAAACATACATCTACTGGTTTGATCGTCTAGACTATTTTTGGGACCACCGCCGAATCTCGACATGCCAATACTACGATCACGCAATACGTCCATCATCAAAAGTGTCAAGAACAACATCTTCCTCACTAATTGTATCACTATCTAACATAAGAAGAAACGCGAAATCGGAGTTTATTGGGTTCTCAGTTCTCATTCTGAATATTTGTAAGCTTCCCCCGTATTCCTTGGTCGTCGGTGGTCTCTCTCTGGATCTTTGTTCCTCGTATGGTCGCCATTTCACAATGTTATTGGACCATCTTTCATCTCGACATCTGGCTAGTTGTACAACGTAGCTTCATTTCAATTCGCTCACCGCTCCAGCGATATTCTAACCACAATGGCAACTTTTGGTAGTCCGTTGTGTAACGTATGGTAAATTTTATAGCATCATCATCATCACCATAATCATCTGCAACTAAGACAATCGTCGTTGGTCGTTAGCAATTTCCACTCCTTCAGATCGAGATTTCCACCAAGATCATCACCCAAAACTGATGAACCTCGTCAGAAAAATTTGAAAGTAATTAATTGGAGACCAAAGATGCGGTACGTTCTGCAATTATACTATAGGAAATGCCGAAGAAACTCCAAAGAATTTTTATCGACTTGTATTCGCATCGAATCAAAAAAATAAATAATAAGGTCGAGTCGAGATTTTACTGACAAACGCCCATATACGTAACTATTCTTCGCCGCCCAAACACGACGCAAACGAGCACAAATAAAATTAATTTATAGCGTGTAAACGCCGTTGAAAAAAAAATGAAATAATAAACCCCATTATCTTATTTATAAGTCGACGTGATTTTCAATATGTTTAACAACAACTAAGAGGCTGCATTACCGCTATTGTTAAGTCTTGCCCGAACGAGTTACACAATCAGATATACGGGACGGCGACGAATACAATACGAGCGCCAAAGGAAACCGCCGCGCCGGTGTTAAAACAGCGACGTATTAAGGCTTCCGTTCTCTAAAGGCGAAAGCGAAAATAAATTCATTTCCGCCCCGGAGGGTTCGTTTCGATCCTATTTACTTCTTAAAGGCGCCCTCGAGAAAGTGCGCGCAAACGAGCAATACGTCCGAAACGGCAAAATCGAGAACTGCCTATTTAAAAATTATTCGATACGGCTCTGCGCCGCGCTCTCCGTGGTATATCCTTAATTGATTCTGAGAAGCGGTCGGACTTACACGTTCGTAAGTATTCAAAATGTTGGTCGACTGCAGATTTATAATGGGTTAATTATTTTTAAGGGAACAACCTCGCAACGCTAGTTTTCCGTCGCGTCGAAAACGAACATTTATAAATTCGAAATCTTAACGCTTTAACTGTCGTACAACGCGCCGCGACCGTTTCGACGCCAGTCCATTTCGACGCGAGGACATTTTGGCGTCGTCCAAACGGTCGCGTCAAATTCTATTTTTATTTGATTCGGCCGTCGATGCCCGCGATAAGCACGTCAAAAAATTTAAATAAATCGCTTAAACGTCCAAGTTGTTCGTTTTGCGTCCCTGCACACGTCAATGTACCGTACGAGTGGCAGTCAAAGCGACGTTAATTAATTTTCCTCTAGTCGCATATTGGTGCGATATTTCTAGGGTTGCGTTACAATTTAGTTGTCGAATTTCCCGACAGGTTGTTTGTTTTCTGCAATTTAACTAACAAGAAAGCGACGGAAGATCGATGATATTCGCCTTCGACGAATAAAAGCATTAAATTAACAGAAACGGAATTTTTTGAAAAATTCTCACGATTGTTTTACGTGCAGGATGTTCCGAAATTGATTGGACGTAATTTAAGAGCGTAACACAGTTGAAATTTCACGAAAAAAAAAATAGTATCGATATCCCGGGAACGAGGAATTTTCGAACTTAAGTTCATATGAGCTTTTATCTATTTCCAAAGTTCGCAAACGGTATTACCGAGTACAGTTTTCAATTGACGCACGCTTAAAAAAATGAGCGCGAAATCGGATTTTGTCGTTTATTCCGAAAACGATGCGTCGCAAGTGGTCTTATTTTTTGCAAAACGGTGTTAACTCTGCGATAAACGCAGTGACGTAGAAGTTCCGACTGAATAACTGTCCGTCACTGGACGAAATGATTTATCATTACTATCACACACGTAGAGTGTAAATAGCATGCCAAATGATTTAAAATGAACCGTTTCTGATAGTAAAAAAAAAACAATTTTTTTCAAACATTCAACACTCGGTATTTCGAAAACTATAAGCGTTTTCGGAAACGTGTTTATAAAAACTTTTCGTGGCTTATTTTGATGATTATTTTGAATGCGCTCTTAAAATATGTTCGATCAATTTAGGAACGCCCTGTATATCTGGAAAATTTCGATTTACGTTTAGGTTGTTGGTACTGTCCTATTTGCGCTAAATTCGCCATTCAACTGTCGTATTCAACTATAACCGTTATAAATATGTTTGTTTGTTTTTTTAATAAAATGTTTTTTATTGGGAGGACAGCGTGTGTGCGCGTCATCGACATAAAATTAACGAAATAATAAAAATTTTAACGCTAATTTCTGAATGAAATGCTAATCGATGACAGCTTTTTATCTAAACAACTATTATAGAATTTAACGGCGACGATCAGGTGAGTTTAGCGCTCGTCCGGCAAACTATCGTTCGGAAGGTTCGAATCGCACGAGCAAAGTACGTTTTTTAATGTCGTTACTAACTTAATTCGGTAAAATTATTCAACGAAAGTGAACTGACAAATTCGTGCGAGTGGCCGCCATGAAAACCGGGGCACGTCTTAAAGTAGATTTTAACAAATATTTAGTGGTGTAAAACGGACTTAATTCACAATAAATAAGTAGTAGTACCTAACCTAAAAATTTGATAAATTTATTTACTATTTGATGTCACTAAACTTGTATCATTGCGAAATCTTAAGTTAAATTAATTTAGTTTAATATGATGTACTATTTTATAGTGTAGACATAACTACTGTTTACTATAGCTTTTAATAGCCCCAAAATCTCCAAAAGTTGTTATTATTTTCCCATCCCTACGCTTTTCGTCAGTAGGTATTCGAATGTCACTTCATCGATATCTACTTTAAATTTTAAAGTCGGTTTTACGTTGTAGAAATATTGGTATCCCATTTTTTATGGCGCTCACTGTACTACCGACATGTAGACATCGACGTGTTTCGAAATGGAAAGTATATTTATTTCTTTATTAAAACCTTTTTAATCGTGACAACTTGAAATTTAATTAAACAATCGCATTAATTAGTTTCTTATGATTTCAGTGATTTGTGTGAAATTAGTTTTTAAACGAAATAAAAAAAAACGTAGGTAGGTATCTGTTAAAAGATTTATGAACGTTTGTCCTTTACAGAATTAGTGTGTCGTTGTTAACTTCTTTGATTACTTTTGTGCTTGATTTGCTTTATTAAATTGTGAAAACAGCAAAAAGTAACGACGAAATTGCGACTGAAAGATTTTTTAAGATTACCTAATAGATCCTAGTGCGCTTATGCAACTGCAAGAGCGGAAATGGAACAGAGATACAAGAGATGAACCAAAAATATTCGACCCACTAAATAAATTGCAGATAAAGATGATATGCGATAACCCGAAGTTGATTATGAATAAAATTTTATGTTTAACATATTGGCACAGTAATATTTATTCTGTATTTTTAATAGGGTTAGAAGTAGATAATTAATTTCTACAATATTTACGTAATTAAGTGTAAATTAAGAACATATTATTTTCAGTAAGAAACATCAAAGAAACTTCATGTGGGTAAGTGCTTATATTAATGTATTCTTATTATTGAATTATTTTTTTTTAATGTTTAGATTTTGACCAAAACGCAGTAACCGTAAAGTTACAAGTTAAGTCCATCAACGGGCATTCAAAAAATATGCCATTAATTTGAATTTCGAATAGTTGAGAATTAATTTATAAGTACAACGTTTAGTTGAGAAATTGATAAAATTTGTGTTCGCTTATTGTGAATCGCTAGGACTAATTTAACGAAACTAGAAAACAAAAGAAAGTAAAAATCCAGTCGCCCTTTCAAATCTCCTCCGCACGTTCAGGATTGCCCCGAAACAAATAATATTAATAGCACAATACGATCAGAACTGGACGTTCTGGAAATTTTTAATAATCGGCCTCGCTTTAAAGTACCTATCGAACAAAATATACAACATACAAAACAATGTTTCGGATAAAAGTTGTGGAAAATTTTCTCCTCTACAAAACTGAAAATAGGTATTTTCAAGATAGCGCCCGCCGTTAAGGAGATTTTGCGATAAAACCGACTTTGCGCGCCATTTTACCAATACGGCGACGAGAGCGGAAGTGCGCCAAGATCGAAAACTCGGATATCCTGTTAGTGAAAGAATGTTTTTGTTCTCCCTATTTGGAAATGTATATCTCAGGTAGGTCTACTGATGTACAAATTTTCATGCTCGTATCAAAATGTGATGCAATGTAATTTTTCTAGATGTTATCGTCGATTACAACGCGATAGAGCGGCTTCATGGCGCTGGAGGGCCGAACTATTGCCTTTACAAAAAAAATGACGAGAACATAAATTATAGGGAATTTTCTTTAGTTTATTTCTTCACATAGGTATTTTTGTCGTGAAATAAATCGGAAAAGAGATTCTGTCGAAAAACTCGGTTTTGGCGCCGTTTTTTCACCAGGGCGGCGCGAGCGGAAATGCGCCAAGGTCGAAAACTTTGATTTTCGATTGGGATCCCAATATCGAAAGCGTTTATTCAAAAATCAAAACCGTCCAACGTTTTCCTAGGTAAATAAAAATGGGTAAGTTTTCCGTAATTTTTTTGTTAACATGTTTTATATGTCCACTCTTTTAAATGCGAAAAGGGGACGTGGCATTTCCGTAATGTCAATGCATATCGCTGTACATGTACCTATTTCTTTCCTCTCCCACTTTCATCCTTTGGTCCTTCCCTAAAACTTCCCAATATCTATATAATATAATATATCTAATATAAAGAAGACTAAATCACAAAAATTATTACCTTTTCCCTTTAATTATTACCCTTTAAAAACGCCGAGTAACGTGTAATACGTAGGTCGATCGCCAATGACGATCAAAAAATTTATTTTCCAGTTTGTTAATTCACTTTAACTTGGACAAAATAGGGCAGTTGAATTTTTTAAGATCGTTTTCGAAAGCGCGAGGGCACCGCGATCCAAATAATACAGTGCCTACCCTTAAATATTCAATTTACCCTAATCGAGTCACCATCGAGGGTGGTCCCCATCAATGAAACCGTAAGCGGAGAAGGCTCCTATGGGTGTCGAAGGGTCACGGTGGTTATACCAGAACTCCGCCTCGCAACCGACCTACCAATCGCCATCTGCAACCAAAATAACAAAAGGAACCTCCGTGGTAAAGGCGGTTCTTGCCAACACCTTCTGGAGGTGCCGAACACCACGACGGTCATCGAGCTGGTCAGTTTTCCCTGAGAGCCTCGAAGTGAACGTCGACGCCTTTTCGTCCCGAAATTTTGGCACCTCCATGTATAACAAATCGGCCTATCGCGAACGTCGAAATTTGTGATATTTGTGAGCGCGAAAAATCACAATAAGTGAGGTGAAATTTAAAATATTATACACGTCACGTTGTATCCGAAGGGGTTGTTTCCGGTAAATGGCAGTGTCCACACTTAATATGGCACCGTATTTCACCGGTTATCCATTTCAAGGTATTTATTCGATTTTTACGCTATAGTATATCATCTTTATGTAAAAATCCGTCTCGTCGATCGGATCGGATAAATTAATTCGACTTATAAATCAGTCGAATTACAAATATCTCGTTACGATTTACGGAACGTGCGAGGCTTTGGGGGGTTCGGAATGTAATCGGAAACTGTGACACGTAATAGGGAATCAATTTTGGCAATAATTTAATCTTTCAAGTATGAAATTTACAACTTTTCGTATTTTATTTCGTTAAAAATAAAATGGAAAATACGTTGGGTATAAAAAGTTAATAAATTCAAGAAAGTGTCGGATAATGTTGTTGCCATGTTGGCTTATGTCAAGTTGTTATAGATAAGCATCGACTTAACGCATTGGCGGCGATTGTGTGGCAACCTACACTATGTTAATGCCCTTAATGCATGTTAAACTTGCTTTAAATCTGTATTATTACCTTATCTCCGCATCTAGATATAGACGGCCGTGCATTAATCATTCAAATTCGCCCCGTATCCATGTTCTTCTCGTGAACTGTTTGATGGACAATAACGAAACCTTAAACTTCCACTTTATATAGGTAAGTAGACGTGCAAGGGTTCGTTAGATCACGAATTTCCCGTGTTTACAGCTCGTTAACGTTGAATGATTTATGTGCGCCTTTTGCGGCATTTTAAAAGTCACCTAAAGCGAGGTTCCCAAAATTTCAATTTCGACTAACATAAACAAACATTAATCTAAGAGGGTAGTTGACGATAAAAGTCGTCATTTTAAAAATAACATACCTATACTTGTACATCGGGCTCCTAAATTAATGACACCTCGCTCGAACGCGGCGTCAACATTAACGGAGCCGACTGTACATCGACGAAACGGAGCTGTTAAATAAATGAGCGACGGCGAATACGTTCAATAAATCAATACGAATAATTTAAGAAGAAAAATACAGGGCATAACAAGAAAATACACAAGCAACTGCATGTTAATAAACAAAATACCTTGTTAGGTTGTCCGAATAAATTTAAAAAAAAGTTCCAAGTTTCGAACTTCTCGGGTTTTTTCTGAAATTCTTTCCAGCTAGTGATTAATAAAAAATATAGACAATTTGAGATGTTTATTTGAACAGATCAACTTCGCCCCAACGCATTCGTCGATATTACTAACGTGCGGGCCATGACACCGTCGTGCACGAATCGTTATTTAACGCGGAGACGAACGAGGGAGAGACGGCGCAAGGTCGAAATTTGGGTTTACGGTCAGCGAAGCTAAAGGTGATGATCTAACGGGGGGTTAATTTTGTCACGTTCGCAACCGTCCGACTTACGATTGTACGCGCGAGAAAAGTGCGCCATCTCTCTGTCACTTACTATAATTATTATTTTTTTCGTTTTGAATTGTTTAGACAAGCGGTGCGGCGGTGTGAAGCACGCGGCTCGAAACTCGACGAAACTTTAATTAAAAACAAATACCTCAACCATCGATATTCGCGGATTTTACATTCAACTGTTTCTTTCCAAAACGTAAGGGGTTTTTTTTGGTATTACGAGAACAGATTTTCTACATTCGTGGGGACACTTGGGAGCGCAACCCACGCGAATGTCGAGGGTCAACTGTATACACTATATAAAGTAAATTTTTGTTCGAAAGACTTTCTTTGTGTGCGACCAGCGAACTCTGCGTTTATGTGGGACTCGACACCGCCGATTTAGACTGACAAGACAACGTCAAATTTATTTTTGACGGTGGGAACGGGTAAATATTTCGTTTCTGAATCGCCGACTCGAAGAAAATGAACGTAACTCGTCGGTGCTTGCGGATTAATTTCTGATTTTTTCTTATCTTTTAGATTGTGTACCAGTGCTCGTCCTTAAAACAGCTGACACTAGCTTTTTATTACGTATATTGTATAAAAAAAAACGAATTAGAACTGACGAACTCAAACGTATAGCGACGGCAAAAGATGTTAATTTTACTTTAAAGGCTTTTAATTAAAACGAGCACCTGTTAACAACATTGCATATTGCACATAAATGTAGAACATACATACGTATAAAAACTCATCCAAATAATTGAGCGTCTGCAAACGAAATTAAATTAACAATCCGTGAAGAAGAAACTGGTTTCCGATTAGTAGGTGTGGAGATTAAGTAAATAATGAATTTAAGTTAAAACAAATAACCATCAGAATCGCCGATAATTTAACAAACATTGCACACGTGTACAGTGTATTATTCTACATTAATAATAGGTCCTAATACTGTATAACAAGTGGCGGAAAGTAGATAATAAACAATACAACGTTTAATATAATATACGGGGTGTCTCTGAAAAATCTGTTCAACGTTTGATCACATTTAATTTATTAACGCCTTAACTTAAAAGTTATAAATTAAGGCTAACAATGACACGACGCCTTACTTGATTTAACATACAGAGTGTTTATTTTTATGGACCGCGGCCTCCGTTTTCTTACCAACACTTTTTTATAAGCACGCCGCTAACTCTTTTGAATGTTTTTTTTTTTCGAAACTTTTATTACTCTTAGAAATATCTTGCACGGTTTCTTCATAAATGTGCAACTTTCCTCGTGAAATAACAAAAAATAGCTGCGGCAAAAGCAATTCATAAAGCAAATGTTCGAAATTGATAACGTTAACGGCATATTTTCAGCTCGGAACTACGCGATCAGGCGTTGTACAGACGTTGTTTTATTTTGTTTGCGTTGAACAATTTTCTACCTTGACGTTTGTTAAATCACTGCATCACGCCGAAATTATTAAAGAACAGCTTAAATTAAAATAAAAATGTGACTGGTAATGCGATTAATGGATTTTAAACGTGAGCGCTCGATAATTAAACGCTCTGATTGATGCTCTTGCGGTCGATCTACCGCAGCACCGACGAAATGTATGGCAAGTTATGCTAGCGCCGCTGGCGGGGTAGCGTTGAACAAACCCAATAATATGTATTACGTCCTTGAGGGCAATAATAAATCTTTATCGCCCGTTGACATGGGCGACGAACGAAAATACGGTCAATTTATGTTTGTAAATGAGGTCTATTAGTAATAGACTTATTATTAGAGTATTTCAATGTTGCCCGGATGTTGAAACCGCGCATAACGAGGCTATAGAAACCCGTATACTTACACACAATAATGGACTATACGGGGGGTGATTCACGAAGTTTTACCGCCATCCACGGAGCTCGTTCTACCAGTAAAAAGAAAGACAAAATGTCATATAAATATATCGACGTCGTTTTTGCAAGACAACTTAAACCCACAAAAAGTAAATTCTTGTCAAAGTTGTCGCGTAATTCAAATCGATTTTTTTTGCCGGGAATTCCTACGGACGTCTCGTGTGACCCCGCGAGAAAAAATCGAGTGAGGTCAGGTCGGGCGAACGAGCGGGCTTAAGAAACAGCACCGACTGTTCAGGGAACGCCCGATTAAGAACTTCACGAGCACCATGTGATAAACGGACCGGGGCCCCGTCGTGTTGAACCCACACGCGTGAACGAACAAAAAGCGGAACGTCTTCAAACGTCTTTCGACACGCTGCGCGGTGGGAAAAGATTACGTAATCACGAACTTTGCCCCCTTTCCCCGCATGTTCGTCGCATATCTTTTTTGATGGTTCTTCGGCGAAGTATTCCCGCTATCAAGCAGTCCATCTCCACAGTGAAACAGGAAAGCGAGGGTCGCCCGCGCGATGTTCGAAGTCGGCAGAACTCAAGGCCCGCAGCGGAAACACGCCATAGTAGAATTCTATAACGTGACGACACTTTGACGTCATTGCACGTGATGGTATCATCCCAGGCGGCACACTGTCGTTATAATGTCGTCAATTGTTGGCCGTTTGGGGTCCAATGGGGACGTCGTAAATGACATCAATATGACGAGTTAATGTCACAGCCCAACGACGTCAAATTATGACCAATCTAGTACGTTACTTGAGACGTCTAATTGACGCCTAATTTCTTTAAATGGGACGTCAATTTGACGTCCTATTGATGTAATCCTAAGGCATTAATCAAGCATCTAAAGGTGAAAAAATACAAATATATTCAATATAATTATTACTTTATTACAAAAATGAAGGTACAAACAAAGAACCTAAATCTAAGAAATTAAACAAAGTATGTTAATATATTAAAAAAATGAACACAAAATTATTTGGATTTACCTACTTAATAACCAAATATCTTTATTATTATTATAAACGAGTAATATAATAATATGCTTAAGATAAGATGTAAGCGGTAAATATAGTATAAGATATACAGTGTGTCCACGAGTTCTGGGATCATTTGATAGAGCCTAAACTAAGCACAATAGAAAAAACTATTTTAGATAAAAGCTTTCTGGTTGTAAGAGTCGCATAATGTAAAATTTCACACCAACAAAAGACATCTAAATAAATTAATAATGAAATGGGGGGGGTCACTCACGCCACAAAGATAACCTAGTCACTTAAAGGTTAAAACCTATAGAAATAAGTACAGTTTGTCTGTTTCTTGTTAAGCCATGATTTGTAAAATTATTGTAAAAAATATTTCTTCCAGTTGTTTAAATATTTAAAATTATTCGTTTTAATTTTAGGTGGCGATAGGCTGTTTAATTTTTCACTTACCGTTAAGAAATTATATCAAAATTTACAATTTACAAATTTATAACGTAGAACTCGCTGCAAAGTAAAACCACAAACCTAACAAAACCGCTGACGGTAAACCAAAGCGCGATCAGTATGCACAGTGGCGTGACACTTTAAAGGAACTAGTTCTACCCATTGACGTACACAATTAGAATAAATAACCGAATGCGAGTTTCCTTACTATACTTCGTCCAAACCTATACGCAATGCACGTCATCAATAAAAGGGTTACTAGATGATGACGTTTCACACAGTGCTGTCGCTTCGTACCTTGTATTTTGACAGTTCTAATAGGTTGTAGTCTTTCTTTATACCATCTAATATGTGCGCAGGTAAATCATCTATAGAATATGTCACTTTCCAAACTTTAAACCGAATTACAAAGAAACAATCTAGTAACTTTTTGTTGATGACGTGAATTGCATATAGGTTTGGATAGGCCATAGTTTAGTTGTATACTAGCGTATTTATAACGTAATAAATAGATATAATAGACATAATAGATTTATATATTTTTTAGTTAAAATTTTGGTTTAAAACATAAACATGTTAGAAAAAATTACGAGTAATTTACGCTGTAAATTAACGCTTCAAAACGTCTTTATTTTCTCAAATTCAATTAACGTAACATGAAAACTTCAGTTTTTCCAGTAAGGATTCAGGACTTTGGAATGACCAAACAAAGACGTCTCAACGACGTTCATTAATGACGTCAAATGTTCGTCGTGCGTACGTCACTTATTGAATCCACGACGTCGCCGACGAATAATTACCAATAATTGACGACATTATGACGTCAGTGTGTCGCCTGGGATGCCGTTTATATATTACAACCCTCGTTGACTAACCTAACAACAAACGAGTTGTCGACTACTATTCTATCTTAGTGTCGTACTTGTTTTGTTTGACGTCATAAAATAGAATTCCCTTTTGGCGTGATTCTATTACTGAACTTTCTATGAACGCTAAGGGTGCAGCTGCTGTTCTCTTAGTACTTGCCAAGCGGTACTGTGGTGCTGCTGATTGAAGGCTCTTCGGCCACGCGGTCAAACGCTGCTTCTTCGAAGTTGGGAGTTCGTACAGTCCGTCGACCATTTTGGTCGTGGAATTGTGTGGCGGAAACAATCGTGTAAACATGTTATCGGCCGATTTACAACCTTTCCGCTTTCCCAATTTTTCGGCTCGCGAAAGTTAAATTCGCGGATGCCGAAACCGCGAATGTCAAGGATCCACTGTACGTCTTGTAAATGGGCTTTTCGTTAAAAATTTAACCGCCCAGCTTACGTTTTCGGTAATAGACAATTTTTGAGGATTTAAGTGCATTCGGCTACTTATGTTTTTGATTGAATCTGTAGGTAAAAACAAAAGAGCTCGGAACGATGGCGCGTTCGGAAAACTGACGAACGTTGAATTTTTTTTTGAAAAAGAAACGCTTACCGAGAACTTGAAAAGAATCGACAAGAAAAAAGTTAATCTCCAAACCACACATAACAAGAAAAAGTATCGTCCTTGACTACGAATTGACGAGGGATTATTTTAATGGCGGACGACACAAATCCTGACGGTTTTTATTGTTTATTATAGACGGCGGATGGGACGAATTTGCAATACCTATATAGGTAATATTTTGTGGGTTATTTAATGCCATTTAATTAATCTTAATGAACATCGAAATGATACACGATGGTATAGCGCTCGACTAAAACCATCGACATCGCGGCTTTATTTAAGAAATGTCGGTAATTCCAAAGGCCTCCACAAATTACAACAGCCAGAACGCACGCAACTCATGATCTTCGGTAGCATACCAGAACAACTCAATAATTATCATCTGTGTGCGTGGTGGTATTAATCAAATGGGAGCAAGGTGGTCGTTCTTGAGATTAATTTCGATAAATGTGAAGAGGTCGCAAGAGGTTACGACCGACCATAGTTTTCTATAATTGCACTAGTTTTTCGTGTACGTGATGTACCGGTACGGCCTTGCGGATATTTAATGATCCCCGATTTACCTAATTAAAAGTTCTGTTATTTACGATAGATACCTACGTATAGGTAATTGATAATGCTGCTCTTAAAGATTTGCAACAGTAAATTATGGATTGTGTTGCATTATGTTCTGATACCAGTGAATGGATATATAATTTTGTATGGTGTTCTGCAATAAATTTCTATGGCATGAATAGCAAAGAGATTTGGCGGTACGGGATGCGGTGACGCAAAGGCTTCGATAACTTTGTCGCGCAATCGGAATTTAAAATTTAAATTATTTTTTGACGAAATTTTCGAAATTTTTTTGATAAAAAAAAAATCCGGCCCCTTCCGCACAAGACAACCGACAAGTCGAATTAAGTTCCGGTTTCGAGGCAAACGCGACCATTTCGTGAATAATCACTTGGTAGCGCACGCCTTCAAGATTATTTTGGCACAAATAACTGAGCAATTTGGGGTTGTAGGTGGTGATTAAAAAAAAAGTAGGTGTGACTCTTCACGTAGGTAGGTGTTCTTAATGATTCCATGTCGAAAGGCCGTCGACAAAAACGTCGTGAACAAAAATACCGTCAGGTCAAAACGTCGCCCGTTTCAAAAGTCAAATTTAATTGAACCTATTACCATGAGCATTACTACGAAGTCTCGCACATTACTGGTAAGTGCGCACAATGTGCGAGACCTCATAGTACTATTAGAGTTGGGGTTGTTCGTACATACGTGTCTGTACAATTACATTTCGGCCTTATAAATAATGGATACAATTTAATTTGACTTTTGAAATTGGCGGCGTTTTGTACTGACGGCGTTTTGACCTAACCTAACCTAAATGCCTAACGGCATTTTTAATGACTACGTTTTCGTCCATATCGTTTTTTTGAAGCAGCGATTTCAAAACGCAAGAATGAAAATTCATTTTTTCCCATATTGATTTTTTCAAACATATCAGTCAGTCTTGTCAGCAAGACCATTACAAAATGCAAAAAGGGAAAACCACATCATTATTGAACCGAGCACCGTTTGTAATAAGGTTATATCGCTGGTGCTGTCTGGTTCCCTTTGACATTTAGAAACATAATCGTCCACCTAAGCCAACTATCTGTATCTAGAGTTGCGTAAAATTTTCAACCAACCGGTTCGGTAAAAGATAAAGAAGGTGAACAATAATATACGTTCGTAGTGGTCGTTCGCAAGTCGAGCCATGTCATTGCCATCGCATGATTCCGTGAAAGTTCTGCCGAAGACTCATAAACGAAGATTGCTCGCCGTTCACACAGCACAGCAATTATTGGGTTTTTTTGCGAAGACGCATGAAATTCAACTCGTACAACAATTGCAGCCGTGAGATCGTTTTACAGCGTCGCCTCGTAACTTTGTTTAGTTGGATGGCCGAACGATCGAATGGGTTTTCTCCAAAAATCGTGTTTTGAGACGAAGCAAACCCACGAGCGACAAAGAGTCCACTGTATTTTTTGCGAGAACGCCGATGGTAGCGCTGCAAGCGCGAACGGGCTACAGACCTACCAACCGATAAGACAGTAAGACGTGAACTATTCAGATAGTATACACATTTTCTTCGTCCCGCATGTACAGCCGAGTGCAAAATTACTGCCGCGCATCGCGAACGCTGCACGGACACGCACGATACAACGAACAAATTACGATCAGAATTTGTTTTACTCGTCGTAAGTCCTTTTCCCGTAAATTTGCTCGTTGCGCCATGTATTGTCCGCGCAATGTTCGCGATTCGCGACATTACTTAATTTCGCATCTGACTGTACATACGTAGTTTCCACAATATTGTCATATTTGATGTACAAATACATACATCGAAATTATAAAAACATTCATATTTGTTTTAAAATGTCAAAAATTTTCGCTACAAGTATACAGTAGAACCCCTTGTAACCGAAGGGGCGAAACGGATTCGTGGAATTCCGTCTGTTAAAAGCGTAAAAAATACGAAATTTACAGTAAAAATATATTTAATTATATTTAAATGTTTTCACTTGAAATAGTCCGTAATTTCGTAATAGACGTCAGCTCACCGAGACAAGCGACAGACATTTTTTTTTATTAAGATCATTTCGATTAACCCGGGTTTATAAAAGAGTTAATTGCATAGGTACTTTTTTTTAAGAAACTATGTATAATTTTCGTGTATTAACTTGTTAATTTCATTAATTATTTCACTTAAAAATTATGTAGGTATAGTTCCGCTCGATGAAATGTACGTATTTCGCGCGCTACTAGTTCCACGCCTGAATCTAGACGCGTCTAAACGGCCGCGTCTTGACGTCCGCGTCGAAATGTCTCGCTCCCCGGGCAAATTCAAATTTTGGACGTTACTGAAGCCCCACGATACGCCTAATCCAGCAGTTCGACGTTCGTACGTGCAAAGCAATATATTTTGCTTATCTTTTTGCATATTTTTAATACATATTTCTTGGCTGCTCGGTATCTGTAAATAAATGACGTAAATATGCAAATGTAAGATAAACTATAGATACAAATGTTGAACGAAGGTCAAATCGGTTTCCGACAAAAATTAAAAAATTTCGTTTCCTCAATAAATTTTAACAGCGTTCGTTTGTTTTTAATTTTAATATTATTTAAAATATCGAGTAGATCAAGTGCACGTTAAATTTATATGTACATAAAAATATGTAGGTTGGTAGTAGTGAAAATAAAAGGTGCATAGCAAATAATTTTTAAAAATATCAACTTTTTTATCCACACGTGCTTTGATAACATTTATTGTATTGTATAAAAATAGTTTACGCACCATAAATTTTGATTTATTAACAAACGATAGAGAATAATAAACAAAACAAAAAACGAAATAATATTTTAATTATAGCTTATCCAAACCTATAAGCAATTTACGTCATCGAAAAAAACTTACTAGATTGTTTATTTGTAATTCGGTTTAAAATTTGGAAAGTGACAAATTCTATAGATGATTTACTTGCGCACATATTCGATGGTATAAAGAAACACTACAGTTTATTAGAATTGTAAAAATGCAAGGTACGAGGTGGCAGCACCGTGTCAAACGTCATCATCTAGTAACCTTGTATTGATGACGTGAACATCATATAGGTTTGGATAAGCTATAGGTACGTGAACTTTGGCGAAACAACTATCGGTGCAAATTCTGAAAATAAACTTAATAATTTGCGCTTATTTGCGCCCGTATTTTCATTTGAAAATTTTCATTATTTTCGTAAATATTCGCAATTAACTTATAATTTCGCCGTCCTCGTACCGCGCGAACGAAATAAAGTTGATTTTTAAAATGTTTTCTTTTACTTTATTTTGCGCTTAATTTGCGCCCCAATTTTCGTTACTTTCGGAAATATTCGCGATTAACTTTTTCGCTTATTTCCCATTTTATTTTACTGATATCGCATCGATAACTACATATTGTCGATTGTATCAAAATATTAATTTTTGCCAATATCTATATCTCTAGTAAGATCGAGTTTCAGGTTCAGCTATGGAATTTAAAATATCCTCACAAATTGGTGCAAACGAATGTAAAAACTTAATTGTTATTCAAAAATCTTGAACTATTTTTCTAATATATACGAAAATAGATATAAATAGTGACTTAGGTTAGGTTAGGACTATAAGTACGTATACAGGGTGTAACAAAGGTAACTTATATCGACTATAACTTATTAATTAGGAGATCTACAAAAAAATTTAAATACAAAAGTTTTCCGGTTTATTTCGACGCACGTGATGATGTATTTTGTTTGTTTGTTAACCGTTTTGTTTCGTTGCTATGATAACTAATCATGTTTTTTAAACGGCATCGATACGTCTTCGAAAAGAACGTCTTTTTCTCGCAATACAACAACGTCGAAAATAAAATAATTTTAAGAAAATGGACGAGAAAATTCATAACAAACCAAATTAATCGAATTAAAAACAAAAGAACGACACACAAAAGCACTCGTAATTTCGAGTGTTAGTAAAACGTATGTGTGAAACATTAGGTGCGCATTAAACGAAACGTCCAAATTGACTGCCAGGCAATGACTTAATCGGCGTTGAAAATTTTCCCACTGCGGCAGTTATTCGAGCCCTTCGGTTATCTAGATTACGCGGCCTCTCTTTATACACGTTATTTTTCCGTTATCTCATAAAAAGAAATCTAATGGTGGTAAGTCAGAAAAAAAGGCTGGTTGTTGGATGACAATTTTATCGACGATAACACCATTTTCACCTCACAAAATTTTCTCGCCATCAGTCGCGATGGCCGATTATCCGATTAATTTGATCATAAATCACTTCTTGTTTTCAATTGATTAATTTTTTCATTTTATTTTTTATAATTGTATTGCTTATTGCTGAAACACCTCAAGTCACTTTTTTCCACGCGACAGGAAATGAAGCGAACGGTTCTAAAATTTATGTGACATAACCGAAATGGTTAAAAAGTGACTTGGGGTGTTTCGGCAATAAGCGTTTCAATTATTATTATTTTATTTTTGACCGAATAGTGAAAACATATGGGCGCCATTTAAAAAAAAACAAAACAAAAACATAACAAAGTCGGTTACCATGGCAACGAAACAAAACAGGATACAAATCAAACCGAATAAATTATCTTGTGCGTCTAGATAAACCAGAAAATTTTCGCATTTAATATTTTTTTGCATTACTTTTAATTAAAAAGTTGCAGTCGATATAAGTTGCTTTTGTTACACTCTGTATATCTAACAAAACCTTTATTTCCCTATATTTGTATAACCGCAAGTCTCGATTATCGGGTTACGTGAAGAAGATCGAATGATTATGAAATAAATAGTGACGTAAATTATGCGTAAATTACGTAAATTAGAACTTTGAAACGGAACTTTGTTTCATCGGCTCAGCATAAAGTTAGCGAAATAATAAGTTGATCGCGACTATCTCCGAAAGTGATCAAAATTGGGGCGCCGTCGGGCGCCAATAATAAGTAAAAAAAATATTTAAAAATGCAATTTAAAAACTTACTGTATTTTTTCGCCAACCTGATGTCCACGAAGTTGTTCAGTTTATTTTGCGGAATTTGCGCCGCTAGTTGTTTCGCCAAGTTCGCGCGACCGTTCCCTCAAAAACAAAAACCAAAAGTTTTTCAAACATTTTTAACCGAAGCTGAAAAGCTTTAAGAGGGGGGCTGGAAGAATCAGCTTCCACCATGTTTGCTCTAGTAACGCCACAGTAGTATTTTTCTAATTATTTTAATAAATATCAAACGGTTTAACCGTAAGATGGCGCGATTTTGGCATCAGCTATTTAAATGCTAATTCCTGTTTTCTTGTACTAAATCATTTCTACAGAGTGCGCTTTTTCATTGATGCATTGACATCTAATTTAATTATGTTTACGTTGTAAACTTTGCTACCGTTTCTAGGATATAAAGTTACAGAATATAAAGAATGGGCGTTTTGATGAGAGACACAAGTCACAGAGTTAACAAGCTTAAAAAATTATTTAACTTGCAACCAGAAAAGTTACCAAGTTATGGGAGCGAAAAATTCAAAATATTTCTCTTCAAGAAAGTCATAATGATAATGATTATTGATTTTTAAAATTTATTTTTTGTGTAATATGTGAGAGAAGTGCCGTTATTAATACAAAATAAAAATTGTAACAATAGAAAATCCAATATTACTGATATATGCACATATATAATTACTTATGTATATATTTCAGAATAATAATTATTATAGCATGCCATTAATTGCATTAAAACTTAAATGGTTACAGTTTCGTTCTCAAATACATGTAGCTATACGTTATTCACGATAGGTTCGCAGCCATGCGCAAAAGTTACTAAATTGTATATTTGTAATATTCAGATTAAAGTTTTGAACATTGCACTTTGATGTCTAGCGATGATTACACATATGACATGGCAAAATAGACTAAAATCTATTAGTACTGTAAAAATACGAGGTTTTATTGATGACGTGTTGGGACCTATCGCGAATAACGTATGTATACATATCTACTTATTTATGGGAAACGTCCGCTGCATTCTCAGTAATTCACAGAAATCATAAACAACAACACGTCGAAATGCAAAATAATTATGCTTACTATCAAAAAAGAAACCGAATGAGATTCTATCTTTTATAGAATGAAAACTTGTAAATAAATAAAACTGTAGGTATGTAGGTATGGCAAATGTACCTATATACATACTTAATTTTAACTGTAATTTTGAAATTAGACCTTTTTATACAATATTATAAATCACGTACACATTTGTAGAAGTGGTTGGAATTTCACTATTTAGAGTGTAAGAAAATACAGGAGTTCAATTTTGGTTTTAGTTTATGTGTATAAGAATAACGAATTCATTTTCGGTATAGGTACGTTGACTATAAATGTTTCACAACGAAATATGCCACTTATGCAGTTTGATGTTTGTTTATCAAACGGGAAATTAATGTCCACGAATCAGCCGGCAAATAAAAAAAATACCACTATACTATTTTTACAGCACCAACTATTCAATAATAGTTGGACAATTTTGTTAGACAAATTTTTCGAAATCAAGTAGGTATCTATAAGATAGCTTTATACTTGAAAATGACGATTTTTCGGAAAACGGTTTACGAATTCTAGCAACAATTACACCCTGCACTTTCGTATACGTATTCACCGAACCTTCTTCTAGTTGATCCTTATAATATTTTAGTCATATAGCAGCTAAATATCTCATAATTTAAAGTATTCGGAAGCATGTGTACAACGTAGCAAAACTGTTCCTTTAACTTTTTTAGGATAAAAATATAAGGAGCAACTAGGTAATTGAATTAGTATTTATTATCAATTGAATTTTTTAAATAAAATTTAATAGTTTTTTAGTATCGTTTCCTGAAGTGAATCTACTATAGCGACATCTGTTGATTCTCGCTTATCGAACCCCCCTCTTAACGTTGTCGATGATAATCAAAAAGTGACTCGATTCGAAAGCAACGAAACCCTTCTGTCCGCGAATCTTCCATTTTAAACGATAATATCCCCCATCTGCCCCCCCCCCCGGTCCCCCAGTTTCAGTCGATTTTAGAAATATTCGAAAATATCCGAAGCTTTTAATTTTCAATTTTAATCGATATCGAGGCGAACTTTCTCCGTTCACAAAAAAAAATCCCAATATTAATGCACGTCGTTTTCAAGGTAATTATAGATCGCTACAATAATCACACCGTATAATTACGACCGATTAGAGAGGTTCATTTACTACTACGACGCAACAACGCATCGCATCGCGTCGTTCGAGAATTCGGTCACAAAGTAAGCTACTTTTAAAAAAAAAATTCCAATTCCGTCGTCATAACTAATTCGGCCGGTGGACAAGGAATGGCATATTTTTCATTCAATGACCACCACAAATGCCTCGAAACGAGCACGAGGTGTCGGCCCCAGCATCTGACTGTGTTACGTGTGTGATATGCGAGGTGGGCGTGCGGACGTTTAAGAAAATGAAAAGCCGGTCCCGAACAGCGGTTGCTTTGATCTCCCTAATGCCTGTTTTCATCAGCCAGGTACTACACCTGATACCTGATGCCATCACACAAAAGCGGCACTAAAACATCGCGCAATAATAAACGCTAATTATGCGGAAGAGATTGTTATTGCACGGCTCTTCGTGCGATCGCTTTGCGAAGGGCACTTACCCTCGCATATTTTATATTTAGACTTGCCAGAAAACGTGAAAATAACGTCGCTTAAATCGGTTTCTCGGAAACACGTTTATTACGTTACGAAACGAGCGTGAAATTTGTGGAATCCGACGGAGACTGACGACTACTGTTTTAAAATTTCCAAATTAAAATTCCTCTAATTAATAAAATCCTTATTTATCACGTATTAATTCGATAATTCGAGAAATTTAACCGACGCGCACCGCCTCATCTAACTTGTTAACCTAATAAATTGAAAAATAACTTCGGCCCCGTTACGTAACGAAAATCTTGGGCTACCGCAATTTTCGATTGTTGCAAATTCGATTTACATATTTCGACTGGGCCGTAAATAAGATCGAATCCGAAAGTCGTCGGACAAAGCGAAAAACCGCAACCTAACGATGGAGGTCGTAATTTACCCGACGAACATAAGCCGTAGAAATAATAAAAACAGCGCCCCGAGGCCGAAATTTATCATTCGTTTCAAAATTTTTGATAATAAAAAATACATTTTTAACTCTTCAGCTTCCACGGCACCAACAAAAGGATTAATAAGCGCGACTTTTATAAACTATCGAATAATACCGGGAAACGTTATTAAATTTCTTAATTTGTTTCGACATCCGAAAAGGTTTTTAAACGCTCGCCGTCCGCGTCCGCATAATTTTCGATAAATAAAGAATGTGGCGGTTTTTTTTTTCGACCCGTAAAACATAAAATGTCGTATAGATATGTTAATTAGCGTCGATTGCGGAATGGAAAAAATGACGGTCCGGAAATTATCGCCGAAACCCATAATTCGTACGGCGGCGTACGGCCGCCGCCGTACGACGGAAAATCAATCCTTAAAGCAATTAAAATCGAATCAAAATAATTACTTTGGAAATCACGTGCGCATTAAAGTCCTTTATTTGCGGACGCATTTCGAATTTGAATCGCGGCTAACGCGATTTCACGGGCCGCTTAACTCGCCCGCCGCGCCGCGCCGTACGTTTCAATTTAATACTTTTACCGTTTGTAAACATAACCGGGGTGGTCGCTTCTATTAACGCAAAGTGGACTACAAAGCGTCGCGCACGCACGATTGGAGAATTTTCCGTCCAATTCGTTTCGGTGAAAGGACGTTATTGTTGCCGATATGTATTTACAATCGGGGAACAAGCGAACGGTCCTTTTTCGTATAAGGTACGGGAACGCCGTAAAGATCGTTGTCCTATTGTGGCGGCCACTTAAATTTTCTGTATAACGGGCTTTGTGATCGAAATTTATTGGATTAGGTTTTAAATGTATTTCGAAGACGACGTGAAATCAATGGTACAGCGGGCTACTTAATTAATGACGGCCCGCTCGAGACTTTTCGTTACGTACACAAAACGCCGTACCCGATGGGGAACGAAAGGGTTGATTTAGGCCAATTTTTCTTTGAGCATTTATACGTCGCGCGGCATCGAGATGTGAGTTTTAACCTTCCACGGACGGTATAGGACACGTCGAATTTCTACGAATTTTTTTGCGCACGACGCGTCCCCCGCCGAAATGTTCGCCCCAAAAGTTGAAACGATTAAGAACATTTTTTTCAAATAATATATTTATTTTCTGTTTGAATTTAATAATTTTCGGCGTTCGTGTACGGTTAAGTTAAAAAATAATGTCCCGGGGCGCGAACGCTCGCACGATACAACAAACAAATTATGATCCGAATGTTTAAAGCAATAACATTGTGTTTGTAATTCGTCTTGCACGTCGTAAGTGCTTTTTGTGTATTTGTTCGTTGTGCTAATGCCAATGCATTGCGCCCCGGGACATTAATTTCGAACTTGACTGCACATACGTAACAAACAAAGGTTTTAATAAGATTTTTTGATATCATTTTAGGGGTACCGGGGGTGCACAGCCCCTAACCTTTCTAACTACATACTTTTTCAGAGGTTTAAGAGTAGAAGGGGGGGGGGGCACTTCCGCGCCATCTTGGATTTTATTCGCGATTTAATTAGGACAACTAATTCAATCGGCGCTTTTAAAAACGCAAAACGCTGATTAAATTAATTGAGCCAATTAAATCGCGAATAAAATCCAAGATAGCGCCTTCTACTTTTCAATTTTTAACTACATCGAAAAACCTGAGAGCCTTTTAACTAAACCCTGAACCTTTACGCCAGAAACTCGGGTGCGCGGCATCGCCTAAAATAAAGTAATCGGGCTGCCTCTGGCAACCGCCACGTATTCGTAAACGGAGACTTTAAGCTTCAATTACCTATTGCTATAATATAGGTAACATTTCGATTAAAATCGGGTTGCGGTTTGAACCCCTCTACGCGATGGATAGGCTCACATCTCATTACCACGTGACGACGTGTGAATGCGCAAAGAAAAACCTGAGTTAACCCCTTAACTTAACGAATTGGCGCCGTAACCTTGACGTCCAGCATTTCCGAGGCAAAAGTACCGTCACTGTAGTCTCAAACGGGAGAGACGATAATTCTGATCCTCCCCGATGCACGCAAAATTCAAGGTCAGTAGATCCAACGGGATAAGCAACCGGAAAAAAGTACGAACGGATTTATGGGCTAATTATATTTTTTCATATAACAGCAAAATGAGCCATCGACTCGTGTTGCTCCTCACACGTTTCGATTGTACATTTAATGGCAATCGTTTCGACATAACGAGGGTCTAAAAAATATGGTTGGCCGTGGAAAGATAAAAAAGTCAACCAAGACCGAAAGATCTTTGGACACGCTCGTGACGGTACCTATCGAAAAGTCTAACATAAGCACAGCACTGCAAGATTTTTAAGAACCCGAATAAAATCAGAGCGGCAAGAAGTAGGTTTCGGTCTTGTTTGCAAGACAAATCGCGCAATCGGGCCCCACGTTGGGCGCCACGTTTGAGCCACCTTCCGAGCAAGTCCTTAAATCATCCTTACGATGCACAAATATATTATCTTAACTGTCTTTTTATTGGACGGAAGCCCCTTTTCGATTTCATTCGTGTCCTTAAAAGTCCTTGCCATCTCGAAACAAACTTTGTCAATCCACGACGCGGGAACTACCTTCAAAGTTTCACGATAGGCCGGTCTTAGTTCTCGCCGTTTTTGCTCAAGTTGCTCAAATAGATGGTCGTGTACGCTCCAAAACGCTATTTTTGAGTTTTGCTCGGGAACGGCGCGTTTCGCTTAAAATTACGCGGAGAGATATTCGACGCAGAATTTTACGGCGAGTCCGAAACGAATTTTAAATCGACGATCCGAACGTTGGCTCATTTAAAACGGCCGTTTTTCCAATAAAAATTTGTCGAAAACGACCGTTTTCGCGGAACTGTTAAACTATTGTTATCGATTAACGTCGACGTCGTTTAACGGTAGTGGTAGTTTTAAAATTGTAAAACCTGCACGTGCAGAGGTGTTAATTGACCTAATAATTATCAAAGCGGATCTGTAGGTGACATAAATAAAACTTCAGCGATTCAAGTGGCGCGTAATCGGCGTGACGAGTAAATAATACAAACACCGCGGTATACTTTATTTTGATCGTTATAACCGTTACATTGATAGCGCCGCAATTTATTATAAATTGCGCAACAGATGTGGAATATTTTTGCATTTACGTTAATTTCGAGTGCGTCCATCATTACGGTTTAATGTTAACTAGAAATCCGGCTGGCTCGTAATCGTAAAAATCCATCTGTTTCGCACGTTTACGTTCGAGAAACGGCGATTTAGACGGATCGAATTCTCGGAAAAACTCCCGTTCCCATAGCAATCTAAAAACTTCAGTGTCTAGTTCAATATTGGATGTAGGTAAATAATAACAGAAGTCGGAACTTTTACTAAATTGCGCTTGCGGTCGTTTTACCTAAATTAAGCGAAGTTTATATATAAAATAGAAAACGCGAACGATTTTATTCTACCGCGGTTAAAGAAATTCAATTTTCGAGTGCAGCTTTTTATTTAAAAAAAAAAGCGGTTTACCGCACAACCGTTCGCTCCGCTCGCTTCAATGCAAAAATAGAAATCGAAAAGTCGTTTTTAACGAAAAAAAAAATCCGTCTTTTTCAGGACAGGGCCGCGTAAATCAACTCGGCGGCGTCTTCATCAACGGGCGGCCCTTGCCGAACCACATCCGCTTGAAAATCGTCGAAATGGCCGCCGCCGGAATTAGGCCGTGCGTGATATCGAGACAACTCCGGGTATCTCACGGATGCGTGTCGAAAATTCTTAATCGCTACCAAGAAACCGGCAGCATTCGGCCCGGCGTCATCGGCGGCTCGAAACCGAGGGTGGCGACCGTCGAGGTCGAGACCAGGATAGAGCAGCTGAAAAGGGAAAATCCCGGCATATTTTCCTGGGAGATTCGCGACAAACTCGTCAAGGTGAGTTGCGTTTATACGCCGAATCAAATTAAAATCAACCAAAATCTAATTCTCGAATTCGTCATTTTTTTTTTTAGGAAGGGATCTGCGACAAGAACAGCGCCCCGTCCGTGAGCTCTATCAGCCGTTTGCTTCGCGGCGGTCGAAAGGACGACGTCGACAGGAAAAATCACTCGATCGACGGAATTCTGGGTGAGAATTCGATATAAATTTGTCGCCGCCGCGGGATTGCCGAAAAAATCGCGAATACGTGACCGGGTCGGAATTTTTTTTCCCTTTTTTCCCCTCGATTCGTCGAAACTTGAAATCGATCGGTCGAAAGTTTGTTATGTAAAAACCCGAGAAGCTTTAACGCCCGGCCCGTTTAAATTCTAAAATTAGAAATTGTAAACACAACTCCAAACTTATTACGGATTCCTGTGTAATTTTGGGTAATAACTGTGGCAGCGTATAATTTTCCGTAATGCGCTAATGGGCGTATCCGCCTCTTCCTTTAAATGATGGAAATGGGGCGAAAAGAGCGGAACACGAACGTGTTAATCAAATTACGAAACCGTTTGATCCGAAAACGGTGTAACGTCGAACAAAAAAAAACCAAAAAAAAGAAGGATCCGGCAAAAGACGACTATAGGACCCCACAAGTCGCGCGGGATGACGCAACAAAATCTAGCGCCTTCGTTCGAGAAGTTTCACATTATAATGATAGCTCATTTCGATTATTACCTTCGCATTAACGTTATTGAAAATTACGGCCGATCTTTGGTGATTGATTTTCGATTATTAAATTAAGTTTTTGTTCGGCCGTATCTGCCTACTTGTGAAGTTGACGCCGCGTAGCGTGCGCGCGAACGTAGTCGAACCGTTCAGGCCCGAGAACGTCGGGCCAATTCCCCCCGCAATTGTTTTTCTACTACTCTAAAAACGAAATAACTTTGGTTATTACGTCAATCGTGCAGATGTTCGGTACGGTTTATTTTGAAATTTCGAACGAACGTAAATACAATAATTGCCGAAACGTTGTTTACGGCGACAACCTTTTCGGTGCAATTAATCGGTCGAAATCAACGTAATCGATAGGGTTCGAACCGCAGGGGGACGTAAACCTTAAAAGCTCGCGTCGCGTCACGTCGTTTCCAATAATTCTCCAATGGGAATATGCAAATATCAATTTTAATTGGTAGAAAAGCTCTTAATGAAGTTCGCCGTGCTTTAAATTTGAAGTTCAAAGATCTAGATTTTCGAATTCTGCAGTTTCAAGCCCTCAGTTCGAAGTTCCAAGTTCCTCAGTTCGTGCCCAAGTTCGCCAAGTTCGCGAGTAGTTCGAAAACAACGCGCGAAACATTTGCCGAGTGGACTCAACTCGTAGATAACAAATTAGTGGGGAGTGATTTGACAATATTATAGGTAACGAAAGAAGAAGTGAATGGACTAACGAGGAAGGTTAGGCACGAGGAAATCGCGGAAAAATTTGAAACTTTGCAGGATTGTAGTGCTAGTCAACCCTAATCCAGAGTCGTATTCCGTTTGTGCGGTTTAAGAGAGCGAAATCCATCCCTGAAAATTGCAACTTTTTTCGATTTTGCTTATTATCTGTGAAACAACAAGATCTATCGCCAACAAACTATATATTTTTGTATGTAAATGGCTGTTCAAGACCTACATTGTGATACAAAAATTAGGGGTGAAAATTTTAAGAAACTGTGCGTCCGATGCGGAGAAGTGGACGCTGTCTGTAACAGACTATAGAAACTTCCAAATTTTTCTTTGTATTTCCTACCTTTTTCTCGTTATCGTGTTTCCTCTATCGTCAATTTCCAGCGTAGATTCTTCCGTTGACTACGAACTTGTAATATTACATACCTATACTTACGTAAGGTAAAATTTCGTTCGCGAAACTGAAACCCTAAACCCTGAAAACCCTAACCGAGTCCCTATCCGAGAGCCTAACCAAGCTCGATTTTCAGAGAATTTGTATTAGAGCCTAAAGGTCCATGTATTTATACTTTACACTTATACGCGGCGAGTTAGTCGACAAAAAAAATTCTACCTTTCCTCGTCGCATTAATCCTTTTTGTTTGTAATCCTTTTAGAGATAACGCAACACAACACGCAACACTCGCGCACTCACACGCAAAAAGGCCTTATTAACCGAACGAGCACTCCTGCACACACGAACAATTCGACGCCGTAATTAAAAATTCGAACTACTAAAACAAGCACCACTAACGCGAAAGATCTGAAGAGGTTTTGCCAGAATTTTACCGTTTTTATTTTAAAAACATTCAGTTGTTTGTTCGCGCTTCGATAGGCTATGAAAATAGCACATGTTTTATTATTTGCTTTGTATTTTATCGGCCACATAAAAATGCGATTAAACTTTTATCTGGTTTATTGTTTGTAATAGGAAAATTTTCAATGCTTAAGGGCACACGAATAGTTTTAAAATTAAAAATAGAGTAAATTTATAATTGTGCGGTATAAAGGCAGTAGATAGTGATTATTCAAATAATTTGCTGCATAAAAAATACACAATTTTCGAATAAATTTCCTAAAAAGTACGTATTTTAAAAATTTTCGGTCATTATCTCCCAATTGTTTTTTATCAAGCTCCGCTGCGACCCCTGTAATAGCCCAAGCTCCTATCGTACAAAAACCTACGTCACAACACCATTAAAATTTTCTTAGTGTGTTTAAGAGTTAATATGGTGGGAAATATCCAACCAGTGGCAGACAATCATTTTGATAAACTTGATACTTGATAACATTTATAGATAAATAAAGATATATAATATATATATATATATATATAGATAAAATAATAAACTTTGGATAAATATCAATTATTTAGAATTATTGTGGTCTGCCTCGTAAACCTGGCAGTCCTCCCTCCAAATGAATAAATTTTCATTATGTCACCTACTGTATAAAACTACATCACGTTGTTTTTTCATATTATAGTTTTAATTGTACTTTACATGAATATATGATGTAAATATGTAATGCCGATGTAAAAATGTAACCAATTATGGCAAAATTAGGGGTGAAAATGCGTAGGGACAACACCCCTTAGGATTTTCATCCCTAATTTTTGTATCATAATGTAGGTCTTGAACAACCATTTACAAAAATATATAATTTGTTGGCGATAACTCTTGTTGTTTCACAGATAAAAAGCAAACTCGGAAAAAGTTCCAATTTTCGTCGCAGTCGTAAACTGCGATACGGCTCTCGATTAGGGTTGACTAGTACTACAATCCTGCAAAGTTTCAAATTTTTCTGAGATTTCCACCTGCCTAACCTTCCTTGTAAGAGACACAAACGATAGTCTCCAATAAAAATGTTTGTTTTGAAAAAGTCAATAAAACTTCTACCACAAACGATCCTCGACCGTTCACTTCGTTTGCTCGGCACCAGACAAGCGTTTGCAATATCTTGGAAACGGATAGAGATTTGAAAAGTACGAAAACATTTTAATAAATAAATCTCACGTCACGGACACGTATTTTGTAATAAAAAAAAAATTTAATTTTATCCATCGTCGCTAGATGGTGCTACCTAACTTTAATTTTTTAAACGTAACGCAACATTTTCGTCGCATTTCGATTCTACGACATGTTTCCGATCATTTTCATTAAAACTTCTACGAAACTACCTTTTGCGGTTTTCGAGAAAAAAGTAATTTTCAAAATTGTAAGGGGAAAATGTGATTTTAAGAAATCCACGTTAACAGTTGAGCATAAAACGGCGTTGTGCGGACGCTTATGGGTGATTTGCCGCCGATTCGGCTGGGGTTCGGTTCGAGCCCCAGAGCCAGCCGCGCTTTTTTCGGAAGATCCGGTTACCCTTGCGCGTGCCCGGACGAACGATCGATGCACGAGAGGGCCCGCCGGTCGATCGAACCGCGAACTAATTAGATCAAAGCGCGGATCGCGATCCAACCAAATCGCGGAATCAAAATAATCCGCGGATTATTTCGCGACGAGAGCACTCAATTTGCTCGTTATCAAATGTTTTTTAGTATCTATTTTTGCACTATTTTCACGATATTTCGATCGCGAAGTGACCGTTAATTGTTTCTGAAAGACGTATTGGCTCACCAATAAGTGCTGGATTTTTCCCTATTGTTCGAAATAATATTTTTCACTCATGTCAGATACCTGCCTATACATACAAAAATATGTCAGCGAAAGAACTAACAATGAGAAACAGTAGAACGGAGTTGTCATAAGTTTTACCTTATTCCGAATTCCGATGTGGCGAGAAAATGACATTTATTTGTTGAAGCGTCTACTCTTTTGTCTCGTTTTCGTGCACCCCGCGAACTCTATTCGTTTCATCGAAAAACGCCTCAAACGTCAAGCTAACAGGTCGTATTGAAATGTTCGATTGGCGGCGCATTCCGAGCATTTTAAACGGCACAATAAAAGTGCCCCCCAAAAAAAAATGCCAAAGCAAATGATGACAACATGTGTAGAACAAAGTTGTACTACGTCAGAGTGCGAAAGTTATAACGATTACGTTTTTATAAGCTTTTAAATGTCTCGACAGTGTTCGTCCAATACGTTTCCGGTAAATATGGAAAACCATTCGGAATTTCCCGTTTAAGCGTCCAATAAATCGTCGAATCGGATAATCGAACTACGAAAGCACACGTTGTCGAGCGTTTCGGTAACGGATTTCGAATATATTTGAATTCTTTTCCATAATATATCGGTTTTTAAGTGTTATTCGATACAGATTCGTCTGAATCATATCGACGCAGTTTTTCCAGAAGGACGTAACCCGCAAAAAGTAAATTTTACGTCGCGCAGCCATAAGAAGAGATACGTTTCGCGGAAAATACAAATAGATTTTTCCGGTGGAAAAAAATCGGAATGTCGTTCCTAGAATTTAACAAATGATGCCTTTGCCTTAGACGCTTAAGATAACACTGCACAACAATATGGCCACTTTTGTCTGATGATTGACTTTTATCACGTGATGTTTACTAATTTGACGTTGCTGATTTCAAATATACCCTCAGTTTTTTTGTAACAGCTCTTGTTTATGAGATGTAGTTTTCACGAAAAAATCGCTGTGTTAGTGTGTTAATTTGCTTGTAATTAAGAAAATATTAAGTTTTCTTAATATAATTTGATATGGCATCGTCAAGAAGAGTCTGTGTCAATGATCCAAATCATTTTTGTTTCATTTGCGGAGAGTATATATTTAAAGAATACCGTTTGAATGTGACAGCGTTCGTGATTGAGGCTTACAAAAATTACTTTGGTCACACACTGGAAATGAAAAACAAGCCTTGGATTCCGCAAAAGGTATGCAAAATGTGCGTTGAGTTTCTACGTTTGTGGACAAATAAGAAAAGGAATAGCTTTAGATACGAAACCCTTGAACCACCACGACGACTGTTATTTTTGTTTGGTGAACACAACTGGCATTAACCGAAAAAATCGAGCTAAATGGGAATATCCTTCCATACGGTCGACACATAGACGTATTTTGAGTCCTAAAATATCACTTGAACCTCAAGCTGATGCTTCACAGGATGAGCCTATGCATTTTGAGGCGAAAACTGACAGTAGTGATAGTGACTTTGAATGTGACCTGAAAGCGCCAAAACTATTCAACCAAGACAATTTAAACGACCTTGTCAGAGATCTGGGACTGTCAAAGGCTGCTTCAGAAATTTTGGCTTCTAGGCTAAAACAAAGAAACTTGGTAACGAAGGAAACGAAAATTTCTTATTACCCCACAAGAGAACAAATTCTCCTCAAATATTTTGCTGAAGAAAATGATTTCGTATTTTGTAAAGATGTACCTGGTTTAATGGCTGCAATGGAACTTCAAAATTACGTTTCTAGTGACTGGCGTCTATTCATAGACCCATCAAAACGTAGTCTAAAATGTGTTCTCTTACACAATGGGAATAAATTAGGGTCGTTGCCTATTGCTCATTCCACAAAAGTAAAAGAAGAATATACAACTATTGCTCTGGTTTTAGACAAAATTAAATATGTGGAACACAATTGGCTCATATGTGTTGATTTAAAAATGGTCAACTTACTTTTAGGCCAACAAGGTGGTTATACAAAATATCCCTGTTTTCTTTGCTTGTGGGACAGTAGAGCTAAATATCAACATTGGATTAAAAAAGATTGGTCTCCTCAGGAAGCGCTAGTTGCAGGACAACAGAACGTGATAAACTCCCCTTTAGTATCAAGAGATCGTATAATTTTGCCTCCGTTACATATAAAACTAGGACTTATAAAACAATTTGTAAAAGGTCTTGACAAAAATGGAAATTGTTTCCTTTTCCTATCAAAAAAGTTTCCAAAACTGAGTGCAGAAAAGATAAAAGCGGGAATTTTTGACGGGCCACAAATAAGATTATTAATTAAAGACTCAAATTTTACGGACACTATGACAGAGATTGAGAAAACGGCATGGAATGAGTTTGTTTGGCTTGTTAAAAATTTTTTGGGAAATAAGAAAAGTTCTGAATTTTCTCAACACGTCGAACAACTGTTGAGTCACTTTCAAAGGCTTGGATGTAACATGACCATCAAGTTACACTTTCTTCACAACCACCTGGACTATTTTCCCGCCAATCTTGGGGACCTAAGTGAAGAACAGGGCGAGCGATTCCACCAGGACCTCCGTACCATGGAGGAACGCTATCAGGGCTACTGGAAAGCACACATGATGGTTGACTATTGTTGGAGCATTCAGAATAGCTCTCTGCCTTCAACTTTAGCAAGAAAATCATATAAGAGAAAGTTTTTTTCATTGTAAGAATTAAATAAATTAGAATTATCTCTAAATTTATAGTGTTTTATTATAAAAAAACACCCGTGTCATATTTTTTTAACTATAGCTGATACAGAAATTTCAATCACGGAATTGAAATCGTCATCAAAAATTGGACTAATATCATGTAACATAACCCAATCATCAGAAATGCTGTTGTGCAGTGTAATCAGAATAACTAATTTTCACAAAAAGCGTGGGTTACGCCCTTTTGACAAAACGCCATCGGTGTGTATGCACGCCATCCGGTTACGAAAACAACTCCGGAAACTTTCGAGTTAGTCGATAACAGAAATTTTCCGCACGACTAGTTGCAGCGATACTTAAAAAGAACTCGAGGAAACTTCGCGTGGGCACTGCTTTTAATCTATTATACACACACACCTCTCTGCTTGATTTGTAAGTAAAAAAAAAAACCGATTTCCTTGAAACATTAGGAACGCAAAATGATTTATATGAGATATTTAATAGCCGCTTATTATCGGTTCTTGAGAAATTCGAGTGAATTAATTGTGTTACCTTAGCCGTTTTTAAAGCGTTCACGACTTCGCCATTTTTTTTAACTGGCGAACTTTTAATGCGTCAAATTGTAATTTTCCGTTTTAAGGTCCAAACTCGTCGTGCGAAGAAAGCGACACCGAATCCGAGCCTGGTATACCCCTGAAACGAAAGCAACGCAGATCGAGGACGACGTTTACGGGCGAACAGCTCGAGGCCCTAGAAAGGGCGTTCGGCCGAACGCAGTACCCAGACGTTTACACGCGAGAAGAATTGGCCCAAAAGACTAAGTTGACCGAGGCGCGGGTCCAAGTGTGGTTTTCCAACCGAAGGGCACGGCTACGCAAACAACTGAACTCGCAACAGCTGAACGCCTTCAACACCATGTCCCTGCAATCCGCATTTCCCGTTCAACATCAGTATCCCGATCCGGCGTTCAACCAGGCGTCCTGGGCGCAACAAACCTACGCTTCGGCCGCGTTGGGGAGCTCGACCTTGAGCTCCGGCCTGGCGAGCACCGCTTTACCCCACGCCGCTCTTGCCGCAAGCACGATCGGCAGTTCGACGATAGGCACCGCGAGCTTGGGCGCCACGTCCTCGACGAGCACCACCACGAGCGCCCCCACCCAAACATCCCTGTACAACACCTACAACTCGTCCGCGCTGGAGCAATCGAACGTATTAAATCCGACAAATCAATTCGGCTACAACATGGCCCAAATATCCCCCAACCAACACCCGATAGGCACCCAACAGACGCCGGTGTGGAGCAGACACGCGACGAACAACAAGATGGCCGAAAACCTAAGCAGTTGGCACGAAAATTATAGGTAGGTACTCACGTCCCGTGGCGCGTGCCGCGTTGCGCAACAGTCCAACAGCTAGTGAACATTTTCACATTCGAGTTTATACCTTTTGAAATTTTGTAGAAAGGCGATTTTTTTAAGTCTGGCTAAGGAATGGACCACCCGGTTAAGCAACTCCGGTTTCGAACTACCCCACAATCGTTTAAAATGGCAAAAAAAGGGGCGAGACATTGTCGTTTATACCTCTTGAAATTTTGAAGATAGTTTTTTTAAGTCTGACTAAGGAATGGGCAGTCTGGCTAAGCAACTCCGGTTTCGAACTATCCCACAATCGTTTAAAATTGCAAAAAAAAGGTGAGACATTGTCGTTTATACCTCATGAAATTTTGAAGGAAGGTAGTTTTTTTAAGTCTGGCTAAGCAACTCCGGTTTCGAACTATCCCACAATCGTTTAAAATTGCAAAAAAAGGGTGAGACATTGTCGTTTTTGCGTCGAAATTTTCATTTGTACCTCTTGAAATTTTGTGGGAAGGTAGCTTTTGTAAGTCTGATTAAGGAATGGACAGTCTGGTTAAGCAATTTCGGCCGCGAACTATCCCTTAGTCGTTTAAAGTTGCAAAAAAGGGGTGTGAAATTCTAATTTCTATCTCTTGAAATTTTGTAGAAAGGTAGGTTTTTTTAAGTTTGGAAGAGAAATAAACCACCCGATTAGGTAACTACGTCCGCGAACTACCCCTAATCATTTAAAATTAAAATATATTCGAAATTTTCATTTGTACCTCTTGAAAAAAATTTCAATTTGAAATGATATAAAAAAATTTTACAGGAAGAACGGCGATGTCTGTGACGGGCCGGTGTGCCTTCCGATTTAAGGTCTCTCTCGCACTCGCACGTCTACGTAACGCTCTTTCAGCTGCACTAATATAAAAATACTTTTTTCCGTTTTTTTTTTGATTTTTGGACGCTAACGCCGCCAGATTTGTCTGGCTTACGACACTTTCTTGTTTTACATATTATTAACAAGCTGCTGTAAAAACGACAAAAGGTAGAATGCAATTAATGCATTATTTCAAAATGCAACTTTAACACTGTCTGTAATTAGGTTAAAACCGGCCTGGCCGTTTGACAATAATTTTTTCATACTTCGATAGGTATGAGATGATATAAATTTCAAGAGGTACGAATGAAAATTTCGAATATATTTTAATTTTAAATGATTAGGGGCAGTTCCCGAACGGAGTTACCTAATTGGGTGGTTTATTTCTCTTCCAAAACTTAAAAAAATCTACCTTTCTACAAAATTTCAAGAGATAGAATTAGAATTTCACACCCCTTTTTTGCAACTTTAAACGACTAAGGGGTAGTTCGCGACCGGATTTGCTTAACCAGACTGTCCATTCCTTAGCCAGACTTACAAAAGCTACCTTCCTACAAAATTTCAAGAGGTACGAATAAAATTTCGAATATATTTTAATTTTAAACGGTTAGGGGTAGTTCGCGGACGTATTTACCTAATCAGGTGGTTCATTCCTCAAGCAGACTTAAAAAAGACTAGTTTTCTATAAAATTTCATGAGATAGACAATTCCCCACTAGACTACAATTCCCCTTACAATTTCAAATTCTTTTTTTTGCAATTTTAAACGATTGTGGGGTAGTTCGAAACCGGAGTTGCTTAGCCAGACTGTCAATTTTTTAGTCAGACTTAAAAAACTACCTTCTTTCAAAATTTCAAGAGGTATAAACGACAATGTCTCGTCCAATTTTTTTTGCAATTTTAACTGATTGTGGGGTAGTTCGAAACCGGAGTTGCTTAGCCAGACTGTCAATTTTTTAGTCAGACTTAAAAAACTACCTTCTTTCAAAATTTCAAGAGGTATAAACGACAATGTCTCGTCCAATTTTTTTTGCAATTTTAACTGATTGTGGGGTAGTTCGAAACCGGGGTTGCTTAGCCAGACTTAAAAAAACTACCTTCTTTCAAAATTTCAAAGGGTATAAACGACAATGTCTCACCCATTTTTTTGCAATTTTAACTGATTGTGGGGTAATTCAAAACCAGGGTTGCTTAGCCAGACTTAAAAAAACTACCTTCTTTCAAAATTTCAAGAGGTATAAACGACCGCTTTTTTGCAATTTTAACTGATTGTGGGGTAGTTCAAAACCGGGGTTGCTTAGCCAGACTTAAAAAAACTACCTTCTTTCAAAATTTCAAGAGGTATAAACGACCGCTTTTTTGCAATTTTAACTGATTGTGGGGTAGTTCAAAACCGGGGTTGCTTAGTCAGACTTAAAAAAACTACCTTCTTTCAAAATTTCAAGAGGTATAAACGACCGCTTTTTTGCAATTTTAACTGATTGTGGGGTAGTACAAAACCGGGGTTGCTTAGCCAGACTTAAAAAAACTACCTTCGTTCAAAATTTCAAGAGGTATAAACGACAATGTCTCACCCATTTTTTTTTGCAATTTTAACTGATTGTGCGGCAGTTCGAAACTGGGGTTGCTTAGCCAGACTTAAAAAAACTACCTTCTTTCAAAATTTCAAGAGGTATAAACGACAATGTCTCACCCATTTTTTTTGCAATTTTAACTGATTGTGCGACAGTTCGAAACCGGGGTTGCTTAGCCAGACTTAAAAAAACTACCTTCTTTCAAAATTTCTAGAGGTATAAACGACAATGTCTCACCCATTTTTTTGCAATTTTAACTGATTGTGGGGTAATTCAAAACCAGGGTTGCTTAGCCAGACTTAAAAAAACTACCTTCTTTCAAAATTTCAAGAGGTATAAACGACAATGTCTCACCCATTTTTTTTGCAATTTTAACTGATTGTGCGACAGTTCGAAACCGGGGTTGCTTAGCCAGACTTAAAAAAACTACCTTCTTTCAAAATTTCTAGAGGTATAAACGACTGCTTTTTTTCAATTTTAACTGATTGTGGGGTAGTTCAAAACCGGGGTTGCTTAGCCAGACTTAAAAAAACTACCTTCTTTCAAAATTTCAAGAGGTATAAACGACAATGTCTCACCCATTTTTTTTTGCAATTTTAACTGATTGTGCGGCAGTTCGAAACTGGGGTTGCTTAGCTAGACTTCAAAAAACTACCTTCTTTCAAAATTTCAAGAGGTATAAACGACAATGTCTCACCGCTTTTTTTGCAATTTTAAACGATTGTGGGGTAGTTCAAACCGGAGTCGCTTAACCGGGCGGTCCATTCCTTGGCCAGACTTAAAAAATTACCTTCCTACAAAATTTCAAGGGGTACAAACTCGGATGTGAAAATGTTCACCAGCTCTTAGGCTATAAGCAACTCGTGGAAGCTTCAGATTATTCACGACTGCGAGGGAACAATAGATGCGGTTTAATGGTTGGAAATAAATTACCATTTGACATTATCGACGGCACATTGTTGCGCTTGCGAAAGCCTCGCGTCCCAAACGGGTCAACGTCGAACTTTCTAAACTGACGCAATTTCGTCCACCCCGCGACCGTGCGCCTTAAACCAAAAGCGCCGTCGTGTCGGCGGCGCGTTTTCTTGGAGCCTTAATAAAACGACTAACACCGTGTAATTTAAGTCCTTGCACGAACTCAATGATTGCGTACTTTGGTAGTTAGTTCGTCCGTGGGTAAAGAAAAAACACAAAAAACGAAATCCGCCTATGACAAGCCCCCGCGCGCCAGTTTCCCAGCTGAAGCGCGGGCGAATTTTCGCGCCGCGCCGCTCCGAAACGTCGACCGGTACGACTGCATAATTGGCGGTTACGGACGCATTCAAAATAATACGGTAGTAGGCGCAATTAATTCGAGTCGGTCGGTTTAATGAAAGCTTATACTTCATTTTACTCGACTTAAATATGGTTGCGGGTTATTTATTAAGAGAGATATAATTAATTTAAACAGTAATTCGATTTAATGGTTACTTCTGGTTGTTTGCCTTTTCGTAAATTTTATTTGCCGGCCGACCCGCTGTTTCCACCCGGATTTTTTCCACTTCTGAATAACCGGAGCGCCACGGTACTACGGGAAATTGCCATTTCGCCGGCCGCGATTTAATTAACGTCCGCGATCTAATTCGGCGGGGCGCGTTCTGTTCAGTTCAAATTGTAATAAGTATATAACCCCCCCGTGGCGGGTTTACCGTTACGTCTGTAGGTCGCTATTGTTTAAATAAAAAATACAGCGTGTACTTGAAATTGATCGGGAAGCGTCGATGTCGTATCATTTTAACAAATTAAATTAAATTAATCTTAACAAATCTGTTATTTTGGAAAATACCTGTAAAAAAAAACGGAACAACCAATCGCGATCAAAATTTCCACACGTTTTCACGTTAAAATTAATTTTTTTTACAAAATAGACCTTTTCGAACCAGTTAAAATAGTTATTTTCCTTTAATTTTGGGAAGTTCTTGAAGAACCACGTCCCGGAAATGACGAATCAAAAACAACGACAATTACAAACAAAATCTAAGACAATAACGACCGAGACACAAGTTGTGACGCAACTTCTGCGTTTAAAATTTTTTTGACGTCGAAATGGACCTGGCGGCGAAACGGTCGCGTCGAAACGTCAACGTTAGCTTAAAACTTTCCGACGAGCACGCCAACAAAACGTCCCGCTATTCCGCACAACGAAAACTGAAACGTAAACGAAAATAATTAATCGTTTAATTTCCTTTTTTTTTCAGCTTCTTCGCCGGCAGCCATTACGGGGCCCATTCGCCGAGCGAAGCGAAATCGGGCTACCCCTATTTCGGAACGATGGAAATGTGCGCCAGTCGGGTGCACTGATTGTTACCGCCGTCGATTAAATTATTAAACGACCATTTTTTAAACGGCGTTTTCGTTTTAATTCGACCCGACGAATTGGCGAGTGTAGGAAATTTCGTTTTTTTTTTAAAAAAAACGTCTTCAAAAATAAACCGCCGTCGCTCGAGTGTCGGTAAAGTGTTCGTTAAGGAGCTTTAACTATTATTATTTTGTAAATGTGTACATAAAAACGTTAATTTAAGAACACTAGCTTTATGTTCGCAATATTATACGTTTGTATAACCATGTGCATTAGTGTATTTTTAAACCGGCTTCTCCCTATTCTATTATTAAATTAAAATTATTCCGATCGATAGTTAATGTTACAGTTCAGCAATCATTTGTATTATAAGCGTATATTTAAAATTGAAATAATAAAGTTACTGATTGTGAATAAATTCGAGTTTTTATTTAATACGTACATAGGTACAGTCAAGTTCGTATGTTTTGTCCCGTCGCCCGTGTTAGTTTTTATCGTGAAAAGGCTCAAAAAAAAGACGATTACTGACGATTCCCACGATCACGTCTCGCGAGACAAAACATATGGACTTGACTGTACCTCTGCATACATTCAAAACCGACAATGAACTAATACGTTTCAAAACGGGGTCACCAAAGTATTACTTACACGAATTACTAAATAACACAACCACTTTTAATCCATCAGCAATTATGTCCCGTGTACTGCATCTAAGAGTTAATAATATTAAATCGGTCTTTTTAATGCTCGCTTAATAACCTGTGTTTATCGACTTTTAACTCGGTAGTTAATCATCTCTGGTGGTCCACATAATCGATCTTACGTAATATTGGCACGAAAAGCGATCGAAAGAGAAATATGACGGTGTCCACATAAGCAATTTGCCTGTGTTAAGAGTCGCATAAAATTAAATTTTAATTAGAATGAAATGAAAATTTTCGAGCAACTTTTTATTCGTCGCGCGTCGGCCGAGTTTGTCGCGAATTTTTCTTTTTGTAAGAAAATTCTAAGACCTGGATGTTATAAAAAATTATTATACAACAATCGACAAAACTCTCAATTTATGGGTTATTTAGATTAAAAATTTTAAGTAACCTACCTAAGTACCTAAACAAAGTAGGGGGACGTTCAAAAAGGACATCGCGCTTTTCGGGTCTTTTTACCGCCCCCGCCCGCACCCAAGCCGCACCACGTCGTGGTAAATTCTTACCTCGCCCCAGAAAAGGACGTCACGGTATAAATTTGACCCCCTAAATATCACAAAACGTTTTCATACAAAGTCGGCGCATACACCGCTGCAATATCCATAGCGTCACTTATTTTCTAGCCCGCATGTCGAGATCCGCGTTTTTTGAACGACCCTGTATTTGTAAAGCGAAAATTACGCTGCTTATAACGATGCGTTTCGCGATTCTGTTCGGCGACCGCGCCCAAGAAATATAAGGTAACTCGGGGGAAGACACGACAATTAAGAATTTTCGCTAAGTCAACAGAATCGCATTAGAAAATTATGCTCCCAAAAAAAATCCAAAAATTAATCCATTCAAATAAAGAAATTCAATTTATATGTTTTAGATTGTTGGTAAAAAAAATTTTCGCTTACGAGGTCCCGAAAAAATGGCACATTTCTCCTTGTGGGGGAGCCAATCTTCGATTGGCATTTTCCAAATTTTTTTTGGAATTTGAAAACATCTAATACGACAGCACCAAACGTAGTGCATTAGATATCAACAATTATCGGATAATGGCAGGTAATATAATTACGTAAGGTAAGTTATATCGATTCTAGGACATTTCGTTGCCGGTCACATCGCCACCAGGACACTTAAAACCTACTTTCGAAGCAACACGAGTTTTATCGTCAAAACGGCTTAGCGTCAAAACGTCCTAGACGCGAAACGGCAGGCACATTTATTTATCCATCTTAAAAACGACGACTCGTTCAAGACCATCACGTCGAACAAAACGAGTTTTCGAAATTCTTATGTAGTGCCGGATGTTTCCTTCTTTCGGAGATGTACAGGGTGGCCGTTTCGTTCGCACGGTTTTTCGATTGCTTTTTTCAAACGGCGCGCCGCAGGCCGTACTCGAACAAGTTCGCATCGAGGGTGGTTCGAATCGGCGATTTTCCTGTTCTTCGGCTTCTGCTTCGAGAATCTCCGCGCGAAGAAGTTCGACGGGTTTAAGGTCGGACGGTTGGGGAGCCGTCGGTCCTTGGCGAGGTGTTGCAGAAAATTGGTCTCCAGATTGACCTACGCCAATGTTGTTTTCGTTTCGTGGGCGGAAGGGAGGATCGCTTTCGTAAGAATTTCGTCTTGATGGACTTCTTCCGCTCGCAGTGATTCCGCTCCAGACCGTCGTTCCTTTGGGACGCAAAAGGCTCGGTTGTAATTCTTCTTTTGCGAGACCGTTTCATCATCGGATCGATTGACCTCCTGGTTGGGCCACAATGCGTCTTCCGTGCGAGGCCGACGACGCGACATCGTCATTTCCGCTAATCCTCTTTTTGATAATTGCACGGATCCTACGAGCGTTCGTGGTACGAGGACGTACGAATTTTCTTTCTTCTTTTCCTCTGTTCGATTAGCTTCTGAGCAGTTCTCGGAAGGCTTTGAAGGTAGACTAGAATGGCGAATGGCATTTTTGGCGAGGAGCGCAATTGCTTGACGATAAGGTCAAACCACGCGAGACTTCGTGTCTCCTTGAAACAAACGTATACGTACTTGTGTAGTTCGCGCAAATGACACGCCTATACTTTTCAGTCGCCCTGTACATATGTATAATAATATACTAAATACTTATTTTCCAAAATGAAGGCGATTGCTGATACTTCTAAACTTATATGATTTTTTATGTAAGTATTAGGGGGACCGGAAAATAATGTCTGTTTTTTTACATTAAATTCAAACAAATAAATAAATAAATTAACAAGTTTTTATTTTTAATCGATGATGCAATCACCCTCGTTATCAACAATCTTTTGCCATCTAGTGTGCAAATTTTCAATGCCGGATCGATAAAAATCAATTCGTTTTTGAGCAAAATATCTTGGATATCATCCAAATTTTCAAATTTTTTACTGGATCTGAACTTAGAAAACCACCTTCGGCATTTACAAACATCTAATGCACTTGGATAAACATCGTAAATGTTTTTGGTAGCTACTGTAACAGTTACTACCCTTGTGAAACTTAAAAAGCATACAATTCCAGATATGTTCCTCTTATAGTATTTGGCTGGCCATTTCACCCAAAATTGTAAAAAAAATTGAAGATTTAATTATTTATAAGTAAAGAAGTCACATTAACCTTAAAATGTCTTTGGTGCGACTTTGAAGTAGACAATGAGCTAATAAATGGTAAACAAATATTGATGTGCGCAGAAACGACATTTCTTTCCGGTCCCCCTAATACATATGTTGAAAAATAATGTTGCGTTTGAAAACCACCGAACCGATTTCGCTCAGAAAATTTTGCATCACGTCTTCTAATAATCCAAATTTACTTCTAAAGGACAATTTTTCGAATTAACATTAAAATTCTAATTTTTCGTTTCGAATTAGCAGAGAATAAAGCAATTTTAAGAAAGACAAATAGCGTCACATTAAAGAGCACGTGAAATTATTAAAAAATAACATAGATAAAAATAAAAATGCATGCCGATTGTAAGTAAATAACTGGAAACGCTCCGATCGGAGAGCTCTTACGGTCGGCCTACCGTTGCACCAATAAAATCTACGATAAGTCACACCAGCGGTGGAGCCCGAAAGGCCCGAAAAAATTAAATATTTATGATTTCCTTACGAAATAAACAATTTTGAATGTAAACAAATGCCGCACGGTAAACATTGCAAGAACCCAAAATTCAAAACGTTACGTAGTATAATTTAATTGGTGGCCGTGCGACGATCAATACTCGGAAGAACAGGAATTTGTTATCTAAACGTTATGAATACATAAACGCCCCACCGTCGTAATCGTTCGACTGGACCGATAAAAAGTAATTAAAAGTCGACGAAATTTTAATTCGTTCGCGTTATACCGACTGTGATGATCAACTGTTGATTGCGTTCGCATTTAAACAATCGAAACGGATTCGATTCGATTTTTTTTCCAACGCACCTCCAACTTCCGTCCGAAATTCGAGACGAATCGCGAAACTACTTGGCTTTTAATAGTCGTACCTGTTCCTGTGAAAGGTAAGATAGCAATGTGGACCCCCCGTCGGGGTGCCCCAGGAGACCTTTGCATTCTTTGTCGTCGAGAACGCCACTTTGCAGGTCTCACCTTATTGTGCCTTTTATGTTGTCGCTATTGTCGTAGTTTGTCAACTGCACTTGTATATTTGCTTGTCGACAACTCCGGATATATGTGTTTTCTTCTGAAACTTTTCAGTGCCTGCCATTTATCGCGCACGCAGATTCACACAAAAGAGTTTGAGCCTTGCTTATTTAACCGTATTAAAGTCGAGCATATAAAGCGTGCTGCTTTTCAGCTCGACACGTAATCGAGTAATCTATCATTGCCGAAAACACGGATCTAAGCTAATTGGAATACATCGAGAAATGCTGTTTATGAAATTGGATACGTGAATAAATTATTTATTATGTATATCAGCTGTGCCGCTCGACACTAAATAATGAACTGCTCGGGGTGGCATTTTTAAATTTTAATATCGAAGCACTTTTTGGCCGTACTTATACTAATTGTAAGTGATCTTTAACAAATTCGAGCCGTACAAGAAATAAATTGACAACGACGCCTAAAGCGGCGTTTACATTAGCGCGGAGTCGCGACTAAAATCATTACCGTAAACGGTGCGTCGCGAAGTAGTCGCGCGTCTATTTATTCATCGACTTCAAATGCAAAGAGTAATAAACATACGTCTGACTATCTACGACAACGCAGCAGTGGCTCCTCAACGCTAACGTTTAGTTTCACACTATTACGAGGTCTGACCAATAAGTAATGAGACTAAGTCCATAAAATACGTATATTTAAAAATTAAGGTACATTGACGTGATCCCCTTCAAAGTATTCCCCTCCCACAACTACACACTGGTTCCAACGTTTCTTCCAGCTTTCGTAACAATTCTGGAAGGCTTCGACTGGAATGCCCTGGAATACCCTCGTCACGGCGGTCTGGATGTCAGTTATGGACTCAAAATGCGTTCCTTTCACAGCCAATTTTGTTTGGGGGAACAAGAAGAAGTCACAGGGTGACTATCCGGCGAATAGGGCGCTTGCGGCAACACTACGATGTTTTTAGAGGTCAAAAACTGCGACACACTGAAGGCACGATGGCATGGAGCATTGTCATGATGAAGGATCCACGTTTTGGCAATCTCTGGACGGACTTGAATGACTCGTTTTAGCAGCCGATCGAGTACTTTCAGGTAGAAATGTTGGTTGACGGTCTGCCCAGGTGGTACAAACTCTTTGTGCACGATTCCTTTGCTGTCAAAGAAGCAAATCGTTTTCACTTTTGATTTGCTCATTCTCGTCTTCTTCGGTCTGGCTGCACCAGGAGACAGCCACTGTTGACTTTGCCGTTTTGTTTCGGGATCGTACTGAAAATACCAACTTTCATCACCAGTAATTACACGATCGAGAAGAGTTGGATCAGTTTCAACCTGTTGAAGACACTCCTGTGAAATGGACATTCGCTCGTGTTTTTGCTCCGTCGAAAGATTCTTCGGTACCATCTTTGCACGCAGCTTTTTCATGGACAAATCATCGGTTAAAATTTTTCTGACGGTTTCTCGTTTCAAATTAAGTTCATTGGCCAACATTCGAATGATTAGCCGCCGATCTTGATGCACGAGAGTGCGCACACGCTGAACATTGTTGTCAGTTCGAGCTTCAACCGGCCTACCACTTCGCGGTTCATCCCCGACGCTCTCACGACCATTTTAAAAATCTTTATGACATCGAAACACCTGAGCACGACTCAGGGCTTCATCACCGAACACTTTGACCAATTTAACAGAATCGCTGAGTTTAACGCAAAATTTAATCGCGTACCGCTGTTCAATATTACGTGACACGCCTTACAAACACGTTGTCGAAAACACAACACAGCTGGAGAACTAACGAACGTACGAAAGTCGCGATCACATGTATCGATAGAGGAGGGATGGGAGATTAACCGACCGAAGTTTCAGGTTCGCAGTGTTAGCACAAGCGCGGCTAAAAAATCAGTCTCATTACTTATTGGTCAGACCTCGTAGTTTAGAGAATAATAAATTACAAAAAGCAAAATGGCTAATGCGAACACGATGCGGTTTACCTCTTTAAATTATCGCGTAAAAAATTGTCAAGTGCATCTCGCAACTCGAGCCGTTTTTCGAGCTCAAATAATCGGATCCCGGTTGAAGGGGGTTAAAAATGTATAACAAACAAAAATCTATAACTCCGGTAAAAAAAGAAGCACTTAAACGAGAATTATTTGCCTCCGTGATTAATAGACACTTCGTGTTACATAAATCTGGGAAAATACGAACGTATACGGAACTGTATTTTAACAGATTTATCAAAAAAAAAAAAATGAAGTGCAGATAAATAATGGAAAAATACCTAAAAGAAATATTTGAACTTTCGTGATTTTCAGACGCAGGCGAGTTTTGTACACTTCACCTACAAAGTAATGTCCCGCGCGTTCTTTTCATAATTTGTTTAGGCAATATACCGGGACTATCCGAAAACTATCCGACCTTGCGCTAGAACTGGAAATAGAGTTGTTTTTGGTGAATGCTGATCGGTGTGCGCCTCCGGACTTTTGGAATAGTCAAACGATGCTTCGTCGCTACGTTCTCGAAGTCTTCTTCCTTTAAATGGACTTTTCGACTTGGAAACCAACCAAAGCCACGCGAAGCCAGATCGGGACTGTACGGAGGCCGTTGAGAATCGCGAGATGCCATGTTCGATCAAAAATTACTGGATAAGACGCGTTGCGTGAGAAAGTGCTTATTCAACTGCGCACCATTAGCACCTGAACAGCTGTCGGATTGCGCCACTTGATGGGCTTACTCACGAATGACACCGCTCCACGGCGCTTAGTCGTTTGTGTCAATAGTGGACTTTCGTATACGAGTATAGCACAAGGTCGGATAGTTTCTGGATGGACCTCGTATACATATTGTAACGTAACTGCGGGTGATAAGGCCCACTTATGATGTTTTAAAAAATTGTGAAATGTGTCTTGAATAATGAAATATGAGCATTCAACCATAATGGGATAATAACAAAAACGATCGTTTTTAGTTTTCTAAAAAACTTGCGCGTACAGCAGGTATAATTAGGTGCCGTCCATTTAGGCGTAAAAGTCGCCCTCGGGTGTGACGCATGTCATTCGATAATTCCATTCCGCAGAATGTAGAAAACCAAGTTTCTTCCGAATTGGCGTCCACGTTTCCTTTCGGAAGCGGATCGGATGGGCTCGTGTTCGCTCTGAAACCGCCGCACGTATCGTTTATTGTTGTTGATTTTCTCCGAACAGGAAATCGTATGCTTGTTCAAATTTCTTCGAGGACGGTCTTCCCAGTACTGAAGCAGTTCTTCGTCTCAATGGCGTTTTCGTGCGTTGCGTTACCAGATAAGCACAACAAGTGAATATCTAATTCTTCTTCTCATCCGTTTCGGATGTTTGCGATCGGCCCGGCTATCTTCACTTTATTTACCGCAATTCTGAATAGTTCGTTAGATGTCTTCCCATACCACAACCTTAGGTTCTGTAACCAAGATATCCTGGTCCACGTTTGCCGTATATCTTGCCTTGCATAATTGCTTGTAGGAGGGCATACCTATTTTCATTCCTCATTGTATGCCCTAGATATTGGAGTTTGCGTACTTTAATTGTGTCCATGATCTCTTTGTTTTTGTTCATTCTCTGGAAAACTTCAATATTTGTTACTCGTTCTCTCCATGATATCCGCAATATTCTCCGATATAACCACATCTCAAGGCCTTAAATTTTTCTAGTGCTCGTTACGTTTAGTGTCCAGGACTCCATCCCATAAAGCAGAATGGGGAAAATGTAACATTTCAGCATACGGATTTTGGTGTCTAAGCGTAGGTCGTGACTTTTAAATATATTACTCATATATTACCGATTCTACATTTGATTTCTTGCATATTATCCCATTCTCATTTATAACGGTGCCTAAGTATGTGGTATGTCTTACTCTTTCTATCTGCTGTTCATGTACATATAGATTAACGTTGGTAATATTGTTCTTGCTAAAGACCATGAACTTAGTTTTGCTGCTATTTATATTCAACCCGTATTTTTCACTGGATGTTAGGATTTTATTCATAAGTGTCTGGAGTCCTTCTAGCGAATCGGCCATCACCATCGTATCATCGGCGTACCTTATATTGCTCAATCTTGTCCCGTTTATCATGATAGCCTCTTCTATTTCTTCTAAGGCTTCTCTGAAAATTTGCTCCGTGTATACATTGAACAATATTGAGGAGAGTACACAGCCCTGCCTCGCTCCTCTTGTTATTTTTATCTCGTCTGTTTGCTCCTGATCCATCCTGAGTGTTGCTGCCTGGTTCCAGTATACGTTGACGATGATTTTTAGGTCCATGTCGTCGATGCCTTGTTGTTTCAGTATTTCGACCATTTTATGATGTTGAACACGATCAAACGCTTTTTGATAATCGATCAGGCACACATATACGTCGCAGTTAACATCCCTGCATCGCCTGGGCACCTTCCCTGGTGCCCACTGCATTCACAAAGCCGAATTAATTTGTTGAGATATGTTCCTCGCAGAGTTTATAGATTCTTTTGTGAATTATTTTGAGGAATATTTTCAGGAGGTGACTCATAAGGCTAATGGTTCTATATTTCTCGCATTTCTTCGATTCCATTTGTTTGGGTATTGCTATGAACTCTGATTTTAACCATTCGTTCGGTACCCTGCCCGTAGTGTGTATCTTATTAAAGATTTTAGTGAACATTTTAATGCTTTTTCTATCAAGTAGCTTTATCAACTCAGCTTGTATGTGATCTGGGCCCACCGCTTTTCCTTCTTTCATCTGCTTCACTGCTGCTTCAACTTCTTCTTCCAATATAAGCGGACCATTATCCCCTGTATTGTTTGTGATTCACTAACTGAATATCTAATTGGTCAACTGCTTTGTCAAGAAGGGTCGAAATAATCTTCCACAATAGGTTTGTGCAGTTTTTGGGCTTTTCTTGATTGGAATTAGGTTGGACGACCGTTCTTTTCCCGCCAATTGTTCACTTTTGTTTAAATTTATTTGGAATTCCTCGTTTGTCAACAGGAAGAACAAACGCTTCTTCGTGGAACTTTGGAAGTCGAATTGAAAGTCATTTTGAAACGGACAATTTTTGCCTCCGGCTCGTTTTCCGGTTGTGGAGCCGAAACTGGCGGTCGCGAAGCCGTTCCAGATTGGATATGTATCCTCGAGGAATTCTGCAATATTGTGATTTCCCTTTGCTAATCGAACGTAAGACCTCTTGCAGATCATCTCCTCATCGCCTCTTGATCTTGTATAATCCTCTTCACCTCGACTTTTCTACTGTAAAATTCGTGGTAGATATCATTTGATAAACGTAACTTAGGAGCGACAATCCTACGTTAGGTAATTCCCGTTGAAGTAGCAGTTTTTTCCCACTCGCTTATTGGAGTTTTCGATTTTGACAGTAGATTTTCTCGAATTCCGTTTGATCGAAATAATTGGAAATTGATGGGGGATCGCTCCACAAACAAAAACCCATTATTTCGAGTTACGAATCGACATTACTTTATAGATGAATTGTACGTCAGTTGCGTCAGAACGGTTCTTGATTGTAAATTTTTTAAAAGCGATAATTTCGCTCGGGGGTAAATCTGTCTTCGCGTTTTCAGTAAATAACGGTTAGGCGTAATATCGTCGAAAGGTGTAACGGACGTGGGCCGCTCGATGTTGAACCGCGACTCGTAATTTCCCATAATGTACTCTACAAATTGATAAATGGTTCGCGGTAACTATCGCCGCCATATTAGATTAAACACGACATGTTATCTGAACAATGGGAGCTTAAACGACCCGATTTTAATTCTGAAATCCCATTGGCAATCAGAATTCGCAGGGATATCCCGACACCATTGTAACTGATTTCACAACGGCAGCTGCGATTTTCCTACACGTTTCGATCTTTATGGGTTTTGCTTGCCGATTCTAAACGGGCCAAGAATAAATGTAAATTTGGCGTAACGTTAGGAAGTGATTCGATTTGATGTTCTTTTAGACCTGCCGCGTAGGACGATAGGACATGTGCTTCCATTTCAAAGACGTATCTGGCAGAAAAGTTAGCGGAACTAAAGCCGAGAACGGTGGTGTGTGTGTGTGGTTGCTCTTTTGATGGGCTGCCCCGATGGTCGGTCGCGGCAGCTGTATAGGGCTCGTATACGTTTTTTAACGATCCCATAATAAATTAAGCTGCGATCGTTTAGTTTTAAATATCGATGGAAAACTTCATTTTTTTTGACCTATTATTGCACAATTTGTATTGAATTAACGCGAGTTTCGCCAACAACTTCATTTCTTGGTTAACGATTTTACGGACCTATAATTTGAAAATAAGCGATCGGTTTACTACTGGGCAATAATTTCGTCAGAACGTCCCATAAATGCCTTATATTTACAAAGATTTAGGGCAGCGTAAAACCATCGTTGAAGAAGGCAGATTTACAACGGGCCCTGTGTACGAAAACGACGACACAACACAATACAAGCTGTCTTAATTGTTTTACAACTTCGACGACTTTTTGCCACCGTGCACATTTTTAGTTAAATTAAACCTTGTCGTCATAAATTCGTAAGTAAATCGTGAGCGAGTTCGATGAAGTTATTAAAGATGAAACGTCGGCGTCGCGTCGACACGTGTGCTCCGGTTAAAAGGAAAACAATAAAAAATCGGAACATGGAACTATGGCTAAACGACACGGCTCGATAAAAGACACCTGTACGACATTCTTTGACGATTATTTGCGCTCGCGAATTCGACACGCACATCGAAGTCGGCCGTGGAATAATGCGAGAATATAACGCAAGAAGTTAGTACTTAAGTCCGGACCGACCGTCGCGGAGGTGGTTACTATTATTATTATTGTTACGAAGAAAACATTTAAAGAAATTTTAACTGTCCCATTTCTGTTTTGCTCCACAAGAGCGACAAACTGTGACCAGCGAATTGTTTTAAAATAAACGATTCCTGGAAGTTCGTCGAGAAATCCAGCTATACGAAAGCAACTTCGAACAAAATGAAATTGCCTTTTCCTTATTCGTGGTATAAATTCTTGTTGTTGTAGACAATCCAAAAAAAAAATCGTAATCGATAAATAACGCACGCGCACACACAGAAACACGAACACTTTTAACGGCACCGACTCGCACGTCACGAACGACGCCAAAATTTTAAACGCGCAGACACCGAACCGGTAGAACCGAAATAACTTTGCCAGAATTCAAATTGTATAAAGGCCAACAATTTCGTTTTTGTTTCAGAAAGTTATCGTAGGAATTTTAATAGATCAAAACTCTTACGAAATAATATACCTGCACACGTTTTATTAGGTGTACCTGCCACGCATCGTATCGGTAAATTAACGCGATTACGTTGCGCGGGTTGCGATAAAAACGTTTGGAATCGAATCGCTTACGACGAAGAAGTTACGTTACTCGTACAACGCGGAAGTTAGGTTCCGGAACAATGTCGTGCCGTAAAAAAACGCGTTAAAAATTTCGAACAATAATAAGTATAAGTCGGTACAATGTAAAACCATATGCGAGCACCAAGATAATCTACCGATAAGTACAACACGCGTACTATAGTCGGGTTCGATCTGATTGTGCGGCCGACCCGCGTCCGTCTTTCCCTTGTTTCGGAGACGAGCGTCCGCGCGCTCGCGAAACCGGCGACCAACGCGTGTTTCGAACGACGCGTGGATACGTCAACGAACGCCCAGAGGTCGCGCAAGATCACGCGCGCAATTAGATCGAATTCCACCATACGTGCCGTTAAAAGTCGCGTTTTAGATTTGAAAACTCCTTGCACGTCCACTACATTTTTCGGCGATGGCGCGATTACTCATCATCGTTACCCACACAGCACAAAGACGTCCATAAGCACTCCAATCCAATCAATTTGACAAAACCCTGTATAAACAGGATGAGCTATCCTTAACGTACGTCCGCAATATATCCCATGCGGATGTTCCGCAAATCGGATCACCCTGTATACGCGAAAATAATTTTGCCCGCGACTCTTTTGGTGCGACTCTTACAACCAGCAAACTTTCATCTGCAATATTTGTTTGTGTCGTGTTCAGTTTGGGCTGCGACAAAGGATCCCCAGAACTCGTGGACACGTCTCTTTTAGTAGTTCGGTTAACAGGGATTCTACTGTATTTTTTATTTGTTTCCATTAGTGGTAAAGTAGGCAAATTCGGTCGGAATATTGGTCACATTCAGGGAATGGTAGCGCTTTATCGAAGCGATGCTCTGAATGGTGTCTGCTTTACTCGCAGTGCTGCAGCGCTTTAGTAAAACATTAAAGCATATAAATATTCCGCTTTAACGCTTTATAACTAAATAAAACAATGACGCATCCATGCGTTCTAACCCAACAAATTATGTTGCTTGTGTATGTTTTGGTTTATGCAAAAAATAAAGATGGCTTATAACGTTACAATTCGGAGACGAAGTCATTTTCCTTGCAGTAACGTAAGAAGAAAGGTTGAAAATATTACAAGGTAAGTTTTACATAAAAATTTGAGTGTTTTACAAACAAAATTGCCAACCTAAGAATTAAAAGCTGAAAAGTAATTAGTACAAAAAATGTTTATTCAGGCAAGATAAAGCGTTACAGCGCTGCAGCGTTTCTACGCTACAATTCCCTGAATGCGACCATTGTTGTCGACTTCGTAACGAAAGTCTTTACTTGGTTCGTGCATTTTACCGTAAAATGAAGCGTTATCGTCAGTCTAATAAAGATGGCGGTATCGGTTTCGTTGTTTATTTATTTCATAGAACGACTTTGACATTCGAATTCGTTAATGTTATTATGTTTCGTTGGAGTTTCTGCGAGATCAATGGAAATGTATCTTTTACGAAACATCGAAAAGAGCGCGTTTCAGTGAAGAAGCCGCAGGCAAAAATCGATTTCCGTTACTTTTCGAACGTTAGGCAGGCAACCCAATCGACACGTTTTTCCGCGTGCCCGACAAAGTTTCCGTTTTGGTCCGCGAAGATTTTACCGATTGTTTGTGTTTTAATTGAACAATTTGTTAATTATAATCTTTCGCTGACGAAGAGAATTTCGCGCTAAAAGAGCTGTTCGGCTAAAATAACAAATCGATTCGATTCGAGCGCGTAAAACTTAAAATACGTCATTATGCAAATCGCAGTTAAGTTGGTAAAGGCCCAATTAAAACGATTAATGCAATACGAACTAAATTAAATTAATTTTACCGAGAACACGTTCGTACGGCTACTTAATTTTAACTTGGGAAAATTAAATTTTAATATTTCCGTTCGCCGTACACACTAACGTTCTATTTTTCGAAAAACATTACAGAATGTAACGCGACAACGATTTCCTATATATTAAAAACAAGTATTGGTAGGTAGTTGACGTTTGCGGAGTGATAAAGGACAGAAGGGTGCTGCCTATTTTTCATGCGCAACACAAAGCATATACAGGGTGGCCCTTGACGTCCGTGCTAATCAACATTGAAAAGAATATCCGAATACGAAATTTCTGATTATAATTAAGCGTGAAGCGTGCAGTTCGGCAGCTGAAAGCTAAACATTTTTCCCTTTCTCGCTTCGTCGACGTCGAAATTACATAAATCCGTCCTTTTTGGTTGTTTGTTCGTAGGATAATAATCTAGGGAAGGGCATGAGAAATTTCATTCATCCTCGCTTAGAAAATTGGTTGAATAAAGATGGACTGCCCGAACAATAGGCACTAATATCTGCTTTTTCCGTTAAGTTTGCGTATAAAATATGGATGCAAATTATCGTACGTTCTGGCTACGGTTTCTTTAGAAAATTTTCGACCCAGCCACGACGTACTTTTCTAAATTCGTAAACGACGCCCTGGCGAAAACTGCGACGACGTACTTCGACAATTAAGTTTAACAAACGAGAGGCGACGTTGTACCTTGTCTTAAGTGTAGTAATTGTATTTGTTCTGCCTTTTTAGTACCTGAAATAATCATATTTTATACGTGATTATCTTTGGAATCGACCGAAATCTGTTATACCGCCGTGTAACGTTTATTGTTTGGCCGTCGAAAACGTTTCAATTAATCGATATTAGGTTAACGAATTTACTAAAACGACGAGATATTTTATTGCGGCACTCACGAATTAAACGGTTTAAATTTGGTCGTCGAAGTATCGCAATAAAACGGTCGCGTAATTCATCGCGCTGCGAATCAATTGTAGGTAATCGTAATATTTATTACGGCAATAATTTTAAGAAATCACCTTTTTCCTCATTCCGACGGCACCGGCGACGTAGTATAAAAAAACAATAAAAACCGAAACGGCGACGTTGTCGGAATTTTTTATTTAACGAACGTTAGAAACAAAACGTCGAGGTGCGCAATTAATCGTTCGTAATTTAATCAAATTTTCAAGGGAATAATTTAAAATTTATGTCGGGTACTAATTAAGAAAAAAATATCCCCTAAAAAGTGTTGTGATTAAAAATCTTGTGTATGTTATCTTGTCTTGCCGTTTCGCCATTTTTTTTAATTCAAGCGCGTTTATAAGTACCTACAATGTTCATTTTTATAATTAAAAAAAGTTGAACTAATTAAATACTTAGCCCAGGTGGCACACTGCCGTCATAATGTCGTCAATTATTGGTAATTATTCGTCGGCGACGTCGTGGGCCCAATAAGTGACGTACGCACGACGACATTTTCACGCCGAACATTTGACGTCGTTGAGACGTCTTTTTTTGGTCGTTCCAAAGTCCTGAATCCTTACTGGAAAAGTGAAGATAAAGACGTTTTGAAGCGTTAATTTAAAGCGTAAAATATTCATAATTTTTTCCAACATGTTTATGTTTTAATCCAAAATTTTAACTAAAAAAATATATCAATCTATTTTGGAATTATGCACTGTCGCGTCTATGCGATTAATAGTAATAGTTCTATACGTTATAAATACAGTAGTATACAACTAAACAAGTAAGTAAAGTCACATCCAGTTATTTATTCTAAATGTGTACGTCAATGGCTAGTACTAGTTCCTTTAAAGTGTCACGCCACTGTGTATACTGATCACGCTTTGGTTTACTACCAGCGGTTTTGTTAGGTTAGTGGTTTTACTTTGCAGCGAGTTCTACGTTATAAATTTGTAAATTGTAAATTTTGATATAATTTCTTAACGGTAAGTGAAAACGTTAAAAAAGTTAAAACGAATAATTTTAAATAATTAAAAAAGTGGAAGAAATATTTTTTACAATAATTATACAAATCATGGCTTTACAAGAAACAAATTCTACTTATTTCTATGGGTTTTAACCTTTAGGTGACTAGGTTATCTTTGTGGCGTGAGTGATCCCCCATTTCATTATTAATTTATTTAGATGTCTTTTGTCGGTGTGAAATTTTACATTGTGCGACTCTTACAACCAGCAAGCTTTTATCTGAAATAGTTTTTTCTATTGCGCTTAGTTTAGGCTTTATCAAAGGATCCCAGAACTCGTGGACACACTGTATATCTTATATTATATTTACCGCTTACATCTTATTTTAAACATATTATTGTATTATTCGTATATAATAATAATAACGATATTTGGTTATTAAGTAGGTAAATCCAAATAATTTTGTGTTCATTCTTTGATATATTAACATACTTCGTTTAATTTCTTAGATTTAGGTTCTTTGTTTGTACCTTCTTTTTTGTAATAAAATAATAATTATATCGAATGCATTTGTATTTTTTTCATCTTTAGATGCGTCATTATTGCCTTGGGATTACGTCAATGGGACGTCAAATCGACGTCCTATTTAAGGAAATTAGACGTTAATTAGACGTCTCAAGTAACATACTAGATTGGTCATAATTTGACGTCGTTGGGCTGTGACATTAACCCGTCATATTGACGTCATATATACGTCATTTACGACGTCCCCATTGGTCTCCAAATGGTCAATAGTTGACGACATTATATCGTTAGTGTGCCGTCTGGGAGGAGAATAATTAATCGAAAAATAATGTATATTTGACCACGTTTTATTTAAATCATATTTGTTTGAAAAGAAATATATTACAATAGATAATATTATGCCGTTTTTAACTACTGCACGCACTATTTTCAAATCCGTATCTTTTTTGAATAAGTACCTGAAAATGCAACCTAGATCCCATTAGTAAAAAACGAAGGCGAACGACACATCCTTAAAACTTCACGTGCCGTCGCACATGTCGGATAGTTAAAATTGTATCCGAGAAAGTTCTCCGAAAGGACAATTTATCAAAAGTAGAACATCCACTTCATTTATGTTTAGTTGAGCTGCCTTCGCAGTTTATCCGCGAACTTAAAATTGGCAACAAAACGCTGACGCATTTGAAAGTCGATAACAAACTTTGTCTATAGCTCAGGTGTGGTATATCTATACCACACAGCAAATACATGTCATTTGTTTTTGCACAAATGACTCCGATTCCATCACATCGAGCGTCAATCAAAACAGTTTCACATAAAACAGGTGTGAAATTTTTCGAAGCACACGTCATCGAAACTAAAAAAACAGAACATTCTCCCACGACGCCAACGTCGACGTCGGCGTAGGCGTAGGCGTAGGCGTAGGCGTCGCATCGACGAGATGCAACGTCTCCAAAGAATAAAAAGTATAAATTAAAAAAAAACAAAACAAACATGTGTGACTTCGAGCGATCGTAATTTTTTTCCTCGAGTTATAAGCCCCCCCCTCCTCACCCACGGCAGGCGACAGGTCTGACAGCAGCTTAACGCGCCGCGCGCCGTCGGCGTCGTTGTGCTAATCAGAAGATCCAATTAATTGTTCGCCCATAATAAACTTAAAACTTTTTCAATCTCTGTCCGAAACGACTTATAATTCGAAAACAATTCAAAAATCGACGAGAAACGAGCAAGTGCGCGAAATGGCGTCTTCGAGGTGACGGTGTCGAAATCAAAATCAGCATGTAGGGCAGAAGAACGTTCCAAAAAAAAGCACGTAAATCGAGACGGAGAATGGAAATTTAATTCTGGAAAAGTTTCGTCTTCGACTTCAACGTTTTTCGCCTACTTAACTAACTGAATTTTAACAATACTATCGCGAGTCGTTGAAAATCACTCAAAAACTGAATTACTTATAAGCAAATTATTACTTAATTTATAAGTACACGTTGGCCGGCTTATTTTTACGTCTTTTTAGGCGGAAATTGACAGTTACAGTTGCACTAAAGAGTTTTTGAAAAACCACGATTTCGCCAAATGTCGAGTTCGATGAAACGTCGTGTATTTTAATCGTTTTAGACGCTTTTTTAGGTGAAAATCGACGTTTAGGGTCGAAATTAAATGATTCGAGTCGGGTCAAAATTTTCGCCAATTGTCAAGATCAACGAACGGCGTATATTTTATCATTATCGGCGCTTTTAAAGTGAAAATTGACATTTCGAGTAGTAAAAAGCCCAAACACTCAACTCGGTGCAAAATTAAAAATAATAATTAAGAATCAAATTTGGATTTCATCAAACCTCGAATTCGGCGAAAAGGCGTGTATTTAATTATTTTTGACGCTTTTAGCGAACTTTCATAGAAAATAAAGCTATTGCAGCCTGTCTGATGACAGAAACCAGACGTGAACTTTTGACTTTTCTCTGATCTTGACCCCTAGATCACGAAAATATAGGTCGACATTTTTTATCACGAAATTTTGGGTCAGTCATATTATCAATTTCTTGTGGACGCGATTCCGGTCGCAATTTTGATCGTGCGAGGCTGAAATTTGGACAGCGTATTGTCTTTACGAAAACGAAAGACAAGTTCGTTAATCGGCCAAATCGACCGACCCGTTTCAAAATGGCGGCAGTTAAAAGAAAATTCTAAAAATTCTAATCTCCGTTATTATTCATCATATCGGTAATGTGAAATATGTTTTGGAATCGACATAAAATTCTCTACCGATAATGTTTCTTTATAATTTTCGATAGAATGCACCATTTTCGAAATAATCGAAAAAAAGTGATAATTTTTTTTAATTCTATAAATTTCTGTCGGAAATATTATTTTTCAAAAAAAGTATTTCTTTCGAGAAAAATTAGAAAAAAATGAGTTTTTTGACCTGCGACATGAAAATTAAATACCGAGGCTTGCGCGCGGTTGTCCTTTTGAATAAGTAGGTAATCAGGAAACTAATCGAACTGTATCCTTACGTTGCCTTATTTTCACTTTATTAGTAAAATAACTACAACAATTGTGTTAAAGTATTATAATAGTTGGTAAAATAAGAAATAAATTTATAACAAGGAGAATTAAAAGAATGCCACAAAAAAACTGGAATTATTAGAATATTTTTTTTAAGTAAAAAGGTAGCAAAATAAAAAGTTAATCGATCAAATTTTGTCGCCTTATCAGCCTAAATTGTTTAAAAATTGTTGCGACAATCAAAACTTTGATTTTCGTTTTTTATCCGTAAACGAATGCATTGAAAAGGTAAAATCGAAAAACATTAAAAAAATAAAATCCGGAAGTATTTTTTTTAATACTTACTTAAAATGCAAACTAGCACTGCTGTCGCAACGACTGTCACTTGTCTGTAAAAGACTATCAGAAAAAATTAGGAACTTTAAAATTTTTGTTTCTATTTCCTACCTTTTTCTCGTCATCGTTTTCCCTCTTTCGCCAATTTCGAGCGTAGATTCTTCCGTTGACTGCGTACTTGCATCATTACGTACCTACATCTACGCTTCATATTTCACTGTATTTCTCCAACTATTGTAATTGTAAAAACGCGGTAAGATAAAATTTCGTTTGCGAAATTGGACCGTCGAATGTTTGAGGCGAACCCTGACTTAGTCTCTATTCATCAGTCTAACCAAACTCGATTTTCAGAGAATTTGTGTTAGAGCTTAAAGGTCCACGTATTTAAACTTTATAAATACATAGAGAGTTAGTCGACAAACCAAATGAGCACTCCTCGCATACGCGATTGATACGACGCCGTAATTTAAAATTCGAGCTACCGAAACATGCACTACCTTTCTGTACCACTAACGCGAAAGATCTGAAACGATTTTCCGTATTTCTACATATATAAATGCACTCGAGTTTATACGTCGATACTAGGAAATTCCGCTTTTATTTTAAAAACATTCGGTCCGCACTGCGATAAGTTATCTTACGAGTAGGTGGCGCACATGTTTTATTAGTTGTTTTATATTTTATCGGTCGCATAAAAATACGATTAAACTTTTATCTGGTTTACGGTTTGTAATAGGGAAATTTTCAATGTTGAGGGGCACACGAATAGTTTTTAAATTAAAAATAGAATAAATTTATAATTCTGCGGTACAAAGGCAGTTGATAATGATTATCCAGATAATTTTAAACTGGTAAGTATTAGCGAATTTTTATAGAAAATAAAGCTATTGCAGCGTGTCTGATGACGGGACCCAAACGGGTCCTTTTGACTTTTCTCCTATCTCGACACCTAGATCAAGAAAATTTTTTTCGAGAAAAATTTTAAAAAAGGGGAGTTTTTTGACATGCGACATAAAAATTCGATACCGAGGCTTGTGTGCGGTCGGATTTTTTAAATGAAAATCGACGTTTATAGTTAGTAAAGGGTTGAAATTAAAGTATTCGAGTCGAATCAAAATTTTCAAAATTTGAGATTTTGTCAAACGTCGAGATCAACGAAATGGCGTACATTTTACATCACTTTCGACGCTTTTTTAGGCGAAAATTGACATTTCGCATATTAAAAAATCCAAACTAAAGCTTTCGACCCGGATCAAATTTGAACTTCATCGAATGTCGCGTTCGGCGAAACGGCGCGTATTTTAATTAAAATTAAACAACGGTTCGGTTTGAAATAAGTCCTGCCTGACGAAAAACGCGCCCACAATAAATTCAGACGAACAATTCGAACGTTATGGAAGTTAATGCGAAATTTCGGAGAGCGCAAACTTCAATGAACACTTCCATTTTACGAGACCGTTTCGAGAAATTGACATTCGCGAATGCTTTTTTCCTTGAAGTATGGTTAACTTATATTATATTTATGTGACAGCAAATAACCGTTTTCTTCCTTTTTTATCGAGACGGAGAGCGACGAGCTTTCGTTTCACATCCGACGCGTTAAAATTAAAATTAATTAAACAATTGAAATTCGACGGATTTATTTAATATCCTAAAGTACATAACAAAGTAATATCTATTTTGATCCTTTCTAAAGCATCGATTTATTATTAAGTATAAAGGGACACGTTCTTTAGTAATAAAACATAATTACGAAACTTTGGAAGCTCGATTTTTGTTTGTAAATATAAACATGAGCAGCGACAACGGCGACGTTAGTTGTATCAAAAAATTTAATGGAAAATGAGCTGTCGCTAACGTTATTAACGAAGGAAAGTTTTAAAGTTTGCCTTTTAATATCGTTTTGTTGTTAAATCTGACGTAAGGTAGTAACACAACTTGAACGTTTGCGATGCTTTGTTTCAAAAAAGCGCTTCCATCGGTTTAATGTATAATATAATAGCTAGATTTCGCTTCCCTCGCTTTAAAAATATAACGAAGCTCGACAGAATCTATTGTATTTTTATGTACCTATAAGTTTTTAATCTCCCACAACTTTACTTAACAGTAATAATCTTTTGTTGCTGCATTTGTTTTTAATTTAATTCTTCGATTGTTTAAATGCACACTCAAAACGTATAATTAAAAACAAATTAATTAATTAATAGCCTAAAAAGCCTAATTAAATAACCTAATTAATAGCTAATTGTTGGCAAATTTTCGTAGAAAATATAGCTATTGCTATAGCTTGTTTGATAATAGAAGCCAGACGTGCCCTTTTGCGATTTTCTCCTGGATTTATTTAGGGTCGGTCATATATAAAGGGTCTTCCATTAAGAGGTTTCATTTTAAATTAATAAAAAAACGAATTTGTTTTTGGAAAAGTTGTCATATTTTTATTCTAACCCAAAATACAGATTGTGCGATTAAACATGGAACACAATATCAGCTAAACGGTCATTCTTTCGAGGAAATTTTTCTTTACGTTTTCGCACGATTGCGACTAAATTTCGCCAATAACATCTCGAATATTGTTTTTGAGCGCTTCAATCGTCTGCGGAGCATTGGCGTAAACCTTGTCCTTCGCATAACCCCAAAGGAAGCAGTCCAGCGGTGTCAAATCGCACGATTTAAGCGGCCAATTACGCGAAACGACACGTCCAGGAAATTGGCACGACTTGTATGGCACGTAGCCCAATCTTGCTGAAAATAAACATCATCCAGGTGTCCAGTTCTTCAAAGTTCGGGCCAAAAAAATCGGTTAGCATTTTTCGGTAGCGCGATCCATTGACTGTGACGGTGGCACCAACTTCGTTTTCGGAAAAAACGCCGCGATCCCAAAAACCCGCACCAAATAGAAGAGGTTGTTCGCTAATCGCTCTTGGGTTCTGGGTGCCCCAAATGCGGCAGTTCTGCTTATTCACGTAGCCTTGAAGGTGGAAATGATCCTCATCGCTCAAAATGATTTTCATGGAAAAATCTGGGTCGACTGCTTGCATTTCCAACGCCCAATCGACGATCGTAAGGCTAAGGTCCTTGTGCAAAATTCTGTGCAAGCTGGTTTGTGAAATGTCCAATTGTCGTGAACGTCTTGCAACGGACAAACCAGGATTTTCCGCGACACTTTCGGCCACAGCAGCAATGTTATCGTATGTTATCTCTGCGACCAAAACTGGTACGGATTTTCTCCAAATTTTCACCATGTATGTAGTGAGTTTTCACAATTTCTATGCGTTGCTCAAACGAATATCTATTCATTGTTATTAACCGCATTTAACTCAACAATTGTAAAATATGACAACTTCATCTGTAATAGATAAAAAATGCTGCGAAATTTAAAATGAAACCTTTTAATAGAAGACCCTGTACCACACGAATCCGGTCGCAATTTTGATCGCGGGAGGCTGAAATTTGGCGAAGTATTCTGTAGTTCTGAAGTTTAATATTTCACAAACGTGGCCGATTTTCGTGTAAGTCGAGAAATAAGGACAAGCCATTGTCCGCGAACACTTGTTGTTTTAACCATTTTAGTGGAATATATTTTTTCTCCCAAAATCCGCAATGCACCGGAAACCAGGGAAGTGGTACTTGCATTGTCGAATCTCCTCTCGCGACGCGCGCTCAACAATAAGGGCTCTTTGGTTTTCGGTTTATTGTGGTGCGTGAAAAGAAAACTTGTCAAAATTGCCGATGACCTTTGTTCCTCGACTTGTATCAAACTCGTCCGTGTTTGCGGAATAATAAAGAAAATATTTATATGAATTGTCAAGCGAGAGCAGGTGCATTGGAGACAATCATTGAAGAAATTGAAAACATCAAACGACCAAGTCGTTCCAACCCTCAACGATCTCGTACAACTCGATACCAAATCGAACCATCGTTGACGTGGTCGTCCTACTGACATCTTCTTTCACCCCAAGGTCGCCATCTTGTAACTTTGCCACTCCAACGTTCTGTGACAACGAACAAAATATTTAAAGCAGCAATTTTGCACTCGACTATACCTAAAAGTGTCTAATTTATTTTTAGAGCTTTTGTAGTGGTCACATTCACGTGTTAACCGCCGCCTCGTTTCTAAATTTGTTCGCGACCTTTTACAACAAAGACGTCGAGCGTTTTCGTTCAATTTTTTGTCGAGCACTACACGTGAGAAGCACGAAAAGTCGTTTCTTTTGTACCGGAAAATTTACGATAACGACCCATTTCTTAATATTGTATTGAAATATTGGACCTTTCGTCGTCAATGAATTAGAAAGAAATAAAGATTAAAATTATCTTGTTGTATTAGGGTCTTCTCCATGACGACGCCGACGTGTGGGTGACGCTTTATTCCTAAAATACCCCGTATAAATTTATAAGTATACAATGCACGATTTGTATTTGTCGTGGTAGCGTTTTGTATCCGGACGTTTCTATTTGTACTTCTATTTTCAAAAGACTCCACGTGCTACTTAATAATATGAAGCCGAAAGGTAATTTTTAGGCGTACACGTAAATCAACGCCCACGTAACATACACTTACTCGATATTTTCAGGCTTAACATGATAAATATTGGAAAAAGTAATTGACGAAGCTAAAACTCGAGATGTGAAATTTAATAAAAACAAAATTCAATATCGAGCTCGTAAAGTACCTACTTAAGTGTCGATGTGTTTTCTCCGAAGAAAATACGAAAATCGACAAAGACGGGATCGAAGCCATTTTAGCAACGCGCATTTTTGCAAATTTCCCAGAAAATTCGTTACGAATTCGCGCGAAATTTTTCGCGAAATAACTACAAAAAAAATTACGAGTTCGCATTTGTTACCAAAAAAAAAATCGCCAATTTGGTACAGTCAGGTTCGTATGTTTTGTCCCGCGAAATGTGATCGCAGAAGACGTATGAACTTGACTGTACATTTACTTACAAGAGAAAACAAATTACCCATATATACGCTTTATTTACATAATTATCGCCAGACGTCGAGACACTTGGCCGTTATATTCAACTCGATATAAAAACAGTATGTATGATTCGATTGGGATGAAACTTTCCAGATTTACTAGTGAGTAAACGGGCCGTAACCGCAACAAATTTGAAAGCAATCCGTCTACGGTATGAGTGACAAGTGTCCGTGGCCAATAAGCCTCCATTTTGATCAAGTGAGCTTGTTGGAGGATTTCTATACATTTGCAACACATGGGAGTGAAAAGTCCCAAAAAAAAAACTGCTGCCCTCTAGTGGCCGCAAGCCGAAACCAAAGAAAACTTTGCGTAACATCGAACTCGATCGGCGTATCTCTAACGTTACGGCCCTAACACAATCACGAAACCGCTTCAATCGTTTTTAGACCACCCTGTACGTATCAGAACGGCCGATACGTTACCTTCGTCGTGTTTCAAATCCCCGAAGTGCGAAACGATCGTCAACGAAATAAAATAAACACGAGCCGATTAAATGAATTGATAAACATCGCAGTGATGATCGTGCAATGGGTGTTTGAAATATCATTAGCAAAAGCAAAAGAGATAAATTTAACAATGCAACAAACGCCATTTCGAAGGTCGGCCTAATTTTGATCGTAACAGGCTGGAATTTGGGCAGTGCGTTGTTTTAAAATGGCGGCCAATTAAATACTTAAACCGAGTGTATCTCCGTTACTAATTATCGGATCGCTAATATGAAACATGTTTTCGAAGCGCGAAAAAATTCTCTATCGAACATCGCTCTTTACGAATTTCGATCGAACGCGCCATTTTCGAGATAATCCGAAAAGACGCTGTAAAATATGTATGTTTACCGCATTTCACGCGTAAATGACTGTCGAAACACGTTTCGAACGTGCACGATTAGTTTGCGTAATACAAAGAACTAATGCGACGTCGAGTAAAAAAATTACGCGTTTTCAGATGCAATTTTTCACTTCGAACTCGCCCGATATTTATGCCGAACGTTATTATCGACGTTTATCTATAACTTTTCATTGTGATGTAAAGTACGTTCTAAAGAATAACGAAGAGAAACGCAAGCAACTCTTGCAGGCGATGCAATCATTTTTGGAATCGACGCGTGAGCTTACGGTCTTCACGCCGATCAGCGGCGGCTTTGGCTCGCCGACGAAATAAAATTTAATATTAATCGGTCGTTCTGCGTCGTTTTAGAAGCTTTCGTAGTACTTTCTTTGGCCGTCGGTGATTAATCAATAGCGAAAACTACATGGAAGCCGATAAAACCGTCGCTAATGTTATACCGGTAATGGTTAAAAAATTAATTGAATCAAATTCCTCTTTTTGAGGAGTACGAGTTGCGTCGGGTTTTTTTTTGTTTTCACACGAAAAGCCGGTACGTTTTTGTTAATCCAAGTACTAAGTTCGTTCGATCGTTTCTTGAACCTTTTCGAATGGTTCCAAATTCGACGGATCACGATTTTAGTTTCCCGATAATCGGAAATTTCTTTTAAAAGTTCGCTTCGGACGAACGTTCGTCCGTATAAAAACCTCGTCCCCCTCCCTCCTACCGCCTTTCGTCACATCAAACCGCCTTCGTTTAAATTGAATAAAATACAATTCGTTAGACGTGTAGATATAATAAAATCGATGAACTAAAGATAGTTAGGTATCTGTGTACAATCAATAACGAAATAACAACCGTCATATATCAGTGTAGCATTTAAAAGCCATTTAGTTATTTATGTTAATAACCACCCCTTTGTTGGGTACCCTACTTTATGGGGCGGATTAAATATAAATCAAACTTATAAAAGCGATACAGTCGGCAGCTAACTGCCCGTATCGAATGAGCGCCATTTTGAAAAGGGAAATTGCGTTATTTACTCTTAGATCGTTTCCTAACGACGTTGCCGGCGAAAGTCCAAATTTCGAAAGCACGCTTCTTTTTAATTATTTTCCATTTACCCACTTATTTATATTTGAAACAAACACGCGACGCAACAACATCACGCGCACACCAAAAAAAAAGACGATAAATATTTGGAATTTCGCGATATTTTGCACGTTTTCGTGTTGCACAGACTTGTGTTTCCAGAAAAATCGTTCCTGTTTTTCAAATGCGACGAGGGGGTAAACGCTTTTTTGCGATAACGTTTTAAAACGCCCTGATTAAAATTTCGAAAAACAATAACGTATTTTTTTTATTATCTCAGAAACGGTTTATTTAAATCTACGATACCTGTGAGATATTTGCGAGATCTATGCGTGAATTTACAGTTTTTCGGTTAGAACTGCGTTTGTTGCGGCGCACAGCGGGACAACGGCGGAAAAAACTGTTTGACATGGCCATAAAACTGAAGTCTTATTTTATGGTTCAAATGTTTGTCATTATTTTTATATTATTTTTATCCTAATCCTATATGCTGAATATTTCATTTCACATCAACTAAATAAGACACTACAGCAATAGTTGTAGTGGCGTATAAATTTCAAGTCGAAAATAGTCACATATCTCTGAAATGAACGTACATTAGACAGGCTTTTATTTTTATTTGAAGAGACATATATTAACGTATCAGAAACAATAAAAATATTATAATTTATTATATTAGTTCTCATGTGGGCCAGACATAATGAAATAGTCAAATATTTCACCTAAATACTTCCTTTTTATTATCATAACTTTTGATCTACACCGACCTACACATTAGGATTAATCACTAATTATACTTTAGATATTAAGGTATTTAAGAAATAAATTCCAGCTGCAATTGTTTGCAAACGTTTGATTTTGCCTCATTTAACTAACGAGCATATTTTTGGTAGTGAAAAATGCAAGGAAGCAGGGCAATTATCAGCTTAACGACAATTTTTGCATATAAAAGCGGTAGATTATGATTTAGTACTTCATTTACTATTATCTATTTGAGAAAGTAACACTATTTTGAAACCATGGCAAATTTCAACATTTCTAATGCAGAATTATTCGATATTGTAGTTTCGAACAATCGTGAAGCGCATAAGAGTATCGAGAGTCTGAAAAAGAAATATCCAGATCTTTTGGATAATCTATTAGAGGAAATCTATGTTGGACTGAGTAAACGGTTCCTACCAAATTTGCATCAAGATCGAAGACTTATTTTCTTGCAAAAAATAAAGACTGGCCGAATCGCACATTTTCAGTTAGTTGTGATGTGGAACACTCAGAATTGAGTACTACGGATTCTGAACCAGGACCTTCAAAAAGATCTCGAAGTGGACGACCAGAAAAATCGTTTGAAGAATGTCGCGAGCGATCGAAACGAAACAAAGTAAGAAGTTTGCGCGAGAATTTTCCCGACGAATTAGTTATTCGAGCTGCAGATAAGATTAAAGACAAGCTATCAAATTATCCAGAATTCAGTCCAGAGAAAACTTTGTCTTTGATGCTGGACGCGACACTTTCAAAACATCAATATGAAATTATTAGAAAGGCGACAAAGGACTTAGGGTGCGACATTTTCCCGCACTATTCTCAAGTTCTAAAAGCAGAAAAAGAACGTAATCCTGCAGACATAAACATAACTGAGAGTTATGCATGTGTACCTCTACAAAAACTACTTGATCACACAACTAACAGGATTTTCCAAACCAAAAAAGCAGAAGAACTTATAAATATTAGTGAGGAAATGACCCTTATTTTGAAATGGAGCTGTGACGGTTCATCTGGTCACAGTGAATATAAACAGAATTTCTCTGATGAAAATGTTGCAGATGCAAACATGTTATTCACAACTTTAGTTCCTCTACGTCTTAGCCCAAACAACTCTTCAGACGACTCTATAATATGTTGGAAAAATAAATGCCCCTCTTCGACAAGATCATGCAGGCCGGTACAATTTCAGTTTTCCAAAGAAACAACAGAATTGATTAACAACGAAACATCAAGAATGGAGTCTGAAATAGCTAACTTGAACCCAACTGTTGTTTGCATTAGTGGCAAAACGTTTACCATTAATCACGAACTTTTGTTCACTATGATTACTGATACATCATCGAATGCTGTGTGCTTCATATGTAAGACAAAGCCATCTGAAATGAACGATCTTGATAGAGTGCGAAATAAAGCAGACAATACAGATGCTTTCAGAGTGGGCCTATCGCCATTACACGCACGGATTAAGTTTATGGAGTGCATTCTCCATATTACGTGCAACAAATCATTTAAATGTTGGAGGACAAATTCTGATACAAGGCCACAGAAAGAGGCGGAAAAAAGCTAATTCAGAAAGAGCTTTTTGAGAAGTTGGGCCTTAAAGTGGACTTTGTCAAGCAAGGAATGGGGTCAACTAATGACGGCAATACTTCCAGGAGATTCTTCAGCAATCCCAAAGTAGTGGCAGAGATTACTGGTGTGGATGAAGATCTTATACACCGGTTTTCCGTTATTTTACAAGCCATAAATTCTGGAAGCACAATTGACTGGAAAAAGTTTGGTAACTATTGCAACGATACTGCCAATTTATATGTGAGCTTGTATATTTGGTATAATATGCCAAATACTGTACACAAAATACTTATTCATGGAAGTGAAATACTTTCTCGACTGCATTGCCTATGGGAATGCTAACAGAAGAAGCACAAGAAGCGCGCAACAAGGACTACCGACGATACAGGCTGTACCATTCGAGAAAATGCTCCCGCGAATTTTCAAATGAGAATGTTGTGCACATACTGTTGGCTTCTTCAGACCCATTTATTACTAGTTTAAGGGACCAAACTTATAAAAAAAGGGACCCATAGACAATCAAGTCGTATCTTTATTTATGTAGTTATATAGTAGTTGAAAATTGTATATGATTTTTTTATTTGTATATAATGTTTATATTTACTATACAGGGTGTAACTAAAAGAACTCGAAAGCTCTTGAGGAGCGAAAGGGGAGTGTGTGACATGACCATTAAACAAGATGATAAACGTCTTATATGTTTATCGAATTTCAACAATTTTGGTTGAAATTTATATCAAATAGGAATAAATACGGACCTGCTTTGTGTTTAAAGAATCTAATTATTATTAGTGTATGTATAAAGTTTATTGTTATAAATATAATAAATTAGTAGTTTATGCATCTTTTAAACTATTTTCTGAATAAAAATATTTTATTTACTTATTTATTTGTTTTTTACATAGATATAGATCATAAAAGATTTATTTAATCTAAATAAAAAACTATCAACGTATATCCACTTCAAAAATAATTTTTTCCGCACCTCCATACAACTTGTCGTACTGTGCGGCGTCGGCGGCAGTTTAAAAATTTTTCAGAGATTTCCGAGATTTAGGATTAACCCTTAAAACCTTTAACGTCCCGTATCTCTGCAACGAAATGTCTTACAACTTAAGTCCGCGTGAGCTTTTTTTCTCGTCTCGACGCTTACTGTTGCTTCCCAAAGTTTGGAAATGTGTGCTTGTGAAATAAATTTTTCCCCGCGCACGCTTAAACGAGTACGAAATCGATTTTTCTTCTTTATCTCGGAAACGATGCGTCGTACGATAAGAATGCAGGTGATCTTATATTTGCAAAACATACTGAAAAATTTAAAAATATCTCCGACTCTGCAATAAACCCGACGGCGTTTCTAATCGAAAAACTGCAACGCTACGCCTCGATCTCCGCCACTGAACGAAACGATTCGCAATTGTCGTTGTCGGCCTACCACACGCGTAGAGCGTAAATCACGTATAAAATTTCAAACGATTTAAATAAAACGTTTCCGAGATAATGAAGAAAACGCGATTGTTTTTCAAATTTTTAACACCCCTTATCTCTCGAAAACCGAGCGTCGTTACAAAAGAACGTTTAATTACGTGTCCCCTTTTCGCAACTGAAAATGTAAAAATAGCTAATATCCGAAACGCCCCCGTATACGCGCGAGCCAAAAATCTAATTAAAAAGTTGCAAAAAAACGGCAGCTACCGAGAACGTGAGTCGTTCGTGAACCCTTTCAAAACTATTCGACCGTAATTGAGCCGTCAAAAATAACCAAAACTGGCGTTTTTAAAGTGAAAAGGGGAAGGATTATCGTCGGCCCATTTAAACGAACGAAAATGAGGTGTCACAACGTTATGCGGATTAAAACAGATTTGGTTAAAACGTTATCTTTTCGGTTGACAGTGTGCTGTCAGAAATTTCTATGCGACGTCCGAAAATGTTTTCTTTAATAATTTCGGAGTCCTTCCCACAAAACGATTAATTTCCGACGATCCGACGTATTTGGATTTTGAGAATCGCTTTTCGTGGTAAAAATTTAATGCACAATCGCCGCAGGTATAATTATTTTGATGTAATTTTCGAGCTAAATAATACGGGCGCATTTGTTATGTTTTTAAAGTGAAGTTGCCCTCATTTTTCTTTGTCACTGCGTCGCTGCCTCTAGACGCCAGTGGCGTAGGGCGGCCGAAATTCTATTTCGAATTCAAATTTTTATCCGCGCTCGCAACAAAACGTCAATGTTTGTTAACGATTATTTTAAAGACGTCACGATTAAAAACATCGTAAAATAAGAATTATATTCGCAACGATAATCTAGTAAATATTAGCTTACTTTATAATGGAATGCACTACAGTAAATTAAACGACCATCTGTTTGACGTTCTAATGTAAAATGTAAGTAGCGGTCGATGTCGAATAATTAAAATTAAAAATTAAACAGTTAGAATTCGTCTAAAATGTGTGTTTAAGCTATTTAAAATCATTCGAATAAATTTTTTTGGCGACAACGTTTTATGGTGTACATATAAGAATTTCGTTTTGACTCCAAGATGACGTGCAAACTCTACAGAAAGTTGTACCCGACCGTTATTGAAACCCAGACAAATGTCCCCTCCCCCCTCCCATAACGCACCGATTGAGAGTAGTATTAGTGCGTCATTTTAAAATCACCCTGTGCATTAAATTTATCATCATCGCAATATTTCGAAATTCCTCTTGTAAAAAGAAAACTAAACGTTTTCGCGAGTTACTTGAAACATTTTTTTTTTTGGTTTACGTTTGCAGCGTTTGCGCGCACGCACGTTCCCGAAACCGCGTAAAATATATTATTTGTTAATGAAACGCGTGTCCGGTTCGTTTAATTTACGTTTTTAATTTCAAAAATCCGAATTTTCATGTCGTGCGTCCAAAATTCGTTTTTTTTTTCGAAAAAATCACATATCGTCTATAAGAAAATATTTAATTATCTTTCTATATATTTGTATCGCTTTTTTCCCCCGATTACAACCCGAAAACGGTGCATTTTATCAAAGTTTTCAAAGAGAGATGTTTGAGAGAGAATTTTACGGCGATTTTAAAACATACTTCGTATTACCGATCCGATCATTAATAACGGAGAAACGACAACCCTGTATAACGTTCCGGCGTGGCGGTACTCGAAATTTCAGGCCTCAGAACTCGAAAAATACTTTTTTATAGTGTTTCGAAAAGATTTTGAGGTAAAAGACGGCGGCCTTGAAAACGCTATTCAAAGTTACGTTAACATCACTGTCTGATGTATCATTTAAAACCTTATAACTTTTGTCCGAAACGTTTTTCTCTAAAACGTCGCGTTTACAAAATAATTAGGCGGTCGGGGCGGTCCGGGACACCCTGTATATACGAATTTTTCGGGGTCAAAACCGAAACGTTACGGAAATTTCGAAAATATCATTTAGAAAATTAACAACATAAACATCTGAAAAATGTCGAGGTCGAAACGTTTAGGAATAGCGCGCGCCCCTGGTTCGTCCGAATCGACATAATAAAAACAAACTATTGCACAGTTTTAATGACCTTCATTTATTACATATAGGTATACCGAGATTTTGGCGTGTTTCGTACGATACCGAGAAATTCGCCACCGTTTTCTGGACACCCTGTATATAATTAATAAACAGGTAGTCGCAGCTAACTTTTTTTGCTCGAAAATGTGTTTGCCGGTTTGTCGGGCTCGCGAAAAGAATTGTTTAACGTTTAATTTATACGACGATTCGTTCGAAAATAAATAAGCACATCGAATAAAATCCGGGGCCTCCGTAATGTCTGCGGCGCGAGCCCTTAAGAACGTCGTAAAACAAAAACCGCACGACCGTTAATAATAAGTAGGTAATCGTTGTGCGAGTGCTTATATCTTAAATAGGCTAAGCTGAAATATAAATTTCGTCTACGTGCCCGTTTCCTATTTGCATAATGGAATTGCGGGGAATTTCAGCAAATGTTTGAACGCTGCCGTACTTCTCATCAGAGGAAACGAACAAATACGTCTTCCCGTTCGGACGGCGATAGGGTAGATTAAACGAACATCTCCTTTATATAAAAGCGCCTTTATTTTCAAATATTAGACGAGTAGGTAATAAAAAATGATTCCGCACGAAAATGCGCGTTGAGCTTATTATACAGGGCGATTCATAGTGAGCGTAACGAACTTCGGCATTTTGTCGAGAAGGTCATTTTTAGTAAAAATGTCGTACGAACGTAGGTCGTATTTCAACTAGAGTTACAGAACAACAATAGATCGAAGTTTCACTTAATCGTTTATTAACTTTTATGTTGAATGCAAACACACCTGCGTGTCATTGAATCATAAACACGAACTATGGCATTGTCATTCGTGAATGACAAACAAACTACAAAAACTTTGTCAAAACTTATTGTCAATTATTATAATAGTATGTATTGTTTTTTACATTGCCATTCCCGGCTAACAATTTTTAAATTTCGCTGCGGATTTCTGTTGGTATCACACGAAAACATTTGCAGTCGGTAGCGGTGATATATTAGGCGAAAGGAATTTTGAATTGTTCGAGTAACGAAATATTATACCTGCCGTTACACATATAAATAATTACGTCCAGTTTCACGTTATTTTTGAACACGTTCACATTAAAATATTATTAGTTTAATTTAATCATTTACTGCAGTACGTCAATGCCTTTGTTATTTAACCTGACATTGACGTTTATATACGAGTAGTACCAACAAAAATCCGCCGCGAAATTTAAAAATTGTTAGCTGGGATTAACTACACTCGTAAAACTTTAATCTCTTGTAATTTTGCAACAAGCTAGCCTAGGTTGACGTGTACAACATTTTTTACTCAAAATGACGTCTCCAACAAAATGCGACGTTTGTTACACTCATTATGGATCGCCCTGTATATTTATTAAAATATTGTAATTTTTTTTTTAAATAAAAGATGTGAAGTTAATATGATGATATTAAAAATGGCTTTACAGGCTTCAAAGCTTGCGTTCTAGGTACTTACGCTTTAATTAAATGTTCATTAATATTACTTGCGACAACTTACGAACTGCATAGTACAGGGTGTCCACGAGTTCTGTGATCGTTTGATAGAGCCCAAACTGAGCACAACAGAATAAAATATTTTAAGTAAAAGTTTGCCGATTGTAAGAGACGCACGAGTTGAAATTATTTTCGCCTATACAGGGTGATCCGATTATGCGGTAGAGCACCTAACTTTATTATTTTGAATAGAACGCTCTACTTTTTTTACATATTTTACTTAAGCACGTGAATTTAAGTCAAAAAATATTAAGGTGATATCCCCTTAAAGTTTATAGTTTTTAAGAAAAAAATGTTTTTTTCTTCGAGATTTTGTCGAATGCAACCTTCTACTAAAAAAATCATATCTTTTTAATGAATTAGTGTAAGTAAAAAGAAACTTGAGGCGTAAATTACGAATACAGTGATGTATCGTACAGGGTGGCCGCAAAAAATTATTCAACTTTTCAAAATTAAAACGTCAATAACTTATTTATATTAAATGGAACGTCACATTTTTTTACATGTGCCGATGTAAAGTTACGTCCTATTTCAAGGTGAATATTACATTTTCGATATCTAGCTAAACGATAGTCGTTTCCAAGATATATTTCCACCCCGTTCCGGGGCATTCCATTTAATATAATATTGTCGGGTGCTCTACCGCAGTATTGAATCACCCTGTGTAGGCGAAAATAACTTTACCTTGTGCGACTCTTACAACAAGCAAAATTTTACTTAAAATATTTTATTCTGTTTTGCTTAGTTAAGGCTCTATCGAAAGATCCGAGAACTCGCGGACGCACTGTAGAAGCTAATAAATCGAATAGTCGTTATGTACAGAAACAAATATTTTAGAGTCAATTTTTTCGACCAAATTTAGTCGAACGGCAAAAAATCGTACGCTCTCCGCCTCTGTCCGAATTAGGATACCGAATTCAACCTGTCCCATAAATTCATCAGCTAACCTTTTTATTTTTTAACACGTCCGGCCATTTATTTGTTCGATTCCTCGGCAGATCTGGAGAAAAAAAAGGTAAGAATGTTAATACGCCCGAAATGCTAAAGCGTTTGATAACCTGAAAAATGACGCTCATTTATTTCCCGCGTATATATTAATGATAACCCCGCAATATTAACACACTGTTTAAATAATTTCGTGGAACGCCTATTACGTATATAAAGTTTACAGTGTATAGGACCCCTTTTAGGGACTCCGGAGTTATTTATGGCGTGTTTATAAAAACCGCTACAATTAACAAATTAGGTCTCATTTTTTAAACCGAGTCGGCCGAGGTTCGGAAAATTGAATTTTGACTGTTTCGAAATTGATAAATTAGGTGTTTTGTAATTTCTCGGTTCACACATTAACCTTTTTTTTTTTTTAAGTACCTAAATTAATTCTCGCGGCCGCTTTTGTATTTTTATTTTTATTGAAATGCGACCGGTCACCTGTGGCGGTTCGCGATTAATATCGAATGTTTGCTCTCGGTGAAGTTAATGTTTAACATATTTGAATTATTTGCGTTATTTACATTTATTGCAATTAGAGTTGCAGGTGAATCGGGTGGCGCCATCGCACGCGTAATAGCGAAACCTCGAACCGAACGCGCTCCGCCTCTTTACAAATTCCACGCAGCGTATGCAGGAAATTTCTCTTGTAACGTATATTTTTTACCGTGTAGTGGCGCTGAAATCATTTATTTTCTCATACAGTTTTATATAGGCAATCCATTCTATCGTGCATTGCAGCTGGTAGTTGTCCTTAAAAAATATTAATAGGTATGTAAAATCGAAAATTACTTTATGTTGTGCTTGCTAGTGCTTATTTATTTCTTTTTTGGATTTGGAGTCTTTTCTATTAATTTGATAGGGTTATTCGGAATTGTACGATAAAAATGTTTTATCAATTATTGTAATATGCTTATTGCGATATCCACATAGGTAACACTGCAACAAGAAACGTGTTATTTAAATCGATTTATTTTCATTGCCAATATTAGTATTTAAAATTCATATATTATATTAAGCCATTAAAATTAGATAACATAATTTATGTTCAGTTTTTATTATGCAACGGATATCGACGGTTACCCTTGGAATTTCTAATTTCATTACCTATGTTCGGAAACTACTTTTTATATCTTTATAAATAAACACTGAACTTATAAATCAAGAACTGTTTACAAGGTGTTCCTAAAATAGGTGGTCAAAATTCAAATTACGACGAAAATCTTATAGAGACGGAGTTCGTTCAAAAGTGAATTTTCGACTGGTTTTCATTTGGGTACGTTTACTGAACTTTTCAAGATAAAATGACGAAAATTGGTTACCTTTATCTTTATGCTTAGTAAATTAAAATTATCGAACTTTCAAAATTAAATTCCGCGCCAAAACGCCGTAAAAGGAGGCTGCGCAGCAAATGAGGCGCCCGCCGCGGGCGCAAAAACGTAAAAAAATATAAAAACTAAAAACGAATAAATGGATTTAAAAATGCAGGATTAAAAAAAAATTCGGTTTGTGTGGGGAGGGGGGCGCAGTCGAACAGCACAGGGATTAAGGTAAATATCACCTTAATTTTTTTGTACGTCGATTTTTTCAACTTTTGGCAAGAAATTAAGAAACTTCAAAGATTTCTACTAATAATATGTGCACTTATCAAATTTCGATATGGCCCACCGTTTTCGAGTAAAATCATTTTGCGTATTCCGTTATTTTTATTGCTTTTTTAAAATCGGCATCATCTTCATATTAATATTCCCTTTTGAATTCACATTCGGTAACGATAAGAAAATTGTATCTGACTAATAATGAACTTCTTTAGTATTTTGAACAGGTTTCTGATTAACATGTTATCGTATCGTTTTTCTCCGTTGCCGTTCATTTTTTCAGAAAATAGTATATTGCTCAAAATCAATTGGTCCAGGGTACAGTCGTCCACAAAATTAATGATAAACGCGCCAGAGGCGACGCCGGTAGCGAAGCTTTTCATTGACGAGACGTTTGTGAAAATAATTAAACTCGCCAGTTTTCAAATTCCCTTTTACAACAAATTACAAGTTTGACGTTTTTAAGAGAGAGCAATACTTTTGCGGACGTCTGTACTACCGAGACTAGTTTTTACCGAAAGTACTGTATATATTTTCACGTTTATCTTCTTGTGTTGTATTGCTATCTGTAAACCTTGTATGATCCGTATTTTATGGTTTCGGGCGCGGTTTTAACCTGATGCGAGTATCGCCGACTTCTTTCGTTTAGTACAAGCGTTTACGTCTCTAAGTATTTTTTCGAACATAGAATTTCAAATTATGTTTCTATTATTTTTGTTAGATTTTTCTTTTCTTCTTTTCGCGCAATTTTCTAATTATTATCGACAATTTCTTTCCCGTCGATTGTTTTTTTCTTCCAAATAATTTTCGATCTAAACCTTGTCCTAGTTTATGTGTGTAATCTATGTAATGCATATTATGTATACGTATTTGTATTTAAAGCCATTCTTAAGGTGCTTCACACGTTTCACGCGTTACGGTTCTTTTTTTTTGTTTTTTCAACCCACTTATAAGTCGTATGTTAGAAAATCATTTCACTTATTAAACAACATACATATTTCCTCAAATAAATATTTTTATATCGCAACAATTTTTATTGCAATAAAAATACTTAAATATGTTTTATGGCGGCTTCACAGTAAAATGTCAGTCACTTATCTCATTCTATTAATCATATTCATATATTTCATATTATCTCTTTTTTTTTGGAATTGAAACGGTAATTCTCAATAAGTTTTCAATAACCGTCGCTTTCTACACATACGTATTAGGTATGTCAATGGTTATATTCAACGTGGGCATGAAGCGCCCGTGGCAAGTGTCTAACTTGCGCCCCCTCAACCCAAAAATAGCACCCGTGGCGGGCGCCTCTTTTACTACGTCCTCGTTACGGCGTTAGTTATATGATTATTGATTATTTTTTTTATATCACAAAAATTAGAGCACACGCGACACAAGCGTTGGACGTATGTTGCAAGCTTCCAAGAAATACTTGTTTATGATCCGATCGAATATCGACTGTGAAAAATAAATTTTAATAAATTAATTTCGCGCTCGGCGGGCGGGCGGCAGGGAGGGAAGGGGCATAGGGTACGTGACTTAAATTCGAATTATTCGCAGAAATTTTCAGGCGGAACTTCTAAAGATATTGACTAATTATAGAACAAACACCATAAATTACTGATTGTTAACTGACAAATATTTAATTTAGATAATAACTTTGTTAAAATTCATGGTCGTACGTACGCGACAGCATGTCCATCTTCTCAAGTCTATTGCATAATAGGAAATTGACTAATCGCTTTTTTTTTGTCAAAATGCAGGTTTTTTGCAGCGACTATTAAGAAATTAATCATTCTGTTCGTTGGAATTATTTTAAAAAAAAAAGTAGAACGGAAACTTTTTATTATAATAATTATTATATTATTACTAAAAATAAGTTCTATTATGTAAAATACCGTGTAGACCTTGACTTTGATCATTTTAGCAGTTCGTTGTCGTTTACGAAAATCCCACGTAAAAATGAGGTGAAGGACAAAGAGGATCTCGTTATTTAACAACGTGCGATTTTTATTTGCTGCAGGTACTTGATATTGTCCATTCGTTTTAAAAACAAAACTGGATTTTTACGCTATATAGTGTACAGTCAGCTCCCTTAATGTTGGCACCCCGTTCGAAACGGCACAGACAAGGCGACCATTGGCCGACTCGAGCTCGGTGTCATTATTTTAGGAGCTCGCTGTACAATTGGAGTAATAAAACGCGGAAACTCAGTTACCTTCGCCAATTCAAAGTCACTTTTAATGTACCTAGGCACTTACAACCTTTGTTCAAAACCTGTTATATTAACAATTAAAGTGATGATTGTGTAAGTCTTTACCCATCTATATTAACTTAAGTCCATTACTATATTCCCAACCGTTACGCACGTGCTACCAATACACATCTGATGATCGCACGATCAACGGGGCTGTTCTAACGTGTATCGATAACCGAAACAAAATATTAATAAATAATAAATGCGCAAAAATTATATTATAATTTATTTAGTAATTTGGAACGCGACATACCTAAATACTATTTGCCCATTAAAAATTCAAATGTAAATTACCTAACAACGTATTTACATTTTGTTTTAACAAACTTAACTAATAGTTGTTGTTGATATCTGTCCATATTTGTCATTTTTTTTATACAATTTAAATTAGGTGCCATAAAACAAACGATATTGAAATAATTATAAGGACGAGGTACCTAATACACTCGACTATACAGTGTGTCCCAAATCGAGTAGTATACCATGGATGTCTTTCTTTCGCATCGCAGCGCAAAACTCCGCAACCAATCGTTGTCGCGTAGCAGAGATGCCGGCGTTGATTAATTTAAAATGTACCCCAGCAATTGGTTGCGGGGTTTCGTGCTGCGACGCGACCCGCTGCGGCCCAACGTAATGTTCGCTTACCTTCAAAGTTATTCCAAAACAAAAAAATTGCGATTTTTTTTAAAAATTTACTCGATTTGATGAGGTAAATTGAAAACTGAGGTCAAAATAAAATTCAAGATGGCGGATTTCGAGATATCGATGGCAACTTTTTTTATCTTAAATGGACGACATATTTGATTTCTACACGATTAAATAGTGTTCCTTTTCCTCTTTTCAACGATGCATATGTTGCATGATGTTGATATGTTGCATATGATGCATAACGGAAAACTTTCATAAATTGATCATCTATCTAAATGTCTTTGTTTTTTTTGCCTGCGAAGTGCACGAATTCGTCCGTCTTGCAAACGATAAAATGCTCAATAATAATAAAAATGTAATTATGTTGACTGTTATAGACGCATGTTAAAACGTTTGGTGGTAAAATTTTCAATACGTGACTCATACACGATAAAATTGTACGACTCATCTTGTAGACTTATAATGTTTGAAGCTTGGTTCTAAATTTTACAAAAAATATACCTGTATATAAAGTAAATAAATATGAAGGTGGCGGTTAATGAACAGTAGCGAATAGCGAATTAAGAACCCCCAATCGTCAGTCAATTACTATAAAAACGATTATTTAAACAATCGTTTAACTAAATTGATTTAAATACGCTATTAACGAAATAAATATTGGCAGAAAAATGTTTAGTACAATAATGCCGCATAATTAATAAACATAAATAAACGAAACCTTGTGTTAATAATAAATTCAAATTATCCTAATCAAACATTAATAAAATTGCTTTAAAATATTTATTATTGTTAAAGACAAGTCCATTAAACTGTTTACGATAATTGTTTTAGCTTAGAAAGCGATTTCGGGCGATAAATAACAGGTCGGTATATTTCTATTATTTTGACTTACGATAAGCGGACTTTCGTACAGGGTGGAGAGAAAATAAAATACGTTTGTTAGTTAAATAATCTTTTGATTAAGGGTATTTGAACCACAAAACCACAAAAGTTATAAAAGATGTTGTAAAGAATATCCAACCGAAGTGATCGAAACTTTGGGGGCATTTCGGCGGTCAACGCGTATAACCGATCTGGCCCCAATAGATTTTGTTTGCTGCAAGTTATCTTGAATAGTACGTCGAGTTACTACAATATGGAAATTCGCGACAAAGTCAAATTGTTAGGGTTAAATTACTTGCTTAATTAAACCAAGTCTTTCTCCATTTCAGTGTAAGACTATTTTAGCTATTTTATTTATTTATTGTACATTGCGGACAAACAGATGCATTGCCGCACAAAACAAATACAGGAAAAAGTTGAGATACAAAATCGGGAAGAACAACAACGTCTCCGAACAGAAAGGAAATAAGTTACTTATTCCGTTGATATTTATTTCCACTATTTTCTATTTTGTATCTTTCGTTTTATTTCTCGCCAATTTGTGTCTCGTTTTTCAGCTGCTGTTTCGATACAGGTCCGTCTCGGCCTACCTTTCTTCTTTTTTCAATAGGTCCTTATTTCATATAATTTTTGATCGTTCTTCAACCATCTTACAACCAGTTGCCCTTCTGCTATTCAATTGTTTGCTGCATTTGTTTTTCTGGTGTTTCATATTTTCTCGTTTTTTCCTACCGTTTCCAAATTAACAATGGAAAAATAAACGATAGACCGAATTTGATTTAATTAAAAAACTAATCTTCATTTTCTAGCCGCTAAAGTGCTTAGTGTTGATTTTTATTTTGCCCGGAAAAGGTTTCGCTCGACGATTTGCCGAAACGCGATCGGAAAATCGATTTCCGGATTGCCAGTGTAAACGAATCTCGATGTTGACGAAGTCGGTGGATTCGCGGATTTGTAAATTACGCGTTTTACTTTCCGCATTTCAAAAAAAAAAGATGCGGAACTCGAAATTGGTTTTTAAACGTTTAGCTAAATTTTTTGTTCGCGACGAACGCGGGCGCGGGCGCGAACTTCATCCTAAATCCATTGTAAAATTTTTTCCGTCTTATCTCAACCGATGATGGTTTCACGGCATTTAGAACGAAATAAACGCCCGCCCTGGCGTGTGCGCAACTTTGCTTGTGACATACGCGCTTAATTACTGATAAAAACCGATAAAAAAATGATAAAAATCGTTATTTCTTGTAATATCGGCATGTTCGTTTAATTGATAATTTGGAAATCAAAATAACTTTCCAGCTGCCGACCGCTTAGGCAATGGCCATTTCGACGCCTCGGACACTAACAAATTCGTCTAGAAATAAAAACGGCGCCGTCGCGGCGTGTGCAAATTCTTCGTCTTCTGAATCGCTTTAAATAGACTTCAGAAAAGTCCATTAGTGCAGTTTTACACTAATTCATAGGCACGATTACACATTAGAATCGTCAATTTTGTCGGTGAAGTTTGGGCACATTTTAAAATAAAGTAGATTCATGAATATTTATGACGTTCACGGATCGAAAAACGAGTCTTGTTTCGCTAATTGGATTTTTTAAGACGTGCCCGTTTAATTTCAACGCATTTATAAATGACGTACCGACGAGATATTGCGACCTTTAATTACATGTAAAATACATTGGATTTTTATTGATTATATTTTAAAATAGGTAAACGAACCGACTTCAAGGCCTGCGAGTTTAAAACCGTGACTATGCGATGATGGCGACAATTTTAAATTGAAGCTCGGGCCCCAAACAGATTACTTTCGTTGCAGTTTGTCCGGAAAAATTATCAAAAATAAAAAATCGTTTTTTTTACGGTTACGTTGTTGGCGAATATGCACGTAAAAAAAACACATACGTTCTGCGAAGCTCTACACTCAAGGTTATTAAATTAAGAAAAATCCCATTTGTTTGCCCCCTCCCACTTAGCGCCGCAACATACATATATATATAAGCGGCGTTTCAAGAACATAACCGAGTACATTATTGTTTTTCGCATCCGAACACCATGAAAGTTGTGATCGTTTTGTGTGCCTGCGCTTTTGCAGTTGCATTAGCTAACGGTAAGCCGGAAATGCTTTTTGAAAAATCGAAATCTATTGTTTGCGAGAACGGCACGAGTTATTATTTTTAAATTTCGCCTTAAAACGTATTTAACGACGATTTTATTGATTCGTACCACGACAATGTTCCACTTTTTGATAAGGGGGTTATCTTTCGATGACTTTTAACCTTATCTAACAAGGGAGCCATATAAAATTATTATCATTTACGCAATGGACCGAGGGACGTTTTTAGTTATATTTTTAAACGAGTAATTTCAGGAAATTTATTTATAATTTATTATACGGACTTGCGATTATCGGAATTTGTTCGGCGTATTATCGATGGGAATAAAACGTGTTTCACGCGCAATTTTATTTATAGCAGAACTAGATTAGCGCCGTTTTATCGATTTGATTTGAAGCGATAGGTGCCTGCGCTTAACTATAATTTTAATAATTTTTATAGCTCCCGAATGCAAGTCCGGAGAAACGAAAAATGTGGACTGCAACAGCTGCTTCTGTACAGAAACAGGGGTGTGGGCTTGCACTTTAATAGGATGCTCGAGACCGAAACGCGGTAATTTTAATTTATTTAATTTATATGGTAAAGGTCTTTCTCTATGTACACTTCACGCTGCTGTTAATTTAACCGGCTTTACACTTATTTAGAAATAGGCGTTTAATGTAGTTATTGCAGTTAATGTTAGTTAGAAGATACGGGGCGATTCATAAATAATGCTAAAAACATCAGAGGGACGAAAACGAAGGCGGTTTTTTATATTTAAAGTGTTATATTTAAAAACGTCTCCTTCCGGAGCCACGCGGCCCTCAAAATGGAAAGTGTAAAATTAAGTTTAAGCTGCAAGAAAAACTCTGTTTCACGAGAAAAACGAAGGAGCCAGAAAATGGTTCAAAATTTTAATCCGACTTTCAAAGGGAATTTTCCAAATTGTAAAATTGCGATCCTCCAAAAAGTCTTAAAAAAAACCAAACACTTTTTTTCGATTATCTCGAAAACGGCGCATTCTATCGAAAATTACGAAGAGACATAATCGGTAGAGAATTTTATGCCGATTCCAAAACATATTTCACGCTACCGATCTAATGATTAATAACGGAGATTAGATTTTTTTAATTTTTCGAACTGCCGCCATTTTGAAACGGATCGGTCGATTTGGCTGATTAACGAACCCGTCCGTCGCTTTCGTAAAGACGACACGCCGTCGAATTTTCGACCCCCTACGGTCAAAATTGCGACCGGAATCGTGTCTACAGTAGAACCTCGATAAGTCGAATATCTCGATTACTCGATAATTTTCGATAGCTCGAAGTTTTCTTCTCTTCCCTTCAGATCTGACCGATATGACCGACCCGAAATAAACGACCGCTCCACATTTTCGTGATCTGGGCGTCGAGATCGGAAAAAATCCGAAAGGCTGTGCTTATTATCGCTTTAAAGTAGTAACTTCAAATATGCACATAATTAAATTAATTCATGCAACAACTTAATTTAGTACCTAAGTAAATTGCCGTTAACTAGGCAACTAGGGCAAAAAGTAACCAAACGCTTATTTCTCACAACTAATTCCGTCTGTATCGCATCGGGTGGTGGCGCGAAAATAACATTGTAATATAAACGTACATAGTTTGAATGCGTTATCCGATATTTTCCAGATACACGAGAATTAGAACAATATCCCGGCGACGGAAACTGCGAACCAGGAAGATCCTACAAGTTGAAGTGCAACAGTTGCACTTGTAGTCCCGAAAAAACTTTAGGAGCGTGCACGTACAAGGCGTGTCCTCCAGGATCTTATTAAACACGACAGGGCGTTTTAAATTTCTGTTAACGGCTACTGAACGAATTTATTATTTTACAAATAAACAACAACATAAAGCTCCTGTTTATTTATTTCAATTTGTCTTGAATTATTGTGATTTTTTTAAACGTACACTTTATATGACCATTAATCGACCGATACCGTGCGTATCTATCTGTAGAACAGACCTTCGAGGAAGACTTTTCACTATTCGGTTCCGTTCGTCCTGCAACGTGGCGATTTGGCCCGCAACCGACGATCCAACGCATCCCGAAGGTGTTCAATGGGGTTGAGGTCGGGACTTTGAGCCGGCCAGTCGAGCTCATTCGTCCCCATTTTCTAAATCACGTTGTGATTGTTCTCGTTTTATTTATTGTCGTGCTGAAAACGACACGGGTTAATTCCAAAGTGTCGCTACAATTGTTTGATAGACATCGACCAAACCATAAAAAACAGGCCGACACTATCAGTCGGAACCTACAAGAACAGAACCGATTTCGATGAAACTTATTTAAAAAAAAAAACGTTTGTTATATACTATATTATTTGAAATCAAAAACATTTCGATTGGGGCGGCACTCGACTATTTGTGCTGTTTAAACAAATTTATTGCAACAAACTACAGGGGGCGTTCAGGAAATGGCAAAATCTCTCGGGAGCGCATCAAATCGCGTCAAAATAATTCCATAAATTCGTATAAATAATATATTTCCTACAGCCCCCAAATTAAACAGTAAAAATTAATTTTTTAAATAACAAGTTTATTTCTCGTTGATGTTTAATAATTTTTGATCTTTAAAACGGTTTAATAGGTTTTTTGATATCACCTCAAACAAGGCCAACGTTCGCTATCCCTAACATTTCGAACCTCGTCATTTTTCAGAGGTTTAAGGTTTAAAATTTTTAAAGTCATTTCGGATTACCCAAACTTTTTAGAACGAAAGAAAGTGCTCTCGTTTAATTTCGATAAAATTCACAATATTCGAGAAAACGTATTCCGACGATTTATTTAAAAAAATCGATATCTCAACAAGGAGGCGCACTGGAAAAATATTTATAGGAATTTGACGTGATTTATACGTTTCCGAGAGCTTTTTGTTCCGTTGTGGGTTCCGAAGTTTTTACGATTTTTCGGCTTTAATTTACTCGACTATACGATCCCATCGCCTGCGTTCGGTGATTAATGGCAATACAGTGTATTACAAAATCAAAATTGTAAATTAGCAAATGCGCATTCGAAACTTTGAACGTGTTCGCCAAATTAATCGCATAAACTTTATGGAAATCGTCGAAAAACAAAATTTTAATTTCTTCTCGTAAGTTTCTGTCGCAATTCAGTCTTATTTATTTATTCGTCCTTTTTTATTTGAAGAATCGGAAAATTAAAAAATATACAGGGTGAGTCGGGAGGAATGGGCCAAAATTCGGCAAAATAATTAAAAAACTCGTATATTCTCATCCGATTTTCATTTGTTATCAAGTTCTAGCGTATTTACAAAAAAACAAACAAAATCGTAGCGTTCTCGTAAAAAGTGTTCAAAAATATCGCCATTGACCTCTAAACATTGGTGCCCAATGGTGTGAGGTCTAGAGATCTTGGGGGTCAACTAACGGGACCACCGCGACCAACCCAACGCCCCCGGGAACCTTTCATTCAAACGTTGCTTTACCTGACGAGCAAAATGTGCAGGAGCTCCATCGTGCTGATAATGCATTGGTATTTTGATGTTTAAAGGAACATCCTCCGACCGTCCGTGTAATTCATTTTGTAATTAAAAATTAAGTAACGCTCCTGTGAGACGATTTTTCAAAATGAAAGGGCCAATTAAATAACTGCAATTGTGTCTGCAATGGTCGAATGATACAGACTCGCCACGGATCGGATGGACCATCACGTGCTCGTACGCACCACCTACGGGCAAACGATCTATAGCAAACTGTTTAGCGATAAGCGGTTTTATAATAGGTATAGTTATCTAATATTTATAAAACACGCATCTTTCAGATTTTGCAATTAGTTAAATAATAGATGTTCAAGGTGTCTCCTCCACAACCCCACCCCGTAATATAATACAGGACTCTAACGAGACTTTGTCGATTTACACAAAATTCCGTTTCTGTGCAGACAACAGCTGAGTTTATAAAACTAAATGGTTTTATGTCTATCGCATAGATGACGGTAATGTTTAGTTGGCGGTTGTAAATCAATTCCTTTTTCGAGTTTAACACCTGAGATTTTACAAAAAAAGAATTCGCGGTTATTTCAATTATTATCAATTAAATAATAAAACTACTCTAATAAACAATTTTAATCTAAAAACAAACAATTTAAAATAAAATAAGTTGTTGCATAGAGTGTGACGTAGGAAATTACAACATATTATTACGTAAGTATATATGAAATACGCGAATTTTTATCTTTTATTGTTTTAATTTCTATTTTTACCTGCACAAAAATAAAGACGTAAAAACCATTAAACGTATGACTGCTCGTACTCGAGTTAGACGCATTTTATTATTAAATATTACAATTTCTTGTACGGCCGAAGATAGAGAAAAACGACACGTGTTCATCGACACTTTCAAATTTCAATGCAGTCCGACTTTTCTTTGCGGTGTTTTGGTCCCAACGGAGATTCAAAAAATTTAAATTTAAAAATACACGTTTGAATCTAAACAGTTTGTTGAAATTTGAAAGTGTCGGTGAACGGGTTATTATTTGTGTCCTCGGCTGTACCTATATTTTTATTTGTCTTATTTTCGAGGAATAAATTTATTTTAAAACATTTTAAAACTACATTTTAACAGATAACGCAATTGATTTGCAGAAGACGAAAACTGCACGCCGAACGACCAGAAATTTATCGGCTGCAACAGTTGCACCTGCGTCGAAAACTTCGAAGGAAGGACGGCGTGGGCCTGCACCAGAAAATTTTGCGTGACCGCAGCGTTAGGTACGTTACAGGCAATAACGACGTCGCGTCGCTCAATCTAACGTTTCAGATACAAACGAGTGCCGAACTGTTGGGGAAATCTTTTCCGTCGACTGCAACTCCTGCAGATGCGTGCAAACGATCGACGACAAAAAACAGTGGAGTTGTACGAACGAAGTTTGCGACGAATCGGAAGAAACTCGCGTTAAACGAGGTATAAAATTTATTTAGGTAATCATCGTGGGTACAGTCGGGTGCAAAATTAATGTTGCGGATCGCGAGCGTCGCGCGGCATTAATTTTGCACCCGACTGTACGTAGTAAGTAAATGCGCTTTTAATACATACCTTATCAATATATGGGATATATTTTTTGTCAGTTTCTACTTCTGGGTGAATAATTTGCATGACGCATTTCAACTTTCCCGCGTGTTTATCACAAAAAATGCGACCTTATGATTTTGAATGACAGTCATCGCGAGACACCGTCATGCAAATCGTGCGCCCAAACTCATCGTCGGGCACGTGTAGGTCTCATAAAATCACCATTAACTATCATCGTTCGCTCCCGAATTTCTCGTTTCGTCCCATATGCGGATCTCTTTTACTAAGTGTTTGTAAAATGTTTCTAACACTTACAATTATGGTTTGCTGTGTATGTCGGGCGACGACGGAATCGTTTTACAAGGCGCACTTTCAATTGTCGTTTTCGTAAGAAATTCGAAATTTGGGATGAAGATGTAGCACGTCGACGCTCGTATTTTGCATTAAAAAAACAATTGGATGTCGCTTCCGGTTTTTCCGGAAGCGAGTCCGTCGAAACTTTCTTTGAGAACCTCGTATGTTTTGTCGTACGGTCGGATGGAGCTTAAAATTTCCTATACGAGTTGCCGATTTTTCCAAAATTCAATGTAGCGTCAAACTGGGTTTTCTCGTCGATTTTGAATCGAATTTGTCGAAATTTCTATTTAGCACAATATGGGATAAATTTTAGTGTTCGTTTAAAATGTCAACTCTTTTAAAATAGAAAGTTTTATTACTTACAGAAAAAATTCCCAACACAACGCACTATCGTTTTTCGCGTTAGAAAAAAATTGAGAAAACTTTCCACGAAAAAAAAGTAGGTGCCTCTCAAAGTTCAAATCAATGAGAAACCCCATTTTGTTTGTTATCTTAACAAGTTGTTTGACGATAGTTCCATCGATAACGACAGATCGCCGCTACATTGAATTTTGGAAAAAATTTTGAAAGAAATTGGCAACTTACGGTATGTCATTGGATAAGGAATTTTAAGCTCTATCCAGCCGTGCGACAAACTATACGAGGTTTCCTTAGAAATTTTTGACTTCCGGAAAAACCGGAAGCGACATTCAATTGTTTTTTAATGCAAAATATGAATCTCGACGAGAGCTACCTATTCATCGCAAATTTCGAATTTCTTACGTAAATAACAATTGAATAACCGCGTTGTAAAACGATTTCGTTATCACCCGGTACAGTACAACTTCGCAATTTGCCGTCGTCTCGTCAAAAATAAATAAATAAAACAAAAACACTTGTAAAAAAGACTTTTACAAATACTTCGTAAAAATTTGTCGTCGCGTAGTCGTTTCCAAAAAAAAAAAATTCTTACAAGTGTTTTTGTTTTATAGATAACGGGGTGGCTTCCGATCTAAATCATACCCCTTGCGCCTCGAACGACATGTTTCAAATCGACTGCAACACGTGCTATTGCAATAGCGCCAAAACCGGCTATTTATGCACCGATCACATTTGCATGCCGTCAGACAATTCGACAGAGATCCCCATCAAAAACGACACGACGACCGCTACGACGAAAACCGTTTTAACGACCTTACAATTAAATTCGAACGAAACGGAAACTTTTATTAACATAACGAAGACCGCCGAAGAAAATAATTCGGAAGAATCCGATTCCGCGCGGTGAAACTGATTTTTCGTAAAGAAATTAAATTTTGTACATTCCATTATCGTTATATTAAGTAATTTAAGTAGTAGGATAAATTTTTATTTTAAGTAAATTGAAATTAAATATTTCACATAATGCCTATATAGTATATTTATAATTATTTACTTAAGCCATGTACTATGTAATTATATTTTCTAATAAACCGTATAAAATTAAGGGTTGTCATTATTTATTGGTATTAACCGGTATTAATCCTGTTTTGAAAATTATTTCTCAATTCTTCGTCGACGTCGTCGTCGTCGTCGTCTTCTTCTTCACTTTCTTCATCGTAAATTCCATAGTTGTAACCGGAACCTTCATAGAAATTATGTACAATATCATTTATGTTTGAGCCAATAGAGGTCGTTTCTTTATTGTAATTTAAATTATCAATCGTGATGGCGTCGTTTCTTCCTTCAATTTTCTTCAACTTGGTTTCCTCGTTAAAGTTATCCACGTCCACCACATCAATATCGAAATCGGTACTAATTGAAGAATTCGTTGTTTCTCCTGTCTCTCCAGTTGCGTTTTTGACCAGTTCGTCTCCTAACCCCCGTGACGTTGAAGTTAAATTGGTCGAAGAACGATCCACAGTTATTTCATACTCTTTCGTCCGATCCCCGTCGTCCCGGTTAACGAAATTATTTATTGTCACACTAGTTTCAGTATCGGGAGCTGAACTAACTTTCTCGTAAGTACTTAAAACTACAGTTGTTAACCGTTTATTTGCTTTTGTTATGTGTATACCCACCTTTATTTCGTCGTCGACGTCATAAAAATCATTGTTCGATATCACGAACGTGGGGCCGATTTCGTTTGTAGTTTTGCCGGGAATCGTGGTCGTCGACGATTCAATCGCAACCACCAACACTTTGCTATCGCTACCTTCCTCTGGTTCGTCGTCGTCGTCTTCGACATCGTATAATCCGCTTCCCGAATCGTTCGAGGTTGAGGTTCGAGGTTCGTCCGTTCTCGCGGCCGCCGCTGCACCGACGTTTTCTTTTAAATCGCCGCTTCCTCCCTCCCGATCGTCTTCGCTATCATAAGACCCGTCGTCTAAATCGCGCGTGTAATTCGAACTTGACGCTGTCGATGTAAAACCAATTTCGATGGTGGATAGATTTCGTTCGCCAACGACGGTTTCGAAATCGCCACCGCTCGCTTCGTCTCGGTCGTCCTCGTCGTCTTCGCCATCATAAAAACCGATCCCTAAATCGCGCGCGTAAGTAGGAGTTGAGGTGGTCGATGTAAAATCGATTTTGGTGAATGAGATGGCAGTTGCAGTTGTGGATAGTTCGTCTGCTTCTGTTGCCTCTACGATAACGTTGTTTTCTAAATCGTACGTGCCATTAACATGCGTAGCAGGAGGCACGGTCGTCGAGGGTTCAGCTGCAACTGATTCTTCGCTGCCACTCCCTTCTTCTCGATCGTCCTCGTCATCTTCGCTATCGGAAAATCCGCTCCCGAAATCGACGAATAGATTTCGTTCGGTTGTGGTTCGACCAAGAACTGCAATTGTGAAGAGTTCGTCTGCTCCTGTTGACTCCACGCCAACGTTTGAAGTAGTTAACGCGGGAGTTGCGGTTGTTGACTCATCACCGCCGCTCCCTTCTTCTCGATCATCGTCGTCATCTTCGCTATCGGAAAATCCGCTCCCGAAATCGACGAAGAGATTTCGTTCGGTTGTAGTTCGACCAAGAACTGCAGTTGTGGAGAGTTCGTCTGCTCCTGTTGCCTCCACGCCAACGTTTGAAGTAGTTAATGCGGGAGTTGCGGTTGTTGACTCATCACTGCCGCTCCCTTCTTCTCGATCATCGTCGTCATCTTCGCTATCGGAAAATCCGCTGCCGAAATCGACGAAGAGATTTCGTTCGGTTGTAGTTCGACCAAGAACTGCAGTTGTGGAGAGTTCGTCTGCTTCTGTTGCCTCTACGCTAACGTTGTTTTCTAAATCGTATGTGTCGTTAACATGCGAAATAGGAGTTACGGTCGTTGACGGTTCGCCTACAACTAATTCTTCGCTGCCACTTCCTTCCTCTCGATCGTCATCGTCATCTTCGCTATCGGAAAATCCGCTCCCGAAATCGACGAAGAGATTTCGTTCGGTTGTAGTTCGACCAAGAACTGCAGTTGTGGAGAGTTCGTCTGCTCCTGTTGCCTCTACGCCAACATTTGAAGTAGTTAATGCGGGAGTTGCTGTTATTGACTCCTCACCGCCGCTCCCTTCTTCTCGATCATCGTCGTCATCTTCGCTATCGGAAAATCCGCTCCCGAAATCCACGAACAGATTTCGTTCGGTTGTAGTTCGACCAAGAACTGCAGTTGTGGAGAGTTCGTTTGCTCCTGTTGCCTCGTTGCTATCGTTGCTTTCTAAATCGAATGTGTCGTTAACATGCGAAGTAGGAGTTACGGTCGGTTCGCCTACAACTAATTCTTCGCTGCCACTTCCTTCCCCTCGATCGTCATCGTCATCTTCGCTATCGGAAAATCCGCTCCCGAAATCGACGAAGAGATTTCGTTCGGTTGTAGTTCGACCAAGAACTGCAGTTGTGGAGAGTTCGTCTGCTCCTGTTGCCTCCACGCCAACGTTTGAAGTAGTTAACGCGGGAGTTGCGGTTGTTGACTCATCACTGCCGCTCCCTTCTTCTCGATCATCGTCGTCATCTTCGCCATCACGAAATCCACTCCCCAAGTCGTGCGCGTAGTTAGGAACTGGGGCGGTCGATGCGAAACCTGTTTTGGTGGATAGTTCCCGTTCAGTTGTAGTTTCGCCGAGAAGTTTGCCTTCTGTGGTAAAAATTGCGCCGATTGTCGAAGGACCTGCAATTTCCAACTCTTCGGCGCCGCTTCCTTCGCCCGGTTCGTCCTCGTCGCTGTCGATGTCGTAAAATCCGCTCCCTAAATCGCGCGTGTAATTGGGAGTCGTGGTGGTCTCGTTTTTCTCCAAAGCTTTCGACGCGGCAATGATAATTTTGCCGATGGGAGTTGCGGTCGTCTTACCGCTTCCTTCCCGTCGTTCGTCCTCGTCGTCTTCGGTATCGTAAAATCCGCTTCCGAAGTCGCCCGTATGATTGGTACTCGAAGTGATCGGCGCATCTTCGTCGACGTCGCCGTCAATATAGAAATCGTCGGAACTCGATGAAGTTGTGACGGGTATTGAGCCGCTTCCTAAATCGGGCAACGCGAGCGTTACATTTGTTCTTGTATTTTCATCGGTTTCTCGATTGGTTTCGTCGACGTTGGTGATTGGCGTGGTACCAAAAATTGTTGAAATTAGGCCGTGGACGGTTTGATTTTGTAGATTGCCGTCGGTGGCGATTGTTTGACCGATTTCCTCGACGTCAACGGAGACGTGATGGAAATTGGGTTGATCGGAAACTGGAGTTGTTGGGGTTGCGGTACCGTCATCGTTAGTTACGTTGCCGTGAACGATGCCGGGTTGCGTTTCGCTCGATTCGGTGGTACTGTCGATCGACGTGGGCGGTGGAATGATCTCCACGCCGCGCGCGTCCACCGGCGCCACGCAAACTTTGTGGACGTAACAGTGGCTCCTGCAGCACTTGTATCCGTCCGGACAAACGACGTCGACCACGCATCGGTATTTGACGTCGTAAATAAGCGACGCGTTGCAGGCCCTCACCTCGGGACAGTACGCGCCCTCTGTTGGCGCGCCCGAATTAAGTTCTGCCCGAAATTTTAGCTCAAATTAATCAAAACGATCGTTTAAGAATTATTTTCTTACCGTAAGCGTTCGCGTTGGCCGTCAGAAAACAAATCACCATCGCGCGTGCACTCCACGATTTAACCATTTTAAGTAAAAATCGCAAATGATTAAATATTAAGACGCGAGTAATATAACTTTACCTACTTATTTACGTATTGATAACATTCCGTCCGATTCGTAATAAAGATCGAGGTGTTCAAAGTTAAAAAAGAACCGGAAATTAGTCAAGACGATAACAATTCCGGTATTCATAATCGCGGAATCGCATATGTACATATACTTACAAGCAGTTCTCGGGTTTCTCCCGTTAAATTCTAATAAGCGTTTTCGAGGTATTATCGCTTATCAGAAATGCGATGTTTGCTTTATTACAGTGGTGGATTAACGGTGTGCGCGACCCAGACCTACATAGATACGGTGATTTGATAAGAACGATCGGACCGCTGCGTGTTTCTTTTAAATTAATTAATTCTGTCCGTCGCGTCTTTGCAAATCTTGAAATCTTTAACGCAGGCGTCTTTGCAGCACAGCCGACCGGCCTCGCAGTGGTCGTCGCGGAAGCAGATCAGTTTCTTCGCGAGCCTCAAAGAATAGGACGTGGTGCATTTTTCTTCCGCCCTCGGACAGCTGTGCTTGTCGTTCGCGCTCGTCGGCGTCGTCGTCTGCAACGTGGCTTTTGTAAATGACGCTAAAGGCGAAGGCGCCGTCGGGCAATTTACAAACGCTATGATCGTAACAATTATCCTCGCAACAAAGATATCCCGAAAAACAATTACGATCGGTATCGCACGCGTATTTTTCCAACGTCCTATTCGCGTTAAGGCACAATTCTTTTCGAACGCCAACGGGGCACGCGTCCAACGAATTTCGATTTTCCGTCTTCGGCTTGCAGATTTTGTGAGAGAAACAATTGTCGGGACAGCAGACGCGCGCCGTCTCGCGGCATTCCCGATGATTTTTGCATTCGTAATATTTCGTTTTCTCGAAATCCAACGGCCCCAAACAGAGATCGACGTCGGCCGGGCACACGTCGGTTTTCGGTAACGAACTTGGCGCCTTGCAGATGTTATGCTGATAGCGACAATCGGGACAGCACGCCAATCCAACGGGACAATCGTGTTCGTTTAGGCACTTTAAACGTTCGGACGAAAAATACGGATAACGCCAAGCGCAACCGGAAACCTCTGGACAGTAAGGCCCGTCTAAAAACTTTTAAATATATCCGAAGTAAACATTTAATACGATCGTACCTGTATATTGCGCATTCGTGTTCGACGAAACGACGAATTAACGCGATTAATATCGCGAACAACATTATGCGTATAAGTCGTGTGCAACTGAAAACATGATCGATTTTAAACTGAAAAGGGCCTCGCCCTTTACGATCGATTTTAAAAATGTAGGTAACACAAATAAACGATAGTTATCGGCGCGATAACAATAATCGCATTCAAGTTCCAAAAGCGTCGAAAAATTCCATTTTGTAGAGCTACGTCCGCACAAAATTTTTAATCGATCGTTCGTCGGCGCACAAACCGCAAGATAAACCAATAAATTACGCGGAAATAATAAAAATAAAACTTGCGGAAGTGAATCGGAGTGTTTGGAAAAAAAAACATTAGACGGGCATTTTTTCGGGTTCTGCGAAAATTGAGAGACGAACGAATTCGTTATACTACTCGTTGTAATGTGTGTTTATTCGCTTTCAATTGTTGGGGGTGTATTTTAAATAATTCAACGATCGGTTGCGGAGCAATGCGCCGCGACGCGGCCCGCTGCGCCCCGGCATGATGTACGCTTAACTTAATATTATAACAATCGCAATTTGTTTCAAAAAGTTGTAGCTTATCAATAGTATCAAATACTATTAATAAACTGTTGCGGAAATTGTACGGAAGAATTATATTCAACAACTCACATCAACAGGTGACAGGTTATTGGGAAACTTCACTTGCAACTGTATGTTGTACGTATTAACTCTATATTAAATTTAGTTTATTGCGAGTGTCGCGTCGATTCTTGTCAGTTGACACTGCTAACAGGTCCGTGCAATCGATTCAAAATACAAACTTCGAAACGCCCCCTATTAACTTTACTGTTTGCCGAAACTATTTTTAAAAATAAAAAATAAAGTAACGTTTTTTTTTCGCTTTACATCCGTCGATATGCGTATTTTTCGTAAAATAACCTAGAGGATAATTATTGTGGCTATTATTGCACAATTAGGTGCACGACAACGTTTTATCGTCGCATTTAATTGTTAAGACCTAACAGTTTATCAACGCATAAAAGCAATTCCCACGCTTCAAACAAAAAGCTTATTGTTAGTTGCAAATGTAAAGCAGTGGACTTTTTAAACCGGGAAGTCGAGCGGTCGCGCGACTAGCGTGACTATCCGAAACCCAGAATACCATCAATTGTATGCTATGTTGCCTATCACCTTTTAACAGTACAGAATAGATGGAAGTTTCCTCGTTTGTTATACGATGCAGTCTTGTAGCTCAGTTTTTACATTTTGCCTAAACGAGGTGACTGAAGTTCGAATTTCCCTTCAAGTTTGTTTTTTTTTTAAATACTTATTGAAAATTTTAATCAAAACCATATTCAGCATGAAAGATGATCATCAATAAATATGTTTACAGCAGTAGTAATGTGTACGACATATCTAATAAATTATATCTACCGATAGTAAAACAAAAGTTAAAGAATAGAAACTGGGGGTTTTAAAATCGATAATTCTATGAAAGTTACATTACAGGAAACCTTTTTCACAATTTTTTTCGGTTTACCTGACCCTTACTTGTTGTTAGTGTTGGAGAATTTTAATCCCCATGTAACAGGAATCGCCACGCGGTTAAAAGAAAACGAGTTTATTTTTGGTATTTTGTAAAATGTAGTCGTTTATTATAGAACTTCTACTTATTTTGTGTATTTTGTATTTGAAGACGGCAACTTAACGTGACGCCAAATATATACACAGGGTGGTCCGGAACTTCACCGACAAACTTCTAGGGATGAAACTACGTTGGCAATGGGAGAACCGAGAAGCAAGCAGCAGTATGTTACAGCCCATGCGGAAGAGGCAACTTATGCGAAACAGATAACAGGGCGGGACCTGTGAGTGCTCGCATAACCTATTACGTTGGTGTGTTTTATTTTCTCTGATCTCCGCGACCTGCGGCTGTTTCAGTTCTTACTTCGTTTTCCGATTGAATAAATGTATTTCGACCCGAGGTTCCATTGCAAAAGTTATTTGTCTTGACGTGCTCGACTACCCCTAGAAGTTTGTCGGTGGAGTCCCGGACCACCCTGTATATATTGTTTTATTTTTCATTCAAACGGTTAGCAAACGTAACATAGTATCTAGGCTATCTATACATTATTATTAATTATAATTATAAATGTTTGTTTATTATAAGTATATTGGAAGATCCATTTTTTAATAGGTATATATACATTTTGATTTAAGGATATTACTCCCGTTTTATCGAGATAGGAAAATTACATGTATTTTTCGAACAGGAATATCTCAAAAAGCATTGGGTTTATCGAGATGATTTTTTTTTTATTACAATCACCTGAGACTTTTATAGGAATATTGTTACCAAACTTTCAAAAAATTTAATTAAAAATATGTTTTTTGAAATGTATGTAAATCTTTTAAAAACCGTCAATTTAATTTAAAATGGAACAGTGTCCTAAGATCTCGATAAGATATAACTGGATTTAAAAAAATACAATTTTTGGATTAACCATTTGATCACAATTTTTGTTCAGAAATAATTGGATTCAAAAGCAAGCCTTCTCTATTGTTATTGTATACAAATAAATTGTTTTGAACAATACTTGAACATGTCAACGTTATTAGCAAAAGGGTCATTTACATTTACTTAACTGCAATCCCAATGTGAAAAATAATATCACCCTAAGCATTTGAAAATTATTAATTTAATAAATTAATAATTAACATTTAAAAATATAGATTCCTTAATATTATTTATTTATAATTAAGTATACAAATATTTTTTTAAGTATAGGTAATGATACAGTTTAGTATTAGATATATGTATGTATTTTGAAAATTGCACATTTTTATGATGCAGACCGCCTAAGTAAACTTGTAAAAATAAGTAAAGCAGGGAGTGAGTATTTATCCATTCAAGATTTGAATAGAATACCGAAACCTTCCCTAGCCCCTTGTCGCTTATCTTTCACATTCTATTTTAACTACGTAAGGTAGTTAAAGTTTAACTAACACATAGAAAAAATTCTTTTTGAAAATATGCGTCGTTGTTTGTCTCAGAAATTTGTTATGAAATTCTGAAGGTATACCTCCGTCCTTTTTCTACAAAACTGTTTCGTTTTTCTTATTTCCTTATTCTGTAACTAAATGACATATTTATGTAATTGTGAAAAATTGCGTATTTCTTTCACAGAAAATAACAGTTATAATTTGCTATAATAATATTAGAGTAAACCAGCACTTAAATTTTTGGACAGTCAATTTGAATGCACGATAATAAACATAATAATGCTATCCTCGGCATCATTAAAGGATTACTTACCTTATTTTAATTTGACACTTTTCCCTGCGTTAAATACAATCTATTTCAGGAAAAAATAATCTGATAGTTTAGATTAGTTAATTCAAAATTCAATTTATGTTTAAGCACAACTAATAATTTCACATCATTATTTTTTTATACCGTTAACATATTCATTGATGCTCATCTCTCATGCCGAATATAGTTTTGATTAAAATTTTCAATAGGTATTTAAAAAAAAAACAAACTTGAAGGGAGATTCGAACTTCAGTCACCTCGTTTAGGCAAAATGTAAAAACGCCGTGCATCTAATTGAGCTACTGTTGAAAGGTGATAGACAACATAGTACACAATTCATGGTATTCTGGGTTTCGGATAGCCACGCTAGTCGCGCGACAGCTCGGCTTTCCGGTTTAAAAAGTCCACTGCTTTACATTATACAGTTCCTGACGCGAGTGACATCTGTTATTTCTTTAAGGTTGTCGGGTTATGCGTTTGCACAGACCGGGGGCCCGATTCTCAAACCGTTCGCTATCGTAATGTATGCGAAAATGACGTCACAACAAACAAATTTCTATAGAAACCCATTGTTATGACGTCATTTTCGCATACGTTACGATAGTGATCGAGCCCCCCTCCCCAGGGCCCAATTCTCGAACCGTTCGTTAACATAACGTACGCGAAATTGTTATGACGTCATTTTCGCATACGTTGTGTAAGCGAACGGTTCGAGAACCGACACGAATCAACGTCGACGTGGTAGCCTTACTCGAATGTGGTACAGCGGGCTCCTAAATTAATGTCATCCCGTTCGCGTCCGGTAATTGTCGCCTTATTGCATTTTCGTATCTGTACATTTCAAAATATCGATGTATTTTCGCACATTTTCACGCGATTGACCGTCACAAAATTTACAAATGACGGAACAGTTTAATCCACCTTCTTTTTGTAATCGCACGCTCCACCGCAACCATATTTGCATTTACACGATACGATTTTTAGCGAGGTCCAAAGGGCCGGATGAAAACAATGTCGTAGAAAATTTTCTCCTCTACGAAATTGAAAATAGGTTATTTTCAACGTACCTATAGTGTGCCCAATGGTAAGGAGTTTTTTTGCGATAAAACCGTTTGCGAGGCAAATCTTTTTTTTTTCATTTCTTGCTACTTGGGACAGTCGAGACGGTTGCGGCGCCATCGTGTTGTTATCATATGACGACACCTCCATCATGCGTTCTCCGCGTGCATTTGTTTATATCTATTGGTTGAATAGACTCTGGCTAAAATTTTGTAAAACAACAATATTTACCTGTGGTAAGTGTTTGTCATTTTTGACAACAATTTTTAACGACAAATAAGTTGTTTTATCTGTCTATTTGGTGTTTTAATTGGTTTTCATCAAAACAACATTATAATAACGGACAGTCGCGTTGCCAAATTTGTTCAATTTTTTGCGAATAACTACAAAATACAGTAACAGATAGAAATTTTTATTATTTTCTAGAACATACTGTAGAGTTGGCGCGCTATTTCGGAATCACCCCGTATATTATCTTCCGACCGCGCGCAAGCCTCGGACGAGTCGTGCTCACACGCAAGCCTCGATTATCTCGAAAACGGTGCGTTGTATCGAAAATTATAAAGAGACATGATCGGTAGAGAATTTTATGCCGATTCTAAAACATATTTCACATTACCGCTCTGATGATTAATAACGGAGTTCGATTTTTTTTAATTTTTGAACGGCCGCCATTTTAGTCGATTTGGCTGGTTAACGAACTCGTCCTTCGTTTTCGTAAAGACAATAACGCCGTCCAAATTTCAAGCTCCTACGATCAAAATTGCGACCAGAATCGTGTTCGCAATAAACCAATATATGACCAAAACAAAATGAACGACCTATATTTTCGCGAAAAATGCCAAAAGGACACATCTGGGTCCCGTCATCAGACAGGCTAATAAATAATTTAACTAATTATCTAACTAATACATATATTTACAAAACTAACAACGCAAATATAATAAAGCTAATATTCGTTACAGCAAAGCTCGACTTCTAGTTACCGACACTTATACGAAATTTTGTTATTACTTAGAACGTGTAGAACATTAAGGCGCTTATACTAAAGACAAAACACGTGTAAATTATTAAAATTGACGGTAAACAACCGTGAGCGGTTGCGGATTTCATGATGGCCCTTAAACGAGATTTAATGGGCGAAGTGGGCTTATGGTAGAGGGTCGCGTTGTTGCAATAATCGTGGCCGCAAGTCAAACAGACGCGAGTCACCGGTTCTTGAGATACATCGCAGGCCCTTTCGAAAGTACAACCACGTCGCACGACCGTGGCATCTGAAATAATTATATTAATTAATCGATTAAAAACAATTACGGAACTGGCAGACTTACAATTGTTAGTTATCTCCACGTTATGAACGAAATGGTAGCACCACGCATTAGGTCCCAAACAATCCTCTACCATGGCGGCATGTTTATTTCGAGGATTGTGCAGATTATCGCAGTAGCCATCGAACGTAGAAGAGCACGTGTAACATTTTAACGGTACGCCTGAAAAGTTCAGTAACGTTAATTTACAATTACGAATAAATCGTTTCGTTTTATAAATCACCTCCTTTAATTAGGCTGAATAAGAAAACGTTTAGACAGAACGGAAACCGTGACATTTTTGTACTATGTAGCTCACCTTCTATATATGTATTTACGTGTGTCGAAATAAAGACAATCGTCGGCGATAAGCATTTAATCACAAACAACGATATTGTAAACAAAGATTGCAGATCGTTTAAAAAACCATTTAATTGTCTACGATATATAATGAAAACGATTTTTTTGGATTCGAATGAAATCATTCATTTTATTGATAGAAATATAAAAATGCACCTACATCGAAATAATTGTGGAAAAACGACGTTTCGTTTCTCCGTTGCGATAGGTAACCGATAACGCGGCACTTAAAAAAAAATTATAAACAGTAAAAAAAACAAAAACAAACGCGACTAATTTTTTCGGATAAGATTAGGCAATGGATTAGTTTAAAAAAAAAAACACCGTCGATGACGTAATCGGGCGACGAATCAAAGAAAATCAGCGCATGTAATAATCGTCGTTGAACGTAAAATCGGCGTCGTAAGAACTTGTTACGGCCCTCGCCGACGGCGGTTCAGGAACTTCACGGTCGCCGCTCGCTTCGTCGCCGCTGCCCGCCAATTCGTCCGACGTAGTAGTTTCCGTCGCGACGTCGGTCGTGAAAAATTGCGACGTCGTTGTCGTGCCCGGTTCCGTTTCGTCTGGTAATTGTTGTCGGAGCAACCGTGGCCGCCGTATGTTTGGGCGTGGTCTCCTCCGTGTCCCTTGTGGCGGAGGTCGTCGTCGGCGTCGGTCGCGGCGTCGGTCGCGGCGGATGATTATGGATCGGCTTGCAGATTTTGTGGACGAAACAGGAATCGGCGCAACATTTGTACCCAACGGGACAGTTAAAATCGTTGCTGCACTCGTACTTGCTCGTGGTAAAATAAGGGAACAACCACTTACAAACTGATTGGATCGAGGGGCAGTAGCCGGGTTTTTCTGCAAGTTGTCTCGTCAAAATTTACGCGCGTACGTATTAATTGCAATAAACAAACCTCTATAACTGCAACACGAGTATCTGGGTTCCTTGCAAAATCCAACGGTGACGTAAGTGACGCACCATTTATGACAAACCGGAGGCCCCCGTAATCGGCAATTAATATTATTCTGGCCCGAATACCGCACCCGACCTGCCCGGTAATAATTCCTGCTTGTACGACAATCGTGCGCGTCGACGACACTTATAATTACAACAACGACAACGACAAGAGCCAGTTTTAACCCCAACATGGCGTGGTGTTCGTGGTTGCTTGGTTCCCGGCAAATGATGTTCGTGCACCGACGTTTCGAATAAAAGCTCGTGGGATGCGGTCGGAGGGTAAACATGCGAATCACGTACCAGATAAGAATGACTAAGGAATTACCAGAACTTGCACATACTTCAAATTGCATAAACGCGCGCGAACGACCGCAAAGCGCCTTTCAAAAACTATTTCGGTTCGTCTAACGATAACGCGTTTTTTTTAATCGATCCACAATATCGCGACCTCAAAGTAAGTAAACTGCAGCAGAGATTTGTTTGAATTGCGTCTCTTTCGTTTCCGGAATAAATATTTAGCGAACCCTTATCGGCAAGTTCGACGAAATTTAAACGATGATCGAACAAACATTTACGATGCAAGCTAATTTTTAAATAATAATTAATAATCGCATTTAAGTTAAACACTAAATGTGTGGTTGCACTCGCGCAAAAAAAAGTGGAATCGCGATAATTACCTATGCAATTTAATCCGGTTTTACATAATTGAATTACATTATGCTGTGCTTGCACTGTTTGTTTGATTGTAGACGAGGTTTTGCTAATGTTTCAAAAAAAAGAGCATCGTTTGATAAAGTACACGTGAAGGACCTTTTCTGTGACAAATAAGTACTCTAATAACAAACTTTTGAGAATAACCGCGTAAATAAAAAAATTCAGAAAAAACGCCGTTCTCCGGTTTGACTTCGCGTTCGAAAAACAAAAGACTTCTCTTTTTAAAATTGTCGCCGGTGCAAATTCTACACAATAATAGCAAAGGAAAAACACCAATTGCTTGTGCAACCGTAAACTTATTTTTTCTGTCCGTCATCTTACATAAGAAAGGGTATAGCCGGATAAGCATGGCAAAATGGCCCCCAAAGAAATCTACGAAACAACCTATATTATTACATTGGCAAGTCATAAGGAAACGATATATACACGTTTTACTCCTTGACCTTCAGTAGTCCTTGAGAAAATCAAAAAAGTATGTACCGGGGGAACTATTTTTTAAATTCGTTTATCTACGAAACTATTATAGCTACGAACATAAATCAAAAACAGATTGTTAGAGAATACTTCATAGCATAACATATGTTTTTTCTATTAGTTTCGACTGATAATAACTATTAAAAAATTAATGGAGAAATTTTGAAAATTGAAAATTTTACAGTTCGGCCAGAGTGACAATCATCAAAAAAATGTCAAATATTACTACTAATGTCTACTACTACTCGTAAAAGTTTCGTGAAAAAAAAATTGGTACAATACTTTGAAAAAAAATAATGTACACTCTATAGTCACTACTACTATATAATGTACCGCACAAAATAAACAAAAATATAAACTATAACAAAATAAAACAACAATTCTGACAATATAAAATATAAACAAAACAAAAAATGCAAATAAGTGTCTAATATACAGGGATTTCAGTTAATAGAAAAGTTACAAATGTCTTATGTACATAAATATAATCGAATGCGATAGAAAACGTTTCTATTGTTATTAATTAATTCTGGTTATATAGTTGCCTGAGTGAGTACAGATGTTTACCTACAGTCAATATTATTAATCATCATCACTATCTTCATTAATGACAACAGAAACAGAATTTGTTGCAAATATTTTCGACAATATCTCTGCTGGACATATATTACGCGGCATTTATCGGGTGAGTGATAAATAATATATATTATAGTTGCTGCATGTGAACAACACCCAACTGTTCTATTACCGTTGGGACAGTCACAACAATAGGAATATAATCGATATAAATACGATATACTTTATTATTTTTATGTCTCGATCGTACGTTCAGTTTTATAATATGTGGTGTTTGCTCGACATACTGCACGAGAAGATTATTCTTATTGTCCAGTATTTCTGATAATTACGACACAGCTTGGGAAAGTTGATAACTGCCTGTAAATAAAACTTTCAAGTCTTGCTCAGTTAAACGTGGAAAATCTAGGAGGTCAGATACCATTAGATGTTGAAAAGACGATTTCCGACGATTCCAATGATGATTATCAACATCTTCCCGCAAAGTATTTGTCGAATTCATTCTGCTTTCCATATATTCAATAATTTCGTCTTGTAATGCACCATCTGAACTCAACCTTTGTCCGTATCACAACAATCGTACCTTTGGAAGCAGTTTATTATCTAAGTTGTGATGTAAGAGACGATATTTTTGGCTTATAGCACCAGCATATAGCACAGCTTCGACTACACAACGTATTTTTGTTACTTTTCGCGATATATTTGCTTTTTCCGTAGTTAATTGGAGATTTTTTGCCTTTACAGGCAGGCATAAATACGGTAAAGCTTTCATTAGTTATGTAGTTTATTACATCACGAAAACCACTATCAACAATGAACACATCATGTGGTTGTAACGTACTTCTTATGCCTACGGAGTCTTGTAATACGAGTTTCATAATCGTGGCATCATTTTGAGTACCATAAAAAGGCCCAACAATATCAAGAATGTAGCCATTGGTTGTACAGATGTAAACGGCTTACACAAAGGCACTTTCTTTTGGATCTGAGTACGATTTTCGAATTTCTAGAACTACGTATTTTAATTGGCGAACATAAATATTAACAACACTGCAAGAATGTTAGAACTTGAACTGCATGTCCGACTAAAGCGCCGTGCCGGCGCTGTTCCTGTATAGTGATGGGTACTGACAAAGAGATCGCTTTACACAACTACAGTAAGTAGTGAAACATTCTTATATTTTTTACTTGACCACTACTTCTATTCGCGGTTTAAACAACGTAAAAAACTTAACTTGTCATTTTTGTTTTGACGCTACCACTATTTGCTTTTATTTTTTTTCAGAGTGTTATACCAATGTTTTTTTTACGAAACTTTTAGGAGTAGTAGTAGACATTAGTAGCAATATTTGACATTTTTTTGATGATTGTCACTCTGGCTGAACTGTAAAATTTTCAATTTTCAAAATTTCTCCATTAATTTTTTAATAGTTATTATTAGTCGAAACTAATAGAAAAAACATATGTTATATTGTGAAGTATTTTCTAACAATCTGTTTTTGATTTATGTTCGTAGCTATAATAGTTTCGTAGATAAACGAATTTAAAAAATAATTCCCCCGGTACATACTTTTTTGATTTTCTCAAGGACTACTGAAAGTCAGGGAGTAAAACGTATATATATATATCGTTTCCTTATGACTTGCCAATGTAATAATATAGGTTGTTTCGCAGATTTCTTTGGGGGCCATTTTGCCATGCTTATCCGGCTATACCCTTTGTTTCGACCATTTTTATCCTTCCGGCAGGGATCATAATCGCGCCAGATCGTCAACGTGAGCAGTCCAGGAAGAAAGATACATTAAGGGCGTTTTGTAGGTAATTTAGCCAAACTATTCCGCTATATGGGGCGCCACTAATACCAAGCGAACTAGCGTATTCCCCTATTTTTTTACGTTACCATCACTACCCGAATAGTTGAGGACAATACGGGAACCGACAGCGATCCTAGAAACGCCTTGATTTACGGATTAGCATAATTTATTAGTTCTAAAATCATAAACCTTCGGTCTACGAACAGACTTGCTGTTCTGCATTTTCTGAATAATGTAAAAATTAGTTACCTATTTGCTACTATTAAAAAGAAAAAGATCTTTTTGAATAAAAGATTATTTATTAAATACAAAGAAATTAGAAACCGATGCATCATAAGATAATTCAAAATTAAATGTATTTTTACGCTTACGCTCATTATTCGTTTGGTCACAGGTGTAACTCGAGCTTCAAGTTATTCCACGACTTATAAAAATTGGTTTATAAAAAACGTGGAAACTTTATAGAAATAGATGACGTCATAGGTCTTTCGACAGTGTCGGTTAAGTCAAAATATCGTAAGTAATTGTACATGAGATATCTATCAATTTTTTTCATGTTAGATCAAAAAAAAACATACCCACATAAAAAATTGTCAAACAAAAAAATAGAAAAAAAAGTCTCATTTCGTTGTAGGCTCGAGAGCCCATTAGTTTAGCAGGGTAGGCTGCTGTTTTTTAGCTGTACGGCAGCAATACAAATAATATTGGGGGGACCGGAAAGAAATGTCGTTTCTGCGCACATCAATATTTGTTTACCATTTATCAGCTCATTGTGTACTTCAAAGTCGCACCAAAGATATTTTAAGGTTAATGTGACTTGTTTACTTATAAATAATTAAATCTTCAATTTTTTTTACAATTTTGGGTGAAATGGCCAGCCAAATACTATAAGAGGAACATATCTGGAATTGTACGTTTTTTAAGTTTCACAAGGCTAGTAACGTAACAGTTGCTACCAAAAACATTTACGATGTTTATCCAAGTGCATTAGATGTTTGTAAATGCCAAAGGTGGTTTTTTAAGTCCAGATCCAGTAAAAAATTTGAAAATTTGGATGATATCCAAAATGCCATCTCCAGATATTTTGCTCAAAAACGAATTGATTTTTATCGATCCGGCATTGAAAATTTGCACACTGGTTGGCAAAAGATTGTCGATAACGAGGGTGATTATATCATCGATTAAAAATAAAAACTTTTTTGAATTTAATGTAAAAAAACGACATTATTTTCCGGTCCCCCTAATATATACATACTTTCAAATTATATACTATATACAAATAAAAAAAAGAAGGAGAAGAAAAATATATACAATTTGAAATCGAAAATAATTTATTTTTCTGGTAATGGAGTTGCTAACAAATCTTCTTCCTCTGGATCTCTAATTTTAAGATTTCTAGAGAGCCTAGGGTCAATTATTTCTGGCAGTATACATTTCTTGAAAAATATTTTGAAAATATTGAAAATTCAAACTATCGATCGCTAAAATTAGATAGAATCTGAACGTATTTTGAAATGTTTCAGTTGGTCGGGGTTGGTTTCCAGATTTGTCAGTAACTGGTCGACAAAATATGCCAGAATTTATGTAGCAAAACGTCTTATTTTACTTCTTACTTCCTGTAACAATAAAAATTGGCGGGCCGGCAGGAAAGTGGTATAAAGCCAAGTTTGCGATCTGCACGTAATTTACTATTTACGATTACGTAAATTACGTGTCTTTAATTCAAGTTACGGACATGAGTTCCGCTATTCTTAATTAAAATCAGTTTGTCTACTAAACTTATCGGTAGGGGAGGCCGGGGCACACTGGTCATAGGGGTGCAGTGGACACTTTCCAATAACTTTTAAACAACTTCATAAATAGGTTTCTCCATCTGTGAGTAAATGAACAAACTTATTATCAACAGATTTGTAAAGTTTGAAAACTGCAAACTTTATATTTTTTGGTTTAATTCTTGTTTGTTATTAGAGAGCACGTGTTGTAAAATATTGGTAAGTTTCAATTTTTTATTTCAACTAATATTTTGATCTAAATATGCAAATTCAATGTTTTTATAAGAATTATTAACCCATGATGAATAGAATGTTGATGAAAAAGTTAGACAATTCTTAATATATTTAATTAATTTTAACAAAAAATTTTTAAGGTTAGTTATGGGGCACAGTGGTCACAAGGTTTACGGGGTTCTATGGTCACTGCTTTTATGCTTCAAAAGGGTTGACCACTGTGCTCCAATATTTTTATTGTGGATTATTTTTATTACTCCATCAGTAAACATGGTTTTATATGCAATATTACAGTAGGATATAAATTATTCTTACGAATGTAAGTGTATTTTACATGTTTTTATTTGAAGGGTTAATTAGTCAACAGTCAATTTTGTCTGTGAGTCAATTTTGATACTTTCAAATTCAACAGACAGTGATATGTCGTTTGAAAATGACGAAGTAGGTACTTGTGAAGAAATCAAGATTGACGGTTTTGTATTAGTGCGTTTTACGACAAAAAAAATTAAGATTTTACATTGGTCAAGTAAAAGAAACACTTCAAGATGAACTTGTAGTTTCATTTTTAAGAAAACACATGGATAAGTTTGTTTTTCCATCTGTGGAAGATATTGCTAGTGTTGACAGAAAAGATGAGTTAATTTTGCTTGATCCACTAAATACTGGAGGAACCGCAAGAATAAATAGTTCTTTGAAATTTTCTTATAATTTTGAATCTTATAATGTATGTTAAGTTTTAAGTTCATTTTTATTGGTATAAGTACATATATAACTATATTAAGTAGGTATTATTAATTAATTTAGACTTTATATTTTAATTTCAAGTTTGCTGTTTAAGTTTAGTTTATGTAATCAAACTGCTCTTTTATAAAAAATAGTGACCACTGTACCCCTTTATCGTGACCAGTGTACCCCGTATATGGGGCACAGTGGTCACTTATGCATATATTGTTTAAATATCTGTAAACAATGAATAAATATGTTTTTTTGTAAAACTAGTAAGGTCATTTAGTAGACAAACGTCTATTAAGTATTGAGTAACATATGTCATCTTATTATATGTTGTTTGTTTCAAAATAGAACAAATTGTTTCCAAATATGACCACTGTGCCCCGGTCTCCACTACCTACAGATAATTAGATGTATAAATATTAGAAATAAATATATTAATTACCTAATAAGTATCTAATTATAAATATAAATAAATCCATAATATAATTACGACTAAAACTACCATTTCAAAATTTGCGAGTCAAACTTAAAAACCATAACTTCCACTAATCGTAAGCAATAAAGATTTATTGCTTTCGGTATTTATCAAATCTTTACCTCCCCTACTGGCCCACGTGCGATAGAATAGTATTTTACGAGTGGGAGAAATTAGACGGAGACAAAATTACGGGATGGAAAATCGAAAATGCACTCGATCTCTAATTTCGCGTTAATTTGAAAACTAAAAAATGTCGATGAAGTTATTAAATTAAACTTAGACGTAGATATTTTAAGCTATGCAATGAATTTAATTTTATCGCAGTTAAGTATTTTCTAGGACGACAAATTAAGAGTTTGTGTAAACGTCATTTTTGTAGATTTTTATAACACTTATAATAAACAAGTTATTGCGTTTATTGCAATGAAAATATTTCAATAAACAGTACATCGGCTATTCTACTTGCAAAACCAAAAGTTTTGTAATTCTCTTACTAGATTTCAAGATCGACGCGAAATTAGATTTGAACTTTGAACGACAATTACTGATACATACATTTGTTTTTTTCAAAAAATTTTGCGTTTACTACCATGTAAACATTATAAATTATCTATATGTGATAAAATAAACAGAAAAAAATAATTTTGAAAATCTGTACCAAACACCCTTAAACGACACTCGCGCGTGTCCGAACACGAAAAATATAGTTTATCCAAACCTATATGATGTTCACGTCATCAATACAAGGTTACTAGACGATGACGTTTCACACAGTGTTGTCACCTCATACCTGGTATTTTTACAGTTCTAATAAATTGTAGTCTTTCTTTATACCATCTAATATGTGCGCAAGTAAATCATCTATAGAATATGTCACTTTCCAAACTTTAAACCGAATTACAAATAAACAATCTATCTACTATGTTTTAATTGCGTAAATACCGAACGTCTTTGTTCTTTGTTGAAGTATTAAAGTCGTCGATTTATACGTAATCAACACATGTGGGGGGTTTTAACGTGAGACTGGAGACGCATTGTATTCTTTTCGGCCACATGTTTCGATAACGTATAATGTCTTTTATTTATTGCGTCTATTTAAATTAAAAGTTGTCAAAGGAAAATTTAAAGAAATTACGTAGGTACGTACTATTGTAAATATTTTAAAGTGAAGTCACTACTTTTATTCATCGCAAATGAAATCAATTTAAAATTATAATGCGAGCGAAATAAATATTATTAGGTAGGTACATACTGTTACTGACTTGAAATAGGCAATTAAATAATGTTAATATTAATCTCCAAAAAAAAAGACGTACTATATAGTCCACAGTTGGATTAACATTTTACAAGAACTATGTAAAATAGAGACTAGAGACCATATGTAAAGAACTTGTTAAATATTAATCCGACCCAAAACTTTTGTTTTGTATCCGAACGTGGAGAAATATTCATTTCCAAGAAAATTGAACTTTCAAAAATGCTGAAAATTAATGTATATGCTTTGAAACGTTTAGCACGCCTTTAAAAAAGTTTTGTTACCTCCACTAAATTCTACAGTCCGGGGGTTGAAAGTTGTAACTGCTGTAATAACAAATTTGAAAATTGAACTTTTAAAAATGCCATCGCAAAACAAGCACATGTTAATTAATTAAACGCGTATTCGTCGAAATCGAGTTTTCGAAAAGCAATAAAATCGCGTTCGAAAAAAAGGGGTTTTATTATTCGTATTTACGAAGGACAGTTCGCGTATTAATCCTGCGTAATCGATTTTTCGCGGATTAGTGGACAATGCCGAACAGGTTCGTGCACAAAAAAAATCGAAAAACTTCCCATTTCCACGTCAAAAAAATTTTAATCGCCCCTAATTTAAATAGTCGACTGTTTCGCGTTGCGAACTTGCAGACAATTCGTATCGTCCCGTCTGGGAAGACATTCTGAACACGACGCGACCTTCGGAACTGTCAAATTATCGGTTTAAATCGGTTTTTCAAAAAGCAATATGGCGTAGATTTAAAGATTAAGTTTGCCTTCTTTTATTTATTTAACAGGCGTCGATACATTTAAAAGATTTCAACAAACAAAATCCATGGTCGTTCGCCATTAACATTTAATTCTAATTTTCTTTCGCGGAGCCTGCGTTCTTACACTAATTTAATAAAACCTATGTATATTAATTGGGAAACGTCAAAAGCGTAAAACCCTACATTTTTAAGGGGGCGACCGCTGCGTTTGTTGTCAATAGATGGCAGCAGCTACAAAAATTAAGCATTTTATGAATGGACAACTTTTGAAAAACGTTAAAATTTTGATTTTAGCTTGAATTTTTACAAATGCAATACATTAATTTAGGGAATCACAAAATTTCATGTTGATCATAACTGTTTTTAAAAATTTATTGCTAATTAAAGTTTGATATTTTCAAACCTTCTATTTGAAGGTTTTTATTTTGAGTAATGTTTAACTTTTTCTATCTGAGTACCTAAGTTATTTTGTAAATGTTCTAATTTTAGGAAATGGAACTAACAAAAACTATTTCCAATTTTAAAGTTTATTGTCAAGCTCTAGTTATTATAAATATAAATAACGTTTTTCAAAAGTTATCCATTCATAAAATAATGCTTAATTTTTGTAGCTGCTGCCATCTATTGACAACAAACGCAGCGGTCGCCCTCTTAAATGTTGAAAAAATAGATAAGTAGGTATCGGTAATAAAGATGTAATAGGTGCACAAATAAATTGGAAATAATTTCGAAAGAGCTCTGATTGTGATTAAAATTTCATGCTTCTATCACAAAGTGCAGGGTTTATGCACTTAGAACATGAACTATAGTACCCACGCGGATCGCTGCATACCGAAGCCATTGCCATAAACGTAGTTGCCGAGTAAATGAACAAAGTTCCCGAGTCCATTAAGAAAAAACAAGAAGAAGACTTTGTGTAAAAAAAAACGCTCCTATTGTTATCGTATTAGTTTGTGTTAATAAACCCCACCGTTGATATCGAACTAAAAATAAACTGCAACGAAGTTACAATTCGATAAAAAATGACGTCTTTTCAGAAATGAATTAATTTTATTTTAACTACATTATTAAAACAAAAACAAAAAAATCGATAAGATTATAATGTACTTTCATAACGAAACAGCGCGCTTTCGCACGACAATTACCTATTCGTAAAATTAAAATACGCATCAATGCCATCGATAAAACTGCACATTGATATGACCATCGAATTGAAAAATTATAAAAACATACTTATTTCGTAGAAATTCGACAATTACATTGTATTAAATGAGTCAAATTACAAAATCGGCACGTGTAGGTATCGCGAGCATCTTGCATAATAGGGTTAAAAGTCAAATTTTTGTCGAGGACACGTTTAAAAAATTGTTAAATAATCTCGATAGCGATATGACGAACGATTAATTACCAATTCAGTACACGAGTATCCTTTACAAAATGTTAAGAGCGCCGTGGTTTTTGTGTCTGTTGTGGTGCACGACTGTATTTTGTTACCCTTTCCGACAGAATTGCTGCGGACAACTGCAAGCGGTGCAAAATTGTTGCGGCAACGTTCAAGTCGGATCACAACCGATCCAACAAATCGGTTGCAACGGTTGCTGTTGCCAGAAAGCCTGCAGCAACTGTGCTAATCAATCGATTATACGGCCGCCTTGCTGTCAACCGGTAGTACAACAACAACAACAACAGGCCGAAAGTTGCTGCCAACAATGCCAAACTTGTATCGAGCAACCTAAACCGACAAATAATCCTACGGGAAATATCATTATCGGTCAATATCCGGCAATTTCGACGCCTTGCTGTCAACCGCAAACAACGAGCAAACTTACAGAAAACGCCGACGAGAATCAAGAATGTAACGATAATTGCGCGCCGCAGACGCCGCAACAACAACAAACAGTTAATCCCAATTGTTGTTTGCAAACGGGAAATATCCGGCCCGTCGTTCAACAGATTGTTCGTCCGGTGATTCAACCGATATATCAACCGATCGTTCGGCCAATAATTAGACCGGTAATGTTGCCGATCGTGCGAGAGTGCTGTCAATTTGAACAAATCGCACAACCACCTCCGCCCCCTCGGCCGGTCTGTAATCCGTTCTGCATGGGAAACGCGCAGTGTTGTCGCGCCAATTGGAATTATTACGGTTACGCCGGTTACGGACAGCCTGTAGGTAAATAATTCGTTTTAAATATAGTTATCATTCTGCTCGTATTTGTTTCATTTTTGTTTTAATCGAAAGCGACTCGGTATTTAATAAAACGTGAAACGAACTTCAAACGGTTAAACTTCTCTATATATATATATATGACCCAATTACAACAACAATATCGCACCGATATTCATCCAATAATGTGCCTAGCGTTGATGGTCGTTGCGCCAAAGAAGCAAAACAATCTTGACGCTATATCGAATTTCGCTTTTTTTTTAAGTGGTGCACTTTCGAGTTGTTCGGGCAACCGGCGGCTTTTAAACTGTGTACGATAATAATTAAATTGTCGACAGTTAAGAGATGGGTAAATAAGATATGTATACAGGGCGTTCCACGTTGATTGCGCAATACTTCGCTAGGTTATTCTTGGATAAAAACAATGCTAATTTTACACCTGATCGACGTCACAAATCTCGGGACCCGATCTGTCGGTTTAGTGCTTCGTTCGCGTCGTATTCGGTTTTTAAGCAGCACTAACCGTTTAACCGACGTCGGCACAAATCTCGAGAACCGATCCGTCGGTTAGTGTTTCATTTTTGCTGGTTTGTCATGAGCAGTTTACCAGCAATATCGTATATTTTTGAGGCAGGTGAGTAATGGGAATTTTATACTTTTTTCGGACGTACGTAAAGTTAGCCTTGAATTTATTCAGTCTCGAGAGCTGACGTCATCGATTCAGGATGCAACTATCGAAATTTAACCCATATAACGAATGCGTAGTAAAAACCGTATCCAAAATGCAACTTTCAAAAATATTAGGGATACTTAACTATTTGATGTGCCTTATAAAGTCAAACGCTGAAAATATAATTTTAATAATGTCCGTATTTTATTATTCTAACATATACATTACTAAGAAAAACTACAGATGAGTAATTGAAATAAACAAAAAATGAAAATCTGTTAATTAAACAATGATTTAGTTTTTTGCCAAAAAAAATTATTAATCGTAACGCTCTCGACGCGTCAAATAACGTAAGTTTCTCGGTTATTTTTAAGTGCACTAGCTTCAAATTTTGGGAAAATGTAAGGTGCCCTCTTGGCAAGCTTGGTCTAAAGGTATCGAGTTTTGTGCTGATTATTTGTTTGAAAAATAATTTTTAATTGTAACGCCATCGATACATCAAATATCGTGAGTATCTCCCTTATTTTTAAGTGGGCTGATTTCAAATTTTGGGAAAATGTAAGATATCCTATTGGTAAGCTTGGTCTAAAGGGCCCGAGTTTTGTGCTGATTAGTTTTTTGGAAAATAATTTTTAATTGTAACGCCATCGATGCATAAAATATCGTGAGTATCTCCCTTATTTTTAAGTGGGCTGGTTTCAAATTTTGAGAAAGTGTAAGGTGTCCCATTGACAAGCTTGACATATAGGGTGCGAGTTTTGTGTTGATTCGTTTTTTTGGAAAATAATTTTTAATTGTAACGCTCCCGATACATCTAATATCGGGAGTATCTCCCTTATTTTTAAGTGGGTTAGTTTCAAATTTTGGGAAAATGTAACATACCCTATTGACAAGCTTGGTCTAAAGGGCCCGATTTTTGTGCTGTTTAGTTTTTTGGAAAAAAAATTAATTGTAATGTCATCGATACATCAAATATCGTGAGTATCTCCCTTATTTTCAAGTGGGCTAGTTTCAAATTTTGGAAAAGTGTAAGGTGTCTCATTGACAAGCTTGACATAAAGGGCCCGAGTTTTGTGTTGATTCGTTTTTTTGGAAAATAATTTTTAATTGTAACGCTCTCGATACATCAAATATCGTGAGGATTTCCCTTATTTTTAAGTGGGCTGATTTCAAATTTTGGGAAAATGTAAGATATCCTATTGGCAAGCTTGGTCTAAAGGGCCCAAGTTTTGTGCTGATTAGTTTTTTGGAAAATAATTTTTAATTATAACGCCATCGATACATAAAATACCGTGAAATATTTTTAAGTGGGCTGGTTTCAAATTTTGGGAAAGTGTAAGGTGTCCCATTGACAAGCTTAACATAAAGGGTGCGAGTTTTGTGTTGATTCGTTTTTTTGGGAAATAATTTTTAATTGTAACGCTATCGACGCCTCGAGTAACGTGAGCTTTTCGGTTATTTTTAAGTGGTCTGGTTTGAAATTTTGGCCTATTAGCAAGTTTGGCCTAAAAGGCGCGAGTTTTGTGCCGATTAATTTTTTATTGAAAAGTATTTCGACCACGTTGCTGTACGAAGACGTGTTTTGGGACTTCTTGAATTTATTTGTAAACTGAAAATTTGTAGGTACTGGTCAGACATTAGGTGGTAGTTGTTTATTAAATAATTTTAAATGTTGAAAAATATATTTATTATATTTTCGATAAATTTCGACTAGTTAACATCCTCTCGAGACTGATTATAAGTAATTTCGAGGTTAACTTTACGTACGTTTTTCCGGAAGTTTGACAATTTCGATTTCAGATTCGAATAGAGCATGAAAAAGTAGATTAGATAAGTCTAATGAATAAACAACCTTTATCTTAAGAAACATGAACAAAATTGTGGACAAATCCTAATAAAATTTTCCCGAAATCGTTGCGTCTGTGCGATTTTAAGGTGATTTTTTTTTAAAAAACTTTACAGGTAATTGCAATTTTGGATTTAGGTAAATTTTCGATAGGTATAAATGCATCATTCTTCGTTTTAAGATCGTTGCTAGCAATGCTAGCATTTTAAAATGTTTTGGGGAATTTTTAAAAATTGGAACAAAATACATTAGAGTTGCCTATGTACAGCGGGCTCCTAAATTAATGATATTCTGCTCGAGTCGGCAAGGGTCGCCTTATCACAGTTACCTTATCTCGAACGGAATATTTTTAACAGATTTTAACACCTGAAGGAAATCTTAAAATTGTTACCCAAATGTTATTATAGGTACCCGGGTTTAACCAGGTCGTAAGATTTGTGCCGTTTATCATGCGTGAAGTCTCGCAATCAGTATGTCAGCAGTATGGCATCTATCATTTATTTATAGCACTTACTCATCTGTAGATAGCTACAGTAAAAACCATTATTGGCGTAAAGGCTACAGTTCAACATTGGAAGAATATTGAATTTTCAATATAGTTGAAAAATATTAATTCAATATTGGATTAATATATCAACCGCTATTTAGCCGTTACTTTAACGACCATTAGTCATTAGCATTACTGAAATTTTGCTCGATAAGGGCAATTTTACTTTTTATCCAAAAAGTGGACGTATACTACTCGAAAATCTCATCGGCATCGGCCGGGTTTGAACTTGTGCGACTTTTGTGCGTAAAATTCATAAACGTTATCGCCAAAAACGTTATGCAATCACGTAGTAATCTGAACCCCTCTACCAAAGTTCAATCCCTATATAACGATCGCCGCGATAACCCATACGAAAAAAAGCTGTCGAAATTGAAATTGGCCTTCACGTTCAAACTGTAAATTAGTTTAAAATGTTCCGCGTGAGCGTCCTGTGCTTGTTCCTGACGACGGGAGCTTTTTGCGTCCCGCTCCTCGTGCAGAGCCCTTGCTGCGGACAGCAGCAGCAACAAATATTCCCGCAAGGATGCCAAGACGGCGGATGCTGTTGCGGAGGAAACCAACCGATGCCGCCCTACGTGCCGCCGTACGTCGTGCAGCCGTACATGCAACAGCAATACATGCTACCCTACCAGCAACAGTACATACAACAACCTTCGCCGTATCAAGTTTGCAACCCCTACTGCCAGGGGTACTCGAGCTGTTGCGGATCGGGCCTAACCGGGCCGATTCCTTACAATCCCGTCGGTATTGGCGGAGCGGTCATTCCTTACGTCGGCGGCGGCGCTGCGGCAGGGTGAGTTTTTCGAAACGCGAAACAAAACAAAAATTAACAAAAAAACGAGCCGCCGTCACGTTCGTTTTAATTTCTTTAATTCGATTTGCAGAGCCACGAGCGGCGGCAGTTAAACGAAAACGACACTCAACGAAACATCGTCACAACATAATTTAACTACTAATTTTATAGAAAATTTAAGAAATAAATCGTAAGAACTGTTCGTCGTTTTATTACTTTTTCGAATGCGAAAATTTAGATAGACCCAGGTACGTAATTAATCGACGGTAATCCAGCATTTGATCGTTCAACTTTGGAATAACGATCGGCGCGTCCCCCGCCCGCCCCCCAATTTAAACTGTCGGTGCCTTATCTAGCACGCACAAGTTAAACAATTTAACTATGACCTTAATTTGAAATCTAATTGAGCAAGAATATATTTTTAACTTTGTAAGGAAATATTGTTACTCGTGTTGATTACTGGAATTTCGAAGGACGTCACTATTGACGTTGAGCCATTATGTTTTTCCGATTCGTTCGGCCCTTTGGACCGAGAACTTGAATGAAAACATAAGGCCGCGTTTAGTTTATACGTTATTATATTATAGTTTAACCTTCGGAATCGTAAGAATTATCGAAAGTATTGCGAACAGGGTTTTACGGCTTATAAAAATGATGACCCAGAAATCCGTTAATCGATAACCCCCCAATAGAATGTAGCTATATAAATGGCTAAGACGAAGAAAAATACCGAAGATAGGGCGACCTATTTACAATCGATCAGTTCAATAAAATGTTGTGTGCACGCCTGCATTATTACTTTCTGTTAGTGGTGGCGACGAGTTGTAACCCGTTGTGCCAGAATGTATGCCAACAGCCGTGCGACGGCAACGGCGTCGGCGCCGGTTACCAGTCTTCGGATTGCGGAGGCAACATCCCGTTTTATCCCGGGACATATCCCGGATACTACGGAGGAAATGTACCGCTGATGCCCTATCCCAATTATCCGAATCGCCCGAATTACCCGATCTATCCGAATTACCCGTATTTTCCGAATTTGCCAAATTACCCGGGAATCTATCCGGCCATGCCTAATCAGCCGCCGATTGTGGATGTGGAGGATCCGGACATCGGCAGTTACTTAACACCGCGAAATCATCGCCCTCTTAAAATCGTCGTCGATACTTCGCAAAGTTTGAAAGGCAAGTAATTACAATTGCTCGTTTTCTTTTAAACAGACGAGCGCCACCTAACAGTCGTATGGTGAAGTCGGCGCAGGATAACTGTTTCGATCGTTCAGCAAGTTCGACGAGCGTCCGCTAGAAAGCGCCGATAATGCGAGTTTAGAATTTAAAAAAATTATGCGTTAATTTTTACAGAATGGGTCTGTCCGGCCGATCCTCGACCAAGATTAAGCGACGCCTTCGAAAATCAAATAGTAATCGACGGTCTCGTCGATTGCGAACATGACGAAGTGTGTCCGAACTTCCCCGCACGACAAAAGTGCTGTTTCGATCACGGGGTTGGACGGAAGGTGTGCAAGCCCGCAATTCCAACATAAATCGGCGGCACGTTTCTTCGTCAATTAAAAAAAAAACAAACAAACAAACAAACAAACAACAATTGAAATATCTAGCCCCTATCTATGTATTATTTTAATCGACAATAAAACCCACAAATAATTTGTTGCAACTTTACAAAGTCGCGAAATGCCTCCGCTATTTTGCAACATTTAAGCAAATAATTACTTGCGTCCGCGCTTAAACCAGTTTTAAAGTAATATTTCGATGAACTTCCTATTTGTTTAAGTAAAATTATGTAATTTCAAGTGCCAAATGGGTTATATAAATAAACGAATTTTGCAATTTACCTTCTAACGTTAAATGGTCGTTAAAGTGACGTTTATATCATTTATGTGGGTAATTATTGAGCCGCGCCAAGTGCAATTAGACGAGATCGTTAACTTAAATCTAAACGTTTTTGAAAACGACGGCCCCAATACGACGCACGGCTAAATGACGAAATTTACCCCCCCAGTTACGTCGTCGGAGTCGTTTCGATTTGCAGCACTTGTTCGCGGCAAAGATCAAACGCAACTTTCCACAAGAACAGCGCCACACAAATTTTTATTTAATCGTTCGCGCCAAAAACTGCGTGAAAGCATTTTTTTTCGATCGTCGCGAACTGAGGAAATCGAACGATCCGCGGAAAATGCGCTTTTCCGAAGTAGATTTTACTTGTTTAGTTCGTAACACGAACTAACGATACTAAACAACCGAAATGCATTAATTTTATTGCCCACTTTTATTTGTTCGCCATAATCGAAACGTTAAACGCCAATGTCTATTTATTTTATTAAACGTCGTAAATACATAAATATAGGCGGGCATTTTAATTACTCCAAGTAGCGTTATAAACTATCAGTAAAAAGATAACTACGCTTAATTCTTGTCGCGATGCATGTATATACGGTAAAACCTTGATTATTGGAATTAATTGGGGGGCTGACCAATATATTTTGAAAATAATCTTGGTAAAAAGTCCAATAAAATCTGCAAAATTAATTAGTTTTAATTGTACTCGTCAGCCGTTTCCGATAATCTGGGTTTTACTGTACTATTGTATTTATTTTTTCAATACAAAATGCCGCGCGTGTCGTTAAAGCCGTGTTCAAGACACACTCGCGCTCTCACTTAAACAAAATAAACGCCCTTTTCGCCCCCGGAAGCAAACTGACGACGACCGATGCTTTCGTCACTTTTTTAGTTTCAAGCGATAAAAGGTGAAACTACTCGTGTCGCTCGCCTACGCTCGGGCAATAAACTTGACCCCAAACTCCCGATAAACTCCAATTACCCGGACTAGTGCTGGACGTGATCCGGATACGCGAAAAAATAAGGTGAGAAATGTTATGAAATAAAACGCGGAAATTGTTCTAAAATCATTTATGAATAAAATACAGTCAAACTCGGTTATAACGAGATCGACGGGACCGCCGCTTATAACCGACACTCGTCGTGGCGGGGAATGAAAAATTGCAGTCGAATAAAATATTATTTTTTATTGAGTTTCGAAAAAATGCGTTATCGCAGGCCGTTTTAGCTGGTTTGCTCGTTTACGCGTTTAGTTGGATTTGTTTATGTCGCGGAAACCGATACCGAGAATTCCCGATATAGAAACTTGCAGGGTTGTTGCGAGTAGTTATGCGTGCAAGAAATATTTATCAATATTTATACGTCGCGAACGAGGCGGCATTCTTAAACTTTTTTGCTCGTTATAATTATATCCGGGAACCGAGCTCGTGGCAAACGGGAATTTCTAGCGTCGATCATATCAAACGCGAGCACCGCAAAAGTGCTCGTAATATTCAGGATCTCGTCAAACCCGAGCTCGTTATAAGCGAGTTCGACTGCACTACTTGAACGGCACATAAGGCGCCGCCAAATATAATTTCCTTTTAAAGCGACGTCTCGGCGAAAAGGTCAAAACGACAGAAGTATTTTTACATCGTTACAAGTTACGTAGATACTTAAAATTAAACGTATGTAATATTGGTCGCATTCAGGGAATTGTAGCGTCGAAACGCTGCAGCGCTGTAATACTTTATGTTGCCTGGATAAACATTTTTGGTACTAGTTATTTTTCAGCTTTTAATTCTTAGGTTGGCAATTTTGTTTGTAAAACACTCAAATTTTTATGTAAAACTTACCTTGTAATATCTTCAACCTTTCTTCTTACGTTACTGCAAGGGAAATGACTTCGTCTCCGAATTGTAACGTTATAAGCCATTTTTATTTTTTGCATAAACCAAAACATACACAAGCAACATAATTTGTTAGGTTAGAACGCATGGATGCGTCATTGCTTTATTTAGTTATAAAGCGTTAAAGCGGAATATTTATATGCTTTAATGCTTTACTAAAGCGCTGCAGCACTGCGAGTAAAGCAGACACCATGCAGGGCATCGCTTCGATAAAGCGCTACAGCGCTACCATTCCCTGAATGCGACCATTGGTAGGTGTGTGCTATCACGTACAAACGTAATGTCATTCGTTCGATTTTTGGCGCGAAAACGTAAGGCTCAGCTTAAATCGGGTTGTTTTCCACGTCTCGATCACGAACATGTCATTTACGAAAAACAATCTCTTTATCCGATACACGTTTTACACGTTGATTTTTTTCTATTGTTGTTCGATAAAGAGCGACGTAATAATATTGTTTGCCTTTCGAATTCAATTCAAAATACATCGATACCGATGTCGTTTCGGTTTAATGTAAAAAATTATGTATAATTTTGCAAAAACGTCGAAGTGACAATAAGTTTTAATTATTATTAAATCAAGGAGGATTTCAAAGAACCAGCAACAAAATGCCTGTATAGGTGCGGGTTTCCATTCGATTGTTCCGAAATGCTTCGTCTCACAGTCGAATGTCAGAAGCTTTTCGACATGGAACCAATTTATGGAGGTCATACGTTCGGCGAAATGAGATGGGACGAATGGGGACATTATCACTGAGTCGGATAGTACCTAAATATTTTTGAAATTACGCGAAGATTTCAGGGCGAAACCGAAAACAAATTTTAAAAAAATAACTGTAACCGAGGGCACAATTTTTAAGACGCGGAGTGCTTGCTATCCGGATCTTGAGAGATTATTAAGTTAAGGGTACATTATACCGGGGCGCAACCGATTGCCGGAGTGCATTTTAAACGAGTCTGTTGCGCGACAACGAACGGTTACGGAGTAATGCGCCGCGATGCGGCCCGCTCCGCACCGGTACAACGTACGTTTACCTTTAACACATGTTATTAAGATAAAGACGCGATTGGCACCGTATTGAATTTTAACATTCTGTTTTAAACCAAATTTTACAATTGAAATGCCATTTTACGATTAATTTTATCGAAATTAATTAAATAAAAAACGAATAGCGAAACACGTCGATTATGTATTATTTATTACATTAGAACAAACTTGAATCGGTAAAATAACGAAATAAAAAATTACAGCGGATTTTCGTTTCATTTTCAAGGCGCCCTTTGCAAAAACGATTAACCTAAAATTTTTGGGGAAAAAAGCGAAACTAAACTAGAGAAAGGGTTACGCACAGAAATGTAAAAATCCAATAGAGGCGTCCGCGAGAATTTCGTCGTAAAAAGTGCCCTAATTTCAGGCGCCCCTCAAAATTTTTCGTTTTTTCCCGAACGTAACGGTCGTACAGTCGGCGACAAAATTAATGCCGCCGATCGCGCGCGTTACGCGCGCGCGCACGCGATACAACCAAGAAATTACGATCTGCGTTGATTGTTTCGTACTTATAAGGTCTGTGCAATCGCATAAAACAGCTGACCGGACAACTTTCAAGAAATAACAGATGTCGCCCGCTTCAGGAACTAATGGTAACTGTAATGTATATTTGCTACCATTTTATTAAATATTTTCAGAATAATTTCTTGTTTACTTCACGATAAATACATTACTTGCAGTTTTAACAGATGTAAAACGAAAACACAACTTTATTTTTCAATTTTAAAAAAGTTCCAGCAAATAGTAAAGTTCTAAACCATACATAATAGACCATTTTATTAAATATTTTCGGAATAATTTCTTGTTTACTTTACAAAAAATACGTTAATTGCAGTTTTAATACACGTAAAACAAAAACACAATTTTATTTTTCAATTTTAAAAAAAAGTTACAGCAAATAGTCAAATTCTAAACCATACATAATAGATTTCATTAGTCCCTGACGCGAAGCGCCCCCTAGTTATAAGTTAAAATCGATTGCACAGACCTTATAAGCACGAAACAATCAACGCAGACTACGTTTCGCATAATTCGTAAGAATTTTTCGTTTTCGTCGAGCCGCGATTCGCGACATTAATTTTTCGTGCGACCGCACGCGCGCTTTCGGTTTAAATAAAAAAACCGCTCCCCCGAAATAATCTACGACACACAAAATCGAAGTCCGCGTAATCTTTAATTAATGGCATCTCGTTTTTCGGGCGCGTCTCGTCCCGACGTCCCACGCGCGATACACGATAGCAATCTTACCTGCCCCAGTTATCCTTATGTGGAAAACGCGCCCGTTTAAGTTTTACGAATAATTTTACGCTTCTTTAAACGAGATTAGATGTGTTTTTCGATCGTCTATATATTTCGATTAACAGTTAAAATGCGGTTCCGTTTCGAAACCTATTTCGCAATAAAAATTTATTCGGCCAGGCAATTCGTTTTACAGTTTAATGCACATTTTCCTGTTAGATGGCAGGCAGTTGTCCGGGCAGCACAGGTCGTGCGCGGACGGGTCGCAGTCCTTGAAATTGGTGCAAATCCTGAAAATTCCCGCTTCTTTCAGTTTCTGATTTTCGATCATGCAGTTGCGCAAGTGGGGCAACTCGTTGCCCGTCCTGTTCGAGCAGAGATCTGCAAGCAGATGGTTTTTGAACCTTTTTAAAAAAAAGCGAAAAAAAAAACGCACTTACTCGTGCAAGGCGGAGGTAAAAATTCGGCGGGTCCCACCAAGGATGGCTCGTAGGAACAACAATAAAACGAAGTCACTTTCGGCGTGCACGGCGCCTCGCACCAGTAGGCGCAGGGGTGTTTCGCATAACTAACGGAAATCGCCGCACTAACGAGCAGTAGAGATATTTTGAACATTTCGTCTGGGCAGTTAAAATTCGAAAAGCGTACAAACGAGGAGCCGAGGTTAGACAGTTATCACTATTAAACGTGTACCCGTATTTGTCAATAACAATATTATTTTTTCGTTAAAAACATCCGCCCGAATACCAATGTCGTTATTTATTTATTTTGAAAACTGTCGTAACCAGCGCCAGCGGTCGTATTTTAATGGACAACGCCGTTTATCTAAATTGTCGAGTCTAGGATGAAAAAAGTTCGTCGTTGCGCCATTGACGGCAATTTCTAAAAACCGCTTCGGTTTAATTTATCGTCGAAATATTTTAAGTTCAGATAACCTCTGTTCCCATAAACGTCCATAAAAAATCACATAAGTGTCCCACATATAAGCGTTATCGAGATTATAATAGCTCGTGTTTTGTTTTTTATTTGGCCGTCGTAAAATATGTACTGGAAACTAATCACAATTCTGATAGTGCTCGTGTGTTCGAAATCTAAGCCGTTGACGGAGGGATGTAGGCTGTTTTGCGTCGTGTGCCGTTACGAGAACAACCTGCACGTTACGCGGTACTATTGTTGCATGGAAGACTGGGAAACGGAACCGATAATTCAAATTTGCGGTGAGTGCGTTGCGATTTTTCCTCGAACGAAAAACTTCTTTGCATTTTGAAAATACAGAAACCCGACATTTCGACGCGAACGTTTAGGCGCAAGTACACTTTGACGCGGACCGATTTGGACGCAGAGACATTACGACGCGAAACACATACTTTGCCGAGGGCGTTATCGATTTGAAATATGTTAGTCTTTGGACGTGTCGATGTGTTTTGCGAAGGAAATGATCTACAAAGCCCGCTATCGCTAATATCGACAACCTAACATTTCAGGAAATATCAAAAATATCCGAAATTGTGGTTATCGTGCGTAAAAATTTAGGGCGCTAACCTTTCTTTCAACCTTAATCTAAGCCTGCGTTTGCACAAACAGTTATGCATTTAAGACTGTGCACACGGGGTTAGGTTAGTTAGCTAAATTTGTGTATTAGCGGTAACGTGCTTTGTAGGCAATTTCCTTCGCAAAAACAAGTAATACGTCCCAACGCACCGACATGTCCGACGACTAACATGATTTATTTCAAACTGATAGCGCGCCGTAACGTCTTTGCGTTCAAACGGGTCCGCGTCAAACTGTACTTGCGCCTAATAAATGTCGTAGACCCACTCCGAGAGTGCCTCGGAATTACGTCAGTCTCGACTCGATCGACCAGTTTGAAACCAACATTTTTCCAAGACAATTGGGATTATTCGTAAACGACAATCGAATCGAAAAATCACGTCGATAACCTAACTTTGTTGTTTATAAAACAGATTACGAGTCGACGACTTCTTCGTCCACAGCGCCAGCTCCTCCAACGGCAACTCCTTGCCCTACGCTGCCCTCGTTGCCTCCAACATCGTCACCGTGCCCTACGTTGCCCGCCGTTACGCCAACGTCGAGCCGTAAGTTTGTTTTCGCAGTCAATCGGGTAATTGATTTAAGTTAATTTTAGAGTGTCCGGCACCGGGAACGTCCACCGAAGACGAATGCGCGACTTCCAAACGCATTTATCCTCGACCAATTGAATGCGTCACGTCGAACGATTGCAGTTATCCGTTCAACGTGTGCTGCGATGATAACTGTTACGGGACGAGAATTTGTAAAACTTTTCAGGAAAGCTTCTTAGCCTTATAAACAAACATGCAGTTTAGTAAAATTAGACGTACGTGCTGGGTACTAGTTATTAAGGAAGTATTAGCTATATAATAGATAATTTGTTATTTATACGTTGGCCACGTAAACGCTATTGATGGTTTTTCTGATTTTTGTCAAACAAACCAACCGGTCGTTGTCGTTATTCGCCAGCCGTTCCTTCAAAAGTCGACGATTTATCGATTTCACACGAAACTGCCAAAACGCTTTCTATTTTGAAAGCCATTCAGCCGAGAAAGTGCTGCCTTAGCGCTAAAACAGCGGTTCAATTGAACGTGCCACGTGTTTATCGCAATAGCGTAAAATCGCTCAACAACTATAACGTAGCGCTGTTTCGGCGATCAGCCCAGCCGAATGAGCTGTGAAAATATTGGTAAAAATGGAGGAAGAAAATACGAAGAAAAAGTACCCAAGTATCTTTTTAACTTTTAAGGTAATAAGATCAACGTTAAATCGAAACAGGTAAAACAGAAAGAAAATCGCTCGTTATACTTACGTTTTATGCCTACATAAATTGCAAACACAAAAAGCTCTTCTCCACTCTTGTGTGGTTTCGTATGTTGTGCATCGTCGGGGGGGGGTGGTGGTGGTGGTGATGAATATCAATATTTAACCCCCCCCCCAACGATGCAAGCTATGCGAAACCGGTTGAGAATAAACGTACAAATATAATTAGAAGGTTAATGATATTTAAAATAAATTAATACATCTAAACAATAGTATACAGTGCGTAACAAAATTTACGCCTCCCTAATTTTTTTTTATTTACTAAGATAACATTTTCGAACTTGTTGCATATCGAATGTCTTTCTTACTTCCGGTTTCGCCGAAATTGACATCGATTTTCGATTTTCAAACGGCACACCCTGTAGATTATTACATTTTTCGCATCTGCGTAATTTTCTGAATATAATGGTACCGCACAAGTGGCATTTCAACTGTCCAAAAAAATCGGCACTTACCTAATTTATTTTTGTAAATTCGATTGCGTTAAACTCCCAAACAAAATGGGCACGTGGGTAGATTCGTCATTGAATATACTTCCCATTGGTGCCACAATACTATCATGGTACTATTTAAAAAAAATTAAGTTTTCTTACAAAGATCATTGTTGGTAACTTTTTCGAATGATAAGGTCAAGTAATTTTATTTTTCATTGTATTGATGTGGTCGATTAACATTAAACCGGGGAGAACGGGCGGGGGGGGGGGGTTATAGCACTCTAGTTTGAAAAATAAAATGATCGCCAAAATTGTTTTTAACATTTTAAATGCCGCTTATGTGGTACCATTATATTTAGAAAATTATACCGATCCCAAAAATGTAATAATATACAGGATGTTCTATTTAAAAAACGAAGATTGATGTAAGTTCCGGTTAAACTGAAAGTGGGAAACGCGCAATTTTTATGTCAAAAAGTAACGTTTAATAAGTACATTAGATATATAACAAGTTTGAAAATTTTATCTCAATAAATAACAAAATTAAGGGCGGGGAGCGTGTGTACCGTGATTCTGTTACACACGGTATATGAATGATATGTCGAAAGTTAATCTACCTACCTCAGATTAGTTGCTTGTATTTGACCTAAAGTAACTTTAGTTAAATTTGTTTACACCTAATTATGATCCACCCTATATATGCAGTAGTAAGGAAGATGTGTATTTTTTTTACGTTAATTTAAGTACTCGTACAAAAAATAAGCGCTTTTGCTCTTTATTTTCGCAAATATTTCATTGGAAATATCGCAAATATTATGTACAGTTCTTTAAAATACCTGTTGCGCCCCTGTTACTAATTTTCAAAATCGAATGCGAAGTAATTAAGACAATAGTTTATAAAATATTTGAAGAAATATACGGGGCGAGTTAAAATAATATCACCGCCCATTAGTTCGTTGAATATTCGTATTAGAAAAATATTTTCTTAACGAAAGATGTTCATAACGATACGTTGTATATTATTGTACATTTAATTTACTTCAGGGCCTAATGAGATTTTAACAGTAATATGCGACTTTTCATTTTTGAACGACACCCTGTATATTTTTCACGGTTTTTTTTGGAAGAACGATCTTTTCTTTATACGGCGTTATCAAAATATTGCGGGGTTAGATCAGAAAATTAGACTGTTAAACATGATTAAAGCTGAAAAATATCTTATTTTGCAATATCACCGAAAAACGACTTATTATGTCGCGTACTAATTTTTTTTGTTGACGTTTTGGTACTGAAGGCACGTTTAACAGCGTAATTTTGTCATCTAACCCCGCGATATTTTTATAGCGCCGTGTAGAGTTCTCCCAAAAAAAAAACGTAAAACATATACAGGGCGTCGTTTAAAAATGAAAAGTTGCTAATCGCCGCTCAAATCTCGTTAGGCCCTGAAATAAAATAAATGCGCAATAATATACAACATATTTTTTTTGAATTTTTGGATTGCTCGCGTTGCTTCGCGAGAGCGCCGCAGAAAATTCGGTCACGTCGATTTTTGGGCGCCTTAAAAATCGACGCGATCGTGAAGTTGATGAATTTTCGAAATTTCCGACGCAGCTTCAGTTCGCAAACTTTCGGGAAAGATCCGGGCCGATTTCGGCGGCCACGAAAAGAGTTTTCTAAAAATTGACCTTCGTGTCGCGCGCGCGTTTTTTTCTCGCAACGCAGCTCCGAAGCGATCTGTCAAAAATGATTACGACAAGAACAATTTTAACGTTTTAAGGGGAAACCGACGTTCCGATTTATTTTTCCTCCAAGTTGTATTTTTGCGAAAAGTCGTTGATCCTTCGTCGTCGCTGGAAAAGAAGCGTAAAAGACAACGCCGTCGCACTTGACGAGAGTTAAATGTTTGTTAATTTATTAGAGGGTAAAATTGTCGTGTACGTACGTTTTTATTATAGTTGTAAAACGTATTTTTATTGCGAAATTTTTTACAAGTGTACCGGGCGCTACAACAAAAATCTTTAGTTGCGGGCTCCTCCGGTTGTTTTTAAACTTGAAACGGGGCGGGGGGAGGGGGGGACTCGCGTCCGCTGTTTTATCGCGTACCCGATTTTTAAAGTCGCACAGTCGTAATTAATTGCGCGTCGAACGTTTTATGGTACGTTTCTCGTAATCGCGATGTGCCGATAATTAAAATCTGAAATTCTCTTTCGTTCGAAGGGCACGCGAGTCGTCTACCCCTTCGCAAAAAAAAACCGTTTGAATTTTGATTAGATACGCGAATTTGGAGAGATTATGTTACGAAAAAAATTAAAAATTACGAATAATTTAGTTCTCGTGGGGGCAAAGCTTGGTAATTACCCCTTCTCTTCAATTTGGATAACTATAAACGTTCGCTTTCGAGTTAATTTTGTGAAATTCGAGAAAAATAGAAAAATTTGCATATCGCATAGGATTATCGGTCCATAAATTTAAGGCGCGTTTTCTTTAAGAATTCAAAGTAATTTTTAAACAATTTAACGATTCTAATCTTTTAATAATTAAGTATTATTTTCAAATTACGCGAGATTTAAAATTTTTAAAGGTCGTCATCTTTAATAGAATATTCTTCTTGCTTGCAGGTCCTCTATTAAAAACAAAACAAAAAAAGGAAGAAACGAAAACGCCAATTTAAATATTATAATAATCGAATTTTATTGTCCAGTAATGATTACAAAAGTTGAGCTTATGTCTAAATCAGGTACAAAATATAAACAGAAATTATTCCCTATATCACAGTATTAAAGCTACATTTATTTACAAAAAAATCTAAAATATACTGTGAACGTAAATGTCGATACAAAACATCGAAAAAAAAAATTAATAATAATCATCCAAAAAAACTAATCCGAAACAATAACTAAATCTTTCTAGTTACTAATAAAAATTAAAAAAAAAAAAATTTAAAAACGATTGCGAATTTTTGCACTTACGTTAATTTATGTAATACGAGATTTAATTCTAAAATCTAAGATTTAATGATAACAAGATTTGAGCGAGACGACAAACTTAAACGCTAAGGCACACATAATCACCAGGGCCTCCACATGCGAGCTGGAGCGTTCACGACGACCGTCTCCGGAGAGGTGGGCGGCGTGTAGTTTTGCGAATAATGCACTTGCACTTGCACGTTCTGCGAAACACAGTCGAGCTGACGGATGCACGATCCAAGATGCTGGAGCAGCTTCCTGCCGGCAACGGGGATCCGCGGGGTCCGCCGGCGACGACAGGAACTGCGAGACCTCCTGGGCGCACTGCGAGAATCCCGCGCGGAAACGGTCGGCGTACGATTGCTCGCCGGGCAGCACTAGTTGATGTTGACGTTTCAGGTTGTGGAGGTGCCGGACCGTCAGCTCCAGGATGTCGGCCTTCTCGAGCTTCGACACGTTCTCCCCCTCGCTCTGGAGCGCCGTCACCATGAGCTCCTTGAGCTCGTCGAGGCAACGATTGATGCGAGCCCTACGTTTGCGCTCGAGCATCGGCTTCATCACTTTCCGGTACTGGTAGGTGCGAGAAATCGGTTCCTCGCCGAATTCGCCGTTCGAAACCATGTAGGCCGTGGGTGCCATACCGTTAACAACTTGCGCGCACACTACGTTATTACTGCCCTACTAGTTTAGTCGATGTATGGTGGATACCAGCAAGTTATGGTTTTATAAGACTGCCAGGATGCCGTGGAGGGGGCAGCTTTACACCTAGAAACGAAGTGCAATACGGCTACTCGTCTTTCTCTAACCAATTGTGCATTTATATTGTTATGTTGCGAGGTCGTTTATGAATGGGGGCGATTTTTTAAGGCACCCTCTTGTCACGTTACGGGTGCGACGCGACGCGACGCACGCCCCGTGGGAAAATTCCGACGGACGAGATCTTCGATTTGACGCGATTTTCGCTCCGATCGACGTAATCGCGCTCAAGGGTGATTTCGACGAGGAGTCAACGTGTGAACTCGTCCGCTGTAAATTTTTCGATCGGCAAGGTAATTAAATCGCGACGGATCCGGCCTCGGGGCAACTCATACCTCGCGGTAACGCGATTAGGTAAGCAAGTAAATCATAAAAGGGCCCCACCGTTCGAGTGCGTCCGTCGCACACCGACCGCGCAACCGGCATAGTCGCCTCTCCGTCTTTTAGGTGATAGCCGTAACCAGGTGCTGCGAGCGTGTAAAGGCATCTGTACATAGCCCGTGGGAACGCACCAAGTCTACACGTCCCACGAACACAGGCAGCTTGCTTAGGATCCGTGTAGGATGTGGCCGCGCGCTCGTGCTTTGTTTTCACGGTCGGGCACGATACCGGCGCGGGCCGGACGGACGTCGCATTTCAAAAAGATTTCAATGACTATTTGGGGTTACTGTCGTAAGAAAATAGGTAGAAATAGGTCCTTTGTCGTCGAATAATAATAATACGAGGCAAGGAACGTACGTAACCCACCGCGCGAATTCGCAACAAAAAAAATAGAAGGCGACGCGAAAATAATACGGGAGTAATTAATTGAGGCACCTACCAACTCGTTTTTTTTTTTTGGCGAATTTTCGTAGAAAACAGGGCCGTTGTGGTTTGTCCGATGTCGGAACCTGGAGCGCCTGGATCGCGAAAAATTTTGGTCAAAATAAGACGCGGCGAAAGTCGCAAATAACGACGGCGAAGATTTGCGACGCTACATCCGACCGTCGCTATACCCGAAAATGTTGCAGTCTTTTCTACAACAGAAATTTCTTTAACGCCTATTGTTCAATAATTACCTAACTACCTGTCGGTCTTTAATCCCACGTTTTTATAGCCCGTGTAGAGTTCTCCCAAAAAACGTAAAACATATACAGGGCGTCGTTTAAAATGAAAAGTTGCCAATCGCCGCTCAAATCTCGTTAGGCCCTGAAATAAAATAAATGCGCAATAATATACAACATATTTTTTTTTAATTTTTGGATTGCTCGCGTTGCTTTTTGGGCGCCTTAAAAATCGACGCGATCGTTGGTGAATTTTCGAAATTTCCGACGCAGCTTCAGTTCGCAAACTTTCGGGAAAGATCCGGGCCGATTTCGGCGGCCACGAAAAGAGTTTTCTAAAAATTGACCTTCGTGTCGCGCGCGCGTTTTTTTCTCGCAACGCAGCTCCGAAGCGATCTGTCAAAAATGATTACGACAAGAACAATTTTAACGTTTTAAGGGGAAACCGACGTTCCGATTTATTTTTCCTCCAAGTTGTATTTTTGCGAAAAGTCGTTGATCCTTCGTCGTCGCTGGAAAAGAAGCGTAAAAGACAACGCCGTCGCACTTGACGAGAGTTAAATGTTTGTTAATTTATTAGAGGGTAAAATTGTCGTGTACGTACGTTTTTATTATAGTTGTAAAACGTATTTTTATTGCGAAATTTTTTACAAGCGTACCGGGCGCTACAACAAAAATCTTTAGTTGCGGGCTCCTCCGGTTGTTTTTAAACTTGAAACGGGGCGGGGAGGGGACTCGCGTCCGCTGTTTTATCGCGTACCCGATTTTTAAAGTCGCACAGTCGTAATTAATTGCGCGTCGAACGTTTTATGGTACGTTTCTCGTAATCGCGATGTGCCGATAATTAAAATCTGAAATTCTCTTTCGTTCGAAGGGCACGCGAGTCGTCTACCCCTTCGCAAAAAAAAACCGTTTGAATTTTGATTAGATACGCGAATTTGGAGAGATTATGTTACGAAAAAAATTAAAAATTACGAATAATTTAGTTCTCGTGGGGGCAAAGCTTGGTAATTACCCCTTCTCTTCAATTTGGATAACTATAAACGTTCGCTTTCGAGTTAATTTTGTGAAATTCGAGAAAAAATAGAAAAATTTGCATATCGCATAGGATTATCGGTCCATAAATTTAAGGCGCGTTTTCTTTAAGAATTCAAAGTAATTTTTAAACAATTTAACGATTCTAATCTTTTAATAATTAAGTATTATTTTCAAATTACGCGAGATTTAAAATTTTTAAAGGTCGTCATCTTTAATAGAATATTCTTCTTGCTTGCAGGTCCTCTATTAAAAACAAAACAAAAAAAGGAAGAAACGAAAACGCCAATTTAAATATTATAATAATCGAATTTTATTGTCCAGTAATGATTACAAAAGTTGAGCTTATGTCTAAATCAGGTACAAAATATAAACAGAAATTATTCCCTATATCACAGTATTAAAGCTACATTTATTTACAAAAAAATCTAAAATATACTGTGAACGTAAATGTCGATACAAAACATCGAAAAAAAAAATTAATAATAATCATCCAAAAAAACTAATCCGAAACAATAACTAAATCTTTCTAGTTACTAATAAAAATTAAAAAAAAAAAAATTTAAAAACGATTGCGAATTTTTGCACTTACGTTAATTTATGTAATACGAGATTTAATTCTAAAATCTAAGATTTAATGATAACAAGATTTGAGCGAGACGACAAACTTAAACGCTAAGGCACACATAATCACCAGGGCCTCCACATGCGAGCTGGAGCGTTCACGACGACCGTCTCCGGAGAGGTGGGCGGCGTGTAGTTTTGCGAATAATGCACTTGCACTTGCACGTTCTGCGAAACACAGTCGAGCTGACGGATGCACGATCCAAGATGCTGGAGCAGCTTCCTGCCGGCAACGGGATCCGCGGGGTCCGCCGGCGACGACAGGAACTGCGAGACCTCCTGGGCGCACTGCGAGAATCCCGCGCGGAAACGGTCGGCGTACGATTGCTCGCCGGGCAGCACTAGTTGATGTTGACGTTTCAGGTTGTGGAGGTGCCGGACCGTCAGCTCCAGGATGTCGGCCTTCTCGAGCTTCGACACGTTCTCCCCCTCGCTCTGGAGCGCCGTCACCATGAGCTCCTTGAGCTCGTCGAGGCAACGATTGATGCGAGCCCTACGTTTGCGCTCGAGCATCGGCTTCATCACTTTCCGGTACTGGTAGGTGCGAGAAATCGGTTCCTCGCCGAATTCGCCGTTCGAAACCATGTAGGCCGTGGGTGCCATACCGTTAACAACTTGCGCGCACACTACGTTATTACTGCCCTACTAGTTTAGTCGATGTATGGTGGATACCGGCAAGTTATGGTTTTATAAGACTGCCAGGATGCCGTGGAGGGGGCAGCTTTACACCTAGAAACGAAGTGCAATACGGCTACTCGTCTTTCTCTAACCAATTGTGCATTTTATATTGTTATGTTGCGAGGTCGTTTATGAATGGGGGCGATTTTTTAAGGCACCCTCTTGTCACGTTACGGGTGCGACGCGACGCGACGCACGCCCCGTGGGAAAATTCCGACGGACGAGATCTTCGATTTGACGCGATTTTCGCTCCGATCGACGTAATCGCGCTCAAGGGTGATTTCGACGAGGAGTCAACGTGCGAACTCGTCCGCTGTAAATTTTTCGATCGGCAAGGTAATTAAATCGCGACGGATCCGGCCTCGGGGCAACTCATACCTCGCGGTAACGCGATTAGGTAAGCAAGTAAATCATAAAAGGGCCCCACCGTTCGAGTGCGTCCGTCGCACACCGACCGCGCAACCGGCATAGTCGCCTCTCCGTCTTTTAGGTGATAGCCGTAACCAGGTGCTGCGAGCGTGTAAAGGCATCTGTACATAGCCCGTGGGAACGCACCAAGTCTACACGTCCCACGAACACAGGCAGCTTGCTTAGGATCCGTGTAGGATGTGGCCGCGCGCTCGTGCTTTGTTTTCACGGTCGGGCACGATACCGGCGCGGGCCGGACGGACGTCGCATTTCAAAAAGATTTCAATGACTATTTGGGGTTACTGTCGTAAGAAAATAGGTAGAAATAGGTCCTTTGTCGTCGAATAATAATAATACGAGGCAAGGAACGTACGTAACCCACCGCGCGAATTCGCAACAAAAAAAATAGAAGCGACGCGAAAATAATACGGGAGTAATTAATTGAGGCACCTACCAACTCGTTTTTTTTTTTTGGCGAATTTTCGTAGAAAACAGGGCCGTTGTGGTTTGTCCGATGTCGGAACCTGGAGCGCCTGGATCGCGAAAAATTTTGGTCAAAATAAGACGCGGCGAAAGTCGCAAATAACGACGGCGAAGATTTGCGACGCTACATCCGACCGTCGCTATACCCGAAAATGTTGCAGTCTTTTCTACAACAGAATTTCTTTAACGCCTATTGTTCAATAATTACCTAACTACCTGTCGGTCTTTAATCCCCACGTTGAGTTTTGTCAGAACATCCACTATATATAGAAATATATGTAGGTATAGTCGATGTCCTGACAAAACCCAACGTGAGGATTAAAGACCGACAGGTAGTTAGGTAATTATTGAACAACAGGCGTTAAAAAAAATTCTGTTAATCTCTGTCTGTAAATTTCAGGGACGGACTTTAAACCCACCTCAAAAACGCAACGATTTTAATTAATTTCTTAACTGCAGTCTTGTGACTTTTCGTGTTTATTAAGAATCGCTTGTACCATTTGTAATAAACCTGTTTTCCTGGCGTTTATGTTTTTATAATTAATTCCGTCTTATATTTAAATGACCCTAAATACGGTCCATCGTGTTTGTTGTGCTTACGGGACTTAAACGTTATTAATAAAATGCTGAGGTGCAACAAAGTTAAATAATAATCTGCAAACGTCTATTGTTCAATAATCATCTGCATGTCTGTTGGGTTCGATTGTACTCGATTGTTCGATATTTCTATATATAGTTGATGTTCTGACAAAACCCAACGTGAGGATTAAAGACCGACAGGTAGTTAGCTAATTTTGAACAATAGACGTTAAAACAAATTCTGTTAATCTCTGTCTGTAAATTTCAGGGACGGACTTTAAACCCACCTCAAAAACGCAACGATTTTAATTAATTTCTTAACTGCAGTCTTGTGACATTTCGTGTTTATTACGAATCGCATGTACATTAGTACTAAACCTGTTTTCCTGTCGTTCATGTTTTTATAATTAATTCTGTCTTATATTTAAATGACCCTAAGTACGGCCCATCGTATTCGTTGCGCTTACGAGACTTAAACGTTATTAATAAACTGCTGAGGTGCGACAAAGTTAAATAATAATCTGCAAACGTCTATTGTTCAATAATCGTCTGCATGCCTGTTGGGTTTTATCAGGACATCTACTATACCTACATATATTTCTAAATATAATCGATGTCCTGACAAAACCTAACATGAGGACTAAAGACCAACAGGTAGTTAGGTAATTTTGAACAATAGGCGTTAAAAAAATTCTGTTAATCTGCGTCTGTAAATTTCAGAGACGGACTTTAAACCCACCTCAAAAACGCAACGATTTTAATTAATTTCTTAACTGTAGTCTTGTGACATTTCGTGTTTATTAAGAATCGCTTGTATAATTTGTAATAAACCTGTTTTCCCGGCGTTTATGTTTTTATAATTAATTCCGTCTTATATTTAAATGACCCTAAATACGGCCCATCGTGTTTGTTGTGCTTACGAGACTTAAACGTTATTAATAAACTGCTGAGGTGCAACAAAGTTAAATAATAATCTGCAAACGTCTATTGTTCAATAATCGTCTGCATGTCTGTTGGGTTTTATCAGGACATCTACTATACCTACATATATTTCTAAATATAGTCGATGTCCTGACAAAACCCAACATGAGGATTAAAGACCGACAGGTAGTTAGGTAATTTTGAACAATAGGCGTTAAAAAATTTCTGTTAGTCTCTGTCTGTAAATTTCAGGGACGGACTTTAAACCCACCTCAAAAACGCAACGATTTTAATTAATTTCTTAACTGTAGTCTTGTGACATTAAGAATGAGTAGGTATGAGTAGTAATGAGTAGTTAGGTAATTTTGAACAATAGGCGTTAAAAAAATTCTGTTAATCTGCGTCTGTAAATTTCAGAGACGGACTTTAAACCCACCTCAAAAACGCAACGATTTTCATTAATTTTTTAACTGCAGTCTTGTGACATTTCGTGTTTATTAAGAATCGCATGTACATTTGTAATAAACCTGTTTTCCTGTCGTTCATGTTTTTATAATTAATTCTGACTTATATTTAAATGTCCCTAAGTACGGCCCATCGTGTTCGTTGCGCTTACGAGACTTAAACGTTATTAATAAACTGCTGAGGTGCGACAAAGTTAAATAATAATCTGCAAACGTCTATTGTTCAATAATCGTCTACATGTCTGTTGGGTTTTGTCAGGACATCGATTATACATATGAACTTATTTTTGTGGCAAAGTCCACAAAGTGGGTAATTTTAAATTGCAACGAAACATGATTACATACATCTGTATATCTACAGTTAACACTCTCTAAGACGACCACGCTCGGTGCGAATTAAATTTTTACATACACAATAAATGTATCGCAATCATTGATGTATTAACATATTTTCTTTCTTAAAATACTCGTGAAGCACTGTTTGGCGACCTCTTTGTATTTTTTTAGTTTTGTTTCGATGCGAGTCTCAGTTACAACTTCGCCTTTCACGCCTTTTAAAGATTGATTAACGCGAGATTGCGAATAGAATAACGACTATTTTCAAAATGTTTAATTAATTTCTTTCCATCAATTTTATCAACGACCATTCCTTGGCTGCACGAAAAAACAAGCTAGCCTTTCAACCACCCGAAACGGGTTTGAAACCTCTTTTTCTAAAATAATCTCGTAATTCCGTGATTAATTCAAACGTTTTGTAGTTTCCCGAGTTGCGGGACGTGCCGTTTTAAACTTTGAACAGATTTCAAACTTTCTCTTATACCCCTCTTTCGATCAAACTTCTTCGACGCGATTTGGGTTGTTGTGGTGACTAGAATTTCTTTCTCCCAATCTTACACGTGTACAATAAATTCAATATCAACATCGGGATTTGTTCGAGAATAACAAACGTTAATAAATAGGCTGTTTTTAGGTCGATTTTAGAAGTGGTCGTTTGAAAGAGGCGCTTGCCGCGAGCGATTTTACTGTATATAAAAATGTGACGTGTCTGATTGATTGACAAATCATAACGCCCAGCTCGAACTAGTGGTCCTACAAACGTGAGATTTTGACGATGTGTTCCTTTTGTGATGTGGGCACCGACTAAGAGAGGATTTTTCGAAATTTCCACTCGACGAAAAGGGAAAGAGTACGTTTTTCAAAATTTTGATTAGTTTGTCCGTACATTAATATTCGATGATTCCGAATATTTCCAATTTATCGCAAGACGAAGTCGCGCGTTAAAGCTAGTATACATATAAATTACGATACACATCATTGTAATTAGGTAATTATAATTCGCCGTCGATTACAATACATATAATAAATTTTAAATTACAGGAAACACTCCATAATTTTCGTTTGCTTTTTCTTTCTGGTAACAAAACATGTAGATTATTTCAATAATTTTTTTTCTAAGTCGTGTTAACACTTTCTATTAAATTACTGGCACAACTGTTATACAAAACAAAATTTCCGGCAGTAGAAATCTCGTTCGGAGCTTCTCCAACAGATGGCGGTTGAAAATTACCGCCTACTTCAAACGAAATAGCTTTATCGATTTCAAAACAATCGACATTGACGTTGCATATTGTCAACTGTCGCAACAAAACAAAACAAAAAATACCACCTGTTAAATGTCGTCTTAAAACCTGTGTAATTTGATTATTCAGTTAGTTATCCGATTTCGTTAGTTTTTGATAAGAAGGCGATGAAATAAAAACGACAATGTTTATATCGTTGAAAAGAGGGAAAAAAGGTTCTTTTTAATAAGCTAAAAATATACTAAATGTACTATTTAAAATAATAAAATTGACTTTGTTTCCGGTGAAATTTAACTACGCTAAAATTTGTTATCGGCTTGGGACAGGTTGGCTGAATCGCCCGGTATATAATTCGAATCTTATAGACACGATTGCGGTCGCAGCAGGAAGTTCGAGATTTGAGTTCGTTAATCAGCCAAATCGACCGACCCGTTTCAAAACGGCGATCGATCGAGCACTGTTAAACCGATCGCAAGTTATCTCCGTTATTAATTATCCAATCGGCAGTGTAAAATATGTTTTAGAATTATCGTGCAATTTTCCATCAAACGTCTCTCTTTATAATTTTCGATAGAATGCGCCGTTTTCAAAATAATCGGGATAAAAGTGACAAAATCTTTTTTTAAATTCTTATAAAAATAGTACACTCTAAATGAAAGACGTATTTCTTTCGAGAAAAATGAAAAAAAATGGTCGCGGTCGGATCTTTCTATTAATTTACAAGTTTGGACTTTCTTATCGTTTAAATTTTTCGATTTACTTTTTAAATTATTACGCCGCGAGATAATTAAAGCCGAAATCAATTTTTAACCGTCCTCGCGTACAGATGATAATTCATGTATAACCTAAAGCCAATATAAATAGGCTTTTTAATAATAAATAACAACCCTGCCTACCGCTAACCAATTAGATTAGTTGAAGATCTATAATGCGTTTAAAAAAAAAAGTAGGCACTACTACCTAATAATCACGCTAAGATGCCGCGGATTATGGACCGATTTCTTCTTCGCCGCGCGAGTTTTTGTGATGCCCAGGTACTTTCGGTAACCGTAGTCGCGCTCCTTCTTCGGCTACGCAAAAGGTCCCTGTTAAAAAGCGCGCTCGCGTGACGGAAGAAGAGTTTCCAAAGAGGCAACGTTTTCTTGCAACCACGCGACTGCTAAACCAAGAAATATCGTGGGAAAGTTCAGAAATTCTACCTACATCAATCGTGCGTGTGTTCGAGCACAAAAAGTTACCAGCACTTCCTTTTCGTTTCGCCGGCAGAACCGGAGGAGGATCGAAACGCAACGCGAGACGCCGAGGAAACTAGGAAACGATCGCGCGCGCGCGGGCGCGCGCGCGCAAAAACCCCGAAGTCTCGAATTTTTTCGAGCGCGTCGCCTATTAACAGGAAGTCGGCGGAACCCAAAACGGCCGTTTCGACTTATGTCGGTATAAGCTGTAGGGAAATTAATTACGATGGGAACCGCTTAAAGATAGTCGAAGATTAATAACGCGCTATCGGGCTTGTAAATCGGATTCGCGAAATAAAATTAACACGAGTTCCCACGATTGAATTTCTTCAGATGACTGATTCGATTTCACCTTTCATTTCCTTCTGATTAATTCTTAATTGATGACGTTTTGTCGTAGGTAGGTAGGTGCTCGTCCTTGTTTTATCGGCGCGACGGACTTATTCGCGAACGTCGTTTCTTTTTTCTTTTTTTTTCTTCCATTTCTGTTTTTAAAACGTGGAATTATAAAGTCGACGAAGAAATAAAACGGAAGTTTCTCTCGAACGGTTTTAAAAATTCCGGCCTTAAGCTCGTCTCTAATGATCGTTATTACCGACAAAATAGGGTCGTGAGAAGTCGACGAGAGTTTAGCGGTAAATTAATTGCGAAGAGTCGCCCTTAAAGTAATATTGCGATTTTGTCGCGCTCCCGGCGACATTTTTGTCGGACGGTCCAAATCGAAAATTCCGTTTTGTTTATTTTTCTCGAAAAAATACATCCCGTAAGAATTTCGAAGAACAACGTTCGCCTCGATTATCGCGAAAACGGTGGTAATTTTTCATCACGTCCACGTCCACTGACTGACTTCTAAACCCTTCAAATAAAATTACCCAGGTGCCGCAGATGAAGATGTGGTTGCGGTAGGTACTTCAAAACGTAAGATCCTCGACGATCCTAGCGGTATCTGAGAAAGGCTTGCTTAATTAAATGTCACGAGTATCATCAGTGATCTCACAAGAGAGTCTGATATTTATGGTGCAGTAATGGAGTATTACCACAAGGATCCTCGAGTCGGAGACCCCGCGACAGCACTATAGAAGCAGAAGACGATCTTCAATGCGATCTCACGAGTGCCATCATATGGAAAAATGCAAACAAGTACTGTAAAAAAAGAAGAAGAACAAACTTTGACTGAGGATCGTCGACGCTCAATCGACAATTTGAGCGAAGCCCTTCCGGCACTCGAAGATCAGCAAGAGGTTGCAACCGTTGCAAACCAAACTGTCGATTTTTGGGACATTTTGGGATTTGGCGCGTCGCAAGACCGAACCTGGTTTCTTCGAGAACGACGATGGCGTTCAGATGACCAGCAAAGTCGAACGTTATCGCATTGGGTTGTTCGGAAAGTAATTTCGTTTTTTCCCAACAGAGGACTTAATTGTATTTTTCCTCGGCCAACTTCACACTTAAGCCGCATAATCATTATATATTTTGACGGCTGATACAGCAAGGCTTGCTTGTGAAAAACTTCGATTGATTCTACGCAGTAGTTTTTGGTCGGTGCCCTTTCAAATATGGAAAGTGAAAAGCAGCATTTTCGGCACTTTTTTTTAAATTTATTATAGCTGGCTCTGCAATATACAATGCAATACACGGCTTGGTTATTATTATAGTACAATTAATTAATTAAGTGCCTAAACTACATACATGGTGTTTAATCCAATGGGGATTAACTGATAAATTTCACCTCTATCTTAAACATTGAGTTGGGTTTATATACCATATTTAAATTAGGTCCTGTGGTAGTTTAAGCTTGAGACGCTTGTGAATCTTTTTTTGGTCTAGATTTAATTTAGTAGCACTTGAACACAAGGTTAGGTTTTGGAAAAACTTCACTGTGGTTTTATTAATGAATTCTGTAATTAGGGGAACACTTAATTCACTGTGAACTTGTTTATTACGCACAAACCAAGGGCAGTTGATGGTGATTCTGAGCACTTTATTTTGGATCGTTTGAAGTTTCATGTTAGCTTTTGATGTGTTGCACCAAATTGGACATGCATACGTAAGAATTGGTCTGAGGATTCCTTTGTAGATAAGTACAGCACACTCAGGTCTGAGGTGGGATTTTCGGTTTATAAGTGGATACAAGGCACCCAGTCTGTTGTGGCACTCGTTGAGTTTTTTATTGATATGAAACCCCAGTTCAATTTCGCGTCTAAGTGCACGCCTAAATATTTAACAGCTGAGTCGTTTGGATTCCAATCTATTTCGTTATTATTTATTATTATTTTTGTAATTTGCTCATATCTCTTGAGTGTAAAAATGTTTGTTTGGCATTTATCAGTATTTATTTTAATTTTCCATTTCTGAAACCATGCACATAACGTATGTATAGAGTTTTGGAGGAGTTCAATTGCTGCATCAAGACTGGAGTTCTGCGTAATAATTGCAGTATCGTCGGCATACATAGCCAGCGATGAGTTGAGATCTGTGGGTACGTCGTGAACGAACAGGTTGAATAGGGTGGGACCCAGAATACTACCCTGGGGTACTCCGGCCCGAATAGGTTTTGAACTAGATAAGGTTGAGCTGATCCGGACTCTAAAAGTTCTGTTAGTGAGAAAAGAGTGAATGATTTTGATTAGGTAATTTGGAGTATTTAATAATCTCATTTTATATAGAAGTCCATCATGCCAGACCTTGTCGAAGGCTTTTTCCAAGTCAATAAATACAACCGCAGTGTATTCTTTCTTTTCGAATCCTCTTTCAATTGTTTCACTTATCCTGAGAAGCTGGTGAGAAGTCGAGTGATGGGTTCGGAAGCCAAATTGATGAGGAGGAATAGTGTCGTTTTGCTGGAGGTCATCTTGTAGTCTGGATAGTATCACATTTTCTAAGAGCTTGGCCAGAGTTGATAGGAGTTGATAGGTCGGTAACTGTCAGGATTATCCTTCGGTTTTCCTACTTTATAAATGGGGAGCACATTTGCAGATTTCCATGCTGTCGGAAAGTATCCTAGTCTGAGACAGGCGTTATATATTGAGGTTAAGTAAGCCAGAGCCTTTTTTGATAGGTGCTTTAGCATTTCATTTGTTATGACGGCACTTTTTTACTATCGAAAAGGTAAAAATGCCGTTCAAATAAGAAATTAAGAAGAAAAAATTATCCGATGTGTATGGAGAATATGTATTGATGGAACGCCACTGCCAAAACTGGTTTGCAAAATTTCGATCCGGCAATTTTGATGTTGAAGACGCACCACGTTCTGGAAGGGCCAGTTGAAGCTGATGAAGACACAATAAAGGCATTAATTGATGCAAACCGGCGAATAACGACTCGCGCGATCGCCGAGAGATTAAATTTATCGAATTCGACCGTTCATGATCATTTAAAAGCTCGACATATGGGTTCCTTATGTTTTTACGGGAAGAAATTTGCGCCGTCGCGTCGACGTTTGCGATTTGCTTCTCAAACGTCAAGAAAATGATCCATTTTTGAAGCGCATCATCACCGGGGACGAGAAACGGGTTGTCTACAACAATGTTAAGCGCAAGAGATCGTGGGGTAAAAAAGATGAACCGGCTCAAGGCACTTCGAAAGCCGATATTCATCAAAAAAAGGTGATGCTATCTGTTTCGTGGAATTTCAAAGGAATCGGGTTTTTTTTTGAACTTCTACCAGACAACGCAACGATCAATTCTGAAGTGTACTGTCATCGGTTGGACAAATTGAACGATTCGCTTAAACACAAAAGGCAAGAATTGATCAATAGAAAATGTGTAGTGTTCCACAGAGATAATGCGAGACCTCGTACAAGTTTGGTAACTCGCCAAAAGCTTTTACAGCTTGGACGGGATATACTGCCACGCCCACCGCATCCTCCAGAGTCTGGCACCTTCTGATTATTATTTGTTCCAGTCGCTACAAAATTTTTTAGACGGTAAAACTTTACTTCGAATGAGGAGGTCAAAAATTATCTGGATCAGTTTTTTGCCAGCGAAGAACAAAAATTTTATGAGCGTGGAATCGTGCTACTGTCAGAAAGATGGCTAAAAGTATTGGAAAAGAATGGACAATATATATTCACTATAAGAAAATCGACTTTCATTTTCATAAAAAAATTAACGAAATTACTTTCCGAACAACCTAATACAATCGTTGTATTTTTTTACCATCGCAGCACCGGAAGAGTGCAACGTCGCTCTCCCATGCCCGTATCGACTGAAACCCTTCAAAACGCAACGCACATTCGGTTCGGCCGGTTATGGGCCCCGTTGGACTGCACGTGCGGCACGAAACCCAACATCCAAAAGTCAGATTATTTGAATCAAATTCGTTATAAATCGCGAAGTCAGAAAAAATAACCGTTCGTTTATCTCTAACATGTCCTCGTACGAAAAACTGCAATCTTTATCCCCCGTTACAAACGATCTAGAGGGCATTTGCTTTTAAAGACACCGGTGCTCGATCGATTTTCATTTTTATCGATCAAGTTTAAATTAAAAATGCACTTAATTAGCACATGTTTCCGTATCTAGCGGGTTTTAAGTTACGTTAACTTTTGACAGATTTACCGCTCAAATTATTTTCGTTATAGTAATCTATCGTGGCCGAGAGGCATCTGCGTTTCTGCGCATCCTTTAAAAGGACGACGATTAAAATATATCATGGGATCGAGCCGTTTGTCGAAATGACGCGCTCAAGTTATTCAGATAACCCGGAGTAATCTATTGTAAATTAATACGGTAACGTTTAGCTTGTTTTGTATTTAAAACTTGTATCATATAGGTGGCTCGGTTTAATTGGACTTCCGCCGAGTCGTGGGAAATTGCGGCAGGTGCTAAGGATCGACTGTCCTTCTCTAGGTGCAACATACGAACTCGAACCGAACAAAGACGGACGGGCCGTGATTTAATTAATATGGCTTGCGATAGGTGCGCCAAGGACGAAACAATCGGCCTCATGCACTTCCAATTTTTCGGCTTTTTATTGAACAAATTGCGTCACGATAGAAATAATCGTTTCGTGTGTGCTAAATTTTTTTAAAATCGTTTTGGAGGTCGGGGGGACAACGATCATCCCCCCCCCCCCCCAGGTTGCTTTACCCTATCAAGATCGGAAAGTGAACATTTATAAACGTACCTATTTAATTTTATTATATTTTATATCAAAATAAATACGTTACCTAATTAATTATGAGGGTCGGGGGCATTCCATATGAAATCAACCAATGGCATGAACCTTGACATCCCAGAAATTCATCATAATTGGCACGGTGGTGGTATTAACAACGTTAAGGCCATTCCTTCCAAATTACCGATTTTATTTTACTTTACGTCCTACTAATAAATAGAATTTGTCTAAACGTCTAAACAGATTTCTGTTGGTGTCACTTGGAAACATTTGTAGTCGGTAACGGCGACCTAATTAAGTGGGGGAAATTTTCAATTGTTCGAGAAACGAAATATTTTAATACTTACGTTATTTTTGAACACGTTTACATTAAAATATTAATCGTTTATAATTTATAATTATTATAATTTATAATTTAAAAATAATATTAATCATTTAATCATTTACTACGGTGCGCCTTTGTTATTTAACTTGACATTGACATTTACATACGAGTAATACCAACAGAAATCTGACAAAAAATGTGCAAATGATTTTACAAGAAAAAGAACTCAAAAAGAGCTTCCGAATTCAATTATTTTTGAACGGAAATTTCGAGCAAACGGTTAATCCAAAAAATTTGTTTTGTTTTTTTTTTTAATTCGGTTATATCTTATCGAGATCTTGGCACACTGTTTCATTTTAAATTAAATTGACGTTTTTTAAAAGATTTACATTTCAAAAAGCGTGTTTTTGATTAACATTTTTGAAAGTTTGGTAACGGCGTCGCTACAAAATAGTTAGATAATTCTAACCAAAAAAAAAAAATAAATAAATAAATCATATCGATAAACCCAATACTTTTTGAGATATTCCTGTTCGAAAAATACACTCAATTTCCCCATGTCGCTAAAACGGAAGGGATAGTCTTGACAAAAACTATAAAATTTCGAATTTTTTGAGCTATTGATTTTAAAAAATGTAAAAATCGCACAAAAACGACAACATCCTTAACTCTTTAAAAAATTGTAACTCGAAAACTATTCGACGTAGAGAGCTCAATTTGGTGTCGTTCTCTTCCGTTTTCGATGGGCTTTAATTTGACTGTGATATTTAAATTGTGTAATTTTTAAAGACCTTAATAGAAATTTTTTTGAAAATCTCGAAAACCCCTTTTAATATTTTTGGGGAAAAAATGTTTTAAAGACTATTTGTGTGTCAAATTTTATATGGAAATTAATTGTTTTATATTATGATGTACGTGAAATTCGTTTTTATTGTCTTCCACGACTATTATATAAACTGAGATTACTCGGTTAATTGTGGTTTGAAAGTTTTTTGATTAACATTTTTGAAAGTTTAGTAACGGTGTCGCTACAAAATAGTCAGATGATTCTAACCAAAAAAAATGAATAAATCATATCGATAAACCTAATACTTTTTGAGATATTCCTGTTCGAAAAATACAATCAATTTGCTAATTTAATTTATAATTTTTGCACTATAAATAATATATAAAAATACCTGCCTAATACATATTTATCAATTTTATTAATAAAGTAATCTTTATAAAGATTAATCTTCGTAGACTATACAGGTAGTCCTCTTATAACACGGTAGATAGATTTCTACAAAATTTCGTGTTGTGTGAAACCGTGTGACACCATCTAACTAATTAACCACTTAACGCACTCGCCCGAGTTAAGTCGGGTTTAAGAAAACGATTTTTTTCCGCGTGCCCGAGTTAACTCGAGAGACTGTGCTGAATATAACATTACTTTTTGTGTAGTTCCATGTTTTAAAATTTACCATACGTTTACCATAACGTTTGACTAAAAGCTTATTTTGCACTATTTTTTGATTCTTTTCAAATTTTTTTTGTTGCCCGAGTTAACTCGGCTAAGCGAAGTAGGTGCTTAGTGTTTTTTACATAAAACAACATTTTTTTGTGTTTTTTTTTCAAGATTTATTAATGTTCTTTTGTATTTTAAGAGAATAGCGAATAAAAAAATTGATGGAAAAACGACCGCTTTTGAATTTTTAATTGGTGCATTAAGTGGCTAATTAGGTTCAGATACAAAGTCAATAAATTTAGCGAATTTCACGTGATTACATGATAATATAAAAAAAATAATTTCCGTAGGAACCCGTTGGCGCCCCATTACGAAATTTGGCACATAAACAGTCTTTAAAACATACACTTTTTTTTCAAAGAAATTAAAATTCAAACAAAAAGTACCTTTAAAGTCTCCAAAAATTACAAAATTATCATCATAGTCGTGTCGCATGTCAAATTAAAGCCCATCGAAAACGGAAGAAAACGACACCAAATTGAGTTCTCTACGTCGAATAGTTTTCGAGTTACAATTTTTTAAAAAGTTAAAGATGAAGCTCACTAACCGCGAGCCGAAAAAATCTGAAAATTTGGGTGTTTCGTTTTCTCGATGAAAAATCTTGCGAATCTGAAATCTTAGGTCGATTTGACGTGGGATCGCCCGAAATGACGAAATTGATAAAACAGTCGCTACTCTTCGCGACGAACTTGTGATGGTGAAATAAAACAAAATCGATACGCCCTAAAAAACTATTTATACGTAGGTAAAATTTGTTCCTTCCGATTTCGATGTGGTAAACCCCAAGCGCCCACGTGCCCCCGCCCCCCTTCCCGTACGGACGATCGTTGTCCACTTGGACTTAAAATGTTATTCGAAAAAAACGTTAAAGTTCGCATTAATTTGCCAAAAAAAAATTTAAAAAAAAACGAGAGCCTCGTCAACGTTAAAAGCATCATTGGTCGTCGAGCCCGATGGCGATCCGGCTAGTGTAAACTGTTGCAAAATTTTTAATCGGGCGCAATTTCGTTTACCGGGTAAGAATACAGTGATTGTAGGTAATTGGCACATAATTGTGGGAGAGGTTTGTTCAATCAGCTAACGGAAGCAGTAATCAAGTCTGCTGCGAGGCACGGACGGCTCGATTCTCACGATCCACGAGCCCCACGCCCACTGCCTACGACTCATGTTGTCGCTCTTTTGTTTGTTGGCACAGCAATTTTATAAACGGTCGGATGGCGCGTCAACAGTGTCTTATTAAAACTATTTTGGCGCTAGTTTATTGTGCGCTAGCGGGGGCAACGATTTCGAAATTGAATAACGTCGCAGGGCACCTTACGTACGTACGTTACATCTCGGATGAGCTCAGCACAATTAAGACCCATTGAATCGCCGACGCCTTAAATATAAGAAACGCCACACGAGAAAAAAAAACCCATCCAATAAAATATTTCTATTCATAATCAATCAAGCTGTAATAATAAGCATTGTTGAGCGTAGATGATGAATAGAACCCGACGCTACCGCCTATGCCCAGGTATGCGCATAAATTATACGGTATTGTTTACAAATGTTATATAATTATAATTTATAAAGGCATTTCTTTACCTCCGAAGAATGCGAGTCCTTGTAAAGGACTTTATGGTTTACTCGCGAGGAATCACTAATGCACACCTACCCATGTATTTGTACATAGTTTTCGTGTGCGTTAAAATTTCCGAGAACAAACGCCACCGTTTTCGGCCAAAAGATTGAAGATCTCATCATACATATATATTATATAAATTATAATATATATATATATATATATATATATATATATATATATATTTTTAACGTAGACGCGCCGGCATAGAAGCGAAATTAAAATATTTCATAATGGGGGTATAATTAACCGTGGCGTCGTGTTAAAGTTCGCCGACGAAATTTTTGGTAAGGGACAGGTACAATTACCGAGCGTAATATAATCAAATCGTCTGCGTTATACCGGTACAGAACCGAACTCGTTCCGAACCGACCTCGAAATTATTTGGGACGGCGCGTTTATTAAAATAGGACTTTTAGTCGATCAAAATGTCGAGGGAGGGGAGACCCAAATTGTGATTTAACGAGCTGCGTCGTTAATAAATGGAAATTCGCCATAATTTTGGACAATTCCTCGTCCCACGGACAGTTTAACGAGCACATTATAATGATAGAGTCCGGTCCTGAGTCGAGAAGCCATCGTAAGTTAGCAGTGTTAGCACGTGTTAGCGGCAGGTGCGAGTCGCACGCGGTAGCCGTACCCCCCCTTGGCCCCCGGTGCCCTCCACAAGCCACGGCAGAAGCGTGGGAAAGGCTCCTCTCATAGCTTCCCAAAACAGCGAGCGCATCACAGAACACGAGTGACCTCACGCGCGTGAATAATCACATGTCTCTTGCGTTTATCCCCTTCTCTTTGTGCTAGCGGTAATAGCGTTTTCTTCTTTCCTTTGCGGGCAGGTACCGCGTGGAGATGCACAAGTAGCGATAGGCCGCATTGCCCCGTGCCTCAATACTGCCTAGTCACGTGATCGTCTCTCTCTCTCTTCGTTAAATGCAATCGCCCAACTGCATCTCTGTTTTTGGAGCCGATCGTCTTTTCGAAGGCTCTACTTGATACAACAGTTTACGTGTCCGTCGTGAAGGTCGTTGTCTTTTTTTTAGGTTTATCGACGTCGAGGAAAATACGCGCGGAATGGAGTAGAAAGTACGTCGTCTATAGTTACCCACCTGACAACTAGTGCCGAAGCGTTATAGCGACGAATTCGAGAACTCGACCAAGTCGAATTAATTAATTGGACGGCGTTTTAAATTTCTTTTTTTTTTTAATTTCAATTAATTACGTATTATTATTAGCGATCGTAGATAACGCGTAAGCAAGTAATAATGCCGTGCGGGCTAAATTATATTTTCACGTAAACATTTTGGCAACCTCGCGTCACAAACCGAGATTACTTTTAATTGTGCGCTAGACGTTGCGCAATATTTTTTCGAGCGATAAATTAACGTTGCTTGTGCTCGCAATCAGCGTAATTGTATCATTATACTTTATACACTTTAATTTTGCAATATCTCTCGGGAGGCCCTATCGTTTAAAACATCCCATATCCGAAATAAAGGGAGGCGAACCCCTGGCGCACCGAAAGGAGGGGAGCGGGGATCTTGTAGAAAATCAATTATGAAAGTTCAAAAGTGACAAAGAGGAAAAGCAAAAAAATTGTGGCGACGATTCAAACGAGCCCCCTTCCCCTCGACCCCCTCCTAACCGAACGCCCGAAACTCTTCTCTAACTCTCTCCCAGACAATTCCGGGTGCGCCACTGGTGTTCCTATGTAAATCTTTGCATGGCCAGAGGGATTAAAAAAAAGGAAAACGTTTCGGTTTTGGAAAAACTCGATTAAGTTTAACTCGAACGGTGACTCCCTTTGAACTACGCGGCTAATTAGTTCCGTTATTAATAGATTATATTGCCGAAAAATGATACAAAATAAAAGTTGATTTTGTTCATGTACGAAGTGGATTTTCGGAATTGTTTACAAGGTGGGGGGGGGGAAACGTCCCGGGAGGTTCTATACTAAGGAATTTAAATAGGTGGGATTCGAAAAAAAATTAATCGAAGCGGAATAAACGCGATGTGGAATTTAACGAGTGTAGCTTTAGACGATTTATTGCAAAAATTATCGAATCGGCGTCTACGGTAGTCTCGATAATCGAGCTAATCGGAGGACCAAGACTACTTCGAATTATCGAAAATTCAAATTACACCGAAGTCCGGAAAAAAGCTGAAAAAATGATCCAAAATAAAAGTTGATTTTGTTCATGTACGAAGTGGATTTTCGGAATTGTTTACGAGGGGGGGGGGGAACGTCCCGGGAGGTTCTATACTAAGTAATTTAAATAGGTGGGATTCGAAAAAAAATTAGTCGAAGCGGAATAAACGCGATATGGAATTTAACGAGTGTAGCTTTAGACGATTTATTGCAAAAATGATCAATTCGGCGTCTACAGTAGAGTCTCGATAATTCGAGCTAATCGGGGACCAAGACTACTTCGAATTATCGAAAATTCAAATTACACCGAAAGTCCGGAAAAAAGCTCGAGAAATGATCCAAAATAAAAGTTAATTTTGTTTATGTACGAAGTGGATTTTCGGAATTGTTTACAAGGGGGGGGAAACGTCCCGGGAGGTTCTATACTAAGGAATTTAAATAGGTGGGATTCGAAAAAAAATTAATCGAAGCGGAATAAACGCGATGTGGAATTTAACGAGTGTAGCTTTAGACGATTTATTGCAAAAATTATCGAATCGGCGTCTACGGTAGAGTCTCGATAATCGAGCTAATCGGGGGACCAAGACTTCTTCGAATTATCGAAAATTCAAATTACACCTAAAGTTCGGAAAAAAGCTGGAAAATGATCTAAAATAAAAGTTAATTTTGTTCATGTACGAAGTGGATTTTCGGAATTGTTTACGAGGGGGGGGGGACGTCCCGGGAGGTTCTATACTAAGGAATTTAAATAAGTGGGATTCGAAAAAAAATTAGTCGAAGCGGAATAAACGCGCTATGGAATTTAACGAGTGTAGCTTTAGACGATTTATTGCAAAAATTATCGATTCGGGGTCTACAGTAGAGTCTCGATAATTCGAGCTAATCGGGGGACCAAAGATTACTTCGAATTATCGAAAATTCAAATTGCCCCGAAAGCCCGGAAAAAAGCCCGAAAAACGTAAAAACTAAGAATAAAATAAATACAGGTGGACTCCCCTTTGTCCGTTCCCGCTTTAACCGGTCGCTCACGGTCGGGCGAGGTGCCGCTGCTTTGATCGGCTCGGGATGTCGAGATACGTAGTTGTACCGAAAAATGGAAGTGAAAAACCCTTTTTTTATTGCCCCACACGCACATGTGGGTGTTTCGGCCTGTGTTCAAAACAGAATTGCTTCGCTTTTGTTTTTGTCTTACTAATAACTTAAATTAATTTTAAATAATATACTGTAACGTTTATTTATACCCGCAGAGTGACTCGTGCGATAGAATACTCGAGATTACCAGTTGCAACTCACCGCACACTGTGAGTCATTAAATGATGAGTCGTAGGATGAAGTAAACAACCTATCGCATGAGTCACTCTTCGGGAATGGGCCGCGTCTTCACTGACTCGTTACGATAACAATTAATTAACGTCAAATTTTCATAGTTATACTCTCCAAAACGAGGACTAGGTAAAAATTGTAATTTGCATTTATCAGTTTAATCCGGTCAAGAATCTCGTCCCGCAAGGATCGGTTAAGAGTAGGAACGGGTTGATAATAGCATTGCTACTACTACGAACTGTTAACGTCTAACAGGCTCTTCCCCCGAAATAATGTCAGTGGCGGTCCCGCGGGGCGGGAGTATTCTTTCTATCGGGTTTTAACCGGTAAAAATCCGGCACCATCTAACAATAAGAGACAATAATCTTTTAAAGATTAATCCTTCTCCGGCGAATAAAAAAAAGATGAGGCGAGTTTAGATTAGTGCTTATTGTTAGGTTAGTGTAGATGAGGTACGTTTAAGTTAGTCCAAATCGCCCATTTCGTCGAAGTATTCCGATTACGCCATTCGACAAATTTTGTAAAGTCATATTGCTTTTTCTTATGAACATTCATTTGCCGGTTAGTCGCGCCCAGATGTCCTAGACACTTCATCTTGCACGTGGGACGTAGAGGATAAAAAATTTGAAATAACGCCAATCGTCAAATTTTATTTTTGGATGAATGTCTACTCAAAAACAATAGTTACCTATTTGTGAAAATTCGATTAATTCCGAACTAAGGGATAAAATCGATAAATTCGACATTCGTGCCGATTACACGAGAAAGTATCGAAAATAAAGAAGCAAAAACAAAACGAAGCGGCGTCCGCGAAATCGTTCCGAGAAACAAATCGGACTTGAAACGTATTTAATCTGAGCAACAAATACATAACATCGCAATTAGCAATTATGCATCTTACTTTTCACAGCCCCTAATTTAGATAAGAATCCGATAATTAAATTCGAATTTAATCGCTTGCCTGCACGTTGGCATACTTTTTACGACGGTCGTCGTGCATACGTGGCGATTAACTTGCATAAATTATGGTCGAAAGTTCGGCGTTTATCGGTACAATTGCGCTCGAGAAACTGTTATTTCGCAAAAAAACAAAAAAACAAACCAGAACTTGCAAAAATTGCTCGCCACCTCATAATAACAGCTGTCTCGCTTACTAAATGAAATTATCCCAAAATTTAGATTTGCCGAAAATTAAAATTATTACAGGCGGTACCCCCTTGTTTCGGGGCACCTAATCGGAAAACGCTAACTTGCAGTGACGCGCAACGGTTGGTACTGATTAAAAATACTAAAATTCGAACCTGCACGTCGTAAAGCTATCAAAAATATCATTTTTGATGAGTTTATAGAACGGCCCCCGAATCGCGCCTTTATTATTATTCCTTGTTACGACTTTTGTGGCCGGTTTAAAATACGGCAGGGCGTTCGGTAATTCCACAGGTTTTTATCGATTTCGATGCAAACGCTGCAGGACCGAACTTTATTCACGCGCTAACACGTCGTTTAATTTTTTTTTAAGTCGTTAAATTGTTTTTAACCGACGAAACTGTAAGGCGTAATTGTCATTTTTATGTTGATGGCCGTTACATCTCTGATATACAAGTCGTTCCAGTTGTAGACGAGTAGGTGCGTATATTAATGTTTATACCGTTAATTAGTGTTGGAGATACGGGCTGGTTTACGAGCGCGTCCCTATTTTATTTGTTTTTTTCTTCGCATCGATTTAAAAAGGGAATTAATTTTTTAAGTACGCGCTCGTCCGAACTAATTAATGCAGAGACGTTCGCCACTACAAATAAAGAAAATATACTTTCTTGAACATATATCGGGTGTATTGTACGCACTCGGACAATTAAAAAAGTCCATGTGAACTTGTGTCCGAAAATTGTTTTTTTTTGTATTAAATCTATAATTGTCTAATAGTTTGGCAACAGTATAAGCAGAGAGGGGAGTTGTACACGATACCTTTCAAATATCTCCGCCAAAAGGAAAAAGTCCAATGGATTGAGATCGAGCGATCGTGGCGGCCATGCCGCAGAATCATCCATCTAAAAAGGTACGGGCGTTTTGTTTGACCATAAAAACCGCAAGTAATACAAAATCAAGTTCAAGTTGAAGTCGCTATTTTTGCCGAATTACCTGCTCTTGTATTTATCTTACATCTTAACATTGTTCTTTTTTTAATTCGCACCTTTCCGTCTAACAAAAGTTTACGTTGAAGAAAATTGATCCACGACACGCGCTAAAATTTTTCTAGAACATTTTTATAGAACAGCAATTCGTCGATAACAAGTTCATATGTTTGGTCCCGTCGCCGGCGTTAGTTTTTATAGTAAAAGGCTCAAAAATAAAAGATTACTGTCCGTTTTTATTTATTACCTGACGTGTCATTTTTTACAAATCAAAAACAACTGCTACCCTTCGTCCCTCTTGATCCTCTCTCGTCGCTCGTTGTCCTGCGATCACATCTTGCGGGACAAAACACATGAACTTGACTGTACGTTAACGTTTCGCAACTCGCCGTATGTGCGTCATTAACCGTAAGAGCATATAATCGGTTTTCGATAAAACGCGATCTTTTGAATGAAAAAATATGAAGGGCAACAAAATTATGTACGGCAATCAGGAAATTCGACCTCGTCTCGTCACTATTTTTAATAAAAATTTTTACAAAAATAATATACGTAGTAGTAAATTTCCTGTACTAATTTGCTTTTACTTCCGCTCGATCTCATAAATTAACGTATATATTTGCCAACCGTTAATAATTTTACTTAGTAATTAGAATATCGGAAATGAGACACGTCAAAAAACGACCAATGGCGCAGAGAGGAAATTATTTTTTAACTAAACTAATTTGTTAAAAGAGAAGACGTTCGAGAAAAACTCGAGAGCGCGTATTTTTAAAACGGCAACGCGCAAAACCTCACCGTCGACAAAACACGTGTTAATCAAATGCAAAAAGAAAAAACAAAATAAAGACACGACACGAAACATTTTAATAAAATACGACCGAATCGATTGCGACGAAAAAGATCCGTCCGCGCGCTTAAGTCTCGCTGTCGAATTTCCACGCCAATATCAAAAAAACTCCTTTTAAAAATAACATTTACGAGAGAAATTTATAAGAATTTAAATAAAATTTATCATTTTTTTTCGATTATCTCGAAAACGGTGCGTTCTATCGAAAATTACGAAGAGACTTGGTCGGTAGAGAATTTTATGCCGATTTCAAAACATATTTCACATTAGCGATCAGATGGTTAATAACGGAAATTTAATTTTTTTTAATTTTCGAACGACCGCCATTTCGAAACGGGTCGATCGATTTGGTTGGTTAACGAATTCTTCTTTTGTTTTCGTGAAGACGGTACACTGTCCAAATCTCAGCCTCCTGCGACCGAAATCGTGTCCACAAGAAACCCGTGACCGACCCAAAATTTTTATGATCTAGAGGTCGTGATCGGAGAAAATCCAAACGGATACGTCTGGGTCCCGTCATCAGACAGGCTGCAATAGCTCTATTTTCGACGAAAATTCGCTAAAATTTAGGTAGGTACGTATTTATGAAACAAGAAAATTTAAAGCGACACGTCGCGTCGACGTTGACTACAATAAAAATACAAGGCCGAAACTAAACGTTTCGTGTCTGTTTAAAACTATGAACGAGGCGTTTTTTACAAACTATCTATTGGGCATCACAAAAACACCCCGTCCGATTTGGAAAAAAAAGGTAACTTAAGCCCATATCTCCAAAACCGACGGGTTTTCGGTTCGTCCAATGTCGCTATCGGATGGCCCCTTTCGTACTCTACAATTTTTACAATAAGTGATTTTCACCTAACTCTAACCGTTTTCGAGAAAAACGGCATTCGGCATTTTGAAATGACTCATTGTCGGACTGTCGATCGTTATAGTAAAATGGTTATGTCCAAAACTTACGGCAAGCGAATTGAGCCGCGTAAATCATTGGACGTAAGTGTTGGACATAACCATTTTTGAAAAAGAAACATTCCTCCTATCTCGCCGTGTCCGTTATTATCATCCGACAACGACATGATTACGACAACATATTTTGATATGCAACATTGCCCAAATTTCGAGAGGCCCAAACCTATGACGCCCCCCCCCCCTCCATGTAAATTGGTTTAAATTGATTACCGATTTGAAAATTTTCAAAAATATACGTTCCAAGAGATCTGACAACGACAACGTATTTTGATATGCAACATTGCCCAAATTTCGAGAGGGCCACACCTACGACCCGTCCCCCCTCCATGTAAATTGGTTTAAATTGATTACCGATTTGAAAATTTTTAAAAATATACGTTCTAAGAGATCCGACAACGACATGACTACGTCAACGTAATTTGATATGTAAAATTGCCCAAATTTAGAGAGGCCCTGACCTGCCACCGACCCCCCCCCCCCTCCATGTAAATTGGTTTAAATTGATTACCGATTTGAAAATTTTCAAAAATATACGTTCCAAGAGATCCGACAACGACATGACTACGACAACGTAATTTGATATGAAAAATTGCCCAAATTTAGAGAGGCCCAGACCTGCGACCCCCCGCCCCCCCCTTCACGTAAATTAATTTAAATTGATTACCGATTTGAAAATTTTCAAAAATATACGTTTCAAGAGATCCGACAACGACATGACTACGACAACGTATTTTGATATGTAAAATTGCCCAAATTTCGAGAGGCCCAGGCCTCTGACCCCCCCCCCCTCCACGTAAATTAATTTAAATTGATTACCGATTTGAAAATATTCAAAAATATACGTTCCAAGAGATCCAACTACGACAACGTATTTTGCTATGCAACATTGCCCAAATTTTGAGAGACCCAGACCAGCGATCCCCCTCCACGTAAATTGATTTACATTGATTACCGATTTGAAAATTTTCAAAAATATACGTTCCAAGAGATCCGACAACGACATGACTACGACAAGGTATTTTGATATGCAACATTGCCCAAATTTCGAAAGGCCCAGACTTGCGACCCCCTCCACGTAAATTAATTTAAATTGATTACCGATTTCAAAATTTTTTAAAACATACGTTCCAAGAGATCCGACAACGACATAAATACGACAACGTATTTTGATATGCAACATTGCCCAAATTTCGAGAGACCCAGACCTGCGACCCCCTCCACGTAAATTAATTTAAATTGATTACCGATTTGAAAATTTTTAAAATATACGTTCCAAGAGATACGAGTTTCTACAACCAATACGTTTGATTCGTTCCGCGGACGGGAGCGTTTTTCAGCGGTACCCCATCGTTAAAAACTTGGCCTCGAACGTGTCCGAAGAAAAATATTCGCCGTCTCCCCGTCGAACAAAGCGCCACGATCAATACACGATTACTTCCCTTATTTACTTCCTATTTCTGGTTCCCTTATTGGCCATTACATCCCCTTCATTGACAAAGATAATATTTAAATGGTGTTACCGAGCCGTGATTATTATTATACGCAGTTGGTGCGTTGGTTTTGTTCCGGTAGTTCGTGAACGGTTACGCGAATGCCCACGTTTTATCGACGATGGAAGTGGTTCTGGATTTAAAAGATTATAAAAAGGCCAATTTAAATTTTAATAGTAGCTTGTTTTTTTTTTTATTTATTTATTTTATGTGTTCGTGGCAGTGTCCTTTTTTGTGGATGTGTCGGAATTTTAATGATTTTTAAATTTCGTCGACGCCCGTACATATTATGTTATTTTGGATTATATTCTGTGGTAATATTTATTTAATTTTCGAACGCGTTGTCCGGTGCACGTTGGAATTTTAATACGTTATATTAATTTTTAAATTAGGCATTAACGGATCGTTAATTAGACGGGTGCCATATTAAAACCCGGTACGTGAGCGTGGGTTCCCATTCTTTACGAGATTTATTATTAATTGCCGTACAAGGTTGTATCTTCGAATTTTGATGTTAGAAATCAACAAAAACATAAATTCGAATAAAATTAATAAAGACGCAAAGACTTTAATTAAGGTAAACACATCTACTAATTGGCTATAAATTGTCAAATAAATTAATTTTCGGTATTTTATGGTTAATAATGTACACGTTGTCTTATTCGGACGAGACGCAGATTGGCGCTTAACAACCGTTAAAAGGATTCACGAAAATCCTCTCGATGTCCGGACAAGATGAACGGTTAACGTTTTCTATTTGACAAAATGTCTCGTATTAGATAACATATTTAATTTGAATATTCATCGCGTCATTTTAATCTTTAAACTGCCGCACTTTCGTTAATTAAAATGCGTTAACGCCGTCATTATTTTGTCGGACTTTACCTACTCCCAAATTGGGACCAATTTAAAATCGGTCAATTAAGATTTTAACGCGCTAATAGAAGCGCTGCCTGTCGTCAGTTAAGAATTTATAAACGGACTTTCATTTGTTGGCAAATTTCAGCTTAACTTCCCATATTATTTATAAACGTGGTGTTGCAACAATTCAAAGTGAACTTTCCACTCCCGTCGAACGTCGTGAGTGTGCTCTCCTAGACACTAAAATTAAAATGGCAGTAAAATTGCCCATAATTATGGTAGTCGCACTTAATTATTATTGTGCCATAAAACGAGTTCAAGTCGGTTTTTGGGTGTTTGTTGTTGTTGAACTTTATAATCCAGTCCTAGTTCTTCGTTTCTTATCCATATTATATTGTCGACGTAAATCGATTTCGCTTAACGGCTTCCCGAACGTTTACGTAATTATGTAATCTCAAATATACATATCTAACGTCGGTCGCGCACTAACCGAAGAATTTCCTGCATTATATCCAGCCCCTCCCCACCCTCCCAGATTCGGGACGATACAGGTGGCAATCGGTGCACGCACAAAAAAAAATAATCAGAGTCGGACAGGTTAATTTCCTTTATGTTTATGTGGGAATGGGCGAGCGACGCATTTAAATCCCAAAAAACCTCCCTCTTTCGCCTTTTAAATTTATTGTGACGCGTAGTCGGCCGCGGGGGAACCCCACGAACGAACGTTCGAAGATTACTTATTATTTGCTCTCGGATATACACATAAAGAAATTTTGTGGCAACTTCTCATCTCGGCCGTTACCTCGGGCATCGAAAATTTCAACCGTCACATGACGCAATGACTTCTTTTTGCTTCGTGTAAGGTTGGGAGGAGGGGGGGGAGGGGGGGGGCGTCATTTAGAGGATGAGAAGACCGTGAGAATTCTAGACAGGTGTTTCTTAATCGCTTATCTGGTCCCACTATTAAGCTACCGGATTACGAATATCAATTTTATTTCTTTATTTTGTGCTTTATATGGCTCCGCGTTTGTGTCGATGGCCTTTTTTTAGTTCTACGCGTCAGATTCTTTTCGATGGGATTTATAATTGGAGTAACTTTATAATTAAATTTCGATTCGATTTGACGATCTGGATTATTGATTATTAATTAATTAATGCGATCGCGTTTTTTTTTTAAGCGATTTTAATGCGATAAAATTGATTTTTATTTATGATTTACCGATGGCGCGATTGTTTCGTGCATGGCCGAATTTGAGCGAACGAATATTTAAACTGTATCGGCGCGTTTTCGCCTGACGTTTTTCGTTCGTTCGGCTGTCAAGATTTGAAAACGTTAACGTAGACGCGTCAGCACTATCTCTATTTATTACGTATCTACACGATTTACTACCAAAATACATAGATTGGCGGCTTTAATTTTTAAATCGGCCAACAGATGGCGTCCTAAGTTAACAGTAAAATATCGCAATAATTTTGATTTTTGAAAATCGTCCTGAACTGCTCGAATTTTTGTTTTGTTTTTACAATCTCGCGGACGTATAAACCGCATCAACAAAATTCCACGAGTTCCTACAAATATTTTTCCCACAGCACTCCCTTGTTGAGATATTCGACCCCAAAGATGAAGAGCAAAAATTAAATTTTTTAAATAACATGTTTATTTTTTGTTTGAAAAATAATAATTTTTGGTTTACATACGTAGTAAATTAAAATCTTTGATATCAAATCGGGGAAGCCGGGGATTCGCGGCCCTTAACCTTTTTAACCCGAAAATATTTCAGAGACATAAGCTGTTAAACTATTAACCACATTTTAGGATAAAAAAGGTGCCCTCGTTCAATTTCGATAAAACAAACCATATTCGGGAAAATCACTCTTAAAAATCTGGAATATTTTGCATCTATTATTATTTATGTATGATTTTCTCGAATATGGTTCATTTTATAGAAATTAAGCAAGAGTACTTTTTTTATTCTAAAACGTTTCGGAAATCCGAAAATGGCCTTAAAACTTTAAAAACTTAAACCTCCGAAAAATTACGAGGTTAGAAATGTTAGGGGTAGTAAACGCTGGCCTTCTTTGGGGTGATATCGAAAAACCTATTACGCCGCATTTAAGATAATAATTTATCACGTACGTGTAACGAGAAATAAAAATGTCATTTAAAAAAATTGTATTCACTTTTCAACGTTGGGGGCGAATATCTCAACAGGGGAGCCCCGCGTCCGAGAAATGGTGGAAAATCACTCGCGACCATGTCAAAATAATGCCGCAAGTTTCCATAAGCAGCGCTCCCCTGTTGAGATATTCGCCCTCGAAGTTGAAAAGTAAAATCAATTTTTTTTTAAATGAGATTTTTTTCTCTCGTAGGTATGTGGTTCGTTTGATCGAAATCAACAAGAGCGCCCCTTTTTTATCCTAAAACGTCTGGGAAATCCGAAAATGTAGTTAAAAGTTTAACAGCTCGAAGAACCTCCGAAACATTTTGGGGTTCGAAAAGTTAAGGGTTGCGCATCTCTGGCTCCCTCGAGACAACATCGAAACATATATTTAAATTAATTTATTGCGCGTGTAAACCGAAAATTATTAAATTGCAACGAAAAATAAACATATGTTATTTAAAAAAAAAATTGATTTTTACTCTCCAACGCCGGGGACGAATATGTCAACAGGGGAGCGCTGTAGGAAAAACATTTATATGTGGAATTATGTTGATGTGGTTTATGCGTTTCAGAGAGATTTTTAGCCATTTCTTGGACACCCATAATAATTGTTTACAAATAGTTGATTTCGAATAATTAATCAGTATAAATATTTTTAAAAAATATAAATATATAAATATTATAAATATAAATATTAAAAATATAAATAAATAAAAATAAATAAATGTTATAAATATTTTTAAAAAAGTTTTATCAAAATCAGTTCTGTTCGTGTCGGTTCCGAAGTAAAAACCTAATTTGACTCGACTAGGGCGCAGTCTATCAATGAAATTCGTTCGAACAAAGATCAAAACAAGGAGACCTATCGCGGTAAGTAACCGAATTAGCGCCAGCACATATATTTACAAGACGCGCGATTAAAAGAAATGCAAATCTATAATCCTCTTATTTCACTCTTGATCATTTAATTAATGAACTTCGTATTAACTTGTTCTTTTACATACATTAAAAACGACACACGTACGGCTCGAAATTTCGTACAAAGCGCCGAGGTTAGCTGTAGCCGGGGGCAAAAATAAAATCTCTGCCGACGTATTAGATACATTTGTATTTTTATACTCGCAATCGATTAGTTTAAAAGCATAAAAACGTGACAAATTTCAAATTTAGCGCGCGCGTAAACGCGAAGTTACCTTAGGCCGTGCCGATTCACATTGACCGACGATCAACGTGTCGGTAAAGGGACGACAGATTTCCCCTTCACGATTTCGCGCAATTTGGCGGTTAATTCGCGCGTTTTATTTAATTTCCGGAATTTAAAGCTTAATTAGATCGATTAATTTAATTTCGCGGTTTTAATTTTTAATTTGCGGTTTAATTTCGGGAATTTCGGGGGGATTTTTATTTTAATCATGCGACCTAATAAGTTTAAAATGTGATGAATAATGCCTGATTTAGTCGACATCATATCATAATCACATAATTGATTATTGTTTAGTCAAGGCGTTTAAATTAGAAACACATAAAATCTCCGACATCGACCACTTTATGATTTTATGATTCGTTGACCGAACGCGCTAATTCGGACATGCAACGGCCATATTTCTTGATACAGTTACGCAAATAGTGTAATTGAAATAAAATTACCGATTCGACGCAGGATTAAAATAAAAACCGCGACATTCCCGGAATTAAACCGCGAATTAAAATTAAAAGTGCCAAATTATAACAATCAAACCGCGAAATTATATCAATCGATCTAAATTAAGCGATAATTAAATTAAATTCCAGAAATTAAACTGCGAAACTAAATTAAAAACGCCAATTAACCACCGAATTGCGCGATAATCCACAGTTTAATCGGCAGTTTGATAAGAAGAAGTGGAGGGGAGAGCTGTCGTTCCTCTACAGTGTTAGCGCGTAAAGTGTCAAATGCAATAATTTCAATATTATTCACGTTAACAGACATATAACGTGACAAACAAGGCATTTTCAATAATTTATCGATTAGTGATTTATTATTGAGCGTCTGCGGACGACCTTACGGCTACGTTACTCCTATCTGTGAATGCTCTCACAAGTTTCTAATAAAGTTTGCCGTCAAAATTTAAAATTCTGATTGGTTGAGATACTTAATTAGAAACTGGTCCTGATTGACCGCACAAATAAGACTTATGTCGGCCTGTCCGGAAATCGAAGATCCAAAGTTTCTTTTCAGCTCTTCAGAAACTGATCAGCGACACCGATTTGTCAAGAGCTCGTTGGTTGATTAGTGTTCGTTTGGTCTGTACATACCTTTATCTGGATACGGCTTAACTTGAATACCTCTTGTTAAATAACCTCATTTAAACACGAGCAATGTAAATTTTCGAAAAACCCACCCGCTAGAAAGTCCCAGAAAGTATTTAGCAGATAAGTTGAACGTACAAAAAGTCCAAAAGTCCAAAAGGTGTAGGACTGGGCATAATAAATGCGTGATTCGAAAACCGCCCTAAAAGTTGAAAATTTAAAAAAACGTTTGATTTTTATTAACGTACCCGACTCTTTATTTATTTAAAACGCGTTTATCTTCATTAATAATTATCGGAGAGTTGAAACGAAATATGTTTTGGAGTCGCCATGAAATGCTCCGTCGAACATCTCTCGTTGCACTTTTCGATCAAACACGCCGTTTTCGAGAAAATCGAAAAACAAAGGAGATTTACGCGCGTCACCATCGAAATTCGTTATCGCGACATGTGCGCGCGCGCGCGAATTTATTTATTTTTTTTAAATCGATTTGAACTGTGCATATTTTTCGAAAAAGTGCAATTTTAAAACATTTCGTCCGTGGTCTCCTCCACGCGCAAATTTTATTTTATTGTGTTCACATAATTAAACAGGTTTGTTAGACGTTCAAGTTGTCATATAACTGGTTATTAAATCGTTTTGCATCACTAATTAGTCCAAAAAGGGAAATAAAGCGTGGGCTTTATGAATCCTCATCTCGCAAGTTATGGCCTAATCGAATTTTCGATAATAGTAAATTTAAGAATGAGGGGTGTGCATTATTTAATTGCTAGACAACTGTCTAGATAAGTATTTTGTCCAATTTACAGTTTTAACGTTATATTAAAACGTTATCGTTTCGTATTTTAATGTGTAGGTGTTTTTGTATCTATGTACAAAAGCCCTACGAAGGTTAACTGCACCGCCGATGGGCGACAGGGCGATGAAATAGAACGACGAACACATCATGACGTTGTTTCAAAAAACCATTTTTGTCGGATCACGATCAAGCCCCTTCTTAAAGCATTTATCAAAACGTAACACCCAACGCATGCTGAAAATAATTTTTATAAGTAAACAGTCAATGACAATGAAATGATCAGTTAATACAGTAGAACCCCGGAAATTCGAACTACTTCGAGGCTGTGTTTCGGATTATACGAAAAAAACGTTTAAAATACGTAATAAATGTACTAGATCGTCATCGTTTAAATATGTACTTTTTATTTTTTCTTTTCGTGATTAAAAAATTTAATTTCACGATCAATTTTCGTTGGGGGATGTTCGGATTATTTGAAATTTCGAATTCTCGGAGTTTTACTGTGTATGGTGAAAGTCGTATATTTACGACGTCGCTTATAACGAAAAGTCGCATATAACGACGTTGATTTTTCACAATACGAATAACGTGAAAATAGTCTGGATATAGCGTGGTCGGTAACAGCGATGAGTCGCTTTATGACTGAAATAATTTTGAGCAAAAAAAAGATATAAAGCGTAGGTCCGATTCGGAAGTTATCGAGTTGCGGCACGTTTAAAATAATAAAAATCACAAAGTTACGTTGACTCGCAAGTGACAGTAATAAAGTAACAAAGACTAACGCTGTTTAGCAATTGTTTCCGAAACTTACTCCTTACCGATCGGGCTTTCCTTCGACAAGCCATAACTCGATAACTTTTCCGAATCGGACCCGTGCTGGCGTGACTTTTTTCGCTTAAAATTACACAAGAAACTCGTCCCTAAAGTTCGGCAGGTTCCTCCCGGAACACCCTGTACGTGTGTTGCAATGAAATATTCTTAAATTATCCGCCGCGCGTGCGGTTTTTATTGCAAAAAATTAATTTATACGTGCCAACGTGGGTGCAGAACGTCGTAAGCGTCGCTTTTTTCGATTTTTTCCACCGGAAAAATCGATTTGTATTTCCGTAAGTATGTGGAAACCGTGCCCGCCATCGTTCCAACAGCGTGTTAGTACCAGCTGGCATTCAGCGCGTAGCAATAAACGCCATAGAACCATGTAACAAGTGACTGAGGTGTAATTACGAAACGTGGTAACAAACGCGTGGGACTTGCGATAGCTTGTCATCGCATCTCGTTTATGGATAGTATCTAACCTCCGTTTTTCCCTCAAACCAATGACTGCAAATACGTTATTTGATACGAATGTGCCCCTAATTACCTATATAAGCGGTTTCCAGGAGGTATTTGCTTACAGTTAAGCTACAACACAAAATGTGCGCTCCCGTAAAATTTGTTTTTGTCGCTTACGACGTTTTGCCAAAACGCCATCGATATACAAATAACTTCGGATATAACGACGATCGGGTATAACGTCGCGATTCTCGCGGTCCCTGCGCCGCATCGTTATTTGCGACTTTCGTTGAATTTACAAACGAGGTTTTTCTGCAATTTACACAGATTAATCTGTCTTTGATGAAAAATTAGATTCGTGCAGGTTGCGAAACGCTGACGAAAAAAGACCTTGATATTTAAAATAATTAATACGATTTTACGTACCTGTGAAATTTATATTGCCCAAATCTGGCTTAAACTATTCAGATGTGTTACGGCCATAAAATATTAACTGCCACGCATAAAAAAAACAAAATATCAATAACCACTTACGAATAAATGCCGATGTCGATCCTCGAACGCCTCGACAAAGGATGTCGGCGATTAACGAACACGCTGCGCTACAAAGAAGGCCTCCACGCCAATAACAATCGCAAATATGCCAAGTGCTACACAATAAGGCCTTCGGGCGAAAAAAAAAGATAATAAAGCAGCAGTCACAAGAGATAACAATTACGGCGAGCGCTCAAGGTCTACGGTGAAGGATAAGCTCGTGCTTGTCGCGAGCGGTGCACAAGGCAGACGGGCGACCAGTAAAAATAATCACGTACTGACGCAGCGGGAACGAAAAACAAGGATTAGTCTGGCTTCTGGACATATAACTAAGATAATGAGCTGAAATTCCATCGGCGATAGATGCCATAAATTTCTTATATTAGACATTAATATTTGCTCGCCGATTGCTACAAATTAAATTAAAAAGAAAAAGAAAAGAAAAATACAGTTGACCGCCAATTTAAAACTACAAACCAACGGAACCGAGACGAACGCCTAACGATAAATTTAATATACGACGGTCGTAATTTATTCCGGCCGGCCCGATAATAAATGGAGCCGATGCTGCTTTTAATTTCGAAGTAGTCGCCTTTTATTGGGAAATTTACGGTCGCGAATCGCGAACCGTGACGGCGCGGCGCCGCGCGCGCGCGCCGTTCCGCGCCGACGCGATTAAAATCCGCCGTCGGCGTAAATTTGGTCCGGAAAATCGGAGGAAATCGTTTTGTTAACAATTCGGTTGCGACGTTTCCCGAAATTTTCAGGTGCGGACGCAGAAATTAGTCGAAATGGCCTAATATAAAACGGCGCCGGCGCCGTAAACGTCCGCGCGCGCTCGTAAATTTCGACGAAACCCTATTAATTTTCAACTTTACGAAGATCCATTAGTCGAAATTATACTCGAAAATATTAGAATTTACGTGCTTCGCGGCGGTTCCATAAAATAACGCTTAATTTCTCATTAATTGCGCGCGAAAATTAAACGGTAAGTATATTGGAATTTTTTTATCGCGTCAACATCTATTTTTAGACCATCTTCAAGTTTTCATTCTCGAGTTCGACTTGTAAACCGAAATTTAAATCGGCACAAATGACAACGTCGCGATTTTCACAATTTTCCGTTCCGGTACCGCGCGTTTTCGCACAAATAACGGCAATTTTAATTATTGCCGAACCACTAACGTTGTTGACGTTCGGACTACAAATAAACAACGCGCATTTGTTTGTTTAATGAGAACGCGGGGGCGGCCACTGATCGCCGCATTTGTGCCCTACCTGTAAAAACGTTTCGTGAGATCGTAGGTAATTTTCTCGCGATTTGACTTTTCCGTTTTATTTCTGCAAATTAAGTTAATCCTCCTATAAGGACAACCCAAGGCACCTGGGCAAGAAGTAATGCAGACAAAGCCCAAGCGTTCGCAGAACATTTAACGGAAGTGTTCCGGCCTCATCCCTCAGACAATGGACCGGACGGAGAAAATGAATTTATCCAATCCTTAGAAGAACCTTACCAGCTCGAACCACCAGTTGAGAGCTTCAAAACTGGGGAAATTTTAGAAGTCATAAACTCTCTAAATTCCAAGAAGGCCCCAGGCTATGACTTGATTACAGGGAAAACACTAAAGGAACTGCCTCACATTGGAACAAAGTACATTATTCAACTATTTAACGCAGTGCTACGCACTGGATATTTTCCTGCGCAGTGGAAAGTAGCCCAAATTATCCTTATTTTAAAACCAGGAAAACCTCATGCAGAATTAAATTCATACAGGCCAATAAGTCTCTTACCCATCATATCAAAAGTCTTTGAAAAACTAATTCTCAAGAGATTACTTCCAATTCTTGAAAATGCTGAGACGATTCCAAATCATCAGTTTGGTTTTCGGCTAATGCACTCCACCGTTGAACAAATTCTCAGAGTAGTGGAAAAAATTAATTCATCTTTTGAAGCCCGACAATACTGTTCAGCCGCATTTCTCGACATTACCCAGGCTTTCGATAAGGTCTGGTTTACTGGTCTTTTCTACAAGTTACGCAACCTCTTACCAATTAACTACTTCCTAATCCTAAAGTCCTACCTTCACGAGAGACACTTCCTGGTAAAAGTCGAATCTGAACACTCTGAACTCTTTCCAATAAATGCAGGGGTACCCCAAGGTAGTGTGCTCGGTCCCTTGTTGTACTTAATCTATACCGCAGACCTGCCAACTTCAGCAGAAGTCCTAACTACAACATTTGCGGATGACACCGGACACCGATCCCTTCATGGCTTCGCAAAAACTGCAGACTAATCTTATTTCCATTGAAAATTGGCTAAAGAAATGGAGAATAAAAGTTAATGAATCCAAATCTGTTCATATAACCTTCACCACACGAAGAGAAAGCTGCCCCCCTGTGCAACTAAACAACTCCCAGTTAACACAACTACAAGAAGTGAAGTACTTTGGAGTTCATCTTGATCGAAGACTTACATGGCGAAAGCACATCTTCACTAAGAGAAAGCAATGGCCCTCTCCAAAATGTATTGGCTACTTGGCCGAACATCTAAACTTAGTCTGGAAAATAAGCTAATGGTGTACAAAGTAATATTAAAACCTGTATGGACATATGCAATCCAACTGTGGGGTACAGCTTCAAATTCAAACATCGAAATACTGGAGAGTTTCCAATCTAAAGTGCTGCATATAATAACAAATGCTCAATGGTTCATTCCCAACACCGTTATCCGAAGGGATCTCCAAACTCCAACAGTCAAGGAAGAAATACAACGCTACACCTTACATTACAGTGCTCAACTCAGAGTTCATCCTAATGTATTAGCTGTGAACCTAACCAATGAGCCTAGCAATAGGCGACTGAAAAGATTAGTGCCAAGTGATCTAGTGAATAGATTTTGAATGATCATGTAGATAGTGTAGCTTAAGTTAGATTATAAGTCTTAGTTTGTAAGTTTTAAACCCCTAGTCACAAGAAGCCTAAAAGCTTGCTGTTACAGAAGTCTGCTGATGAGCATACTTCTACCTGCCATCACTACAGTCACGAAATTTACTGAATGTACTTGTACAAATTGTAAATAAAATGGGATATCTAATAAAAAAAAAAAAAAATTCTGCAAATCGAAGGGCGGTTTTGCGTCGTTAAACACTTGAAATTCCTCCGCATCTGCCTATTACAAGTACGGCGATTAAATTTGCAAGCGAACATCTGAATTAAAATTTTCGATAAAGTACAGTAGAACCTACCGTATGCGAACTTCCCATATCCGAAACGGGGACGCGCTCCGTCGCCGACGCAAAATTTCAGAGGCTCTACGTCGTAAATAAAAAAAACACGTATTAAAACAATTTTCTTCCTCTAGGGCAACTTTTATGATTTTTTTAACCCTCCTATGGGGCTGCACAAAGATATGTATGGGGTGTAGCCCATTTGTTTCGGAAAAAATTCGAAAAAAGAACGGGTGTAGTAAATATTAATAAGCCAATCTTGGTCAAAGGGCGCTTATGGATTGGTTCAAGAAGTTTCATTTCACCTTCACTAGTACCAATTTTCGAAAGAAGGACCACATCTTAGAGTTATCTACACGATATATTTAGGTTTTGGATATTTCGTCAACATCAAATTTCGTTGTAATTGAGAGCGATAAAGTTAGTTAAAGTCTAGGTCGACGTCTGAACACGACGGTACCGTTTAATGAAGAAATGCGCACAAGAGTCGCCCGCATTTTTTAACTAAGAAAATATTTTGGTAAAGTTGAAAATTTCTTTTACGCCCGCCGACGCCTCTAACCGTCGTGCGGCACCAATGCTCACTCACAATCGGTACTTCTTCTGGTGCTTTAGCGATACGGTTTTCGTCGGTTTGTTGTTCCAGAATTTTTGGCGCGTGCTTGTTCTTCCGTCCGTCTTTGCTCTTATAATATTGTTCCGCCGGTTCGGAGCGAAACTAGCCTATTTTTAAAAAGTGCCGTTTTCGAAAGTGATGCAAATTTTTCGTGTTTCGTCACTTTTTGAACAGTTGAAGTCACCGTACGGATCTTGTCTAGTTTTCAACGTCGACTGCCCGTTGCCAAGAAACGAAGAAAAACAAAATTATTAATTTGAATAAACAATTTTTGTTTTGTGTTGTAAAAACGTGAAAGAATAAAATATTTTTTCTTTGCGGAACTTTTTCCGTCTTTAAATGCGCAACACTTCGTTGCATGAGCGTACCCAACAGACCTGGTGCGGGCTCCGAAGCGACGATTTGTCGTTAGTACTGGTTTTCTTCTTTTCCACGTAAGTACCTACTTATTTGAATAACACCGCGTTTGTCCGACGATCTTCAAATCTCCGATAACTTATTGTTGCGTCGTCGCCTTTCTTCTTTTCCTTGCCGAGGTTTTGCTTTTCGTTGTCATGCAAGTACTTCTCGATGATCCGGTATTGGTTTTCCGTTATTTAATTAGAAACGATTTGATCGTTTTTGGTGAGATTTCGACGTTCGAAATGGGACGCAACAGTACCTATAATCATGTGGTTCGTCTTCACTTTTCAATGTTTCAACTGTTTTTATCTCTTACGAAATTATCGGTTCGATCTTCGTCCATCGACGGTAATCAATTCTTGTGGCAACGGAAAACTGATCTCTACAAAAAAAATGTTGGAGCGCGTATTTCCAACATTGGCGGATGCGACAATAAATGATGCAGATTGCGAGTAACAATTGTAAGTAATTTGAACGCATGAAAAACTAATTCGTAGTCCATTTACAAATCTAGCCGAAGCGTGACAAAACTGCAACTGCATTAAAATTGTTGCACGCGCGTATTTCTAAACAATACAAATTTAGATTTTTCAAGTAAAATAACATATCAGCTCTAGTGGCCCCCGTATGTGATCGTTTCGTAAAATTCAATTAGCTAACGGTATAAAAACAATGGAATCCGTGGATTTATAATAATTATCGAAAACTTTCGCCGGCTTTCTTTTTAAATCAAAATTGGCGCCTTAATTGCCCGGAATAAACGGCGTCTGTGCGTTTCAAGTGCAATGCCGTTGTGCTCGACATAAAAATAAATACACTCACCGGCACAAAATTCGATCCATCTACAATTTTTAGTAAAAAATTACGATAAACGTTTTATCTAATAATGGGGAAAATTCATATTCCAATGACATGTTCAGTACGATAAAATTTTATTCGTCTTGGGGAATTTAGTTAGTTTGTTTATTTGGATGGTAGCAAATTATAATAGTTAAATTTTGAGCGTACTTTATTATTAAGTTTATTACTTTATTACGCGTAATTAGTCTTAATTGTTGGAAATACAATTGAATTTACTGTCTGTAAAAATTAAATATGGTGTTGAATCCAACCGATACTGCCAGAGCAATTGCTTTGATTCGAGATGGGCGCTCGCAGTACTACGCCGCTCGCGTGTGGTGCCTTGGTGTTTCAAGGTGTAGTATTCGGAGAACTGTAGAAAGGTTTCGAGAAACTGGAGGCTACACCAGGAGAGTGGGATCAGACAGGAAAAGGTGTACAACTGCTAGGGATTACCACTTCCTTACATTAAAAGTTCTGAGAAACAGAGATACTACTGCAGTTAATGCACGTAGTGAGTTGCAAGAAGTACGGGGTGTAAGTGTTAGTGAAAGAACCGCAAGAAGAAGAAAAACACGGAGCAAGGAGACCCGCAAACGGCCCACAATTGACTAGAGAACATCGAGTGGAGCGGCTTCACTTTGCACGTCAACACCAAAATTGGGATAATGATGACTGGGGTCATATTCTTTTTACCGACGAGTCGAGATTTTGTTTAAGATTTGCGGATGGCCGTCAAAGAGTATGGCGCAGGACTGGAGAAAGATTCGCCCAATGTAATATTGTGCCAAAGCTTAGTTTTGGTGGTGGTTCGATCATGGTACGGGGAGGTATTAGCATGGAAGCTCGCACCGAATTAGTAGTAGTAAATGGAGGGGCGATGACTGCTGACAGGTACATTAGGGACATTATAGAACCACCTTTCGCCCCATTTATTGGTGACAACTTTATACTAATGCACGATAATGCCTGCCCGCATGTTGCCCGAATTGTTTGTGAGTACTTGGGAGAAGTAACAATCGAGACGAGTTCGTTGCCGAGTTCCTGCTCCTTCTAACTTGCGAGAGTTAAGTGTAGCAGTAGTCCAAGAATGGGACGAAATTAGCCAAGATTACATTCGTTGCCTTATTGAGGGCATGCCAAGGCGAATAGAAGCTGTAATTCGAGCACGGGGAGCTACTACACGCTATTGATTTTTTGCTTTTTCGTTTTTTTTTACTTGTTATTTACAATAAATGTTGTTTACTGTTTTATCTAGTTATGAGATGTTGCCGTATTTTTGTTGTTAGAGCAATAAAAATGTTCCCGTCGGTTTAATTACATTTCAACATCTGTTTTACACACCCTTTAAACTATGTGTAAATATAACCAATTTATAAACTAAAATAATTACATCAATCGAATCGATTGGATCGAATTTTGTGCCGGTGGAGTGTAGGTTTGTGGCCGATCGGCGTTTTTTTTTTAATTTAATTAACGTTAAATTTACAAAAAAACGATAAATAATATCGCGTCACCGGCATAAATTATAAAATCTAGACGTGCCTTTAAGATATACACATATATGTAATTCCCCTACAGTAAACAGAAAAGTAGTTGCAAACTACACTAACACCTGCCCGATTTTCCCACGTAAGTTCGAGAGTAATCGCCTTTGTCCGTCTGCCTACGTTACGGCACATGGTCCGTACCTGTTGAATATTGATGAGAAGACAAATGTACGGGCGTTGTAATTTGCTAATTAATGCAGATTGTCGAATTTATTGCAGATTTGTTGGAAGATTTGCTTTTAAATTGAGATCGACGGAAAAAAAACCGTATCTGATTACGCGGAGGTAAAAATAGAAGCAATAGATTTTCGAACTTGTTTTTTTTTCATTATGACACATTTTCTGGAAATAAACACGGCGCGTCAATTTGTCGCGATAAGGCGAATTCGTCTGGTAAATTTTTTTAGGTAAACAGTCTCGCATCGGGGGGACAAAAAAAAGAGGACCTTTGATCAAAAACATCACACGCCTCGCCGTTTATGGTTACGTACGTACGCGGATAATTATTCGGCCGAACGATAATTATAATAATTTAAAAGCGTTCTATCGCAAATTAATTTTCCCGCGAACGACGTTCGAGTTCGCGAAGCGAACCAAGGTCGTCTGTTGTCCGGGGCAAAAAATCGAATCGTTTTAGAAACGGACAAAAAATTGTTTGTCTATAACTGACGTGGTTCAAAAACCTAATTTAGGAGGAGGAAAAAAAAACAACACGTTGGCGCGCTGGAAATATTTACAACCCTTTTTGCGGCGGTGCTTTTAAACAATAACACGCGACCGACGGCGTCGCGTCCGCCGTTACGCGCGCGTCATGCGTGCCCTCCCTCCCCCTCCCCGCCCCACAGCCCCCTCGAAATGGTGCATTCTTGAAAGATGCCGTTCGCGTCATGTGCCCACGTCACGGCCTACTAGACCAGGGTGGCAGGTGCTGATGGACCCTGGGAACCTCAGCTCTGTGCTCTTTCCCACACCAGAGTTGCACCTGGCTTCTCGCACTCTTGTCACACACGCACACACGTGCAAGAGAGGGTGATCCCGATATATCGAACTTTCGCGTTCTCGGATTTTTGTCAAAACCGGTTATTTTTGTAATATTTAAAAATTTTTATTGTTAGTTAATCCTTTGTAATCGGCGATTTTGGGAAATCGTTTACGACGACGATCCAAAAAACTTGTTAATAAATAGCAGGAAACGATGCCGAGAGTCGCAAAATAATTGACCACCTACTACAACGTAGATACAGATGTACTACTCGAAGTACCGTACGGCGGGCGAGGACAGGTCGATCTTTGTCCGCTTTTGGTTTTATTTCCTTTCTTATTTATCGATACTAGTGTTCAATCTGGAATGCATTAATGGATAAGTGCACATTAAGCTCGAAACGACCGCTTCGAGATTGAAAGCCGTCATTATGCAAAGTGCCTTCGAGTGCCTCCTTACCGTATACTTTGACGATACAGTTGTACGTTATTAGTTTCATAACGTGGATAATTATATTTCGTTCGAAAATAAGCCATTTCCGAAGAGTGCCCGCAATCATACGGGGCGTTTTCTGCGGCTCCAGGAAGATCAGAAAAAAATTGTTGCGAGAACTCGAATCATCTTCATCTTGTACGTCTTTTGGGCGGCTACGTGGGCGAATCGTCTTTCCATCCCGGGACTAAAGTTAATTATCGGTTAAACGACGAAACGAATTTCTTTGGTTTTCTTGTTCTTTCTAGTTCTTCACGGAGACCAGTGAGGTTTTTCGTATCCATTTCGAGCTTTGTTATTAGAAGAACAATGGTATTTTGTTACGGTCCATTTTTCCAATAGGATTCCATCAACCAAATAGTTTCGGAAGCACTCTGCGTCGACCCGCGTGTATCTGGTCTGCTTCTTTCGCAGTTGCAAATAACGTGCCGATTTCTGAATCCTTATGGTTTGAATTTACCACCATTGAATTTACCAATCTACCACAGGCGTTCTGTCTTAAACCTGTCTTGCTCGTTGTCTTGCATTTTCTATTAATGAACGCAAGATGCTTTTCGTCATGTTCGTCGTACGAACGGCAGTTTAATGGACTTAACATTAGTTCGATTCGGAAATTTTCTCATTATTTGTTTTTTCCAACGCCACTCCGAACTTTCTCGATTAATTTTTGAATAAAACTCTCGAAACAACTATTAACTGGCGTCGTTACATCATTAACCAACAGATATCGCTATCATTTGGTGATTTTCAGACGGTCAACAGCAGACGGGTTTTTGCTGATTTCATTTCAATGTTGGTCGCGATAAATTGATTCTTTTGCCTTAAGTTTTATCTGTAAGTAGAGAGGAGTCACCCAGCCCCCGCCACTTTTTATATGAAACCGCGGATTAAATCGATGCGCGTTTTGATTGACGGATTATCGCGTAATTCGACGTTTGACTTCGCGGATTTTCCCACGATATCGTGTAATTCGGTGTTTTTATGTAAATGCGCGGCCTAATTCTGGGAATTTAATCTTAATTAACGTTTTAATTTGAACGATTAGTTTAATTAAAGTTTTAATTACGCGTCTCGATATTGATTCGCGTTTTAATTCCCAGAATTTCACGGGTTTAATTTTAATTCGATCGATTGTAAAACCGTGACCGACTCGGGATGCGAACGACAACACGAATTGCCAGCCAGCAAGCAAATTCGGTATTTTGCACGAAATCCCTATAAACATCGACCCAAGCCAACCGAATTACGAAGCTCGTGCTTAACTTCCATTTCATTTTTATCCATAATAAGATACGACAAGATCGAAATGGTTTTCTTTTAATTTAACGTTTAATTACGCAATTTTAATTATTACCCGCTACCCGATTACTCATCACGTTTTCTAAACTTGTCCAATGAGAGCTGAAAAGAGTCGGGATTATTTTTCTGCGAGTCGATCTAATAATTAAAACGTTCGATTAAAATTGCGTAATTAAAATAATGCGGCCGTTCAGTAATTTTATTTAAAGAAGACCATTTCGACCTCGGCAACACACCTCGAAATCCACAACGACATTGATCATTATTACGAAATTATTTATTAAACCGATAACAGCCGGACGGCGACGTTTCGCGTCGGGCAAAAAAGTGGCCCGAATCGGGTACGGACTCGATTGCAGTGGTAAACAACAGAAGACGAATGCGAAAATGACTTATTTTCAATCATAGTAGATATGTTTTTATAAGTATAAACTTTCGTTACTTTCGTTTATGTGCATAGTTTTCGTTGTATTTGTTGTAAAAACAAAAGGGCGGTATACTAATTAACGACGAAAAGACGGCCAAACGCGATGTCGTCTTTAGTATATCGTTCGTTTACTTTAATTTAAACTGGAACAATCTTTTAGAACAAGTTGATGAAATTACGAGAAAAAAAAGTTAATAAATATCATTAAAGCCTCTAAGCCGAGATCTTAGCCGGTACCACCTACTGCCAGACTATGGCTCTTAATGTTACTTTAAAGAGGACCTCCTGCCTTCAAGCGGTAGCAACTTCCAATTTGGCTGTGTCCACGAGAGAAATCGAATTAAATCCACGCCGTTGGATGCGAGAGAAAAAAACCCGTAATAACATATTTCAAACTTCGAACGTAGGTGAACGTGCCCATCATTTAAATGATGGCGATCATTTAAGCCGAAGTACGAAAGGGCAACGTGTCGGAAGAAGAGCACAATTCTCTTCGCGCCGCCTACCATAAAAAGAGGCCCGTCTCCGAAATAATTCTAACTTTAATATTAATACGACTAGTTGGCCGCGTAAAACGTTCGTCTTCGTTTCTTCGACGATCCCGCGTACCGGTGCGCGAAGGAGAAGGACGACTCTCGTACGCCGAGTGGCCATTTACAAAACGGCTACCGGGCTTGAAACGCGTACATAATAAACACGGTGGGAACAAAAAAAAAACGGTCCGAGAAGAGGTCTTGATTGACTCCGAGGTCTTTGTATTAAGAAACAACTTTTGCACGTCAGGTTCTTGTACCTGCGTTCTGTTCTGTTGCGTATTTTGCTAATAACGTGTCTAAATCTTCGTGTTGCTTTTTGTCGCTCCTCCGCGTGCCTAATTCCGAGTTTCAAATCGATAATGACACACGTTGTCCGGGCAGAACGCTTTTTTTGCGTAGCGCGTCGTCGCACATTAAAAATTGTCGGGACCGTTTTTAAATTGCATTTTAACAAGCTCGCGGAAACGCGAAGGGGGGTTACTTTTGTGATCGGGCGTCGAAGTCTCCGTTAAAAACGCGAGCGTTTCGGTCGAATTTTTTAAAAATCTTCTCCGGACGATCTGCTGTCGTTAACGAAGCGAGCGGGGACTTTGGGATCGTCAGTAAATGACCCTGATTCGTGATGAATCATTTAGTTGTCGACGACCGTTAGAAAAAGAACCACCCACACCTGTGCGACGACGCTCGTCGACCGTTAGAACGACGGTTCGACCGTTTCGTCTCGCATAATTTAGATTTAATTAAAAGAAAAAAAAACGAAACGACGACGTTTAGGCGAAATGGCATCGATCGAAAAACACGAATTTCCCCGGATCGAAATGGAAAAGCTCGGCGTGAGCTTGAGCTGCGCGCGCCGTACACGTGTGCAGCGCGCGCTAAACGTGCGGCAAACCCGGAGCCGTTTGTGTTTACGGGGCAGGTAGGTTCCGTGCCGCCTATAAAACGCTTTACCTGCATGTGCTGGGCACACTTTGATTTCGATCCTCCGCCTGCGACGCAACGGCGGCTCCTCTTCGGGCGGTTGACGTTTTTTCTTTTTTTTTCAAATTCGACGACGCGCCCGTCCGTCCAGTCCGCGCGGGCAGAATGTGCTTCTCGAAGGAGACCTCGCAGGGCGGCGGCGGCAGCGCGAAGGTTAAATCGCCGAGATCTCCGTGGCGCCAGATGATTAGACAGGTATGTACTTTGTTATTTTCAAGGCTTTGTTAATTTATAATTGCCCGGCCGTTTCGAATAAAACTCGTTCTCGCGTTTGTTTGTTTTTTTAACGCGCGCGCGGCGGAATGTTTTCGTCGAGAGGCGTTGCGCGCGTTGTCGGGCCTTTTTTCTCTTTGAAAATTTTTGAACGAGACTCGCCAATTAATGAGATGGGGGGGGGTGTGCGTTTTTTCAGCCCACGAAACCCAGACTGTCTCGGAAGGTGATCCGATCCGCAAGAGTGAATCTGAATCGTTATTGGAACAAGTTCGAGGAAATGGCAGCGAACAGAGTGCCCTTGACTTTTATGGGGACCGAAGACCGCGTTCGCGTGTCTTCAGCGGACAATGAAATTAACGAAAACATTTTTAACGAGTGGAGGGAGGACCACAACTGATTTTTTTTTTTTTTATTTTTTTTAGAATTAACTAAACATGTATACGTGTACATTGTATGTATTTTATTTTTAGTTTAGTTAGTAAAATACTGTAGGGAATTTCGCGCGCCTGTGATACGTCGACCGTTTCGTTTTGAGGTTTAGCGGTCGAGCTTTTAGGTTTAACACGACTGAAATTTAATACTCGTAGGTTCAACTATAATAAAGTTGCTTCGAAAGCTGTGATTTGGTTTAAAATTAGGTTCGCTTAGCTATAGTTTCGATCGTCTTCCAGCGTTTGTATGTACATAAAAACGTTTATACGGTTATAAAGCACATGAAGTAGTTGCTCAAGCTTTAAAATTTTTCAAGGGCCATCCTTCGAAGTGCCATATTTTTAAATTGTTTTTTTCCAAATTCGAAACAGATTTCGACGGGTAGCTTTTAAAATACGTATTCGTTATTATTTTATCGAACGCGACTTGTTTTGTGATAATTATGATGCTTTAATTTTTTCGTAGTTTTAGAATTTTTTTCACTAATCATATTACAACGGGGCAATTTTTAAGAATAGGAGCTTGTAAATATTCCTTATGATTTTGGAAACGAATAGGCCGCCTAGTGTCAATTATTTGTAAATAAATTTTGCAGTTTTTAAGTTAGATTAATGAAATTTCCGATTTGTAAATGTAAAGTAGGATTAAATTTTTCTACACCTGCACATTTTTTTTGTACTATATAATGTTATGTAACACGCATTGCACTTATTTGTTGCCTTTTCCAATTTTCTTTTTTTTACATATTTCGTAGTTTTACGCAGCTCACGGTAAAGCTATGTGATAAAATGTATTTAGGTATAGTTTCTGGCTTTGTATTCGATTTTTTTTTGTATATTTTGTCTGTGATATCAGCTTCTATGATTTCTGGGAGTAGATTTAAGATTTTTTTTACATACATACATTTAAGGTTGTAGATTAATTATAGGAAAGTCGGCTGTTTAGTTATTATTCATTATACATAATTATTAGCAACATTTTGTACTCGTAACTAATAAGATAGAAATGTAGTAAATATCTATAGCTGAATTGAATTAATTTTTTTTTAATAAAATATCCATAATTGAGTAATGAATTCGATTTGTAGTTATTTAGAAGGACGCGAGGTTCCTGTATATGTAGTACATTAAAACCTTTGAACTACTTTCAGGTGTTCAAGATAACGAGCGCGCGTTTTAAATTAAACACATGTATTAACAAAATTTGGAAATTAATGCGAGCGACAGATTAAAAATAAACTTGAATAAACTTTAAATTTTAATTAGTTTTAGATCTTTTTTAATAGCCGCTCCGTTTCCGTGGCACCGCCGCGTTCGAGGTTTTAAAAATTAAACCGACGGGGAATTTGTTGTGCTGTAAATATCTTATGGCGCCGCTTCCGTTCTCGAGGAGCTCGAAATTTTAATTGGGGCGATGGGAAAGCGAACGGCACGCCGACGCTCCCGTATAAATTTTTTCAAAATGTTGAATTGTTTTATACAGGGTGACAACGAAATCCGGGCCAAGTTTATAGCTCCTGTGTTTGCGAACCGATTGTTTTGAAATTTGGAACATGCGTATAAGACATAATTTACAATTTATTGACGCGTAGAGTCAAAACGGTCGACTTCCGGTTTCGACGGAATCGACGCCAAATTTGATTTTTGAAACGGAACACCCCCGCATATTTTACTATTTTTGGAATTTACGGACCAAATTCTATCTGACTACGTTCCTAGATTTTTGTTTTTCTCAAAAACAAAATTTTTAATTTTATTTTTCAATAGAAGGTCGTGACCGTCACAAGGGCTGTAGATGTTGCTTTATTTCTTTACCACCAAGCCCGCTATGTTTGTAATTTAATTAAGCAAAACGACAATTACATCCAGGCAATGAAGAATACTTAGTGTTAAACGGAAATAAAACTAGATATACAGGGTGGCGCACGATCAAGTTCCCTAATTTTGGAGGCTTATACTTAATGACTTAATTACCTAATGTTGCAAACTTATATTTTGAACTGGAAAGCACGCGTTGCAGTAAGTCTCCGTCTATGGCCGCAATTTCCTCGGTTATGGGTTCTTTCGGCGCCTGACGCAAGAGGTTTCGTTTCAAAAATCCCCGCAAGAAGAAATCGGGAACTGTTAGATCGGGCGAGCGGACAGGCCGTGCAATGCCTCCAAACCTTGAGATGATGGGCTTAATTAATTTTTGTTTGGGACGTGGATCCGTCTTGTTGGAAATAAACATTTCTTTGGATGCATTCCGAGCCTTCTGAGTTCGCAAACGCCTGTAACAGTTACTGTCACAATTTCTCCTGCGCGAAAATGAACAACGGTCCCACGATTCCAAACTCAACAACACCACACCAGACAGTTGCCCTCGGAGAAGAAAATTGAAGTGGACTTCGACGCTTGTCGATTTTCTTGTCTCGCTCGAGCAGCATTCTGCGGTGTTCTCGCTGTTTTGGGCGGACCATGTTTAATGTCTAAGACTCGTTTCAAACTTATTCGCCCACTGCGTAATTGTTTTCCCGGAAGAAATCGCACCGCGCCTTGGCACATTGAAACGAACGCGAAACTCCTATGCGTTATCACAACAGGCCGTCTCGGCTGACAATATGTCAATATAGACTATAACAAAGAAAACTGCAACGTTTCCCTCTCTTATCGATACGGTATTGTCAACAGTACGATTTCATATTTTCCCAAGACATAGATTCGAAACTAGGGAACTTGCTGTGCGCCACCCTGTATATACCTAATAAAATTTTCTATCTAACGTATGCGAGTGGTCCATTCGCTTTCCATTTAAAAAAAAATTAACTTTTTCATCAAAAACCGGATTTTTTAAATTTATAAGCGCAACGTTACAAAGAATTATTATTTGGGTGGATAATAGCGTCGACATAAAGCAAGAAGGGCATTCATCCAACCACGTTTACTTTTGTGACGAAATAGTGTTTTGACGGATTTATAGTTATCGATCAGTCCTATCAATTCCTGTACTCGAGAAGTGCTGAAAGCCAGACACTTCTCATAGTAATTTTAAGTCTAAATATTACAAATAATATATAGTAAAACCTCCCGTATTCGAAATAAAGGCGACTTAACCCATTTGCGATGCGGCCGTAGAGGGGGGGTCGAAAATTGTAAAAGTTGTAGAAAATTGTTTTATGTTTATTGTTGTTATATAATTGATGAATATAGTTATGATACGAGATACCAGGAATAAAATAAAAAAATAAAAAGATCAGAGAGACAGGGGAAAGACAGATAGATTGTAATTTAATAAGAAATGCCAGAAAATTAAAAATGTTAAGAAAAGTTAAAAACTGTTATGTAAAAAGGGTAATAAGGAAGAAAATAGTGTATAAATAAATTATAAATAGAATATTAATAATAAAAAGAGCAAAGAAGAAAGAAAAGATATCCGCAAACAAGAGGAAATTTTGTAAGAGTCCGTGACGATTCGTGAGAGCCGGCGAAGAATTAAAAAGCAGCGAAAAGGGATTTCGGATGGAATGGGAGATGTTGGCGTGAAGCAAAAAGGCCAAGGAAAAGAGAAGGACAAAAAGAGGACGAGAATTACTGTGTAAGGGTAGAGATCGATTAAATAGGGAACCGAAAGGGCGAAAAAAGGGTTGTACGGGTAATTAATTGCGGGGTTAAATTAAGTTAGGTTAAGAACGTTACAATTACAGAATTAGTAAAAATATCGCAAAAATATATAATATCCCATATCATAGCATAGTAATATGTATATGTACAATCGAGGACACAGATAATGACTTGTTTACCGAGATTTTCAAATTTTAATACGGTCAAATGTTCTTTGTAGCGTTCAGTCGTCATTGAATAAGCCATCAGTTTCCTGTGACTCGCGACCTTTTAAACGAAACAAGTGAATTTCAGATTTCCTGATACAGGTACCAGATTGGTCGGTATGATGCAGCTTTACCTGAATTTGGGACTGTTACTGCGACTTTCCATGGTTCGGGAATGTGTAAGAACAAATGAATTTAGCGTTTTCGTGGTAAACCTGGGACTTTGTGTGTATGAATTAGTGTTTTCCACTTGGACGACTTTGAATTTTTTTGGATTTTGTAATTTCTTCTTCATTATCTTCTCCCGTCGGGAATGGTGTAGACACGTGAACTACAGATGTTCCGAGGTCAACGTCTTCTCACTATCGCTTTTTGCTCAGGTCTTGATGGAAGTACGCATTGGAGATTTGTGCTGTTGTGGTTGTTTTCCAAAGCGAACAATCATGTGTTTCGAGCGTCGACAAGTGCCTCAAATGTAGTTTTGTACATTTCGGTTTCGAATGTCGAATAGGAGATCTTTAAATGCTCGCTTTTGTCAGTCGGGTGCTTTGTTTTGTTTTGACAATTTTTTGTTTGATGGTAGGGCAGTTTATTAAATTGACGTGTTTGACTAGTTCGATTTTCGTGGAATATCAGTAGGTGCTTGTATCAGTGGTTCCGATTTGTACGTTTGTTGGTGAACGTGGGTGTTTTCTGTTTGACTAATACTTTTCTACCTAGTGTGAACAATCTGTTGGAAGGTCAAGGCAGGTTTATGTCTCTTACGAAACAAAGGACCCAAGCAAGTTCTGGTTGTTTATTGGGGTTTGTAGGCCAATATTGTTGTTCGCCTACAGACAAGGGTTGCAGTTGCAAGTTATTTATGGGTTTAGCCATTTCTCTATCTTTTGTGGTGCTCACTCTGGAAAATCGGTGGACGTGCTTCGCGTCATAATCGTCTCCGGAAATGAATCGATTGTCTAGTGTGCGGAAATAGTGTTCACGTGATTGTTGTGTCGTCGTGGGTAATATGTAAGTGGTTCTAGCAAGTCTTTGCAGATGTTTGAAGAGTTTGAGGTGCTCGATTGTGTTTTTGACGAGGAAGTCAAATGTGGTTTATTTTGTAAAAATCTAGAAATTCCATACAAGGTTAATTAATTGTCGAATTGATTCGAGTACTTTAAAAAAAATGACGTTCGAGCAGTGAATAACAGGAAACGCGTTTAGTTGATTAGATAAAGAACGACTCGTTTAACTCGCTCTCTCTTCAATGGCCGTTTACGAGCGTAAACGCGAAACGTTTACTCGAAAATCAATGTGCCCCGCGCGCAATTAAAACTTCACCGGGAACACCGTAAAATGCCGGAATAATCTGTAATATCCATACAATTATCAGAAAATTTTACGTTAATCTCGATTTAATGAGCGGTTTAAATACGAACCATTTTTATCGCGAAAACGGCGAGCGTTTCGAATGTTCGCGACGAATTTTTTAATAGGTAATTTATTAATATCCCGAATAGTTGTGCGCATTAAAAACGTAAACAAACATAATAAAATCCTAATTCGAATGGGGCACTTTTATTGTGTGTGTGTGTGTTAATGTTATATAATCTAAGTTGAATTACTTTAAAATTAATGAAGCGTCAGTGATTAACTTTAAGGTAGTATAAAATTATCATTTCCTGCCAGGTGGGCGACATTTAATAACTCACGTAGAACGTGTGGATGCTTTTAAATTTTTTTTATTTGCGTGTAGTAGGTACGTAATTTGCTTCAGTACCTACTTTAGAACTAATGCAAGTACCTAATTAAAAACCGTTCCCCTCAACGTACCCATTGAATGTAATATAAATTCCTGGCTGGATAAAATCTCCCTTTTTACTACCCTTTTACATCTGACGTTCTTTATTTTATGTTTATGTTGACGCGTAAACGCGATCTTGGAAATACGTTTTAAATGTCCGCGTAAAATTTTAAGATCGTGCGTGTGTGGTCCGGACATCAATTCGACGAGGTATTATTATTAGGTCAAATTCGTAATTTACGATTAATTTTACGTCCTCGCCCCGTTTTTTTTTTTGGGGGCCATTCGAAAACCGCACCTGTACGTCTTCTAAAGAAAATTAATCGACGATCATCACCTAACTAACCCCCCCGACGCGTTTCCAGGAATTTCGGGCGTATCTACACGTATCGCCGACGCGACTTAACGGAAAACGGAAACGATTTGCTAGAAGTTATTTTAATTGAGAAACCGCTTTCCCATCGGGACGCAACCTAAAAACCAGACATTTTTAACGTCCTTATAAAATCCCGGAGAGGAACGTTTCCGCCCGGCACTAAAATCGTTTTTATTTTTATTTTTTTCGACCGAAAAATTCGAACTGTTTGTTTTCTTTCCGTTCATTTTTCATGGTTTCTGTTCCTGCCGTAAGAAGCCCACGTGTTGGTAAGAACACGTGTTCGTCTATCGTGAGAACGCGCTTGAAATTCAATATTTTCGAGCAGATATATTTGCGACCCATGTCGGTTTCAACCCTCGCCTTAAAAAGAAATTCCTAAACGCCGCGCTGTCCGTCCGGATAAGAAACTCGATACCGGAGCCAATAAGAAACACACTTTTAAAGAAACGCTCGGGACATAATTGGACGAAACCACCCTTAGTTTTCAGCGTTGCGAGCTTTCGCGGACGTACGGGGTTCGTTTAAGGTGCACTGTAAAAAATTTGTGGGAATCAACATGTGGTAAATATTAGTAAATACATACGGTCTTTATATTAGTTAAGTAGGCTCGGTTTAAGGGTAGGCTGGGAAGGGCGGTCGAGGGAGGATTCCGAACTATTAGTTATGAGCTAATGTATAAATTAACGTTCGGCGCGGGTTATTAACTGCGACTTTATCGGTTTTATTTTAAGAACTCTAAATATTGATACGTACCCGCTGCGACAATAGAATTTTTAACTGCGATCTCTTAGCACGTGTTTTTGAAATCATACTGTGATTTAAACGCCGAAATTGTCGAGGCGAACGGCACATTCTAAGTTGCCAAGTACAAAGAGCCAACACGTGATTTAACAATGGATTCCGAAAAGTCTTTAAAATGGTTAACCAATTGTTGAAGACCTATTATGTTGTTATATTGTGTACAAACCCGAGTCTTTAGCTATTGTTAAGTATTTACGGCTTCTGCAATTATCCTCGTAGCTTATGGAATTAATTCGAATTGGAACTGAAAGATCTTCCGATGGGCATTTTCGTTCGTGCGAGCTTTTGTGCGCGTTCGAATAAGCTTCAATCAACAGAATTGACCAAAAAAACTCGGTATCTCAACAATCTTCGTTGAATCTACGTTATCATTAATGACATATTAAATAAAAACCACAAAATTGTTAGACACAACAATCTATTTAATAAAATTATACAATTTAAATTAAAATACAGGTCGCTCTATTTACAAATGAACAAATACAATACTAATATTACAAAACAATACAACAAATAATTATATAATACGAATAGCTATTTCTATAAATTAAACAAATGTTATAAATTTTTATTTTAATAAATTTTGGGCTGTTTCGCCTGTTTTGTCGTTGGCCTTAAATAAGATATGTACGGGGGATATGTATATTCTAATTCAGATTTCGACTTGTTGAAATTATTCACGTAGCCATCTATCGGTAGTGGCGGAAACAGTGATCTGACGTCATTACATTGCGACTTGTTGAAATTAATTTCAAATTTCGACTCGAAATAATTGCGACTTGTTAAAATCAACTATACTTCGTCCAAACCTATACGCAATCTACGTCATCAATAAAAGGGTTACTAGATGATGACGTTTCACACAGTGCTGTCACTTCGTACCTCGTATTTTGACAGTTCTACTAAGTTGTAGTCTTTCTTTATACCATCTAATACGTACTAAGATAAATCATCTATAGAATATGTCACTTTCCAAACTTTAAACCGAATTACAAATAAACAATCTAGTAACTTTTTGTTGATGACGTGAATTGCATATAGGTTTGGATAGGCCATACGTAGCCATCTATTGGTAGTAACCAAATCAGTGTTCGACGTCATTAAATTGCGACTTGTTGAAATTAATTTCGATTTTGAAATCGTGTTGAAATCTTAATTTCGACTCGAAATTGTGACAGTTTGTTGGTGAAATAGAGGTTATGTTACATCAGATTATTTGAGAGATACGTTAACCTCTGTGTCTAACGTAGAATAGTTATTATTATAGCCTTATTATTAGTCTTCTTTAGTATATTATTAATCTTCTTCATTTTATTTAGTCTTCTTGATTTTAGGTATTGTCGTCTTGAGATTCTGTTTAAGTTTCCGTTAGTGTATTTTAGTCGTTTTAGTTACTAATTGTAGGTATATAGTAAGTATCAATAATAAACACAGACATATTTACACGAGGAAGAACTTACTAACAATAAACGAATAAAGAGTAATAAATAATACAATGAAGTACTAACAATATAAAGTAATAAAAACTGAAACCAAAGTGGAAAAATCAAGAACTAAACTACAACACAAAACAAGATGTAGCGAAGCACGGTAACACCTACGGGAATAACATAGGTTTTATAACTTACACGTATGCGATACTTTACAAATGGTAGAATGAGTGCCGTCATTAAATGTCGTTCATATTCTGATTTTATCTATCTAAATTATCCGCAAATATTTTAAGGACTTATATTAAACTTGCCGCTCCCGTTTAATTATGAAAACCATATAAAACATTATCGTCAACGTCAGTTCTTTTATAATACCAACCTAACGTTCCGACATGTTGCTGTTTCCGCTATTAGTCGAAATCTTTAGAATCGCTCGCCTGCTGTCGAGTCACTTTGACGTCATCAAATTTCGACCAAAATCAGTCGAAATGAATTAGAAATAGACCCCCTGATCTGATGATAATTAGAATCAATAAGCAATATGTAAAATATACTCCATAAGACATATTCTCATATGCCCAGTTTAAGGATTTCTTCATTATATGGTTTTTGAAAAAAAATTGATTTATCGTTCATCTCCGACGGTTTAGTTCCACAAATAATGCAATTGGTCGATGACGTGTTAATCGCTAATAATGATTAGCAACTTTCCCATCGATCATTAGTAAAATAAAGTTGGTAATTTTCTTCCAAATCACGTCCATGAATATATTTATTTTACTAGATGTTAATTGTTTTATTTCGTCTTCTACTCTGCATTTTTCCTTTCGTATCAGTTCTTGTGCCTTCTTGGCAAATTCGAATTTTAGTGCTCTACAATATCTTGTTGATGATGGTCAGCAATTTATCCAAATATGCTGCATTTCATTGTCAGAGTTTGAAATCATCAAGGGTATAATAGAGATGTCATAAATAAATGAGAATCGGATACGTTTTCTTCTGGATCCGAAAATTTCGGTCCATACTGGCTTTGCGCAGATGCTCCATCACAATCCCATTAATTAATTTATTGATTTATTTTTTATTTCACGGATATAGTTCTACGAATATATCGATGATGTTTCGCCAAAAGGGCGTAACCCACGCTTTTTGTAAAAATAAAGCAACTAAAGCAAAGGCAAGGCATCATCCGTTAAAATCTGGTAACAATATTTCGATTTCTTCCACCGGAAAAATCGATTTGAATCTTTTTATAGTTACGCGACGGTACAAAATGTGCTTTCCTGTAAAATCTATTTTTTGTGAGTTACGCCCTTCTGGAAAAACTGCATCGATATCATGTTTAAATAAACATAAACGATAAAAATACCTGCATAACAACATTTTTTGCACTGTGCGTCGTACACTTATTTAAATACCCGCAGTACCTACCCATTTATAATAACGAACCGTAACAACAATCGAACAACAATTACGGCTAATGTTGCAAGAAGGTGCACTTAATTTTTTGATGGGAGTTTGTTAACAGTATTAAATTTGTAAAAGCGTTAATCAGAGCTTGGAGCTATTTGGAGCTTTTTTGTATGACAAAGTCAATAAAGTAAACATGGTATTTTATATACATTTGTATAATCGTCTCTAACAAGACTGATGATAAATATTTTTCAAAACTATTTATGATTAATGAAAGATAAGACATATTTCTTGAAAAACATATACGCAATTTGTTTTAAATATTTTGGAAAATTGTTAAAAACATTTAAATTCATATGGCTAAATCGCCACCCAGACGAAAAACTGACGTTATAATGTCGTCAACTATTGGCCATTTAGGGACCAACGGGGACGTCGTAAATGACGTATATATGACGTCAATATGACGGGTTAATGTCACAGCCCAACGACGTCAAATTATGACCAATCTAGTACGTTACTTGAGACGTCTAATTAAATTTCCTTAAATGGGACGTCGATTTGACGTCCCATTGACGCAATCCCAAAGTATTAATGACGCATCTAAAAGTGAAAAAAATAAGGCATGTTAATATATCAAAGAATAAACACAAAATTATTTGGATTTACCTACTTAATAACCAAATAACTATATTATTATTATATATGAGTAATATAATAATATATTTAAGATAAGATGTAAGCGGTAAATATAAAATATACAGTGTGTCCACGAGTTCTGGGATCATTTGATAGAGCCTAAACTAAGCACAATAGAAAAAACTATTTTAGATAAAAGCTTGCTAGTTGTAAAAGTTGCACAATGTAAAATTAAACACCAACAAAAGATATCTAAATAAATTAATAATAAAATGGGGGTCACTCACGCCACAAAGATAACCTAGTCACCTAAAGGTTAAAACCTATAGAAATAAGTACAATTGGTCTGTTTATTGTTAAGCCATGATCTGTAAAATTATTGTAAAAAATATTTCTTCCAGTTTTTTAATTATTTAAAATTAATCGATATGCTGATAGGCTGATTAATTCTTCACTTACCGTTAAGAAATTATATAAAAAATTCACAATGTACAAATTTACAACGTAGAACTCACTGCAAAGTAAAACCTCTAACCTAACAAAACCGCTGTGATCAGTATACACAGTGACGTGACACTTTAAAGGAATTAGTTCTAGCCATTGACGTACACAATAAGAATAAATAACTGGATGTGACTTTATTTACTTATTTATTGTATACTACTGTATTTATAACGTATAGAACTATTACTATTAGGATCGGTTTTTTCACCTCCCAATCAATTTACTTGACAAATTTTTACCACGGATACAATTGTCTGAACAAACATTTCTATGGTAAATATGTGTCAATTAAATTAAATAGAAGATGAAAATCTGCCCTTAATCGCATAGACGCGATAGTGCATATTTCCAAAATGGATTTATATATTTTTTAGTTAAAATTTTGGATTAAAACACAAACATGTTAGAAAAAATTACGAATATTTTAAGCTTTAAATTAACGCTTCAAAACGTCTTTATCTTCACTTTTCCAGTAAGGATTCAGGACTTTGGAATGACCAAACAAAGACGTCTCGACAACGTTCTTTAATGACGTCAAATGTTCGTCGTGAAAGTGTCGCCGTGCGTACGTCACTTATTGGGTCCACGACGTCGCCGACGAATAATTACCAATAATTGACGACATTATGACGGCAGTAAGCCGCCTGGGTAGTTTCCAGGTAGAACATGAATGGTCATGAATGGTCGAGATGCATTGTTTTCATTAACTAAAACGATTAAAATATGCTGATGTATAGTTAATACTACTACGATGCATATGCTATTGTAAAAATATCATTAATACAAAAAAAATACCATTTTCACCAAAATTTAGGGTTTTTCCGCCTCTGAACCACTGTGCGCCGTTCGTCGACGAATCGACAAAAATTAATGAAATCGCGTCTCGCTTCCGCAACATAATTTCGCCTCGAGCATCCTCGGCATTAAATATCCAAATTAAATATATTAATATTTCGTTTTTAGTCGTTAATTAATCAGTCTGCAGTTTCAGCGGCAACTTGACGCATTAATTACGGAAACCGGCAATTAAGATAATATATTAGTCGAAAATTCATCGAACACACGTGTTCGGAATACCGAAGGGAGACTTAACGGACGTGGACGACGCAAAAGGGACGACCCCTGGCTTCTTTGATGCAACGAGGTCCAGTGTATGATTTCGTTCAACCGGATCGAATCGTCACCTCCGCCGGCAACTCGCAACTGATTTACCGGCGTCCCCGTGAATGACGCCCGCCTTTTGTGTGCCGGCACGTTCGGGATTGTTGCGTTTTGAATGGAATATTTTTCGAAGTTTTCGGAAGACGTCGGCCCTTTGTGTCGGGGCCCGAACTGAATAAAAACGAAAGTTAAATCGTTAATTTATTGGTGTCTCGGGCGCAATTGCGACCGAGGGCCCCGTTAACGAAATCGATTTTTACGCAATTTCCGATTTAAGTGCGTGTAATTTGTACGCTCGAGATGCACACACTTTCGTACGTTACCGGCCCCGCGGCAACGAAATTCTTCAATTGAGCATCGCGCCGCGGTGGGTGGCGGATCGGTTTCTATACTGGAAGTCGTCGTTTACATCATCGAACTGGCCGTTACGAATATTTAATTATTGAAAAACGGCTATTCGAGATGATAATTTTTTCCATGATGTCGTATGCGCCGCGCATAATTAATAATCGGTTAGTAAAACTATCTCCGTATACATAATTACTTCGTTTTTTTATCGGATTAAGTTTCGAGTTTTTTTTACGCTCCGCTTAGTAGGGCATTGAAAATTATAATTAACGAACGTGTACCTATACTACCGAACTGGATATTTTGGTAGCGTTACGCTCTTATAAATTATTAAACATAAAATGCCACTTTATATCAAAATCGATAGGTTTTTTACATTTAATTATATAACCATTAGTTCGTAAATTATAATCTTTATCTTTGTGTCTAATACGCGTTCGATATTTTTAATAGTCAAGGTTTTTGTTGCGGAACCATCGACGCGCGATCGTTTATAAATTCAAATCGTATAACGTTAAATTGGGATTAAATTAAAGTCGAACATCTACCGGGTTTCAAAATAAAAACGAGACACCGACGCCGTATTTCAGGATTGTTAATTTAAGTAACGCGACCGCTAAATCCTCAAAAAAAAAAAAAAACGTTCGTTAATCCGGGCGTTCGAACGTCACAACCGAAAATTGCGTTATTTTAATCTTTTACACTACGCCCTCTCGTCGATGTCGAATAGACGCCCTATACTAGTTTAACGATTTTAAATGTCCGACCCTCCCCCCACAAACCCCAAAAACGAAACGGTAATTCGCCCAACGGCGAATTAACCCGCCCGTAACAAAAATCCGAGTTAAAGCTGTCTTGGACACAAAGAAAAACCAACCGCGATATTTTTAACTTGCCAAAATTCAAAATCGAAACCGCCGGTTTCGATTTTTTCTTAAAAAAAACACAAAAACAAGTCGTTACCTACTTATTTGTAATGTAACACTTACATTAGATTTTTATGTAGGTACACAAGACGATGAAATTTGAAAAAAATCGAAAATTTTTAAGATACCGAAGCTTTTTCGATTTTTGTAAAAATCGAAATATCTTCGAAAATAATAAAAAACGAGCAATTTTCTCATCGGAATGCTTTTAATTGTAATCTTGTCTTCTTAAAATAATAAGTAACGATACCAAACCAAAATATCCTCGACAAAACGCATCAAGAATGCAAGGAATGACCAATTTGTCGAGTGCGCGGTAATTTTTTCAATTAATTAAAGTTTTTTACTACCTATTCTTTGCGTCCTTAACGTTCGTTACCAGTAATTATTATTTTAAAAAGACAAGATTGCAATAAAACCATTCCGAGAAAATTGCTCATTTTTTTATTATTCTCGAAAATATTTCGCATTTACAAAAATCACAAAAGCTTCAGCAACTCGAAAACTATCGACTTTTAGATAGGCGAAAAATATTACAAACTACCTCTACTATCGCGTGTTTAAAAGAATATTAACGTGGAATTGCCGATAACCCTGTATACAACGGTTTTGGGGAAAAAATTGATTTTATTTACACGTGTTGAAATATATTTCAGGAATTCTGAGAACGAGTTTAAGTTGTGCTGGTTGTCTTATTACAAAGGGCCGCGTACAGATACGCAGAACAAACCGACGTTTGTTAAATTCCATATTTTTCATACTTTTTGCGGAGCGTCAAGAAGTTTTCGGGACTTCGAACTTGCATTATTACGTACCTACTTGTACGCATCATATTTCACTGTATTTCACCAATCACTGTGATCGCGAGAATTCGCGTAAGATAAAATTTCGTTCGCGAAATTGGACCGTCGAATGTTTGAGGGAAGCCCTAACCAAAATTTGTGTTACAACTTAAAGGTCCATATATTTACCATGTCAGTCGACAAAGAAAGATCCTGCCTTTCCTCGTAATATTAATCCTTTTTGTTTGTAATTCTTTTAGAAATAACACAACACTCGCGCACTCACACGCAAAAAGGCCTATATACCGAACGAGAACTCCTCGCACATGCGCATAATACGACGCCGTAATATAAAATTCGAACTACTCATACAAGCACTACCGTTCTGTACCATTAACACGAAAGATCTGAAATAATTTTGCCAGAATTCTATAGATAAACGCATTTGAGTTATTACATGGATACTAGGAAATCCCGCTTTTATTTTAAAAACATTCACTTCTTTGTTCGAACTCCGATAAGCTATGAAAGTAGGTGGCGCACGTGTTTTATTAGATGCTTTGTATTTTATCGGTCGCACAAAAATGCGATTAAACTTTTATCCGAGTTATAGTTTGCAATAGGGAAATTTTCGTTGCTTAAGGTCACGCGACTAGTTTTAAATTAAAAACAGAGAAAATTTATAATTCTGCAGTATAAAGGCAGTAGATGGCGATTATTCAAATAATTTTACTGCATTAAAAATACATGATTTCCTAAAATGTACGTATTTTAACAATTTTCGGTCACTATTTGCATATTTTTTTTATCAAACTTCACTACGACCTCTGTGGTGCAAGGGGCTTTGGAGTTTCAACTGCTGTGGTTATTCCTGCTGTGGTTACTCCAATGTTTACCACTAATTTTATTCCAATATTAATTGTTTGGATATCAACGTAAAGCTTATTTAACGTAGTTTCTTTTTGGTAAGAGCAACTTTTTTTGTAAAATCCACGGTTATAGGGTTATTTAGCGAAATATCTAACGCAAGACTACGTTCGTTAACTGATATTACAAAGAATGGAATATATCATTTGAATCTACAAATTACTAGGCTTTCAAACAAAAAATAAAGATTTCAAAATCGTTCAAATAGAACGCGAGGCGCCATCTTTAAACGTCCGCCATGGTTAATGGCTAGGTACCCTTCACAAATGTCAATCATATATTCCTATAAATATACCTTGAGACCGTACAATTGCACTGTACTGTAAGTCTTTTATCGATTTTCCCACATTCTCCGGTTAACACGGATTTTCGTTATCCCGGCTCGCCTCCGGATTCCAATTGTTCCGACTTAACGAGGTTCTTCTGTATACAGGCTGCCCGTTTTTCGCGTGAATGCACAGTGATCTCGGTTATCTTAAGAGATACGAAGTCGACTAAATTGGGGCAAAGTTGCGCATTTTGTGCCGATTAATAATGTGGAAAAAAATTCGACCTGCCATTTTTAATTTTAAAAATATCGCGAAAAAACTGAAAATTGAGATTTTCGTTTTTATTTTTCATACGAAAATCAATCGAGTTAGCTATTTTTAACCGAGACATTATTGAGACACTTTTTAACAAGGAATTTAAAAATAATATTTTATTTGCTCTAGCGCTTAGAGAAAACAAGCAACGACAGTCAACTTTTGCTTTTTTTATGGACGCCATATTAGATTTATTTTCGTTTGAATGCGGATTTTTCTTCCGATTCCAAAAATGTATAATACTTAACGTTTTAATAGCCAATTTATCAAAATATTTTGGTTTTTACGATGTTTTTAAGGTTGCCATGAAAATAAAAGAACGTCGCGTATATTTCAATTAGTATTTTGACAGTCTACGCTACGAAAATAATTTGATTAATAATTAATCATTTGGTATAATATAATTTGGTAAATAATATATTTTTTTAAATTAATTTTAATTAATAATTTTTAATTATTCTTACAATTGGAGAAGTTTTAGGAGAGTTTTTAGATGAAAATATACCTATAAATCAGTTAAATACGCTTTGGTTTCAACGTCGTTCCGTAATGCCAGAATAATAACGGATTGTCTTTTGGAAATGTTTGGAAAAGGAACCATGAAAGATACAATTTTTTTAAACTTCGATTAAATATTATTAATTCTTTAAGAAATGTAATAAGACATAAGATATTCGAAGGGCCATTTTAAAATGCAAACGAGCCGAGTTATGTTTGGAGGAAAGGGGTGAACTATTTTTTGAACATTTATTATAAAGTGCATATTTCTTCTGTTAAATTAAATTGCTTTTAACTTTTTTGCTATTGTACTTAATAAATAATTCCTTTTGTTTTCGTGGTAATCTTAGAAACATCGTAAAAACCAAAATATTTCGATAAATTGGCTATTAAAATATTAAGTGTTATACATTTTTGGAATCAGAAGAAAAATCTGCAGTCAAACGAAAATAAATCTAATATGGCGACCATAAGAAAAACAAAAGTTGACTGTCGTTGCTTGTTCTCTCTAAGTGCTAATGCGCAACTTCGCCCCAATTTAAGCGACTTCGTATCTCTTAAAATAACCGAGATACCCGTGTATTCATGCGAAAACGGGCACCCTGTATATTAGTTGAGATTGTGTCTCTATTAATTCGCGAAACAAGCCCTTTTATCGTTTATAATAAAATTTATTCACAAAACTATACAGGAAATATATGCGATTAGTTACGTAATCGTTAAACTTATCCTTATTAGTTCGTCGACGAGCAAAAAAAGCTCGCATACCATTTTCCAGAAATTAAACAGGTTCATATTGGCCATATTGCTCAATTAAGGAATGTCCGCGTAGCGGAAGAAACCTTTTAAATTACCAGGAAGTCGTAAGCGTTTGATCATTTGATAAATTTAACACAATACAATCGATCTCTACGTTACACAACGACTTAATAAAGCGAAAAGCGATATTTAATTAACGTGCCTCGGTATAATTGTCTTCTAAATCATCGTGACGCACCTCTAATGAAATCTTTAACAGTCGAATGGTGCGCAATAAATTAAAGTTAAATACAAAACGTAACCACGACAGAAAATCAATTCTCGGCGCCGAGCTTTTCATAATTTTCATTGTTGCGCATCGAATTTGGGTAACAATGAATCCCCAAGAATCGTTCATAATTTGCCAGATGGCGGCTTAGCAAAATTTAAGGGTATTTGTATAAAACTAAATGCAGTCCGCTAAACTTATCTATTGTTAGAGGAAGCATAGAAAAGCCGAAAAATTTGAAATTCGTGCCAGGAAACCTGCGTGTCTGATTTTAATAATGTCCAGCGTCGAATTTATTTATTTCTGCTTAATAGATTTATCGATCGATACTCAAGTTAAACTCCCCCTCCCCCAAAAACCATTTAAAAACCATTCATAGCCTTTTAATGTTAATAAAGACGTCCCGGATTTAATTAAGATTGGTTCGAATTACGATTGATACCTGTAATAAGTACCGGCCGATAACATGGACAAAGGTGGCTTAAGAAAGCTCGAGATCCGACAGAATCGATGTTATCTACGATCTAAAACCTTGTATCGGTCAAACATCTGCCGATGAGATCGCAATCTAGTTAGATTTCTCCCAAAATAAAAATTATCTTTCATCTTATCAGTATTCATCCGATCAGGGATCTGTAGAGCATAAAGGGCAAGACGCTATTGTGCGTCGAAATCTGCTATCCGACCGACAGCTAACCAAACATTGGCGGTCAAAAGGACCCCGAAAGAATTGGCTCGGGCTCGAGTATTGTTAAATCTTAAGATACAATCTCCTACAGTTTTGCCCATTTTATTTTCGGCTTTGCTTGCTAACCATCTATCCGTGAAGAAATTACTTCTTTATAATAATATAATATAACACATTTGCCCCGGATTCTACGTTCTAAAATGCCCTAAGAATATTTTCTTTTATTATACCAAATATAAAGGAGTGCGTGCGGTTCGCTTCGTCGAATAAAATATTTCTGGTATTTCTAAAGATTTTGCGATCGACAATTGATTCAATGTATTTTTAAGTTTTGCAAATTCACGCGTGTTTGATTTCGCTGAATAAACCGATCGTCATAATTATGTACCAACCGGAACGCGTTTGTCATTGCGATTTTTTTTTCGGATTGAAATTCTTATTTCGCGAACGTTTCGAATGCGATATTTTATTTTATCGATAATGCGATATCGTATTTCGATGTTTTTAATCGATATTGTTTGTTACGGTGCTCGTTTCGAAACTCCAGACTCGGCTCCTTCGTCGCCTCGTTTGGAAACGTCCTACTCGTACCGTCAAAAATTCATTTCCCGAACTGTTTAAGTACTACAAAAAGACTAAAAGGTCGCCAAATCCACGTCTATTAAATAGAGAAGTCGAAATTTCCCGATAAGACGCCGCCCATATCGTATTTTGAAACGCTACAATGCCGAGATAAGTTCTAATTTTGGTCGTTGAAAAAATGATTAAACTATTCGAACGTACAGATGAACGCGTAGAAATGCGCCGATAAAACAAAAACCGAAAATGAGTTTGTGACGGACGAAGCTGCGGACACCGACGGCTCTTGGTGTATGAAAATCGCAATAAACGTACCATCAATTGAAATGCGATTTTATATAAAACGTCAAACTTTGGAATGTGCAACAAAAATAATTTGTAGTTCGAAATTTTCGAAACAAATTCGAGCAAAAGTTTTTGGGCAACAGCAGAGGGACGTCGCCTTGACCACCTTTCGATTCGCCCCTCTCGTCCATGCCGTGTTTAATATCAAATTAAACACAAATTAAACATTAAATTGATTGACAGATTATCGGGTAATTCGACGATTGATTTCGCGGATTTTCCCACGTTGTGCGTAATTCACGGTTTAATTTTTAGAATTTAATTTAATTAACGGTTTAATTAGATCGATTAATTCAATTAGAGTTTTAATTACGCGTTTTTAATTCCCGAAACTTCGACTCCCGAGAAAGTCCTTCGGTCTTGGTCGGCCGTGGACACGATTTAAGTCTTGGTCTTTCCACAACCGACCAAGGCCGAAAGACTTTTTGAACACCCGTTATTATATATGGTAGATATATCGCTCGTTATTAAAATATGTTGGAAATTAACGAGTCGTTTATTAAAAGGAGCAAAAAAAATTAACCTCAAATATTTGCAATTGCATTGTTTGTGAGAAATCGAGTATTAATGGTCCAACATTCTCTTCATCAATTACTTTAATATAGAGTGCAACGACCATCACTTGTTTTTGCGAATTTCTTTAGGTACCTAAACGGTTTATCAGCGATATCTACAGTTTCAACCTAATTTTATTTTTAATAATGCTATTACAGGAAAAACAATTCGAAGTACTGATAATACGTATACGTCATACAGGTAATCGTTTATTTGTTTTTTTGAAGTGGCCAGTAAAAATGCAAGTCAAATATTTATTTAAAGTCACGCGTTTTAAGTAAGTAATTACTTTGAAACAGAAAATTATCTATCCATTTCGCATCGTTGATAAGAAAAATAAATGCAAATCACTGTAACGTTCATTAAATTAGTTTAATGTGTTATTTATTTACACTTATTTATTTTGCAAATAGATAAGTAATCTATTCGCACCTTATTTAGATACCTTACTACATCGTTCAAAAACTGCTTTCGCTTATTTGATAACGATACCGCAATATTTTCATTGTGGAAAATTACAGCGAATCTCAGCGCCATCGCAGACGGAGGATCGAAAGATTTTTGAACAAAACGCGACCAAGAACTGACGGCCGTTTAATTTGTCCACTCTAATTTTTTCTGCCGCTTTCTAATTAATTTTGATTTTAATGGGGAAAACGGTATAAACTGCATCTTTGGCCGATTCTTCAGATCTGCCGTTGCTGTGAACGTTCTCGATTTCGAGCTATAAATGAGTTTCAACATACATCTTCATCATCCGATCTCTTACCTATCCATGTTGGATAACCATTAAGTAGACATAGAAATCTGAAAACAAAGTCGCGACGGCATTTCAACCGCGCGCCGTTGTCCAAAACGTGAAGATTATTTATTTCCAGGCGACTGAGAGTACTTTTCTCCAATTCCAGGTTCGAAAAGTCTTAACCGACAATGCAGCTACCCTCTACGCCAAAATTGACTTCACGAAAAAACCAGTTTTTGGCTTCCTGGCGATGAATCATCGCCGGAGAAAATTTCCGGTCCGGTACTAACTCGATGAAGGTGGTAAAGATGATAACCGGATATGCTATTGAGCAACAGTCAAGACAAGAGAAAGTCAAAAGCCGTCATGACCCGAGGAATGCCGGGAAAACAAGCCGGACTAAATTATTGTTAGCCACCATAAGAAATAAAGAAGAACGACGTTCAAAGTTCTTCTCGACCTTGTCCAATTAGAAGGAAAATATTCGTCTACAGATCAACGAGGAGTCTCGGTATACCTACCGGAAATTACGGATTGTTCGCGTCAAAATAACGTCACAAGTTAACTTAAGACTGCAATTTATTGGAACTGTAAAAATAGCTACGAGATTTTATTGATGACGCGAATTGGAACCTATCTTAGACTAAACTGATCGCATACCTTGGCCGTTTGATCCTCGACTCACAATCAGTTAAATTTGAATAAACAAGGCTTGTACTTGTTTTTTATTAACCAACTTAAAATCGCCATGTGCACGAAATGAGAGTTACGCGTTATTCTAAATCGACGTAAAAATACTACTTATCTACTGTAACGAGTAAATCAAGGCGCAACACATTCTCGAAGAACGAGTCGCAGAGATAAGTTGGTTTACGCTATAATGAAAACAACCCACGACTCGTAGTTAGCGATACGATAATTACGGTTAATCTGGGAATTGTCGAATGATCAATCGCACGAGTCACTCTTCGGGTAAGTTCGGTCACACGAACTAATATAAACAGCCGGTAACGGCTCAGTTCCGGTTAGTTATACAATATTGACGTACTTAAAATGTTAAAAGGTGACGATTTTTGATTTGTGAAATGGATATTCGCGATCGGCAACGTCACAAATAATTGTAAACGTCCCGTTTACGATTAGCGATATAATTCATTGTAAATTCGCGTAAATAAATAAACATTACACTACCTACCACTAAAAACGATTAATTTTATTTTGATTATCGCAGGTCAAAATCCGTATAGCGACAAATTTATAGTAATTACGCGTGAATAATCGCGTATAAACGACGTAAGGGCGCCGTCGCACGGTGCTACGTTCAAAATTTTTAACAACATGCTTGTTGCCTTAGCTTTCGAGCCGTCACGGACGAGGACGTTTTTTAAATGGAAAAGCGAAAAAATATTATATCTCGACGGTTTATCCAATTACTCGCCTAAACGATTCCGGCCCTTGCAATAATAACAAACCCAAACATATCAGATGGATCCAAATATTACGTAACAAAGCCGTCATATTACACGGAATAATCTAACGAAAATATTGAATTACCTATACGAAAAGATTGCAGGACCTTTTACGAAATTATTTGAGAAACATAAAACATCTGCGCTCATTTGAATTCGTTTATTTTGAAAATGTCAAGAAATTTTTAGACGGGACCCACTCGACCGCACTTGATTTTAAATATTGACAAGAAGAAAAAACACACTCGAGGCCTGTATAGGATTCCCGGACTTATCATCGAGGATCAGAAACGGAATTTTCTAAGCCCGCAGGTATAAAAGAGCTTTAACACAAACATTTACGTAAAATTGTGTAAATATTGAAATTTTAACCTCGTCGAAGGCGCATTCATCCGAGCTTTCTAAACATTGGTCGACGTGCACAGATCGAAGATATTGTTCCCCCTCCGGTTGATTTAGGTAAATGTTTGCAAATTCGTTGATGTTTAAAGCAGATAAGTGAACTTTTATTAATCTTTTTACCGAGATTTATTTGCTAATGAGTTTTGTGGACGATAAAGTTGCGTTTGGATTTCTTTTCGATTGTGTGTGTGTGTGTGTGTGTGCTTAGAACGGTCACACGTGTTGACAAAACCGATACGTTAAAGACCATAATTTATCTCGATTCTTAAAGACTCTTTGACGTCAAGGATCGATACGAATACATATAGAACACATTCAAAGATTTCGAAAACCACACCGACCAAATGTGTGATTTCTTTAGTTGTCAGCCCTGTCTTGCCCAGTCCTGCCTTTTGTCAAACCCCAGTCCTTAGAAAAGTCAAACGCTTAATAGGCACGAAAACGTCGAGGGAGAGGGAGGTGGGGGACGATGGAACGCCATCAGTTTCGATCGATCGCGTTCACTTTTTCGCTCGAAAATGTGCTTTAAATCGATCGAATTAATTTAAGTAGAAATGAGTAGGTGAGTAAATCGTCAGCTTCAAAAAGTGAATATTTTTAGTAACGTTTAGTAACGAGGAATTTATAACAATCGGAAGGAGAGAGGACAGGTATAAACCAACTTAAGTATTGAATAAAGATTGAAAATCCTTAAGAGCATTTGTTAGCGCCCTTTGGCACAAAAGACTTCATGCGTGCTTACTACACCGTAAACTGATTTGCCTATTTTGTTGTTATCCTTAGTCCCGGACTCGGATCTATGGGTTAGTCCTACAATGGTCCTTTGTGTTCACTTTCAAGTTAAAGGCGAAAGATACGATGTTATTATCTTTTCTTTTATTATTGTTTAGTAGGTTAGCAGCCCGGTCGAAGTTTAACTTACTTGATTTCGTCCTTAGAAAGTGCTTTTAGCTTAATGGGCATGTAATGTCGTTTTTCGCTTCTTTAGACTTGTTGATTTAAATTGAGATTTATCGATGCCGTTTTCAGTTTATAGTTTTACTTATCCACTATATTTTTATTATCTTAATCTTGGAACATAAAAAAGATCGCTTTATTTTACATACCTACCCAGGCGGCACGTTGACGTTATAATGTCGTCAACTATTGGTCATTTGGGAACCAATGGGGACGTCGTAAAAGACGTATATATGACGTCAATGTGACGGGTTAATGTCACAGCCAACGACGTCAAATTATGACCAATCTAGTACGTTACTTGAGACGTCTAATTTCCTTAAATGGGACGTCGATTTGACGTTCCATTGACGTAATCCCAAGGCATTAATGACGCATCTAAAAGTGAAAAAAATACAAAAACATTCAATATAATTATTATTTTATTACCAAAATGAAGGTACAAATAAAGAACCTAAATCTAAGAAATTAAATAAGGTATGTTAATATGTCAAAGAATGAACACAAAATTATTTAGATTTACCTACTTAATAACCAAATAACTATATTATTATTATATACGAGTAATACAATAATATATTTAAGATAAGATGTAAGCGGTAAATATCATATAAGGTATACAGTGGTCCGCGAGTTCTGGGATCATTTGATAGAGTCCAAACTAAGCACAATAAAAAAAAACTATTTTAGATAAAAGCTTGTTGGTTGTAACAGTCGCACAATGTAAAATTTCACACCAACAAAAGACATCTAAATAAATTAATAAGGAAATGGGGGTCACTCACGCCACAAAGATAACCTAATCACCTAAAGGTTAAAACCTATAGAAATAAGTACAATTTGTCTGTTTCTTGTTAAGCCACGATTTGTAAAATTATTGTAAAAACTCTTTCTTTCAGTTTTTTAATTATTTAAAATTATTCATTTTAACTTTAGGTGGCGATAGGCCGATTAATTGTTCACTTATCGTTAAGAAGTTATATCAAAATTTACAATGTACAAATTTACAACGCAGAACTCACTGCAAAGTAAAACCACTAACCTAACAAAACTGCTGGCGGTAAGCCAAAGCGTGATCAGTATACACAGTGGCGTGACACATTAAAGGAACTAGTTCTAGCCATTGACGTACACAATTAGTGATTTTACTTACTTGTTTAGTTGTATACTACTGTATTTATAACGTATAGAACTATTACTATTAATCCCATAGACGCGACATTGCATAATTCCAAAATAGATTTATATATTTTTTAGTTAAAATTTTGGATTAAAAGATAAACATGTAAACATCATAAACATCTTCACTTTTCTAGTAAGGATTCAGGGCTTTGGAATGACCAAACAAAGACGTCTCAACGACGTTCTGTAATAACGTCAAATGTTCGTCGTGAAAGTGTCGTCGTGCGTACGTCACTTATTGGATCCACGACGTAGCCGACGAATAATTACCAATAATTGACGACATTATGACGGACACGCAAACACGATGATCGCGTAGCGCCGCACAGTGGGGAAACTCTATAATAACGTTGGACATTGGAAGAGAAAAAATGCATTTTTTAATTTGTTATTTTAACTAACGTTTTACGAAAGAACTTTTAATAAAAAAATTTTTTTTGAAACAAAAAACACCAAAACTTATCTAATTTCTTCTATACCTTAAAAGTATTGAATGCATATTTTGAAAGATCAAAAGTGTTAGTTATGATATCAAAATAGGGACGTGACGGCACATCTAACCAACCACAATATAAACAATCATTTTCAAATGATTCGTACATGATGTATCCATTATCTCTTAAATAATAAACGGCGAAAAAAATAAAATATCGTGTTATAAAGCCTATAATTTCAAGAAAATCGGTTAAAACATAACCGAGTTATTTGTCTAATGATGCCCACACAGGACGCGACAGTTTCGTGTGCGACTCGGCGCGAAAAAGCGCAGATTACGCGCCTGTTATTGAGCAGTGGTCACACGCAGATATTTTTCAGTTTCTTTTGGCATCTCGCCTAAGTTGTCGTGCGGTTAAAGATCGCTGCCCGCCGCGAAAGACCGCGTTCTGCGTGGCCAGACCTTTATTCGCCACCTATCGTAACATAGATGATCAATTATTTTGACATTTTACGAAAGACCTTTTAATAAAAAAAAATTTTTTGAAACAAAAAAACACCAAAACATCTAATTTCTTCTATACCTTAAAAGTGTATTGAATGCAGATTTTGAAATTTTGAAAAAACGACATTTTGAATTTGTCGCCTAAAAAAATGCCAATAATTTTGTTTACGTCGCCGCGTTATATTTCGAAGTTTCGTGGGCATCTGCTTATTTTTTAAATTCGCGCGGAGTCGTTTTGCATAAGATAATATAAAGCCGTTTACCGTGTCAGCGTGATCTGATAAGGAAACAAGATCATTGTATTCAAATTGTAACCACTCCGCACTTATCGTCGACGCTATTTAATTTTTTTTACGGCCGATAATCCCGTAATCTCGTAAAACTAACTACAAAGTAAACTTTGTTCGTTATCTACAATTAAACGCCGAATACTTAGAAAACGATTCACCTATTGGCGCAAAAAAATTTAGAAAAATCGTCGCCGATTAAACCGCCGCTCGGCGCGGACGCGCATCTCCCGGAAGAATTTAGTAAAAATTAAGGATCAAAAAAGTTTTGGAACCGTCGCTCTATTGTTAGGTATTTGTGGTGAATTACGTTTTAAATTTTGAATTTGTAGCGTTTAAGAGTTTAGATTGACAGTAGTTGGTGTTGAAAAAACTTCATTCATCATCATTATTATTATGTACAGTCGAGTGTAAAATTAATATCGCGGATAGGTCGGTTTGAGTTTTGTTAGTTTCGGTTTAGAAACGAATCGAATTTTAAGGTATTAGATGGTATTTTATTTAATTAGAATTTAAACGAATCACGAATAAGTGCGAAGTTGTATCGTGCGTATCCGCGCAACGGTCGCGATGCGCGACATTAATTTCGCACCCGTTCGCACGCTTACGGATGTAACAAAAAGGGGAAGAAAACCTTTTTTCGTTGCTACAATTAATTTGTTCGCTAAAACAATCTTGAAAATAATATTCGAACACCCTGTACATCGCTCGTTGTGCAAGCGATATCTGTACATTTCGCCTTCTTTTCCTCCAAAACAAAAACTACTCATAAACATTCTGTACAATAAATAAACAACTTACTTCGTTGAGAGCCGAAAGAAAAAATCAAGCAGATCGATCACGTTCAACTTTTTCGCGTGTAAATTGAATGACGCCTCAATTAAATGCAAAAAGCACCATCGCCGTATGAATGGAAGCACCCTAACTGAAGCAGTTTTTTGTGCTCTTATTCTTTGTTACTCGTTAGATGAAAATCACCGACGTAAAACAGGGGGGGAGAAATAAATCCCTGTTGCGTAACACTTGTGCCCTTATGGTATTAGGTATCATATATGAATAACCATATAAGTGTGCATTGAGAAAAAATACAGATACGACACATAATATCGAATATCAGATAGTTACTACACTTCTTATCGAACAAAGCCTTAAAAATACGTTCGCCTATCTTATTATTATTATTTTTTTTCGTTTTGGAAACGAGTTGGATATCTCTAAAAAAAAAACAAAAAAAACAAACAAACGGAAAAAAACAGGTCAGTACCCCCGACCGTGCCCGCCCGCATCAAAATGCGTCCGTAATAAAATAAAAATTAATCGAATTCTAAGAAACGAATGATTCACATTGGAACGTATATATGTAAAATACCAAACAAAACGGTAAAGGACAAAGGCTGACGAACGTTTTGAAACTCCAGGTAAAAACGGGACATTCGAAACCTCCATTTAAGGACAGGTTTTGTTCGAAGATTGTTATAGTACCCTTGACAGGTACATTTTCTAAAGGTAAAATAAGTTTATGCTTCACTTGCCGTGCTAAGTTATTATAGGATAATGGATGAGGTAGGGCCCGATCTTTGACCGATTCGACCGAACACGACGGCGGTTAGGGTGAGGTTTTCGATTGGGGGCCGTGAAGAGGGTGGATTCGTGTTACGAAAAAAAAATCACCGTTATTGTTTGAGGACAAGTTATTGTAACCGACGACACAGGGGCATTGTTGATTTTATACGTAGGAATTACGAACGGCGTATTCCGCACAGTTGAATAGACAATTGATTTTAATTTTATTACGAGATAATTGGATATCGATTGGACAGATGTCGCTGCTCGTCGTCGCGCGTCGCATTCTCCGCAATATCTGCGCGGTACAGTCGACGTCCCCCCCGGCAAAGCCCAACGTGAAGATTAAAGATCGACAGGTGGTTAGGTGATTATTCAAACAATAGGCGTTAAAGAAAATTCTGTAAATTACCCATTTTCCCGACGTTTATATTTTTATAATTTCTTCTGCCTCATGTATATTTAAATGTCCTAAGTACGGCCCATCGCGTTTGTTACGGCTTAAATATTATTAGTAAACTGCCGAAGTGCGACAAAGTTAAATAATAATCTGCAATTGCCCATTGTTCAATAATCTGTCTGTTGGGTATTGCCAGGACGTCGACCATACGTACACGTACATATTTTTTTGTCGTCCTAATCGTCGTCATTTACTAGTTTTTCTGTAGCATGTTCGCGATGTTAATTATGACTAAATTGGCGCGATCGCGTGCCCTTATCTCTTTCATTCGTTTTCTGAATCACGTTAAATGGAATAAGTGCGCCTCGCGCGCCGCGGTTTTCAACGACGACCGCGCGACGCAATTACGGCATAATTTTCGAAACGAAAATTATACGAAGACAATTTAAATAGGCACTTACCTAATTTGTAGCCGAAATTCCGAAAATACAGCGCCCGCCTACGTTTCGATTCGTTTCCGAAAGTGACTCTCTTCCAGTTCATCGAAACATTCGTTTTGGACGTTTTCGGCGCAATCGAATTAAACCATATTTGGAAATTTAGTGTTACTCTGTTGCTAATTAGTTGTTCCATTGCCGACATTATTGGTCCACCCTTAACACGAAAAAACCGCCTCCACACACGCCGCAGTAAAAATTAACAACAAATTAAAAATTTCGATTTTCTCCATAAATTTATTTTTATGAATTAGTCGCTTCGCGTTTTAGTATACGCCGATTTTGTTGCTCCACCCCTAATATAAAAACAGCCACCCCCCGTAACACTTAAAAGCCAGCGCAACAATTTAAAATTTCAAAAATATCGATTTTTTGACAGTTTAGTATTTTACGATTTCGTTGCTCCGCGTTCTCACTTGTTACTTAATGAATTTTGTTAAAGACGACACCTTCGTGTTCGTGTTTTCTTTTTTTATAATTGGACACAAAAAAACCTCGGTTATTTTAGCGTTCGATTCAATTACGATAATTGTCTTGTCGTCGGGCGATCTAAAGTTAAATTCGATAGTACACTTTCGTGTTACCCAACAATAGATCAATTTTAAATAAATTCGTTTTACGTAACGCATTCCGGGAAAGGAAAAAAATGTGCCAAAAGGAATAGAAGTTTTTTTTCGAAAAAAGCGACCGTAGCTTCGTATTTTGTATTTTATTGCAATTCTAAGAAACTTTTCCAAATAAAATTTTTGTGTATTTTCAAAAATAAGGGTACTTTACTCTTGAGCCGATTTCATATTTTCGAACATCCCTCGTAAACGAAAGGTTATATTCAAATTTTAACGTGCGCAGTTTTAGTTTGGAACTATGCAGAGATTTTTATAAACAATAAAATTTTCCGAGAAATTTCAAATAAGAAAGTTTTCCATTTGTGTCCAACTTTAATGCCGGTCACTTTATCCTATATATTTATTGCTATTATTCATACACGAATAGATTCTGATCAATAAAGTTATTATTAATTTTTATTACATAATACACGTATTATCTATGCCTATATAATTATAAATTAAACATACGTCTTATAGTTAACCGTTACAACTCAAAATAATATGCTCTTAAAATACCTGCCTTAGGTAATAATTCTTCAATATCCTATATAAACTAGTTGCACTACCTAACATTTAAAAACAATTGTTTCGTGTATCATTTATTTCCAAAAGCACAGTTTTATTCTATAGCGGATACGTATAAAACGCTTATGTATTATATATAAAGGGTGTCCCAACAAGAGCGCCGGATTTAATTTTAAAGAAAAACACATTTATTTTTTAATTAAGCAAACATTTTTATTTCAACATAAAGAAAAATAGTTCCGATCAAACGTGAAATACAACATCAGGCAAATGGCCACCACGAAACCTCCGGCACAGGGTTATTCTTTTGTTGAAAATTTGAATAACGTTTTCGCATAAATGTGGCTGATTTTCACCAATAACGCGCCGTATTTCCTCTTTAAGATGTTCAACTGTTTCAGGCTTATTCGCATACACATTTTCCTTCACATAGCCCCAAAGAAAAAAGTCCATCGGCGTTAGATCGCACGATCTTGGTGGTCAATGTTGATCGCCAAATCGAGAAATGATTAGGCCTGGAAACTTGGTCTGCAGTAACACCATTGTTTCACGTGCAGTGTGGCAGGTCGCACCGTCTTGTTGGAAAAACATGTCCTCCACATCAATTATATCCAATGCGGGTCACAAAAACTCCGTTAACATTTCGCGATACCGCACACCATTAACAGTTAGCGCGTTTCCACCCGCATTGTCAAAGAAATACGTCCCAATCACTCCGCCAGCCCAAAATGCGCACCAAACAGTTACTCGCGATGGGTGCATTGGTTTTTCGAGTATCACACGAGGATTTTCAGCACCCCAAATCCGACAGTTTTGCTTATTCACGTATCCGTCGAGTTGAAAATGTGCCTCATCTGAAAAAATGATTTTCTTCGAAAAATCCGCATTAATTTGATGATGTTCCAACATCCAATCAGCAAATCCACGGCGCTGCTCGTGGTCCCTTGACTTGATTTCTTGCACCAATTGAACCTTGTACGCGTGCAAATGCAGATCTTTTACCAAAATTCGTTGCATAGTGCTTCTGAAATGTTTAATTCTTGACCACGATGCCGAATGGAAGTTCCTGGATTCTCGGCCACAGATTCCCTTACTGTGGCTATATTTTCGAGTGACCGACAAGGACGACGACGTCTTCTGATCCATCAGCGTAAATTTGATCTCAAATTTTTTAATTAAACGCCTCACTGTCGATTCATTTGGCGCATTATTGCGACCGAAAACTTGACGTAATTGGCGAACTGTTTTCGCAAAACTTTCACCATTTTTGTAATGTGTTTTTACAATAATTAAACGTTGTTCGTTTGAATACTTCTCCATATCGCGTGGTCTGTACGTGACAACTGTCAAAAAAAAATCACCGTACAACTCGTATTAACAAAATGGCGGCAAATTTAAATCCGGCGCTCTTGTTGGGACACCCTTTATAACTATACCCAGCTAACAATTTTTAAATTTCGCGGCGGTTTTCTATTGGTATCACATGAAAACATTTGCAATCAGTAGCGGTGATTTAATCATTTACTGCAGTACGTCACTGCCTTTGTCATTTAACCTGACATTGACGTTTATATACGAGTAGTACCAACAGAAATCCGCCGCGAAATTTAAAAATTGTTAGTTGGGATAAAATTAATGCCCAATTTCATAAAAATCTAACCGCCTGTTAAATTAAACAATATTGTTCGGTATGAAATTGGGCGTAAATATTAAAGATTTAAAGTGTTGTGCTGGCTTTTAAGTATTAAGGGTGCCTGTTTTCGTACTAGGGGTGGAGCAACAAAATCGAGATATACTAAAACGTGGAGCGATAAAATCGTAAAGCATTAAACTGTCAAAAAATCGATATTTTTGAAGTTTTAAAGTTTTAAGTTGAAGTGTTGTGCTGACTTGTGATACTAGGGGTAGTTGTTTTGCTACTAGGAGTAGTTGTTTTCTTACTAACGGTGGAGCAAAACAATCGGTGTGAACTAAAACGTGCAGCAACTAATTCATAAAAATAAGTTTAACAAGAAAATTTTTGAAATTTTTAAAAATTAAAGTGTTGTGCTAGCTTAGGAATGATAAGGGTAGATATTTCGGACTAAGGATGGAGCAACAGAATCGGTGTATACTAAAACGTGAAGCAACTAATTATAGTTGTAATTTAATAAATTAATAAAAGTAAATTTATCAAGAAAATCGAAATTTTTAAGTTGTTGCGTTACTCCGGTGGATGTGGGAATGGTTTTTTCGTGTTAAGGGTGGCAATAGAGCAACTAATTAACAACAAAATAGCAGTTTACGAATATCTCCTCGTTTTTGTGTTTTTTTTTTCTTATTTTTTGCGAGTGGCCGTGCTAACTTAACTGTAAGTCCGGTTTTTGGCGAAATGGCTGGAGTAACAAAATCGGGAATAGAACAACAAATTAGGACTAAATTTCTAAACGGGTTTCATTCGATTGTGCCGAAGTGACCGTGTCGGCTGAATGGACGTTCGTTTTAGTACTGCTACGAAATATTTAGCGCGCATTCGAAGAATTCGTTCCGCGTTGATTTTCCTCGACTTGTCCGAAGGTGTCTATTTTTTTTTCTTTTTCCGGACGGTCTGTGTGTCGCATTTAGAGACTCTTTTCGTTGTTTTACTTTATTTTCATCGCGAGTGGTGGACGCGAAGCACGTCCACGATTAAGAATCGTCCAAATTTTGATTTAAACAACGTCAAATTGTCCGCCGATGTTCGTCTACGCACGAGCTAATAAAAAAAATTTGCGCTGCTCGCGCTATCGAAAAAAACCGTAGATCTTTATCGATCGTTTGCAGCGTCAAAGCCGTTTTTTCCCGACGTCCAGCGCACGAATCGTCCTCGGATCTGTCGCGCGCTTAAATTCGTCCGTCCATTTCTAATGCTGATCACAAGGCAAACATTTCAATATTTTAACAATAAGTAGATATGCGACATTGCGAGAGAAACATTCGAAATACAAATACAAAGTTGTGCCGTTTAAAATCGTTCGTTCGTAATTTGCACGTTACCTGTACAACGTGCAGACATTACACCTGCATTCGACTGTACACCGCTGCCGCAATCTAAATTACGTACCTATTTAAAATGCGTTAACAACATTATATAATTATTAATAATTAATTTGTTTACGATTAATTTATCGCCATAATATTTTATCGGTTAACGAGATTTTTTCGTAATCAGTTTCTTGGTACCTATCTTTTAAAAAATATTTCGGAAAAGCTTTAAAATTCCCCACAACTCAAATCCTATGTATGTAACTATCTTACTTACAATTAGATTTTCGGATAATACAAATTGTGGTATGTTAAATGACGAATCGAAACCGGAAATTTTTGTTTGACGTACTTTGCATTATGTAGATAATAAAGAAGGTCGCACGTGGCCAAATAAGTTTTTACCTATAAAAGCCAATTGAGGTATATAAATAAGAACGTGTGTCGTTTCTTGATTAAATTTAATGTTAAATCGAATATTACTTACTCGTAATTCAAAATTAATTGTGGACGATCGCATTGCTAAATACCTAGTTCGAAATGAACGTAAAATTTGTTAAAATTGAGTAAGACGTTGTATAACATTCGTATCTTACACACGTTTAAGCCTAATAAACATAAATATAAGTAAACGATCTAGAAAATTATAATTTAGGAAACCAGTTTCGGCGTATAATCGGGGTATTAAATCTAAAATTCCGATAACCGACACTTTATAAATTAAATGTCGTAAAAAAAAAGTAAATACTTTTTTACATTTTACCTACTCTAAACTAATATTCGCCACGTATATAAAAGGTTTATCTGTAAGTTATCTAAAGTGCGTCTTATTTCCTAACGAATTTTTAAACGTTCGTCCTTTTATTTTTAATCGAAATTATCTACCATTTAAGCGTATAAGAAAGTATATTTTATTATTTCGTAACGGTTTACTTTGTGATTACAAAATTCGGAGCAATTATATAGAATTAGTTAACTATAACGATTCAATAAATTTCAATAGTGTGCACTTAAAAAGCTATTTTAAAAACAGGAAGCCATTTGTCATAACTTGAAGCGATTTACTTTGAAGAAAAAATAGTTATTTAACATTTCGCTGCGCCTAAAATTTTTATTTATTTTTTAAATAAACGCCGAGACAAAATTTCAACTCGAAACGTCGGAAAACGGCGCGTTTCCGTTTCTATAAACGGGCGCGCGGGATCGGTAGATAAGTTGCAGAAGGATGTATAAAATGCGTATGCTTTAAATTCGGTTTCGTTCGGCGCGCAAAATGCGACGATCAAACAGTAATTGGAAAGGAACAATTTAATTAACGGTTAATTAAAATTGATTTTTTTTGTTTGTCATTAACCCGCGCACAATAGTACCTACAAATTTAATTTAAAAATTCCATTCGATTACTTACTTAGGTACATTTTCTGGATAATTAGCGTAATTAATAACTTTAAAATTTAAACATTTTAAAACGTTAAAATTAATTTTTTAAACGCATTCCAAATAACACGGGTACAGTCGCCTCCTTTAATTTTGACGCCCCGTCCCAGACGGTATGGACACGTAACTGCGATAAGATGACGGTTGCCGATACGATCTAGGCGTCATTAATTAAGGAGCCCTCTGTACCTAATTATATACCAATAGATGTTAGTCATAAATCGCAATTTAAAAATTAGTCACAATCGGTCATGTCGAACAATAAACAAAGGATTTGTCAATAATTGCAACGCATGGCTTCCCGAAAATTGCAAAATCAAGGTAATCGTTAAGACCGTAATTGTGTATCTTTAAGATCCATCGTAAAACAACGATTGATTAATTGTCCGTATTTTAAATGATCGGCGTGGTCGGTGCTTTTTTAAGAAAAACGCCACCGCCCGATAGAAAGTCACTTAGAGAAATACCGTACCATTACGTCGAATCGGTTTTATTACACGATGATTACGAGGAAACCCTGCAGTGATGATTGGGATTTCGGAAATTGTTTTTAATTTGCACGTAACAGCGCGCTGTTTTCCCCTTTCGATTTGCGGTCGCGTTTGTTTCAAAACAAGTTTCACAAGTCAAATTACCTACGTTATGGAACGCATAAAGTGCTCGTGTATAGTTTGACGCCAAAAAAAATTATTAAAATACATCATTTTGAAAACCTTAACGATCTAATTTAATTTAAAATTAGCATAAATATTAGATATTCATACGTACAAGTGCCTAACGCAGACGAAATTTTAAAGAAATATAAACGTAGCATTAATTTAAATATTCTACACATCAGCCCGAACCGGCTTTCGAAGCGAGCTTCGAACCGAAAGTTCAAAATTTTGAATTTTATGTTATAATAGAGAATACATAGGCACAAAACTCGATTTACACATTAAAGGTTAGTTTTAAAATCAAAATCGATAACGCGTAATTAAAGAAATAACGCTAAATTAAAATAAAAATTTCACGATTAAAAATTCGATTAAATTAAAATCGCACAATTAAAATAAAAAGACGACGAATTAAAAATAAAAACCGAAATTAAATCAAAATCGTGATCGGAAACGCGCAATTAAAAATGCCGAATTAAATCCACAAAATTCTGTAAATTAAACCGCGAATTAAAATGAAATGGCGAAACGAATTAAAACCAGGAAATTATAAGAATCAGTCTCAAAATTTACGATCCAATTTTTATAATTAAGATTCTTTTGAGTGAATTACGGGTCCACCGGGTGCATTACGGAGATTGTAATTAATTAAACGGGCGCCTTGTCTAATTTACAAATATCAGCTCGGCTTTTCTAAAATAAATCGGTGAAAACCAGTACTTTTAAAATGAGTAATAACTCGGACGTCGCGCCGTTGAAGCTCAGCCAATAATAATTTATCCCTTAATCTAGTGAAGAATGTAAACTTTCTCGTCTACGCCTTTGTTCTCGATATTGCGAACAATGGATTAGGTTTTCTAAAACGCGTCTAGCTGTCCCCCAAAACAATTGGGCTTTAAATTTACAAGTACGGAGAAATCGGTCAATGTTAAATAATCCGCATTGTCCAAAATTTTTTCATCTTTCTCCGTAAATCTTTTAAAAAATTTAAGTGGTGTAAAAGGTCATTATGGGCCTCCGGGTATGTAAATGAATGGTGGGGTGAGATTTACTTGCATTTTGTTCTGTTTAGTATAAATACTCAATTCTAGGCCTCACAATTCATTTCACAATGTTGCATTTCGAAGTGCTATCAGTCAAATGCATCCTGAAGATATTCACGTACGGGTGTAACAGGGACGATGAGCTCTTGGAGGCGTGGGACGTGGTGATCCACCGGCTACGCAACGGCGAGGACCAAGTACCACCAGATCTACTGGTCGCCTACTGCGATTTTTGCGAGGAGGTGCGCCGCGTCGTCATCATGGAAGAGAACAATGTAAGTACATATTCTTTATTATGTTTTTTATTGATATTGTTTTATATATATGTATATATATATATATATACCCGATTAGCAGGGGCCCGTGCTACCTTGAACAAGAGATCTCTTCCCACCGCGTCGTCAGCTGGACGACGGTGATGGCGTGCGGCAAGAGCACTTGTAAATAGTTAATAGTATACATATAAAATTAAATATCTAGATGTGTACCTAAACAAATATACTTATGTTTGTGTAAAATAGTATTTTTCTCCGCTGTGAGTGAGTAATCGAATAATCCAGTTGATCTAATTAAAACGTACAATCGCAAAATTAAACACGGAATTAAAACTGAGTGAGCAATTAAACACGGTATTAAAACAATGCGGTTTTAGGCAGTTATATTTAGAGAATCGGCATTTCGAACTTTCCGTCTCTTATCACATGTACCACAAATGAAGTAGAGCAAGTAAGAGGTCTCGCTGGCTCGGTTGGTTTGCCCGATGTCGCATGCACGCTTATGGGAGAACGATGGAATTTGCTGTTAACTTGCGGGGCCAATCGAATCGCGCATAATCACGAAATTCGGTAATCGACGCCGCAAAATAATCCGCGGATTAATCTTAATTCGAGCGCGAATTAATTTAATTAAACCGTGAATAAAATCCAAGTTGGCGCCGGTAGTGCAGCACTCCTACTGCTGAATTTAAATTTATACGATAAGTGGTGTCTCGAACGACAATTTTGAAAATGTCGCTACTATTACAAATTTTTGCTTTTCGAAAGAAAAAACGTAAAAAAAAACAAACGGACGTGCGCTGGTTCTGTTTTGAACAAAATAATGCGATCGGAATTGTTCGGTGTTGCGTTCAGTGCTGATTCTTTCCTTATAACGAATGTCGCTCCTGGCGCCCCCGGGCAAAGAAAAATTTAAGTGTCCCTTATCAATACGTACTTACATATTCACACTCATAGCCAAGTATAAACAAATTCGATATAAAAAATTGTTGATTTTTCTAAATTATGTACCAAAACAATATTTAAAATGTACAACAAAAAGAGGAAAAAATAAAATAATGGAGAATCGACAATAAAAAAAATTAAACAGATGCGAGATTCGAACCGAGTTTATTTTATATATAATTGATTAGCCATTGCACTATCCGCTGGCCGCGATCCGGTATGTATTATTTTATTTTTACATTAAAATATTTAAGTAACGTTTACATTAATAAACAACAGTCGAGTAGTCGGATTTGGTCAAATTAGTCTAGTTAACGTCCTTTACAACGTTTCTACAGAAACTCCGTCTTCATCAGATGCAGACGCTAAATTGGTAACTAATTTCAATTGGATGACACGTGCGTAAAGCTAAAAAAATTAATTTGCTAACGAACGGACAGTTTCGTCTGATGGACAAGCGCCCCATGGTCTAATGGTAAAAATGGCGTTGCTAATTATCAGAAATTGATTTGTTAAAAACTAATATAAACAAAATATTCTGATGTTCTAAGCGTTTGCTTTCTAGTCCCTAGTGTTAATACAAGCCGCACTATGCTCGATTCCAAATAAGAATAAAGTAGATGGCGCTCTAGGGCAAGGCAAGCTTTAAACAGCTACAATAGTACGAATAATAAAAATCATTAATCAATTTAACAAAAAAAAATTATTTACCACAATTTAATTTATTTGACATCGAAACGAGGATAACTACGCAGCGTTGCCACACGTTTTTTACAGAGTTTTGTAATTGTATGTATTAAAACATATTTATATCGAATTTGGTGGGTTTTTTTTTACTGTCGAATCTGCGTGATTTGATCGCGATAAAAATTCTAAAACGTAAATTTTTACACGTCCGGCAACGTCGCTTTTATATAAAATAGTTGTGTAAAAACAAGTCGCGTCTTAACCAATCAGCGCGAAGGTCAAGCGCCCCCTGTACTTTTTACCGCTTTATTCTTATTTGGAATCGAGTATAATTTTTCGTTGTTCGTTCACTTTACGTAGAGTTTAGTTTACACGTTCCATCTAAATACGGAGTTATAACTCCGTGTAAACGCTTACTACTGTAGTTTCGACAGGGTAACCGACTGAAGTATTTTTGTGTTAGTTTCGCATGTGGGTTGTACTTTGTTTATTTTTGGTTAAATCACAAAACGTTCGGTTTTTAGTCTTATGGAGCAGCATTTCAAACTGCAAACGTATAAACACGTGTGTAGTAGTTATAACTATGTAGTTAGATGGCGTGTAAACGTAATCATACACACAACCTCAACAATCTTTAAACTACTCAACGGATCGGTGACGTTCAGTGACACGTGACGATTATCACATGCGATTGCTGATCAAGCAAATTTAATAACAAAAAGTTGAACAATGTTTTATTTTTTTATTTTATTTTATTTTCGCATCAACCTCTAAGGGTTATTAGCGTAAAAGATTCGGTGGTTTGATTTACACATTGATTGAAATTACATTTTATATATACATTTAATATATACATATATATATACATTTAATAAAGCTGATGGTGGATTCAATGTCGTCGTTTAGAGCAGCGTGAATATTGTCTGGAATGTTGTTTAGTGATCTTGCTCGGGCGTACTTCTTGCAGGATAAAATTAAATGTTGGATGGTGATGATGTTGTGGCAGGTTTCGCATATCGGTGGCTCTTCTTGTTTAAGTAGGTGTTCGTGTGTCAGTTTGGAGTGTCCAAGTCTAAGACGAGTAACGATTATTTGTTCGTTTCTATGGGGAGGAATCTTAGGGAAGGTTCGGGTGGATGGTTTTATTTCGGAAAGTTTGTGATTAGTTTGCGACCAGATGTTGAATATGTGAAGTTTGAGGTGAAGTTTTCTATCGGCGTATGGAGATTCAAGTTGGTGAAATGTTGAAGTGTGGATTGCAGATTTGGATGCGGCGTCTGCTGATTCATTTCCTGCTACTCCGATGTGTGAGGGAATCCAGATGAAGGTGATGTTTTCTTTCGGCAGTTGAGACAGTTCGTAAAGGATAAGTTCATGTAATGGGGTCTTGGGGTAAGTTTGTTGGAGAGTTAGGATTGAACTGAGGGAATCGGTGCAGATTAAAATATGATGCTTTTGGAGTTTTTTGCTGTATTTTAAGGCTTGGAGTAGTGCATAAAGTTCGCCGGGAAAGGAACTGAAGTAGTTAGGTAACTTATATTGAAGAGTTTCGTCAGGTGCGACGACGGCACATCCTACGCCAAGTTCAGATTTAGAGGCATCGGTAAAAATTATAGTGGCATTTGGATAATTGTGAATGATTTCTAGGAACTTGTTTTTTATTAATTGGTGGTTGGTTTGGGATTTTTGATACTGTAGTAAAGATGTGTCATGATTGGGGAGGTTGAGTATCCAGGGAAAGGGGATTAAGTTACAGTTTAGTATTGGAGAAGGAAAGTGGGTTTTAATTTCGGATAAGGTTGTTATCAAATTTTCGTATAGTGGAGGAACTAGGCGTTTGTTGCTTTCATATATGGAGTGATATCTGCTGGTGAAGACGTATTTATGTGTAGGATTTTTTATGTATGGTGATATGGTGGCGGCGAATAATATTTTTAGTAGTTTTCCTCTGACGTAGGAGGTAGTTGAACAATGTTTTGTTTTGGTCGATTCATTTTTTTTCAGGTGGACATGTGTGCTTTTGATCAAAGGGTCTGATTTTCAATACTTCCAATTACAGGAATTGATAGAATCGATCGATAAACAATTTTGTCGCGAAATTATTAATTCACATATTATGTCCACCCCTAAAATTCTTATTGATTACAAAATGGTGCAATTTGCCCTTTTTAAAACTACAGTCTGATGAAGATTTCCATGAACTCAACATTGTCAGGATATCATTATATTATAGTATCATAATTATAAAATAGCTTGAAAAATCGCGTGCCGATAATTGGTTAAAATTAATGATATTACACAAAATCGAGTTGTCATTTTTAAATTGAATTCGGCAAATACGGTATTTTGATTAAAATTTAAACGCCTCAGTTTAAAATTCAAATTCCGCGAGTAAGTAGTATAGGTGTGTTATATTAAAAAATCGCTACTACTAAAAAAAATGTCGATTTTTATCCTTTTACGTTTCAAAAGCTTTATTTATCATATAATTAATTTCGAATCCGGTTATACATTTTTTTTAGGAAGTAAAATCAAATAACGAAACCCACAGATTATTGCGTAATCGTAGGTAACGTCGGTGGCGGCAGCTGCTTCGAGGTGATTCACACTTCGTGCAGGTTCGAACTTGTTCCTCGACTTCTCAAAGACTGGGTTACCTTGTTACTTACTCGTCGAAGATTTTTACGCCGACCGGCCGAACGCACGAAAAATAGGGCCTGCCATTTCACTTAAAATATTGCCCCGCACGGAACGTCCGCGAAGGACTCGTTTCTTTTGTGAAACGGTTTCCATTTATCTTATCCGTGAACTTAAGTCGAAAAATCAACCGTGGCGCACATGCGGACGTCCGAGGGGGGGAAAAAAATACGACCCCGGCCACACGTGCTCGGGTTACTGAAACGCAAAGACCATCGGTCACCTCGAGAACAACAAAGTCTTAACACAATCCGTTTCTTCATATATATGGAAATTTCGAGACCGTCGTCCATAGAAAAACGTGGGCGCAGGTAAAGAAATTCCTACGAAATTCACAACAACAACAGCAACCCTAAAATTCGTGTCCCTTGCACAATCGAAATCCCTTCGTCGATCCGAGTATTTAAATTCGACGAAACCAAAAGGTAACTGACCACGGCCAACCTGTTTGTGTAGGTAAAGCAAAGCCAGGGGGCCGAGTTACCGTAGCAGCATTATTACATCAGACGAGCCACGGAATATATCGAAACGGGTTCGCGCTCCACAAAAGGGACTTACAATTTACAATGTACTTGTATATCAGATGGGGGTGGTAACTTCGAGTTTATACACGGAACTTGAAAAGGGTCAAGAAGACGACAATGGTGAATCGCGGGCGTATTAAAGAAATTGAAAGGTGGCGAGCAAATCTTTATGAAAACACCCCTACGCTAACCATCTGCCTTTGGATGTGTGGGAACATCGAAGAGATCGCGATTCCCACGCCCTATACGCACGTTTTCCGTCCTTCTCGCGAGCCCGCAAAGCGACATACGACGGTTTCGCTTGACGGACCGGCCGAAAATATGCACACCTGCCCCTATACTGCACGCTCATAGGTCCCCTTCTTCACCCTTAGGGCTCGTGACGTCATGCCCCCTATATAAACGACGACACTTGTTCGAAATTTTATTCTCGATATCGTGGTTTGTTAGAGAAGTATTCCGTGCTACATTAAAAAAATATATACGAGCAGACATGTCGACGTACAACGATTTTTTGGTGTCGTCGAACAATTCGATCAACGACAACAAGATCAACGCGAAGAAGGCGCGATCGACCGCGCACCAGATCAAGCAGCTCCTGAGGCCCGTTCTGGCCCTGCTCAAAAATCACAAGAAGAACACGTACAAGAAAACGATGCGGCCGGACGAGTACGATTCGGAAATCGACCAGAACGTCCAAAACGAGCTGCTGGAGGCCAGAATTTTCGAGGAGATCGACGCCTGCGACGATTCCGCCGCCGTGCCGATCTACAGCGGCGGTCAAATGGACCTCCTGCAGGTATTCCGCGGACAACGGTACGTGCCGGTGCACTTTGCCCGCACCGAGGCCGGCACCTTCTTCTGGAGCTCGATCGTGGGCCCCGCCGACTGCGACATATCGCCGCTCGGCGACAAAAACCGCATCACGGAAAATCAACGGCCCGAATTGCAAGTTGCCCACGATAGATGGGCGCAAGCTTGAACGCCCCAGTCCGCCCGACCCCCACCCACCCACCCGCGCTCCCAAGCCCGACGTGATATATTCGTACATAAGTAAGTTGGTGCCTTACGATTATTGACTTGCTCAATTTTTTTTTTAATTTTGAAACCTTCGCGTTTTGTGATAGTAGTTGTACTTTTATTGTTTAAGTTAGATAATGACGATTCACTAATTGGAAAATGTGTGATACGAGCTTTAAGATTTGAAATGTACTATTTTTATTGTCTTCCATTATAGATTTTAAGATGATATTGAATAAATGATTATTATTATTTTTTTACGTCCGTCTTTTATTTTCGCAAGGAAAAAACCGCCAATTAAAGTAGGTAAGTAAGTAATTATAAAGGAAAGCTCTTTCGGATCGCCCGAATAGAAAGTGGTTCCGTCTTGATTTTATAACTGTACCGAAATTAAAGGATTCCATAAGCTATTTATGTAGATACGCGTCGAGTTACCTAAATTTGATTACAGACTTTGTTTTTCGACTAATTGGATTAGACTCGCCCGGGGGCGTAATACTAAATTATTAATCTTACGAACACCTGCGTTCGATCATTTTGTAAAACACAAGAATTTAAACGATTCTATTCAAAAATTATCTAAAAAAAAAAAAACAAATTTAACCCAATTCTTAAAGCGGTCGAGATTTTGTACGCTTTAGACGATCCTTGGAATGCGACCCTTTTAAAGCGGCAGTCGTGCAACAGGTAACAATACAGTCATCCAAACAGGTAACCGGAGTGTCTTTTACGGCAAATTGGGGGACGACGAAACGAAGGTAGCTCATTCGAATACCAAACCTTTTACGTGTAAAATTTTAGTTTTGTTCGCGCTTTTGGTTTATTTTTTTTTTCGAAATGCCATAGCCGGGTAGGCAACGAAAACGTGCCTTTGCTCGGATTTGGCTTGTTTTTTTCTCGACGGTCTAATTTTTGCGAAACATTAGCTTCTAAAAAAATTATTTTCAAAATTTAAAACAATTTTTTTTCTCAGAAACTATTATCGCGAATTCTGTGGTACTTACATGATATTGTAGAAGTACTAAACGTACCCTACGTGTACAACAAATGAGAAAAATAGAGAATATTAAATTGAAATAATTTTAAAATATATCTTATACCCGGGGAGGGGGGGCAGTCGCCAATTTTTCGTCAAATATTCGCCACATGAATTCTATAGCAGTCTGTTACATACAGGGTGTCCAGGAAATGGTAGAAAATCTCTCGGAAGCGTATAAACCACGACAAAATGCTACAAAAGTTCCTGTAACTTTTTTTCCCACGGCGCTTCTGTGTTCGACATATTAAATAATACTCTTATCTAATTAAAAATAATATTTACGTATGATATTCTCGATAAATTAAACAAAGTACCTTTTTTTATCCTAAAATGTCTGGGAAATCCGAAAATGACCTGAAAATTTTTGAGGTTAGAAAGATTAGGGGTAATGTACCGCTGGAAAAATCTTCATTTATTACATAAGTATACCAAAAATTATTAAATTTCAACGGAAAATAAAGTTGTATTTAAAACAAATTGATTTTTTTCATCTTTGAGGGTGAAAATTTATGAGAACTTGTGGTATTATTTTGATCTTCTGTGAAGCAGACTGCCGTAGAATTCAAATGGCGAACTTTTTCGAATATTTGGGGGAACCGGAAAGTAATGTCGTTTTTTTACATTAAATTCAAACAAATAAATTTTTAACAAGTTTTTATTTTTAATCAATGATCAGCCCTCGTTATCAACAATCTTTTGCAATCTGGTGTGCAAATTTTCAATGCCGGATCGATAAAAATCAATTCGTTTTTGAGTAAAATATCTGGAGATGGCATTTTGGATATCATCCGAATTTTCAAATTTTTTACTGGATCTGAATTTAGAAAGCCACCTTTGGCATTTACGAACGTCTAATGCACTTGTTTTTGGTAGCAACTGTTACGTTGCTACCCTTGTGAAACTTAAAAAGCATACAATTCCAAATATGTACCTCTTATGGTGTTTGGCTGGCCATTTCACCCAAAATTGTAAAAAAAGTAAACGAGCCACTTTAACCTTAAAATATCTTTGGCGCGACTTTGAAGTACACAATGAACTGACAAATGGTAAACAAATATTGACGTGCTCAAAAACGACATCACTTTTCGGTCCCCCTAATACTATATTTACCCGTTTACGCCCTTTGAAAAATTTTGATGCGAGGAATATTTAACGAAAAATTGGTAATTGCCCCCCCCCCCCCCAGCCCCGCCCCGATTACTTATAATATATTTTAAAATTATCTCAATTTTATATTCTCTATTTTCCTCATTTGCTGTAGAACCAAAAAAATACCACCGATCAGCCTTTATTACCACCACAATATCTTACAAGTACCGCAAAAATTCGCGATAATAGTTTCCGATTGTGGGAAAAAATTGTTTTAAAATTTTGAAAATAATTTTTTTTCGGAACGTACGAATTTTCGAAAGCGAATATTTTGCTAAAGTTGAAGTTACGTCAAAATGGATTTTTGAAAAGATAATTTCGATCGCATTTCCGATGCTTGCCCAGCTATTGGCCTTTTTGGTTATTATAACGGCAGGCAAACAAGTCTTATTTCAATGTAAGTCAATGTAAGCGCAATAAACTTTTTTCGCAGGTGTTAATTATTTATTCAATAACGACCATAAAATTAATACGTTCAAAACGGGAACACGTTTACAATGTTGGCCGTTAATGGAAGCAATTATTGCTTGTACAGAACTCAATGAACTTCCAAATTTTTAATTGATTTAAAAAAAATGGGACGCATATTCTAAACTTTAAAATCGTATTTATCTATGGGAAAAATAAACATTTTTTTAAAGTTATTTCGATTTTGAAATACGCGTAGTAAGTCGAGGGTCCTCTAATCAGTACTTATTTATAAGCCCACTGTCTGATAAGAACCCAATTTTCTTAATCCAATATTTTCGACAACTCGTCGCGATTAAAATCGGGCGTAACGCCCGCAATTTTTTGCAATAATTGAAAAAATACTCGACTTTATTTCGAGTGATTTTCCGACCTTAATACGTCTAATTCTTGTCGAAGCGATCGATCAAGCAAATCGACGTTTTAACGAAAGGCATTCTTAATAACCCTCTCGTTAACAGTGAATAACAGGCGGCAATTTAAAGCGTTCTTAAACGATCGATAATATTGCGCAATATGAGGCGAAAATGGAAAATTCGCGTTCGGCATTTTAAACAAAAAATACGAATTAACTTTTTTCCGATAGGCCTTAGTTGTTTTCTAGATTTCGATGTTCGAAGCTTTGAACATATTTCAAGTTCTTTTCATCTTTCAAAACTGTTTAAAGCCTGACAAAGTGAAATTTGGTTGCTTTACGCGGGCCAAAAGTAAAAATCCAATGGATTTACATCTAGGGACCTGGCAGGCCACTGAACTGCACGGTGCAACTCGTGCAAGTGATCGTCTAAAATAGTGGGGCGCGCCATTTAAACGGGGCGGCATCATTTGCATTGGTAAACGACCGTTGAAAATCGATATCTCCAAAACAAAGGCCGATCGGTAAAAAGTTATTTCATATGTTTCGCTTAACATTTAATGCTGATCGCGAATTTTCATTTTGCAAACACTCGTATGTCGGCAGTAAATGGCCGAAATTTCTAGACGAAGCCAATCAAACTTTAGCTTGAAATAAATGACCAGGAGAACCATTTTTGAACAAAACGACGACGAAAAGCATCCACATTAAGCACAATTAGAAATGTTTTCAACATTATTTTCAAGGAACCCGTTTCAATTTTGTGCGAATGTGAAATGAAGAAAAAACTGAAAATTCTACGAGAATAGAAGGGAAACGCTCGACTCGTCGACGAACGGGACATTATATGGTGGTAGGTACGGAAGCGTGGCAGGGCCACAATTTTGTTTGTTTCTAATTTCGCTTAAAATCCGAGTTCGAACGCGGAATTTAAGAGAAATCGAAAATTAAATAAAATCACCCTTCTACGCTTCCGTAGACTGGCGATTGGATGCAAAATCGATGACGTCGATCGCGAGCTTGCGCGCGGACACGTACGACGCAACCGAACAAATTACGAATCAGTGTCGAAAATTCAACTTTCCATTTGTAGTATTTTTCGTGAATTTTTCATCGTGCAGCGTATTGTCCGTCCGATGTTGGTCGCTTGCGACAATAATTTTGCATCCGACTGTACGACAAAGTACCCGCGCAGCATAGCTGCTGAATTCACTTGTTTCATCGTCATCGCACGATGAATTATTTTCAACGAAACGAAAAAGGAATTTTTTTGAACATCTTCACGTTAAAACGTGCACAGAATAGTTTTCGTTAGCAATTAATCAGCAAGGAAAATTGTTAGTCAGGGTAATCAGGAGGTGGCGCGGTAGAACGTCGCAAACCAAATTCATAGCGGTTCAAAATTACTTTGTTCCATTTATTTGCCATTATTATTTATTAACCATTGACGTTGGTGGGCTCCTCGGAGTCTAGAATTTTCAACGTGACTCATCTTTCGGGATGACCCATTGCGTATGACGTAAGGGCACAATGTTTTTTAACATTCGTGGCGTTCTGACCGATATCAAAAACAACTGCTACGGGTAAATACTACAGATAATAATATCGTAACCTACGGAATTTTTAAGTTATGTTGTACAACGAAACGTTTCCCTCCCCATAGAATTTATAAATTGTTACTTTGTCCTCGCGATAAGGAACAATAATATAAACCACATGTTACACATTATGTGCCTTTCCAAATGTCGAGACTCGTAAAGTTTAACGTAACCTCCCCGATAACGATAATCGTGTTTTTCTACCGAAACGTCAGTCAGACTATCGTTCATTTTAAATGGCCGTTTTATTTTTTCGAATCGAGGATTTAAATGTGCAGTCGGTATTTATATTACGCGTCGTTTGTCAAACCCACCTACCTGCGTAGTTTGTCCCCATTGTCGAGTTTGTCCTTCGCGATAAATCGGTTATCGAAATGTACGAGGTGTTCGCGTTTACGACGATAATTGCTTTAAAAATTGTTTAAAGCGCCGAACGAAGTTTTTTAAATTTTAGAAAGCAGGTCCTCGCAAATAAATCGATAACGAGGTTATCTAAAAGCCGGAGTTAAACGAAAATAACGTGGGGGGGGGGTGTAATAATAATTTACCCGACCGGAAGCGTTCGTTTGTTTGGCAAAGTAAAAATTATTGGAGGTAGTCTATAGATATAAAATTGTGCTGACATTTAACAAGGAACTTTAAGGTTGTTTAATGTCGGCATTAACCCCTTGACATACGAAGACGTCTGGGAGACGTCATTTGTTTCTTATGTCAAAACAATAATTGACGTGTCTCAGACGTCTTCAACATTCCGTTGCGAGTTGTTGTTTACAGTGCAATCAAAGATCATTTCTATATCAAGAAATTAATAATTCCGCACAGTTTAGAGTTTTTAACGTTAAACATAATCGAACGGTATGTCAGAAACGAATTTATTTTTCGAAAGCGAGGATGAAGATGCGGCCAGTAGTTCGAGCGAAATTTCTGAAGAGAGTAGTTTATTCCGAAATGTTCGTAAACGAGTAAGACACCTTTATCCAGCAGTGATGAATCAGATTCATCAGAAAGTATAGAAGAATGGAAATGGGAAGATAAAGAAAATATTCCATATATAATACCATTTACTGAACAACCTGGTATCGACGCTTTGGTTTTGCGACGATTAGAGTCCAATCCTACTCCTCTTTGTGCTTTCAAGCAAGTACTGAATGATGATTTTTTTGCTATGATAGCAACAGAAAGAAATAGTTATGCATCGCAAATGATTGCAAATGAGAAAACAACTAAAGGTAAAGAATGGTTTCCTGTTACAAGCGACGAATTGCAAGCATATTTTGAACTACGTATTATAATGTCGCAAGTAAAAAAGTCTTCTATAGATATGTATTGGTCAAACCGAGCAATTGTAGAAACACCAATATTCTCAAAAACTATACCCCGAAAACGGTTTCTAGCTATATCTCACTTTCTACATTTTACGGACAACGAAACGATGGATAAAGACGATAAGCTAAAAAAAAAGTTCGCAATGTGGTTGATTATTTGAATGAAAAATTTCTTCAGTTATACACCCCTAATGAATCTGTCGTAATTTATGAATCACTGATGAAATTTCGAGGAAGGCTGAGCTATGTACAGTTTATTGCTTCAAAAAGAGCCCGATTTGGTATAAAATTTTATATAATATATTTTATATATTTATATATTTTATTTTAAATAACGTGAACGCAGTTGGAACTGTAAGGAAGCAACGTAAAAATATGCCTAAGCAACTTTTTACGAAAATAAAAAGAGGAGACGCACGAACTTTGTCTTCTAATGGTGTATTGTCCTTACATTGGCGTGATAAAAAGGATGTCTACATGATCAGTACAAAACATGTTTCTGCCGAAATGACAAATACTGAGAAGAAAAGAAAACTGAAAAATGGGGAAGAAGAACAGATTATAAAACCGAAATGTATCATCGAGTATGACAGCGGAATGGGAGGTGTGGATAAGCAAGATCAACTACTGGCTTGTTTTCCAATTATGCGAAAATGTGTAAAAGGATATAAGAAAATATTTTTTTAAATGATTGATATTGCTGTTTATAACGCGTACGTTCTATATTCAAATACTCCTAATGCAGAAAAACTAAGAATAGTGAATTTTCGACTTAGTATCGCCAAAGATATGTTATCCACTATATCGTTACCAAATTATCCCAAACGTGGGCGTCCATCACAAGGAAATTGTTCGACTCGTCTGCAAGCAAAATATTGGACACATTTCCCGGAACATATACCTGCTACTGATAAGAAAAAACACCCTGCGAAAAGGTGCATTGTTTGCACAAAACGGAATATAAGAAGCGAAACAACTTGGCAGTGCAAAAAGTGCCAAGTACCATTGCACATTCCGAACTGTTTTGAAAAATTTTAATTAATAATTTGCATCTAATATAATAGTTATAAAATATATTTATTTTTTGTTGTAACACTAAGTTTGACGTTTTGTTATTCAAATAAAGTATTTTGAACAAGATACAAAGCTACATTTGACTGCCATAACAACCGATAAATAAATAGTATTTCTAGACACATTACTTTTGTGTTTAATGATATGTCAAGGGGTTAATTCTGCACCAGACTGTACATATGTTACATATACGCCGACGGTCACAAGTTGCGGTGTTGTTGTTTGTTTTTTTTTGACGACACTCGTTGTTTTAGATCAATCGGGTTTTAGATTGGCGCAAATCGATTTTTTTCTTTAAAAAAAAAATACATATCCACGTATATGGGAGATAATTTAGAAACAAAACGATTCTGATTAGTCTGCATGCCATCGCGTTTATTTTTCCCGCCCGGATCTCATCAGTCGTTTGCCCAAAAAAGGTAAAAAGCTATCGAAGCTGCATCGGTCTGGCCGCAACCGTAGCTAATCATTTACATCCTGCAGTCACCCTGTGACCGCCCACCTTAGTTATACCTTTTTTACACCCCGAATACCGGTACCTAATAGACCTGCACGTGAATCGCCGGCGGCAACGTCGAAATAGTTCGAAATGACCTGGGCTTAACTTTTAAGTAGGCTCAAGGGCCAGTCCGAACCCTACGATAACGAAAAACATGGGGGGGAACGGATACGCTATTAATGATAAATTGCCCGGTTCTTGAGCGAAGAACGACGAATTTTCTTGTTCTCCGTCCATTTATTAGATTTACGATCGCTTCACGAACAGGAAATTTGTTTCGACAAATTAAAATCTTCGACTTCCTCTCGGAGCTCGAACAAATCGTTTTGGTTTTGTTTTTTCATCTTTGGGGCCGCAGTAATTTGGCGCCCGTAATCAATTCGGTCGAAGCTTCGACGTGGCGATAAGACCTGTTCGCCGACAAAAAATTACGACTTATTTGCATTCCAAAAGGTTTGTCGTGCAGGTACGTCGAGTTTACGAGCAGGTGCCATTATAATACGTGTTGGGCTCTAAAAGGGCAGGTTACCGTTTATCTTTTTCCGCGAGGGTAGCAACCCCTAATCTAAACCTGTACTTGGGGCGCGTACAACGAAAGTTTTTACGAAGAGACAGGTCGAGATAAAACGGCAGGGGAGGCGCCCTAGGTTTTCAACTTTCGATTCGAGCGTTAGGGCGCATTTTTTTCGTTTTGGTTTAATTTTCATCGACGATAAAAAATTATTGCCGTAGTAAAAAAGGACGTTCATTCATCAACCGCTCGTTGCATATATTAAAACACAATATCCGGTAATTTACAAAAAAAAAAATAATAAACATCTGCTTCGTGTACCGTAATGCCGAAAATCTCTCCCCCTCCCCCTCCTTGAAATTCCCGCAAAAACCACTATCCCACGCTCCTAACCTTACTAAATAATTTTCTAACACGTGGTAAGCGTACGCGATTTAACCTAACCTGACCTACGCGCGGCTTGGCGTGCGTGATTATTCCTTTCCCGCCATTCTGACGCACTTCCAGTCACCATCGACGTTTATAAAAATGTAGATGGCTCGCGGCGTTTTTGATTATTACATCATTTACTGCCGTCGCCCCCCTTCCCCGCCAACCCCAACGCGACGTTTGAAATGTACACGCGATTAATCGTCTTTACGCTTGGACACGCGTTGGTATTTGCATAAAAGCAAACGACGAGCCTCTTTCCGTTTCGCGGAAGTAAAAGGTCGTAAGCGCGTCCATCGTCGGGACGACGACCACGCAACAAGGGGCCCCGCTTTCTATTTCTATCGAACTCGATGAACGCCGGATGATGCACCGAGTCTGTTGGTCACGAGAATCGCTCGCTTCCATCTCGAGCTAACACGTGTTCTTCAATCGTGGGAATAAAAGCAGATGTGCGTATCGAGTTGTTTTTTTTTTTTTGACCTGCACCTCAGAATCATGCATATTAATGGTTCCCGCTCTTTCAGCGTTTAAGTGCATGTTTGTATGCAACGCGATCGCCGCCTTTTCTGTCCCTTTAAACCGATCAGGATGTGCTTAATTAGGGCGCGCATCGTTAACGAATTCCATTTTTAGAATCACGTTTCTCGCGCCCCTCGCGTCCGTTCAAAATCGAATTACGCGCGCTCCCCCGCAGTATCGATATTTGGCGGTTCCCGCCCCTCGCGATCCGTACACCGTTCCGTTATCCTTGCCGGGGTCGCGATCCACTTTTCCGAGTGTGCGTCCTCGACCCGTGCCCGCCGAGGGTAGGTCACCCTCGGTAACGTCACGCGACCGCGGGGTCGCTGCGAAGGGTCGAGGACTCGTCCTGACCTCACCTTGCGCTACCCTTGCGAAATTGGGCTATGTCAAGGCTTCTCCCAGTTCTCGCTCCTTCGCGTTATCCTGCGAGCGATTTCCAACTTTCGGTTTCGTTTTTCTTGTACTATTTATGTAAATGTAAACGTGTCGTGTCGCGGCTCCCGCGAGTTAATTTTTAATTTGTTTAATTACAGGGATAACAGGTTCTGGTTGATGGCCGAAGGCTCGAGCGTAGTAGGTATTTTTATTAACATTTAATTACCGTCCAGCGCCTAATTGGAAGACGAAAACGACGGTCAAATCATTATTTCGACCGCAAAAATTAATCGAACCAAAGGTCTTCGTGGAATTCTAGCTTTCGAGTATTTACTGTTGATGTTCAAGAATGCGTCACCCGCACACCTTCGTCATCCGCGACGAGCGGCGTGGGTTTCCCGGAGATATCGGACGTGGTGTTGGCGTGAGTTGTTTGTTATTGTATTTTACACTTGCGGCGATGCCGTGTAGATGGGAAAGTTAAAATAGTTCCCAGGAGGTGACCCGTGCCAGGGTCAAAGGTGGTCACGCGCACAGCCACCGAACTTACCATAACGACTCCGGGCCGTTTAGCGTCTGTGTGAGTCATTCTTTAATACCACGGCGCACGTTCTCATGCGGCCTACGGCTCGAAAGAGAATTGTACGAACGTCATGCCCTGCCTACGTCCGTCATTAAAACCTACCAGAAAAAAAATTGAAAATTCGCGAAGGAGAAACCGCGTCCGTCGTCTTCCTTCCCATCGCGTTCTGTTAATTTCGACGGCCCACGCGGCCGGCGGCTCGCGTGCTGCAATCGGGAATTCCTGCGTTTGCGTTTTGTTTTGACGAGACGCGCCCAAAAATTGATTGCAAACGTTGTAAATTAATCACGACGATATTCGTTTTTTAACATGCAAATGCCGAGAGTAAGTCTTGAGAAACGGTCCGAAGGACATTACGTCGATATGGGCACGTTCGAAGGACACGTAAAAAGTATAACCAAGCAAGTGCTGCAATCGGCAACTATCAAGAAAAAGGGCGATCAAGAAACAAGAACTTTATCAAACATACGCGGGTACAGTTAGTATACAGTACCGGCCATAAAGTTATCATCATTTGGTTTTTTCAGCATAATATGATTACACCTATGTTTTAGCTTAGGAAACTGTGTGTATGGGTTACATTTAGTGTTTTTCATATGTGCGGCCACAATTAGATGGATTTTAGAAACGCCAGTTTTTGTGGTGTCTTGTTTTTTTAAATCATTTTTGAAGTGAATTAAATTTCATGTTTATGTCATCTGATATATTCATTTTAGAACATGGGTAAAACATTTGAAGCTTTGAATATGTCTTCTTCGCTCCAGGAAGCTGTCAGCTGACAGGGAAGAACGCAGGACGGACCTCGCGAAGCAGTTCAACATCTCCCAATCAGCGGTATGTCGGATTTTGAAGAGGAATTCGGTGAATGGAGGTGTTGCTCATGAAGAAAAGCCCCGGAAGGCCTCGTTTCACGTCATGCGTGGTGGATAGAAACATTCTGCGGATCTCTCGTCAAAATCCGCGTTTATCATGAGCGACATTTCTCGTCAAATCTCCACCTCCGGTGATCACCACCCATCTTTGCGCACTATTCGACGTCGCCTACAGTCGGCGGGACTCGATGGACGCTGTCCTATGAAAAAACCTCTAATTTCCAAAAAGAATAGGAAGGCGCGAGTGGAATGGGCGCGCGCCCATCTTCACTGGGCCCTCTGGTCGGACGAGAACAAGTATTTGCTGTTTGGAAGTGATGGCATAACTTGAATTCGACGTCCTGAAGGCACTCGATTCGATGCGAAGTACCAGTTGCCTACGAGGAGGCAACGGTAATGGTTTGGGGCTGCTTTTCTGCGCGCGGAATGGGCCCCCTACACCACATCAAGGGGATAATGGACCGTCGTGTGTATCAGAACATTCTTGAAACGGTAATGCTACCGTTTGCTCGCCAGAATCTCGGTCGAGGGTTCATCTACCAGGAAGACAACGACCCGAAGCATCGCTCAAAGGATGTACAAGAATGGTTCCGGAGTCGAATGGACTCGCCGAGCCAGTCCCCTGATTAAGCACATGTGGAAGGAACTGGAGAATCGTCTGGTCGGGAAACATCCCAAAAATGCGACCGAAAAGTTCAGCCAACTCGAAGACGCTTGGCGCGCCATCCCACAGTCCTGTATCGACAATTTGATCTCCTCTATGCCCCGCAGATGCCAGGCTGTAATCGATTCGAAGGATTTCCGACTAAGTACTGACCATTAGTTGTTGTTTGTGAAGTTTTTATGTTTGTTAACCATGTTGTTCTTATCATGGGTGAAATGTAATGCGGGTTGCCCATACTGGTGAATCAGTCAAATTGCAATGAATCTAAAGGGTGTTCCAACAAGAGCGACGGATTTAATTTTAAAGAAAAACACATTTATTTTTTTAATTAAGCAAACATTTTTATTTCAACATAAAGAAAAATAGTTCCGATCAAACGTGAAATACAACATCAGGCAAATGGCCACCGCGAAACCTCTGGCATAGGGTTATTCTTTTGTTGAAATTTTGAATAACGTTTTCGCATAAATGTGGCTGTATTTCACCAATAACGCGCCGTATTTCCTCTTTAAGATGTTCAACTGTTTCAGGCTTATTCGCATACACCTTTTCCTTCACATAGCCCCAAAGAAAAAAGTCCATCGGCGTTAGATCGCACGATCTTGGTGGCCAATGTTGATCGCCAAATCGAGAAATGACTCGGCCTGGAAACTTGGTCTGCAGTAACACCATTGTTTCACGTGCAGTGTGGCAGGTCGCACCGTCTTGTTGGAAAAACATGTCCTCCACATCAATTACATCCAATTCGGGTCACAAAAACTCCGTTAACCATTAACAGTTAGCGCATTTCCAGCCGCATTGTCAAAGAAATACGGCCCAATCACTCCGCCAGCCCAAAATGCGCACCAAACAGTTACTCGCGGTGGATGCATTGGTTTTTCGAGTATTACACGAGGATTTTCAGCACCCCAAATCCGACAGTTTTGCTTATTCACGTATCCGTCGAGTTGAAAATGTGCCTCATCTGAAAAAATGATTTTCTTCGAAAAATCCGCATTAATTTGATGATGTTCCAACACCCAATCAGCAAATCCATGGTCCCTTGGCTTGATTTAATGCACCAATTGAACCTTGTACGCGTGCAAATGCATATCTTTTACCAAAATTCGTTGCATAGTGCTTCTGGAAATGTTTAATTCTTGACCACGATGCCGAATGGAAGTTCCTGGATTCTCGGCCACAGATTCCCTTACTGTGGCTATATCTTCGAGTGACCGACAAGGACGACGACGAACAATGGTCTTCTGATCCATCAGCGTAAATTTGATTCAAATTTTTTAATTAAACGCCTCACTGTCGATTCATTTGGCGTATAATTGCGACCGAAAACTTGACGTAATTGGCGAACTGTTTTCGCAAAACTTTCACCATTTTTGTAATGTGTTTTTACAATAATTAAACGTTGTTCGTTTGAATACTTCTCCGTATTCTTAAATCGCGTGGTCTGTACGTGATAACTGTAAAAAAAATCACCGTACAACTCGTATTAACAAAATGGCGGCAAATTTAAATCCGGCGCTCTTGTTGGGACACCCTTTATTATTCAAAAACATTTTGTGTGTTCTATCAAAACGAACGTTGGTTTTGCGTTTCTATCCATTCATTTTACTGTACTTCTCAATATTCTGTGCCAAGCGCATAATTGATTCGAGGTATGTTGAAAAAACCAAATTATGATATCTTTATGGCCGGACAGAGCGCGATAGGGTGACCGTTGCTGAGTCATTAATTTAGGAGCCCACTGTATAATGCAATCGCCGAGCCCGGTTCCGTATGTCATTCTCATACATTTGGAGCTTGTCGCTTGTGGTTCGGCAATGTGAAAAAATAATGGACGATAGTCTGGGTCATTTTGGAAAATTGCCGCCATCTTTGCTTTCAGTATCTCGAACAATACCCGAACCGTACTGTAAACTGTAAAATTGTTTATCAAATTTGAACCAAGTCGCAATTTCTCGGACGGAGATTCCTTTGAGGAAATGAGGAAATCTTAAGATCGACCAACTCTTACGAGATTATCCTGTCCCAAAACGTCGTCGTCGAGCGGGAGCAACTGTTGGCACGTTCGCGACGAATTAGGTGACAGTCCCACTGCAGCCACTACCACCGACTGTCATCAACTACCGTCAACTAAAATGTTCAAGTAGTGACCACCAAATTTATTTACATTTTAATTTCGCCAACTTTTTATTTATAATGAATGTGCATAGTTGTTTATTGGCGTTATTTGCTCTTCATACACGAATACAATGATCGCTTCTGCTGATTCAGATACCGAAGAAATTGTAGTTGTGTACATGTGGAAAAAAATACACAATCGGCGAAACACGTGCTATGCGCATGTGCATTATTAACTACCGTCAGCCACCAACCACCAAATTTAGAACAGGTTGGAATTTTCAAACTGGTGGTCACCGTTTGATGACGGTGGGTGACTAGCAATGATTTAGTGATTACGTATGTTTAAATTTTAGTCGATGGCCATGGGTGGTTGACAGTGGTTCAGTGAGACTGCAACCTTACAATAGAAGAGCTCAGTCGACTTCTATTGATTTACTGACATGATGGCCGCCTTGAGATCGTAGACACGTCTCGTTCCCATTTTGTCGGACAATCGTTTAGGCCTTTCACCACGTGGCGCCCTTGACGTGGGTAAATCTTCTCACTTGGCGTTTTCCCAAAAATTAGAATCGAAGTCGATCATCTCTCTTGATCGACTTGACTTGAAAAGTGCGGGTTCGACCGTTTGTTTTTCGATAAATTATAGGGCACATTGAAATTCCACGTTTATATATTTTGCTCGAGTGTTTACTTGACTTTTGTAGCGTGAAGGCGTGCCAATCGCCGCGCCGCCGGCGCCGCCCGTTCGGAATGCAATAAAAATTCAAGCGTTATCGCGTGATAAATACGAGGCCGTGCGGCCGATGCTTCCATTGCAACGCGAACGGAAAATTTTCAAACCGTGCCTATATTGTATATCTAATTATTGCCAATTAACGTGCATTCGACTAGATTAAAAACGACGACAAGCCACCCGAATGACGCACAAATGGAAATTTAAAACACGCCGGTATGTTTTTGCTCCTTGCTCGTGGAGTTATTTGAAAAAATCAAGCGGATTTAAGTCGAGTCTCCTTGGAGACCATCTCACAGCTGGACAATCGGTCCACTATCGAAATGATTTTTTAACCATCACGTTGGAAGAATGTTTAACGGGATGTCATCGAGTATATCACGCAGCAGATGGTTTTCAAGAAAGTCTTCTGTGGCATATACAATATATTTTAAGGGTATATTTCAGTTAATTTTTACGCCCAATTACGACTCGCCCTGTATATTGTAGACCGATAGGTATCATTTAAGTAGCCTAAAATTGTGGAAAACAAAAGATAGAGAATGCGTAAAGAAAAGAGGAGAAAAAAAAAGTTTTTAGCAGACGCGGCGATTGAACATTCGAACAACTACAGTAAAACCCGGTCGTAACGAACCGCAAGGGACTCGCAACGTGAGTTCGTTATCACCGAACCTTTTTCTGCTCGAAAGTGATCCGAGAAAACCGAACCGGGCACGCAATTGTCTTTATCGACGAGATTTTTACTTGTCGAAATATTTTCAAAAATCGCCTATCTTCGTAAGGGGCCCGAAAATTTTAGATTTTTTTTTTTAAAACTTTTGGAGGGTTCAACTTGATTTATTCGAAACCTTTTTTGGCTCTTGCATTTTTTCCCGACGATCGTGCGCTACAGTGAAACTTGGAACGTATCGATATTTCACGATATTTTATTGGTTAAGTAGCGTTGTACGTTGTCGGGAAAGTCGACAAGATAAAGGACGACTTATTTTAAGAAATCATCATTTTGCGATTAATTTAACCAATAAAAATATCATAGAATTGATACGTTCCAAGTTTTACTGTATTTTATTTTTTTACTCAAAAACCGTAGGTTTCTCGGGAAAAATGGAAGAGCCGAAAATGGTTTCGAATAAATCGAGCGTTCGAAGGAGATTTTCGAAATTGTAAAATTTCAACTTTCCGAAACGTTCTTTAAAGAAAACCGAGCGGGTCGCAATTTTCGCCCCCCCTTACGTAGATAGGGGATGAGAGAAGTCGAAATCGTAAACGTCGTTCGTCGACCTTGCTCCGAGTTCGAGAAATAAAATAAAAACTTAACGTTGCCCTTCCCCTTTCGATGAGGGGTGTAACTCCGCGAGGAAGCGTTTTGAGAAAAAATTTATTACGAATATTTTTCGGATTATTTAAGAATCAAATACGTATATCAAATCGAATCGTTTTTTGCCGAAACGCCATCCGAAAATAATCATAAATCGACGTTGAAAATTAACCGCCAGGTTTGAAGAACGAAATAGATCGAATTTAAAAACAAACCCCTCGGAGAAAATACGAATATATTACATATAATATATTACATTATATTATTTTATTATATTACATTATATTACATTACATTACATTACATTACATTACATTACATTACATTACATTACATTAAATTACATTACATTACATTACATTACATTACATTACATTACATTACATTACATTACATTACATTACATTACATTACATTACATTACATTACATTATATTACATTACATTACATTACATTACATTATATTATATTATATTATATTTTATTATATTATATTATATTATATTTTATTATAATTTCATTATTACAATATATTATATTACATATAATACATATTTGCGTTGCGCGATACGTATTAATTATAAAACCGTATAAAAACTGGAAACGCCCCGAACCCCCCGGGGGCTCCCGATTAATTTTTTTTTTGTTTACCTTCGACTTCGAAGGACGCGTTGACGATCGATTAATTTTCCGAAAAGCGTTTCGACTTTTGCGTTTCCCGTCGCGTCGATTCGAAAAAAAACAATTAGTTTTATAGCTTTTAAATTGAGTTCTGTTGTTCGGCGTTCCCTTTGTGACGCGCGGCATCTTAATTCTCGCCGTCCGTGAAAGTTATAAATTCGCATTCGAGATGAATTCAAATAATAATAATAATAATAATAATAACGTTAACTTTGTTCCTCCACGTAACTTAATGGCCAATTAGTTTATTATAATAACAACCGGCGTTTCTCGAATTGAGGCGATCGTTTAAAAACGAACGCGCTTGTTGTTTCGCCGGGTTTCCGATCGAGGTGGATTTCGTTTTTTGGGTGCTAATGAGCGAGTAAATCGGGGTTAATAACGCGATTTCGAAACAAAATTTCCTAAAAGGATATTAACATAATTCCGAAGGAAACTATGACGATCGTGACTTTCCCAAAAAACACGATCTTAAAATCGTGAACCAAGTCGAAATGCAATCAATATTAATTTATTAGTAATTAGTAATGCAGAATGTGTCGGCATCGCGGGACGAGAGAGGTGCAGTAGCGGAGGTGGCGGCTCGAGACCGTGGGAACGAGCAAGCGGACACGCTTCGTGGCATCGGTATGCGGGCACGGCCTGCTTGACTGTAATCAGTGAGCGGTTACACGCGTGCTGGGCACGGGATACTGCGATCACTTGATTAATCTCAAGTTGAATCCTACTTCATTATTTAGAAACTACTTACTTTGGCCTGTCAATCGGTCCCCCTCCCCCCCCCCCCCTCGGCTTTTGTGGACCGGACATTGTTACGTTCACGTCGACTTCGAATAATCACGTCGCAACGCCTAAAATCCGACGCGACCGAGTATTTTTTTTTATTTTTTTTTCGACAAAATTTAAACCGTCCCAGTTTGTTACGTAAGTTTCGTGGAGACATCCCACTTTTTTTTTCTAGTCGCCGATCCTTTTATAGGAATATCAAGTTCGGAGGAGCCCCGAATTTCAAACGAAACCCACATTCGCATCAGTTCAAATATTTACCGGAGCGCCTTCTGTTAACTTCACAGACATTTGTAAATGTGGATGTTAAAAATTCACACCTTTTAGACATTATGAATAAGTAACGGTTTACGATGTGTTCGATATTAGATAACGTGTAGGTACTCCGGCGTAAGTCTCGGTTTCGTACGTAATTGCACGATTATTATTGATCGAAACTTTTTTTCCTCGTAATCTTATCGTCTAAAAGTAAACGTTAATGGTAGGTGGAAAATAATCATTTACTTAGGTATTTAGTTTATTGCCCTTGATCGATACCACAACGCGACGCCGCCTTTGGAAATGTACGTTTTAAACTTTTCATCGGACGAAACAAACAATAACTTATTATTAACTGTCAAACAATCGAATTGTGCTAATTGCACGTCCTACCAAAACGTCGATCGCGATAAATTACCGTTTGACGAACTTCAATTCTCACGGTACCGAAACGGAATGATTTTATCGCTGTCTCGATCGCGAGCCTAGGAAATTCGATGCAAAAACTGTTCGGTTTTCTAATTAATTAATTACACGTAGGTCGATAGTTTTAATCCGAAAACTGGAATTCGAACATTCGAAAAAAGCGGTAATTAGGTTAATTTACGACGGCCAAACCTATTCGATTTGACAATCGAAACTGTTCCCGAGCTCGTTTTTTCTCCCATTTATTCCGGAACGTCGCCGAAAATTACGTCAATGACTTAATTAAAAGTGCACCGAATTTATTAATGGGCATTAACTGGGCTACGGATAAATGGGAATTAACGGCAAATAGTGACGCTTTACGTTGACCAGCGACGCAATATTACACGAAAATAGCGACGATTGAAGGCACGCGATTCCGCCGAATCAAAACAAGATTCACTTCCGGCGCCATCTTAGACTCAATTCGCGGTTTAACCGCCTACCGAATGGCGCTTTTAATTTAATTCGCGTTTTAATTAAATTAAATAATAATTAAACTCTGATTTGCCCAAATTTCGCGCTCTAATTAGATTAATTCGCCGATTTAATTACGCAGATATAAGGCTGCGGTTGTAGCGCAAGCGACTTCGCGCGAACCGTCCTTCGCGAACTGAATTCGCGCGAAGAAGAGGTGGTCTCTTGTTCTTCCGACGTTTGCGAGATTTGAAAAGCGACAACGAACGATTCGACTGCGCCCGCGAATTCGGGCGAGATCGCTTGCGGACTAATCGCGATCAAACTTAGGAAACCGCGAATTAAAATCGCGGTATCGAGATCTAATTACACGAAATCAAAGCAATCTCGCGGTTTAATTATTATTTAATTTAATTTAAACGCAAATTAAATTAATTACGTATTCGGTGGTTAATTAAACCGCGAATTAAACCCAAGATGGCGTCAGAAGTTAATCTATTCCGCTGTCGAAGTCGATAATTGACCGCTAAAATCTTGCGACCGGTGCTACTTCGAGGGTAAAATCTTACGCGAACGAACCAACGTCATTTTAATTACGGCTAACAATAAGACACGCGTTTTGGTGACCAGGGCTCCAGTTCTCGAACCATTCGCTTACATAACGTATGCGAAAATGACGTCACAACAATGGGTTCCTATAGAAATCCATTTGTTTTGACGTTATTTTCGTATACGTTTCGTAAGTGTATGGTTCGAGAACAGGTGCCAAGGTGTTCTACAATCAAATACCCCAGTTCCTTGGCGTCGTAGTGGAGTTTGATATATCATAAAATAAATCATGATAAATCATGTATTTTTATGCAGTAAAATTATTTGTAATCTACCGCCTTTATACCGCAGAATTATAAATTTACTGTTTTTAATTTAAAAATCATTCGTGTGCCCTTAAGCATCGAAAATTTCCCTATTGCAAATCATAAACCAAATAAAAGTTTAATCGCATTTTTATGCGACCGATAAAATGCAAAGCAACTAAATAAAACGTGTGCTCCGCCTACTTTCATAGCTTGTCGAAGTCCGAACAAACAACTGAATGTTTTTAAAATAAAAGCGGGATTTCCTAGTATCCATGTAATAACTCGAATGCGTTTATATACAGAATTCTGGCGAAACCGTTTCAGATTTTTCGCGTTAACGCTACAGAACGGTGGTGCTTGTTTGAGTAGTTCAAATTTTAAATTACGGCGTCGTATTGTGCGCGTGCGCGAGAAGTGCTCTTTCGATTTATAAGGCCTTTTTGCGTGTGAGTGCGCGAGTGTTGTGTGTTGTGTTGTGTTATCTTTAAAAAGATTACAAACAAAAACAACGATCTTTTGTTTGTCGACTAACTCTCCGTGTAAACAAGTGTAAATATATGGATCTTTAAGGTCTAACACAAATTCTCTGAAGATTGAGTTGGCTGGGCTCTTGAATAGGGACTCGGTTAGGGTCTTGGTTAGGGCTCCCCTCAAACATTTGACGGTCCAATTTCGCGAACGAAATTTTATCTTACGCGAATTCTCGCGATCACAGTGATTGGTGAAGTACAGTGAAATATGAAGTGTATAAGTAGGTACGTAATAATGCAAGTTCGAAGGCAACGGAAGAATTTATGCTGAAAATGGGCGATAGAGGTAAAACGATGACGAGTAAAGGGTAGGAAATAGAAAGAAAAATTTAGGAGTGGTAGTCGCAGCGACATCAGTGTTAGCCAGCATTTTACGGAAGTATTAAAAAAAATTGTTTCAGGATTTTAAGTTTTTTAATTTCTCTTATTTTGAGAGATTTTACCTTTTCAGTGCATTCGTTTCCCACGGAGGTGAAAAATGCAACCTCTGTTGTTTTTTCCCCCAAGACCTTTTTGAAGAGTTAAAGCTTTGCAATTTGGAAAATCCTTTTTGAAAACTCGCTTTATTTAGAACCTTTTTTTGGCTCTTTCATTTTTCCCGTAAAACTTACATTTTTTTTTAGTAAAAAATAAAACAAGGGATCGTACAACTGCAGTGAAACTTTATTCAACTAAACATTCGTTATTAATTAATTCAAGAGCTTCCCCTTTTGAGGAACTACTGCCTTATATAAAAATCACCCCTTAATTTTCGACAGGGAATCGTCCCTTTAAGTTTTTCGCATTATTTTTGAATCACCCCGTATATTATGTAGGTGTGTTCATGCATAAATAAACGTTCGGATATTTTTTAAACTGTTAACAGCAAACTGAATTTGTAAAACCCGGTAAATTATATAACTAGAACCCGTGCGGGTTGCGTTAATAAAATAAAGTAAAAAAATTAATAGGTAGATAATTAAAAATTACAGGACGTTTAATAGATACGACAGCGATTTAATAATTAGGACACCTAAACCGATTTTGTTCAATATATTCAGCATCGAGATGAAAGAAAAATAAAATAAAAGTTACCTATAGTAACAAGTTAACGGGTAGGTTAAATGTGTGTGTTTTACGCGTCAAACGTGAAAATTGTCCATCGAGACCGAAAATCGAGTGGACAACACGTCAACTGCACATACAGTTAGTTTGTTTTTTATTATTGTATAGCTATTATATATTTTTTTGATAAAATAACGGCGGCATAATTTATTAAAATTAATTTAATTTTTGTTAATTTTGTAATTAATTATTTTAAGTACGAAAGACGTCATTTTTTTTAGTTTTTAGTCACGTCGCACTCTAAAAATAAATTCGTTACGTAAAAATTCAATTAAGTACAACTTCAAGTTCGATTTTAATTCCCCCAATATATCGACGTAAGGACCATACGATAAAATCGAAAATTTCACCTCAACAAATCCACTTCTCGTCCGTATCAGATTTAATACCGCAAACTTTGCTCCCCGGCCCACTTCATTAACCTTCGAAAAATCGGTAAACAAAACACTTAAAATTTTTTTCAATACGGGATTTTGCACTTTAAAAAATTATTTTTATGAAATAAAACCGCTCGTATATTCTATTTATTTCAGATAAAAATGTTTATTTAAATTTTATCGACTTGCCGAGTCCGCATGATTAATAGCCGATGTGGCGCCCAAGCGCGCGAGCTTTCGAAATTTCGGCAACAAAAATGATCGCTCCACATACTCGGCCCGATTTCTTAATAAAAATAATTGAAATCGTGATTAAAAAAATCACAGAAATTACAATCCCCCTTCGTAAAATATCACAGTTGCTTTAGTGGGTATAATTAGCTGACTTTCACTATCATTAAGTCTATTATTGACTTCCGGTACCCATTCGGTCAACCAGTCATCAAATTCTCACGCATTTATTGCTTTCGTGTTTCCTTCTTTGTCGGACATTTCTCGAAGTGGTGCCATTAAGTGTTTTTTCTTGTTTAATCGTCTTTAGCGTCCGCTGACATCGAACGTCGTTTTAAATTTTTTTTCTTCGGCCCCAAATGAGTTACCGCGAGTTATTAACGTGGTTCTTTTCGGTTTCGTCTCGTAGATGCGTCGAATCTATTAAAGTTTACAAACAAACAATAAACGTTTACCCCGGACGCGATAAGAATTTTAAAAAAAATGGTGTCATAGATAAAAGGCAATTTTCCAAGAGTTCTTAGTCGATAAAGCAACTTTTAAACGAAAACGACGTTACTTACTATAATCTTTTTTGCGTTTTCTTCATATCAGGTTTCAACACAGAATTTTATTACCTATAGAAACGTTGCGATAACGCTTAAAAATATAAATTAATTCTAGATAAATTAAATTAGAAAAGAGGTGCGAATTGATATTGGGTTAAACATACAAGATTAAATGACTTGTTGGTAGATAAATATTTTTTTTCGACGCCCGCATTTTTGGGCGCAGTATCGGACTCGTGCGAGACGGAAATTTTTTTTTTTGGAAGATTTTGTATATTTTTTTAAGAACATCTCGCTTATAAACAATTTTGTTTTAAAATTCGTCAATTTCAGATTCTTTTACGAGGGGGGGGGCGATTTTTCAAAATTTACTTTTTGATGTCGACGGCAAATACACGAGATTACCGTTGAAAAACAACAAGCAACGCAGTTCAAGTTCAAAAGCTCCGCGAAAGAAAGAATTAGCAAATGGAAAGGCATCGGAAAGAAATTGATGTAACAAATCGTCTGGACAATGCATTTTCAGAGACTCTCTCAACTGAAGAATCTCTTCAGTCCAATTATTGTCCTTGAATTTTTGGAATTTGAGCCATGAAGCCAAAGAACACGAGTCATTAGAAGAATTTACCAAAATTTAGTCAACCTAGATCTATCAAAATATGCTTTAGAAGAAGGCAGTAGGAGAAATTGCAATCTAACAAATCTTGAGGACGTGCAAGACGTTTGTACTGCGCACTTTCGGAGACTCTCGACTGAAGAATCTCCTCTGTTCGGTTTTTGACCTTGAATTTTGTCGGATTTGAATTTAAATCCCAAAGAACTTGAGTCGTAAAGCCCAAGAACAGGTGTCATTAGAAACATTTACTAAAATTGGCAACCTAGATCTACCAAAAAAATGATAACGAAGAAAAGCTCTCAAAATCGTTTTTTACTTGGTCGTTCGCCCTGGGACGGTGTAAAAAGTGCTGAAAAGGCCGCGAGAAGTAAATCTCGGCAAAAGCCAAACGTGGCCAAAAGTATAAATTAAACTTAAAAGTTTTCCGAAAAATTCGGTTTTACTTCGATGAACGCACATTTTTCCGAGAAACCCCAGGATTATTGCCGTGTTAGGTAAGGTTATGTTACTTATACTTGAACTTTATGAAAATCTCGAACTATCAGCAGTTCAATAAGAGTGGTTGGTATATAGTTTTGTCGGTTTGCCAGAGTAGCATAACCGGAGACAACTGTGGAAAATTTCCAAGCAACTTTACCCGAACATTTTTGAAAAACACTTAAAAATAGAATAGGTGCTTTAAATGATCTTGGAGGACATGCGTTGATTACATCTTTCCGACAATGATTTTATTTTATATAATCATAATTTATCAAAATCAGATTGCAAACTTGTTTGAATCAAAACGACAAATTTACCTTAAATTAGTATCAGCCGATAGCTAAGCGTTACGAAAATGACAAAGTTCAGGTGAATTGGTAGACGAATCAGTACAATGTAATGAAACAACGTCCATCAATACGCCATGATCTTCAAGCGTCAGCAAACAAATTTCATATTCAACTTCAAGTTCTAAGGAAAAACCCAAAATACGTTGCAATTATGGGTTCCCATTGTAAATTTCGATGTTCTTCCCGCCCCAGCCCCGAGGAGGGGCGGGGAGGGGCAAATACTAGCATATGTGATTCCCCCCTCGAAAATATTAAGTTTTGATGTCAATAATTTTTTTCGTACGATGCTTATTTTTCCAGATATTTTGTAGTCTCAAGTTAAAAAACTCACCCGGTATATACATACATGCGCATTACGTATTTGTCTTAAAATTGAAACTGCTTTTCTGTAGAATGTACTTTTTTTAATTAAAATCCTATTTTTTCATAGTTAAAATTGTATAAGCCTTATAAATATAAACAAAACCATACGATTACAGTACATATTCGAATTAATTCAGACAACCTCGAGCCCCAATTAGCCCGGATTAACGAAGTTTCACTATAGATATTTATTTTCTAAACCTGAAATGTTTCCAGCGTAATAGCGAAAACATTAATACAAAATTTTTCTTGTTTCACAATCGTATAATTATAGACGTTAAACAATTATGTTTTTTTTTATAATAAATATATCGAGTTGTGTATTTTTGAAAAACTTAAAAAACTCTCATTATGAATTTATAAAAACCTATAATGGTTGTCATTTAAAAAAATACAGGTTTGCAATATAACTCGAAAACGGTATTCTGTAGAATAAAATTATCTACGCCACTGCATTCTACGATAAAGAATAGATTAAAAAGCATCGACGAATTATTTTCAATTCTAAACACAAAATGAGATAAAAACCTTTTTAAAATAAAAAATTAAAATAAAAATAAAATTTCTCAGGTCTCAATAATGTTTATGAAATAATAAGACTAAATAAGTGAAGATGCACAATAATAAAAAAAAAAAAGCATATAGTACTGTATCAACAACTAGTATTAAGGTAGTTTAAGTTTATTTTAATATATTACCTCCTATGTACAGATGACTATGTTATCTCTATAGGACTTACATTGTGTACTGGCTATACTGTGTAATTTAAATGGTAAATAAATAAATAAATAAATAAATAAAAAAAAAAAATAGTCGAACAATCGATCTGTCGGTTATAACTCAATATTAAACTGGCTATTAAATATTATACTGGCTATACTGTGTAATTTAAATGGTAAATAAATAAATAAATAAATAAATAAAAAAAAAAATAGTCGAACAATCGATCTGTCGGTTATAACTCAATATTAAAAATCTGACCGCGCGCAAGTCGCATGTCAAAAAATCCATTTTTTTTTAAATTTTTCTCGAAATAAATATATTTTTTGATAAATAAGAGAAATTTATAATTAATAAAAAAATTACCTTTTTTCGATTATCGCGAAAACGGTGCATTCTATCGAAAATTATAAAGAGACATGATTGATAGCGAATTTTTTGCCGATTTCAATACATATTTCACATTACCGATCCGATAATTAATAACGGAGATTAGAATTTTTTTAATTTTTGAACGGCCGCCATTTTGAAACGGGTCGGTCGATTTGGCTGGTTAACGAACTCGTCCTTCGTTTTCGTAAAGACAATACGCTGTCCAAATTTCAGCCTTCTACGATCAAAATTGCGACCGGAATCGTGTCCGCGAGAAATTGATTATATACAGAGTGTAACTAAAATAAGTGTAAACCACTTAATGGGGGGTGGGGGGATAACTGTAATAATTTAAAACACATTTTCTGTTATGATTATAGTGTCGGCGACATGGCATCTAATACGTTTAATTTATTTTATTGTAGGATAGGTTAGTGCAAATTTAAGTTTAATTTTTTTTAAAGGACCAGCTGATAGTTATCATTCTGTTATTGTTCGCAGTAGCGTAAAGTTCTATCATATCGATGTATTTGTGCGTTTGATTTTGTGCCACGTTGTTTTCCAATGCAGAATAATTGGATTCTTTAAACAAAAAGCAGGTCCGTATTTATTCCTATTATTTGATATAAATCTCAACGAAAATTGTTAAAATTCAGTAAACATATAAGACGTTTATCATCTTGTTTAATGGCCATGTTATATACAACCTTTTTGTCCCTTAAGAGCTTTCGAGTTATTTTGGCCCAAAATGAATGACCTATATTTTCGTGATCTAGGGTTCGAGATCGGAGAAAAACCAAAAGGATACGTCTGGGTTCTGTCATTAGACAGGCTGCAATTTTCTTAGAAAATTTGCTAAAAATAGTAAAACGCAATTTTTTATATGACCACTGAAATCGGCTCAAAGAAGTAGGACAGGAATGTGGAACTTTTTATCCTCGATAATAACAGAGATGCCTTGTAAATACAACGAAAATTACCTACCTAGACAATTTTCTTTTAATTTGGCTTAAAAAATATTTACTTCGTTATTTAGAAACAGTTATGTTCGTATTTTCTTTTAAAAGAACAGTTGCTCAGAACAGAACAGTTGAACAAAAAGAACAGTTGAAAAGTTTATTATAATGGATGTTCGTTATGTGGAAGTTTGACTGTATCTAAGTATCGTGGAGTATCGCTATCGCAGTAGCGTAAAAGAAAATAGTTGTTAAACACTTGTATCTAATCGTAACTTATTTTCTACTTTGGCAGGTACAGTCGGATGCAAAGTTAATGTTGCGAATCTAGGAAAAGTTAAATTTTGATCATGTATTGATCGTGTCGTGTGCGCCCGCGTAATGCTCGCGACAGGCGACATTACTTTTGCAACCGACTGTACGTAATCGAACTCCGATAACCTACATCGAGAAAGCGCCAGAACTTCATCGTTACAAATGTACGATCCAAAAGCGTTTCTCATTGTCGGCAACATATTTTTTCGAAATCGTCGTGGCCAAAACTCGCATTGTCGAAAATCGTCCGTCAATTAAACAAATGAAGCGCTAAGTACGAGGACGTAAAACGAAAATGGGCAAAAATAAAAAAAGACGACCTTTGCGATTGGATTATTACAATAAAAATGAAATTTAATAACACGACCAAAAATCAAAAACCACAAAGCGATCTAAAAAAAAATTTTTTTTGTAGGAGGAACACTTGCAAGTTCAATTTCGTACGTGACGCATCCGTGATTAGAAAACCAAAAATTTCCCCCTTCGTGACTGCGGGGCTCCCTCGAGCACGACCAAAATAACAAATATGTCATTATATCGCACACGTAAACCTATCATTATTAAATGACTACTCACACACACACACGCTGGGACTACTATACATTTTTTTCCCTCTAGAGGAATTCGAGTCGCCCTCGTTGTAGCCAATCTTCGTGGAGGTATTTAAGGAAGATTTCTCGACAACTGCCCTTTTTCCCACGATACGAGCCGCGTTGACCATATGTCGTCGTTCTTGCCATATAATAGGGTGCGCGTATATACGGCGAGCAAAAAGGCCGAGGGTAAGATGTGATAATTGAAAGGTGTTCCCTTGGCGTGGGAACGCAGACTCGCACGATACATTATCTACCCTATATTTCGGTTAACTCTTCTAGCGTATCTGGGTTTAGCGGACCTTTAGAAAAGGAGAGCCTTTGGGGGGCGGGGGGCTGACGCGTACAATGCGGACGAGTGCTGTGCACGCGGACTCGTGGACGAAGCGTGGAATGCACGCTTTTGCGGAACTCGCTTGTTATTGTCGAAATTTTCGCTTGGCAACGAATCGATTGCTCAACTTTCCGTAAAAGGTACTTAACCTGCAGGTACTTTGTAATCTCGAAGGTGTCGTAAGTTCCAAGTGCACAGATATCGGGTATCTAAAAAAAAAAAAAAGTTCAACGTATGATCAACGCGCGTATTTATATAACTTCGTTTCGATTGTTCGGCGGGGAAGAGGAAGGGAGGGGGCGGGGCGAGGCGCGATTTTCGTCGAAATTCCACCACCTATTGCGTTGGTGCTGCGCGTCCGGGGAAAATCCGTCGAACGGTTAATTAAAAACCAATCTGGAGTTTGATGGAGCGACCCTCCCCACCCCGCCCCCAAGCCCGCGATGTAGTAATTAAATCGTAAATTTGCTCAAACATGTCGTAAATCACGTAAGCCTATCTTTTATTGCCCGACGGCCGTTCCACTTTTACGGTAAATTCATCTTAATGCCATGCAGATTGTAACCTATCATAATTTGGCGTATGGGCGTTGAGTGAGGAATATCAACATTACGGATAAGGTTGCGATTGGAGCCGTCTCCGTCTTACAATAACTGTTGCCAAAGAGCCCCGTCCTCGTTCGACTTCCCGTCGACTGTGGGAAAATGAGGCAGGTGCTGGCGTTCTGTTAATCACAGCGTGCATAGGAATTTTTTTATGTCCTCGACTGTCCAATTTCTTTCTTTAGAGTCCACTTTTTAAGTGATGCGCTATCTATCGGGTGATCTCCTCTCGTTTATGGAGCGCTGCATTTTTAGGCAAAAAAATCGATATTTATTGCATTATTTTGAACGTTCGATTCGCGCGGCCTTCCCGATCAAGTGTGCCAACAACGGTCGTGTCGGTCTCTCGCTCGTTCCGGATCCTTTCGCGTTGGTTTCGTCTTTCTCGCGCAATTGTCGAGGAGCACGTGCTCGTATTACGTTCCCACGGTAGTTTATTCCCTCTTTTCCTCTCGCACTTGGCACCGGGCATGAGCTGGTTCACTGAATCGCCGATTACACAGCCTACTACTGTTGCCCGATCGTGACTGCTTGAAATACAAATGAGCAATTATTATTTTTGTTTTGTTCGTTGGGGGAGAATTTCGTTGTGGGTAGTTGTTCGCTGGTCCTCTTCTACGGTTAAAAGTACCGGGACACGGGTACGAAAAGCCAATAGTTGCGACTTTACTCACAAAAGGATTACGCGTTACGGCTTGACTTCTTACTGACATTTGGTCATCATCCACGGGTCGGGCACACGACCGCTCGCTCCCGGTTATATTGTGGTAGCCTTGCTGTAGCGGGAACGCAAGGTCGTCGTGTATTGTAAACAGTTTTGCTCGTATTTTCTTTTAAAAGAAAACAGTTGCACAGCACAAAAGTTTATTATAATGGATGTTCGTTATGTGGAAGTTTGACTGTATCTAAGTATCGTGGAGTATCGCTATCGCTATCGCAGTAGCGTAAAAGAAAATAGTTGTTAAACACTTGTATCTAATCGTAACTTTTTTTCTACTTTGGCAGGTACAGTCGGGTGCAAAGTTAATGTTGCGAATCTAGGAAAAGTACTTGCGACGAGTGAGACAAATTACAAATACAAAGTTGAATTTTGATCATGTATCGATCGTGTCGTGTGCGCCGACCGGCGACATTACTTTTGCACCCGACTGTACGTAATCGAACTCCGATAACCTACATCGAGAAAGCGCCAGAACTTCATCGTTACGAATGTACGATCCGAAAGCGTTTCTCGTTGTCGGCAACATATTTTTTCAAAATCGTCGTGGCCAAAACTCGTCCGTCAATTAAACAAATGAAGCGCTAAGTACAAGGACGTAAAACAAAAATGAGCAAAAATAAAAAAAGACGACCTTTGCAATTGGATTATTACAATAAAAATGAAATTTAATAACACGACCAAAAATCAAAAACCACAAAGCGATCTAAAAAAATTTTTTTTTGTAGGAGGAACACTTGCAAGTTCAATTTCGTACGTGACGCATCCGTGATTAGAAAACCAAAAATTTCCCCCTTCGTGACTGCGGGGCTCCCTCGAGCACGACCAAAATAACAAATATGTCATTATATCGCACACGTAAACCTATCATTATTAAATGACTACTCACACACACACACGCTGGGACTACTATACATTTTTTTCCCTCTAGAGGAATTCGAGTCGCCCTCGTTGTAGCCAATCTTCGTGGAGGTATTTAAGGAAGATTTCTCGACAACTGCCCTTTTTCCCACGATACGAGCCGCGTTGACCATATGTCGTCGTTCTTGCCATATAATAGGGTGCGCGTATATACGGCGAGCAAAAAGGCCGAGGGTAAGATGTGATAATTGAAAGGTGTTCCCTTGGCGTGGGAACGCAGACTCGCACGATACATTATCTACCCTATATTTCGGTTAACTCTTCTAGCGTATCTGAGTTTAGCGGACCTTTAGAAAAGGAGAGCCTTTGGGGGGCGGGGGGCTGACGCGTACAATTCGACGAGTGCTGTGCACGCGGACTCGTGGACGAAGCGTGGAATGCACGCTTTTGCGGAACTCGCTTGTTATTGTCGAAATTTTCGCTTGGCAACGAATCGATTGCTCAACTTTCCGTAAAAGGTACTTAACCTGCAGGTACTTTGTAATCTCGAAGGTGTCGTAAGTTCCAAGTGCACAGATATCGGGTATCTAAAAAAAAAAAGTTCAACGTATGATCAACGCGCGTATTTATATAACTTCGTTTCGATTGTTCGGCGGGGAAGAGGAAGGGAGGGGGGCGGGGGCGAGGCGCGATTTTCGTCGAAATTCCACCACCTATTGCGTTGGTGCTGCGCGTCCGGGGAAAATCCGTCGAACGGTTAATTAAAAACCAATCTGGAGTTTGATGGAGACGACCCCTCCCCCACCCCCGCCCCCCAAGCCCGCGATGTAGTAATTAAATCGTAAATTTGCTCAAACATGTCGTAAATCACGTAAGCCTATCTTTTATTGCCCGACGGCCGTTCCACTTTTACGGTAAATTCATCTTAATGCCATGCAGATTGTAACCTATCATAATTTGGCGTATGGGCGTTGAGTGAGGAATATCAACATTACGGATAAGGTTGCGATTGGAGCCGTCTCCGTCTTACAATAACTGTTGCCAAAGAGCCCCGTCCTCGTTCGACTTCCCGTCGACTGTGGGAAAATGAGGCAGGTGCTGGCGTTCTGTTAATCACAGCGTGCATAGGAATTTTTTTATGTCCTCGACTGTCCAATTTCTTTCTTTAGAGTCCACTTTTTAAGTGATGCGCTATCTATCGGGTGATCTCCTCTCGTTTATGGAGCGCTGCATTTTTAGGCAAAAAAATCGATATTTATTGCATTATTTTGAACGTTCGATTCGCGCGGCCTTCCCGATCAAGTGTGCCAACAACGGTCGTGTCGGTCTCTCGCTCGTTCCGGATCCTTTCGCGTTGGTTTCGTCTTTCTCGCGCAATTGTCGAGGAGCACGTGCTCGTATTACGTTCCCACGGTAGTTTATTCCCTCTTTTCCTCTCGCACTTGGCACCGGGCATGAGCTGGTTCACTGAATCGCCGATTACACAGCCTACTACTGTTGCCCGATCGTGACTGCTTGAAATACAAATGAGCAATTATTATTTTTGTTTTGTTCGTTGGGGGAGAATTTCGTTGTGGGTAGTTGTTCGCTGGTCCTCTTCTACGGGTTAAAAGTACCGGGACACGGGTACGAAAAGCCAATAGTTGCGACTTTACTCACAAAAGGATTACGCGTTACGGCTTGACTTCTTACTGACATTTGGTCATCATCCACGGGTCGGGCACACGACCGCTCGCTCCCGGTTATATTGTGGTAGCCTTGCTGTAGCGGGAACGCAAGGTCGTCGTGTATTGTAAATGACAATGAATATATGTCAGGCACGTGATATCCTGTTATTCGTCGTAAAAATTACAATCGTTAATTCGAACTGCGACTGCGACAATTATCGAATTCGTTATTGACTATCTCGCAATTTAACCATTGTTCGTTCACTTTACGCACAGATACATCTAGTCGACTTATTTTTAGCACACCCTTCACTGCTGATATAAAACTAAAGAATTTCTGTTATCAAACCTAAACACTCCAATAACGCCAATGAAAAGATAAAACTAAGGTTGTTAGCATTCACAACGATATTATAGTTGACGACGTATTTCGATTTGGGCGCAGTAATCGCCCAATTGTTACTAACAATAAGAAACGACACAGATAATCTACGTGTTGTTTTAAAACGTACAATTACGTTTACGAAACATTTCAAGGTGATAAATCTTCTAATAAAGGTCAAATCGAACATTATCGCCAGTTCGAAACCGTATCATCGCCACAAGGTGAACTGAATTTCCTCTGTCGATGTCGTCTCGGGAGAAAAAAAAATACGTGGAAATCGCCGATTGCCGAAACGTCGTAGTAAATATCTACGCCTCGACCTCGCCAAAATTTATCTTATCGCTCGATCCTCGGTTTGCCTCCACATTTCCAACCTAGCATAATTTAATCTACGTAGACCTTTTAGAACAACGAAAATAGTTCGAAAGAAATTTTCGAACGATTTAAATACTACCCTAACGATAATTTTGCATCGTGCGGTTCATTACGTTATCGTAAAATTGATCTGCAAAACGAGTCGCTCGAGCTTGGCCGCAATTCAACTTTTTGGGTCCCATTTTGCCCATTAGTCGATTCAGAACTTCCTTCTTCGATACAGGACATCTTGACCATCTTCAGAAAAGTCGCAGATATCCTCGATTTGTGGATGTTCAATTGGTGTTCAACGACGACTTTCGGATCTGCATTATTTCTGACTGCAAAATTCTTTTCGTTCACGATGGTCCACCACGACTCGTGGAGCTGCACTTTGAGAGTTCAACGGTTCAACTACTTGTCAATTCTGCTCCTTTCGGACGAGATGCGACAATGTTAAATATTCTTTTAACAAGTGTCTGTTGACAAATAGGATTGATCAACCTCAATCGCTATTTTTTCTCGAGAGGATAGTTGACCAACTTGACCATCTTCAGAAAAGTCGCAGATGTCCTCGATTTGTGGATGTTCAACTGGTGTTCAACTACGACTTTCGGATCTGCACTCTTTCTGACTGCAAAATTCTTTTCGTTCACGATGGTCCACCACGACTCGTGGAGCTGCACTTTGACAGTTCAACGGTTCAACTATTTGTCAATTCTGCTCCTTTCGGACGAGATGCGACAATGTTAAATATTCGTTTAACAAGTGTCGGTTGACAAATAGGATTGATCAACATCGCGATCGCATCAACCTCAATCGCAATTTTTTCCTCGAGAGGATAGTTTTGGATTATCCGAAGGACTAGCATTTTTGGACGCCAAAAATTTTTCACCGCACGACCAGAGATCTACTCTAACAAGGAAGGTTAGTTAGGTGGAATATTCAGAAAAATTTGAAACTTTGCAGGATTGTAGTACTAGTCAACCCTAATAAAGAGCCGTATTCCGTTCGTGCCCTTATTCGGTTTAAGAGGGTGAAATCCACCCTTGAAAATTTGAACTTTTTTCGATTTTGCTTATTATCTCTGGAACAGCAAGAGCTATCGCCAATAAACTATATATTTTTGTAAATGACTATTCAAGACCTACATTATGATACAAAAATTAGGGATGAAAATTCTAAGGGGTGCCATCCCTGCCTCCAACTCTCAATTATTTTCAGAATTTTTTTGTACGCTGCAATGAATTGATAGCTTATTAAAAGAGTTATTCATTAAAGTGTATCACCTTACATTAATTTATTTATATTTGTGCAATTGCACCCTTTGATAATAATATCCGAAGCCGCGTATCTCTTAAACAATAAGAAATATCACCAACAAATTATATATTTTTGTATATAACTCTCCCAGACCTACATCATGATACAAAAATTAGAGATAAAACGCCTAAGGGGTTTCATTCCTACCCCTAACCCCCAATTATTTTTAATATTTTTGTGTACGCTGCAATGCATTTTTATAACTTATAGGCATAATTATTCATTAAAATGTATCACCTTAAATTAGTTGATTTGTATTTGATCAAAACCACCCTTTGTTAATATGTAATATCCAAAGTAACATTTCACCGAAACTTATCTCTTAAACAATAAGAAATTTGTGTTTTCAAGTTTGTGTACTTGTGTAACTAGTTTGTCATGAACTACATCAAGCAAAAATTCGGGTAATTTCACCAGCAAGGAAGTGGAAAGGTGTACTAATTATTATTATAATACTGAAATCTATATAGTGTAGATATGCTATTTTGTATTCCTGTAATTTAATTTAGAACTGTTAATATATAGATAATATGTACATATAAATAAAAATACTAGAGAATAATTACCTACCTACTGACGTATGAAATATGTAGTTATGTAAATAAACAACATACGCAACAAAATATCCTTATTATAGTAAGCCCTAAAGTGTGCGAATAATTAGTAGGAATAATGAATGTTTCCTAGACTGACAAAGAGAAGTGAGATGGTGAATGTAACAGTTAGTTAATAAATATTATTTGCTATATTTATGTATTTATATTTAATTGTATTTTAGTTATCCATATTATTATTGTAACAGCGGTTAATATACACACTGCGACACCGTGAGTGTGCCATATTTCTTATTGTTCAAGAGATAAGTTTCGATGAAATGTTACTTTGGATATTAGATATTAACAAAGGGTGATTTTGATCAAATACAAATCAACTAATTTAAGGTGATACATTTTATATGTTATAAAAATGTTATAAAAAAGTTATAAAAATGCATTGCAGCGTACACAAAAAATTTAAAAATAATTGGGAGTTAGGGGTAGGAATGAAACTCCTTAGGCGTTTTATCTCTAATTTTTGTATCATGATGTAGATCTGGGAGAGTTATTTGCAAAAATATATAATTTGTTGGTGATATTTCTTACTGTTTAAGAGATACGCGGCTTCGGATATTATTACCAAAGGGTGCAGTTGCACAAATACAAATAAATAAATGTAAGGTGATACGCTTTAATGAATAACTCTTTTAATAATCTATCGATTCATTGCAGCGTACAAAAAAAATACTGAAAATAATTGAGTGTTGGGGGCAGGGATGGCACCCCTTAGAATTTTCATCCATAATTTTTGTATCATAATCTTGAATAGCAATTTACAAAAATATATAGTTTATTGGCGATAGCTCTTGCTGTTCAGAGATAATAAGCAAAATCGAAAAAAGTTCAAATTTTCAAGGGTGGATTTCACCCTCTTAAACCGAATAAGGGCACGAACGGAATACGGCTCTTTATTAGGGTTGACTAGTGCTACAATCCTGCAAAGTTTCAAATTTTTCTGAATTTTCCACCTACCTAACCTTCCTTGTAAGTCGAAAATCTCGACGAAAATGTCCTTTTCGCTTGTGTTGAAGATGATGACTTCCACAGTTAGGCAAGTTGCCAGTCATTTGCGGACCCTCTGTTTCGAGACTTGTTCATCTAAAATTCGGTACGAGATCATGCCATTTGGCCACGTGACCCCCCGAAGTTGAACTGAAATCGATCTCGCGCGCGTCCAAAAAGTCTTTCAAGTCATAATATAACGGCACAACGGAAGAAAAAAACTCTTGGTCTTTGTCGAAAGCGGCACGTATTATAATTTTATAGGCGGACCTTTTTTTTTTAAAGGGAATCGATTAAAAACAGGTGGACGATCGGAAAAATCATCCTAATCTCCCGATTCGAAATTAATTAAATAGACGCAATCGAGTCCTAATATGTAAGATAACATCGTGTTAAACAGTATAAATTAATTTGCTTATAATGAAATATTTAAAAACAAGATAAGTCGGACAATTTCCCCTTGACGTTCTCTTTATTTTATACAATTGAATTCAAAAAGTTTATCGCGCGCATTGTTGTAGTATCAAATGGATAATATGATAAAGCCAAAGTATGTAAGTACATTAATCTCGCTAATTTTGGGAATACGTGCTCGAGCTTTATCTAAAATTATAATACAATAAATTATTTTACATCGCAATTAAAATACTACGAAAACTACAAAAAAAATATCCATAAAAGAAAACTAAATGTTCACAAAACGTCACGTCGTCAGGATAATTAATTCTCGTTTGTTTTGCAACAAACGAGATAACGAACACCGTCCGCGTTTTCCGACCAAAAAATTCGCGGGTAAATTCGCGCGTTGCCATAATTCGAAAAACAAAAATAGAAAAATACGTCTTACTTTCGCGGTCTTTGACTTAATTAAAATTAATCGTTTAAATTCGATTTTGTTTATTGAAAAAATGTGACGGAGCTGTGTATGTTTATTTTTAAATTTGGACACTTTATTCAAATGTCAAGTGCAAATGTTGACTTAATACGAGTTTTATATAATTACGATTTAATTTAACATTCAAACACGTATAAAATTTGATTTATTTTTTTATTTCTACAAATAAAACGGTTAAAGCGGTCGGCCTTGGTAATGCGGGCGCGACGCGCGTCGACGGTAGTGGTTGATTTCGAGAAGACGTTTTCGAATTCCCGTCACAATCTAGGTTATGATAGGGTATGAATTTTCATCGTCGAAATCGTCACTTAATTAGTCATCGCAGGTAACCGGAGGTCGGCCCGATGTTAATTTCGAACGTTACTCAACCCGGAATGACGTAAAGTAACAGTGATTTTCATCAGCTCTCGTTTTATAATATACCCATTTAAAATAATCATTGTTTAACATTAATTGATAATTAATTCCGCGCTTTTGTGTGGTAATCCGACGCGACACGCTTCGAACAATGCTCTTCGCGAGTTAAGGGAAAAAAAAGCGTTAACCCCTCCGATTAATGCCATCGTTGGATTGCGAGTGTAACGTGAAACCTGGGGTGAATGGTGGAGGAAATTCCGCGTTTAAGCAAAACAATTTCACGCCGCGCCGCGCCGTCGACAATTTCGCAATAATTAATTCGCTGTTGTCGGTAGTTAATTGGCAATTATGAAATCGTCAAATTAATTTCTACGTCGCAAGCGGAACAGCAATATCGCGCCAATATTTGTAAATTATTGGACAAATAGATGTCGACTGAGAAATGTGAACGTTTCGGAATATCGACAGCACATTGTATGTCAATATCGGGCCGAACAAGCGAAAACGATCTTGACGCCATATTGAACTTTCAATGTGTTTGGTGTTGCTGCAACTATTCGAATCGCCGGCTCGTTCGGTTAACCGACGTTCCTCGAATTGTTTACGACAAGAATTAAATTGATGTTTGAAAAATGAAACGCCTCTTCGCCGTTTGTATCGTTGCAAAGGACTAAGGTTTAGTTCAGACGACGCGCGTAGAAATATTTGCGAGTGCGCGCGCAGAACTCCTAATTTCAGTTAAGTTTTAGTCATTTAACGAGAATGCACGCGGAAGAAGCCGTTTGTTCGTGGATTACGTGCACTCGCCCAATAGTTACTTTTTCTCTTATGCGTCCCCTTTGTCGCGAAACACGTGCGCGCCGGCTCTTTTCCAGGCCCTTATTTTAAAAATTTTATTTAAATAATCTTTGGACTTCGTGTTCCAAATCGCAGGTCTTTCGATTCAACGTCGTCGATAAACGAATCGGTGTTAAATTCGTCCTCGTACATTTTCGCACGAGATTTTCGACGTAACGCTGCGTCGAGCAGGCGTTGCCATCTGAACAGCTTATAGTACTTCTGTATATCTTGCTTGCGCGCGTGGGCCTAAGGCGCGTCATCTGAACGGGCCCTAAAAGTAAACAGCGGAGCATCGACACATGCCTCGACTCGAACAACGATTCGAGCCTCGACTGTGACCCCCCAAACAAACACATTGTTTCAAATACGCTCCTTCATGGTGAAGCCTCGGCTCTAGCAAAGAATCGAACGTGACACGGACGAGTCGCTGCTCGAGTCGATCCTTCACTATGTTTTTACCCCGACAGTGCCAGATATTGAATTTGATACTAGAGATATAATCTCTATGGAAAGAATAGGCTCGAGCTAGGTACAGCGGCCTCCTAAAGTAATGACTAATTCTAGTTGGTAAGGTTCACCTTATTGCGATTACAGCTGCGTCGCTCAAAGTTCGCTCATGCCCCCGTCGCACTATGGGGCGAACAAGGTACATATCATCTCAAAATTTAATAGCTTTAACAGTAAAACGTATATCGAAGTGAAATTTGGAATGTACGCTACTGAATAAACGTAGTTTTATCATTTATAGAGAGTTTATTAAATATTACATTAGAAATATAACAATAAGCGTAGGGAAAATGCTCTCTTAATAATCACTATTTAAATGTTCTTTCATTTTGAAATTATATTGCACAGACAATTGTTTGACAGTAGTACTAAACGGTATATCTACTAGTGGTATTATTATGTACCTACCTAAATTGAATTTGAATTTCTTTATACAGGGTTGGGCAAAATAAGCGAAATACCCAATTTCTGACTTTATCATGAGCTGGACTGAAAAATGACCTTAAAAAAAGTTTTTGTATATTTTATTTAATATTTAATGACTTTTACGCCCGGTTCCACCACTGCATCTTGAGCTAGAACTTACCTAAGTCGAACTCAAATGTAAGCACGACTCAAGACGGAAATGCGTTCCATCACGCTTTTCAAAGCACGCCTTGGCTAAGTTGTACGTAAATATGACAACACTGCAGAACTTGCGCGTGATTGGTTCTTTCCTTTAGTTTTTAAATATCCCGCACTGCGACAGTAATACAGAACGTCAAAAAAAATGAAATTCCCTAACCTAACCTAATCTAACCTAACAAATTGCCCGTTACTGTTGCGACGTTTTGTTCTCGTTTTCATGTTATCCATATTATTATGGACAAAATGAAGCGGTGCAATTACACCAGAGAGGAGAAGCACCTTCTCACCTCACTGGTTGCAAATTATAAAAATGTAATAGAATGTAAAACCACAAACTGTACAACAAATAAAGAAAAAGATGCGGCGTGGAGTAAAATAACGTCATTATTCAACGCTCAGGGAAAAATGTGACTAGGAGTAATGATTTATCGAGGAAACAATGGAGTAATATGAAACAAGAGGCGAAGAAAGGCAAAGCCAAACACCGTGCAGAGTTGTACAGAACTGGCGGAGGATCATCAACAGTCAAATCAACCGATGATTCGCAATATTTGATTCTCTCAGTAATAAATGATACGACAGTAACGGGAATTATATTAATAATATCCACTTCCATAATAACTTTAGCAATCAAAGTAACAAATTCTAGTCACTGTGACAGTCTTGAACAATGTGAGGTTATAAACATGATCTCAAGCTCTCATTATTCACGTCTCAGATGTAAGCTTGACTTAGCGAAGTTAAGGTCTGGTTTTACGTGGTGGAACTGAATTTTTCTGTCAAGTTCAGCTTAAGCTCTAAGCAGAGCTCAAGACGAGGTGGTCGAACCGGGCGTTAGAGATTTTCGTTATGTCATATTTTTCAAGTTATGATATCATCGGCTATTATTTTAAATGGAACGACACCCTAATTTTTATTATTGATTTGTATTTCCGAAATAATTGTACGACTTTTTGTTCCAATAAATATTGCCTCCGAAATTAGCCCATTTGGAATTATTTCATGTTTTGTTAAAAAAAAATTGATAGTTGCAGGGTGTTACAAATAACCACATTTTTAAGACATTTATGGTAAATATTTTTTATTATAAATCATTAACTTAACAAAATAATACAGTATGAAATAAAATTTCGAGGGAGTTAATACATTTTCCAAAATAACTCTAAAACTATGACATTTAGATATAGGAAAGTAAATACAACCTGACCTTAACTTTGAACGTACAACGCAATAGAATTGAGAAAAATGTATATTGGTATGGCCTATCCAAACCTATATGCAATTTACGTCATCAAAAAAAAGTTACTACATTGTTTATTTGTAATTCGGTTTAAAGTTTGAAAAGTGACATATTTTATAGATGATTTACTCGCACACATATTAGATAGTATAAAGAAAGACTACAATTTATTAGAACTGTCAAAATACGAGGTACGAGGTGACAGCACTGTGTGAAACGTCATAATCTAGTAACCTTTTACTGATGGCGTGATTGCATATAGGTTTGGACGAAGTATATTTAAAATTACTAAGATATTAATATTTTTCGGATAACAAGTTTGGCATTTTTTTTGAACATCCAATGATATCATAGCTTGAAAAATATGACAGATAACGAAAATCTCTAAACGTCATTAAATATTAAATAAAATATACAAAAACTTTTCTTAAAGTCAGTTTTCAGTCCGGCTCCTAATAAAGCCAGAAATTGGGTGTTCCGCTCATTTTGCCCAACCCTGTATATGTTTTGATACGATAAATATAAAAAGAAATCGACGCAAAATATATGAAAAATATTGACAAATATACAAATTATAATCTCATCACGACCACAGATAAAATAATATTTTTCCAAGCTAATTGTTCTTATTGAAATTTTATTACGCAGCGCTCTGTTAGAAAACTAATATTGTAAAAAGGTGCAAGTTGCTGCAAGATTTTATTGCTGATTCTTAAAGTAGACACTTCGACGAATATAAAAATCGCAATTTCTAGACATCAGCAAAAAGCGCTAGTTACTAATTGTCTAATGCAAATTTATAATTGTAGACAATTAAATCGTTGTGCTTCTCAATTTCATTTGAAACAGTTATTAAATATAAAGAACCCAAATTAGGCCTTTACATAGCAAATAGATATTCTTTTAAGCTAATAAAACAAAAATAATATCTAGATTCAACCTATAACACATTATAATAGGAGTTCAAAGTTTCACGTAAAATGTAGCAATAGATCTGTTGTTATACACTACGGCAGCATTCTTAGATATAACCCAAGCTTTCGATAGGGTATGGCTGAAAGGCGTAATATACAAGATGAGAATTCTCGGCTTTCCCGAATACTTAACTAATCTAATACACTCATTTCTCACAAATCGAACTTTTCGTGTTAAAATCAACACCACACTGTCACAATTAAAACCTATTGCAGCCGGAGTGCCACAAGGATCGGTCTTGAGACCGGTATTATTCAATATATTCACGTACGACATACCAAATGCAGGAAACAACACTATTTCAATGTATGCAGACCCAACATCAAGATATTAACGTAGCCGTTGCAATGCTCCAGGACTCACTGGATAACCTCTTAAGATGGTTCAGATGCTGGAATATCCGAATTAACTCCACAAAATGCCAGGTTAAAATTTTCACCCTACGAAGACCATCAGACCCCGAACCTATAATTATAAATAATCAACCAATAACATGGAACCCATCACACAACGCCGTCAAATATCTTGGGGTGCACTTAGACAGACGACTCACACGGAGCTTACATGTTAATAAAAAGCTACAAGAAGGCTATGTGAGAATTGCAATGTTTTATCCCATATTAAATAAAAGAACATGTTTAAAAATAGAATGTTCTAAAATGTTGTATCGAGGCATCATAAGACCCGTCATAATGTATGCCTGTGTAGTATGGGGAACTGCAAGTAAAACAAACATTAAAAAGCTACAGACGCTTCAAAATAAGTTCTTAAGACTTGCTACGAATGCCCACTGGTACATCCGAAATTCCCAACTTCATCGCGAACTAAACACGCCAAGCATAGAAGACTTTATAACAAACTCAGCTAAGAAGTTCTTCAATAACCTCCACAATTGTCCAGCGTCAGCTTATTATAAACTAGGATTCAAATCAACAACAACGCGGCTGAAACCACGGCTGCCACAAGATATCCTACTCTCCGATAGTGATTAAAAGTGTTTGATAGTGAACTACTTAGAATAACCGATGCGCTTAGTGAAGTGCTAATGTCCATATGTCTAAAGGTTAATGTAAAATTATTTATCAATGCTGTGAACAGCCCTAGTGTGCTTAACCAGTACCTCTAAAAATAAAAAAAATAAGAAAAAAACATCTGTTGTAAATGTTCAACTTTGAGGTCTTATAACAAATTAATGGAAAGACCTACAACAAATATAATCAACAAATATATAAATTAATTTTTCTTTTACTTCTACAACATACTTGACAATATTGAATTTTGAGATGATATTTGCCTTTTCGCCCCATAGTGCGTCGCCGCATGCGTTTGAAAATCTTCGTCTCTTACGTATTTATACAAAATTAAAGGAGCCAACTGTACACGCTGGGCCTGGACGGCCCGCAGAAGAGGGGACCAATCGGCGCACCGACCCCGGAGGAACGCGCGTTCGCAAATGCGTCAATTATCAACCCCTTCCGCACCCGCGGGACAACCTGGGCCCCCCCCGCGACTATTTTTTTTCGGCCCGTCCTCGGTTCCCAAAAGGTCCGAAAAGTCGTTGTTTTTTTTTTCGGACTATTCGAAGTCTCCGAAACGAAACTTAACGATCGCATCACCTAAATCGTTCTTCGAGTCGAACAATTAAGGCGGCGAAAACAAAGATTTCGAAGAAAGTGCACGAGAAAAATGAAATTTTGCTTCCGGACAAAAACGTAACCCAAATCGTCCGCGGAGTGTTAAACGTTTTACGTTTGTTATCTTTTATTTTGGAACAACATTCAAACTTGGGACGAAACGCGAAACGTTTCCGATTAAACGAACGGAACGGACGATTTCGGACGAGTTCCGTTATTTACGGACGACGAGGGCAAATACAATTAACGTCAATTATTGACCGCGGACGTTCCGATATGAATTTTTTAACGGTAACGTGAGGGCGCGAGTGCGCGAGTGCGACGCCGCACGCGTTAGAAGAAGAATAAACGGACGAAGCGATTTCGAACGCATTCCTGCGCAATCACAGCACGAGCGAAGAAAACAGAAACAGCCTACAAAAGAATAAGCAAATTACGTTCTTATATGGCAAAAGAGAGATGCAGACGACGCCTTCATATCTATTCACCTCCGGATATCGGCGGGTGCGAGAGAGTGGGAATCGTGAGCGAGAGGGACAAACGCCAGCTGCACGCGCTGACACAGGTGGCCAAAGTGTGGGAACGAGCTGGCTTCTGCGATTCCCACGATCCGGAGCTTGTGCTTGCGACTAACACACACCTGGGTCCGATATAAAAGCGGATCCCCTACCACTTTGAGTCATTCAGAGCTTTGCTGTTGCACTGGTATCAGCTAAGTTTAACGTGCGCGCAGTGTCCTGCTACATTCACGAGTGTCATTCGAAAAAGAAAATGTCTTACGAGATGCTGGCCGTCGAAGAACCACAACCCATTTCGAGGACCTACCAATATCGAAAGGTCATGAAGCCGATGCTGGAACGAAAAAGGAGAGCGAGGATTAATCGATGTTTGGACGAACTGAAGGAGCTGATGGTGTCGGCCTTACAGAGCGAAGGGGAGAACGTGTCGAAATTGGAAAAGGCCGATATTTTGGAATTGACGGTGCGTCACCTTCACAAGCTTCGTCGACAACAACGACTGGCGGCAAATCCAGTCATCGACGCCGACAGATTTCGCGCCGGTTTTACTCATTGTGCAAACGAAGTGTCGAGGTGTCTCGCCTCCATCCCCGGCGTCGACGTTCAGTTGGGCACCAAACTCATGACGCACCTTGGACACCGACTCAACGAAATGGATAAAATTTCGCCGCTAATCATACAAGTTTCCAGCAGCCCGTACACGCCGCCGGGCTCGCCCATTCCCGAAGGCCGCACGGCGCACGTCTACCCGATGCCTTTAACCCCCGCGTCGTCGACGTCGTCGTCGCGCCAAACGATGTCGCCCAGCCAACCCATGGACTGTTCGACGACGGGCCTACTCAAAATGGCTCAGAAAACCGAGGAAGTGTGGAGGCCCTGGTAAAAATAGCAATAAAACAACACGAACCTTTTTCAAATTGGCGTCTTCCATAGTAGTTATTAATTAGTAATTAACGCTGTTTAGTGATTTGAGATTTTTTTTTGTTTTTTTTTTTGGTTACGTTGTACATTTTTAAAATCTCACTTGAGTCTTTCAGTTTGTTAATTTGCTAATTATCTAGTTAAGTAATTATTATGTTTTAATTTGCTCAATTGCTTTAAGTTGCGTAGGTAGTTCCGTATGAGTTAAAAGAAGAAAAAAAAACAACAACAACAAAGAGGTCGATCTCTCACTTGTAAATTTGTAGAAGCTTTAATTTGTAAATTTTTATATGGACGAAATAATTTTCGCCACGTGATATAATCAAAGTTTGTACCTGTGATTTTCAAGATTCTACACTTTATTCGTGTGTGTGGGTGTACCTTCAATCAAAATTATTGCCTTGTATGATTGTGCAAATTTGTAATGTTGTATTTGAGAAATACTGTGATACACGTGTTTGTATTTTTTATAAAATATTTTCAAAATAAATATGACTTGTTACTTAATTTGCTATTTTTTTTATTGGCGTTTCGAGGGGGCGGCGCGATGGCGCTAATCTGTTTTGTTTTGGTAATTTGCAAAATTTTCGGCAATGCGGAAGAGAGAGAGAGAAGATAAATCGGGTAGCCGACATTTTATTAATTGGTAAGTGAGTACGTGCATACATAACTAATTGGCCGGGCAAGACATCTTAAGGATTAACGGTTAGTTGGTGTTAATTAGTTTTGATTTACGATGCAGATAAAAGATGTGAAGATAACGAAATCGCGTAACCGTTTGAATTTTAGTGTCGGCGACATCTGCGGTTTTAGCTTGCAACTGGCGGCGTTCATTTTATTGCAGATCACCGCGCGATCGTGGCGCCATCTGTTAATTCTTATTCGAATACGCCCATAGAACTTCCCTACTTTTAGTTCAATATTTTCTGTAAGCGGTACGTTATTGGAATTCATTGAAGATGTTGCTCGTCGAACGTAATTTCTCTACCCGCTATTAAAATAAGTAGGGTACACTCTGTATGGCAAACAACTGCCAAAAATAATAAGCAATAAAGCTCCTGCTCGATAAACGCATCGACGAGTCGCGCAGATTTTCTTTTTTCAACATCATTCGTTTGTTTCGTTGCTATGACGATCGACTTTTTCAATTGTTTTTCCGGTATATTTTACTTGTTTTCTAAAATTGCTCGCAAATACTTTTCACGTAAAACGGCAATATTCAATAGTTGGTACATTTATTGGGCCATCTAATTGGAAATGTGCCAATTTTCAAAATTGGCAAATAATTGAAATTCGAAAACGCGGACGCGCGCGCGCGCGCGTTTGACTTTTTCTTCGACGTCGATAGTTGAAAGCGCGCGAAAATCCGAAAACGCAATAAGAGCCCTAGAATATATTTTTGGGCGCCTATTAAATTTTAATATTTAAGTATAAGCGAGTGTTTATTGCTTAATTATTGCTTAATTTTTGCGTGTTCGCGAACAAAACGTTCCTCCGAATTAACGCATAATACGATTCTTCCTGTACATCTCGAGAAGGACGCGACAATCATAATTACGTTAGTCTACAATAAAATGTTTGAGACGATTATTCGATAATTTGTTCGGTTAGTGCGAACGTCGTGCAGTACATTTTTTCATAGAACGCGCTAAAAATTCTGGCCACAAAAAATTTCCCGATTGTGTATTGATATTAACAAGCATTCTATTTACAAGGTACGTGAAATTAGCGTAAGTTTAGCGTACAATTTGTTTTGGAAAAAATCTTGGTCTTGGTCTTGGTCTTTGTCTGGATTTTCTCAAAAGCCGCAAAATATGTATCGTCGAGCTAAATTTTCGGAAGTCGCACGGTATCGATTCGAAACCTATAGTTTATGAAATTTTACCATTTTGGGACGGCGCCAGCACGTTATCTTGGCGAAAGAGCACTTTTCCCGCAGTACCATACTTGCCCGTTTCTGTTTCATCTCTTTTTGCAAAACGCTCCCATTAGTATTAGATAATAAGCTTGTGTTATTGATGTTTTTACAGATTTTTTAACGACACCCATCCGTCGCGTCGTGGTGATCTTCAGCCGAGTGTCCGGAGAGCGTTTTATCTTCAATGCACGTCCTGCCACGTCGCCAAACTCGTTAGTTCAAAAAGTCTTCGACGCCAGTGCAGAGTTTCCGCGACCTTCGCCCAACTCTACTTCTGCACGGAACTCGCTTCAAACCGAAATTTGGTCCGGCCCAGTTCGATGGGCGAGTTTTTGCCGTCGCGACGTCGCCAAATGTATTGCAGCGCCATCTCCCATCTGGGTCTTGTCGTCGGCGTTGTTCGATGTAGGTAATTATCAATATAGCGTCCAAATTTAACGTCACATTTCGTTAATTATCAGGAAAACGATGAACGACAGATAACGATCCGCGTGCTTTCAAATTTCAAATTAAGCATCATGTCGCCTAAAACCGAGCACAGGAACGACGACAAACGGTCAAGCTCTAAATTGAGTTTCAAAAAAAACTTAAGCCGCTATTTTTCTCGATACTGCCGTTCGACGAGCATGCACGGCATCCGATACGTGGGCGAGCCCGGTCGGTTTCTGGTGGAAAAGTGAAGTGGCCCCACGCGACGCACATTCGTACGTTGTAATCGCACGTCGTTCGTTTCAGATTAACATGGGCAACAATTCTGTTCGCGATAAGTTGCTTGTGCTTGTTCTTGATCCTGCAAACGTACAAAAAGTGGGCGTCATCTCCGGTGATCATCACTTTCTCCACAACGGAAATGCCCATTTGGAAAATACCTTTTCCTGCGATTACCGTTTGTCCAGAAACGAAATCGGATCCCGCAATTTTCAATTACACGGACGTCTTGGTGAAGAAGATCATGAACATCGACGTCAACGTCGAAGAGTGGGCGTTCTAATTCGAACCAAATTATACAATTATGTCTTTCGTGCATTTCAGAGAACGATACTTCAACAGCTTTTCTCTCGTTTGCGACGTGGAACATTGGGATAAGTATGTGGATTTCGATGACGTCCTTAATCTTACGTTAACGCGAAGGGCGATGGAAGATTTGGTGGAGGTGAGTTTGTCCATCGCCGGACACGCGATCAAAGTGAAACTTCTGGTGAGGCGACGCGCTTAGTTCGTAAGTAAATAACGGGGAGATAGCCGTCCCGCCAACTTGGCGCCGTTACCGTGCCGCGCAAGAAGTTTCATTTCAATAAACTGCATTAATTTTTTTTCTGGCGTAGGCGCTGCCGTATCTCGATCCCCATAATATGTCATCCGCGTATTGGTTGAACAAAGCGATTAAACTCGAGGACATGCTATCGGGAATAATTACGAACGAAGGTTTATGTTACAGTTTCAACATGGTAGATTACACGGAGTTGCTTGTGCAAACGGGGTACGTACAGTTTGGTGAATAAGTAATGTCGCCGAACGAAACGTAAAATATAGACAACTTATTAAGCACATACTATTAAAATATGCTAATCGTTTAAAGAGTGAGCGAATCTCAACGCACCGTTTCGAAACCGCACAGGTGGTCGTTAGAGAACGGCTATCCGGACACGGAAGATCTGGACACGTTTCCTAGACGCACGTTCGTGTCCGGTACGAAAGGAGGACTCTCGATGGAGTTTTTCACGAATCGCAGCCATTTAGATTATTTCTGCACAGACGCGCTTCAGGGATTTAAGGTGTGAGCATTTCGTATTCGAGCGGTCGAACGAACGAAAGCGTTTCATAAAATCGCAACAGGTGACGTTACATCATCCGGCCGATTTGCCGAACATGGATCGGCATTTTCGACTTCCGTTGGATCAGGCCGTACTTGTGGGAATTAAACCGAAACTGATCACGGTGGCGCCCGAATTGAAGTCGTACCCGCCCGACGTGCGAAAGTGCTATTACCTTAACGAACGTCGCCTGCAATTTTTCAAACATTACTCGCAGAAAAACTGCTTCGACGAATGCTTATCTAATTACACGTTGTCGAAATGCGGATGCATCGCGTTTTACATGCCCAGTTAAGTGTTTCGATTATATTATTTCATTTATTTACCGCTTAGGAAAATCCGTTTTTAATTACGGCATTTTGGCAAGCACAAAATTTTGGGAGAACGTTCTTTTGAACTTCTTTATCCGAAATTGCGCGTCTGGCAGCCTCCAGTCCGACAACAGGGCGAACCATGAGCCCTCAAATTTCTTGCGACGTGATCTGCAGGATAACGCGCATATGCGCGCAAATAAAAGCGTCGCACCTATTATTTTTAGACCATCACAATTTATTTACCTAATTGCAGAATTCGTTTGGTCGCCGATCTGCGGGCCCGGCAGCAAAATGTGCTTGGACGAAAGTAAAGGTCTGCGCGCGATTTGTTTTCTTTTTAAATTCATCGACATGCTCACTTCTACTTGTTTGTTATAGTGGAATTTCTGCGCACGAACGTCACCGCTCCTCGTGGCAACAACCCCGAATTTAGTTGCAACTGTTTGCCCACGTGCACGCTATTGGAATACGAAGTGGAAATATCTTACAGCGATTGGAACTGGTGGAAGATGTTCGAGACGTTCGATCAACTAAATCTTACCGATCGAAAAGATTTTAATTATGAGGAGTACGTTTGGACGAACGACGATGCGAATTATTACCTATGTATTTATCGTCACGAATTTCAGATCTCATTTTTCGAGGCTCGTCGTTTACTACAAGGAGATGCAGTTCTTGCACGCCGAAAGGCACGAACTGTATGGGCCGGTCGACTTTTTTGGGAACGTCGGCGGACTTCTCGGGCTATTCGTGGGATTTTCGGTCACCACCTGCGAATCGAGATAGTTTACTATTTAAGTCTTAGGCTAGTTTGTAACGTCCAAATGTACGGGAAAAGCGCATGGTCGGAACAATAGATCGATCAAATGGTCAAACTAGCATTCGACAGCCTCAGTTTTTTTTGCCTTCGTCGTTTATTCTTGACTCTCTGATTATTGCAGACGTAACACAAAAATTATTTAAACAATGTTATCTTTCGTTATTTGTTAATTGTTCGGTTATTACCGACTGCGTTTGTTTGGTTGCCTATGTAAAGGTTGCCTAAATGGCAATGTGGTTAGTAACTTTAGTAATTTTAACATTTTAAAGATTTTAAGTTTTACTAACCATCATTGGCGTCGCTTGTGGTTTTTGCTTAGCTTATTTGTTTTCCGTTTGTTCTATTTTATTACGTTTTCGTGTGCTTTCGAAGAATCAGTTCTTTTGAGAACTTTTCATTGCGGTTGGTTATCGATTTGAGTCGTTTGAAATCTGATGACAAATTGTTTCTGCTGGTCGTACATTCTTTTAGGATTTACAGCTGAAATAAGATCTAAAAAATGACAAATAATTGAAGAATTAAATAATAAAATCTTACCGTTTTTGTGAGGTTACAATAAATGTGATGTTTACAACCAATGTACGTAGGTTATTAGTATGCTGAATAATTATAAAAGTTTGTAAAAATTCGTTATTTACTATTTTGCGCTCCAAATGTAACGACAACTTATAATTTCGTTTATTATCGATGTAAAATTTATTTCCGACGCCAATGAAATGTCAACGTATGATGAAACAATGTCGTTGCCAAATTTCTTGCAAGTGATGTTGTCATTTGATCGGTCAGTTCTAAATAATCACCATTTACTTGTAATAGTTGTAACTTGTAATACAAAAAACACTATTTCAATTCATCCCTTTTGACTCTCTTGTACCTACAACAACCAACATCGAAGAACTTTCCAGTCACCAAAGCCATCGTGACATTTTGACAAATGAGCTTCGAATAAATGACTACCGGAATATTCTTCTAACCTACCAAACCGTAATATACCCTATTCCGTTTAGTTTCTAGTCCAGATGACTTAACTAAATAGATTGCAAACTCATTGCACGCTCGCCACAACCGAGAATCCCAAAGCTGCCAACAAATTCTCGGAAGAAGAAGACCACGAGCTCCACTCGCACACCTACACGCCGAGAAGCGCTGAAAATGTTGATTCAAAACTTGGTGGACTCGAGGGTGATAAGCAACAGCTGATCGCACTTAAGTTTCGACTTTTCGATCATCGGGATAACACTTGACCGGGCCGAACAGGGAGTCGTCCTTGCCATTGCCCGACTAGTTAAACATCTGTACTTAATTAAGAAAATACACGGACGACTTGGAAATCTACAAGTTTCCGCAAGCCAGACGGGAAAACTCGGCTGCGAGTGCATTCACAATAATTGAAGTGCGACAACCAGTATTTCTGGTAAGCGCGCTAAGAAACGAATCGACTCACTTTTGCAATTGCAAAGGACCTTGCAACGTTGCACAGATCCGTAAGGTAAGCGCACTGCCCCGGTAGCTTTTCAGCCGGAAACAGGGGTGGGTGGTTTGTAAGCGCTAGAAAAGAAACTCGTTCGAACCTTCGGAAGTTATTGATTTATTTACACGCAATATATAGACAAGAACAATATTTAAAGTAAACGGTGATTCCAACTTCCTTCGGAGGGTTCTGTATGCGACGCGTCCTTCGGGCGCACCGTGTATATCTCGTTGAATCGTATGGGTAGTCAACGCTGTTGGTGTCGGAGGGGGTTCCTTTTATTCCCCTAGCGGGCGTTCGGATCGTACCAATGGTGTTCGGCGGGTACTGACTTGGGAACTGAGGGCTAAACGCCACTCGAAGCCCGCAAGCGTAGCACTTTCGGCTTGGGTCCCCTTTTACGAACCGGGGCTAAACGCCACCTCGTCTGCAAACGGTTCTCCAAGTCCCGGCGGGCTGGGTTCAGAATCGGCTGTCGGATAACCCAGACAGCTTCCTCTAAAGCAAGGGAATGGTGGATGTTATGTCAGGTGTCTGTTAACCCATACAACTTTCCATCGAATGAGCTTCCACTCGAATGTCTATCTCGACTCGCGCGGCCGTTTATATAGCCCCGGAGACCTCCTTCCAATACTGGGCGCTCGGTTCGGGTCGCTTCGGCGATGTTCGGGAAGTTGGCCCGGCCCACTGGCGTTTAACGGGCGTCAGGACGGCGGGAGTTTTGAACGCTGTTTCGTCCTGCTCGTTGAAACGTTACAACCTTACGGGTTTTTATAAGAAGCTGGGCCCAACTAAAGATAGCAATGAACCATATATCATTTGAAAGCACTCAAGGAGTATTACAACATAGTTCCAAGCATAAGTCACGAAAAAGGACTACAACATTTTTACGAGCATTCAAATGTTCCGTATCGGATTTGTAACTAAAGACATTTATCGATAGAATTCATGAACAAGCACTCGTGTGTTACACACCATAGGAAAGCGCGCTTCCAGATCTACACGATGGCGACAAATTCAGCGATCTAAATGGTGGTACAAGCACACCTTTAATGCTTTAAATGGATTTTTGTCCGGACCCAGCAACTTGTATCCCGTCTAAGACACTCAGACGTCGACGGATCCTCACGAGCCGTATACCATTGGAAAGCGCGCTTCGAGATCTACACGATGGCCACAAATTCAGCGACGTAGCTGGCAGTACAAGCTAATACAATACAATCGTTTAACTTAATTGTTTTTAATAGAGTTCTGATCAAATTTGGAAAGAGCAAAATGGTACTGTTGAAAAGGTTACGAACATTTCCGTACCATGTGTAAATTATTTGGCAAACACGGTGCAACTTGTGCAGTAGGTACTAGCAAATGTAAATGCAAAAACAAAAGCAATTTTTACCAAATGAGTCAATATATGGAAAGCGGTAGTTTAGCATATGAGATCTACTAAATAAAAGGAATGTCTTTCATTGTCAACTTTAACATCCGAATTTCATTATGGTTCCATAATCTACGCCGGGCGCGTCAAACATGCGGCCCTTTGCAAGCACATCCGTTGTCGCGTGCGGCCCTCGTAACAACACAACGACCGTCACACATCAAAATGTGTAATTATAACTATATATTTTATCCATTACATTTTCGCAATTGTTTTGTGGGAATTGGTACAAGACGACGATTGTGTGCTATTTCGAACATAATTTAACGGTACAACGCCATTGGAGTCATTTAAACGTTCAAAAAAGTGTTAATTTCTGGAAATTTACAATTTTTAACTCGTTAAATTACTATTCTATTGTAACATCTAATAAAAATGATACGCAGATATACTTGTTGACTCATGTACTTTATTAAATAAAGATATCAATAATTTAGCCTCATTTGCTGCGTCGCTTTCTCTAAGGATTAAACCCAGTAAGTCCAAAGTGCTAATTTTTGGTAATACGTTTAATATCTGTATAAATAGAATTCCTGTACCACATATTAATAAATTTCGCAATTCAGAAGTTATTATCGATGTTAGTTAAAGTGCGTGCCTGTGGTAATCGTCATGTTTTAAATCAAAAAATTAAAAAAATTCTATGCGATTCTTTGTCATAAAAATGTACCTTTAATTGTCTTCTTAACTTATGAGATATCCAATCGCTGAATTAAGCGCTCCTACCGTATTGCAGAATTTCAATAAAAACAACCCTATCTACATGAGTAAAGTGATAGTAAAAATTTAGGCATCAAAATGGACCAATGGGAGTGTAGCTTAATGTTATCTTAGATCCCCCCCCCCCCCCCAATTGTAGTCGATTTTTCTGAGAAACCGTAAGAGCACTTAATTTGAAACTTAATTAGCACTTAAGTATGCGGTAGGTTACAAATTATTTAGAGCTGGTGGGGGGAGGGGAGCTACTTTAATAGACGTTGAAATTGATTGTCGTTAACATGAAAAGGCGCAGATTAGTATTGCACGCGTCGATTTTTTACCATAAATTGGTACATAAAAATCGTCCTCCATATTTAACACGTAAAATTACCCAACGCACCCTAATTCACAATCTTAATCTGAGACACATTCGGTCTTCTATATTATATAGGACTGAAATTGTATCGATTTAGGAACGTTTTTGTCGCTATTTTCCTCTTTGACGATAATATTTCGCTATTTATTAAAAAAATTATTTAAAAGAGCGTGATTTGTAAAATTGTAGTTTTAAAATTATAAGTGAGGTTTGTTGTATTGAAGTTAAACAAATTTTGATGTTTTCTAATCGTAAGAGAAATCAACAAACTGTAATTGTAGCAAAAAATTAATACGCACATAACTGAAGGTTTTCAATTGGTTTTTTTCTGGTTTATTAGTTATTTTATGTTTGTATTACAATTACCTTATTGAACTACTGTACTGTACTTTATAATTTTCAATAAATTAGAGTTTGTAAATATAGTAGTATTAAAACGAGAACATCATTATTTATGCTTTTAATGTGCACTATTTCAACTAGTTTTTTGATACGTTTACTTTAGCGGGTTTGTTAACAATCATTGCAATTTAATTTATTACAGAATAGTTCGTATATAAAATAAAACAATAGGTAAGTAATCAATATTTAACATTTATTTATATAATTGTTTTTTAATTAAGAAAAATTATTATAAAATTAATTAAATCGTAGGTATTTCAATATCTTTGTGGGCATAAGTAGTTACTTTAATTGGAGGCGTACGTTCTGATGAACCTGAGAACATGGAATAATATGTTACATTTCATAAGTTATCGCGAATGTTTGTTTGAAATTTTACGTACCTGTGTATTTCATTTACGGTACATTTTGCATTTACATTTGCTAGCACCTTCTGGACAATAAGTATCGTCATATCCATATCCTACACACACGCCATAGCAGTATTGGTAAGACCTCCAACAACTTCATTCTGTTCTTTCCAAATTTTATACTGGTTCTATTAAAAACAATTGAGTTAAACGATTGTAGATACACGATCTACTCATGAGTAACTTTTTTAAGACGACTTACCAGCATTATCGATGTCGACGTCCACATCTGCGATTGCAGAGCCATTAACGTTCACCATCAGACAGGCAAAAACGACAGCAGCGACGAAAATAATTTTTCCATTCATGATTTACGGTTGTGGATGTAACTAGCGAAAATCACTGATGCGACTGGACCTCGAACGACTTTTTATACCACCTTTAAGAGGACGCTATCGTTCCAAAACAACTGTTCAAAACAAAACACTTAGAAAATTACTAAAATAGTTAAATCTATCGTTTTAATCTATTTCATGTCGCAATAATATAGATTAAAAAATAACGTGAGTGGTTTATCTAGATATATTCAATAATATCTACGTTGTCACTTACATAAAACTTTTGCAAATTTTAAATTTTTATTTGCTTAAGCAGAAATAAAATGTTCCATGTCAAAAGGGTATCGACAAAAACGCCGTGCGACAAAACAGTTTTGAAGATACATAAAAATGTTCGTTTTCAAAGTTCATTTAAATTGTTTGACTTAAACTTTGACTAATGACTTTAATGTTGATTATATAATACTATATAGTCAAAGATATTAGGTAGGTACCTTTATGAAGTTTGGTGCGTAATAGTATTTTAAGGATATTTAATTAAATTTCATTTTAAAATCAACGAATTGGCATTAAAAATTGCTGTTCTATTTGGTAAATTAATGGAGTTTTTGTGCATTCGTACTATTTACTTACATAAAATACATTTACCAAAGGCGACATCAAAAACTTTTGAATCAAAATATTTGTTCCCTCAGAACAAATTGTTTAATCAGAAAGACCTAAATTTAATTCTGCTCAAACAAACAAGCAAAAATTCAAAACTTGCAAACGTTTTATGTAAGTATTACGACGTAGGTATTATTTAAAGTAGCTAGATAAACTACTCACGTTATTTTTTATCTGTGTTATTGCGACTTTAAATGGTTTATAATGATAGATTTAAGTAGTTACCAAAGTGTTTTGTTTTGAAACGAAAGGTGGTATAAAAAGGCGTTCAGAGGTCCAGTCGCATCAGTCGAGGTTCGGCGGCTTTGCGCAAAGCCAACCACGCAAGCTGCACGAGCTAGAATCTCACCTAAGAGGGACCGGCGGATGTGCTTCGGTCGGTGGTCGAGCCCTTCGGGCGCTTCGCACTGCGGCGTGCGAAGCCGAACCCGGAAGCTCCCCGTGGGACCCGCGCGTAGAATTCGTTCGACAAGTAACGAAGACATTTATAAAATTACGATACACCCTGTATATTACGAACGTTGGCACGCCTGCGCGTTTACTTAACCTAAAACGCGATTAGGTTATGTTGTTACCTAACCTCTAACCTAAACGCCGACGTGCGGCGAAGTAAAGTGCGGTATGTCGAAAATTGTTGAAAACGCGACATTTCGAATTATGAAAACAAATGCATAACCTATAAGTGGATGGCATATCGATAATTATTATAAAGGTGGCAGATATTCGCATTATTAATATTTACCAAGCTCCCATATATAAAATGGCCTGAAACGCTTCAGTGTAGCTACCCTCAAACATAATTATTTATTGGTGATTTTAACTGTCATCATAAGTTAGAGATACAACGATAATGATAGGAATGGTGAATCACTAATAACCTGAATGGAAGTAAACAATAAATATCTTGTTTATCATGCGAAAAAAAGAAAAGCTTTTATTCTGCCAGATGGAATCGAGATTACAATTCTTGTAACCTGTAATAGCAATGGTGAGCCACTTCCAACAAGACGGGCTGAATTAGATAACTTCCTACACAGTCAACATATACCAGTATTTCTAGCTGTGGGAGTAACCGTACCAATAATTAATACCATTCATAAGCCGCGTTGGAATATATTTATTAGGAATTATTTATTTAGGGTGTCTCTGAAAGGTCTGTACTACGCTTGACCACAGATTCCCGAACTGAAAATACGCCGAGTTACCATAACATATCTCTATCCCAAATTGCTTTTTTTCGACATATGGCCCCTCGAAGAGAGGCATTGACACGCACGATTTTCGAAAAAACTTATTAACGACGTAACCTAAAGCAAACTCCATTTTTGTAGCAATAACTTTTTTTATACGAACGCCGTTGATTCATTTAATAATTGTTTATTGAAAGGGCAGATATTAATTTAGAAACTTTTAATGCTCTTATAAAAATTTAATATTTTGCATATTTTTCTCAATAAATGGACAACTTTCGCCACGATATACTTACAACCGTATAAAAAAATGACTGCAAAATCTAGGTGATTGTGCTGCAAAAGTAGTTGCTGTAATGTTGACGTACAAGTTATTTATTTATCTGTGTTGCTACGCTACGTTATATTTTCCCTTTTTTAACAATTAAGGATAACAATAATAATTAACTTAAGAACAACAAGAATTAACAGTCTGAAACTACCATTCTGTCTATAAGTTTAGTCTTTGTACCGGTTTGATGATTCTACCAGATCGGGTGGTTAGTGGAGAACGACCAACCGACGGATTTATCTTCGCGTTTTCTGTCAAGTTTATCTTCGTGTCTTGATTCTGTACCGGAACTACTGGAACTAATATTTCCTTTGAGTTGTCCATCATTACTGCTTCTGTTTTGTGTAGGTGGCCGGTGTTTCTTCTTATCTCTCGGCCTTCCGCGTTTGTTCTTACAATAATTGATCGCGGATTCACTGCATCGATTACTGTGTCTCCTGACCATTGTCCGTTCTTTCTTTGAATTCGCACCTGGCCTCCTTTTTGTAATGGGGGTAGTTCTAGTCATTTGTTGATATTTGCGTTGATGGCTTGTCGATTTCTCACGTCTTGAAGTGTTTGAGCGACGTTTTCTACTATTTTCGGCGCAAGCATTTCTTGAGTTACGGGTAGTGTAGATCTAGTGGTTCTACTCATCAGTCGTTGGTTCGGAGATCCTAGGTCTTCGTTTCTAGGGGCGTTTTCTAGGGAATTTTTGTTTTAATCATTTTTGATAAACTTGATATTTGGTGTACTTTATTATAGACTTTAGAGAAATATCAATTATTTAGAATTATTGTGGCCTGACTCGCAAACCTGGCAGTCCTCCCTCCAAATGAATAAATTTTCAATGTCACCTACTATATAAAACTACATTGCGTTGTTTTTTTCAAAATATAATTTTAATTGTCCTTTTACTTGAATATGTACGTCTGCCAATGTAAAAATGTACCCAAGTATGACAAAATTAGGGGTGAAAATTCGAAGGGATGACACCCCTTAGGTTTTTCATCCCTAATTTTTGTATCATAATGTAGGTCTTGAACGGCCATGTACAAAAATATTTAGTTTGTTGACGATAACTCTTGTTGTTGTTTCACAGATAATAAGCAAAATCGAAAAAAGTTCAAATTTTCGAGGTCGAATTTCACCCTCTTAAACCGCGTAAGAGCACGAACGGAATACGGCTCTTGATTAGGGTTGACTACTAGTACAATCCTGTACAATTACAATTTTTTTTGAAATTTCCACCTGCCTAACCTTCCTTGTAAGCCAGCTGAGCACGGCCTGGGGGGAGGTGTCAGGGCTTGAGGGCGTCATCTTTGGAGTTGCTTGCGTTTGGGCGCTCAATGAGATTGAGGATATCAAGGCACGAGGACGCCAAGAAAACGTGGAACATTGTATGCCTTTTGGCGCTCAATGGGGTTCAGGGTACCAAGGCATAAGGACACCAAGGAAATATGGAGCTCTGTGGGGGGGAGAGATCTTTGGAATAGCTTGCCTGAGGGCTCCCGAAAGGGTTTAAATGCCAAGGAAACATTGTAGGGGGGGAGGCTTTGGAGTAGTTTGCTAGTTTGTTCTACGCATAACTACCTTATAAATGCCAAACCGGCCACCGCTCGATGCTGTTGCGGGTAAAAAGCCCAGGTATAAAGGGACATTTCGGGAAATGTAATTGCAACCTTAAGTAAAATGGAAGACCACTCAAATGTGAATTTTTTGATATCAAACGATTCGTCTTAAAAAAATAAGCATTTTACATCATTACGCCAAACTGTTAATGAATAGAAGAAACTTATAAGGATAAAAAATTCACTTACTTACGATTACAAGCTAACTAGCTTGATGGAATTCTTAAAAATTTATTTTTTCAGTAAATGAGAAATTCTGAATCTAATATAATAAACGTTATAAGGTAGTAGTAAATTATAATAGATTAAAAATAGCTTATAATAAGCATGTAAAAATAAGAAATTTTAATAAGATAAGTGTACTTATATTCAGTATTTATTTAAAAATGCAATCTAAACTTAAAGTTAATAATTATAAAAATGTCCACACTAAACATTAAAAAAAATTAATATTAAGTAAACACAATACCGACAAATAGTTTCCTGATTAAACGTTAACGCCACGATAAACATAAAACTAAAAATATAGTTGTAAAAAATATGCAAAGTATTTATAGTAATATACAGTACATAGTATAAAAAATTATAACATAAATTTTGTAGGTAATTAATGTTATCAATGTTAGTTTTACAAATGTTTCACAAATTTGTATGATCGTTTCACTTATTTAGTTTTACACTTACAATCTATTTACTTACCTAACTAAAAATTACCAAAATATTTTATATTTAATGGATATGTTTATTTTATTATTAACCGTAAGGTCATTACAAACAATTTACAATATCGATATTGTGAAATCAATTAGGAGTAAACCTATTAAAAAAGTAAAGTCTTACTTGTAGATTCAGAATTTCTCGTTTTCTGAAAAAATAAATTTTTAAGAATTCCATCAAGCTAGTTAACTTGTAATCAATCGTAAGTAAGTGAATTTTTTACTCTTGTAAGTTTCTTCTATTCATTAACAGTTTGGCGTAATGATGTAAAATGCTAATTTTTTTAAGACGAATCGTTCGATATCAAAAAATTCATATTTGAGTGGTCTTCCATTTTACATAAGGTTGCAATTACATTTCCCGAAATTTCCCTTTATACCTGGGCTTTTTACCGCAACAGCATCGAGCGGTGACCGGTTTGGCATTCATAAGGTAGTTATGCGTAGAACAAGAAGCATATTTAGTTTTTCTTAATAATAGTAAAATAAATTCTTACGAAATTGCGTGAATGATATAAAGATGGGAAAAATATTATAACGGTAGCTAGGTATATTAAAAATTACACATAATTAATTAGGTATAAATATCTACCGACATGTAAATATATAAATTATATATTCGGGTGTAATATAGAAAGAAATTTCAACGATAATATGCATATTTTTAACAACATTTAACTAGGTAACGATAACAATGAATAACTTTCGTTTCGTACCTGCAAACGGGAAAGCTTAAGGATGTACGGTCCCTATTGCCGCCAAACGATAATCCGTAGATGGCACTGTTAGTGAATTTTAGAGAAATTTTAAACAGACCATCCTTCTTGGTTGAAATAGCCTGCCTCTGTAAAGTCGTAAAATCTACCTGCTTTGAAGCTAAGGATATAAATGTTTAGATACGGTGTTTTTACATTAAAACGTATTCGAAGACGATTTTAAAATTCGCAATACAAAAGTTAAGATTTAATGTTAAGTACAGGAAAAATCTGAGATTACTGATCTGAAAAACTGATTTATTTAAAGTTCGCTAATAAATAATCTACTTTAATTTTAATTGAAATTAGAAAATTAATTAATAATTAATATTATTATTATTATAACAATATAAATAGGGCGTTCTCGAGGATATTGAATGCGAACGGATCTCGGTAATTGTATTGTTATCAAAAAATGTTGTTTTTAAAAATAATAGATTTCACATGTGAAAAGTATTGCATTAGGAAAATTGTAATTTAAATAGATGTATAGTAAAAGAATATGTCTCGTATAAATTGTAATAATGTTTATTTAACTTTATTAAATTTTCTTTTTCGATAATTGCATTTAAAAAGTTGACATTCTTATTGCTTCTGTTACGCGAAATAAGGTATTCTGCGAACGGAATGCGAAATGACAGTTCGGGACGCGAAATATTATAGATTGTTATTATCATTAACTTCAAAATAATTAATCGTAAATGTCAAACTTTCTAATCACATTTTTACTAATTTTGGGACAGTTATCAAAAAAATATTTGATACACGATTGCGAAATGCTTTCGCATTCTCGAATGATTTATTTGCTCGCTAGCGCTCGCAGAAAAACTTTTATTCTCGAATGCAAATAGTATAGTAATATTGTATAGCTAGTGCTAAAATACCACCTTTCCGCACGTGTTATATACTATGCTTTTCCGACGACCACAAGTATTTTTATTAAAAAAAATTAATTTTTGACGTTTACGAAAGTTCGTTTGACATTTTAATAAAATGTCATTTTACATTTAAATTGTCATTTAAATGACATTTTAATAAAATGTCAAATTTGATAATAAAACAGTTTGTGCGTAAAGTAATTGCACGACAGTGTAGAAGACTTTGATTGACCGTGTGCAATGATCGCACACGGACTGCAACGTTTTCGATTGGCTAACGAGTTTCTTTACGCACGGTCAGCCTATTTGTTTGTAATGGTCAACTTTCCATAACATTTATTGGTGTGAAATTATGCACTTTTCATAATGGTCGTCGGAAAATGTAACTTTCCGTACTAATAATGTAGGTAATATACCTATTTCTAGTATTTTTATTTGTATTACACCACCAAAGTTTTATAAATATGTACATGTAAATAAAGACCATTTATTAAATAATGACATCAAAAGTAGAAGGTGCCATATACAAAAAAAGACAATATCGTAAGAACTTCAATTGCAAAATAGTCGTCAAAAAACTTAGTTACAAAATAGCAAGAAAAAAGAACAAAATTGATCTATTCCAGTGATCTTGCGAATTCCTAGTATGTACCTTAAATGATTAAATATGAATAAAATAGAACTAGTATCTACCTAATTGTCGAGATTTATAATCTAACATCATTCATTTACCAATTTATCACTTTAGGAATTTAATTCATTTGTATAATTTATATCGGTAAGTCTATCCAAGCGGCTTGTTAATACACGTCATCGATAAAAAGTTACTAGATTGCATATTTGTAATTCGCAAATTGTATTTAAAAAAAGATTACAATTTATTAGAACAATAAAAATACCTTCTCATATACTAACCGTTTATTGATGTTACAATAAATTATGTCTAAATTCTCAATATTGACTTAAAGGACTTAAAAGGAGAACGTTTCGCTTGATTTATGCTGTTAAGTGACCAATGCTCGCGTTAGATTTTTAGGTTGTAAAATTTATGACCTTTTACAATGAAAATAGGGAGGTCTAGTCATATTACCCAGTATTTAACAATAGTTGTGGGACGACCCACAACCATTGTCCGATATTGGGCGTCAACATTTAAACCAAAAATTAAAACTTCCAACAACCTGCTTTTGATTATTTATAAAAAATTGATGTAAAAACGAAAATGATCATCAGAAGTGATTCTTAACGGCAAGACGTGCTAAAATTTCTCCAATTTATTCAAATGATCGTTAAAAACACACATTGATATTTTAAAAAATTGCGAAGCGATTATTTAATTAAAATAAGTATTTATTAAAAAAAAGAGCACGTTGTGCCGTAGAGGGAATGTTACGTTACCCACTAGTTATTAATTTGCAAAGTTTGATTACCCCAGTTTTGAGTTATGATTGCAGTAAAATTGTACTTTTTACACATTCATTAAGGTTTTTAAAGGTGTTATGGAAATGATAGATTTTTTTAAGTATTTTTCTGTGAATCAGAACATTGTAATCTATGAAAAACGTAATTTATTTCATGAAAACATAAATCTTTTTATTTGGGATGTACCGCCTTAAACAAGAAGGGTAAAAGTTTACCGATCGTCTTCCTTGAAAGTTTTGACCAAAATAAAATGAATAAAACTAGGTGATTTAATTTAATTTAACTAACTTATATTTGTATCGAATACAAATATTCTATACTCATAAATATCTATATTTACCAATTTAATTAAATTCTAACATTACATAATTATGTATAATTGATGTAAACAATAAATTTACCGATAATTATCTTATCTTCCCCCTAGTTTAGCAAATAATATCTAGTTATAAAAACGAGTCGAAATTAATTTGTAATGTAAGTACCAGTGTTAAGGTCGTTTAACTCCGCCTTCATAAAATAAGGGATTGAATTCTTAGTGGTTTTTGAGTTGCCTATCCCATACGACTCGGTACGCGACACCACTTTTTTACCAGATAGTACATGACGTCCTCAATGACGTACATAAAAGCGAAAAGCGTCGTAAAGAAACGGAGCCCTGTAATCAAAAAAAAATGAGGAACTACACCTTATCAGAAACTAAAACGAAGAAGTAAGCAGTCTACAAATCGTCAAAATAAATGTTTGACAGTTAAATGCTTTATACTCGTAAAATTTATGAGTAGATCGATCGTAATTTTAGGTCACTTCTTACTTATAGAGCGCGAATCAGTTGCGAGACGCATCCATTCGTTTACAGACCAGACGTAAATATCGCGTGCAGGCTACTCGCTTATAAATGCCATGCGATAGCAAATTTTCAAGTGAATATAATAGATAGTGATTAGCAAAATTGATCGTTTATCAGTAATCGGTGCACCACTGCATTCTAATAAATATCAAACTTATTTTTAGATCGAGTGCCCAAACGCTCAAAATAATCGGTCACACTTGTCCTACAGAAATGTTTCCAATATACGACGAGACGTATAGTCGACGTCCTGACAGGCAGACGATTATTGAACAATAGACGTTTGCAGATTATCGTTTAACTTTGTCGCTCTTCAGCAGTTCATTAACAACATTAAAGTCTCGTGAGCGCAACAAACACGATGGGCCGTACTTAGGGGTCATTTAAATATAAGACGGAATTAATTTCCACGACCGCGGTTAAGAATTGAGTGGGCTCAAGAGGATGATTACGCCAAGCACTAATATAGGGATTTCAATGTAAATTCGGTCAGGTATTACACCTATATTGATAGAAATTTTCAATTTTTTATTAAAGAATCTGAAAATATGTATCATCAAGTATGTGAGGACGTTCTTATTTTCTTAAGAATATATATACTTCTTATATAATAACTATTTGAAGTTGGAAATAATTAGACTAACTTTTCGATGTCACTTTCTTGAATTGGAAGCTATATATTAAAAAAATAAAAACGTGCACACCTTCTGCCATCTTTTAATTACCTAAAAAATATTTCTTAATAGATACTTATAAATAAAATAAGGGCGCAAAACATTTTCCTTTAATAATCGGAGAATCGCGGTCTTCGTGCTCGCGTGTATCCTCTATCCTTGTATCGCCGTCTTGCTCACGCTATCTCCTCGCGCGTAAACTAAACTCGAGAAATGTTTATTTCAAGATATCGGCTTGCATATTACCTCATATAATTAGTAAAGAATGCGTTCGTCGAAATTTTATGTATGGTAAAAGTGGTTGTTCTAACAATACTTTTAATTGTCTACACTTGTATGTATTTTAAATACATATCGACGCAGATTATCGTAAACGCCATTTTTGCGAAAATGAGTTATTCTGACTATCTTATGCATCAAAGGATCTAGGGCAAAGACATCATATGTCAAGAACAAGAATCTGGTATCAATATTTCGATTTTTTTTTCTCCAGAAAAATCGATTTGTATTTCGGTAAAACGTATCTTCTTATATGTAGCTACGCTACAATACAAAATGTGCGCTTCTGTAAAATCTACATTTTGTCGTTTACGATAATCTGCCACAACTATCGTCGATATAGTTACTGTTACTTTGAAGCGATGCCGACGATTATCTACATAATTTTCTACTTCAACAGGTAGAAAAAAAATCGAGATTCACATACACGGGGTTTTATTGTAGTTACTCAAGTGAAACATTCGTATCTTACTTATTAGACTTATTGTTAGAGATAACTGCAACAATTACTTCTCCAAAACGTATTTATGTTTTAGTGAATGATTCAATATATATATACAACTGTCTGAATACGATATAAACTTACTACAGAACTATTTTTAATTTATTTAAAATTTAACAGAATGCAGGTTTAGGGCAAATCTTTCCATCTTCTGATAAATTTATCTAACAGATATGTACTATGAAAACGATTGTTCGAACAAAAGTTTCTACAGGAAATATCTGTCAGATACAATCAGAAGATGGAAAGATCGGCCCTTATTATAATTAATCACATCGATATGTATAAGTTACTCTGGGTTTTTATTCCATAAATTCCATTTTGTCAACAACCACAAGTTGTTAACATGACAAGGTATAACACACTAACACGAGTGGTTACGAGGGTACTGTTATAACAGTAGTTATAACATTTGCCACTAATTTTAGAATTATTCGGCTGATTTGTTGTAATAATTGAACAATTGACAAACCAGATACTGTAGAATATAAATTTCGAACAAGTTACGAAATAATTATACCTATTTAATATAATGTCTTGGAATTTAATAGCTAGATGTTTATCAGAATGTTTTCTAGATAAGCATAAATATTTTCTGTTCTGAAATGAAGTGTGGCGCGGGCAAAGTTGTATACTGGGATACTGAAATAACGTGTAGATAACATACTTGTAAAATTGTATTTAGCTTTTCTGTGCGAGCGTAATCATCCTCTTAAAGTCCGTCTCTGAAATTTACAGACAGCGATTAAACGAAAACTTCTTTAACGCCGACCTGCCGATATTTAATCCTTAAACGTTGAGTTTCACCAAGGACGTCGACTATACGTACCTACGTTACGCACCTAAATATACTACAAGTGCAACTTGCGCGCTTCGCTAATTTCAATTACGTAAACTGAACAAACGTGAAACGTGCACGTTTCGCGATTATAATTCCCGCTCGACTTTCTCGACGCGCGTAACGCGATCGGCATTCTCATATTTTTGCTAGTCGCCCAGTGGTGCGGGATTACGTTCGACGTAATTTGAGCGATTCAGGATCTTTTGTTTTTAGGCCACGTGCGTTTTAATTTTTTTCTCGGTTACGTCGCATCGCATCAGTTTGAAATTACCTATGGGAACGAAACGTGTAATGGCAACGTTGTAACGTGCGACACGCACGTCACGATACATAACGTGTATCCGTTTTGGCGCGTAAAATTACGGTTTAATTTTTTATTTCGTTTTTGGGCCCATTTTAGTGTTAGTGTTGTTTTTTTTAGTTTGTCTATACGATTTAAGTCGTACTAGAATTTCGAAAAAGACATATATCGAATTTTACTTCTGTAGCCTATTGAGATCTTATCAATCTTATCTTATTTACTTTTAATACTCTTATTAAGTGTTGTTGCGTCATAACAAATGGGTAGTAGGAGAGACGCACGCCCCACTCCGTTCGCACCGTTACCCATTGCAGTGTGAGAGCAAGTTACTCTCGAGCCATGGCATAATGACTGTACAAGGTGAGATCTGGGGGCGGATCTGTGCATATTGTTTGACGTCACTGGAAGGTGAGTAAGATCGTCAGACACCGTCAGACATTTTTAGAATACCGATGGTACGGGTACGTTGTTCACAAATATAATAAAACGTAGTTTCGGAGTTGAAATTGATTTTATGTCTCATAATAAATATGAGGTGCGCAGCGTTTGATTGCAACTCTGACAAATAATTGCTTTTATCGCAACGGACCTGAATTGAGGTTAAAGTGTTACCTAAAGTAGCGTAGTAAAGTAGTGTAAAGTGTTAGTGAGGTGTAAGTGGTTAAGTGTTAGGTTAAGTGTTTAAGTGTTAAAGTGTGAGGCATTTGTGTTATCGGTCGTTAACACTTCGAGAATTTGTTCGAAACATTTTAAATACGAACTATTGAACTTACCTGAAAATATCCTTTTAAATTTATACACGTATTGTCGCGTCCTACTGCTCGCCATTGACGTCACTGCGCGGAGTTGACATGTTTAGAACATTCGGAAATCCTACCTTGTATTATTATTATATCAGGTACTCGAGCAGTTAAGCAAGTACTCTCGTTGTAAAACCATTATCGCGGCGCGGTATTTTTTAAATACAAATAAATAGTATTTATTATATAATCTCAAATAAGTGCGTGATATCTACTATTTCAAGGATATTTAATTATGAAATTCATTTTAAAATCAACGAACTGGCATTAAATATTTTTCAATCAATCTTTGTTTTAGAATTAGAGAATAAATGAGCTTTTGCTGTTATATTTGGTAAGTAAATGTATTTTGTGCTTTCATATCTACATAAAATACGATTTACCAAATCAATGCGACATCAAAAACTGTTGAACCAACATGGTTTTGAAGTAGTTGTTTTTTCAGTGTAAAAATTAATAAGAAATAACTAATTTTATTTCTACTCAAGCAAATAAAAATTTAAAATTTGTAAACGACGTATTAAAAATAAGTAGACAAACTTCTCACGATTATTATTTATCTATATTACTACGTCTTAAAATAATTTAAAACAATAGATTAAAAAAAACCTAAGTATTTTGTTTTGAAAATGGTATAAAAAGACGTTCGAGATCAAATCATATCAGTGATTTTCGCCAGTCACATCCACAATCGTCAATCATGAATGAAAAAATAATTTTCGTTGCTGCTGTCGTGTTCGCCTGTCTGATGGTGAACGTTAATGGCTCTGCAATCGCAGATGTGGACGTCGACGCCGATGATGTTGGTAAGTCGTGTTAAAAACGCTGTTTATGGTTAGATACGTATGTATATGAGATACCTACCTAATGCAATCGTTTAACTCAATTGTTTTTAATAGAATCCGGATCAAATTTGGAAAGAGCAAAATGGTACTGTTGGAAAGGTTACGAATACTGCAGTACCATGTGTAAATTTTTTGGCAAATACGATGCAACTTGTGAAGTAGGTACTAGCAAATGTAAGTGCAAAAGCAATTTTTTACCAAATGGGGCAATATATGGAAAGCGGTAGTTTAGCATATGAGATCTCTAAATAAAAGAAATGTCTTTCACTATCAGCTTTTGATTCATAGGATGATTAAATCAACTTTAACATTCGAATTTCGTTATGGTTCCATAATTTAAGCCGGGCGCGTCAAACATGCGGCCCTTTGCAAGCACACCCGTCGTCGCGTGCGGCCCTCGCGACAACACAAATGTGACCCATACGATCCTCGTGGGGGGGGGGGGCTCTCAGATTGTGATCTCTGTTTTACATCACAATAAGTTCCTTTCGTTGGATTTTCTTTCATGGTGTACACAAGAAAAATTCACGACCGTCACACATCAAAATCTGTAATAATATCTATATATTCCACTCACTACATTTTCGCAATTGTTTTGTGGGAATAAGTACAAGACGACGATTGTATACTATTTCGAACATAATTTAACGGTATAATGCAGTGATGGCGAACCTTTTGAGCTCGACGTGTCAAAATTTTGAAAAACCTCAACTTAACTCTGGTGCCGTGTCACATATAAAAATATTCATAATTTTTTGATATTTGCAACCATAGTAAAAAAAAATATTTCTATTTTTGATATTTATTTTATATATTTAAATGCCATTTAACAAAGAAAAATCAATATTTGATTTGACAAATATTTGAATTATGCAATTTTTTGTCTGTCGATGCGTGCTGCCCAAAATGAGTTCGTGTGTCACCTCTGACACGGGTGTCATAGATTCGCCATCACTGGTATTTTTATCACTCCCATAGGAGTCATTTAAACGTTAAAAAAAGTGATAATTTCTGAAAAATTATAATTTTTAACTCGTTAATTATTATTCTGATGATATAAGATGTAGATATACTTGTAATTTCATCCAAATGAGTCCGTTGATGCATGTACTTTATTAAATAAAGATATCAACAATTTAGCGTCCTTTGCTGCATCCCTTTCTCTAAGTATTAAACCTTTGGTGTTGTCGCAGTTTAATTACTGTGATATTTTCTATGGTCGCGCACTAGATAAGTTAAATTGTATAAAACTCGTGTCTGCGTTATATCTATGACGTAAGACGTCGTAAACGTATCAGTCACAAGTGGCATGAAATTGGACGTCCATTAAGTTAACCCCCCACCCCAACCCCACTAGCACTAAACGATTTCTAACCTAACCCGTAATCAAGTGCTCATGTCTCGAATTAAGTGCTCTTACGGTTTTTTAGCAAAATCAACTTCAATTGGGGGGGTCGGAGTTAACATTAAGCTACGGCCCCTATATATAAAAAAAATTGAAAATAAAAAAAAACAGATACATTGAAATTAAGTGCTAATTAGGTGTTTTCCGAATACATTAAAATTATTACAATTACATTACAGATTCGTTTATAACATTAAACGCCACTTTTCCCTCATTATCTAAATATACGAATGGAGAGATATCACAAAATTCTAGTCATTCCCGCACAATTTTATCAAAATAATCGTTTATAATAGACTAACAAAAAACGACGAAGAACTATCACTGTGCAGGGCGTGACGTAAAGTGCCAAGTGTACAGGTGCGACAAAAATTAAGGTGCGTTAACAATTTCGGCATAAAGTTGCGCCTTAATTGTCTACTTGTCAGATATTCAATCGCCGAATTAAGTGCTCCTACCGTATTGCAGAAATTCAATAAAAACAATCCTTTCTACAAGAGTAAAGTGGTAGTAAAAAATTAGGCGACTTAAAAATTTAGGCATCAAAGGGAGTGTAGCTTAATGTTATCTTAGATCCCCCCCCCCAATTGTAGTCGATTTTTCTAAGAAACCGTAAGAGCACTTAATTTGAAACTTAATTAGCACTTAAGTATGCAGTAGGTTAGAAATTATTTAGAGCTGGTGGGGGGGGGGGAGCTACTTTAATAGACGTTGAAATTGATTGTCGTCAACATAAAAAGGCGCAGATTAGTATTGCACGCGTCGGTTTTTTACCATAAATTGGTACATAAAAATCGTCCTCCATATTTAACACGTAAAATTACCCAACGCGCCGTAATTCACAATCTTAATCTGAGACACATTCGGTCTTCTATATTATATAGGACTGAAATTGTATCGATTTAGGAACGTTTTTGTCGCTCTTTTTCTCTTTGACAATAATATTTCGCTATTTATTTAAAAAATTACTTAAAAGAGCGTCAATTTGTAAAACTGACGAATTAAAATTGTAAGTGAGGTTTGTTGTATTGAAATTAAACAAATTTTGACGTTTTGAAATCGTAAGCGAAATCAACAAACTGTAATTGTCAACCGGATTAAACGAAGTTAACGAGTAATGTTTAAAGTACAGGCAGTTCTCGCTTTAAGAACATTCGCTATAACGAACATAACAATTTTAAGATTTTTTTTATTTAGCGGCATTTGATAAAATTAGGGATAGAGAAAAAAAATAATACGCACATAATTGAATGTTTTCAATTAGTTTTTTTCCTGGTTTATTAATTATTTTATGTTTGTATTACAATTACCTTATTGAATTACTGCACTGTACTTTATAATTTTCAATAAATTAGAGTTTGTAAATATAGTAATATTAAAACGAGAGCATCATTATTTATGGTTTTAATGTGCACTATTTCAACTAGTTTTTTGATACGTTTACTTTAGCGGGTTTGTTAACAATCATTGCAATTTAATTTATTACAGAATAGTTCGTATATAAAATAAAACAATAGGTAAGTAATCAATATTATTTATTCATTTTATTCATTATTTATTATTTATCATTTATTTATATAATTGTTTTTTAATTAATAAAAATCATTATAAAATTAATTAAATCGTAGGTATTTCAATATCTTTGTGGGCATAAGTAGTTACTTTAATTGGAGGCGTACGTTCTGATGAACCTGAGAACATGGAATAATATGTTACATTTCATAAGTTATCGCGAATGTTTGTTTGAAATTTTACGTACCTGTGTATTTCATTTACGGTACATTTTGCATTTACATTTGCTAGCACCTTCTGGACAATATGTATCGTCATATCCATATCCTACACACACGCCATAGCAGTATTTGTAAGACCTCCAACAACTCCATTCTGTTCTTTCCAAATTTGATACTGGTTCTATTAAAAACAATTGTTTTTTTTTTGTTAGTAGCACATCCCAAAGGACACCAAGAACCGCCATTAGGCATTACTTCTAGTGCCCCCCGGGACATCTATGCCTACCAGGGGGATATTTCACCTCCCGTACCGGGATTCGAACCCAGGACCCGTCAGGCGAGAGGTTAGTCTCCTAACCACTCGACCACCGAGTCGAATTTGATATTGGTTCTATTAAAAACAATTGAGTTAAACGATTGTAGATACACGATCTACTCATGAGTAACTTTTTTAAGACGACTTACCAGCATTATCGATGTCGACGTCCACATCTGCGATTGCAGAGCCATTAACGTTCACCATCAGACAGGCAAAAACGACAGCAACAACGAAAATAATTTTTCCATTTATGATTGACGGTTGTGGATGTGACTGGCGAAAATCACTGATGTGACTGGACCTCAAACGCCTTTTTATACCACCTTTAAGAGGACGCTATCGTTCCAAAACAACTGTTCAAAACAAAACACTAAAATAGTTAAATCTATCGTTTTAAGCTATTTAGTTAGGTACGCATTTCGTTGAACTATTTTTGAAAAGTAAAACAATAGGTAGGTAATTAATATTTAACATTTATTTATACAATTTTTTATTTAATAGAAATCTTTATAAAAATTAATTAAATCATATTCATAATTCAATATTTTTGTGGGCATAAGTTGGTAACGCACGTTCGGAGGAACCTGAGAACATGGAATAATATGTTGCATTTCATATGTTATCGCGAATGTTTTTTGAAATTTTACGTACCTATGTATTTCATTTACGGTTCTAGCTGCATTTACATCTGTAAGCACCTGATGGACAATATGAATCGTCGTGTCCAAAAAATCGACAAACAGATCTGCAGAATCCGTAAGATGCTGTACAACTCCATTCTGCTCTTTCCAAATTTGATCCGGATTCTATTAATAATTGAGTTAAACGGTTGTTTAGCATAGGTAAATACCCATATTAGGTAGCTATGTAACGTTTTTAACACGACTTACCAGCAATATCGATGCCGACGTCCACATCTGCGATTGCAGAGCCATTAACGTTCACCATCAGACAGGCGAAAACGACGGCAACAACGAAAATAATTATTCCATTCATGATTGACGGTTGTGGATGTGACTGACGAAAATCACTGATGTGACTGGACCTCGAACGCCTTTTTATACCACCTTTAAGAGGACGCTATCGTTCCAAAACAACTGTTCAAAACAAAACACTTAGATAATTACTAAAATAGTTAAATCTATTGTTTTATGATATTTCATGTCGCAATAATACAGATAAAAAATAACGTGAGTAGTTTATCTAGCTATATTCAATAACATCTACGTCGTCACTTACATAAAACTTTTGCAAATTTAAATTTTTATTTGCTTAAGCAGAAATAAAATGTTCCATGTCAAAAGGGCATCGACAAAAACGCCGTGCGACAAAACAGTTTTGAAGATACATAAAAATGTTCGTTTTCAAAGTTCATTTAAATTGTTTATTACGTTTGAATTTAGTTAATTGAAATATTATTAAATATTTTATAAAAAAGTCTAGTAACTTTGACTAATGACATTAATGTTGACTATATAATACTATATAGTCAAAGATATTAGGTAGGTACCTTTATGAAGTTTAGTATATATAGTATTATTATAGTATTATTTAGTTATATAGTATTTTAAGGATATTTAATTAAATTTCATTTTAAAATCAACGAATTGGCATTAAATATTGCTGTTCTATTTGGTAAATTAATGGATCTTTTGTGCATTCGTACTATTAACTTACATAAAATACATTTACCAAAGGCGACATCAAAAACTGTTGAATCAAAATATTTGTTCTCTCAGAACAAATTTTTTATTCAGAAAGGCCTAATTTTAATTCTGCTCAAACAAACAAACAAAAATTCAAAACTTGCAAACGTTTTATGTAAATATTACGACGTATGTATTACTTAAAGTAGCTAGTACTCACGTTATTTTTTATCTGTTATTGCGACTTTAAATAGTTTATAATGAATGATAGATTTAAGTAGTTACCAAAGTGTTTTGTTTTGAAACGAAAGGTGGTATAAAAAGGCGTTCAAAGGTCCAGTCGCATCAGTCGAGGTTCGGCGGCTTTGCGCAAAGCCAACCATGCACGCTGCACGAGCTAGAGTCTCACCTAAGAGGGACCGGCGGAAGTGCTTCGGTCAGTGGTCGAGCCCTTCGGGCGCTTCGCACTGCGGCGTGCAAGGCCGAACCCGGGAGCTCCCCGTGGGACCTGCGCGTAGAATTCGTTCGACAAGTAACGAAGACGTTTATAAAATTACGATACACCCTGTATATTACGAACGTTGACACGCCTGCGCGTTTACTTAACCTAAAACGCATTTAGGTTATGTTGATACCTAACCTCTAACCTAAACGCCGGCGTGCGGCGAAAGTAAAGTGCGGTATGTCGAAAATTGTTGAAAACGCGACATTTCGAATTATGAAAAAAAATGCATAACCTATAAGTGGATGGCATATCGATAATTCTTACAAAAGTGGCAGATATTCGCATTATTAATATTTACAAAGCCCCCATATATAAAATGTCCTGAAACGCTACAGTGTAGCTACCCTCAAACATAATTATTTATTGGTGATTTTAACTGTCATCATAACTTACAGAGATACAACGATAATGATAGGAATGGTGAATCACTAATAACCTGGATGGAAATAAACGATAAATATCTTGTTTATGATGCGAAAGAAAAGAAAAGCTTTTATTCTGCCAGATGGAATCGAGATTACAATTCTTGTAACCTGTAATAGTAATGGTGAGCCACTTCCAACAAGACGGGCTGAATTAGATAACTTCCTACACAGTCAACATAGACCAGTGGGAGTAACCGTGCCAATAATTAATACACTCAAAAAAATATTGTACATAATATTATTGAACACCAGTTATTGACTTTTTTGATCGTTGATACAATGAAAAGTTCATTAATAGTACTAATACACTGAAGAAAATAAGTGCCTAATTATGCAATTAAAGCGATCGTTGTATTTACGAATCATTTATAATTTTTTACTTAATAACTTTCTTCATACCTACAATGAAAATTTGTATTGAAATAACGATTTTTTCGTTACTTTTTAAGAGTTATCTAATGTACGTGTGTAATGTACTTTTATCTATCTAATACATTGGACGCGTCACATCGGATTTTTCTTTGAGTGTATCATTCATAAGTCGCGTTGGAATATATTTATATATACAGGGTGTCCCTAAAAGGTTTGTACTACGCCTAACCACAGATTCCCGAACTGAAAATACGCCGAGTTGCCATAACATATCTCTATCCCAAATTGCCTTTTTTCGACTTATGGCCCCTCGAAGAGATGCATTATCGCGCACGTTTTTCGAAAAAACTTAGTAACGACGTAACCTAAAGCAAGCTCCATTTTTGCAGCAATAACTTTTTTTATACGAACGCCGTTGATTCATTTAATAATTGTTTATTGAAAAGACAGATATGAATTTAGAAACTTTTAATGCTCTTATAAAATTTTAATATTTTGCATGTTTTTCTCAATAAATCGACAACTTTCGCTACGATATACTTACAACGGTATAAAAAAATGACTGCAAAATCTAGGTGACTGTGTTGTAAAAGTAGTTGCTAAAGCAAACCTGTTTCAAATGACTGCCGTTAAGACTGCGTTCGCACGCCACGATTTTCATAACATGAACTAAAGCTTCAAACATTTTGCATAGATGGCGATACTATGCGGTTTAGAATTATTCTTATTTAAATTTCAAGATTTGCCTCCTAAATGAGCCAGCAGAATAATTGCAATGAATTGCATCTAAATAATTCAAAAAATAAATGGTCTATTGTAGCTGATTGGCAACTATGCTTCTTGGAAATGTGCTTTCAAATTGAATTATACACAGCCGACGCGAAGGTTCGGTTTGCTGTATTTGTAATAACAATGATAATAAATTGTATGCTAAGTTGTAATGGAGCCTTATTACTTAGAAGTATTATTTTTATTCTGCAATCATAAATCAGTCACTAGTTCAGTTACCTGATGTGTGCTTGTTATATCAGTATTGAAAAGACACTAGATTTTAAACGACGATCACTAGAGCTAATAGGCCATATTGAAATAAAAGAAAAATGTTGCGTTTGTGTAGGGCATTTTAGTTTTTAAATTTCGCGCCAATGGTATAACGTTAATTGGTTGGTAGAGAAGTAGCCAGGTAATAAAAATATACATGGAAAACGAAAGTGTATTTTTTGAGGTACGAAAATCCTTACAGTTTGCATATCACAATTTAACTGTAACTTTTGTTGTCGATTTAAATAAAATAATCGAAGTATTGTGAAACTTTTATTGTATGCAGTGGGGCACAACACCCAACGAGAAACTGTTTCTATTTCTAATTAGTTTTCCTTGCATACTTAGTTTATACATACTATGTCATTTATAGGTTAGGTCCCCCAACTAGTCATGCAGTATTTATTTTGCTATTATATTCACATGTCACTACCATTGAAAATAGATAATCGTTTATCGATCAAAGTATAGCCAAATAAACTAAATATTTTAAAAATCACAATTTATAGACAAATTAACCAAGTAAAATAAAAACACTCCTACTTTCATAACCAATAAATAAGTAGCTTACTTGTAACATAATTATAATCTGTTCATAATAATTATTACGATGTTGATAACTATATCATTATTTTAAATATTACTTTTTATGTAATTATAATATTTACATAATTTACCTAAGCATAATTTTGTAAATTTACATAATATTAGCAGTATATGTATAGATAATAATTTGGTTAAATTTAGTACTAGCTACTAAATAGTGTTTATTTCCTTAGAAACAATTGTTTCTGTTTTATAATAGGTTTATTAATTTATAAATTGCACCATTACATTTAACACACAATTACATAAACTACTCCTTGTTACTTATCACCTTAGTGATCATCCACTACCACCTAGATTATTATATAACAGTTTCTAGAGAAATAAAGCTTAGGAAAAGGATTTAGTAGCTAATAAATCTAATTAAATGTCTATGAATAAGGCTGTATAACTTTTACGATATTTGGCAACAACGCAATATTTTCCACTAACAGTTACTAAAAACTATCCCTAAAAATTCACCAAAATTACGGAGTCGCCTTCTAATAGAGAACCCTTGAACTAAAAAATAATTTGAACTTTGCCGAATCAGCTGTTTTGTGACAAGTTTTGCTCCGAAAACACTTTATCGAGATCATCTTCAATTTTACTTCGTTTTATGTAGTAAAAATTTAGGAGCATAATTTAGACGTGATTTCGCAGGGCACTATCCTTTTGCAGTTTCGATTTGATGCGTAGAACGACCACAAAAAATTTCATGAAGGTTAGACAAATTTCAACCGTTTCAACATTTTTTTACAAGATTATTATTGACGTTTCGGCAAAACCAAAGGAAAGGTCCCTGCGTTTATGTTTTTTCTTCGTCCTGTAATTTTATGCGGCCTGTTCGTTATGTCGTTTCGACGATGATCTCAATAGAAGTACCCCATATTTTCACCATTTTTGACGTCATTTGAATGTGGCGCTAATTTTGCGAACGCAGTCTTAAAACGTTCACATCATAGAGCAATTCTGCGCAAAACGTTGAACTGAACTCTTTGCAACGTTTCGGCATCGGCTTTCAAACATTTGCAGCATTTTCGATTTGTTTTTTCGACTCTTCTTCAATATCTGTTGCGGTCGTTAATAACTTATTTTGAAAAAAGTATGTGATAATGCCTCAGAGACATCCTGTATACCAGGCGGGGCAAAAGTATATAAAACCAAGCCTCTCACGTCTATGCTATTTACTTTTCGAAAGAAATGGCACAAAAAGGTGCACCTTTGGGAGTTATCTGTTGCACGACTAATCTTATCATTTTTCCTTATGACGTTACAATTTTTGTAATTGAAACATCTATTATAAGTGCCCCCATTAAAAAGTGCATAAATTTTCCTTTATAAATCCATACAAGAACGCTAAAATAGCTTAATTGGTTTTTGATTGAAAGCGATTATAAAATTGATAAAATTCGTCTACTCGTAGGTTTTCGTTTGTCGGCCGACGTCGCACGAATTTCGCAAACGGTTTATCGAAAGAAAAGATTAAAATCTAATTATAAGTTATTCACTAATCTTGTTTGCGCCAAACTTTTAAGAAGTTCCCGAGAGATTAGGTTTTGAGCGTGTAGGATAAATAGTTTTCGTTTCATATAGTTCCAACGAAGAATGCTTGTATTAAACAGAAAATTGAATTGTTTTTTTTTGTTTTGTTAATGTGCAGTGATGTATCCCTTTTCCTGGCTTATCCATCCTTATACCGTAATATGCATCGCTGCTCAAGGTGAGTGTTTGAGATTTTCTTTTGTGTGATGTTTTTTTTTGTTGGCAAAAAATATAAAATAGCGCAATTAGATAAAGCAAATCGCTTTAAATATTTCAATATTGTAGTGTTTGGTAAAATACGGGGTAGTTCTATTCAGAACTGAATAATTAATTTCTTTAGTTTTTTTTTTAATAAACGATTTATCCTAATCGAGTTTTGATGTTTATTTTGAAAACGTCATTATTATTAAACGTTATTTTGAATCCATTCGCCCGATCTCAACAAAGGTGTGATGTCGTATGACAACTGTATTTCAACCAATTTAACCTCAGAAAAAATTAAAGTTTAACGTAAAGCTAATACTTCCGGAAAAATTAATAAAACTAACAATAAGACCTTATACTTTAATCAATTTTTTAATGAAAAACTTAAAATTAGAAACGTATACATACTACAAGGGTATTATATGCCTACATAATAGATGGAGTGGTGCTGATAAGATCACAATACTTGATTAATTTCGAATTTTATAGATCAAGTTTTTTAGAAATTGTAAAGGCTCCTATTTGATTTTATATATAGTTTGGCTACTGTGATATTTTTTGATTGCATTATGTGGTTTAACCCAAAAATTGTTAATTTTTGATTGAGTGACGTAGGATTCTTGTTGTTTATACGTGTTATACGTTTATTTGAACCATATTGTATAAAGAATAAGGTTTACGTGTATGTTAATAAAACCTAATCAAAAACACATTTACGTACGTTCTACATTTAAATACATATTAAAAAAAATTAGAAACTTACAATTCGTAACTCGTCCCGTTGCGGTCGTCGACCCCGATACCCAGAAGATAAAGTTTTAAATATTCCAGTTCTAATTCCAAAGCGTTTCGTAAACAATGGTAAAGTCTTAGAAGTTCGATCGACGCGACACTTACATAAAATCATCAGTTCGATACCGGGTTTAAAAATTATAAATCCAATTTGTTCACGCACACGAACATAATTAATCACAAATCAAACCTGATCGATCGAGACAAAAACCGAATACTAAATACTCCCCTGATACGTATGATTTGTTTTGACATCCGACATCCGGCACCTTAAAATAACTAGGTATCTTTTAAGAATAAACTTTTCCATCTCGCTGTTTGTTGGAATTCTAAAATTTACTGATTTCCATTTATATACAAATATAGGTAAGTAGATACCTATTAACGCTATACACTAATGCTCACAGTAATAGCATAGGTTCAATTTAATTTGACAGACAGCATTTTTGTTCACGGCGTTTTAGCCACGGCCATTTGCCCTAATGGCGTTAGATTGTGTTTCGCTTACTTTACTTATTTCTTAACGCGTCGCGTCAATTAAAAAAAAATAAGTAAAGCAAGTGAAACAATCTCATATTTATATACAGGTTGTAACAAAAAAGATGGGCTGACTATACAAAAGCGCATTCTACAATTAAAAATAAGGAAAAAAGTTTATATAAACATATGTCCTAAAATGGTTCGTTACCGAGTTACAGCTATATGAGGTTTTCAGTTTTTTATTTAAAAAGATAACCAAAAACAGAGTTGTTTAAGTGAAAGTGTTGAGCTCGTCAGATCATGGACTGCCTCACGCGCTCAAAATTAATGGTGTGCTCCTAATTTGCTGGCATCCGCCTTCCCGTATCTGTCGAAGATTCTCAATGTCTTGAACCGAAGTAGAATACACCGTAGATTTTAGACGTCCCCATACGTAAAAATCGAGAGGATTTAGATCGCGAGACCGTGCAGGCCACGCTACAAGTCGACCACGACCAATCTATCTTCCAGGATGTGCACTGTGTTTCAAAAGTCGCGTGCTTTGTAACTGAAATGGACCGGCGCAGCAGAACTTTTTTTTTAAATTCACTACTATAGCTCAATAACGAACCATTTTAGGACATATGTTTATCTAAACTTTTTTCCTTAAAGGGATTCCTTCCTATTTAGTTGCATATTTTACTTACACTACACTATACTAAAAAAATTCTTTGTTTTAGCGTTAAAAAACATGTCAAGTATGCGTTAAAAAGTGTTGATAACCACAAGCAAGATTTACACTGCTCAAGTATACGCGTTACGTTTTTTAATTTGCCGCGTGTACATATTTATGTACATATATATGCGATCGGTATACATAGATGAACACTTAAAAGAACTCTATAAAACAACTGCTTGTTACTACATTATAATTGGGCGTCTCGGGGGTTAAAAACGGTCGCGATTTAATTCCGCCGCACGTCAGCGTTTAGGTTAGAGGTTAGATAATAATATGGCGTAATCGCGTTTTAAAGTGCCCGAAGGGCACGAGCACTACCACCGACTGAAGCACGTCATCCGATCCCTCTTAGGTGAGATTCTAGCTCGCATAACGAGTCAACCTGCAAAGCAGGTTGTGTGGTGGACTTATATAATTTTAACAAACTAAAAATTTGCCGCTCACCGGGAATTGTTCTAAGCGATGAATTGATCTCGTAGTCAGTTATTGCGGCGGCCAATTGAGCGGTGGCGAGATAGACTGGATCGTGTTCCCTGTTCATGATATCCAGAAACGACTCCCGTGATGGTAATTTTTTCTGCAACCGAGATGTCAATTGCAAAATACCATTTTCAGCGGTCGTCATGTATCCTCAAGCGAAATATAAATATTCATCAGAGAAACTATCTCAACAAATTAATAGTTAGGTACGCATTTTGTTGAACTATTTTTGTAAAGTAAAACAATAGTTAGGTAATCAATATTTAACATTTATTTATACAATTCTTTTTATTTAATAGAAATCTTTATAAAAATTAATTAAATCATATCACAATTTATATTCATATTTCAACATCTTTGTGGACATAAATACTCTAATTGGTAGCGCACGTTCGGAGGAACCTGAGAACATGATATAATATGTTACATTTCATATGTTATCGCGAATGTTTATTTGAAATTTTACGTACCTATGTATTTCATTTACGGTTCATTAAGCATTCACATCTGAAAGCACCAGATGGACAATATGCATCGTCTTTTCCCCAAGTTTGACAAATAAATTTGCAGGTTCCGTAAGAGAAAGCACAACTCCATTCATCTCTTTCCAAATTTGATCCGGATTCTATTAATAATTGAGTTAAACGGTTGTTTAGCACAGGTAAGTACCCATATTAGGTAGCTATGTAACGTTTTTAACACGACTTACCAGCAATATCGATGCCGACGTCCACATCTGCGATTGCAGAGCCATTAACATTTACCATCAGACAGGCGAAAACGACGGCAACAACGAAAATAATTTTCCCATTCATGATTGACTGTTTTGGATGTGACTGACGAAAATCACTGATGCGACTGGACCTCGAACGCCTTTTTATACCACCTCTAGGAGGAAGCTATCGTTTCAAAACAATTGTTCAAAACAAAACACTTAGGTAACTACTTAAATCTATTGTTATATATTATTTAAAGTCGCGATAATATAGATAAAGATCTGACCACGCGCAAGCCTCGGTATCGAATTTCCATGTCGCATATGAAACAACACCCTTTTTTTTTAATTCTACTCGAAAAAATACATTTCTTTTTAAATAAAGTTTACAAGAGAAATTTATCAAAATTAAAAAAAAATTAACTCTTTTTCCGATTATCTTGAAAACGTATGTCGAAAATTACCAAGAGACATGGCCGGTAGAGAATTTTATGCCGATTCCAAAGCATATTTCACATTACCGATCCGATGATTAATAAAGGAGGTTAGAATTTTTCTAATAATTTTTTTGAACAGCCGCCGTTTTGAAACGGGACCGTTGATTTGACTTGTTAACGAACTGGTCCTTCGTTTTCGTAAAGTCAGTACACTGCCCAAACTTTAGCTTCCTACGATCAAAATTGTGACGGAATCGTGTTCACAACAAATTGATTATATATATATATATATATATATATATATATATATAATCCCTTATATAATCCCTATATATTCCCTTCTACCTAAAAGTATCGGGATATTTTACATTTTATTTTTCATATATAAAATTTTCCACTCTTTTGTTTTTTGCTAAAGTTGTTGCCTCTTTTTAGGTTTTGCCTCCATTTTGGGGTATTTTGTCTATTTTTTGGTTGCATGTTATTTCTCATTATATTGATTATATATATAATACCGACCATGTCTCTTTGTAATTTTCGATAGATTGCACCGTTTTCGGGGTAATCGAAAAAAGTAATATATATTTTTTAATTTTTATAAATTTCTCTCGTAAATTTTATTAAAAAAAACTGTATTTTTTCGAGTAGAATTTAATAAAAAAGGGTGTTGTTTCATATGTGACGTGTAAATGCGATACCGAAGCTTGTACGTGATCGGATCTTTATCTATATTATTGCGGCTTTAAATAATTTACAACAATAGATTTAAGTAGTTACCTAAGTGTTTTGTTTTGAACAGGTGTTTTGAAACAATAGCGTCCTCTTAAAGGTGGTACAAAAAGGCGTTCGAGGTTCAGTCGCATCAGTGATTTTCGTCAGTCACATCTAAAACAGTCAATCATGAATGGAAAAATTATTTTCGTCGTTGCCGTCGTTTTCGCCTGTCTGATGGTGAACGTTAATGGCTCTGCAATCGCAGATGTGGACTTCGGCATCGATATTGCTGGTAAGTCGTGTTAAAAACGTTCCATAGCTACCTAATATGGGTACTTACCTGTGCTAAACAACCATTTAACTCAATTATTAATAGAATCCGGATCAAATTTGGAAAGAGATGAATGGAGTTGTGCTTTTTCTTACGGAACCTGCAAATCTATTTGTCAAGCTTGGGGAAAAGACGATGCATATTGTCCATCTGGTGCTTTCAGATGTGAATGCAAAATGAACCGTAAATGAAATACATGGGTACGTAAAATTTCAAATAAACATTCGCGATAACATATGAAATGTAACATATTATACCATGTTCTCAGGTACCTCCGAACGTGCCCTACCAATTAGAGTATTTATGTCCACAAAGATGTTGAAATATGAATATGAATTGAGATATGATTTAATTAATTTTTATAATGATTTCTATTAAATAAAAAGTATTGTATAAATAAATGTTAAATATTGATTACCTAACTATTGTTTTACTTTACAAAAATAGTTCAAAAAAATGCGTAACTAACTATTAATTTGTTGAGATAGTTTCTCTGATGAATATTTGTATTTCGCTTGAGGATAAATGACGACCGCTGGAAATGGTATTTTGCATGGTATTTTATCTCGGTTGCATAAAAAATTACCATCACGGGAGTCGTTTCTGGATATCATGAACAGGGAACACGATCCAGTCTATCTCGCCACCATTCAATTGGCCGCCGCAATAACTGACTACGAGATCAATTCATCGCTTAGAACAATTCCCGGTGAGCGGCAAATTTTGTTTGTTAAAATTATACCAGTCCACCACACAACCTGCTTTGCAGGTTGACTCGCTATGCGAGCTAGAATCTCACCTAAGAGGGATCGGAGGATGTGCTTCAGTCGGTGGTAGTGCTCGTGCCCTTCGGGCACTTTAAAACGCGATTACGCCATGTTATTATCTAACCTCGAAACGCTGACGTGCGGCGGAATTAAATCGCGACCGTTTTTACCCCCCGAGTCGCCCAATTATAATGTAGTAACAAGCAGTTGTTTTATAGAGTTCTTTTAAGTGTTCATTTATGTATACCGATCGCATATATATGTACATACATATGTACACGCGGCAAATTAAAAAACGTAACGCATACAGGGTGTTAGTGAATTAATGTCGCGGAAGAAAGGTACATGTACCTGAGACTAATACAAACAAAAAATCTTAGTAACATTTTTTGATTTGAGCAAATTTACTTTTGAGGGAGAGAGGGTGTTTTTGTCCGAGAAATTAAACCAGTAGTTTCTCTTTAAATTTCAACAAGTGACATTGGTGGGTTCTGAAATGTACCGTTATCTTAGCTGGCATTCCATTAGGTTACTACGATAGTAAACAGAAACGATTGTAGGGGTTGAAGTCGTAAATATCTTCTGCGGTCATTGACAAGTTGTAATGTAAAAAATATCCAAAATGTTTCCTCATTTAAGTAGATACCCAAGTTGCTATTTGTTATTCATTTTATTTTAATCTTTTACATCTGCATGTGTTGTTCTAATAAAATTTCTAATTAATTTTTGTGAAATAACTCTAAATAACACTGAAAGTTACTAACACTCATTGCGTCATTATGGAATGTTTAGTTTTTAAATTTTTCTTTAGGTCCTTATGTTTGGTAAGAAACCAAAAAATAAAGTACCTACTAGCCTATTTGCATTTAACTATACTTTAAAAGCCCTTCGAAATTTCTCACAATCATAAAACTAGTACCGGCACCCCTTTTAGTTCAAGTCTCTCAATATTAAACGTAACTGTTCCAAAAACAGGCATGTTATTAATTATGTTAAATAAAGTAATCTAACTTTTACGTGTAAACCGAAAATAGGAATTGCATTCATAAATGAAAATATCCACAACAATCGGCACTCTCCTACAACGGGGACCATAAATTAAAGAGTACAGATGTTTTAATTGCTAACCCAACAGTCGGTTTCATTTTCCGAGTTCTTAAAATCTTTAAAGGGAATATACTGGAGTAAGACGATTATCAAATTAATAATAGCAATAACTCGAAAATTATTGATTTTAGGAAAAAATTTTATTTAGGTTTTTTGTTTGTTTTAATCTTATCTACCCGTAGTTTTTTTCCGCGATGTTAATTCACCAACATCCTGTATAGTTGAGCAGTGCAAACCTGACTTGTTGTTATCAACACTTTTTGACGCATACTTGACATGTTTTTTAACGTTAAAACAAAGAATTTTTTTAGTGTAGTGTAGTGTAAGTAAAATATGCGGCTAAATGTAAAAACAAAATTAAAGTGATTTTGTGCTCTTCATTAGCAACTTGTATTTTGAAATGATTTTCATTATGTAATTTAATACCTACGCTTCATATTTCACTGTAATTGTGAAAACGCGCATAAGATAAAATTTTTTCGCGAAATTGCACTGTCGGGATCCCTAACCAAGATCATAACCTAGTCCCTATCTGAGAGCCTAACCAAGCTCAATTTTCAAAGAATTTGTGTTACAGCTTAAAAATCCATGTATTTACTCTTTATAAATACATGGAGAGTTAGTCGACAAAGAAAGATCCTACCTTTCCTTGTCGTATTAATCTTTTTTGTTTGTAATCCTTTTAGTGAACATAACACAACACTCGCGCACTCACATGCCAAAAAGCCTTATAAACCGGACAAGCACTCCTCGCACACGCAGTTAATACGACGCCGTAATTTAAAATTCGAACTACTGATATAAGCACTACCGATCTGTACCAGTAACGCGAAAAATCTGAAACGGTTTTGCCAGAATTCTATATATAAATACACTCGAGTTTATTACATGGATACTAGGAAATTTCGCTTTTATTTTAAAAAACATTCATTTCTTTGACCGCACTGCAATAAGTTATCTTACGAGTAGGTGTCGCGCATGTTTTGTTAGTTGTTTCGTATTTTATCGGTCGCATAAAAATACGATTAAACGTTTATCTGGTTTATGGTTTGTAATAGGGAAATTTTCAATGTTGAGGGGCACACGAATAACTTTTTAAATTAAAAATAGAGTGAATTTATAATTCTGCGGTATAAAGGCAGTAGATAGTGATTATCGAGATAATTTTAAACTGGTAAATGTTAACGAATTTTCCTAGAAAATAAAACTATTGCAGCCTGTCTGATGACGGGACTCAGACGTGTCCTTTTGGCTTTTCTCCGATCTCGACCCCTAGATCACGGAAATATAGGTCATTCATTTTGGATCGGTCATGTATATATATAATCAATTACTTGTAGACGAGTTCGTGAATCAACCAAATCGACCTACCCGTTTCAAAATGGCGGCCGTTCAAAAAAATAAATAAAAAAATTGTAATCTCCGTTTATTACTCATCGGATCGGAAATGTGAAATATGTTTTGGAATCGGCATAAAATTCTTTACCGATTATGTCTTATGATAAAATGCACCGTTTTCGAAATAATCGAAAAAAAGTGATATATTTTTTTAAAATTCTTATAGATTTATTTCGTAAATATTGTTTTTCAAAAAATGTATTTCTTTCGAGAGAAATTTAAAAAAAAGTGTTTTTTGACATGCGACATGAAAATTCGATTCGATTCGATTCGCTTGCGCGCGGTCGGATTTTTTATGGAAAATAGTTGTTTTAATTCACACCCCCTTTAATTTCACGGCGCCTCGCGGCACGGCGCCTTTAGATCCTTGGCGCCGGTTGTTTTCCTCTTTTTATGATGGGGAAGGAGGCACGACACGTGCGTCTAGGACGTAATTAAATACGCACGACCTCGGGAAGATAATTTTCCGTTCATTTTCCGGCTCTGTTCATTCATCACTTCCCAGCTAACAATTTTTAAATTTCGCGGCGGATTTCTGTTGGTACTACTCGTATATAAACGTCAATGTCAGGTTAAATAACAAAGGCAGTGACGTACTGCAGTAAATGATTAAATTAAACTAATAATATTTTAATGTAAACGTGTTCAAAGTGGTAAAATACGTGAAACTGGACGTAATTATTTAGATATGTAAAGAAGACAGCAGGTATAATATTTCGTTACTCAAACAATTCAAAATTCCTTTCGTCTAATTTATCGCCGCTACTGGACCGCAAATGTTTTCGTGTGATACCAATAGAAATCCGCCGCGAAATTTAAAAAGTGTTAGCCGGGTTGTCAATTATTCTTGTGGACACGAACGGCCGATTCGATGCAAATTTAGATTTTCAACTGAACTTATCTACCGACCAGACGTTTTCAACGGGCAACTTCGTGTTCGCGAACGATTTTTGTTTCGATTGACGTAATCGGGTCGTACGCACGTGTTTTCCCATCCCGTTGAACCGTAAATACATATTCATAAATCCTCGAGCGTTTCATTCTACTTACATGATAAACGAGGAAATTATTTTACGTCCACGTTTCGTTTTAGATAAGGCGTTAAGGTGGCGAAGCGACCGAACTCGTCGACACACCAATCCCGATGGTATAGGTTTAAAATAATCGCTTTTTACAATAAGTACGTAGGCGGTTTCGTAACGTTCGACATTGAAAGCCCGAAATAAGTTATTACAATTATTCAAAATGTCATCATTCCTTGCATGGAATAAATGCATGGCGCGCTCGTGACGCGTGGGCAAGCGAGCTTCCGGTAAACTAGCGGGCACTTCAATTTTGAAACTGACCGCGGATAGGTTAGTACGTGCGCGTCACGTCGCTCAATTCGCCGTTAAAAATAAATTTGAATAAAATAAATAAACGAATCGCATTTATTCGCGAACAGGCCGAATCGAATAAATTAAACGTAACACTTCGGTAATTTTCGTCGGGCCGTCCTATTTGTTATTTGCCGCTTTCGGTTTTCGCAACGTGCGTTTCGAATTCGAACCGGCCTCGCCGAAGCAGAAGTATTTACATTGTAGGTAAGGTGTTATTAAACCTATACTTACTATATTCGTTGAAACGGCAACTTCCGAAGGTCACGCGGTTGAGTAGGTGATTTGCTTGTGTTCGTGCAGGTACAGCGGCAGTTTAATTATGGTAAAACGGCGGTGGTTGTGCGAGTTTTGGGGTTTTTAAAGCGGTAAGTTGTTTTGTTTTCTTTTTTTTTTCAATTGTAAATTATGCTTTGGAATTTTATTTCGAATTTAATACATTTTCAAGGCTGCATAATCAGAGGAACGCGTTGATAAGGCTATGTTGAGCAACAATGTATTTTAATTTCATTATCAGTGTGTAGATTATTTGGTTACATTACGGTTAAATCTTTACGTACGTAAGTACATAGATAATACATATTACATATTATTAAAATTTAAAAACAGTAGTTGATGCCTGAATTCAAAATAAAATCGTGTACGATTTTCGATTTAAAAAAATTTTAAATTTAAATTTCGATAGCAAACTCGTTTAAATAAATTCAAATGTTGTCTGGAAAACCTGATTTTGTTCTATTTATAAACACACAAATGCATACGCAGGTATTTACATTCATCCTAAAAAAACCTACAACAACGTACTACACAAGTAAGTACTACTAATTTGCCAAATTATGGCTTTCGGAAAAGTCTTTCGATTATTTCCACCAGAAAGATCGATTTGTATTTCCGGAAAAACGACCAATTAACCCGTGCCCGAGGTGTAATCGCGAAACGTGGTCACCGTACGTTTAATTCTCTGTACGGAAGTTGCGTTTGTGGCGACGCAAAGCAAAAACGTGTTAGGTGCAAAAAATAAAATAAAATTTGATCGGGAAAATAATTATTTAATAATGGTAAACAAGTACTTAACAAAATTTAGAGACCTATCGGCTAGCTTTTGGGATAGTGGAGTTCGGTCGGGTTCTAATACTAACAAACAAAATTAAATAAAGGGCGCCAAGTAATTTTCCTTAGACCAATAATTATTAAGCAGGGGGAAAATTACTAAAATTATATGATGTTAAATAGTTACAATAGTTAAATTATCCAGAAACGTACAATACAAGAGTTAATTTTGGTATCTGGCCTAAATGAAGTCCTAACTTTAATATGAACAATTTTATATAAATACGCTAATGCTTCTCGAGAAACACTTCGTTAACAATAATTAATATAAACAATAACAAAAATATAAATTATTCCGAACGACAATTGATCTGTCTCCGCGTGGTAACTAAAATCGACCTTTCAAGTCAACCTCCAGCAACACAATCCAAGTCCAACCAATAACAAGTAAATCCAAACAGTAAATCCAATCCAAAAACAGTAACAAAAATAAATCCAAAAAGGAGAAAATCCAAAGTAGAAAAATATGAGCCAAATCTAGGACCTAAAAAGACTATTACTAATACCTAGAAGTATTTAGGCATAGCCCTACTCACCTCCTACGGAGGGTACCGAGGTCCTATTATTTCAAAGATGTTACAATATATATTTTATTTAATCCGACTACGTCGGTGGGTCCTCAACACCCTGACCGTTATTCTTATTCGTTTCCGCTTTAAAGCGATAAATAAACTAGGAAAAATGAATCAAGATTAACGGAGTATACACCGTGTCCAAGATAAGAATGCACAGCATGGGGATCTTGAAAACGGTAGAAGATACAGGGTGGCTTAAATTAGAAAAAAGTTGCGCTATTTAGAGTATGTTCACATGCTGGTCGCAAAAGTTCATTATTGTTTATCGTTTTCAAAATTCTCGAAAAAATGTGATTTTTTGGATTTTCGTTTCTTTTCATTTTTTTTATTTATTTTAAATGATATTAAAAAACTACCGGCACTTTCTCGTTGCCAGTTTTTAAGCTCTACAAAATGGCGTGTTCAAATTTTTAATCCGACGTTTCGTATCCGAGAACCCATCATCAACTTTATTTTTTTATATGGCCACAAACAAAGAGACACCCTGTATTCGGTAGCATTATTCATTACAAATTCAACGATGTATCACACATTATGGTTTTGAAGCCAAAAAAGGGGAAAAACAATAACCAACAATGATAACCAACAATGGCATTTTCAACCGGCGTAACAAACATTATTGGGCAACAGACAATCTTCATTTAATAAAAGAAACAAGGCATCAACATCGATTTGGATTTAATCTGTGGGTAGGCATTTTGGGTGGCAGAATAATAGGACCTTTTATTTATCACAACAATTTAAATTCCGAACGATATCTCGACCTACTGTAGACTGATTTGGAGAATGCCTTGGATGAATTACCATAGTTAACAACTGCTGGTTTCAGCAAGATGGTGCCCCAGCGCATAATTCAAGAACTGTGCGGAAATATTTGTCCCAGAGGTTTCCTGAAAAATGCATTGGAACTCACAGTGAAGTAGCCTGGCCAGACTTAACTCCGTTGGATTTTTTCCTGTGGGGTTATTTAAAAAACCAAGTGTATGACGCCACTTTTGAAACTGAAGAACAGTTATTGGCATTGGTTTTAGCAGCAGATAATACAATCACACCAGAAATGTTAGACCATGTTTTGAATTCTTCTGTAGACAGAGCATACTTGTGTCTAGAAAATAATGGCAACCTATTTGAGCAATTATTATAATTTTTTGACATTTTGTTTCTGTTATTGTACCAGCGCCTACTAATTTAAAAATAAAAACCTTATAACTCACGTTTTTCCCCTTTTTGGCTTCAAAACCATAATGTGTGATACATCGTTGAATTTGTAATGAATAATGCTACCGAATACAGGGTGTCTCTTTGTTTGTGGCCATATAAAAAATAAAGTTGATGATGGGTTCTCGGATACGAAACGTCGGATTAAAAATTTGAACACGCCATTTTGTAGAGCTTAAAAGTGGCAATGAGAAAGTGCCGGTAGTTTTTTAATATCATTTAAAATAAATAAAAAAAATGAAAAGAAACGAAAATCCAAAAAATCACATTTTTTTGAGAATTTTAAAAACGATAAACAATAATGAACTTTTGCGACCAGCATGTGAACATACTCTAAATAGCGCAACTTTTTTCTAATTTAAGCCACCCTGTATCTTCTACCGTTTTCAAGATCCCCATGCTGTGCATTCTTATCTTGGACACTGTGTATATATTATAAAAAAATACAAATGTGACTTTTATTTATGTTGATATTTTTCCACTAACCCGTTTCTAAACGACCGCCCTTAATAATTGAAAATTTACGCCAGCCAACTCCTCTTATGCCGAAATTGAATTTGAATTTAGAGAAAAAAAAACGCATCAAACGTACAGCACTTACGATACTTATCGTGATATCTCGTTCAAGGATAGTAGGTATCTAACCTCCGTGCAATTCTTCGTGCAATAACCTTCCGTTTCACTCAAACCGGTCACTTCACCGTAGAATAATCACGTTACTCGATAAAAACGTGCCCAGAATTGCATATACGAGGTGTGTAAATTAAGTAATGAGACTGGCGACACTTGGGACGCGGGACTTGGAGGAGCGGCAGGTGAACATGTGATACGCGTTCAGTACGAGTTTGAACTCGCCAAAGTCATTTAGTTATCCGTAGCGATTTTTTTCGTGAAACAGTTTTTTCCAGTGCGTTCTAAAAAAAATGAGCGACATCAATTTCGAGCAACGGTGTGCTATCAGGTTTTGCCTCAGACTTGGACACAGTGCAACGGAAACTTTTGCAAAACTTCAGCAGGCCTACGGAGACAGCGTTTTGTCAAGGGCCCAGGTTTTTCGGTGGTTTAAGGCATTTTCAGAAGGAAGAGAGTCGATTGAAGATGAACCACGAAGCGGAAGGCCTTCATCTTCAAGCACCGATGAAAATGTCGATAGAATCCGGGATCTTGTGCGTTCAGATCGTCGGTTGCCAGTCAGAATGATCGGGGAAGAGTTGAATTTGACTCACACCACCGTTCGTCAGATTTCTGACCAATGAATTGGGGTTGAGAAAAATCTGCATAAAAATGGTTCCAAAAAACCTTTCGCAAGACCAAAAGGACATCAGGAGGGAAAGGTGCCTTGACTTTTTGGAATCGATTGAAAATGATCCCCATTTTCTGGAACGTGTGACGAGTCTTGGGTGTTTGAGTACGACCCGGAAACCAAGCGCCAGAACACGGAGTGGCACACTTCAACCTCTCCAAGGCCCAACACTTTTACCGAGAGGTTCTTGAAAAACTTCGAAAAAGAGTCATTCGTGTGAGACCAAACATCAAGAACAACTGGGTGTTGCATCACGATAATGCGCATTGTCACACAGCAATTTCAATAATCGAGTTTTTGGCCAGTAAAAACATTCCTGTGGCTCCTCGGTCTCCTTATTTGCCTGACTTGAGTCCTTGTGACTTTTTCCTCTTCCCGAGATTGAAAAATCACCTCAAGGGAACTCGTTTTGGGACACTCGAAGACATTCAAACGGCTGTAACCGACCAGCTGAAGGCTATTGCAGTATCGGAGTTCCAGCACTGCTATGATGATTGGAAGAACCGTCTCCAACGTTGTGTGGCTTCCCAACAAAGTTATTTTGAGGGAGACAATTGTAATTCTATTCGAATAAAAAAATTGAAAAAAAATCAGTCTCGTTACTTAATTTACACACCTTGAATACGCGATTTACATTTGCTTATTGTTAAGCTACAACACAAAATCCGCGCTCCCGTAAAATTTGCTTTTCTTCGCTTACGACGTTTTGCCAAAACGCCACCGATATGATTATTTATGTACTATATTTATTGATATTTTTTAAATCTGCTCTAAAATTGATGAATTTATTGTTTATGTTTAATATTTATATTTTTAGTTTTAGTAAGCGTCTGTACAACGTTTGACCACAAATTCCTGAGCTGAAAATATACCGATTTATCACAACATATCTCTATCCCAAATTGCCTTTTTTTTTCGACGTATAGACCCTCAAAGAGGGGCATTATCGCATACGTTTTTCGAAATAACTTATTAGTGACGACGTAACCTAAAGTAACCCCCATTTTTTCGGCAATAACTTTTTTGTGCGAACACCACTGACTCTTTAGACAAATATTAATTTAGAAACTTTTATTACTTTTATAAATATTTAATATTTTGCGTGTTTTTCTCAATAAAAACTTGAACTTATGATTAAAAATGACTGCAAGATCAAGATGACTGTGCTGCAAAAGTAATTGCTAAAGCAAATGTGTTTAAAATGGCCACCGTTAACACGTTCACATCGTAGAGAAATTCTCAGCTTCGAACGGCATCAGCTTTCAAACGTTTGCAGCATTTTCGATTTGCCGTCTCGACTCTTCCTTCAATATCTGTTGCAGTCGTTAACGAGTTATTTTGAAAAAAGTATATGATAATGCCTCCCTTCGATCTGTGGGAAATATTAACTGATAATATTCGACACATCGACAAATGTCAAAACAATAACGTTTTACGTGACAGTTGATTGAATAGGAAATTTCAAAGCCGCCTAAATTGTTCGTTATTCTATGAAGAAGCAACATTTCTCATAAATTAGCGGAAAACTTGCAAATATCTTGGAAACGGTTATGTTTAAGTATAGAAAATGTAATATTCACTTGAAAGTATATTGAATTCTACATCGACACATGTAAAAAAAATGTGACGTTCCGTTTAAAATAAATAAGTTATTGTCGTTTTAATTTTGAAAAGTTGAATAATTTTTTGCGACCACCCTGTATAAGCTAGACGATATGAAGAAAATATGATTTTTTTTTACTACAGGGTTGCATTTGACAAAATCTCGCGAAAAACGAGTCGAGTGGGGTTGCTCCACCGTTGTCACTCTTTTACGCTTTATCGCTCCTAATAATTACGGTGCTTTTACGGTGTTTCGAGCTTTGGACGTGCGACGCATTTTCCTGATATTTCACAATATGGCTTTATATTTATTTGACGATTACACAGAAAATATTTAATATTACGGCGATCTTGATAATCTAAATTACTCGTACGATGTTCGGCAGGAAAAAACTGATTTTTACATTAAAAACGATTATTGGTAGGTGGTTAAAAAAGCATTTTTTTCAATGAATTTCCCCATCATTGACATTCAACGTGTCCATTTAAAACATAGGGCCGTTTAAATGCTTTCAATAACACTTTTCATATTATACAAGTTGTGGTTCCTAAATCGATATAAGTTAGAGAGCAAAGATAGTGTCCGACGTTGTTTAATTTTTAATTTAAAATCAAAAAACGTTACATAGATTAAACAAATCGTACCAGTGAAACTGAACGTTTTGACGATAACATGACCAATGTATGTTCGTTTTAAACGTCGATACTGATTTTTAAAATTTTTTTTTAAGGAAGCGAAGTTCAATTGTCGTTTTCATTTTTAATTTTGGAGTTGGATTTTGACTCTTTCGAGTCGATACGAAAACGACTCGGTGGTTACGAAGCATTTTACGTCCTAATTTATTTATTTGTCGATTAATTAATGCGTGAAATTCTTTCAATTTCAGGATATGAGTAGACGTTTATTCTCGTTACAAATTAACACGAGCATCCTGTTAAGACGTTGTTGCCTAGAAACAAAAAAAAATGAAAATAAGTCGAGAAAATAAAAAATTACGAAACACGTCATTCGAATCGAAACACAAAAATGCGAAGAAATTTTACTAACAGCGGCGAAGAAAAAATACCGTCTACTAGTATCAACTAGTCATCACATCCTCATCTTCAAGGCTAAACTAAATAAACAGTCGAAACTGTGGGTTTATTAAAAAACAAGATATTGACAAGTTACGTTACATTTTGTACACGCCGTATTATGTTATAGGGTAGTATATCGACGCAGTTTTTCCAAAAGGGCGTAACCTACAAAAACTAAATTTTACAGGAGAGCACATTTTATGTCGTCGCGTAGCTATAAGAAGATACGTTTCGCGGAAATACAAATCGATTTTTCCGGTGGGGAAAAATCAAAATATTGTTAGTAGATTTTAACAGATGGCGCCTTTGCTTTAGATGCATAAGATAGTCGGAATAACTCATTTTCACAAAAAGTGTGGGTTACGCCCTTTTGGCAAAACGCCATAGAATTATAAACTCAATTATTTTGTCTCTAAGCTCTTCAACATTCACTTGTTATTATTATTATTTTTATTCTGTGAACATGAAGTTTCTATTATATTTGATATATTTAGATGGTATCGTCGTTAATGAATATATACCATGATCGAATTATGCGTTCACATTATCTCATTACCTATCTACATAGAATATATGTAGGTAGGTATATGTCGAAATAAACACGATAGGGAGTGCACTATAATTAAATTCCCATACAAAAAGTAGTTCAAATGGCTCTAGAGACAAAGCGAATAACGCACATTTTGTAATTAATTCTATTTATTTTACCATGTAAAATAAACTAATAATTAACTTACACTACTTAAACTATCATTCGTTTGAAGAGTAGGTACAGGACGATCACGCATACCGATTAATCTATTTGACTGATGATCAGATCGTAATATCAATATCGATAGTTATTTACATTTAAAATATACTGAAACACAATTTTTCGACAAATACATAATACAAAGTTTCTCACGAAAATAAAGACAATAAAATTATTCACTCGTGCTAGGTACTTAATAAAGATTTCAACCCGGTTGCAGCTTAGATTTTACTTAACCTTACCTTTTCTATATATACAGGGTGGATGTTTACTGGGTTGTCGGAGGATTGCTCTTTAGCTATTAGAGACATCAAAACCAATTATGGTTTGGTAATAAACGATCAACGGACCTATATTTTAATAATATTTAGTTACATACAGGGTGTTTCGCAAAAATATGCCAATCCAAACTTGTGTTTTTTGCATTTTTGGATTTCCTGTCGCATTTTGAATCAAAAATGTAAAAAATTGTATATCTCTACCACTAACCGTTCTAAAGATATTGTCAGTTTAATGTCGAAATAAAGTCAACTTTGGAGTCACGATGTCGGGGCTGTCGTAAAGATCTGTTAAATATATTTGTACCACCGACTATTGATAATAGACGACTTACAAAATACGTGGCAAATTATTCGAAAAAAAACGTAAAACTACACAGAACGATTAATTTGCGCGAAAAGTAATTTTTCTCAGTTTTTTTCAAATGTATTGGATTCCACGTAAAATGTAAATACTAAATGAAACCATAAGACGAACCCTTCTTGAAATATTGACGCTTTTATGTGAAAATATTGAAATGCAGAAGAACAAATAGAACAAAAACCAGAGCAACAATGACAAAATGCGAATAGCAATAAATTCACAAACTGATAGGAATAATTTATTAATAACTAAACAATAAAACAATTCTCTAAACCTAAAATATAAATTGAACCAAAAAATTTAAATCAAACGTTCAAAATGCCGACCGCGCCCAGCTAAATAATTCGTTCCGAAAAAGAAAGTTTCACTCGTAACAACATTTGAGACGAAATGGATTGAAACGCAGCCTTAATTCCATTTCTCTCGTTTTCACTTGCGATGGGCGAATGTCGGTAAACTTTTGCTCTAACGTAGCCCCAAAGGAAGAAATCGAGGAGCGTAAGATTCGATGATTCGGACGGCCAGTGTTGTACAACACCTCATCTGATGATTTTATCGAGATATTACCTAACGTTGATTGCATAATGTGAAGGGGCGCCAACGTGCTGAAACCACATCGCTTTCACCATAAAAGCATCAATATCTCAAGAAGTGTTCGTCTTCTGGCTATGAAACCTATTATCCTTTCGTATCTACATTTTACATGGAAACTAAATATGAAAAAATATACACGGTGTTACATTTGAAAAAACTGAAAAAAAATACATTTCGCGCAAATTCTGTGTAGTTTATTCATTGTTTTACGCTTTTTCGAAAAACTTGCCACGTTATTTTGTAAATCGACTATTATCGATAGTCGGTGGTGCAAACAGATTTAAAAAATCCTTATGACGACCCTGGAACCGTGGCTCTAAACTTGGCCTTTTTTTCGTCATTAAAGTGACAATATCTTCAGAGCGGTCAGTGATAGAGAGAGCTACAATTTTACATATTTTTGATTCTAAATGTGACAGGGAATCCAAAAATGCAAAAAATATACAAGGTGTTCTATTCAAAAAAAAAACACGCACAAGTTTGGATTGGCATATTTTTGCGAGACACCCTGCGTGTATCTAAATATTTTTAAAATGTAGGTTCGTTGATCGTTTTGATGTCTCTAATAGTTAAGGAGCAATCCTCCGTCCGCACAGTAAACACCCACCCTGTATAAGTTTAATGTTGGGCTTTGAATGAACAATTATACGTAATTAACAAAATTGTTTTTGTACATACAATCGAATTTGAATTAAAAGAAAACAAGACAATCTGCGTTATTAGGAATTAGTATCTATATCACAACAAATGGTACCTATATGAGGCGGAATAACGAAATTTCTCCGGTACCTCATTAATTTTTTGCTAATAATTACAAAAATACGACAGATAAACTTTTTATTATTCTTCCTACGAACCGTCGACGGTCTCTTGCGTCGCAATGTGGAGTCGGAGCGCCGCTTTGGGGCCGCCCCGTATATTTATACCGACACGCGACAGTTTCGGTTATTGGAATCCGACGGGGCGAATTTTTCGCACGAATATCCGTTTATAAAAATAATTTTGATAATAAGCGTACGACCAACGAATATTTTACCAGAATACACTCGATTTCGTAATAACACGGGTTAGGCAACAAAAGTATAGGGTACCTAATTATATTTTTACGCGGCATACGATTTTGTTTTCACATGGTTTTTTTTAAACAATTTGATCTGTCCGTGCCTATAGTTGTGGGATATCGATTTTCACTTTAAAAGATAATTGAGCATCATATCATAATTTATTAAGTTACATTTATCGCTATCTTATGAAGTTCGTACGTGTTTTCAGGACGATAGTTGTCTCATTAATAATTTAATGGAAAACCCTTTACGTTTCCCAACAATAAAATTGCCACAGTCTCGCGCGTAAAAGCGTAAGTAATACAGTGATATGGCTCTCGTTTACTACATACAGGGTGGTCCTCTTATAGCTAAAATGAATCGAGAGGCGTTCGATTCGAAATCGGATAACGAATTGCACGAACTGTCGCGCGGAAAGGACGACGACGAGGCCAGAAAGTCTAAACTGTTCGAGATCTCACCATTCATAGATAAATCTAGTAATTTGGACGGCGCCCGCGACCCGGAAAAGCCGACGTCGGCGTCGCCAACGTGCACCGAAAATTTGAGCTTATATTTTTCTCAATTTTGCGGCGCCACTAGTATCCACGGCATTCAATTTGTGGGCGAGCGCGGACGGTTCGTTGCCGAAAAGTGAGTACTGCCATATCGCCCTTAAAACTTTTTTCTAACGAAGTCGACGTTTTTAGAATCATATGGACGATCATATTGACGATTTTGGGATCTATGTGTATTCATTTAATTTTGAAAGCTTACGACAAGTGGGTGACGTCGCCGGTTATCGTAACTTTTTCGACGACCGAGACGCCCATCTGGGACATACCCTTCCCGGCGGTGACAGTTTGTCCGGAAGTAAAATCGAATCCCACAAAATTCAATTTTACTGATGTCGTTCTGAAAAAACTTTTCGACGACGAACTGACCGACTATGAGTATTTAATTATTTTCCGTGAACTGTATCGAATTTTAATTACCGCCGTATTTCTAGAAAAAAATACGTTGAATATTTCGCGTTGATATGTGACGGTGCTTCGGTCATGGACATGAACGAGGAAGAAAACTACTATTTGAACGATACCGTTTCCGAAGATCTGGACGAGGTAACGGTTTGGCACACGAACGATGTTTTCAATTTATTTTGATAACAGTTAAAATACAGGGCGTCAATGTTTATAGTCTAAGGTCCCAACGTAAGATTTGTGTTATGGCGAAAGTTCAGCAAAAAAAAACAAAACGATAACGTACACGTTTATTCAATTTTGAGAAAAAATATTAGCCACGAGTTGTGCCTTAAAATTTGCAAAACAATTTTTTGCATGTTGTCACCCTGTAAATTAGCAGTTGTAATTAATCTACGTAAAGGTCGTTTATATGAAAATCAAAAAAAACTGACAAAGATTCTCATCGCGTAACAGGCGCAATAGGGCGCATTCTTCAACAGACAATTTCAGCTCTAACGTTTTTAATCTGAGATTTTTGCGCGGTTTTTTCGGATTTTCGCTCGAATCGTTCGATAGCTACTCGATGAATAAAAAACCGCATTTTAATGTAGTTGTTTCCCGAAATCGATCCTTTAAATATAACGACGATAAAATGGCTGGGGAAGCAGTTGAATGTGGCGGACTCGTTGTCTTACACCATAACCAACGAGGGTTTGTGTTTCACTTTTAATATGCTGGACTACGACGAAATACTCAAATTTCCCGAGTAAGTGTTGCGTTGGTATTTTCGTTAAATGATATTACCAATGCAGTTGTGTTTGTTTTAAAGCGAATACATAGATAAAACGAACAAGGATGTGAAATCGAGAAAGTGGTCCTTAGAAGGCGGATATCCGGCCGATAGCGTTGCTTTCGATAGTTTTCCAAGGCGAACCTTCATCGCGGGTTTAGATGGAGGTTTAATCATAGACTCACTGTACACAAACCACAGCAATCTAGATTATCTTTGTCAGGATTCCCTTCAAGGATTTAAAGTAATTTCAAATTGAATTCCTTATCGTGGGTAGTAAAATACGAAATATGGTTTCTAGGTCACTCTTCACCATCCATCCGAGTTACCGAACATGGATAATTACTTTCGACTGGCTTTAGATGAAGCAGTAACCGTTGGCATCAAACCGAGAATGATAACCGTATCCGAAAATCTATTATCGTACAGCCCCGAAAGTAGGAAATGCTATTTTTCGAACGAAAAACAACTGGCACTATTCAATAGCTACAGCCAACGAAATTGTCTTACGGAATGTTTAGTTAATTTCACGTTGGCATCTTGCAACTGTATTCCTTTTTATATGCCAGGTAAGGTAAGGCGGGGGAGGGCGTTGTTCACACACGCAACGTTTTGTTTGCGCAAGCCCGTACACGCGTTTCCGTTTTGTCGTTGTTCTGTATTTATATATCCGCAGATCTGCGCTGTCCACGTACAAACCTAGTTTGCGCAGGCAACGCGAAGCGTGCGGACGCCCCCTAACGACAGAACGAATTAAAATTGGCCATATTTAACAGAGTACGAAGATACGAAATATTGTGGGCCTGCTAAGGACGATTGCGTGAGCAAAAGTAGAGGTGCTGAAATCTCTTAATCTTCAAATCGCCATAGAGATGACGTTTTTTTTTTAATATTTCAGTTCAGTACTTTTTAAACGAAACGAACACCGAGAATAAAGTTTGCAACTGTTTACCTTCTTGTACGTCGCTCGAATACGACGTCGAAATAACTCAAACGGCGTGGAACTGGCGAGAATCCATTGGGGTATTGCACCGTCTAGGATTGCGAGACCTTGTTTCGGAATATGACAAGTCAGTTATAATAAAATGCGCGACATTGCAATTCGGCGCTAACGATTTAAATTATTTTTAGTGCACACCTTTCGAGACTTGTCGTTTTTTATAAGGACATGCAGTTTTTGACGTCGGAACGGAACGAGCTCTACGGCTACGTGGACTTCTTTTCGAACACCGGCGGTCTGTTGGGGTTGTTCGTCGGTTTTTCCGTCACCTCTGCGATCGAAATTTTATATTTCCTAACGCTTAGGCTCGCGTGTAATATTAAGAAGTACGGAAAGAAGGTTTGGTCCGGAGATCCGGAATTACTAAATGCGGAAGACAAAGAGAACTAGTTGATTTTTGTAGCGCAGATTTCTTTTTCAAATAAAATTTTTAGGTTTTAAAGATCAACTTTTCATTTATTTGCGGCAATATCATCACGCTCGATCTCGGCCGCAACCACGATAGAAAAGTGCCTCTTCTTTTGGATGAAAGGACCTCTTCTTGGACCTCTGCAGATAGCTTTGTGTCGTTTGGCTTGTTTGACGAAAAGTTGAGCTTTCAGTTAATTGAAAGTTTTCTCCTATAAGATCGTCGTCAGTTTCAAATATGTCGATTCGAAGATTTTTTGACGTCGCGATCTTGCAAAAGAAACTGGATGTGTGAATCAGCAAAATGTTGTAAGAAGTCGACCACGGTAGAAAAGAGCCTATTATTTGGATAACGACCACGAAAATCAACACTCGATAACTGAAACGTTAGAGTCGCAAATGACTTGTTTGGCGAAAAGTTGAGCTCTCAGTTAATTGGAAGTTTACTCCTATAAAATTTTCATCCAAACATTTTGACAAATTTGATTGATAAAAAGATGATCATGTTCATGTTCAGGGGATTGTATGGAATAGTTGCAGTAAGTACCAGCAATAGTTTGATTCAATACTGATCGTTTGGATTTATGTGAATCGAAGCCGTTTCAAAGGAACATTAAATGAACGTACATCAAAAACTTCAAATGAAAATGAAGCTTAACATTCAGCGAGCACTTTATTTGCTAATTGTGGTCGTAAATTACAAAACGGAAATTCAATTAGGATTCACGAGAAGGAAACGAAACGCAAGATTACAATAATTGAACTCATTGTTATATGGTACATAGTGACGCACAACATCGTTGCGTAATATTTGACATAATCCTCGTAGGGCACATCGTCTTAGATGTTTTATGAAAATTTAGGCATCGCATTTTACTTGAGCGTTCGCCGGTAATTAGATAAAGCACTTGACCTAGATAACACGTGTGATGTTTGTTTTTGTTATTTAACTTCTATAAATGGAATCGTTATCCGTAGTTTCTTGACTAATGCACGTTTGGTAAGTGAAACCGCCGTAGAGTTCATTCTGTGTCGGTCAATTATAGTCTAACGACTAGCCTCGATGGAAATGTCATTGAATGAAAACGCGACGATGGGTTTCCTACGCCAAGATAACCTTAGCGCGCCTATATGCATCACGAAACTTGTAAATAGATTATGATCGATTCCTACTTTTGGAAGGACACTACCATAGAACGGAGAACAGCTGCGAAACGCCCGCAGCCGCCATTCATTTCTATGTTGATAAATAATTGAAGTGTTTATCTATAGCGCAAAAAGCAGACGAAAATATCACGCGCAAACAGCTCTCTGTTATCTAATTTATAGTGGGTTTAGCAGACCTTGGTAATAAATGTAAATGAGTTTAAAGTACATTGTACTTTTTGAATTATCCCGCGCACTTGCGTAGCGTGGGTAAGATAGTGGTAAGGTAGGCTAAGCAGTGATTACTAATGACAGTTATTATATATTTTAGTTTGTTAAAATTTGTAATTGGAGAAAGGGCATAGTGAATAATTGACATTTAATGTCGTTTCTCTTTTTACAGGAGAAACTCAGATTTGTTATTATTCAACCCTGATTCTAATAATTATTGATAATAAACCTTATAAAGCGACATTATCGTCAAATACTCAATTTTGGAAAAGCTTAAATTTGGATTCGAGGTGAAAGGGGCAGAGGACGGGAAAACCAACAAAATTTTCCTAACCTCAATTATGACACAAGAAAGTAAATGTTATATAATGCCACTAGAATACCAAAGTATGAATCTACATACCATTCTTGAAAAAACGAAGGCTTATGTCAGAATAAGAAACACTCTAAGAAAAAGATATCAAAAAAGGAGTGTGTGGATAACTTTATCTGAAGATTTGAAACAAATATACCTGGATGAGGAAGAAAACCTAATGTTCGAGCAGTTTTATTTAGAAGAAATAGAAGAAAAAACAATAACAAAAAGTGAAGGTATTGAAAGTGAAGAAAACTCCATGTCAAAGTTATTGGAAAAATTGATACTTCAACAACAAATTAATGAAAAACAAAATGTGCAAAAAATATCAGAGAAGTTTATATTGGAAAAATTCTCAACAAAAAGTTCTAATGCATACCAATGGATACAAGACTTTGAAAATGAATGCAAACGTTTTGAGGTAAACCGAGATGAAAAGAAAATTGAAATTTTCAAAATATTCCTAGAAAAATCCTGTCTAGATTGGTATGGCAGTATGTTGATAAAATTAACTATAAATTCAGATTGGGATATATGGAAAAAAAAATGTATTGAAACTTATGCGAATAAAGGATGGAATCAAATTAGATATGCAATGTCATTCAAATACCAAACAGGATCTCTTCTGGAATATGCTGTAAGGAAAGAAAGACTGCTCCTAGAAATTAGAAAAGAGACTGATACTGGCACATTGATAGATCTCATAGCTACAGGTTTACCAAACTTCATATCAGATAGAATTGACAGGGACTCACTTCAAAATGTTGAAGATTTATTTAATGAGGTGGGAAAACTGGAGCATTTAACTGATAGGAAGAAATTTGGAGAAAAAAGAGGAAGCAAGACAGAAGTAAAAATAAAAAAATCACCATGCAAATACTGTCAAACAATTAACAAAAGCACACGTTTTCACTCAGAAGCTGATTGCTGGTTTAAACCGAAAGATAATGAAGAGAAGAGGAAAATAGCATGGACAACGGTCGCCCAAGAATGCATAAAAATTTACAATGACACAGTACACACAGCCACAGGTTTTGCACCTAAATACTTGCTGGAAGGTGAGAATACAGCGATTTTGCCAGAAGGATTAAAACAATATGAAACACCGAGGGATTTACAAAAGGATAGGAAAATTGCACTCCAAAACACGCTAAGATCACATAACTATAATAAAAATTTTTGACAAAATAGGAAACACATGGATTTCACGGTAGGAGATATGGTGTTTGTAGAGAATGGAAACAAGTTGAACAGGAAAAAACTCGATGAACTCAGGATTGGTCCCTACGAAATCCTGGAGAAAATATCCAATTCAATCTATAAGATAAACACTGAGCATAAGAAAATAGAGTCAAATTTGTTCCATAGTACAAAATTGATACCCTGCCCTCAAAACGACGAGTGACTAAAGAAGACGGGGTGGCCCGCGGAGCGAAAGAAATTTTTTTTTTGTAAATTTTTGTCCCGGAGGGGGAGATGTAAAGTACATTGTACTTTTTGAATTATCCCGCGCACTTGCGTAGCGTGGGTAAGGTAGATTACTAAGCAGTGATTACTAATGACAGTTATTATATATATTTGTTTGTTAAAATTTGTAATTGGAGAAAGGGCATAGTGAATAATTGACATTTAATGTCGTTTCTCTTTTTACAGGAGAAACTCAGATTTGTTATTATTCAACCCTGATTCTAATAATTATTGATAATAAACCTTATATGAATATAAGTAGTACAGGTGTAGAAGTCGAGGGTATAAGGGGCCGTTTGTCGGCGAGGATTCTTATTTTGAACATTTAAAGTAAGTGCGCACTATGTCGGGGCGCAGCGGGCCTCATCGCAGCGCAGAAATCCGCACGAATCGCTTCCGGAATTGCGGAGATGAGTGCAAATTCTTCCAGACGAGCGAGCAACGTTGGTACGTACGTAAGCTGTAAATACTATTTGTTTGCCATACAGCCTGTTTTTTGATCAAACAATCCGTCAACGCGTACTAGCGTGTCCCATCCCACCCCACACCGTACTAGAAAAATATTTTCAAGAAGTGTTTTATAAAAATTAAAAAACAAACAAACATTTGAATCGTTGTTTTCCCGATTATTTCGACAACGATGCGTTTTATCGAAAATTGCAAAAAGAGACATTAAATAGAGAATTTTATGACGATTCTAAAACATATTTCACTTTACCGATCTGATGATTAATAACGGACATGGCGGGTTCCATCGTCAGACATTTCGATTTTCTCAAAAACGCCGCGTTCGAACACAAATAGTAAAGGGAGATGTTCGATAGGTAACTTTACGACGAGTCGCCCCGAAACGAACGGACCTCTATTTAGCGGCTTTTCTGGGTCCCGTCATCGCGCCACAGTACAGCTTCATTTCGTTCCACTTTTAAGTTATCTGTACAATCGAATTCCCAAACCTTCAAAATAACAATTTTAATCAATCGTGCGAGATATATAATGACAACACGCCAATGCCAATGTGAAGTCAAATGTGCTGTATCATGTATTTATAAATAACTGTACTTATTAACAGATTATTATTAGCGCAGAACAACTTGCCGTGACAGATCGTAATGTGTTCTATACATTTTTAGGATGCGCATACTTACTTTTAATTAGGTACATACGTCAATGACTAATTATAATATTAAAATTCGCTCGGCCGACTCGCTCTTCATTAATTTTAGTTACAAAACGTCGAACGTTGATGTTGACGTCATTGACATTTGTATTAAATATTTCACGCATTTAAGGGCGCAAATAAGAACATCAAGAAATTAAAACTATTCGATAAAACGTGTATGACGTCATTTCGTGTTTATCGGGATTATATTATATATTTATAAATATTATAAATCCCGTTGAACTTTCTTAACGCATGTAACTTAATCTGCCCTCTTATATTTTTACGGGGCAGTGGTGCGGGATTATTCGACGTAATTCGAACTGCGGATCCTTTGTTTTTGCGCCACGTGCGTCGTTAATTCATCTTTTCAGGTCGCGGTGCGACGGTTTGAAATTGCTACGAGCGAAACGCAAACTTAATATAGGTCAGTTACTTTTAACCGTTCGAAAATAATCGTACACGAATATTAAAGATATGTAGGTGAGTTCGGGGTAGTACTCGAGCACTAAGTAAAAACCGAACGCACAATCACGAGCTGTCTCGCGCCGTTTGATCCGGGCTTTAGATAGACCATATAGTTTATTTTCTTTTTAAATTAACGACATTATTTGGTTTGTCTGGACTCGTCGTTAATCGATCAATGTTCGTTTATACATAGTCGAAGACGTCAGTTTTTATAACATTCATTCGGGGACAAGTTAAAATTTATAAGACGCCGACCGACGTTCCGCAGCAACACATATCGTCAAGACATGACGTGCAGTGATTGTAGACGAAACAGAAAAACGTCCAAAAAGAAATAACGCGCGTTAAACTCAACGATGGTCGAGAAATTCGCGAAAATGTGCAATGATAACAAATCATCGGAAAAAAGAACCTTCGAAACCATAAACTCAATCTGCACTGCATCCCCCACTCTCGACAACCACAGTATCAAGATAATCAGAAATGAAGTCAAAGCTCATCGGGCTAATATAGGTTGATACCTTTATCATGGGAGTTGTTTTCCGTCGTCCACGACGCATATCTAACGAATCTGATTCATCAAGGCGTTAATTAAGGTCCCACGTAGATTTCCTGTTGGGTATCCATCAATCTCTGTCGGTATTTTCTAAATCAGAAAAAAAGAAGCAAATCCCGGAATGTTTTGTCGAAAGAGTTCCACCCAAAAAGCTGCTATTGTGAACCATATGGAACTTCTTCTTACGGAACATGCTGAAAGACAAAGTGGGCTGAGAAAATCGAGGCGGCGACACTCGGCGCGTTTGTGATTGCTCTCGTACACGCCGTGCTGATAATGGTAACCACTTTCAACACTCGCCACGAGCGCGTCATGGTTCTCATGCGCCAAGGTGGTCCTGGACGAAATTTCGCTGAGTTACGTCCGTTCGTTTGAAAATTGCAAGGAAACATCAGAAAACGAGAGCGAATAAGTAAAACGCCCTGTATATTCGTAACAAATCTAATGCATATAACTGATCTTCCTCAAGCAAGAAAATTAACACAACTCGGGAGCTATATATATATATTTCTCGTTCCCATTTAATTTCCAAATTAAAACATCAAAAGTTTTTTTTTTTTTTTATTTCTGCTACACCAACTTTTGGCAACCGTTACCTAATACGTCGATAATAAACGCGCATATTTCTTAATTGTTAAGATTGTTAGGTAACATTCAATAGTTTTGTCGTATATTTATCTCGTAAACATTTTATAATATTTGTTTATATTTTCAACGAGGAAATGGTCCGAATTATCTGTCAAAATGAACTAAAAGGATACGACGAGCACGGTGTGCCTAAAGTTTAATTTTAACTATGCAGACCTCCCAAACAAAGAATGTTTGGAGGAATACAACGTTTATCGTCGTTTTCTTATTGTTTATTTTGATTGTGTGCCTCTAGAAATACGTACCACCTTTTGTAAACACACTGTACATAAATATCTTCAGTTTGGGTTTATTTTAGTTACAATAAGTTGTCAATGTTAACCTAAATTATAACATCAAATTAAAAATAAAAACGATATTTTCTTTTAAAATAAGTATTTTAAATACGTATTTACAAGGTCGTGCAACTATAGTGCGTCGGTCTTTCCTAGCACCCCGACCGTTGGAGACGAAGAAAAAACCTTCCGACAAAAATTCAATTATTTAAAAAGATCTACTTCTTAAAGTTATTTTCGACGATACAGGGTGTCCTATTACCGTTGTGTAACTCGAAAATTTGTTTTTGTAAATGGAACATCCTGTATATTTATAGGTGTTCCGATGTAATTTTTTAACCTCCGCATGAACATGTATTCGCTCATTAATTTTGCGTCAGTGTCGCCGACTTATCAAATTTTTTTCCTAAAAATCTTCCATAGACGAGCTTTATTTTAAAAAATCGTAGCGTCGTTGTTTTTTGTAGTCAAGAAAGAAATTTTAGCGATAACGTTGGTGCGGTTAAAGAGCAACATTTCGAATATGAGAAATTGGGATTTACACAAAAAACAATGGCAATCATTCCAAATTTCAAAGTGCCATAATTTTTTTTTATTTTGTCAGCCTATTCGATAGCATTGTTTTTCCTCTTCAATTTTTATAAGGAATGTCTTATGTCTAAACGGCGTAGTTTTTTAAATATTTAATTGTATTCACAAAAGTACCCATTTAATTACATTTTTATATACCGAAGTAGGCCGTGATAATCAAAATCAAATGTTTAAAGGCAAGCAAGTGATAATTTAGCATCTGAATAAATTTCATTACTAAAGAGGATATTAATTATTTAATAAAATTAATTTAATTAATTAAATTAATTAAATTAAGTCACTTGCTTGCCTTTTGACATTTAATTTTGATTATCGCGGCCTATTTAAGTGCATAAAAATGTAATTAAATGAGTACTTTTGTGAATACAATTAAATATCTCAAAAACTACGTGGCTTAGACATAGGACACTGCTTATAAAAATTGAAAAGGAAAAACGATTCTATCGAATAGGGTAACAAAACAGGAGTCGTTCCATTTAAAAAAAATTAATTATGGCACTTTGAAGTTTGGAATGTTTGCCATTGTTTTTTGTGTAAATCCCATTTTGTCATATTCGAAATGTTACTCTTTAACCGGACCAACCCAGGCGGCACACTGCCGTAATAATGTCGTCAATTATTGGTAATTATTCGTCGGCGACGTCGTGGACCCAGTAAGTGACGTACGCACGACGACACCTTCACGACGAATATTTGACGTCATTAAAGAACGTCGTTGAGACGTCTTTGTTTGGTCATTCCAAAGTCCTGAATCCTCACTGGAAAAGTGAAGATAAAGACGTTTCGAAGCGTTGATTTAAAGCGTAAAATATTCGTAATTTTTTCTAACATGTTTATGTTTTAATCCAAACTTTAACAATACAATATATAAATCTATTTTGGAATTGTGCACTATTGCGTCTATGCGATTAATAGTAATAGTTGTATGCGTTATAAATACGCTAATATACAACTAAACAAGTAAAGTATCTCACATCCAGTTATTTATTCTAATTGTGTACGTCAATGGCTAGAACTAGTTCCTTTAAAGTGTCGCGTCACTGTGCATACTGATCGCGCTTTGCTTTACTACCAGCGGTTTTGTTAGGTTAGTGGTTTTACTTTGCAGTGAGTTTTACGTTGTAAAATTGTACATTGTAAATTTTGATATAACTTCTTAACGGTAAGTGAAGAATTAATCAGCATATCGCCACCTAAAGTTAAAACGAATAATTTTAAATAATTAAAAAACTGAAAGAAAGAGTTTTTACAATAATTTTACAAATCGTGGCTTAACAAGAAACAGACAAATTGTACTTATTTCTATAGATTTTAACCTTTAAGTGACAAAGTTATCTTTGTGGCGTGAGTGACCCCCATTTCATTATTAATTTATTTAGATGTATTTTGTTGGTGTGAAATTTTACATTTTGCGAATCATACAACCAGAAAGCTTTTATCTAAAATAGTTTTTTCTATTCTGCTTAGTTTAGGCTCTATCAAAGGATCCCAGAACTCGAGGACACACTGTATATTTTATATTATATTTATCGCTTACATCTTATCTTAAATATATTATTATATTACTCATATATAATAATAATATCGATATTTGGTTATTAAGTAGGTATATCCAAATAATTTTGCGTTCATTCTTTGATATATTAACGTACTTTGTTTAATTTCTTAGATTTAGGTTCTTTGTTTGTACCTTCATTTTTGTAATAAATTAATAATTATATTGAACGAATTTGTATTTTTTTCATCTTTAGATGCGTCATTAATGCCTTGAGATTACGTCAATAGGACGTCAATTAGACGTCTCAAGTAACGTACTAATTGGTCATCATTTGACGTCGTTGGGATGTGACATTAACCCGTCATATTGACGTCATATATACGTCATTTACATCCCCATTGGTCCCCAAATGGCCAATAATTGACGACAATAAAACGTCAGTGTGCCGCCTGGGTCATAAGGATTTTAACGCGGTTCCAGCTTAGATTTTACCTAACCTTACCTTTTCTATATATACAGGGTGGATGTTTACTGGGTTGTCGAAGGATTGCTCTTTAACTATTAGAGACATCAAAATCAATTATGGTTTGGTAATAAACGATCAACGGACCTATATTTTAAAAATATTTAGTTACGTACAGGGTGTTTCGCAAAAATATGCCAATCCAAACTTGTGTTTTTTGCATTTTTGGATTTCCTGTCGCATTTTGAATCAAAAATGTATAAAATTGTATATCTCTACCACTAACCGTTCTAACTATATTGTCAGTTTAATGTCGAAATAAAGTCAACTTTGGAGTCACGATGTCGAAGCTGTCGTAAAGATCTGTTAAATATATTTGTACCACCGACTATTGATAATAGACGACTTACAAAATACGTGGCAAATTATTCGAAAAAATCTAAAACTACACAGAACGATTAATTTGCGCGAAATGTAATTTTTCTCAGTTTTTTTCAAATGTAACACCGTGTATATTATTTCGTATTTGAATTCCACGTAAAATGTAGATACTAAATGAAGTCATAAGACGAACCCTTCTTGAGATATTGACGCATTTACGTGAAAATATTGAAATACAGAAGAACAAATAGAACAAAAACCAGAGCAACAATGACAAAATGCGAATAGCAATAAATTCACAAACTGATAGGAGTAATTTATTACTAACTAAACAATAAAACAATTTTCTAAACTTAAAAAATAAATTGAACCAAAAAATTTAAATTAAACGTTCAAAATGCCGACCGTGCCCAGCTAAATAATTCGTTCCGAAAAAGAAAGTTTCACTCGTAACAACATTTGAGACGAAATGGATTGAAACGCAGCCTTAATTCCATTTCTCTCGTCTTCACTTGCGATGGGCAGATGTCGGTAAACTTTTTTCCTAACGTAGCCCCAAAGGAAGAAATCGAGGAGCGTAAGAACCGGCGATTCGGCTGGCCAGTGTTGTACACCACCTCATCTGATGATTTCTATCGAGATATTGCCTAACGTTGATTGCATAATGTGAAGGGGCACCATCGTGCTGAAACCACATCGCTTTCACGTAAAAGCATCGATATCTCAAGAAGCTTTCGTCTTCTGGCTATGAAACCTATTATCGCTTCGTATCTACATTTTACTTGGAATCTAAATATGAAAAAATATACACGGTGTTATATTTGAAAAAACTGAAAATAATTACATTTCGCGCAAATTATTCATTGTGCGTAGTTTATTCATTGTTTTACGTTTTTTTTTTAAATTTGCCACGTTATTTTGTAAGTCGAGTATTATCGATAGTCGGTGGTGCAAACAGATTTAAAAAATCCTTATGACGGCCCTGGCACCGTGGCTCCAAAGTTGACTTTATTTCGTCATTAAAGTGACAATATCTCTGGAACGGTTAGTGATAGTGAGATACAATTTTACATATTTTTGATTCTAAATGTGACAGGGAATCCAAAAATGCAAAAAATATACAAGGTGTTCTATTCAAAAAAAAAACACGCACAAGTTTGGATTGGCATATTTTTGCGAGACACCTGCGTGTACCTAAATATTTTTAAAATGTAGGTCCGTTGATCGTTTTGATGTCTCTAATAGTTAAGGAGCAATCCTCCGACCGCACAGTAAATACCCACCCTGTATAAGTTTAATGTTGGGCTTTGAATGAACACATACATAATTAACAAAAAATTTTTGTACATATAATCGAATTTGAATTAAAAGGAAACAAGACAATCTGCGCTATTAGGAATTAGTATCTATATCACAACGAACAGTACCTATATGAGGCGGAATAACGAAATTTCTCCGGTACCTCATTAATTTTTTTGCTAATAATTACAAAAATACGACAAATAAACTTTTTTATTATTCTTCCTACGATCCGTCGACGGTCTCTTGCGTCGCAATATGGAGTCGGTGCGCTGGTTTTGGGCCGCCCCGTATATTTATATCGACACGTGACAGTTTCGATTATTGGAATCCGGCGAGGCGAATTTTTCGCACAAATATTCGTTTATAAAGGGTATTTGAATAAGAGCGCAAGATTTGATTTGCGCGCCATTTTGACAGTTTTAATGTCACGTGATTATGACGTGGCAGATCGAAAGTGAACAGATAGGAGGTAGTGAACATGAAACGTTACACGATAGAACAAGGCGTCCTGATTGTTAAACATTATTATTAAAATGGTGAAAGTTTGATTCGTAAAGTGGGTCCAATATTCGGTCGACAGAATATTTCTAATTCATCTACTGTGAAAAGAATAATCGAAAAATTCGAAAGTACCGGTTCGGTTAGTGATGCGAAACACACGACACGAGCTCTTAGAGGTCGTTCAGAACAAAACATCAGGGCAGTTCGCGAGAGTGTGGCCGAAAGTCCAGGAACGTCGATTCGTCATCGAGCACAAGAATTGGACATTTCAACAGCCAGTCTTCAGCGTATTCTCACTAAAGATTTGCATCTCCACGCCTACAAAGTCCAATCGACTCGACAACTTCTGCCAACAGACCATGCACATCGAAGAGAGTTCACCAATTGGATCCTTGAACAACAAGAAGTGGATGCCGATTTTGCGGACAAAATCATTTTCAGTGATGAGGCCCATTTTCACCTTGATGGTTTCGTCAATAGACAAAACTGCCGCATTTCGGATTCAGAAAATCCACGAATAATTCATCAGAAAGCAATGCATCCAAAACGTGTCACTGTTTGGTGTGCATTGTGGTACGGAGGAATAATTGGACCGTTCTTCTTTGAAAATGAGGAAGGTAATACAGTAACGGTTAATGGCGAACATTATCGTGCTACGATAACACAGTTTTTTGTGCCTCGATTGGAAGATATTGCTCTTGACGACGTGTGGTTTCAGCAGCACGGTGCCACATGTCATACCGCCCGTGCAACAATGACGGCCTTGCAAGAGTTTGCTCCTGGTCGTGTCATTTCCCGATTTGGTGACCAGAATTGGCCGCCGCGATCTTGTGATTTAACACCTTTGGACTTCTGGCTGTGGGGTCATCGGAAGTCGCAGGTTTATTCAAACAAGCCCACGACCACCGAAGCATTGAAGGCCGAAATTAGACGCTTCATCAATGAAATACCGCCACATGTATGCAGGAATGTTATTGCAAATTTTGCGGAAAGAGTACGCATGTGCCAACAAAGCCGTGGCGGCCATTTGCAGGATATTCTGTTTCAAACATAATTCCCAAATGTATAAATTATAATTCAAGAAATATTGCAATACTTTGCTATAGAAAACCATGTCTTATTGAACCTTAAAATCTTGCGCTATTATCGAAACACCCTTTAAAAATAATTTTGATAATAAGCGCATGACCAACGAACGTTTTACCAGAATACACTCGATTTCGTTTTTACGCGATTTCGAAATAACACGGGTTAGGCAAGAAAAGTATAGGGTACCTAATTATATTTTTACGCAGTATACGATTTTGTTTTCAAGTGGTTTTTTTTTAAACAATTTGATCTGTCCGTGCCTATAGTTGTGGGATATCGATTTTCACTTTAAAAGATAATTGAGCATCATATCATAATTTATTAAGTTACATTTATCGCTATCTTATTAAGTTCGTACGTGTTTTCAGGACGATAGTTGTCTCATTAATAATTTAATGGAAAACCCTTTTACGTTTACCAACAATAAAATTGACACAGTCTCGCGCGTAAAAGCGTAAGTAATACAGTGATATGGCTCGTGTTTACTACATACAGGGTGCTCCTCTTACAGTTAAAATAAATCGAGGGGCGTTCGATTCGAGATCGGATAACGAATTGCGCGAGCTGTCGCGCAGAAAGGACGACGACGAGGCCAGAAAGTCTAAACTGTTCCAGATCTCACCACTCATAGATAAATCGAGTAATTTGGACGGCGCCCGCGACGCGGGAAAGTCGACGTCGGCGCCGCCAACGTGCACCAAAAATTTGAGCTTATATTTTTCTCAATTTTGCGGCACCACTGGTATCCACGGCATTCAATTTGTGGGCGAGCGCGGACGGTTCGTTGCCGAAAAGTGAGTACTGCCATATCGCCCTTAAAAATTTTCTCTAACGAAGTCGACGTTTTCAGAATCATATGGACGATCATGTTGACGATTTTGGGATCTACGTGTATTCATTTAATTTTGAAAGCTTACGACAAGTGGGTGACGTCGCCGGTTATCGTAACTTTTTCGACGACCGAGACGCCCATCTGGGACATACCCTTCCCGGCGGTGACAGTTTGTCCGGAAGTAAAATCGGATTCCACAAAATTCAATTTTACCGATGTCGTTATGAGAAAATTTCTCGGCGAACTGACCGACTATGAGTATTTAATTATTTTGCGTGGACTGTATCCAATTTTAATTACCGCCGTATTTCTAGAAAAAAATACGTTGATATTTTCGCGTTGATATGTGACGGTGATTTGCTCCTGGGCATGAACAAGGATGAAAACAACTATTTGAACGATACCGTTTCCGAAGATCTGGACGAGGTAACGGTTTTTCACACGAACGATTTCTTCAATTTATTTTGACAACAGATAAAATACAGGGCGTCAATGTTTATAGTCTAAGGTCCCAACGTAAGATTTGTGTTATGGCGAAAGTTCAGCAAAAAAAAAACAAAACGATAATGTGGGACGTTTATTTAATTTTGAGAAAAAAAAATACTAGCCACGAGTTGTGCCTCAAAATTGGCAAAACACCATTTTTTGCATGTTGTCACCCTGTAGATTAACAGTTGTAATTAATCTACGTAAAGGTCGTTTATATGAAAATCAAAAAAAAACTGACAAAGATTCTCTTCGCGTAACAGGCGCAATAGGGCGCATTCTTCAACAGACAATTTCAGCTCTAACGTTTTTAATCTGAGATTTTTGCGCGGTTTTTTCGGATTTTCGCTCGAATCGTTCGATAGCTACTCGATGAATAAAAAACCGCATTTTAATGTAGTTGTTTCCCGAATTCGATCCTTTAAATATAACGAAGATAAAATGGCTGGGGAAGCACTTGAATATGGCGGACTCGTTGTCTTACACCATAACCAACGAGGGTTGGTGTTTCACTTTTAATATGCTGGACTACGACGAAATACTCAAATTTCCCGAGTAAGTGTCGCATTGGTATTTTCGTTAAATGATATTAGCAATGCAGTTGTGTTTGTTTTAAAGCGAATACATAGATAAAACGAACAAGGATGTGAAATCGAGAAAGTGGTCCTTAGAAGGAGGATATCCGGCCGATAGCGTTGCTTTCGATAGTTTTCCAAGGCGAACCTTCATCGCGGGTATAGATGGAGGTTTAATCATAGACTCACTGTACACAAACCACAGCAATCTGGATTATCTTTGTCGGGATTCCCTTCAAGGATTTAAAGTGATTTCAAATTGTATTCCTTATCGTGGGTAGTAAAATACGAAATATGGTTTCTAGGTCTCTCTTCACCATCCATCCGAATTACCGAACATGAATAATTATTTTCGACTGGCTTTAGATGAAGCAGTAACCGTTGGCATCAAACCGAGAATGATAACCGTATCCGAAAATCTATTATCGTACAGCTCCGAAAGTAGGAAATGCTATTTTTCGAAGGAAAAACAACTAGCACTATTCAATAGCTACACCCAACGAAATTGTCTTACGGAATGTTTAGTTAATTTCACGTTGGCATCTTGCAACTGTGTTCCTTTTTATATGCCAGGTAAGGTAAGGCGGGGGAGGGCGTTGTTCACACACGCAACGTTTTGTTTGCGCAAGCCCGTACACGCGCTTCCGTTTTGACGTCGTCCTGTATTTATAAAACCGCAGATCTGCACTGTCGACGTACAAACCTAGTTTGCGCAGGCAACGCGTAGCGTGCGGACGCCCCCTAACGACAGAACGAATTAAAATTGGCCATATTTAACAGAGTACGAAGATTCGAAATATTGTGGGCCCAATAAGGACGCTTGCGTGAGCAAAAGTAGAGGTGCTGAAATCTCTTAATCTTCAAATCGCCATAGAGATGACGTTTTTTTTTTAATATTTCAGTTCAGTACTTTTTAAACGAAACGAACACCGAGAATAAAGTTTGCAACTGTTTACCTTCTTGTACGTCGCTCGAATACGACGTCGAAATAACTCAAACGGTGTGGAACTGGCGGGAATTCTTTGGTGTATTTCACCGTATAGGATTGCGAGACCTTGTTTCGGAATATGACGAGTCAGTTATATTAAAATGCGCGACATTCCAATTCGGCGCTAACGATTTAAATTATTTTTAGTGCACACCTTTCGAGACTTGTCGTTTTTTATAAGGACATGCAGTTTTTGACGACGGAACGAAACGAGCTCTACGGCTTCGTGGACTTTTTTTCGAACACCGGCGGTCTGTTGGGGTTGTTCGTTGGTTTTTCCGTCACCTCTGCGATCGAAATTTTATATTTCCTAACGCTTAGGCTCGCGTGTAATATTAAGAAGTACGGGAAGAAGGTTTGGTCCGGAGATCCGGAATTACTAAATGCGGAAGACAAAGAGAACTAGTTGATTTTTGTAGCGCAAATTTCTTTTTCAAATAAAATTTTTAGGTTTTAAAGATTAATTTTTCATTTATTTGCGGCAATATCATCACGCACGATCTCGGCCGCAACCACGATAGAAAAGTGCCTCTTCTTTTGGATGAAAGGACCTCTTCTTGGACCTCTGCAGATAGCTTTGTGTCGTTTTGCGAAAAGTTGAGCTTTCAGTCAATTGAAAGTTTTCTCCTATAAGATCGTCGTCAGTTTCAAATATGTCGATTCGAAGATTTGTTGACGTCGCGATGTTGCAAAAGAAACTGGATGTGTGGATCAGCAAAATGTTGTAAGAAAATGACCACGGTAGAAAAGTGCCTATTATTTGGATAACGACCACGAAAATCAACACTCGATAACTGAAACGTTAGAGTCGAAAATGGCTTGTTTGGCGAAAAGTTGAGCTCTCAGTTAATTGGAAGTTTACTCCTATAAAATTTTCATCCAAACATTTTGACAAATTTGATTGATAAAAAGATGATCATGTTCATGTTCAGCGGATTGTATGGAATAGTTGCAGTAAGTACCAGCAATAGTTTGATTCAATACTGATCGTTTGAATTTATGTGAATCGAAGCCGTTTCAAAGGAACGTTAAATGAACGTACATTAAAAACTTCAAATGAAAATGAAGCTTAACATTCAGTGAGCACTTTATTTGCTAATTGTGGTCGTAAATTACAAAACGGAACTTCAATTAGGATTCACGAGAAGGAAGCGAAACGCAAGATTACGTTAATTGAGCTCATTTTTATTTAGTACATATTGACGCACAACATCATTGCGTAATATTTGACATAATCCTCGTAAGGGCACATCGTCGTAGATGTTTTATGAAAATTTAGACATCGCATTTTACTTGAACGTTCGCCGGTAATTAGATAAAGCACTTGACCTAGATAACACGTGTGATGTTTGTTTTTGTTATTTAACTGCTATAAATGGAATCGTTATCGTAGTTTCTTGACTAATGCACGTTTGGTAAGTGAAACCGCCGTAGAGTTCATTCTGTGTCGGTCAATTGTAGTCTGACGACTAGCCTTGATGGAAATGCTATTGAATGAAAACGCGACGGTGGGTTTACTACACGCCAGGATAACCTTAGCAAGCCTATATGCGTCACGAAACTTGTAAATAGATTATGATCGATTCCTACTTTTGGAAGGTCACTACCATAGAACGGAGAACAGTTGCAAAACGCCTGCAGCCGCCATTCATTTCTATGTTGATAAATAATTGAAGTGTTATCTATAACGCAAAAAGCAGACGAAAATATCACGCGTAGACTGTTCTCTGTTATCTAATTTATAGTGGGTTTAGAAGACCTTGGTAATAAATGTAAAACAATGTAAGTGAATATAAGTAGTGCAGGTGTAGATAGTCGAGGGTATAAGGGGCCGTTTGTCGGCGAGGGTTCTTATTTTGAACATTTAAGGTAAGTGCGCACTATGTCGGGACGCAGCGGGCCCCGTCGCAGCGCAGAAATCCACACGAATCGCTTCCATACATTTTATATGCTAGCGGAATTGAGTGCGAATTCTTCCAGACGAGCGAGCGACGTTGGTACGTAAGCTGTAAATACTATTTGCTTGCCATACAGCATTGTTTTTTGGTCAAACAATCCGTCAATGCGTACTAACGTGTCTCCTCCCATCCCGCCCCACCACACCGTACTAGAAAAATATTTTCATGAAGTATTTTATAAAAATTAAAAAAACAAGCAAATATTTGAATAGTTGTTTTCCCGATTATCTCGACAACGGTGCGTTTTGTCGAAAATTGCAAAAAGAGACGTTTAATAGAGAATTTTATGACGATTTCAAAACATATTTCACGTTACCGATCTGATGATTAATAACGCAGATGGCGGGTCCCGTCGTCAGACAGATTTCGATTTTCTCAAAAACACAATTCGAACACAAATTGTAAAGGGAGATGTTCGATAGATAACTTTACGACGACTCGCCCCAAAACGAACGGACCTCTATTTAGCGGCTTTTCTGGGTCCGTCATCGCGCCACAGTATAGCTTCATTTCGTCCCACTTTTAAGTTATCTGTACAATCGAGTTCCCAAACCTTCGAAATAACAATTTTAATCAATCATGCGGAATATATAATGACAACACGTCAATGCCATTGTGAACCCAAAAGTGCTGCATCATGTATTTATAGATAACTGTACTTATTAACAGATTTTATTAGCACAAAACGACTTGCCGTGACAGATCGTAATGTGTTCTATATATTTTTAGGATGCGCATACTTACTTTTAATTATGTACATACGTCAATGACTAATTATAATATTGAAAATGTCGAACGTTGATAAGTTGAACCTGACGTCATTAACATTTTTATTAAATATTTCACGCATTTAAGGGCGCAAATAAGAACATCAAGAAATGAAAACTATTCGATAAAACGTGTATGACGTCATTTCGTGTTTATCGGGATTATATTATATATTTATAAATATTATAAATCCCTTTGTACTTTCTTAACGCATGTAACTTAATCTGCCCTCTTATATTTTTACGGGGCGCAGCGGTGCGGGATTATTCGACGTAATTCGAACTGCGGATCCTTTGTTTTTGGGCCACGTGCGTCGTTAATTTATCTTTTCAGATCGCGGCGCGACGGTTTGAAATTACTACGAGCGAAACGCAAACTTAATACATGTCAGTTACTTTTAACCGCTCGAAAATAATCGTACACGAATATTAAAGTTATGTAGGTGGGTTCGGGGTGGTGCTCGTGGTTTACGCATTTGCCGTCGACAATCTCCGCGCACTAAGTAAAAACCGAACGCACAATCACGAGCTGTCTCGCGCCGTTTGATCCGGGCTTTAGATAGACCATATAGTTTATTTTCTTTTTAAATGAACGACATTATTTGGTTTATTTGGACTCGTCGTTAATCGATCAATGTTCGTTTATATACAGTCGAAGACGTCAGTTTTTATAACATTTATTCGGGGACAAGTTAAAATTTGTAAGACGCCGACCGACGTTCCGCACCAACACATATCGTCAAGACATGACGTGCAGTAATTGAAGACGAAACAGAAAAACGTCCAAAAAGAAATAACGCGCGTTAAACTCAACGACGGTCGAGAAATTCGCGAAAATATGCAATGATAACAAATCATCGGGAAAAAGGACCTTCGAAACCATAAACTCGATCTGCACTGCATCCCCCACTCTCGACAACCACAGTATCAAGATAATCAGAAATGAAGTCAAAGCTCATCGGGCTAATATAGGTTGATAGCTTTATCATGGGAGTTGCTTTCCGTCGTCCACGACGCATATCTAACGAATCTGATTCATCAAGGCGAAAATTAAGGTCCCACGTAGATTTTCTGTTGGGTACCCATCAATCTTTGTCGGTATTTTCTAAATCAGAAAAAAAGAAGCAAATCCCTGAATGTTTTGTCGAAAGAGTTCCAGCCAAAAAGCTGCTATTGTGAACCATATGGAACTTCTTCTTACGGAACATGCTGAAAGACAAAGTGGGCTGAGAAAATCGAGCCGGCGACTTCCGGCGCGTTTGCGATTGTCTTCGGACACGTCGTGCTGATAATGGTAACCACTTTCAACACTCGCCACGGGCACGTCATGGTTCTCGTGCGCCAAGGTGGTCCTGGTCGAATCTTCGCCGAGTTACGTCCGTTCGTTTGAAAATTGTAAGGAAACACCAGAAAACGAGAGCAATTAAGTAAAACGCCCTGTATATCCGGAACAAATCTAATGCATATAACTGATTTTCCTCAAGCAAGAAAATTAACACAACTCGGGAGCTATATATCGTTCCCATTTAATTTCGAAATTAAAACATCAAAAGATTTTTTTTTATTTCTGCTACACCAACTTTTGGCAATCGTTTTACATTTTTTAATTGTTAAGATTGTTAGGTAACATTCAATAGTTTTGTGGTATATTTATCTCGTAAACATTTTATAATATTTGTTTATATTTTCAACGAGGAAATGGTCCGAATTATCTGTCAAAATGAACTAAAAGGATACGACGAGCACGGTGTGCCTAAAGTTTAATTTTAACTATGCAGACCACCCAAACGAAGAATGTTTGGAGGAATACAACGTTTATTATTATATCTTATCTGTTTATCTAATCTGTTATTATCTTATTGTTTATTTTGATTGCGTGCCTCTAGAAATACGTACCACCGTTTGTAAACACACTGTACATAAATATCTTCAGTTTGGGTTTATTTTAGTTACAATGAGTTGTCAATGTTAACCTCAATTCTAACATCAAATTAAAAATAACAACGATGCGCAATAGCAACAGTGCGTCGATCTTTCCCAACGCCCCGACCGTTGGAGATGGAGAAAAAGCTTTCCGACAAAAATTCAATGGTTTAAAAAGATCTACTTCCTAAAATTATTTTCGACAATACAGGGTGTCCCATTTCCGTTGTGTAACTCGAAAATTAATTTTTGTAAATGGAACATCCTGTATATTTATAGGTGTTCCGATGTAATTTTTTAACCTCCGCATGAACATCTATTCGCTTATTAATTTTGCGTCAGTGTCGCCGACTTATCAAATTTTTTTCCTAAAAATCTTCCATACACAAGCTTTATTTTAAAAAATCGTAGCGTCGTTGTTTTTTGAAGTCAAGAAAGAAATTTTAGCCATAACGTTAGTCCGGTCAAGGAGCAACGTTTCGAATATGAGAAATTGGTATTTAGTGATACGGGGTGTTCACAAAACAATAGCAAACATTCCAAATTTCAAAGTGCCATAATTAATTTTTTTCTATGGTACGACCCCCATTTTGTTAGCCTATTCGATAGCATTGTTTTTCCTCTTCAATTTTTATAAGAAATGTCTCGTGTCTAAACCGCGTAGTTTTTGAGATATTTAATTGTATTCACAAAAGTGCCCATTTAATTACATTTTTATGTACCGAAGTAGGCCGTGATAATAAAAATCAAATGTTTAAAGGCAAGCAAGTGATAATTTAGCATTTGAATAAATTTCATTACTAAAGAGGATATTAATTATTTAATAAAATTAATTTAATTAATTAAATTAAGTCACTTGCTTGCCTTTTGACATTTAATTTTGATTATCGCGGCCTATTTAAGTGCATAAAAATGTAATTAAATGAGTACTTTTGTGAATACAATTAAATATCTCAAAAACTACGCGGCTTAGACATAGGACACTGCTTATAAAAATTGAAAAGGAAAAGCAATTCTATCGGGTAGGGTAACAAAACAGGGGTCGTTCCATTAAAAAAAATTAATTATGGCACTTTGAAGTTTGGAATGTTTGCCATTTCTTTTTGTGTAAATCCCAATTTCTCATATTCGAAACGTTGCTCTTTAACCGGACCAATGTTATCGCTAAAACTTCTTTCTTGACTTCAAAAAACAACGACGCTACGATTTTTTAAAGTAAAGCTTGTTTATGGAAGGTTTTAGAAAAAAACATTGATAAGTCGGCAACACTGACGCAACATTAAAAAGTAGTAGTGTTCGTGTAGAGGTTAAAAAATTACATCGGAATACTTAAAAATATACAGGGTGTTCCATTTATAAACATAAATTTTCGAGTTACACCGCAAAAATGGGACGCCCTGTATTGCTGAAAATAATTTCAGGAAGTAGATCTTTTTAAACCATTGAATTTTTGTCGGAAAGTTTTTTCTCCATCTCCAATGGCCGAGGCGCTAGGAAAGACAGACGCACTGTTGCGCTGCTTTAAAATTTTAAATTGCCAATTGTCGCATTTTTAAGGCTTGTATTACTTAACTGGGGGGGCGTTACTAGGTTAATTTTTGACCCTCACTAAAAAAAAATTGGCAATTACGGTTAATAAATGTTTAAATGTCCGTTCGTCTTCGAGCCGCAGACCCAAAGTTTCCGTAAATAAAATACAAGGCCCTTAAAAATAAAACGATCGATAAAGTTTTGTTTCGTTCCAGAAAAATACTTAAAAACATTAAAACAAAATTTATACCGTATCATAAGTGTTTAAAGTAAAGTAAAAAAGTTATGTTAAAGTAAATATAAAGAATTAGTTCCTCAACCTGTGGGGCGCGACGTGCGCGAATGTGAAAAGATCGAGAAACGCTGAAATAGTAGTAGATGATTAAGCAGCATGAACGGTTAAAATCGTTTCAAATGGGTCAAATAGGTTAACGGCGTTCAATTAAAAGAAAAAGTTACTTATTATCTACCATAAATTACCCTCGCGACAAGTTCAACGAGCACAATTAACCATTTATGTTAACAACTGTCGCCACGACATCGATGAACTTTCATTTGAAATTGCACGTCGATCGTGCAATTTATTTGGGAACGACCAACAACGCCCACGCCGTAACGAGGATACGGAGCGCCTGTGGCAACTGTCTAACTTGCGCCCTCCCTAATTCAAAAATGACAAAAATTTAAAAATACAATATAAAAAAATATATATATTTATTTATTTCTAGTATTTGCATTTTTTACATTTCTGCACCACAAATGCGCACGTGGCGGGCCTCGTTCGTCACGTCCTCGTTACGACGTCGACGACCAGCAATAGCCTACATACGAAAACGAAATAAACGTACAACTTTTTTTAAATCCATTACGTGAGCATCAAAAAACACACGCGGAGCTTAAACATTATTAAACGTGCACAGCCGTTCGCGTCCAAAATTAATTGAGCTCGTTCATTCATCGGCGTGTGTTGCGTTCTAGCGAAGTTCGGGCCGGAGCGGAGGTGCGATGGAAAGTTATAACGTCGCCACAGAAAGAAGATGAATTCCGTGCCACAAGAGCCTCCTGCGAGTTGCAAAAAGAATTTAAGCGACTACGTTTCCCGATTCTGCGGCTCGACGAGCATCCACGGCATCAAATACCTTGGCGAGCGCGAACGTTTCGCAATCGAAAAGTAAGAAATACAATTTATTCATTATGTAGGTACAGCGCGTTCCTAAAGTAACGACGCCCCGTTCGAGTCGTCGGCAATTGTCTCGAACGGAGTGTCGAAATTAACGGAGCCGACTGTTTAACGTTCGACGTTTTAGGTTCGTTTGGTCGTTAGTGATTGCGACAGTTGCGGCGTGTTCGTTGTTCATGATTTACCGAACGTACTATAAATGGCAAACGTCTCCGGTTATCGTAACTTTCGCAACGAGCGAGATGCCAATTTGGAAGATACCGTTTCCAGCTGTCACCATTTGTCCTCAGGTGAAATACAATCCAGAAATATTAAACTTCACCGATATCATGCTGAAGAAGATCAAGTTGAATGACACGAACGATTACGAGTAATAAACCTATCGAAATTAAACGATTGCGATGAATACGTTGTATTTCAGGGATTTTTTCTATGAAGCGTTTTCTTTGGTGTGCGCACGTCACGACATTCCATTTGGAGATTATGGTGACGTGAAAGCCATAATCGAAGATGACGTAGTTATGGGTTTGGTCCTGGTAAGAAATCGTTTTAGAAATCATTTAAATAGCTCGAAATTTTTTGGTAAATTTTGCAAAGGAAAATGGGCGTTTTGGTTTATACCATCAACGGCAATGAAAGATTTCATTACCTAGTTCAATTTTTATTATGGCAACTCAAGTTGAATGTGTGGAAGACGTCGAGATATTGGTATTTTACCTTTAGGTATACCGATATGAAGTGAGCGTTAAGATACAAATGTGTTGATAGGGAACATTTGTTGTGAACGAGCCTTAATTTTTTTTTGTTTGCTTGGTATGACATCTGTTAAACATATTTAATATACATCAAGTCATTGAACAAACAACATCATATTTTTTCATCGTGTTAAAAATGTCGAATTTTGTACCACAAAGTGATGATTTGCGGAAAGCATTAATTTTTTGTTTTCATTTGAAGAAAAGTGCTGCAGAGTCTCATCGAATGCTTGTCGAGCCATATGGTGATCATGCTCTATCAGAAGCAACATGCAAAAGATGGTTTCAACGGTTCAGAGATAATGATTTTGATGTGAGAAATGAAGAACGTGGAAGCCCACCAAAAAAGTTTGAAGACGCCGAATTGCAAGCAATATTGGATGAAGATGATACTTTGAGTCAAAAGCAAATGGCAGCAATGTTAAATGTTGCACAGCAAACAATTTCTAACCGTTTAAAGGCTATTGGAAAGATCCAGAAATGTGGAAAATGGGTGCCACATGAATTGAACGAAAGACAGATGGAAAACCGAAAAAACACTTGTGAAATTTTGTTTCAAAGACACGAAACAAAATCAGTTTTGCATCGAATTGTTACTGGCAATGAAAATGGATTTGTTTTAAGAATCCTAAACGGAAAAAATCATGGGTTAATCCGGGACAACCATCAACATCGACTGCAAAACCAGATCGATTGGGCAAGAAGGCAATGCTCTGTGTTTGGTGGGATCAGAAAGATGTGGTGTATCATGAGCTTCTAAAACCTGGTGAAACTGTTAATACTAATCGCCACAGACAACAAATGATCAATTTGAACCAGGCATTGATCGAAAAACGACCAGAATGGGCCAGAAGACACGGCAAAGTAATTTTGTTACACGACAATGCGCCTGCACACAAAGCAAAACCGGTTCAGGATACAATCAAAGCACTTGACTGGGAGCTGCTACCCCACCCGCCGTATTCACCAGACTTGGCCCCTTCCTGACTACCATTTGTTTTCATCGATGGGACACTCATTGGCTGAGCAGCACTTCGATTCCTACGAAGAAGTCGAAAATTGGGTGTCTGATTGGTTTGCTTCAAAAGACGAACATTTCTATTGGCGTGGTATCCGCAAATTGCCAGAAAGATGGTCAAAATGTGTAGAAAAGCAATGGTCAATACTTTGAATAAAAATTTTTTACTTTCCCATTCAAAATTAGTGTTTCATTTTCACAAAAAAACGCTTCACTTCATACCGGTATACCTGGTATAGTATAATTATCAACCTTTGGGTTCTGAGCCTCCGCTTGTTTCAAAGACTATTTTTCAACACTTTCAACAATTAATTTCAATCGAAACCCAGATTTAACCATTCGAAGGCCTCCATTATGCTGGTAATCCAGAAGAAAACTAAAGTAATTTGGAATTTTCCCGAAGCTCCGATTGGATTTCTGGCTAAGATATCACGTGTGAGATAAAACAGAGATGAACGACCACGACCTTATTGTCGCAATTTACCGGTCGTTTTCGTGAATTTGATCGTCTTCAACCAGGCCCGTGACATGTGATATGTATGATTTTGTTGAGTTTAGCCACTTTCTTCTGAACTCCTCCTCCAAAACATTCGCCATTTCCTTCTTTTCGACAACTTGAACGTCGTAAGTTCTTTTCGTTCCTCGGTTCTGAAAATGATTCGTTTCGTATCCATCTCCACTTTCTTCGTTTAAGAAAATTGTCGGATAAAAATTGTGGGCGCTAGAAAATTACGCTGTTTGTGTTGCCTATCTTTGAGTAACGCGTCAAGGCAGCTACACACGTACCGGTGTACTTGACATGAACTACTGTCCGGTCGTCTGAACGGGCCGACAAAAATTGACAGTTTTATCATCTACACGGTATGTGTGTAGCTACCTTTACCTAAAAAATGTCTTTTTCTTACGTGTTTGGTCGTTCAATTACATTTTAATGTTTTGTAAAATAAACTTGTGTTCGATTTCAGGGTCAGCCCGAATTCGATCTTTGGGTTTTCCAGCGTTCGTTGGCTGGGCACGGAGATTAAAGATCCAATGGAAAGTGTTGTCCGTTACATTTACTAGAGAAGGCATATGCTACACCTTTAATTCGTTGGACATCGAAGAAATCCTAACGAGCCCCGAGTAAGTGTTTGTCTAATCGGAATCGATCGGTTGCGGTTGAATATGATTACGATTTACAGAGAGTACCTCACGAACAAAACCTTAAAAAATACACACATGTATAAATGGAGTTTAGACGACGGATACCACGATGATTTCTCGAAAGACAACTATCCACGAAGAACGTTTTATCTGGCGCCATTGGAGGGTTCGTTTTCAATGGATTATACGCTAACCATAGTCATCTCGATTATTTCTGCAGCGACTTTTTTCAAGGGTTCAAAGTGAGGAACAGTCGACGATTGTATTAGTTCGAAGTAATTAATACGTTGTAGGTTGTCCTGCATCACCCCATGGAATTTCCAAATATGGATAAATCCGTCCACGTTCCTCTAGACGCGTCTGTGTCGGATCAATATAATACCCCGAATGACGGCCGGTGGCGGATGAATTAAAATCGTACGAACCGGAAAAGAAAAAGTGCTTTTTCACTTTCGAACGAAAGTTACAAACCTTCGCGTATTACACCCAAGAAAATTGCCTGAACGAGTGTTTCGCTAATTACACATTATCGAAGTGTGGATGTTTGGCGTTTTATATGCCCAGTAAGTAGGTAAACTGTATGTCCAATAAGTTGCGCTGCCAGCTGCGAGGTAGGCAACTTATTAAGCATTCGAAGTTCGGTTCGGGTGCTTAATAAGTTGCCCACTCTTATGACACTCTGGAGACAGTACGTATTAGACATACAGTACATAATATGGGTTCTTCTAATTTGAAATTACTTTTAGAAAATTCCAAATCTCCTATTTGCGGAGCTGGTAAGGCTTTTTGTATTAGAAGAAGTAGAGGTAAACGACACGTTTATAAGTATGATAATATAACGTTTGTATATTTTTAGTTGAATATTTTAAGCTCGATAAACAAAAATGTAATTGCTTGCCGTCTTGCACTTTGTTGCAATACGACATAGAATTAACGTCCACCGATTGGGATTGGCGCAAAATGTTTAATATACTCCACAACAGCACCGGCCGTCGGTTCGATTCGATCTCTAAACAGTGAGCGAGTGCAGAAGCAATTTTGATTTGTCGTGTTTAATCCGAAATAATTTCTAGAACTCATCTCTCGAGGTTGTACGTTTTTATAAGCACATGCAGTTTTTGCCCGCGGAAAGGCACGAGCTCTACGGAGTCGTCAATTTCCTTTCGAACGTGGGAGGACTTCTGGGACTGTTCATTGGATTTTCGATTACTTCGGTGATAGAAATTGTGTATTTTCTCAGTTTGAGGTGGTACTGCAACGTACGAAGGTACGGAATTAAGTTCTGGTCCGGAGAAAATATACCTGCGAACGTGGCCGCGAATTGAGTTCGCTCAAATATTGCCTTTTAATGAAGCTATGTATACCTACTAATCGATACGTGTGTCATTTTTACTGTAAACGTTAACGAATAATTTACGAAACGAAAAAAAGTGCCCCCAGACACTTAATAAACGCCAGGATATGCGTGCCATCTTACAGCTGCGGAATAAAACACTACGCGAAAGCGGCGACCTTAAGAATGTTAAAGTAACACAAGATTGAAAGTGAAAAGAATGGGCAAAATACGTGAGAACTCACTTGCAATCAATCATTATTGCGCAATAATATTGGGCGTCTGGGAACTCCTTAACGTCTGAAAGGATTTTCTGATCGCGTTGTTATCAGTAGTTCTCTAATATAGGCCTAATTTTCGAATACATTTGCAAGTTTAAGATATTTTAATCTCAAAAATAATACCCATAACTAAATGAGGTTTTATTTCAAAGTGAAATTAATTCTGAAACGTACTGTATCGCGCCCGAGCGAGTGGAACTTATAAATAGGTGCATTATAAAAAATTTGAAATGAAATCCGTCTGTATGTGTATTAAAAAATTATTAAATAAATAGAACTAGATATACAGGGTAATTTACATAAAACTTCCCAGGCGAATATTTTGGTAACTAACGAGGATCACTAGGCAGATTTTTTAACGGGTCGTACAAAGATGGCGCTGTAGCGTAAAAGTGTTTTTCAATAGCTGGAACATCGAAACATACACAGTGTACACATCGAATGGCAATTTTGTAAGAATACAATTTTTTTGTAAAAAACATTTAGTTTTCGATATATTTGAGATTTTTTTTAGTTTAAAATTTTACAAGAATAACCTCTGCCTCTTGTTTATTATCTAATTATCTAAATTAATTGATTGATTGGAACTTTTGTTAAAGTTTTAATGGTACTTTGTACAGATTGCCTCAAAAGGTTTCAAAGATTTGTGTCTCGGCGCTCGCGTAAATTTTGTCGTCATATCCATCGATTGGCTCATTGTAAATCAAATCGTCCGACCGAAGGGGGGCGATAAATTTGGATCGGCGCGAAATGTTTAATTAACGTGTGAAAAATGTGTTGTTGTTATTTTGTTATTTTATGTCGCATTTATCTATTTAATTAACTTACAATTAGTTCTGTTGTTTTCTAAAGAAATTCGCTAAAAGCGACCCCTTTTCGGGAAAGTGCAAAAATGTCAAATTTCTATCCAGCTTGTCTTTCAATCAAAAGTTCCCTTCAAAGTAAAATTATATAAAATTTGCGACAAGACGTTTTGAAATTTCCTATCTGACATTTTCATTTTTACTCAAATAATTGATATTTTACTCTTGAACAATTTAACGTTTTATTATTTTTAAACAGCCCAGAGGGGCGCAAAACTCATTCTAAATAATAACTTTTCCTCTAAAAACGAGAAAAAAAAGTTCACAAGGATAATTAGGTCGATCTGTGGTCACACTGTGTAACAATTATCTCGCATCGTACTTTGGTGGCTGGAAAGCTCTGGACGGTGTTGTAATTTTGGACGGTCCAAAGTTGTCACGGGCTTTTACAAGAAAATGACAAATATTCCATAATATAATAAAATAATTAATATCGTTCTATTAATAAATTTTATTTATAGTAGGCACTATATCTACATAAATACCTATTTAATAAATTTGTAAAACGACAATTTTAAATTAAATTAATCTTTGTAAAAGTACAATCGTATAAGTTGTTATAACAGTAAATAAACTAAAAACAATAGAGAGATTGATGTTAAAAAATCCATGTGCAGAGATATTAATATTGGTATTTTGAATTCGTCGTATAAGCGACATAAATTCATAGCGTCGAATATCGTCTTCCTTGTTTCTATTTATTGGTATGTGTAAAAGTAATTCGTAACATATTGATGATGTATTGTTTATTTCGTAAGTCACCTTATGACCGGCAACGGCCATACCAATGCCAATCGACTGAAAAATAAAAGTGGAATTTAGTAAAACAAACTAAATACTTATTTTTACAATTTATAAGGTGGTTTAGGGTTAAATCGAAAGTGCAGTTAAAAATTCATACTTACACCTATGTCAAAATACGCCCAATACCTTTAATCTAACATAAGCCCCGAGTTTCCATATGTTATTTTAGTACGTACAGTCAAGTTCGTATGTTTCGTCCCGTCGCTTGTGTTGGTGTTTAACGCAAACGGTCCAAAAAAAGGATTCAAAAACAACTGCCGCCCTTCATCCCTTTTCATCCTCTCTCGTCGCTCGTTGACCTGCGATCGCATCTCGTGGGACAATACATACGAACTTGACTGTACCTAGGTATTAATTTAAAAAAAATGACAAACCGATACATTTTCATCGACAGTCGGCTTAATATGAGAATAAAAATAAATAATAGTTTTGAGTAGTTAGATATAAAAACATGTAACAACTTACCATATAAAGCATGTTTAGTGCTGTATATGTAATCGCCATACCTACGTCGACAACGTTAAACGTCCACTTCTGTTTTATATAATACACTGTTAAAACATAGCCGACATGTGCTATATTCAACAAAATCACTTTTGCAAAAATCAGAAGAAGTTGCCATCCAAATATTTCGTTGAAAATTTCTATCAGTTTAATCGATTTAACAATATAGGCACACAATTTCTTCACTGTATTTGTCACTTGAAAACTTTTCAAATTGTAACCCACTACATTTGGCATATATACTATATCAGTATGAAAATGTAACGCGGTCGTTAATCGATTATTTAATTTTTTTATACGATATTGAATACATAAAAGGTAGTTATACAGTAAGAATGAAAAAACGGCTACTAAGAACTGGACAAAACTTATGACGAACGACTTCCAATAATTCCACGAATAATTCTTTTTCATCATTATCTTGAAATATGTATTAAAAAATACAAAGTACGTCATAAAAATAATCAGGACAACTGATTCTACGTAAAATATATAACAAGGTTTGTAGCATTTCGTTTCGTAAATTCTAATAAACTTATCGATTTCTAAAAATAACTCGATGAAGGTGTTCAATTTATTTTTGGTATAATATAAATTTCTTATAATCGTAACCGTGATGAACAATATAATTAATATATAATGCGACGCGTTCGTAAAAAACGCTATTACGTGCATTTCTTTATATAAAGCAAGAGAACTTTCTATTTCACTTAGGCACGCTATTGTTGTAATTATTATTAAAAAAAATGCGTAACATTTATATAAAACATTGTAGAAAAGTTGACTTTTAAAATTTATATAATCAACTAACGCGAAGGCACAAACGAAATTATAGAGTAGATTTAAAATTGTAATATCTACTTTTAATCTACAAGATGTCATAATGGCAACTTCTAACTAAATTTTGACCATAGCTTCAGACCACCATTAAAAGAATGAATATAATGAATAATTAAACATAAAAGATAGAATAATTTTGTTTGCACGTTGTACGCACTTTATGCGTTGTACTTTTGTACGTGTTTTAGATAAATATAATATACATATGAAAAGCCATTAACGTACCTACTTATTTGTAAAAATATAAAAACTATTTTGTTTTATCGAAATTGGAACAAAAGGTAAATACCTAATATATATTTTTTTAAGTTTATCGAGTTTCATAATATTGGTAGTACTTGAGTGTAATGATTTTAAAAAAATGCTTACAATCACGTTTATAGATGATGAAAAATTGCATGCGCTTTTTAACTTAGATTATACCTATTTGCAACGCCGTAAGGAGGGCGAGAGAGGCGCTCGCCACGGGCCCAACCAGGTTTGGAACGCAAAAACGTAAAATAATTTAAAAACTAAGAAGAAAAATACATAAATTTTATACATGTAAAAAGCACATTATAATTACCTATCGATAAGGTGTGTATAGGTATGTAATGTGCAGTCGTGTTTAAAATTAATGTCCAGTCGCCTAGCTGGATATACAACACATTTACCAGCAGCCTGACGCCGAAAGTTTGAATTTTGAGGGTATAATTTTTTTCGCTTTTTTAACCGAATTTTTAAATTTCGCAGGTCTTTTTGCTTGAAAAAAGATCATTTTATTAGAGATTTCGCTGCAACAGTTCACGAGAAAAACAGCATTTGAATGTTTTCCGGTCAGGATTCGATTGAGGAAATTGTTTTAAAACGACTGGCAATTCATTTTAGAGAAATCGAAGATAAAAGTCTTAATAGTCTTAAATTACAAATGAGACAACGCATGATTTTCATGCACTTTAAATTATCTCTACGGAAGCACTTCAATCATACTTTTCCAAACAACTGGATCGGTAGAGGCGAACCTATTGCTTGGCCGCCTCGAAGTCCCGATACGAACCTGTTTGATTTCTATCTTTGGAGACATTTGAAGTATTTAGTTCATTCTGATACAGTTAGATTAGGGAACGGTTGCAAGAAAGAAGTTTTCAAAAAATAATTCAAAACTATTTCGAGTGTTAGACTAGGTGAAAACTTTTTAAATAATACTGTATTTCTGTTTACTATGCTCTTAACAAATTTTTTATTTTGAATAAGTATTTTGTATCTATGCATGTTCCCGTAATATTCGTAAGCAAATTGGGTTGCTGTCTAAAGTTATAAGGGGTTGCAAATTGTGTGGTCGACCCTGTATAGTGTGTAGGAAATAACCCACGGACAACGTGAATGATATACCGAATAAATTGAGCAAAACGCGAGTATAAGAAAATATTCGTAGAATACTAAATTATTCAATTAGATTCATTTAAATTTAATTTGATCGATGAATTAATAAACATAAATTATTGTGTCACATAGGTATGTATTTAATAGCAATCACCTTAGCACATGTGTTAGTCAAGTTGCATAAAAATGATTCAGTTGCCGATGTTATTATTATTTAGAACCACTGCAATATGACCTTAATTAATGTGCCTGTTCCGTGTCGTCGTCTGCGTTGATTGTTTTCGTGCTTATAAGGTCTGTGCATAAGCATAAAACAGTTGACTTGACAATTTTAATGGAAATAACAGATGTCGCTCGCGTCGGGTACTAATGGTAACTGTAATGATTATTTGCAACTAGGATTTTCATTTAAAGTGTAGAATTCACAGTAAATAATATGAAGCTAAAACATTGTCGTGTGCCTAATTGCACACAAATAAATAGAAATAAAATTAAAATGCACCAATTTCCTTCTGATATTACGTATAAAAAATTGTGGTATAAAAAAATATTTAATGTAACAGGTAAATAATTGCGATTTCAATAATTAATTCTTACTTAACGCGTTATTACTACTTAATTATACATTTACAGGACACAATATTGAACCCAATTTGTATGTTTGCGAAAAACATTTCGAAAAGAATTGTTACTATCCCAATAAATTAAATCAAAGGTATAAATTAAAAGCAAATTCCATTCCAACTTTATATTGTCGTATAACTACCTTAGACTCTGCCACTCCTGATGTAGATCCTGTACGTCAGAAAAAGTCCAACAATATCAATCCTAAACAGTCATGCACTACTATGGATGTTGATTGTATATCCACCCAAGATCCCGTCACTCCTGTCGATCCTATGAATAAGAATACTGAATGCCCTTTGCCTTTTCGCTTTGAGCTAACTTCATCAAGTAGTGATACAAAAATGCCATTGTGCAATACCGAAAATTCATTACCACCCATGTGCTCAACGATCCTTGTCGATTCTAATTGCAACGAGAAAGTTTTATTATTAGATGAATTACAAAGTTTACATTTACAATTGAAAAAGGCAAATCAAAAATATAATTTTTTAAAAAATTCTTTAAGTTCCCATTTTTCTTGTTACAATCATAAAAATTTAATCACAGACATCATTTTAACAAAGCTAATTAAACCATTATTTTCCAGTTAGTGTAACACGCAAAATGATAAAGTAATTAATCAAAATGTATATTCAAAACCACAAACTAGAAAAATTTTAAAATTATAGTCTTTATAGATCAGTATCTACCATTTTATTAAATATTTTCGGAATAATTTCTTGTTTACTTTAGGAAAAATACATTAATTGCAGTTTTAATAGATGTAAAACGAAAATACAATTTTATTTTTCAATTTTAAAAAGTTACACCAAATAGTCAAGTTCTAAACCATACATAATAGATTTCATTAGTAACCGACGCAAGCGCCTTTAATTGTGAATTAAACTCTATTGCACAGACCTTATAAGCACGAAAACAATCAACGCAGACTACGCTCCGTGTAATATGTTTTCATGGTAAATACGTCTTGTTCCGAAGAATAATTATTATGGTGTATATGGGAAAAATAATACGTAAGTAATTATTTATATTTTCATTACAACTTAAAAAAAAAGGTAATTTAAATAATAAGAAATATAAGCTCCTAACATAACCTCAATTTTATAGGTTACCGATGATAACTTATTGTTTGTTTGCAGAGCATCTGTCGACAGTAATTCAATTTGATAACTGCGCTATACCTACTTCGACGCCGAAATGCGGTCTTTCTGCAGAGCCTGTCTTGTAAAAATATCTGATACCTCATCGTCGGCACCTTTGGACCGTGAAAGTTATAAACATCAATCGATGTTTTGCGTACCAGAAATGGTAACAATTCGTGGTAACTTGTAGAAATAATATTAAATAGCACTTTTTATTTTCGTAGAATTTACGAGTACTGCCTGATGCAAAGCTGTGCAAGGATTGTGTTGCAGCCCTCGACTTAATCTACAAATTTAAAATTAAATGTCGAAGGGCGGAGGACAAAATAAATCAGCGACAGTTTGATGTGGCCGAACGTTTAACGGTTAAACAAGAAACTAGTTCGGACAACACTATCCGTACATTTTGTCGAATTTGCGTCGAGGACGTTATAGATCACAGTTTTCATTTAGCCGAAAGACCGTTTTACAAAAGTAAATTGATGTTTTGTGTCCCAGAAATGGTATGTTTATCGAATCGAAATTGTCGCGCATGCATACCTATAATTTTATTATTGCAGAATTTGCAACTTACGTTTGATATTAAGCTGTGCAGCGATTGTCGCACTGTACTCGATAAAATCTACGCATTTAAAACAAAATGCCTAGATGTAGAAAAGAACATTAAAGAGTATCTGAAATTGTACGACAAGGTAGATTTTAGGAATCTGTCGGTGTGGTATAATGCATTTGTCAAATACAACGGTCTCGAAAATTTTACGATTAAACAAGAAGAAATTGATTTAGATGACAAGGTGGAAATAATGGAAGATGTGAGGAAACAAATTATAAACGATAAAATCTCTTCTTTAAAAACTGAAGAATGCAATAATCGAAGATGCGATAATGTGAAACGTCTTCTACCCGATGCAACAAAAAACATCTCTGAATGTTCGAAATATGACCATAGTATTGTGCAAAATTCTAAACTACCAGAACGGTATGTTGATCTGCATACAAGTGAAAAACCATTCAAGTGTTCACTGTGTGAGTACAGTACTAAACAAAAATCTAATTTAAAAAAACACATTCGTACACACACTACTGTCGAAAAACAATTTAAGTGTTCATTATGTGAGTACAGTACCGCACAAAAATGCGCATTAGAAATGCACTTTCGCAAACATACCGGCGAAAAACCATTTAAGTGTTCGCTGTGCGATTACGGTGCCGCACAAAAATACGCATTAGAAATGCACTTTCGCACACATACCGGCGAAAAACCATTTAAGTGTTCGCTATGCGATTACGGTGCCGCACAAAAATATGCATTAGGAATGCACTTTCGCACACATACCGGCGAAAAACCATTTAAGTGTTCGCTGTGCAAGTATAGTGCCGCACAAAAATGTGCATTAGAAATACACGTTCGCAAACATACTGGCGAAAAACCATTTAAATGTTCACTGTGTGAGTACAGTTCTAAAGAGAAACCTAATTTAAAAAGACATATTCGTAAACATACCGGTGAAAAACCATTTGAGTGTTCGCTGTGCAAGTATAGTGCCGCACAAAAATGCGCATTAGAAATACACTTTCGCAAACATACCGGCGAAAAACCATTTAAGTGTTCGCTATGCGATTACGGTGCCACACAAAAATATGCATTAGGAATGCACTTTCGCACACATACCGGCGAAAAACCATTTAAGTGTTTGCTGTGCAAGTATAGTGCCGCACAAAAATGCGCATTAGAAATACACTTTCGCAAACATACCGGCGAAAAACCATTTAAGTGTTCGCTATGCGATTACGGTGCCACACAAAAATATGCATTAGGAATGCACTTTCGCACACATACCGGCGAAAAACCATTTAAGTGTTCGCTGTGCAAGTATAGTGCCGCACAAAAATGTGCATTAGAAATACACTTTCGCAAACATACCGGCGAAAAACCATTTAAGTGTTCGCTATGCGATTACGGTGCCACACAAAAATATGCATTAGGAATGCACTTTCGCACACATACCGGCGAAAAACCATTTAAGTGTTCGCTGTGCAAGTATAGTGCCGCACAAAAATGTGCATTAGAAATACACGTTCGCAAACATACTGGCGAAAAACCATTTAAATGTTCACTGTGTGAGTACAGTTCTAAAGAGAAACCTAATTTAAAAGACATATTCGTAAACATACCGGTGAAAAACCATTTGAGTGTTCGCTGTGCAAGTATAGTGCCGCACAAAATGCGCATTAGAAATACACTTTCGCAAACATACCGGCGAAAAACCATTTAAGTGTTCGCTATGCGATTACGGTGCCACACAAAAATATGCATTAGGAATGCACTTTCGCACACATACCGGCGAAAAACCATTTAAGTGTTTGCTGTGCAAGTATAGTGCCGCACAAAAATGCGCATTAGAAATACACTTTCGCAAACATACCGGCGAAAAACCATTTAAGTGTTCGCTATGCGATTACGGTGCCACACAAAAATATGCATTAGAAATGCACTTTCGCACACATACCGGCGAAAAACCATTTAAGTGTTCGCTGTGCAAGTATAGTGCCGCACAAAAATGTGCATTAGAAATACACTTTCGCAAACATACCGGCGAAAAACCATTTAAGTGTTCGCTATGCGATTACGGTGCCACACAAAAATATGCATTAGGAATGCACTTTCGCACACATACCGGCGAAAAACCATTTAAGTGTTCGCTGTGCAAGTATAGTGCCGCACAAAAATGTGCATTAGAAATACACGTTCGCAAACATACTGGCGAAAAACCATTTAAATGTTCACTGTGTGAGTACAGTTCTAAAGAGAAACCTAATTTAAAAAGACATATTCGTAAACATACCGGTGAAAAACCATTTGAGTGTTCGCTATGCGAGTACAGTGCTGCACAAAAAAGTTCATTAAAATCGCACATTCACAGACATACCAGTGAAAAACCCCATAAATGCTCGCTGTGCGAGTTCAGAGCTACAGACAGATCTGCTTTAAGAAAACACATTTGCACACCTACCGATTAGATTTAAACAATAAAATATATCAATATTTGAATTAAAGGACCACGCACACTTTATATGGAAAAATAGGAACCACTCAAATCGATTTTTCTTTATATCAATCGACTCATCTTAATGTGACGAATAATTATTATCATTGCGCCAATTTTGTTAATTTATTAATAAAGCCGCAATCTTTAATTAACGCTCTTACGAGAATTTCGTGAGAGCAAAAGAGAACCTACTAAAATCAAATTTGTTTGAGTTCATAAATCAACTTTGTTATTTATTGCGGGGTACTTAACAACGACGGATCGGTACCTACCTACTTAAACTGGCCTGGGATTTAAAACGATCGAAATAATTCTTTAAATGGCTTAAAATTTGCACATGACAATGTGTACAAAACCAAGAGATTATTTGTACCTATCTATAAAAAGATAATATCGATGGCATTTTGTCAAAAGGGCGTAACCCGTACTTTCTATTAAAATGAATTATTGTATTAAATGAAGACATAATCTGTTAAAATCTGGTAACGATATTTCGATTTTATTCACCGGAAAAATCAATTTGTATTTCCGCCAAACGTATCTCCTTATAGCTATACGACAACACAACATGTGTTCTCTGGTAAAATTTACTTTTTATGGGTTACGCCCTTCTGGAAAACCTACGTCGATATTTACATCAGCTTGTTTTTTACAATTGCTGTTATAATACAGTTGCTGTTGCTGTTAGAGCTAATAATTAGAAATAAAGTCTATTAATATATTAATAACATTAACAAACAATTCAAATAAAAAAACAAAACATTCATGAATAACAAATCAATAAAAAGAATAAGTCTTCATATATTCAAAATTGTGACTCAAAAAATAAATAATAAAATTATCCAATATAAGACAAAAATACACATAATGTAGCTGTTTATTTTTCTACCTCCATTAAAAATGTTCACCATAAAATATCTATAGGTAACTCCAAATTATTAATTTTAATTTAGTGGGGGTAGTAGTGACCAGCCTCATTAGAGATCTCTGTCAAGTAACTTTAAAATAACTTTGTAATGTAATAAATAATTCAATAAATCATTAATATTGAAAAATCGGCCAAAAAAGAAATCTTCCGCATAAAATTGTGGCTATTATATAACAATTACGGCCTATCCAAACCTATAGGCAATTCCCGTCATCAATAAAAAGTCACTAGATTGTTTATTTGTAATTCGGTTTAAAGTTTGGAAAGTGACATGATGGGTGATTTACTTGCGCATATATTAGATGGTATAAAGAAAGACTACAATTTATTGCAACTGTCTAAATACGAGGTACGACGTGACAGCATTGTGTGAAACGTCATCATCCGGTAACCTTTTATCGATGACGTAAATTGCCTATAGGTTTGAATAAAATGTAACTATAGTTAAACCAACTTTACATGTCACCTTAGGCAGCATCATCGCTTTATTATGTACACTCCGAGAAACAAGTTTAGCGCGCCAAATTCAAATCAATCAAAAATCCCAAAAAGTAAATTTTGAACTTGGATCAGTTTAACCTACGATAAACTTATATTCTGAAAGAGTATATCTGTTTAAATATTCAAATGCTGAAAACAAATCGAAAATCTCGGATCGGACAAACAACAAACACAAAAACGAGACTGTACACAACTGTCAAACTTGCGAAGTGTGGGCCGACGGGGGTGCGAGGCAAGACGTTTGGGAAATTAGTTCGCATATTTTCCGTGGGCCAAATTCATTTGGTTGCGCTATAACAAAACTATTAATTTTTAGGCAATTCTTTTATTCCAGGTTTTAAGCTCGCTTACAGTAGGTACCTTCCTAATTCTATTCTAACGGCTCTAAAATAGTAGGATTGAATTCAGAATTGAAATGCTACCGTCAATTCAATATGAATACGGGTTTAAAATGTTTAATTACCACAAGGAACCGAACAATATAATACTCTATCCCAGCTAACAATTTTTAAATTTTGCGGCAGATTTCTGTTGGTACTACTGGTACGTCAATGTCAGATAAAATAACAAAGGCAGTGACGTACTGTAGTAAATGATTAAATTAAACTAATAATATTTTAATGTAAACATGTTCAAAAATAACATACACTTCGTCCAAACATATATGCAATCACGTCATCAAGGAAAGGTTACTAGATGATGACGTTTCACACAGTGTTGTCACCTCGTACCTCGTATTTTTACAATTTTAATAAATAGTCTTTCTTTATATTATCTAATATGTGCACAAGTAATTTATCTATAGAATATGTCATTTTTCAACTTTAAACCGAACTACAAATAAACAATCTAGTAACTTTTTATTGATGACGTAAATTGCATATAGGTTTGAATAGGCCATAAGTGGTAAAATACGTGAAACTGGACGTAATTATTTATATACTTAACAGCAGGTGTAATATTTCGTTACTCAAACAATTCAAAATTCCTCTCGCCTAATTTATCGCCGCTACTGACTAAAAATGTTTTCAAGTGATACCAATAGAAATCCGCCGCGAAATTTAAAAATTGTTAGCTGGGATATGAGCACTATTTTACTGTTTTCTACCTGCTACTTACATTTGTGTCGTTTCTTAGAAACGTATTTACCAATGACCCCTCCATAAATAACGAGCGACAGATTTATTAACTTCCGATATAATTTAAACCCAAATTTTTTCAATAAATTGTTCATTAACGGGTTTAATAATGAAGTTACAGATTTGGCGCAATGGTAATAATTATTTGTCACATTAAGACGCGTCGATTGATATAAAAAAAATCGATTTGAGTGGTTCCTATTTTTCCATATAAAGTGTGCGTGGTCCTTTGTCTCTTATTTACTATATAACATCTTTAGTAATTAATTAATTTTCTATGTACTCGTGATACCTAGCGGCCAATAACAGAAACAGGTTATAGTTTGCAATGTGTCTTTGAAACCATAAAAGTTGGTAACGATAATTTCGGTTCGTTTCTTGAATTGTGACGTTAACCCTTCAAATATTACACTTGACGTGTAAACAGTATTATTTAGTTATGGATTTTTAAACTAACAATTTAATTTAATTTACAATGGAATATTTTAAAAGCGGATTGAAGTCGGTATTAGGGGCTCCGCAGACCGGGTCTCAGCCAACCGGTGCCGAAACGGTGAGTTTCCGATATTTAACCTCAACGTTATCCATATTTTTGCTAAATTTTAGGTCGAAAAGCTGGTAGATCGTGTTACGTCCTCGACATTATTAGAAGACCGTCGAGATGCTTGTAGGGCACTCAAGGCTTTATCGAAGAAGTATCGTCTGGAAGTTGGGGCACAAGGTATGGACGCCCTAAGACAAATACTGGAATCGGACAGAGCCGATTGCGAAATAATAGGTTACTGCTTAGATACGCTGTGTAACATCACGTCTTCTCAAAAGTTCGAAGAGGAAAACGAAGGTAACGACGTCCACGTAAACATAAATGTGGGAGAACAGTTTACGGAGATGTTTATTAAAAATGCCGATAATGTATCGCTGGTTCTTAGTTTTTTAGAGGAGTACGACTTTAGAGTACGTTGGCCGGCAGTTAAATTATTGACTTCTCTTTTAAATAATAAACCGAAAGACATACAAGACATTGTTCTTGTCAGTCCGATGGGAGTATCTAAACTTATGGATTTATTGGCCGACAGTCGCGAAGTAATTCGAAACGACGCCCTTTTATTATTAATTCAACTCACTAAAGGGAACGCGAACATTCAAAAAATTGTAGCTTTCGAAAATGCGTTCGACCGTTTATTCGATGTAATTCGAGAAGAAGGCTGGATGGACGGAGGAATAGTGGTAGAGGATTGTCTGCTTTTAATGTTGAACCTATTAAAGAACAACACGAGCAACATTAATTTCTTCAAGGAGGGCTCCTACATACAAAAATTGGCGCCGATGTTCGAAATACCAGAAAACATAGAAGAAATGGGCTGGTCTCCTCAGAAAGTATCAAATATCCACTGCGTACTGCAGCTGGTGCGTACCCTAGTGTCGCCCAACAATCCTGTCCAAATGACGAGCGTGTGCCAAAAGAATTTACGCAACGCGAATCTATTAGAGGCACTTTGTAATATTTTAATGGCCAACGGAGTGCCCGCGGACATTTTAACTGAAACGATAAACACGGTCGGCGAAGTCATACGCGGCAATTTAAACAATCAAGAGTATTTTTGTACGGTTATGGCACCATCGAATCCGCCAAGGCCCGCCATCGTCGTGTTGTTGATGTCCATGATAAACGAAAAGCAACCGTTTTCTCTAAGATGTGCGGTATTGTATTGCTTCGAGTGCTTCCTATTTAAAAACGAAATCGGACAACAGCAGGTGGTTCAGACACTTTTACCGAGCACCGTCAACAGTGCGACATTAACTACCGGCCAACTTTTATGCGGAGGTTTGTTTAACGTCGATCCTTTAAGCAATTGGTTTTCAGCCGTCGCTCTCTCGCACACCCTAATAGAAAATCCGGCCCAGAAGGAGCAACTCCTTCGGGTTCTTCTTGCGACGAATGTCGGCTCGCAGCCGGTCAGTTTGTTACATCAGTGCGCCGTTTATTTGCAACAGACGAACAAACTTCAAGCGAAAATAGGGATGTTGATGTTGCTCGCCACGTGGATGGCCCATTGTGCGCAGGCGGTGGCCGTGTTCCTGAACGTGCCCGGAGCCATGGCCTTCTTGACCGCTCAAACTTCCGCCAACGAGTACGACAATAACGAGGAACTTCTGCAAGGTCTCTGCGCGTTTCTGATGGGCATCTGCGTCGTTTTCAACGACAACAGCGTGCAGAACTATTCCAAGGAGAATTTGTCGCAACTGATCGAGAAGAGGGTCGGTCTCGAGACGTACGTGTCGAAACTGACCGAGATCTCGAGGCACGAGGTGTACGCGAAGGCGGCCAAGCAGCCGCAGATCAAGGCGAAGTACCTAAACGATTTGCTGTTGGAGTTCGAGTTTTGTAAGTTGTTTAAGGCGCTGGAGGGCGTCGTTGTCAAGACGTTAGGGGCGCAAAAGCAACTGTCGAACGGCATGACCGAGTTAAGCCTGAGCGAGCAAGAGAACGGGCTTTTGTTGCAGTACAAGGATTTGATTCGCGATCAGGACAGAAGATTGCAGGAGATCAATAGGGAATTGCTAGGTGTGACGGAAGAAAGGGATAGTTTAAAGGTTTGTTTTGTTCACTTTCTCATTTTCTTCAAAAACCGCTTTTAAAGATTAAGAGCGCTAAGTAGTGGTGTCCATATTGGAAAAACGCGAATAAAATTTGTGACCTTATGGAATTAATTATTTAAATTCTGCTTTTGCCAAAATGTTAGAAATTAAGTTAAAAATCTCGGAAGGTCCAAATAAGTAAAAAAAAATAGAAGAAAAAGTTGCTAACTTCTTTTATAAAAGTCGTGTAAAAAATCTACTAACCTTCCGAGATCGTATACGGTGAACTAAACACTTTTTCTAAATAACATTTTTTGATAAAACTTTTAGATTTCCTGCAATTTTAAACCGCAGTAAAATTTATTCCAACTTTATAAATACCGGCTACTATACGTAAAATAAGCAATCTGACAACAAAGCTACGATATCTGCATTTACAGCGGGAGATTATGTTTCGCTGATTCAGAATAATTTGTCGATGTATTTATTAACTTGTGCGAGCACTAGTTTTTTTTAAGTATTTCCGCCTCGCCTGTGATCTTTGGCGCCTTTACTATTCTGGCTCCCGCGACCTAGGTATTCTTTTCAGTACGAATATAAGTAGCGTGCTTAAATAAGCGTTTTGTTTTAAATAAATTTACGAGAAGCTCCTATTTCATAATAAAACTTCAGGGACTTTTAAATTTAATGTCTGTTATTATTATTCTTCTTTTTATAAAATTGTGGTAATAAGCCAATAACAATAACAAGTAATTAACACCATATATTTCAACTCTGTTTAGAGTTATCTTCAAGTGGTAAAATTTTATAATTTCCGCAGTAATAATCAAAAATTTGGAGCAAGAAGGAAACTCCTGGTAGTACTAATTGTATCCTTATTATATTATTATTATGGCTATTTATTAGGGTCATTGGCCCTAATTGTAAAATTGTGAGTGTATTAAATACCGTATTTGACGGCATATAAGACGCACTTTTTTTCCTAAATTAGGTCTCAAAAAAGTTACCTGCGTTTTATACGTGAAGGACACAGGTTAACTTTCAATACTAAATGCTATTTTTAGCCCGGACAAAGGTCTAGACACACATAACTTTTTCTACATCTGCCATAATTATTTTATCAGGTTTAACTAAATTTTTGCCAACAAAATATAGCTCAAAAGAGAGAGCTGGGATGGTTTCCTTCCGACACCGCACCGTTCCCGTCAAAAAGTAAACGAAACTAGTAGCGCTCGCTCCACCCTCGGTGCGGAGAAGCGGGAAGTAGCACATAGTACAACATTGTACCACTCGTTCAACGTATGAAGCCCGACACTCAGCCGACACACGTGTCGGTATCGGTGCTACTCTGTGTAAACGTATCGTATCGGTGCTTAAAACTATTTGTTTAAAAAAAATACCCTGGAAAATATGACTACAGGAAACAAGAGATTAAGCTATACAATTCAGTATAAACTAGGAGTATTAAACTACGCCAAAGTGCAGCAGCAAGGCATTTCGGTCCACCACCTACCGAAAAAATGATACGTACTTGGCGACTGCAAGAAGATCAACTGAAGACTGCTAAAAAACAAAATCATAACCTTCGATGCCCAGCTCCATCTTGGCCTGAACTTAAAAATGACGTAAAAATGTGGGTGATAGATAAGAGGAATTCTGGGATAAGTGTTTCAACCAAAATGATTATCAATGAGGCCAAAGGATTTGCAAAAAAACATGGGAATCAGAACTTTTCAGGGTCTGAGGGCTGGTGCTACAGGTTCATGAAAAGGCAAGGCTTATCGATGCGCACAAAAACAACTATTGCACAGAGAATGCCAGAAGATTATGAAGAAAAAATACTAGCATTTCATAGGTTTGTTATAAATGCACGCAAGAAAACTTCTTTTGAGCTCGGTCAAATAGGAAATATGGATGAAATTCCACTCACATTTGATTTACCATCCAACAAGACTGTGAGTATTAAAGGGTCTAAATCAATAACCATAAAAACCACAGGTCATGAAAAAACCCGATCTACGGTAGTTCTAACATGTGCTGATGGCACAAAACTACCGCCGTTTTTCATATTCAAAAGAAAAACTTCCAACGGGTGTAATTGTTCATGTTCATCCGAAAGGCTGGATGGACGAAGCTGGAATGAAACTGTGGCTACAAAACGTATGGGCGAGGCGACCTGGTGGACTCTTAAGAAAACCCTCTCTTTTGGTTTTGGATCAGTTTAGCGCCCATAGAACTGAAACCATAAAAAATAAAGCGAGAGAATTAAAAACCCAGATAGCTATCATTCCTGGTGGACTGACTAGCCAATTGCAGCCTTTAGATGTTTCGGGGAATAAGCCATTTAAGGAAAAAGTACGAGAACGATGAAACAAGTGGATAGGAGATCCAGATCACGCCCTCACACCCTCAGGTAGAATGAAGCGGCCCTCTATTTCACAAGTGTGCGAGTGGGTAAAAAGATCTTGGGAGGATGTAAAGGTTGAAGTAATTGTTAAGTCCTTTAAGAAGTGTGGAATCAGTAATGCTCTTGACGGAACAGAAGACGACGCATTATTCGAAGAAGGTGATACAAGCGATAACGCAAACAATAGTGATGACGATATTCTCGTTTTCGAAGATGATGATAGTGAAAAGGATTTTTATGGTTTTGAAAGTGATTAAAGTCTAATTTCATGATAGGCAACGTGTTGAATCTGTGTTTTTTATTGTTTCTGCTTTATATTGTATTATGTTCGATTGCTTGCCATTCATTCATTTATTCATTATTGAAATTTACATATCATGTTCAAAATAGCTTGGCGTTTGTTAATTTTCCTTAATAAAAATATGTTTGGTAATTGCATTCAATTATTGTTTATTTGGCCTTTACGAAACGTGAGAATTAAAAGAGACCACATTTTAAGTTATTGTGGTACCGCGCTGTCGCGCGGACTATTGAAACTTTTTTTCCTTGTGTGTGGTCTCCTAAATAAGGGTGCGTCTTATATGCCGTCAAATACGGTAACTACAAGTCAATCACCATTTTTCTACTACGGTATGTTAAAAGTGTCTTACAAATTAAGTTCGTTAACAAATTCGGTATTACCTATGTTAAAAATCAAATTTAAGTAACCATTACATTAATTTTAACGATGTTCGAAAAATAGTAATACCCTCACCTTAAGATCATATTATCAAACTAATGTTTTTCTAAATTCATTACAACTACAACCACAGTTACCCGACGTAACCGATTTTGGGTGGAAAATAGATTTGTAAGGAAATCTGGTACCATCGTGTGGTTGTAAAAAATGTATTCTTCTAACGTGCATTATTTGCTGATTCATACATTTCGTTTCATCATGTTTTTTAGACTACCGTAGCAAAGCGTGCACATGTAGGAAAAATCAAACGAGTTGCATTGATTCCTGTAGATGGGACAAAAATGTACCAATGCAGTGACAATTGCAAATGTGTCAATGTATAATGAATAAGATGAATGTTAAATTATTAAGGGTGTGTAATATCAAAGCTGTTAATTTAAACTGCGAAAAGTACAATTTTTAACGAAGGTAATACCAAATTTGTTAACGAACTTAATTTATAAGGCACTTTTAATATACTGTAGTAGAACAATGGTGATTGACTTGTAGTTATTTAATACACTTACAATTAATTAGAGCCAATAGTCATAATAATAATAGATGTTAAATTTTAAAGTCGCTGTGTAGTTTTATTATGAAATAGGAGCTTCTCGTAAATTTATTTAAAACAAAACGCTTCTTATATTATGTACTTAATTATTAAAATAACGGATAAGGTGTATCTACAATAATAATATTATATTGGCATATGTATTTTAGAATTACGTATAGAAGGAGAGAAAGGCTACGGCAAAAAATGAGATGGGAGCGCTGAAAGAAGCGACGAAACCCACAATCTCAGCGTGATTCAGAAAATGCAATTTTCACATGTTTTCGCTTTTAATTATCTATCTTAATTATAAAGCCCTACAAAAATATAATTCTTGAGCCGTCGAATGCTATATAGATGAACCAAACTTTTTTAAAGAATAAAATTTTTCGATATGTCTTACTGTTTTGCAGTTATGACAGTATAAACGGAAAAAAACGCGAAATTGATGAAGTGAACTTTTTACCAGTTCGCACCGAGACATCGGCCCCGAAAGTTATTTTTCTCCATAAGAGCCCGTGGATTTCGGGTTTTTTCGAAATTTTTTAAACGATTAATTCCACAAAACCAATTACGAATTTTACGGCAAAAGAAAGTTCACCTTTAGTGCGCCGAATAACTCTTTCGGTGAAGATGGTGCTCTTTATACTGGACGATTTTTGACGTCTTTTGGCTTTTTAAATAAAAAAATACGTTCTTTCGGTCTGTCGAGGTTTCATCTTGTAACCCCGACAGCTCCACGACAGTCATTTCTCAGAGCTTCGAGTACTCTACTATAAGTATTTAAATCGAAATACCTAGAACTTTTTAAGTAGTACCGGATGTTTACGATAATAATGTATCGCCTAATAGTAGCTATGCCTAACAGTGTTGTCATTAAAGCCAATCGCGAAACAAAATTTACAAGCCCAACTAACAACGTACAAGGTCAAATTCACTCTCATCAGCTGATACATATTGCTCTTAATTACAAAAATTTATTCCACAGAGCCATCTAGAGGAATTCCAACAAACCAACTGCCAACTTCAAGATCAGAATACCCTGTTGAAAGCTCCAACTGTCTGCTGGGGCCGTAGATGTAATAGCGGAAAATCCTCCGCAAGCCATATCAATCGAAAACAGCGTGGACGTGTCCGACATTCAACAAAAATTGAAACAGCTCGAGATAGAATCGTCGGAGAAGGACGCGGAATTGGAGCGTCTACGAAAAGATCAGGAGGACTTGCTCGAACTATTAACCGATCAAGATGTGCGTTTAAATATGTTCAAAAATAGACTGCGCGAATTAGGCGAAAGTATCGACGACGAAGATTCCGACAATAATTCCATTGGCGAAACAGGATGTTAAATAATTTTTAAGGTAAAAATGTATATGTTGTAATTTTAGTTTATTCGTTTCTTATATAAAACTTAAGTGTAAGTACATTTATTTGCAGAAAATATTTCAATAAATTCCGTTAATTACGAGACTGAAATTGTTGCAGTTCCGTGGGCATGTTGTACGTTCGAATCGGCGAATTGTATAAGGGGTTCGTTTCGAGTGATTTACTGCGCGCGATCTCCTCTTTAAATTTTGCATATTCGCGTCTATCGTCGTTCATTAATTTCGCTTTCCAGCCTATGATCAGCATTATGCCCATGCCGAGAATTGCCGCGATTATGATTCCTATCAGCGTGCCGGCTTGGACCGGTTTCCCGCATTCGTCGTAGATTTTTAATTCGACGACAAAGTCTTTTCGAATGAGATATTTATACTGCGCGTCGCAGATGTATCCGTCCGCTTTTTCGTGACGAATGTAACATACGGTGGTGTCGACGGCTGAAAATAAGCTTGATTGAAACATTTTCGAATCGAACCGTTGGATCGATTAAGCAATTTGGTTGTGTGGGTTTTTTTTTTTTTTAGAAGATCGGTTAAATTGTCTATTTAACCCCTTGAGTACATTTGACGTCTGAGACACGTCATTCACTTTTTTCCCTTAGGAGCGGATGACGTGTTTAAGACGTCAAACCAAAAATTAAACTCTTGGGTACATTTGACGTCTGAGAGACGTCATTCACTTGTTTTCCCTAGGAGCGGATGACGTGTCTAAAACGTTATTTGAGGTTAGGCACAATTCTGTTCATTTCATTGTACGAAATACGAAATTGTACGAAATTTGTATCAGTCATAATAGAAGAGGCAATTACAGTATTTCGGTGAACATTATTTGCGATACACTGCCCCATTATGTCAAAAACAAGGAATATATTTTATGATAGTGATAGCGAAAGTGACTGAGAAATCTGAAGAAGAATTGTTTAGTGATCCTGAAATTGACAATTACAATGAAATACAAGGCGAAGGTGATGAAGACGATATTGAAATAGAAAATGATGACAATTGTAATATAAAACCAAGGTTTCGAAAACGCACAAAACGTCTATCTAGCAGTGATAGTGAATCTTCTCGTGAACCAGTATCAGAGGAATGGATTTGGGAAGAAGAAGAGAATGTAGCCGATATAAAAAGTTTTTCTGAAATATCTGGAATTAATACTTTGAGCCTGCGTAGACTAGGTGGTAATCCTACGCCTTTAGATATTGTGAAAGAAGTCTTGAATGAAGATTTTTGGGACACTATAGTAGAAGAGACGAATAGATATGCCAGACAAGTGATAGAAAAAAAAGGTTGTGTAACAAAAAAAAAACCAAAGGTGGTTTTCTGTAAGTTCTGATGAAATGAAAGCTTATATTGCATTATGCATCTTGATGTCGCAAATGAAGAAGCCGAAAATGCATATGTATTGGTCAAAAAGATATGCAATAAGTACTCCAATTTTTGCCAGCACTATGCCACGCGATAGGTTTTTGATATTTTAAGCTTTCTACATTTTACGGATAATGAAAAGGAAAATAAAGATGACAGAATAAGAAAGATTAGAAATATAGTGGATTACCTAAATACTAAATTTTGTTACCTTTATACCCCTGATAGTGAAGTAGCTATTGATGAATCATTAATGAAATTCAAAGGTCGATTGAGTTTTATTCAATTTATTGCCTCCAAAAGAGCTCGTTTTGGCATAAAATTTTATAAACTTTGCGAATCTACATCAGGTTATTGTATTCGTTTCAAAATTTATGTTGGCAAGGATAAAATCCAGGGAAGTGATATACCTGCTACTGAGAGTGTAGTCGTGGAAGTGGCACAGCCTATTTTAAAAAAAGGTTACACGTTGTATGTGGATAATTTTTATTCATCACCACATTTATTTCTGACCTTACTAAAAAATGATACGAATGCTGTTGGAACTGTTCGGAAAAACAGGAAGAATATGCCAAAGGTGTTTTCTTCAATGAAGTTGAAAAAAGGAGAAGTCAAAACTTTATCCAGTCACGGTTTATTGGCTTTGAAATGGAGAGATAAAAAAGACGTTCACATACTTAGCACGAAACATTCAAATGCTGATTTGATAAACACAGGCAAAAGGAGAAAAAATGAAGGTGGCGATAGCGAAAATATTATAAAACCGGCATCTGTGCTTGAGTATAATAAAGGTATGGGAGGCGTTGATAAACAAGACCAATTGCTAGCGTGCTTCCCAGTTATGAGAAAATGTGTAAAGGGTTATAAGAAAATGTTTTTTTTTTATCTAATAGATATGGCCTTTTATAATGCTCATGTTTTATATTCTAAAATCAACTGCACAACCAAGGCAGGCATTACTTCCTTTCGTTTAGCTATTGCCGAAGAATTGCTGGAGCAATTGTCATTGCCAAATTATAAACGTCGTGGACGTCCGTCAAGTAGCGATACACCATTTCGTTTGGCAGCGAAAAATTGGGCACACTTTCCTGAGAACATTCCGTCAACTAAGTCCAAGCAACACCCTGGAAAAAGGTGCCGTGTTTGTTATAAGCATAATATTAGGAAAGAGACTACGTGGCAGTGCAAACAATGCAAAAGTAGCACTGCATTTACCTACTTGCTTTGAAAAATATCACACTCTGCATAATTATTAGTAATTGGTTTTTGTTATAGCTTGAATTTATTTCATTTAGTTTTATTTTGTTGTTATTAATTTATTTTTGTTTTGCAATTCTAATTACTTGAAGACATCTTAATACTACATATGTCACCAATATTTTAGAAATAAATAAATTCTTACGTAAAATGTACTGCTTTTACATACTACTCCAAGCAACCAAAAATTATATCCGTTCCACATGCAAATATTTTCTCAAATAAATCCGTACCCAAGGGGTTAATATGCGATTTAGGATGTGATTTTATTGTAATTCTTGATGCGAGCTAATATTATGTTGGTTTTAGCAGTCGTAGGGTTTTGCCTATTTGTAACGTTCATTTGGATAATTATTTAACACGTTAAGGCGAAAGGGGACGGCAAGGTGTAACAAGTGTGCAACAAAGACACATATATCGGAAAAGTATTTAGCGATATATTCGCAAACGGCTTAAGCGATTTTTAATGTAAAAAATGATTATATTTTAAAAAGATAATAGAATTTGCGCCACGGTTTTACATTTTTGATATTTATTTTCGTTTTCAAAATATTTTGTCTAAAAAATTTATTAAACAAAAATTCAAAAATCTGAGCTACGACGCACCTGTAGATAGGTGTCCTAAACACAAATCTTTTTTTATTTTTTAATTGCGACCAATAATAACGCCCGAAACAGAAATTTTCGTTTTTCTTTGACAATCACGTGCCGCCTGCTATCGATAACATAAAGTTGCGATAATTAATCGGTCGGAACGGTATTCCGAGAACTAAATACCTTTTGTTTTCTTTTATAAATTAGGTACTACCACCAAGTATGAGTAGGCGCGCAAGGAGGAGATTTTACGCCAGTCGCCATTCATGATCGGTGTACGAAAAAGAAAGAATGAAGTTCTCGGTGAAAGAGTACGCGCAGACCTTTGTTTGCACAAATATCTGTACGATGCAAGTCTGCATGAAACTCAACAATATAGCTAATTCGTATGTAATTTTGTAAACCATAAAAATTTAAATACCAAACCTCAATAAAATAATTATACAAATCCACATAATCAAACACTTTACCCCAAAACTTACTAAAATATTGAAACATACCGACATAATTATGAATAATCACAAATGTTTTATAATTATTTATTAGCAGTTATTAATTAGAAGTTATTGTTCCTCTGGCTCCCGAATTGGCATATTTCTGCATTTTCGAGGTTCTACAATTTCTAACGCTAAAACTTTTTCAAAAAAAATTGTAATTTTGGTAACATTTTGATACTCCAAAAATATTCATCTGGATAAATTCGTTCTACAAAAATATCTTTTGGAGTCCATACTATAAAATCACAAAATTTTCTACCAGTAATGTGCAACACTTGATAATAAAAATTGTGCGATTTCTTTAAATGCCATTTTTATCTAAACAAAAGCATTTAATTGTTGTTATTGTTTCAGATATTGTTAAGTTTTCTGCTGATTTAGGACACCTTACTTCTATGATGCCTCCATTTTCAGTTATGCCGTCTGGCGAAGCTCCTAAATAACCATAATCTAAATCAATAAATAATCCACACTCTGTAACCTTTTCTCCTGAAAGTGTTTTATACATCTGAATGGCATTTTTTTCATTTAATTGTCCATAACTAACAGCTTCATTTGTAAATGGCTTTTTGTACAATAAATTTTCAACAAGTTTAGCCCATTTGCCGTTTCTTTTCCGTTTAACGATTTGACCAAACATCGAAGCTGTTAAACGATTTTTGCGTTCTTCAAACCATGCATCGTTGTCACTTTGTCCTCGAGTTAGGTGCTCTATATCGTCTCGCTGTTTTTCCGATACCTAAAGTTTTCTTTTAAGCTCTTCAATCTCGTTGTTTAGTGCTTCGGTATCTACATCAAGTTTTTGGTACTTATCGCCATAATCTTCGTTATCATTATTCTTTTCTATTGGTTTTCGTTTTCTTGGCCGGTTAGATTGACATAAAGATTTTTTTATACTTGCAATAGATTGTTTTCTTTTTTCGGCAAGATATTTTACTGTTGAGCAAGGACTGTTTCCTAGAGTTTTTTTCATGGTCTCATAATGCCAGCTTGGTGCCATCTGGTAAAGTTCAGCTCCAAGTCCTCGTGTACGGATAGTATATGACCCCTTTTTACACCGATTAACTCGTTTTCCACCTGAAAACATGGCAACTAATGATATAAAATTTTCAGCATAATTGCTGGTACTATTGGTAACCAACTGACGCGCTTTCCTTACAACAGGTTTTAGGCACTCGAAAACATAATGAAAAGCTTGAAGTTGGTTACCCTCTAGTGCTTGACCAGATGTTTGAGTAGATGTTGATGTACAAAAGTAATGTTTACAGCTATTATGTATCCCAATCACGTGATACGACCCATTCTTGAGATCTCCTCTTAGAGCATCTGGATTTTGTCCATGTTTAGAATTGTATACAATTGCTGCTCTAGCACCTTTAACTAAGCGCTTCACCGTTGACCGTGTGAGAATAGTTCTAATGTTTCTGGGCACTCCAACTTTTAGTAATGATTTGGTGTAATTTTTAATGGCATGGTTAGCGCATTCAATTTTTTCGATTTTTCTTCCATAGGGCATCAGTTCCCGCAATTTTTTAAAAACGCTGGAGTCGCCGTCTCCAATATCCTTACGATATTTACTTTGTTTAAACGCTTCTATAAGCATGTCAGGTTCTATTCCCGAGACCTATCCAATTTTTAAAACAATGATTGTGCACTTCATTTTTACCACGTTCCTTAAGGTAAAGACACATGGCACAGTATTTGTTTCTTACATCGAGATGCAATAACTTTTTTGTTTTTAAACCAATAACACAAGCCACACCAGAATTAGAAGCGTATCTATGGCCATAACTACGATGTGACCAACCACCATCGACGACTACTGTAATGAATGGAGTTCCATCCTTTGTTACATCACCGTTACTCAGCGCTAATTGTTTTTCTCTAATTCCTACTTCAATCATTGAGTCGTAGAGAAGTTGTTGCCAAACCTTTGAAATACCAATTAATAACATATCAATGACAATATAATTATTTATACCTTTCCTAATTTTAGTTCTATTTTTTGAAATGATTTTTTGTCAATAGGTTTAATAACTATAATAGAGAAAAGTATCTCTAAGTGACTCTATCGAGTCACGTTCTACTATAGTTCTAGAAATATTTTGCTGTTGCCTACAACATGCGTTATTAGTATTTTTTATAATCATGCTAATAACGATACATCCTTACAACTGAGATGAAGTAGAGTTTATCAAGACGGTATGTACATCATTCTCAAAATTATATATGCTAGGATCTGCTTGCTGCGAACTGCTTATATTAAAAAACATTATATTAAACGAGTCACGTTCTACTATAGTTCTAGAAATATTTTGCTGTTGCCTACAACATGCGTTACTAGTATTTTTTATAATCGTGCTAATAACGATACATCCTTACAACTGAGATGAAGTAGAGTTTATCAAGACGGTATGTACATCATTCTCAAAATTGTATATGCTAGGATCTGCTTGCTGCGAACTGCTTATATTAAAAAACATAGTTTGCATTTAAATTATTATAAATATAACATTGGATATAGAGGGTTTAGAGAGGAAACCAGATAACTCCATGTTTGCTCTCATTGGAAATAATCAATCGTGTAACATCATTAATGTATCAAAACATCGTTTGTAATTTTATTACAGTAAGCATAGGTATTTGTTCAATGTAAAACAATTGTAAGAGTTATTTACTATGTTCCACTCGCCATGTTATAGCGAATACGCTATATAAGTATAAGTACCTACATCATGAATTTCTAAAGACGATTCGATTTGATTTATTAACTTACGAGTTATAAATACCTAGTTTTATTTAGTTCTAAAATATTATGCTAATCGCATTAGTTAATTGTAGAAATAAACGAACAGTAATACGAGCACTACAACGTGATTAGTCCTCCGATTACAGAATCGACCGATTATATCGCACTCTTATCTTCCTGGTAATAGGCGGCATGTAATTGTCAAAGAAAAACGAAAATTTCTGTTTCGGGCGTTATTGTTGGTCGCAATTAAAAAATAAAAAAAGATTTGTGTTTAGGACACCTATCTACAGGTGCGTCGTAGCTCCGATTTTTGAATTTTCGTTTAATAAATTTTTTAGAAAAAATATTTTGAAAACGAAAATAAATATCAAAAATGTAAAACCGTGGCGCAATTTTTAATAGAATTTGAAATAAATTTTATTTTTCAAAATAAAAATATCTAATTCCGTTTGGATTTCAACAGCTAAATAAATTCCGTGCCATCTGTTGAATGCGAAACTCACTAAGAGGCCGTCCCCTTTCGCCTTAATCTTAAGCCTGAGGAAGATAGTGTCGCTATTGTGCTTAGTTTTGTTAACGTTCTTAGGGTCAGTTGTGCAACAGCCGATCACAGTCAATTCCCATGTAAACAATTGTTTAGACAATCATTTCTGTGGTGATTGACCAAATATCGGTGACGATGACAGTTCAATCGACGAACACTAATCGGGCTCGAGCCCTATCATAATAGGGCAGAGCATGCAGCAGTTCACCAGATTTGTACACTGTGCGAGCCCGCGTTTATTTTTACACCTGATGCATTTGTTTCCGGAACCAAAATTAATTGTATTTTTCCGATGATTTTCTGTGTTTGATTTCTAGCACCAAACCAGCTTATCCTGTCTCCAGCTTTTAATCGAACCACCCAGATGCATTAAAGCACCCCCCGTAACCGGCCTCGCCGGAAATATCGGGAGAGAAAAGATAAGATCGTAAATACTTACGCATCGATTGATTGACAAGTTCTGCCATGAAAGCATTTCCATTGTCGGTGAAGCACTTATCAGAATTAGTTACGTTGGCCAAAGTGTCTAACACGCAGTCTTCGTACGTGGCACACAATCCCGTGCACGTTGCGCATATTTCGCAATATTCCCCGCTGTACCGTTGATCGCAAACGCATCTCCCACATTTGCATTCGCCCGCTTCGTTGCACACCTGCTCGCTTCCGGGCGCTATGCAATTCTTCGTCGACGTGGGACAAGAACAGTCTTCGCCCGCGTAACCTTCAAGACATTGGCATCGGCCGTCCCGACACTCGCCGTGAAAATATCCACCGCAAACCTCTCCGTATTTATCTCTAAAATCACCCGACGTTTCCCAAAAATTCGTAAGGCGCCGACGGAAGCTATACTTACTTCACGCACTGCTTCGTTTGACAGAATTTCCCCGCATATTCTTCGTCGCACAGACATTTTCCGCAAAAACAGTCGCCACTAAAAATATTTCTGCCGATGATCAACCCCGGAAATGGTCGAGACCCAAAATACTTACTGTCCGTAGCAGGTGCTCGAGGTGTACGAGTCGTTCTTTTCCCTGCACTCTTCGATCTTTTGGTTGTCGCAACTTATTTCGCAATCGACGCCTTTCCTACGTGTAAAACATTTTCGGTAGTTTTGCGGGAAGCGCAAACGAAAACGCAACTCACCAGCCTTCTTCGCACTCGCAAACTCCGCATTTATAAACGCCATGATTGGAACACGACCTCTCGACGCCGCCGTCCGCGTTACATTTGCACCGTCCCACGTACTCGACGTCGACGACCAATTTCTCGACAATATTCTTCTCCTCGATCACGATGGTTTCTTTCTGAAATCAGAAATTTTGCAAAACCCGATAGATCGATCGTTCGGCCGTCACGTCGTCACCTCGACGTCTTGCGGCATTTCTCGCAGTTGAAGGGTGACGTCGAAAAGATACTCTTTGCCCAGCTCGATGTTGTCGCACGTGTTCGAAACGTTCCATCCTTTGCCGCAATTCACTTTTAAAGTGACGTCCACGTTTTCGTTCGGCGTGGTCGTAAAGTACGCGTTCTTGATAACGTTAAAATAACCATTTTTCACCAACTCCAATACGTTCGTCGACTTTTCCTCCAATTTGCCCACGAAACTGACGGTGGGAATCACCTTATTAAGATCCTCGTAATATTTGAAGGAGTCCTCTTTCGAGGCAAAAAGGACGTTCATCTGAAAACGATGGTCGATGAAATTTTCACGAACGTCCAACAGGTTTTAATCAATCACCTTATGTTGTAGGAGTCGATGATAAAGCTCTTCCAGCGACGGATAATCGTAAATCAAGGACTTGCTGTAAATGCCGTTTTCGTCCAGTAAACACCGGTCCGGGTTCCTCTTCACGGCTCCGGCCAATTTCCCGTCGCCGGCGAAATGGAGGGTGCCGTCCGTTGCGACGACGATTATCTTCCTGGAATTTTTACGCCACCGAACGTAGTCCTCGCAGAGTATTATTTGGTAAAGGGCGTCCAGGCCGCCTTCGAGGTTGTCTAAATTCGACGTCGTTTTGCTCGAGTTCACTTTTTCGATGAATTTGTCGACGTCACCGGTAAAATTGAGGCCGTGCACGAAATCGAAGCCCTTCTCGCACCGTTTACCGGAATCAGCACATGGATTTTCAAGAAATTCCTTGGTCATTTTAGAAAATGGCATTGCAACCTTGTCGCAGTAATATCCAAAAGCCACCCTCGAATGTCGGGTGAGGTTTCGCAACAGTTCGGTCAATTCTTTGCCCAAAGCAGCCATCGTTGCCACGTCGTGCTCCATGGTAACGGTCAGATCCATGAGATAATACAGGTCCAACGGGTAATTTTTTGCCGGCCTATAAGTAAACTGGAAATTGAACGGTTCTTCTGCAACAAAAAAAAAACGAAATGCGGAAAACCTTTCGCGATTTCGATAAATTGGCTTACTTGGTCGTAATTTGATCGAGATTTTTTGCGGCTTGATCTGCACGGATTCTTCCAGGTTTTCGGGATCCGTCACGTCGCTGAAATTTTTGTCGCTATCCGATCTGACTATTTCGGATTTATCGGTGCTTATTAAAATATTGTTTTCCGCACAACCGTACCGTTGTAGCAAGCTCGACTTTGGACCGCATCGTTCTCCTCTGTAATCCTAAAGTGTCGTCGTTTATTTTTTTGAACGATTTTCGTAAATATTCAGTGGACTTTTCGAGCAGGTGATGATCAAGGTTCGGAATGTCTTCGACTTAAAAATGTCAATGTCGCAAAACCAGGAGAAAATGTCGATTTCCACGCAAAACATGGACGTTCGAGTAGGAGTTTTCGTATTTGTCAAAAATGCCTTATTACAGTCCATGTTTTTTTCGAAAAATTTTGACCTGATTTACTTTACTACTCGACATTCCACAAAAAAATCAGAAAATATGTCCTATTTTAATTAGTTATTTACCCATTTAACAATTTCTTACGCCTAGATGTCGGCAATCCAACTAGCTGTATATTGGGTTGCCGACTTCTAGGCGAAATAATTACGATATGAGTGATTTACGCCCGGTTCCACCACCTCGCCTTGAGCTCTGCTTAGAGCTTAAGCTGAACTTGACAGAACAATTCAGTTCCACCACGTAAAACCAGACCTTAACTTCGCTAAGTCAAGCTTACATCTGAGACGTGAATAATGAGAGCTTGAGATCACGTTTATAACATCACATTATTCAAGTCTGTCACAGTGACTAGAATTTGTTACTTTGATTACTAAAGTTATTATGGAAGTGGATATTATTAATATAATTCCCGTTACTGTCGTATCATTTATTACTAAGAGAATCAAATATTGCGAATCATCGGTTGATTTGACTGTTGATGGTCCTCCGCCAGTTCTGTACAACTCTGCGCTTTGTCTTTCTTCGCCTCTTGTTTCATATTACTCCATTGTTTCCTCAATGAATTTTCCCCTGAGCGTTAAATAATGACGTTATTTTACTCCACGCCGCATCTTTTTCTTTATTTGTTGTACCGTTTGTGGTTTTACATTCTATTACATTTTTATGATTTGCAACCAGTGAGATGAGAAGGTGCTTCGCCTCTCTGGTGTAATGCACCGCTTCATTGTGTCCATAATAATATGGATAACATGAAAATGAGAACAAAACGTCGCAACAGTAACGGGTAATTTATTAGGTTAGGTTAGGTTAGGGAATTTCTTTTTTTTTTGACGTTCTGTATTACTGTCGCAGTGCGGAATATTTAAAAACTGAAGGAAAGGACCAATCACGCGCAAGTTCTGCAATGTTGTCATATTTACGTACAACTTAGCCAAGGCGTGCTTTGAAAAACGTGGTGGAACGCATTTTCGTCTTAAATCGTGCTTACATTTGAGTTCGACTTAGATAAGTTCTAGCTCAAGATTCCCGGTGGAACCGGGCGTTAATGATATAGATTATGATACAATGATTATTCTAATTACTTACGATACAACCAATTAAATGACAGCTATTACTTAAAACGTTAATGAGAAAAAAATTGATTTAAATATGTTTTCGACTACTTTCGAAAAAAAGCCACAGCTTTTGCAAAATTCAACTTAAAATTTTTTGTTTTGCCCCCATACGTCGAGAAATATCGATTTACACGTAAAACGTTCATCAATTAATGATTTAAACGCGTTTTCGTCGTGATCGAGTTTTCGAAAATTTCCGATAAAAAAGTCTTGTTGTAGTTTATGGTTTTTCCAAAATTTTGAACCAACTTAAAAATTTTTGATTCGCCTCCGTACCTCGAGTAATGTCGATTTCCTTGTAAATCACGCATAAAATAATTAATTAAACGCGTTTTCGAAAATTTTCGATAAAACAGCTTTACGATTCGAGGTTTTTGCAAAATTTTGAACCAACTTTAAAATTTTTGTTTCACCTCCGTACGTCGAGAAATGTCGATTTCCACGTAAAACGTTCATAAAATAATGATTATACACATTTTCCTTGAAATCGAGTTTTCGAAAATTTTCCATAAAAAACTCATTCGTGGTTTTTGCGAAATTTTGAGCCGACCTCAAACTTTTCGTTTCGTCAATTTCGACGTAAAACTTGCAAAAAATAATAAAACAATGTCGTTTTCGTTACTAATTGACATTTGACGATATCTCAGAAAATACGGCCTATTTTAATTACGTAGAGGTATAATTTTTAATTTTCTACGCCTAGATGTCGGCAATCCAACTTGCTGTATATTGGGCTGCCGACTTCTAGGCTAAATAATTACATATACGTGATCTATTTTCTAATATCATTCTAATGCTTTTCGATACGGACTAATTAAATGGCAGTTGTGATCTAAAACGTTAATGAGAAAAAATCCGTATTTTCTGAGATATTGTCAAATGTCAATTAGTAACGAGCGTAGACGAAAACGACATTGTTTTATTATTTTTTTGCAAGTTTTATGTTGAAATTGACGAAACAAAAAGTTTGTTTAACAAAATAATGATTTAAATTCGTTTTCGAAAAATTTCGATAAAAAAACCTTATTTTTATAGTTCATGTTTTTGGTACTGCGAGATGTGTCGATTTCTGAACACCTTTTTTTCTAAATAACGACGATAACTGTTAATTTTGGCTTTGAATACCGCACGCCTTTATGACTATCTTTTTTTAACTGATGAATTGAATTTTAAAAATCAAAATTGTTGATCGGATTTTCGCCAATTGCTTCGCGATTCGAATTTTGAAGTCTAACGAACTTAATCGTTTGTATTAGAAATGTAACTTTTCCATTAAAAAATTCTCTGGTTATTAAATGAATGTCAATGTGATTGCAAAACTACATAAAATAAAAGTACAAATCTTGTTCTAGAATTTCCGGATAAGCTTCTTCAATGCTAACGAGCGCCAACTTTGACCGATCTCCCTTAATGCGAACGGCGGCTTTACGCTACGTAAAACTGATTTTACGGTGTAATTAGTGCAGACGTCGCGGGATACCGTTTCGAAGAATAAATTTTCGCGTTGCTTACGTTGAAGCGACGAGCGCGTGATGATGATACAACTTACGATGACGAATCGTTTGTTTTTGCGGCGTGAATTGGGCGATGTCGTGTAACAATAGAAGCGTAATTACCTGTTGGTAGCACCAAACGCAATAACTGGCCGCCTGCACACACGCGTCGCAGGTATCGAAATTTTGACAAAATCTCTGCTGGTCGAGTTCCTCGCCGGCGTATTGCGCGCGGCACGAACTTTGAAGAACGCAGAAGAGCACAACGCCCAAAACCGACGCGGGCCACATGTCGGCGTCGACTACTTAATCAGTACTATTTCAGCAAAGGACTAACGAATTTCAGATAACGTTATTTGTTGTAGATGTGTACACTGTGATAAATCGTGAAGTAAAAAAAAAAAGATGCGTTTCGCCAATATTTACTTCTCAAACGAACCTACATATCGAAATACGTACTAATTGTAAGATTTCTATCTATCAGGTATCTTAGAATTAGGTAATATCGGAGATAATCGATTAAAAAAATAAGTTAAAGTTCATTTTTCTTATCGGCAACAGGAATTCTATAACTAAGTTTACTTTCCGACTGACTCCTATCTATCGGTTTTATCACTTCCGTTTGGGAATCGCTACTCGATTTAAAATTACTAACAGGCACTGCAGATGGCAATATTTCCGGAGCCGAGGGTGCGGGGTTCGAGATCACGTTCCTTATAAATAACGAGACGATCGCCCACGGAAATAACCTAAACAAATCAAACGACATTTAGTTCGTTAACGTTAGCAGATATAGGACGGACACTAACCACTTGATGAAAAACATTCCCCAGTAACCGGGAATGTAAACGGTAAGCTTTTCCATTTGTATGCCCTCGACGATTTTGTCCGCCACGTCCGTGGACTTCAAAATCGGGAAGAATCGCGACTCCACGTCGTTGAACATTCCGGTGGCCTGGATGAAATAGGGACAGACGACTGTCGTCCTGACGCCTTTAATGCCTGCAACGGATCGACAACGATTAAACAATTGGCGAATTTCCGACTCGCCGACGACGATTTTATACGTACCGAGCTTTTCCAACTCGATCCTCAACGATTCATCGAAGCCGACGACCGCAAATTTCGACGAGCAATAGTCGACCAGCTTGTGCACCCCCACGTGTCCCGCCATCGACGCGATGTTAACGATGTGGCCGTGATCGTTCTCGATCATCTTAGGCAGAAACGCCTTCGTCGTCTAAATAAAATGCAATTGTCAACGCGACGTTTGAACGGTAACGCGCATAATTACCCAAAAGTGGGCCAAGACGTTCACGTCGAACGTGCGCCGAATTAGATGGTCGGGAGTGTCCAGGAAAAGTCGGCCCGACGCAAATCCGGCGTTGTTGATCAGGATGGACACCTGAAAACAAAAACGAAAAGGAATTAAAAAACTAAAAATAATTTGGTCGGGTGCTTGATAAGTTGCCCATATCCGACGAACGTATTCACCTAACTGTACGCGTGTACACTCGGTCAAAGAATTAATGTCGCGCTATAGTCACGAAATGTAGGCAACTTATCGAGCACTTCAACTTTGGTGTAGTATTTCACGCGGGCGGACAAACGATCGTTTAACGTCGTAAACGATCGAGTGCCTTCGTTTTTCATTTGAACGAGCAGATTCATTGACCCTCAACTTGGAGGTACTCGACCGGGCCCTTTTCATTTTATCGTTAAACGACCACATTTCGGTCGAATTTAATTTTTATAAGTTAACGAAAGACCGATTTTTGTTCGGATTGTATTCGTGCGTTCGAATTGCAGTGGTTTAACTGTACGTATAGTAGTTTCGAAATGGTGTAGATGGAAAACCTTGACCGATTTTGTTCTTGTTTTAAGTGTAATAAATAAAAATATTCTTAAAACCCATTTTTGTCGAAGTTTTGTTGTTTTTATTTTCTTTAATGAAACCGTATACCGTATTTATTCTAATAAGAAGCGCGCTGCTTATTATCTCAAATGGTTTTTTGGTGCGCTGCTAATTATTTTTTTCATTTTGATTTAACACTTAGCAGTAGTGTATAACGTGTACGGTACGATTTACTTGATACAAACAACACACATAAAAATGTCATTACAGTTCAAATTCTACAACATCATCGTCATCAAAATCTTCAGAATCGTCATCTTCAATTTCTTCATACTCTGCTGCATCAGGTGATTCACACTGAATGTTTTTGCTTGATGTAGAGGGCAAATTATCTTGAATGTTTTCTGCAAAATTCTCTGCATTTTTCTCACTTGCAGACGCTTTATGCAAATCTGTGTTTTTTTGCTAGTAGCATACTACTACCCTCTGCGCATTTATTATTTGACTTAAAGCACGTTATCTCAGAGTCTTCTGAGCCATCTGTGGCCAGACCTATGCCACACGACCTAAACGATGTTTTAATCAGATCTGAGGATAAAGAATCCCACGCCTTGGATATCCAACGGCACACTTCTTCAATTGGAGCTGCTTTTAAGTTACCAGACTTTGTTAATTCTTTTTGACCACTTTCAAGCCACTCAGAATGTTGTTCAGTTAGAAAGGCTTTAAATGGTTTGTTCCAACTTACATCGCCTGGTTGAATCAAACCTGTACATCCTGCGGGAATGACAGCCATGTCAGCTTTTATTTGGCTCATGAAACGTTTGGTTTCTTCAGATATGTGACACCTGAAGGCATCCCAAACTAATAAACGTCTAGAAAATGTTATTTGACCTAATGTTAAACGCAAAAATTGATGTGTTTGGTAGTCATCCATCCAACCAGTGGGATTGTAGCCAAAATTTAAATTTGGAAAAGCTTTTTCTAGTGCGGGCAATGGTCGAACTCTTTTTAACAGTACAAACGGCTTGCATTTTGTTGCACTGGCTTTGGCACACAGCATTACAGTCACTCGCATTTTTTCATACCCTGTGGTTTTCACAGGGACTTGTTTAACACCAACCATGTCGACAGTTGTGTCTGGCAACATATCAAACCAGACTGCAGTTTCATCACATGCGTAAATAGAATTTAAATCGTATTTTTGCTTCATTCGCAATTTTCTGATAAAGATAACAAAATCTGTAAGTTTAGGAATTAAATCTTTAGGCAACTTTTGTGCTATTGTAGTTTTACGTCGAATGGTCATTTTATGCCTTTGCATAAATTTTTGTAACCAACCTCTACTAGCTTTAAAGTCAGTTGAACCTGCTTCACCATTTTGCAATTTTTCTAAAAATATTTGATTTGCGTTTTGCACGATCCATTTGCAAGTCACTGGCAATCTTTGTTCACGATGTTCAATAATTTTTTGCTTTAAAATTTTATCAAGATCCAAATCGCGAATTTTCCTTCCACCACCTTCCAATCGAAAAATTTTTGATGCAGTTTTTGATTCGGTTTCCAAAAATACAAATTTCTCCTTTTTCTTACGCCAATCACGAATCTTAAGATTGCAATGTTGATGCAATATTATTATGCTATAATGTAGGATAATATAACACTTACCATAGATTCACTAATATGCAAACGATCAGCCGTTGACCTATTGCCATTTTTTTCTGCCTCATAAATTGCCGATAACTTATAGTCAATTGAATATTTTTTTAAAGTACACTTTTTGTTAACTTCGACCGGATCTAACTCAATATCAGACATGATTTTACTTAAAAAAATGGCAAATGAAACGGTTACAGAATGCGTAAATTTCACAATAAGTAAGCATAGATTTCCTCTAATAACCAGCGCGCTGCTTATTAGAAATTTCAGTACAAAGGTGCGCTGCTTATTAGAGGTGCTGCTTATTGGAGGGCGCTTCTTATTAGAATAAATACGGTAGTACTTTTTTTATTATACAAAATTGAATTTAGTCATAAAATTACGTACCCACTTAAAAAAATATTTAATATAAAAATAAGCACTTGTTATAAACATAAGAAAAAATTAAACATTCTATACACGAGACGTGAAAATGCGGTCCCCAAAGACCGAAGACACCTGAAGGTCGATAGGTGGATAACACGTCGAGTGCCTGCACAAAATATACCTGTTTCGCGCGTGTTGTTTATTTTCGATTCGCTATCATTTTAATCTATTTAATACTAAACGTAAATGAATAAAAACAAATATTTCTTAGATGCGCGAAATTGGAAAGTCGCACTTTTCAATTGTTATTTCACTTTGAAGAACTGAATTCGTTGCCTATACTCGACGCGAAAAGTCTTTTCCCACGTAACTAACAATTATTCGATTGAACCGCTCCGCTGTTCGTATGCGCTTTTTTTTTCGTTTGAGCTGTGCGCTACGTGTTTATCGCTTACTTTCCGCTGTTTCGGCGATGAGCCCGGCTGAATGCGCCCAATGTTTCGCGCTCGTTTTTTTTTCATTGATGTTTTTCAAACGTCAACGCGTATAATTTTTAGTATTCGAGGTACCCATATGGTGTCCACGTGAAACGAACACCCTGTATAATACAATTAAAACCATCACCACACAAAGATCTACAATTTCAACGGCAACGTAGCGCCAAATTTTAGTTTATATCTTCGATTTCTTTATGAACGTTATACAGGGTGGCGGTTCGAATCGTGGTTTTACGGTTTTTCACTTGAAACGAAAATCCTTTGTGCGCGAGTTCACACGAAACATCGTTTGGCGTTTTACCGAAGATCGTCGAAACGAGTGCCATTTCGCTTGCGTAAAACGTGGACGGTGTTCAACCGAAAACCGAGTGGGCTTAGCGATCAGAGGTTCGAACCCTCCCGCGTACATTAACATTAGCACATGCCAGTACGTGCTAAACAAATTCAGTAAACGCACAACGAATTGATACTATCAGAGCCATTAAATAAATAATAATAATAATAATAATAAGCGAGAAATGTTTTAAGACCAAAGGTGTAGTTTCAACAAGACGGGGTCGCTGCACACGGCAAGTACGGCTCTTTCGAAAGAAACGTTCAGCAATCGAATAGAGAGAAGTTTTACGATTTTACGGTCCTCGCGACATCTTTTTGTGGGGCTTCCATAAAATCAAATTCAATTATAAATAAATAGTCGAAGGTCGACAACAGAACAAATAGGTGCGGCTTCTTATAACCCGAAATCCTAACAAAAGTTTAAGTAAATGTCGTCAAATTTTTTGAAACGAAAACGTGCGAATCGAAACGACTGAAAAATCCATCTTCGCCCCTTCCACGGCCCCGAGCTTATTCCGCAAAAGTGTCGAAACGAGCGTTTTTTTTTTAAACGGTGCGCGATTGTCACAATGTTTTTACCAATCGAATTAAAAAAAAAAGTTAAAAGCGGATGATTTTTAAACGAACAAAATAGTTTCGCGTATAAAGAACGGCGGAAATTTACAATTTTCGACGAGATCGGCCTTTGAGCTATTCGAGCCTATACAGGGTGTTCTTAAATTGATTCCTCTTCGCGTCGAAAAGTTCACATAAACACGTGCCCGAAAACGCTTAGTTTCCGAGATACGGGGGGGGGGTAAGTTTTCGAAAAAAATCATTCCGTCCAGTGGCGGAGATCTAGATATGCCGTTATAGTTTTTCTTTCAGTGAGAGTTTAATGCGAATTTCGCAGCAATTTTAAATTTGACAGTATGTTGTCGCGCGCCGCATCGTTTTCAAAATAAACGAAAAGTCCGATTTCGTACGCATTCAAGCGTGCGCCAATGGATAAATTTATTTCACGATACCGTTTCCAAACAGTTTCAAGGAAGAAAAAATCCATATGGACTTGAGTTCGGAAATGTTTCGTTTTCGATATACAGGGTGTTTTGCAAAACCTTTAACGGCCTCGTATCTCGGAAACTAAGTGTTTTCGGACACGTGTTATAGGAACTTTTTGTCTTATTTCGACGAGAAGAATACGCTCTTAAAGTGTGTCCACTCGATTTAGAAACACCCCGTATATGCTCAAATGCATATGACTTTGCTTGTTTAAAAAAGTGAAACGTGACGCGCGCGCAGATTTATTGTTTGTCTAACATGATGGCAAAAACATGATGGCGGCTTATCGGTGTCGGTAATCAATTTTGAGCGTCTTAGGCACGGGTGCCACGCGCCCTCGACATTTTAATGAACAAAAATTAATTCGAAAAATTCAGTCTTTCGTCCTGACGTCGTGTACGATTTCGACTGTTACTATTTTTCAGAGCAAACGACAATTAAAACTAATGCAAATATACAGGGTGTTCCAGGATTTCCACTAAAACTTCAGACAGTCATGTTCTCCTGTGCTTTCTGAACGAATAACCTACGATAACGTTGTCGCGAAAAACTATCACATTTAATTGTGGCACAGGTTGCATTTCCTCGTCCTTAACGAGTGCCTTCCTTTAACTGAAAAGGGAAAGCGTTTCCGATCGCGAACGATACGTTATCGCGAACGCGTATCAATTTACTATCGCCGATCGGTGAATGGACATAATTATGTGGCAATCGAGAAATTTTTAACCCGCTTGCGTAATTTATTGCATCTTTAAACTTGACAATTACGTGTCGCGATTTTTAAACGGTCAAGATCGACCGCAACTGGACGACATGGGCCTCCCATTTTTTTTTAAATATATTTAATTATTAACATCTTACTATTTAAACATTAGGGTGTTGAGGTTGTCAACCTGCAAACGCTTATTTGCATTCCGATGACAATTAGTTCATGGTTGAGATACGGTTGACGGTTTACGAAACAACATTTATTTTTAGGAATTTAGTTTAGGAATTTGAACAATCGTTTTTCGATATAATAATGTCAAAATGCGATCTTAGAAACTCGATTAAATCGAGTTTTCTCGTCCGACTCTTCTTTGAATGTCACGACCTGACGAAGATCGCCGACGATTTCCGCTTCGTTTCAGATGGAAATTGACATTTCTTTAAGCACAGGGTCGGATTAAAACGTTTTACGTCGGCTCAAAAATTTCCGAGATTTGATTCCAGATGGAAATCGATTTATTTGGAAGTACGGGAAACGTTTTCGGGCGGGTAAGACATTTTTCAAAAAGACCACGAAACACCTCTTTCGAAACTTCGCGAATCTGACAAAAATGCGCGTTTTTCGTTAAATGTTTCACCTTGTTTTAGATAAAAATTAACGTTTCTTGTAAAACGCGGGGTTGGAACAAATAATTTTTGGTCTAGTCACAATATTTTCGAAAAAACAATTGTCGGGATTTCGTAAGATCTCAACTCGACAAAAATGCGCGTTTTTCGTTAATCTCCGCCTTGATTTAGATGAAAATTGACCGAATCTGGTGAGAGAAAAAGACCTTTCGTTTGGTCGGATCAAAATTTTCGAAAAAATGCGAACGGCGTCGTTTTCGAAAATTTGTGAAATCTCGACGTGTGTATTTCGTCAATTTTCGTTTTGTTTCAGATGGAAATTGCGTTTCTTGTAACGCGGTTCGATGAAAAACGTTTTCGGACGATCGAAAATTTCGAAAAACCCACAGCAAAAAATACGGCGTTCTTTTCGAAATTTCGCGCGAAACACGCGAGTTTTTCGTTAATTTCTCCCATATTTCTGGCAACGCGGCGTCAGAACAAAATCTTTTTGGCCGAGTTAAAATTTTTCGAAAAAACCCGCGCCGTTCTTTTCGAAATTATCGCGAAATCTCGAACTCGACAAAAACGACGTTTTTCGTTTTTCGACGTTTTCGTTAATTTTAGACGAACATTGATTTTTCTGGCAACGCGGGGTCGGAACAAAATCTTTTTGGTCGAGTTAAAATTTCTCGAAAAAACCCGCGCCGTCTTTTCGAAATTATCGCGAAATCTCGAACTCGACAAAAACGACGTTTTTCGTTTTTCGACGTTTTCGTTAATTTTAGACGAAAATTGATTTTTCTGGCAACGCGGGGTCGGAACAAAATCTTTTTGGTCGAGTTAAAATTTCTCGAAAAAACCCGCGCCGTTCTTTTCGAAATTATCGCGAAATCTCGAACTCGACAAAAACGACGTTTTTCGTTTTTCGACGTTTTCGTTAATTTTAGACGAAAATTGATTTTTTGGCAACGCGGGGTCGGAACAAAATCTTTTTGGTCGAGTTAAAATTTCTCGAAAAAACCCGCGCCGTTCTTTTCGAAATTATCGCGAAATCTCGAACTCGACAAAAACGACGTTTTCGTTAATTTTAGATGAAAATTGATCTTTTGGAGGCGCGGGGTCGAAACAAAACCTTTTTGGTCGAGTCGAAATATTTAAAAAAAAAAAACTATGGACGATCTTTTCGCAATTTCGCGAAATCTCGAACGGGACAATAAAACCGCATTTTGATTTTGTATTTACTTTTTTTTTGTTTTTAATTGTGGACACCGATGTTTTTGATTTTATGTGGATACTCGACATATTTGCAGGATATTTTAACGAAACAATCTCGACTAGTTTATTATTAAATAATTAATGTTTTACGTTAGGTAGTTGAACCAAGCGCAACGCGGACAATGCACGCCGGTAAAATTCTTAATGCCCGATGAGCACGTGGTCGACATAGCGGTTAACTTCAAAGAAATATAAAGGCAAACAGCGTTATCGTGGAAAACGAAAGCTAATAAACTAAGGAAGTCGACCTTGACTTTCATGTTTGATTTATTGCCGGATGTTAAGTATAATCTTTTTAGATCTACGACTTTGATAAAAAAAAATAATTTTAGCAGAAGGTTCGTCGACTTTTTGTCCGCTGCAATGCTTGCCAGGTTTTGTCTTTCGTTCGTTTTCGTTGTCGTTTGTCGACTTTTCGCGACCGTCAATTGCAGCCCCCCACCCTCACATAGAATTTGGACAACGTTAAAAAATTTATTTCGAAATCAAACTGTGGAGCAAAATTGAAATTATACCCTTTAAAAACTGAAATTATACTGTGCGTAACGGAATCGTGGTACAGGCCCCCTAATATTATTATTTATTAAAATAAAACTTTCAAACTTGTTATTTGTTATAACACCATGTATATAATCACATTTATGAAATTTGCATAATTTTTTGAATATAATGGTTTCGTATAAGTATCTAACTGTCAAAAAACAATTTGGCGCCAGTTTTCTGCTATGCAAGCTTGCTATACTTCCGCAATTTGTTGTTATGGAAACTCCTACGACTACCATATCGAGAAAAACGACTCGAAAAAAAAAACGAAAAAAGACAAAATTCATAAACATGTCTGTTAGGTAATTAATATTGCAAAAAAATATTGTAAAACGCGTCTTACGAGAATTTTGTAAAAATGCATCGATGTTAATGATCAAAAGTAAAAATATTTGTTGCTTGTTTCATTTTAAAATTCGCCAAATGACGGGTTAAATTAAAAATAAATTGTAGCGCGCACCTTATAACACGCGCCGGTGGAAATTTCTGGAACGTCGCTCAGTAAGCGAATCCGCTTTACATAATAATTTTTTTTTTGGAATATTCCGACAATAATTTACCTGGCCAACTTCTCGTGCGACTTGCGCGGCGACTCTGTAGATGTCCTCTTTATTTGTTAAATCGCAGGTGTAACCGTAAGCCTGTCCCCCCGCAGCCTTAACCATTTTCACCGACTCCTCGATGCCTACCAAAAAAAAACAAAAAAACAGTTCAATGTAAACTAATTTATTCGGAATAAGTTGTCGATTATTATCAGTTTGAAAGTATGAAATGATAATGTGATAATGAAATAGAAATGACATTCCATCTAATTCGATTTCTATCGCCCGAAATGCTCACAAATTTCAAATAGAGTTCAAAATTACGTTAATAAAATGCAAAAAGCGCACTGTTTAATTCATTTGTTTGTGTTGTTTTCACACGTGCAAATGAATTTTGAAAATTCCGATATACGGGGGTGTTGTTTTACGACGCGTGACTATTGATTTTTGTCAATCCGGATCTGAATTTCCTTTCTCGCTAGTACGTCAGTCGTTTGGACGGTTTAAGGAAAGACTGCGCGCCAAATGGTAACGAAATATACAGGATGATTCGTTAGTTATGACCTGGGCGAGAAATAATGGACAAAATCGACAAAACACTCTGTGTATATTAGGGGTGACCCCTATTCGTGGTTAACGTACGTCCGTTTTCCAATGAAACGCCCTGTAGGATAAAGTCCAAATAATATTTGCACACGACGTTTTTCCAACATCAAAATTGTAAATAAATTAGGTACTTTCTTGGTCTACTTCGTACATTACTAATGGGTGAAAGGACTCGAAAGACGTTTTAAGGTTTCGACTTTGTAAATTAACAAGTAGACAACCTAAAGATAACCGAAAGGTTTCGGTTTAATAGAAAACTTAAAAGCGACCCTAATGTTATTTTTAAAACGAGCGCCCCCGGGAACGAATCGAGAAGATGCAAAAAGTAAAATACCTACTGCAGAAAGTTAAGCGTCTCCGCAATTGTAGGTAAGTAAACGACAATGTCGAGACTTTCATTGTAGATTTTAAACAAACTTTGTTTACTTTCTAACGTTTATGAAGTGATTTTAACTTTCATGTTTTTTTATCGCGTCCCGTACGTGCTTTACATATACATATGCAATAAAATATACGTACCGCAGTTTCTGAAATTGTCGTTTAGTCATTCTGACATAACAGTGATAACGGGTTTTTCGTGGAAAACCGAGTCGACGACAAATAATTTAATATAGGTAGTTATTAAATAAATTTAAAAAAAAAACAGTACAAATGCAGAACACGCAACAAATAGCTTTTTGTTTGTTTGTTTAATTTCAACAATTTAAAAGCCCATCAGAATGGTTTTTATCTTTACGCCTAATGAAAATTTCCGCGCCAACTAAAAAATTTATCGTCACCGCACAACTACGCGAAGTGTGAACTTTCACGAGCAGTGCCAGCAATCGAGATTAATGAATGACATTGTACCATATATACATATATACATAACTTTCTTGTTTTCATTCGATTATCAACGCGAGTCCATTGATAATTATAAATTTTATTAATTTTGAAAATAACGTTTAAAACGTTCGTCTTCGAAACGTTGTATAATAAACTGTCGACGGCAACCTTTTAACGGCCAACTTCGACCCCTCGACGTCCCCCCGTTTCGCGTTGGTCGCTAAAATTATAAAACCAACAAACGCGTAACTGCTTCGAAATTAACACACCGGATTTCGACATTTAAATCGCTCGAGTTGCCGAATAAATTGTTAAAATTTTAATTGCCGCGCGAAGTACCCGTATAATAAGCAACCCCGACGCTTTCTCGTCGCATTTAAAAATGCAAGAAAAATAAACGAAATTAAAAATTAGAAACTAGAAAGTACGACAACTGCTCTAATTAGAACAATTTAAAAATATAATGCGCGATCGGATTCTTTAACGTCTTCGTTTGACGTAGATGTTAATCAAAACAAAAACAAAAAACGCGATAACGTTTACGATTTCAAAACCGATTTCAAAGATGTAAATTAGAAATGGATAAGGCAAGAAGCGAAGACAATTCGCAAAGCGACAACCGTAACACCAATGATGACGTGCGCGTTAGAAACAAGACCACAAACGACTTCTGAAGGCTACAGAAAAAACACGGTTAAAACACTATTATAACAGATAAAACAAATGACTGACTGGAATGGCTCGATGGAAGACGAAATACAGGGTGTCCAAGAAAAAGATGTAGACTTGTCGTAGTGGAAAGAAGAAGAAGCCAGGAACGTAACCAAAACATGATAAGAGTCACGAATTTCGGACCTCAAACATTTTCACCTAACCTAACTTTTTCTCGAACCGCGTTTCTTTGGGATTATTTAACCGATAGGTATGTTTCGATCGGTCGAATTTCGAGTTTTCCCGACGACCTCTCAACATCACTTAGGTACATCTAGAGAGGTGATTGTTTCAACAGTCGTTTCCATAACAATTGACCAACGATCATCCTCAATCGTCGATGATTGATAAACTGATCTTTTACCAGATGGACGTGCTTGCAATTTCCGACATTCGAAAATAGAAGCCAAACGTCCAGATTCCGGATTGATAATAATCATGTTGGTCGGATGGTTAAGATCGGTGACTCCGTGACACTGACTCAATCGTCTTTTACCATGAGAATTATAAAACAATACGAAAACGGCATATTCTCAGCGAGAATCAACGAGAACAATCAAGGCGCGTCCTAATTTTTCCTCGTCCGAATGTGTGGTCGAATCATTTTACGGGCGTCATCTTTCATGGCCGATAGACGGCGCCACTACCAATACCAACGAATCTATAAGCCACGAAACGCGTAAGAACTTTAAAACGATACCCTACGAGCGCTTAACCGCGCCCTTTTCAAAACAGGCGAATTCGAACGTTACGGTTCGATAACTTGTGGCCGTCGCGATCTACGGGCCGGACCCTAAAAGACTTCCTGAACTTGATACATCCATATCAGCATATTTTTAAATAAGTATTCGACTTATACTTCCAAACCAAGTGCGTGCGTTTAAAATACAATGGATGTGAAGTGTTGGACGAATAAATTTTCTAGGGTGGGGGGAAAACGTTAGCGAACGAATTTTTGGACAACCTCCAAGATGTGCTAAAAGGGACTTTTTGGTTTACTTCCGGACACGATTTCGTTTGTTCCTGGTAACGAACATTTAACGACTTTCGAAGCTTATTTTCTCCTAAACTTAAGCCTATACAGGGTGTCGTTGAAAGGTCTGCACAACGCATAACTTACCTATATTCGGCCCCCAACGCCGTAACGAGGGCGTGGCGAAAGAGACCCCCGCCACAGGCGCAACTATTTTTGGCTTAGGCGGAGACGCAAATTTAGACACTTGCCACGGGCGCTTCATGCCCTCGTTACGGCGTTGACGCCCTGTATAACGATTAGGCTAATTACTTCTCCTAATTCAAATAATTAGATGGATCTACATCAGTTTTCATCATATCCATACATTAGCTTTAATTGATGTTACTGGCAATAAAAAAAGACACGCTAACAAAGTAAAATGCACGTCATATTTAGCACAATATTTTGCAATATATATGTAGTCACACTCTGCTTTTATAAACATGCGAAATTATGTGATTGAGCGCCAACTTTTTTTTAAATTTAAACGCTCATTAAAAAAATACCCTCAATTAACTATCATATTTACAACATCGATTACAAAAGGTGAACATATAAATGATGATCAAGGACATCAACTTAAGCTACGATGTAAGTAATAGCTTCCCAACAACCTTGTGATGTGTACATATATTTAAGCGTTAATTACTTAATAATTTGTTTCAAAAAGAAAAAAAAAACTAAACAAACAAATCGAATATGTGTTACATAATTAACATTTTTTGGGTCGTCGATTTGTATTTCCACATAAAAAAATATCGACGTATCCGTAGTACCGACGTAGATTGCTCTTTTTTTTAATGGCTGTCGAAAATGGTCACCGCGTCCTCCCGGCCTCGCCCCTTTGGTAGCAACGAATTTCACTCAAACTTTATTAATTCCACAGTACTAACTTTTTTCCCATTACACGTGTCTGCGCCCATAAAACTTAACCGATTGATATTTTCTTATTACGTTAATTTAGTAAAGTGTTGTTTTTTTATTCTTATTATTAAATAACCCGAAGCAACAGAATCGCTCGCTTCCACTACATAAATAAGTTAATTATAAAATAGCATGCACACCATTTTGGCCACGTCAACGGAGTAGGTGTACATCGTGTTCATCAATTGAAAATTACTTTTGTTGAATGTTGATTTTTCCCCGGGGCAAAAACCGTTCATCGTTTAAGGGAAGGAGACGTGGACGTCTGTTTTCAAAATAACTTCCTGGTACTGGAGTACTTCCGCCCAATATTAACGCGATACAGGTTGTAAGGTGCCGATTAAATCCAATCGATTATCTTGAAGAGGAGCAAAAACAATCGAATTGGTTTAAACGTAGGACGAAACTAGTTTGACTACCATGGTACTAAGACGACCGCGCATGGGCGTGCGTGCTAGCTTTCAGTTTTCTATTTCGCTCGAAGGTCTGCCATAGCCCCATTCTTGCGAAGTTGTTATGTCAAAAAATTCTTTAGCCGAAAACCTTCGGCAAACGAGAGTCCGCGTTGCAACATACCAATTGAAAGATGAAGACCAGTTACTGAGAAGTTACTGCATCCAAAACGAGGCGACCTGGGGCCCAATTCTCGAACGTCATAACAATGGGTTTCTATAGAAATCTGTTTGTTGCGACGTCATCTTCGCGTACGTTACGTCGGCGAATAGTTCGAGAATTGGGTCCCGGGTACGCGTCGACCATGCGACGAAACCAAGGAATTTTCTAGGCCAAAACAATAGGACGACGAGAACTCAAACGAGAGTGAAAGGAACGACGTTGCACTTAAGAAAGGTCAGTTCCGTTTTCGATACTCGAGAGCGTCTTACTCTCATCACGAGCAGTTGGCAAGTTTACGTCAGTTTCGATGCTCGACTATTATTAAACAAATCGATTCTAAATTCTAGACTCCAGATCATCGTTACGAGTTAGGTGGGTATTTCAATTAGTGATACTATTCGCGGTAGATAATTGGGATGTTTAGAAAGTACGATTCTTGAATGTCTAATAGTGCACGACTGCTAGTTGTTAACTAGTATCAACAAAATTTCGTTTTGCATGCCGAATTTCTCCTCCTCATTGTTATTAATTATAAATATTTTGCAACGGTTAAATCGGAACGTCATTATAAATAATAACTGTTACAGTATTTAAATCTGTCTTAACGAGAAAGTTGTGTAATCTCATAGAGATAGCGGTACTTTCTTCGACGTTCTATTATGAACGTCTACACAAACAACGCTTAATTGAGAGATATAAAGGTCGTCGGGGTTAATGGTGTTACCGATACGAATCGATCGAAAGAGCAACTATTTACCTTTAGTATTGACATCCCATAATACGACCCTAGCGTTGAGTTTGGCAAGTCTGAGGGCAACTAGACGACCGATTCCTCCAGCTCCGCCGGTGATCAGTACTATTTCGCCGTCTAGCTTCTTCAACGGATGATAAGATTTCGGTAAAATCCACTTGATTATCGATTTTATTATAATCAGGATCGATATCACCAGAAACGATAACACGTCCATCACGCTTTTCATAAACGTAAATTCCGTCTTCGAAATCTCCACCATGGTCGTTGACGGGACATCCTCGCAAATTTTAAACGGACGCACAAAATCACTCGCAAATTTTAAAGCACCCCACTTTAGAAACGTCGAAACGACACTGACCCGTTCGTTTAATGTCCCGCATTAAAAATGTTGTTATCGACGAGTTTTTTTTTTATAAACAACTTGTACCTTATCTTGTGATTGATACGTCGATGGTTGCTAAGGCCATTTATTATGCAACGATGACTGTCGTGGAACTGCAAGGCCGACAATTCTTCCGATCCCCTGAAAATAAATTATTCGCATTTAATTCGAACCGTTCAAATTTGAAATCTGAGACGCGATCGTGTCGCGCAAGTTATTTTATACCTAGATACGGACCTGTCACGTTCTATGTTTAGAAAAATAATTGATAACCATTATAGGGAAAAAAAGAAGCGACCTTCGACAAGTTTCGTTGTTTTCCTACCTCGTCTCGACTATCGATTTATCTTTCGTATAATTAAGCGGATTTGGTTTATTATAATTAGTAATTATGGATAAAGATTTGACCGAGGAACGTTCGAAGGCTTGCGCTAAATTGCGGGAGTGCGGCTTTTTTTTTAATATGGACACGAAGAAAGCGTGGTCCACAAATTTTTTAAATATCTAAAAAAACGATATTGCATCACATTATTACGGCCACGACTAGATTCTAATAATACAATAAATTCGATTTTCCGCCAATCGTGTGCCAGCGGCTTACGTATTAACCGCTTATTACATTTCATGGCCTCCGGAGGTGAAACGCGACAATGATTTATAAAAATGCGTACATAACTCGCAACAAATTAAAAAAATGTAACACGATTAAAACATATTCGCGAAATTAAAGAAATAAAGATGACGAATAGAGCACCCGTACCGGGATTCGAACCCGGACCCATCAGGCGAGAGGTCAGTCTCCTGACCATTCGGCCACCGGGTCGGCAAGTGTGCTCCAAATCTAGTTGCGCCCGCGCCCTCGTTACGGCGTTGATAGAGCATTCAAGGTATGGGTGGTACGACCCTTGCGGATTACCCAAGCTACCGCGATTGGAATAAATGCCAAACCACGAATGCTTGTACCTAATGCAAGGAACATAAAGGATATCATTCGTCAAGCAACTATTTCTCGGTAACCATTAACCCTTAATTAGTCATCTGAAGAGTATTAAACATCTACTCACGTCGTCGTCGGGTCAAAGTGTTTATTCTAACAACAAACGTCTACTGCTGAAGAGTTTCACGAAGAGAAACGTTTAGACTACATAGGATATCACTACTATTGCACCATTCATGGTCAGTTAACAAGGTGAAAGAATCAAAGCGCGAAACAAACGTGTTCGGTGAGTAACAAAACCCATGTTCATACGAACTATTTTTTTTAGAATCGTCCGTCGCACTCCCCACCTACCTTGCGCTCTTTATTTTTTAACCCAATCCTAAGCCTAAAACGAAACATATACCCGAAACCACCTCAGTGAATCTCACTTGTTAAAAACGCTTTCAGCGCGTCGTGTACAGAACTACTGACCATCCCAGTTCAGCCCTCGTAACCTTCCCGATCGAGAATCTATCGGTATGGGCGCAACGTTACCTAAAAGACACATGGTCGGCATCCTCGACCCCTTCCCCACAGCTGCACGGTGTGGTCGTACTGCTCGCCATCACCCACACCATTGTCCAACGCAATATGGCCGATTCTTCCTCAAACGCCCTGTATATGCGGACTCGTATCGGCATCTTTTACGCTGCATCCACGTCAAATTATTATTTCTTCGCTATCCGGGTTTGAGCAAATTATGGCGATTCAGAAACTTTGTGGTCTTAACAGACTCTTCCCGGACACTGAAAATTTTTCCGGAATTTGGCGGCCGTTTGAACGCGAGCACGTTTCGACGCGGACCACGCGTCGAAACGTCCTAAACGGAAATTTTTTTTGGTCTTGCATTGCTCTTCGCACAACTTTCACTTCTTCTCTCTTAACCGCTATCTTCGTTCTTCTCTGTTGATTTGCGGTTGACATTTTTTTCTTCATCACTGAATGTTCAATGTCCGTACCAAAAAGTAACCACTTTTTCTCTGGGCGAGTGTCATAAACTCAACATTATCCGCTAAGTTTTCTTCAAAATCTTATTCGTCGACGTCAACGTTGGTTTCAATATCTTGGAATCCAAAAAGAATCAATTGCAACTGATACGTTTAAGAATAGGCAAAGCGTTATATAAGCATGTGCGAAAAAATTCCGTATAGAATTAAATGTCTTGGTCAATAGTGAAAGTTGATTAATTCCGTACTAGGCAAGCCACATAGGTGTATGTTAGCAATTAAGTCGGACACGCATCTCCATTAATTCGATTTATTTTTAGACCATTAAAGTACCATTACAGGTAAACAATTCGATCAAAAACGATTTTCATCGAACGTAACTGTCACAACGATAACAAGTAACCGCGCGCAACTTGGTACTTTAAAGCGAAAAAGATTTTCAAAGGTAATTTTATGTAAATTCGATTAAAATTTTCCGTAATCTGTTAACTAATTGCGGGTGGGCATTTTGCGTTGCGTTAATCTGTGTCACGGTCGAATAAAATAATATCGACGTTTCAGAAACACCAATTCAAAGTTCATTGTCGTCGCAAAAATATTCGACCGAAATTAATACGATTTTGAGAAATGCTCTCGGTCGAGAGAAGAAAGTGTTCGCTCGAGACCGTTTGGATCGCTCACATAATTCTGCGTCCAGACAACGATGGACCACCGTCGGTCAAAAATGGAAATTTCTTTTTCCTTCTTCCAACGCAGACGTTCGCTTGTTCGCAGAGCGACTGCCCGTTTGAGAAATCGATTTCCAGCTGCCTTTCTGTCGTTTGTTCTTTTCTCGTTGCTATGACGGATCAAAATCAGTTCTTATAACATCGACAAGCGTTCCTTGTTTCTGTGTTGCCCGTGTCGACTTTATGTTTATCCTTTACGTCTGCCCGTAAGTGTGTAGCCCGCCATAATTCTGTATTTCGTATTTTGAATACGATGGAAGGTTTTCGTTTTGCCTCTTTCCATAGATAAGCCGCTAAGGTCCGATATATGGCCCGCACTCGGTACCTCCACATATCTTGGACGACCAAGAGCGGGGAATGTTTCGGTGGCCATTTTTCCAAAATGTCGCGTTCGAAATCTCTTTTGAGTTTTAGACCTGAAGATGCGCGTTTGGCCGTCCAAGATATGTGGAGGGTGGAGTGCGGGTCACATATCGGATCTTGGTGGCTAGAAAGATCCGGATTGTCCAAAGTACGGGAGAGCCAAATTATTGGTGGAAGATCTAATCGAGTACCACATAATGAAGATCTGTGATGGGAAATGAACCCAAAGACTGAGTATCGAAAAATTAGATAAAATTGAAATATAAAACGATTATGAGCTGTCTAAATAACGGCAAACGCTGACAATAGAAAGAAAAAAACAATTGAGAAGTGGGGAAAAGCCCTACGCTCAAAAAAAAATCCGATGTAACGCGTCCAATGCACGTGCATTAGATAACTCTTAAAAAGTAACGAAAAATTCGTTATTTCAATAAAAATTTTCATTGTAGGTACGAAGAAAGTTATTAGGTAAAAAATTATAAATGATTCGTAAATACAACGATCGTTTTAATTGCATAATTAGGCACTTATTTTCTTCAGTGTATTAGTAGTATTTCGTTGTATCAATGATCAAAAAGTCAATAACTGGTGTTCATTAATATTATGTACAATATTTTTTCGAGTGTAGTAGTTATTGGACAGGCAGTGGTTTAAGATGAACACGAGACACGTATGTGATTGAGAGTCAAATAGACGGGCAGCTCGTCAGGCAACAATCGGCAATAGTTGTTATCGGCACGATCGATTTCAGGTCGAACTTGTACTACTACATTTAAAATACGAATATTTTGCTTGTACATATCCGTGGCCTCCATTTTTAATAACTCGTTACCTTTTCCTTAATTAAATCATTTACGCAACACTTCCCGTCCGACTCGATAAGCTCGACGAAACAAACGTTCACAAAAATTTCCGTTCGATTTAAACGATATTTTTCGATCGATTAGGACAACTGACTGTACGTGTCGAATTTTATCCACATTCAAATGTCTTAATTTTGCAGTTCGAAAACGTTTGTCGAGTTTTTTTTTTCGAGTTTTTCGGACAAGTCGTCTGCAAGTTAACACGTTCACGTTCGCGTTCGATCGGCCGTTTTATCGGAGGGGGAAAAACTTCGAAATTTTAAAATTATTCGGTTTATCAATCGTCGTATTATATTGTCATAATCGTTTAAAAGATCGAAATTTTCTTGAAATTGAAGTTCGATAGATAACATACTTTTCCTCAGCTATTTACGCGAAGTTGTTTACATGCGTAACTTTAAAAACCTTTCCCTTAATAACGGAAATTACGTCCTACTTACTATTTAATTTAAATTTGGTACTATCGAATATTTGTTAATAAAAATAAATTTAAAAAAAAATCACTCGGTGTATTAAACAAAAAATTAGTGTAATTTAAAACAAAAACATAACAATATTGACACCAACGATTTACAATAATAAACATCGGCAATTATTATTTTTAGTCTAGCGTTTATTTTATTTTTAAACTTGCGATTGCGTATAAAAACATTTCGACATGGCATCCAGTTTAATGCTGGAAATAAAAGAAAATCGAAACTAACCTCGTGTGCGGTTTTATCGCTATTTTAAAATGCACTCCGTGCGACGCCCCGGGCGTCCTTAAAACGGCCGTTTCGTTTACCTGCACAAACAATCGTCCTGAATTATGTTTACCGCACGCGAACGAACACCTTCTAAACTAAACAATTCAACTCGAACGAGTGCTGTGTTTACCTCCACGAGTTAACCGCGACTGCGGCACATGCACGGTTACGTATGTATGGTTAGGAACTGACGACGGCGGCGCCGGCGACGCGTCGCGACGCTGCGCCTGTTCGATACCAGTTCCATCGAGAGGCCGCTATACGACTTAGCCGCGTAAAAACGAAAAAAAAAACGATTACAATTAACCATTGGAAATCCGACCAAATTTTCGAGCTCGCACGTCTCGAAACAGTTGCTCCCGATTTTCTCGAAATCCGCGCATTTAATCGAAAATTGCGCGGAGAAGTATTCGACAGATAATTTCGTGACGTATTCAACAGGTATTGGTTGTCGACGAGCCGATAATTAATAGCGGAGATGGTCGCGTTTGAAAATTTTGCCAAAATCAAATTTGTATCCACAGAAACGACCCTCGACCAAAATCGCAACTTGGACGATCGAAATCGAATCAAATACAAAGTCCTTCCCCGCTCTGAGTCACATAAACAAACATCATAAACATACATTCGCTTTCGAAATACGAACTACGCAACTCAACTTTGAACGCAAGGTTAACCATTAATCCGGATAGTTATTTTGATTGTACGAAAACAAATTAATGAAGCGGATTATTTTTTTTCGCCTTTTTCACCTCGAATTTTCCTCGGATGAGACAGTTGTTTTCGAGCGATTTCGTCGCTCGTTTCATTTTTAATTTTTGATGAACGTGGACGTACGGGGGCGATTCAAAATTCTTGGGCCAAACTTCGACGGGCACAAATCGTCGTACAATGCGCGACCATAACTTACGCGGCGAAGCACTAGAGGGCGCTTTCCCGCGAATCCGTAATAAGGGCCGGTTTTCGCGCATTAGAAGGCGGACATGCGTTTCGCAGCTTGTTCCGCGTAGATGCCGGTTAAATTGTTGGAAGACTTTGCGATCTTTGACGCGGGTCGAAATGCCGTCACGATCGTCGGACACGTGAACTCATCAAAACACAGTTGCCACACGTTGAGATGCGACAAATCGCGATGTGGCCCAACGTTGGAAGATATTCGACACACAAATGATCACAAACATCCACGAAGTCCGTGGAATTTCAAAACAAGACTCGTTTATTTGTGTATTCGTTTCTCGTGATGACGTAAGTCTCCACAACGTGAACGACACGTTATAAATTGGTGAACGAATATCGTCATTACACTTTCGATCACAAAAAAAATAATTCTCAAATCGGACAAAAGGTTCCGCTCTATTAATCACCTCGCAGTCAACAAGCCGTGACTTTTTTTTTTTGGTACAGTTGCCCAAGTTTCCGTTCCAGATCGAGCGTCGTCAATTTTCGCGATGCTTTTATCCGTACGTTACAAACACTAAAACGTCATAAAAATCTCCCAAAAAAAAAAGCCGAATTACGTCACCAATAATAAATTTGAAACTTTCTCGAACCTACGAAGTCGACCTTGATCGACGTTATATTTTAATTAATTTTTTGTCGAAATTAAACTAGATTTTAACGAGTATTTGTCGTAGAAATTTATTAAACAACACGCCGACGGAATTTCCACAAACAACAAAAAAGTTATACCTACCATAAATGATGGTTTCCCTCTTATCGTTAGTCCAGTGACGGGGAACGAAAAAAAGGATCCTTTTGCCTTACAAAAGTTCGAGTAATTTTGATTTTTGGGTATGTTTTAGATATCGGGGTCCCAACGAAAATTCGAATTTTCGTTAAATTCGCCACAGTTAAAAAATGACGCCAAAAACGAGTTGTTCGGCAGAATCTCTTTTGCGATTCATTTCACGATAAAAATACCTATAAGATAAAATAAACTAGAAGGTATTTCCTATAATTAACGTTCTTATAATTTGTTTTGTAAAGTCAACAGTTTCGGCGTATCTGCGCAAAATGACGCGCAAAACCGGTTTTATCGCAAAATCACCTTACTAGTGGGAACTATGTGAAAAATACCTATTTGCAATTTTGTAGAGGAGAGAATTTCCAATAATTTTTATCTGAAACGTTTTTATGTATATCCAACAGATGGCGAGCTTCGGCGCCTTAACCGTTTTAGTGCCAGGGGTTTTTAAAAATCCATGTCGAATTGTGCCATGAAGCGCAGTAGCGCTTTCTTCATTTATTTGCGAATAATGCCGATCGACGCGATCGCGCTGGTCTTTTTTTTCGTCGAAATATGCCGCCCGGCGCGCTCGCGCTTCAAATTGATAGGCAATTTTTAATCATAATAATTTATGATTTTATAATTTATGCATCAGAATTGACGATCGTAATCAAAAATAGCGACACGGTTCACCACAGTACGCGAACAGCGCAATCGCGCTGCGTGGCACTAAAACGGTTAAACTAGAGCCAGTTATTAAAAATTTTCAAATCGTTCAGTTTTGATCATAAATTGCCTAATGTTATTCTTTATTAATTCTTCTTCTTCTTCTAAGTGGGGCTAATATTCTAACGAAGATTAGCGATCATCATTGCTATCTGTACTTTCGAGACGGCTGCACTGAAGAGATCTGTGAGATTCTCGGAGATTCTGAAGCCACGAAGTCTTCCTTCTACGTGGTCTTCTTCTTCCTTTATTAATTACATATCGATTGTTAGTTAAATAAATTTAACTTACCAACAAGTTATTTTAACCCAAACGTTTTGCAGTTTTGACGCGTCGATGGTCCCGATTAATCGTCAATTAACTGACTCACAATTTCATAAAATTTTCATAGAAAATAAAGTTATTGCAGCCTATCTGATGACGGGACCCAGACGTGTCCTTTTGGCTTTTCTCCGATCTCGACCCCCCCAGATCACGAAAATGTAGGTTAATTTCTTGTAGGAGGCTCAAAATTGGACAGCGTATTGTATTTACTAAAACGAAGGACGAGTTCGTTAACCAGCCAAATCGACGAACCCGCATTACAACGGCGGCCGTTCAAAACAAAAATTCTAATCTCCGTTATTAGTCATCGGCTCGGTAATGTGAAATATGTTTTGGAATCAGCAAAAAATTCTCCACCGTTCACGCCTCTTTATAATTTTCGATAGGATGCACCGTTTTCGAAATATTCGAAAAAAACTGATAAATTTCTTGTTTAATTCTTATAAAGGACCACGCACACTTTATATGGAAAAATAGGAACCGCTCAAATCGATTTTTTTTATATCAATCGACGCCTCTTAATGTGACGAATAATTATTACCATTGCGCCAAATCTGTAACTTCATTATTAAAGCCGTTAATGAACAATTAATTGAAAAAATTTGGGCTTTAAATTATGTCGGAAGTTAATAAATCTGTCGCTCGTTATTTATGGAGGGGTCATGGTAAATACGTTTCTAAGAAACGACACAAATGTAAGTAGCAGGTAGAAAACAGTAAAATAGTGCTCAACCCAGCTAACAATTTTTAAATTTCGCGGCGGATTTCTATTGGTATCACTTGAAAACATTTTTAGTCAGTAGTGGTGATAAATTAGGCGAAAAGAATTTTGAATTGTTTGAGTAACGAAATATTATACCTGCTGTTAAGTATATAAATAATTACGTGCAGTTTCACGCATTTTACCACTTATGTTATTTTTGAACATGTTTACATTAAAATATTATTAGTTTAATTTAATCATTTACTACAGTACGTCACTGCCTTTGTTATTTTATCTGACATTGACGTTTATATACGAGTAGTACCAACAGAAATCTGCCGCGAAATTTAAAAATTGTTAGCTGGGATAGAGTATTATATTGTTCGGTTCCTTGTGGTAATTAAGAATTTTAAACCCGTATTCATATTGAATTGAGGGTAGCATTTCAATTCTGAATTCAATCCTACCATTTTAGAGTCGTTAGAATAGAATTAGGAAGGTACCTACTGTAAGCGAGCTTAAAACCTGGAATAAAAGAATTGCCTAAAAACTAATAGTTTTGTTAGTTACATTTTATCCAAACCTATAGGCAATTTACGTCATCGATAAAGGTTACCGGATGATGACGTTTCACACAGTGCCGTCACCTCTTACCTCGTATTTAGACAGTTCCAATAAATTGTAGTCTTTCTTTATACCATTTAATATATGCACAAGTAAATCACCCATCATGTCACTTTCCAAACTTTAAACCGAATTACAAATAAACAATCTAGTGACTTTTTATTGATGACGGGAATTGCCTATAGGTTTGGATAGGCCGTAATTGTTATAATAGCCACAATTTTATGCGGAAGATTTCTTTTTTGGCCGATTTTTCAATATTAATGATTTATTGAATTATTTATTACATTACAAAGTTATTTTAAAGTTACTTGACAGAGATCTCTAACGAGGCTGGTCACTACTACCCCCACTAAATTAAAATTTGGAGTTACCTATAGATATTTTATGGTGAACATTTTTAATAGAGGTAGAAAAATAAACAGCTACATTATGCGTATTTTTGTCTTATATTGGATAATTTTATTATTTATTTATTTGAGTCACAATTTTGAATACATGAAGAATTATTTTTTTTATTGATTTGTTATTCGTGAATGTTTTGTTTTTTTATTTGAATTGTTTGTTAATGTTATTAATATATTAATAGACTTTATTTCTAATTATTAGCTCTAACAGCAACAGCAATTGTATTATAACAGCAATTGTAAAAAACAAGCTGATGTAAATATCGACGTAGGTTTTCCAGAAGGGCGTGACCCACAAAAAGTAAATTTTACCGGAGAACACACGTTGTGTTGTCGTGTAGCTATAAAAAGATACGTTTGGCGGAAATACAAATTGATTTTTCCGGTGAAAAAAATCGAAATATTGTTACCAGATTTTAACAGATTATGTCTTCATTTAATTCAATAATTCATTTTAATAGAAAGTATGGGTTACGCCCTTTTGACAAAATGCCGTCGATATTATCTTTTTATAGATAGATACAAATAATCTCTTAGTTTTGTACACATTTTTAATGTGCACAAAGCCAAAAATTTTTAAGCCATTTAAAGAATTATTTCAATCGTTTTAAATTTCAAACCAGTTTAAGTAGATAGGTACCGACCTGTCGTTGTTAAGTACCCCGCAATAAATAACAAAGTTGATTTATGAACTCAAACAAATTTGATTTTAGTAGGTTCTCTTTTGCTCTCACGAAATTCTCATAAGAGCGTTAATTAAAATTGCGGCTTTATTTATAAATTAACAAAATTGGCGCAATGATAATAATTATTCGTCACATTAAGACGAGTCGATTGATATAAAGAAAAATCGATTTGAGTGGTTCCTATTTTTTCATATAAAGTGTGCGTGGTCCTTTCTCTCGTAAATATTATTTTTCGAAAAATTTGAAAATTCGATACCGAGGCTCGCGCGCGGTCGGACTTTACCACCGTGGCGGTGCGAGCGTAAGTCGGACATGATCGAAAACTTCGATTGGAACTTGGAACGCCAATAACCGAATATCAAAATTACCCGACCTTTTTGCAAGACCACCTTCAATCTGATTAATTCGCCAACGAATCCTCAAGAAAAATTGCAGGTAATTGTCGTCCGTTACCTACTTAAGTTTACTTAAACATATTTATGTTATGTAGGTCTTTGCGTGTTTAAACAAAATGTGAAAATCGGATTATTTGTAAACACGAACGTTATTAATGTCCTTCGACGTTACGCAGTAATGCCGTGGGAAAAATCATACCGGCTCGCCTTTTTTTTTTTAATTACAGTACCTAATTTTAGACGTTTAACCGGTTTTTTTTTTGCAAACGACATTACAAACGATAATTTAGGTCGAAATCTTCGACTTTCGACCTGTCCAGTTCCGGAGCACGAGACGCGATTTTTTGGACGTGCCCCTTTTTGAAACACAACGCAAACTTGAAGTGGAAAGGCAATCGGTGCCTACATTCAGTTGTGGGTTTGCAGTTACACGTCGGCGTGAAGGTGTTGTCAACAATAAAAGGCGAAGAGAAAGTTCACGCGTCAAAATAAAAACGCCAATAATACTCTAAAATCTAAAATCTACAATTTTTGGTCGACTTTTTTTGAATCGCCGATGTTGGGAAAAAATATGATTTTGCAATTATCTAATCGTTAAACGTTGAAAACGTTTTAAATTAAAATAAAAATCAATATCGACGATCATTGACTTATTCATCTCGTCGATAACGAAACGTACTTATGTTAAAATGAAGCGTAAGAATAATAACATTTGTTTATTTATAAGGACGTCTCGTGGTACACGTAATTTCACCAACAAACACCATTTCAAGTTTGTTTTGGTCTCCGGTCGATTTCGTGCGTTTTGATCGTCTTATTTACGGCGACTTCGATCGGCCGCACCACTTTGACGTATTCGATGGCTTTCATAGGCTCCTCTTCGGCCGTCGGCACCGGATTCGGATCTTTGATTAAAATTCGTTTCGCCAAGGAAGTTAAGGAGCCCGGACATATCCTGCAAATCGAAACGGTTTTAATTGGCGCCCAATCGATGCCCCGTTAACGTTCGACAACCATCTCGGCGACAGGGCGAACTTGAACCACGCGGGCATGAAGACGATGGTCTCCGCGTTCCGTATGGCTTGGACGGTCCTATCCGCCACCTCGCGCGGCGTGTATCCGCGCAATATCCTCAATTTCGCGGCGCCGTGCAGATTTTCGCTTTTCATGAAGTACGGACAGACTATGGTGATTTTTATACCTTTATTCCCTGCAACGAAAAGATCGAGTTACTGCTCGGGGAACGTGTTTGGACTTCGTTCATCAAATTTTCTTCAACTGGTCGAATTAGATAATGTTTATCGAAAAGGAACGGAGCGCCAAACTTGCTCGATTTGCACAATTTTTGATAAACGAAGGGCCAAAACTATGGTGTATTAGTCTAAGAATGGTGAATATATGGAAAAATCGATCGTGCGTTCTAGGTACCTATTTATAATCGTCAAAAGCGCCAAAATTAGCAAGTCGAACAAGACAACCTCGAGAATTTCATCTCGCAATGATGGCACAATCAAACGACCAAAAATAAAGCGTCTATTTTTCTTTGTTGTTCGCGCATGTTTTTGGATTGACTTTCGCAAGTAACGCAAAACGAGTTGTGTTCGCAGTTAAATTTTTTGTTAAATGTGCTGTACAACTTATGCTTTTTGAACACAACACAGAAAGAACAGAACAGGTAAGTTAGGTTAGGTTCAGGTTAACCTAGCTGAGAAAGTTGCTTACTTTGGACATGTAATACGTCATAACAAGTATTTGCTGCTACAATATATATATTAAAAGGGAAAGTGAAATGACAACGTGGAAAAAGAAGAACATCATGGACGTCGAATAAATAGGAACTGGTTAAAATTACATAGAGAGAGATTGGTCCATACAGCAAAAGACCGCTGGAGATTTGCCGTGCTGATCAACAATTTCATAATTACGTGAGACGGCACCAGGAGAGAGAGAGAGAGAGAGCGGGCGCGGGGGCGGGGTAGTTCTAAATTATGCTGAGAAAACGGGTCTCGACTCAAAGTATTCTTCGTATAATCTGGTCAAATTACTTAATTAATTAATCTAGTCAACATGTTTTCATTAAAAAAAATCCGTCCTTTTCTAATTAAAACAATTTTTATATTCGTACGAATTGTGCAGTAAGTATTTTGCAACATTTCAGTCGCAGTTTGTCGTTATACAGTGCAAAATTCACGCAATTAGCAACATCTACCGCTACAACTAATTATTAAATGATTCATCGCCGGTTTCGTCGAAATTTTGTTTGTTTTCATCGTCGTCTGCGTTGATTGTTTCGTGCTTATAAGGTCTGTGCAGTCGCATAAAACAGCTGACCTGACAACTTTCAAGAAATAACAGATGTCGCCCGCTTCAGGAACTAATGGCAACTGTAATGTATATTTGCTACCATTTTATGAAATATTTTCAGAATAATTTCTTGTTTACTTTACGAAAAATACATTACTTGCAGTTTTAACAGATGTAAAACGAAAACACAACTTTATTTTTCAATTTTAAAAAAGTTCCAGCAAATGGTAAAGTTCTAAACCATACAAAATAAACCATTTTATTAAATATTTTCGGAATAATTTCTTGTTTACTTTACAAAAAATACGTTAATTGCAGTTTTAATACATATTAAACAAAAACACAATTTTATTTTTCAATTTTAAAAAAGTTACAGCAAATAGTCAAATTCTAAACCATACATAATAGATTTCATTAGTTCCTGACGCAAGCGCCTCTAGTTATAAGTTAAAATCGATTGCACAGACCTTATAAGCACGAAACAATCAACGCAGACTACGGTTTTCATTATGCAAGGTGCGATTTTTAAACTAACCGATGCGTTCATTTCAATGACGAGTAAGCTATAGGAAAAAAATGTTGAGACAAAAATTAATAGTTGATGAAGGAGGGGAGGCGATCATTTCTGAAAACGGTTCTGAAAATTTTTCAGCGGCTTTTTCTGAAGATCGCAGAGTTACATTTTTTTTAAATAGAAAGACGTATTTTTTAATTATTGCATCGACGCGTTGGTTAGTCCGAAACTTACACATTAAAAAAATTAAATTTTTCAACGTACATACCTACATTTTTTGTAACGTTATCTGTAATTACAAATCACTTTATTTACCTACACATATAATTATCTAAAAATACACACAGATAAGCTCATTTAAATCCACGACTCGTACACGTTCCGGATGTAAGTAAAACAAATGTCCGGAACGGTTAAAATTTCAATGTCATATCTAAAAAAAAAATTGCATTCTTTTTCAAAATGAGCGTTTTCATAAAAATTATTTTTAAAAACTAACCCCTACAGTGTCGTTTTCGGTTAGATTTTAATCAATTTTTCAAAATCCCTCCCGTTACCCCCCCCCCCCCAAATAGGCATCGTTCCCGCGTCGGCGCCACATTCGAAGCCTTCAGAAATTTTGACTCGAGACTAATAAAACGTCCCGACTTGACTTGACTAAAACTTGGCGTCGGTTGTAACTAAATTTTTCGTTCGTCCGAAACGGACAAACGTTCGACTTTGAGGTTATGTCATAGCTGGCAAAACGAAATAGGCGCTCGCCCGAGGGCGCAACCGGGTTTGGAGCTGTATTTGGGACTATTTTCGAGTTACGGGCCGCAAGTTGGACGCTTGCCACGGGCGCTTTGTACGACTGTTGGGGCGTTGACGTTTACCGACAATCCTAAAGCCGCGTCCGGATTACTCGTGCTCGAGAAACTTGTCGGACTGCACAGTGGCGCGAACGGGTGGACAAGTCGCGAGACAAGCCAAACGAGCAGCGCAAAGCTTGAGCTCGCGCGAATCCGTCGAGTGTCGGTACGTCAAAAGGATTTGCGTCAAGACCCATCAAAACGGATCCTCTCGAGTCATAGTCGCTTGTAACTTGTCCCAAATCGCAAGTCCCGCGATGTGCTTTTTGCAAAAACAATAATTGGTCGCTGATACTTGAAATAGTTTAACAAGCAAGGCGAGAAAGTGAAACGTCTCTTGGATATTTAACTAGGAGCAAAAGCCGACGACTAGATCAGCACGGCAAAACCCGGGAGGTGTCAACAAGGCCGCGAAAATCTGCGTTCGATCAAAGAACGGTAACCACCAAGACTGTACAGAGTTATAAATTGTACGTTACGTTCGCGTTGCGGCAACAAAATCCGCAAAACCCCAGTTCGAACCGAAAAATTTCCCATTGCAGAAATAAGATTAGGTACCTATAACTTTTTTTTTTTTAAATTCAAACCTTCACGTTCCAGTTCGGTTTTTAAGGCCGTCAAGAAATTAATGGCGGCCGCCTTGGTCGCGCAATAGTCGGTCAACTTCTGGATGCCCATGTGGCCGGCCATCGACGATATGGTGATGATGTGTCCCCTGTTGTCTTCGATCATGTTCGGAAGAAACGCCTTCGCCAACTGCGCGTCGCCATAAAGTTTAACTACAAAAAACAATTACGTTTCGGCCGAAAAGAATCTTACCCAAAAATGGGACAGCACGTTAATTTGGAAGGTCTTCTGAATGAGGTAATCCGGAGTGTCGAGCAGTAGTTTTTCGGACGAAATTTCCGCGTTGTTAATGATCATCGTTACCTATTTTGGGGGGGACGAGGCAATTTTATTATCTCACCAAGTAAAGCGCGTGCGCGCGCGTCGCGTCGGTACCTGGCCGAGATCCTTTTTGGTGGCCTCCGCCACCTTGTAAATATCGTTCTTCTGGGATAGGTCGCACGTGTAGGTGTACATTTGTTGTTTTATGCCGGCGATTTCGGCGTAATAGCGCGTTTCGGCTAACGCTAATGCAATAAACTTTAAATGTTACTATGTTTTTTGAGAAAACGTTCCGTCTAACGATACCTATTTTGTCTTCGTCCCATACCGCAACTGTTGCGTCCATCTTCGCAAGTCTGATCGCTAAGTTTCGACCCAATTCCCCGCCGCCGCCGGTAATGACGATTTTCTCCGTTTGCAAACTTTTGGATTTTTCCATTTCAGACGCAATCCTCACTGGTTTTATGAAATGATATCATTTAAAAGTCGACGCGTATTAGGAACTTACGCATGGTTTGCGAAGAAAAATTTGCCGAGCTCCATTCACGATAGTGTCTGCAGAGGTTTATGAAGAATTTTTCACTAGATAAGCACTGATACATTTTTGAATATTGGAATTTTAAAAATGTTGCACGTTACAAATCGAAAGATGTCATATTTGGTAAAAAATTGTATCGAGAATTTGTTTCGCCCGCAGCTACCATGGTTTCCTTATTGACGTTTTATTTAACGAACAATCCGGAAAATTGTTGTTCAATTTCGTCTATAAAATGGTAATCGGCACGCGTTGCAAAAAATTTCATTTTTGTGTTCGTTTGTATAGCGATTTAAACGAGAATGTGTTAAATATTTTCTCACGATTAGAAATCAATTTCTAGTGTGCCTTTTAACTGACTATATACAGGGTGGGCTATAAGTACCTGACATAGGTAGTTGAAGTCGTCGAGTTTGAGGAAGATCATGGCGTACCTGATGCCATTGCAGTAGCCGCGAAACAGTGATCCGAGAATCTCTTGCTTATACCGGGACGAGGCCCATTTTGAATTATATGGTTGTGTCGATAAGCAAAATTTTCGACGTTGAGCACCGAAACGGCGTCCCCTTCACAGCCAAAAAGTATGGCGTGGAGAAGCATTTTGAATAATATTGATCCTTACCTTTTCGAAAATCGTTAAATCCGATTAGGAATTGATCGCAACACCGCCCGATGTCAGCAAGACGGCGCGACTTCACATACGACAAGGGCAACGATGGTTGTGGTGCGCAAATGTTTGCTAGTTTCCGTCCAACGTTGCACCAACAACTTACGAAACTCCAAAGGACTTTCCTCGCCAACTTGTTCGCCTATTATGTAAAAAAAAACTTATTCCGAATTTGTCATTAACTTTGGAAAGTTTTGGAACGTCCATACGTACTCGCCAATGCCGAGGTCGACGACGTTTCGCTTATGGGCGTTCAGTCGGTGGGGTATTGGGATAGGTAAATAATTTGCGATTAACTTACCGCCACGTCACGTCCCGTCAAGGAAACACGTTTCCTCGCACACAATGATTTGAAAGTCAAGATTCACAATCACCGCCGAAATAGTTGTGGTAACTGTGCGTTTCGCTGGTCGATCGTCTACTATTAAAGCGAAAAGTGCCACGAAAACTTATAATTAGTATACCTTGGATCGGTAAGCGAAAAACAGTAAATACACAATAACACTCGCCCCGCCCCGCCCCGCTCACGTTAAAAGAACCAACAAGCAAACGATTGTACCTTTTCATCTCTTCAATCGCGATGTCGAACTATTATCAATACGGAAATATTAGAATTTTCTTTTACCTACAATTAAAAAAAACATCCCCTGCCCCTTACAAAGAGATGCGAGAAAGTGGAAACCGCTCGAATGGGTAAATTTTAAATTGGACAGTTCTTACGGTTCCGTCAGGTTGAATAAACATTTTTATTTAAACAAAATTTATAAGAAGATTACACGTTAAAAGGTTAACTTATACGGTAAACATATTAATAAGCAAACAAATTGAAGAACCATAATCGTGTATGACTATCTTATTAACAATAATCGTTAATTTTATTTATACGAATGTTTTTCGTCGGGTACATTTCGATAAACGGTCACGTGTATAGGCCGTTCAAATTTTATTTCGACGCACACGTCGAGAAAACGATAACCAGATGACGTGCGTCGGAATAAAATTTGAACGGCCCATCGACTTGTTTCTAGAAGTCGGGGAGGTGCCGGTCGTAATACGAAATCGGCCTGGCGACCAATGAGCGCTAAGTATAAGTTGTTTCAAACCACTCCAAAATCGAGCGGCACAGCACTGCACCGTGTTTTTTCCGCTTCGCGCTTTATTATAATATCACGCGCCTACTATTAATAGGGGTTCGAACGGTATGATTGGCCCGACTAATTCTATGCCGAACGAGCCCTAAATTCAGCCAATCCGTTCATGCCGTTCGAACGGCATCAAAATTCTACCCAACAAACGTTTCAGGCACACATTTCCCGAACAAATTGAACTAAATAAAATCGACCACAAAACCGTCTGCTCAATAAAAAAAAATAAATAAATCTCCCTTTTTTTATCAAAGGATCGTGACGTAACCGCCAAGCACACGCTCCGTTCGTGGTCTAAAGAAAGTCTCGGTCGTTTCCAAATCAATTTCTCAAACGGAATTTGAAGAAGCGCAAAAAGCTTTTTTTTTGTTTATGAGGCGCACATGTTCGAAACTACAAAGCGGACTTTCCTTCGTTTTTATCTGCATATTTTCGGGCTTATAGGTAATCGTGTCGCTTCGCGATAAAGTACGTTATTTTACAAGTGTTGTAAAATAGAAAGTGAACAAGCGCAATAAACTTACTGAACCTCTAGTTAGGTTCGAGTGAAGCGGTAAAACTGAAAATTACCAGTTTATCTTCTCAATTATATACGTATACATAGGTAATAATAATAGCAATAAACTCATTGAAATTTGAAAGTAATTTTTATAATTAACGATTGTAATGTTAAATAATTTACCATATAAATTATGTCGATGTTAATAGAAATAAACCCGTTCTAAGCGTTGATATTTTAAAGTCGATGAATGAGTCGAGAAGGAAGCTTTGACCTTTAAACACGAATGTAGGATGGGTTGCATAACAAAGAAATCGACAAACAAGCGATGCGTAAAATCGTAAAATTTACTTCGCGATTGGCAACCAAACATACTTTTAATCTCCGAAACCGTCGGTGTACGTTGTTGAAATTATGTCAATTAGTTTGAATCGTACCCGTTCAAACCCGCTAATATTTTTAATTCGATTGCGTTGCCGTGGTATTAAAAAAATAAGTTATTACGTAAACCTACGATTTCCACAAATCAATGAAAGAAATCTTTGATCTCGAAACATGAATGTAAGGTAGGTTGCATAACACGAAAATTTAACAATCGGCGCGTGATGTTTGATATAGCACTATAGGCAACCGAATATACTTTAAATAACAAACTAAAATATGTAAACAAGGTAAACAAAAAAAATCCAAAAATAAATGGCGATAGCTCGGATTTATAACTTTCGGGGACAGACATTCGGACGCCTCGTAGAATTGAGCGCAAAACTCTTGAAAACTATAGTTCGTGCCGTATACAAATGGCAATGGCAACAAGTGCGACCTAAATTTTAACTAAATAGCAAATAAATATTTAATAATTTTCGAAAAGCGTATTATTTTAATGTTTGTAAGTAATTTGTTTTAAAATAAAAACACTGCCGCATTTAGTTGATCGACAAAACCGTAGTCTGCGTTGATTGTTTTCGTGCTTATAAGGTCTGTGCAATAGATTTTAATTTACAATTAAAGGCGCTTGCGTCAGATATTAATGAAATCTATTATGTATGGTTTAGAACTTGACTATTTGGTGTAGCTTTTTAAAATTGAAAAATAAAATTGTGTTTTCGTTTTACATCTATTAAAACTGCAATTAATGTATTTTTCGTAAAGTAAACAAGAAATTATTGCGAAAATATTTAATGAAATGGTAGATACTGATCTATAAAGACTATAATTTTAAAATTTTTCTAGTTTGTGGTTTTGAATATACATTTTGATTAATTACTTTATCATTTTGCGTGTTACGGTAACTGGAAAATAATGGTTTAATTAGCTTTGTTAAAATGATGTCTGTAATTAAATTTTTATGATTGTAACAAGAAAAATGGGAACTTAAAGAATTTTTTGGAATAGTAACAACTCTTTTCGAAATGTTTTTCGCAAACATACAAATTGGGTTCAATATTGTGTCCTGTAAATGTATAATTAAGTAGTAATAAAGAGTTAAGTAAGAATGAATTATTGAAATCGCAATTATTTACCTGTTACATTAAATATTTTTTTACACCACAATTTTTTATACGTAATATCAGAAGGAAATCGGTGCATTTTAATTTTATTTCTATTTATTTGTGTGCAATTAAGCACACAACAATGTTTTAACTGCATATTATTTACTGTGAATTCCACACTTTAAATGAAAATCCTAGTTGCAAATAATCATTACAGTTACCATTAATATCCGACGCGAGCGACATCTGTTATTTCCATTCAAGTTGTCAGGTCGGCTGGTTTAGCTATGCACAGACCTTATAAGCAACTCTGACAACAATCAACGCAGACGACAGACAAAACCCTTTCTGTGCGGCACGAACTATAGGTAAATACCGATATGCACTGTTTTTTTTTTTAAACGATACGGCCGTTTTCACTTTAATTGCGCGCATTGTATGCGTGCATGTGCCCCCGTAATTGTTTCGTAACAAGCTTCGTCGCATGACATATTACAAACGGAAGTGCGTGCATTTACGTATTACTTACAGACATGTTAAACATATTAAAATAAAAGTGAACTGTCGGCCCTAAATTTTTATGATGGTAACTAAGCGCTTTCAATTAATTAACACGGCCGATTATTAATTTACTCACTTTTTAACACAAAAAGTGTGGTAAATTTCTACGTAGGTAAAGTAGGTGTCGTTTAAATATCGTTTAATATTATTGACCTTCTTTAACATTTAATTATCGTGCGCATAAATCTTGTAACACATATAAAACTGTGTACGTTTGAAATCGAGGAAAAAATGAATATTTTAAAATTTTTAGAGATTTCAATAAATTATATTTTAGGGGAACCATTAGTTTTTTCTTCTATTTAGACGACCCGCTGGGAAAGCGGTAACTCAAAATTTCAAAAAAAACGACGAAAGCGATTTTTCCTTCTTCTTTTTTATTAACGGTCGCTCGCATTTCAATGTTTTCGGTAATAATTAATTAAACTTATTACAAATCGAAAGGCCGCGTTCGGTTCGAACGCGTACAAAAATATAATGCAGTTGCGAGGAAGTTTTCAAACATCAACCCAAAAAGCATCTATTTAGCTAAAGATCGTAATGCGAAGAGATGTGCACTTGTTTCCGTGCTAGGCGCATTTAGTGCACGATTTGAACCCAAGACTGTCTCGTATTCGTTGAAAACATTTTTTTTTATCGCGTTTTGCTCCAAGCAATGGGCATTTGTACCAATACGACTTTTATTAAAGAAAAAAGAACATTCGGAAATTGGACTTGAAGAATAGATCGTCGTAACATCGACACGTGTGAAGTGTGGCTATTTTGAAAAACTTCGTCAACTCCTCAAAGCTTCATCAAATGGAACTTTTGTCCGAGAACGAATTTGCATCTAGAACGTGTGAAAGATGAAGACTATGACGATAACACTCACATCCATGACACATATCCTGGTAACTAATGTTGTTCACTTATGTAATACATGCTATAATAAACATTACAAAGACAATCTGACGATAATCTTGTTCTTCAAGTTCATCTCCATTTCCCGAAAATAATCGATGTTTTAAGGAGACAAACGGGAATTAACCTGTCATGATAACAAACCATAAAATTCATAATAAGGGCGTCAATCTCGTGAAATCAACAGGTGACGTTGCTGCGTACAATGACGGGTTCATTCACAACCCACTGCTTGATGAAGCGAGCTGTAAATGTGGCTCTTGTTCAAGAACGCATTTGTTTGTTGAACGTGATGCAGAAGATGAAGAAGACAATCTGGCGATAATCTTGCTCTTCAAATTCATCTTCTTTTCCCGAAAATAGTCGACGTTTCAACAAGACAAGCGGTGATTAACCTGTCATGATAACAGGCCATAAAATTCATAATGAGGGCGTTGATCTCATGAAATTGACAGATGGCGTTGCCGTAAACAATGACGGGTTGAACGCATTTGCTTGTTGATCGTGATGCAGAATCTGCAGGAGATGAAGAAGACAATCTGGCGATAATCTTGCTCTTCTAGTTCATCTCCTTTTTCCGAAAATAATCGATGTTTCAAGTAGACAAGCGGAGATTAACCTGTTATGATAACAGACTATAAAATTCATAATGAGGACATCGATCTTATGAAATCAACAGGTGGCGTTACTGCGTACAATGACGGGTTGATTCACAACTCAATGCTTGATGAAGCGAGCTGCAAATGTGGCTCTTGTTCAAGAACGCATTTGTTTGTTGAACGTGATGCAGAAGATAAAGAAGACAATCTGACGATAATCTTGCTCTTCAAGTTCATCTTCTTTTCCCGAAGATAGTCGACGTTTCAAAAAGACAAGCGGTAATTAACCTGTCATGATTACAGGCCATAAAATTCACAATTGATCTCATGAAATCGACAGGTGGCGTTGCTGTAAACAATGACGGGTTGATTCACAATCCAATGCTTGATGAAGCGAGCTGTAAATGTGGCTCTTGTGCAAGAACGCATTTGTTTGTTGAACGTGATACAGTACCTGCAGAAGATGAAGAAGACAATCTGGCGATAATCTTGCTCTTCTAGTTCATCTCCTTTTCCCGAAAATAATCGATGTTTCAAGTAGACAAGCGGAGATTAACCTGTTATGATAACAGACTATAAAATTCATAATGAGGACATCGATCTCATGAAATCAACAGGTGGCGTTGCTGCGTACAATGACGGGTTGATTCACAACTCAATGCTTGATGAAGCGAGCTCTTGTTCAAGAACGCATTTGTTTGTTGAACGTGATGCAGAAGATGAAGAAGACAATCTGACGATAATTTTGCTCTTCAAGTTCATCTCCTTTCCCCGAAGATAATCGACATTTCAAAGAGACGTCTGTCACGGTGACGGACCATAAATTTATAATGAGGTCGTCGACCTCACGAAATCAAACAAGTTACGTTGCTGTTAACAATGTCCGCCTGATTCACAACCCCATAGCCTGATGAAGCAGAACCAAGGAAAAACTTGAATCTTAAGGCACCTTAAGGCAATACTTCTCGAACACTTCATCTCGTGTTTGCGGACGCGACTTGAAACGTTCAAATTCAACGATCTTCGCGAAAAAAAATCAAACACGTTTAGAAGTATAACGTAACACGAATAAGTATTCGATTTTTCGATGTCATCGAAAAAGCGGCGACAGTTTTCTAATTTCCGAGCACGTAAATTAACACGTAATTCTGAGTTCAAGTTCAAATTTTTCCTTTTTCGTTGCGTACAGTCGGCATCCGAATTGAAAGTAGGTTCGTTAAATGTCACCAACCCAAATTTGTACGGTTACCGTTGCCGCGAAACAAGTTTTACTTATTGTCGGAAAATAAAAGGCATGTCGCGTTCACGGAAAACTACGAGGGCCCTTTAAAATTTTTGGACGCCCATAAAATAAATCGCAGTTTTTCGTTAACGCGCGCGACTCGACCCATTCCGCGACTTTCGTCCTAAATACGAAGACGTTATAAGTTCTAATTGGAGAAAGGCAATAAAAAAACATCGTTCGCCACTTATTGGGGTCGTTACCTCCGCATTTTCTCCGACCTGCTTGTTCCGGAGAACAGCACGAAGATGCGACGGCAGATTCGCATTTCGAATTCGTCAGGTGTCGCGGTCGCACACGTAGCGTGGCTTATATAAGTAGGTAATTGTTGTGTTCTGTGTGGACTCGATTTTTAAATCGCGACGTAAGTATTATCAAAACTATCGATTCGTCTTAATCGATGCGAAATCGTTTTAAAAGAAAAGATGATCCAAGAAGCTTTGGCCTGGATTAGTCAATTTTTGACCAACTTGGTGTACGTGATATGGGAATTCACGGTACTCTCCGCTCTGACCGTATATTATTTTGCCGAGGCAATACTCGTCACGATGACCCCGTCCGTTTTACGGGCACAAAAGAGTCTAAGGGGCAAAGTTGTGCTCATCACCGGAGGAGCCGGCGGCGTCGGTCAGGAACTCGCCCTACGACTCGCACGGATTAAAGCCGAAGTTGTCGTTTGGGACACTAACGAAAAATGTAAGACTCGTTTATTTATTTATTTTTGGTCGATATTCGCGATTTCGACGGTTTTCTTTATACTTCGTTTAGCGACTAGGCGTTAATTATGCGGTCGATTAGCCGAAGCTTTCACTGATTTGCGAAACGATGTTAGGCATCCGTTGCCTAAGGCACTATCCGGTTTCAAATTAATACCTACTATCGCGGTTCGTCTATTGAAACCTAATTTCTTGCGCCAATTAAAAAACTTTTCAAATAGAGCGTAATTTTACAAATTATACAGCCGGTAAGTATTTCGAAGCTTTCATGTTTCACTTGAAAACTAAATTGCTTCCTCGTACCGGTTTAAATTAACTGTACCGTTTTGGGTAAGTGGACGAAGAACACTATAACGATAACGGTATTTAATAAGAAAAATCCATCGAGAGCGTTTACGTACGGTTCGTTCGTTCGATAACGTTTCGTTTCTGATTTGATTTTCACTTTTAAACTGTGTTTTCAAATCACCTTCGATCTGTAAATAGTTGTATTTATTTGATATCGAGCACCAGGAAGTGACGTGCGTCAATTTTGAACGCTCCGTATACTTTTAAACGTTTCGAATCAACGAAAAAAACAGTGCAAATTAATTATAAAGCGTCATCTGCGTCGATTAGTGTCAGTTGGCAACTCTATCAGGTCTGTGCGATCGATTCAAAATTACAACTAGATGCGTTTGCTGTTATTTCTTTAAGGTTGACAGGTTACGTAGTTTTGGCGTTTGCACGTCAACTGACACAAATCAACGCAGACAACGAAGTGAAACGTTTGTTCGAATAATTGTTTCCATGGTAAATGGGTGATTTTTGGATTAGGTCCTTATTTACTATCAAGCAACTCCGTTCCACGCCACTAAATATTCGTTAAAATCTATTTCAAGATATATCCCAGTTTTTATGGCGGCCATTGTACAATAACGTATAAAACGTGTGATTTTGAAAAAATTACATTAAACTGTTTTTTTTAAATAAATAACTGAAATGTGACGTGCCTCAATTTCATTTACAAAAATACAGATTGCTTACACTAAATCTGGTTCAAAGAAATTATTAAAATGTTTATTAAGTAGAACTGCCGCATACATTTACTGTTACCATCGATTTTCTAGTTTTCTACTAACGTGCAACAATAGCCACATATTAGCATTTAAATTGTTTTTAAACGCCCCATATAATTGAATTAGAACATCATCTCTCGCGCGTACAGTATTTAATATAAAAGTAACAAACAAAGAAACAACTAGTTCGATTTTTTTAATAAAATGTTTTTAAATTATCCTTCGATTAAAAGTTATTTCCTTTAAATATAAAAAAAGTATTATATTGTCGTACCTTAAAAGCTTGAGCTTACAACCTTACTCTTTATCTCGCATTTATCACCTACCATAAACGCGAAAATGCAATGAATAACATACGACTTCGATTGTATTTTCGACACGTAATGTATAAACGTATTCTACGAATTGGGACGGTTGTAAAGTAACGAAATCAGACCGCCTAATGTATAAGAAATGTCTAACCAAGTTTCTTGGATGCCTATTCGCAGAAATTTGAGCGTTGAAGAATTTGTATTAGAGCTAAACGTCATATAGATACCTACATTGAGTTTCTTAGTTGGAAATTAAAAATATCCTACCTTTCTTCGTTGTAATCGCCTTTTCGTCATATAAATTTTTTTCCATAGGTAATCCTGATATTCTAAAAACTAAACGATCGACGATTGAAACGCGCACAAACACTTGTACACGCGAATTCGACGCTAAAATCCAAAATTCTACGAATTAAATTATTACCATTAACTCGGCACAACTAAAATCGTTTTTCATTATTGTATAATACTAAAAATCCCGTTTGTAATTTAGAAAGTTTCTATTGTTTGCTTGAATTCTAAATACGTTACGAAAGGTGCACGTGTTCTATTACAGTTGCTTGGTATTTTATCAGCACGCAATAATTTTTTTTCGATTTAAACTCTCGTTTATAGGTATAAAAATTTATAATTATTAGGCATTTTCGATTTTCAAACGACGGTTGTGTAATATTACACGGTGCGGCGCAACAAAAGTCAGCTCACCCGCTACACTACAGACTGCGTCTAGTGTAGACATAGTATCGGGAAGGTATGTATCGGGTCGTGTACGAACTCGACTTAGCGACCAATGAGCGCTAAGTATATATATGGTTTCGTATCACTCCAAAATCGAGCGGCACAGCACCGTGCCGTGTTTTTTTGTTCAGCGCTTTATCACAATATCATGCACCTGCGATGGTTTTAGCCCAAGGTAGAGCTTCATCGACGTGCTATTGGAGAAATTGATTCGCTATTGATTCGCATCAAGAGTGGAGTTGTGGAAAGACATCATTGTCGTACCCGTACATGTTGTGTTCCACAACTAATCACAGTGTGTCCTGCTCGTTTGCTTTCTAAACCTCTTTCATCCACGATTTTCTCATTCTTCTTCTATTTGCACCCATCTTGCGATTCGTTGTAAAACTCTTAGTTTTTGCTTTTGTGGGCATATTGCTTAATCCAAATTGCTAAATTAACTTTGGGCTATTTCTTTAACAACCGAACTTAGGATATTGAATGTGGTCGCGTATTTTCTACAACAAAAACTATGTTAGTTTACCTATTTCATCGTTTATCTCATCCTTTGTCTCTCATCATAGTATGTAGGTGCCTACGTGATGATTCGTAAATGTGGGTCATCAGATATGATTTATCCTATAATTTATGTCGGTTATGATTTCACAAACTTTCTACGACATACGCAGTTGCCGTTTTTAATAAAATCTGTTGTTTTTCAGCGATTGAAGCGTTACGCGAGCGACTGCAGTGCGAGGGCCACAAAGTGCACACGTACACGGTGGACGTTACGGACAGAGAGAGCGTTTACAAAAACGCGGAGCTTGTCAAAAACGACATTGGTCAAGTCGATGTGCTCATAAACAATGCGGGAATCGTTGCTGGACAAACGTTCCTGGACATTCCCGACGAGATGATCGAAAAGACGTTCCAAGTAAACGTGATTTCTCAATATTGGGTACGGTTCTCTAGGTTTCGAGATGCCGAATGAAGAAATAAAAATATTTTTTTTTTAGACAATTAAAGCTTTCTTGGGGGATATGTTGAAGAAGGACAAGGGCCACATCGTGTCCGTCGGAAGCTTAACGGGAATGCTCGGAACGTACAAATGTACCGATTATAGCGCCTCCAAATACGCGTTGATGGGATTGCACGAAAGTTTATCAACTGAACTTAAGGTGGGTATCCGACGACCGCTCCAATAATTGTAGTTTAATCGTAAACGTACAATTTTAGACGCACGGGCATAACGTCCACATGACATTAATTTGCCCATACTTCATCAACACCGGTATGTTTGATGGATGCAAGCCGCGCAGCATGTCGATGTTGGAGCCAAAAGATGTATCCAAACGCATCATCGCCGCAATAAGAAGGGAAGAGGAATTCGTCACCATGCCCGCCAGCGCAGGATACATCATACCCCTCAAACAGTGAGGCGATCGAACATTTTTTTATATGATTTAATCAACGTCTGAAATTGCAGCTACATCCCATCAAAACTGAATTGGGCGTTCATGTATCGAGTTGTTCAGGGACCGCAGAGCATGATGGGACTGAAAAGCCAGCAGGACGTCGCGGCCGCATAATTGCGAAAATCACAACAAACTGAACAAATTTAAAATAAGTAGTTTAATTATTTTACTTGCTAAATATTAATAAGCGTAACCGTTTGGTTGTTGGGTGTTTGTTTTTATATTATTTATAAAATTCGTTTTCAAAAGCGTTGCATTTTTTTCTTCGTGCGCCTTGTTCTCTATATGAACGTTGGCGACCATCGCGGCCCGTCATTCTCATTAATTAAAGTGATGCCAATCTCATCCATTATCGTAGTCATCTAAGAAAACACACTTTGTACATTGGGTTGCTGTTTAAAGTTGTTAAGAGGTTCCAGGTTCTGTGGCCCAGCCATATAAATGAGAAAAAAATCTACATTTAAAAACAACTTCTATTTAATATCAATTACAATAAATCATAGAAATAATCAAGTCCCTGTCCTAATTCCCAAATTGAAATTCCTACTCCCGCTTCTTTCACCATCTGTACGCGTTCACTTATGGAATGTAAAGTAGGATAAAATACTAAACGCCTTCCATCTGCACTTCTACAACACGAAACGTCATTAATACAAATCGCGGATCGTCTAGTAGTCGAAAAACGAAAACTTACTTTGCTTCGAAATAATTTTCGGCAGAGTCCATGTCGTATTTCATTACCCCTTTCAAAGTTTTCAGTAAATTCAAATATTCGTGGGCGACTATTGCTCCGCCGCCGTTCGCGGTATAAGCGTTGCCGTAAAAATTAAAGCCGGTCAAAAGTTTCATGCGCCTCTCTTTTCTCGGCGACAAATACTCGATGCACTCTTTCACCCATTTTATCGGCGAATTGGATCCTAAAAACATGCCGTTAGTCCTTTTCTTATATGAAAAGCGTACCACAACCTGGCCTTTGCGAGCTGGAATAGTCGTAGGTCATTAACGAATAGGCGGTGACAAAATTGTACAATTCCCTGTAGTGTTCGGGCGTAAATAGGTCACCGGCTTCGACTCTTTTAGGAGGGATGACGAGTATTAGATGCAGCTGTGCAAGAGTGAAGCCTATCCCTAAAACAATCGATGGTTAATTATTCAAATTTTGTACAATGTGTATGAAATCTTTGGAGCAGTTTCATGTAAGCATGCGTATAAATACTGTAAATATTAAATATGGTATACGATTATTTAGATATCAAGTATAAGATTCATTTGCGATTCGTCATTTTCCCCACCTGTTCGTACAGCTCGGCAAGAATTTCTTATTATCAATTTGCCCGTTATCACCGAAATTGTATGCAACCAAACATACATACCTATGTGTTTGACTAATTCTGTTAACTTATCGTAATATTCTAGTCGGCCAGCTAATTGGGGCCAAACCTCGAGGACAAATCCATCGAATTTCCACTTCCTACAAGTATCGATCAACTTTTTTGTAATAGTTTCCATTGCTTCTGGACTCCTGAATAACGCATTATAGTCCTGAATTGACCAACCATCGAACAGTATTCTCGGCACAACTGCAACGACATTAACGATTATCTAAAAAAAACCTATAGTTATCATTGTTTGTCGTACCTCTAACTTCTCTCTTTTTCCCTGCTTTTCGTACGTCAGATATCCAGTTCTGATCGATATCGTGTGTACCGGTCACTTTAAATTGGAGATTACTTTTCGGTTTTATTTGCAACCAAACTGGACTAATATGTGTAAATTTGTTGGCAAACAATTTAGCCACATCGTACCCGTGGTTATTCCACTACAAATAATAAAAAAACAGAAAACAATTTTACAACAAACCATCCGATTTTATAACAAACCGGGGTAACATAGCCCAAAACTATATTTGTCTCGACGTTGTAGTTGTCGGTTTGCTTAAAATAAGCTTTATGGTTGTTGATGATATCGCTTGCAGAAGGATTTGTCGACACCAGACCGCGCTCTATCACGGTTTTATCTGTGGGACCGATCAAAGCTTTCTCCACTTTATTGGTCGTACTAGATTTGGGCGATTTTGGCGATAACGTTGCTTCACTTAAATTTACGATGGAAAAACATAGTTGTGTGAAAATTAAAACGGACACGGACATTAACATTGTTAAAATTATAGGTTATGTACCTATACGTGGTACCTAACCGCAGTTTATTATCTCCTATTGTTAAACTGGTCCAAGTTTTCGATTAACTATCGATCTATTACATAATTACATATAATTAAGTAATCATTTTTAATAAATTTAAATTATGCCGGCTTGTTCCGTGATGAAATAACGACAACTTACTAAACTATAATTAATAGTTTTATTGATTAACGCATTAAATTTATTTAAATAATATAAAAAATGGAATAGTAAACTTCGTCGATAAAATCTTACGCTGTCTCATTTTAATAAGTTATAATTTATTGTTTCTAGAATGAATTTTTAAAATGTAAATTCAAAAATTGGAACGAATCAAGGTCATTGTTGGTAGTGCTGAAAAATTGACATGTGTGTGGTTAGTTTACGAACGTTTTGTTGCCGAAAAGTGAATTAGTCGATTAAACATTCATACTTTCAAAGACCGGTCGCAGTTGCCTCAGTAATTATGACCACTCCGCCGGCCGCATTGGTAAATCGAAATAAAAAGCACTTTCTTGGCGTACCTGCGCCTCTAGGTTATGTCGCTGGCGTTGGAAGGGGGTAAGCTAAATTTCTGACCGTTTATTATCTGCTTAAACAGTTTATTTTAGTGCAACTGGATTTACAACACGATCCGATATTGGTCCGGCCAGAGACGCAAACGACGTTAGGTAAGTACACCGTAACCACGACAAAACATTTTTTTTTCCAATTAAACACCGAACCTGATTTAGTGATGACCGACACGCACCGCCGGCAGCTAAACGAACCAAGAAGAAGGAGGAAGAAGAAGAAGACAAGGTAATAGAACTTAGACCGTAAAATTGATTAAACTCGAAGTAAATGTTTTCCAGGACGACGAAGACTTGAACGATTCAAATTACGATGAATTCAGCGGCTACGGTGGTTCCCTATTCGCCAAAGATCCGTACGATAAGGACGACGCCGAGGCCGACGCCATATACGAGGCGATAGATAAACGAATGGACGAAAAGCGTAAGGAGTATCGCGAGAAACGTCTAAAAGTCGAATTGGAAAAATATCGTCAGGAAAGGTACTGCAAATTACATTCCATTTGGGCAGCCGTTACTAAATTCGATTAATTTTAAGACCTAAAATTCAGCAACAGTTCTCGGATTTGAAGCGCGATTTAGTGAGCGTATCCGACGACGAATGGCGCAACGTTCCCGAAGTCGGCGACGCCCGAAATCGGAAGCAAAGAAATCCGAGGGCCGAAAAGTTCACTCCGTTACCTGATAGCGTGCTGTCCCGTAATTTGGGGGGCGACTCGTCTAGTTCGATCGATCCGAATTCGGGTTTGGCAAGTATGATGCCTGGGGTCGCGACGCCCGGTATGTTGCTTAGTTTTTGTGTTCTTATTGATAATTTTTAACTGACCCATAAAATGTGAAATAGGTATGTTGACGCCAACCGGCGATATGGACCTGAGAAAGATAGGGCAAGCCAGAAATACCTTGATGAATGTTAAATTATCTCAAGTAAGAATCCTGCTGATGTGTTAAATATTGTTGCAAACTTGTAATTTGTAGGTGTCTGATTCGGTGACGGGCCAAACGGTCGTCGATCCCAAAGGTTACTTGACCGATTTGCAATCGATGATTCCCACGTACGGCGGGGACATTAATGACATTAAAAAGCGCGTTTGCTTCTAAAATCGGTCAGAGAAACTAATCCCAATCATCCGCCGGCTTGGATTGCCACCGCGCGTCTAGAAGAAGTTACGGGCAAAATACAAGCGGCACGAAATCTTATAATGAAAGGTTGCGAGACTAATCCGCAAAGCGAAGATTTGTGGTTAGAAGCCGCCCGGCTACAGCCTCCGGACACTGCTAAGGCCGTGATTGCTCAAGCCGCCCGACATATACCCACCTCGGTAACTTACAAACGCTCGAACGTTTTCATCGATTTCATTAAATGCAACTTTAGGTTAGAATTTGGATTAAAGCTGCCGACTTAGAGCCAGAGATAAAGGCCAAAAGACGTGTCTATCGTAAAGCCTTAGAACACATACCGAATTCGGTTCGTTTGTGGAAAGCCGCAGTCGAACTGGAGAACCCCGACGATGCTAGAATTCTCCTTTCTCGTGCCGTCGAATGTTGTCCGACGGCCGTCGAGCTCTGGCTGGCCCTTGCCAAATTGGAAACGTACGAGAACGCACGTAAAGTGCTCAACAAGGCGCGCGAAAATGTTCCGACCGACAAATCCATATGGACTACGGCCGCTAAACTCGAAGAGGCTCACGGTATGATTTCCTTATCAAATTTTAAAGCGCTTAAGGGGCTAGTCTAGTTTCTCGGGCGGAAAATGGAGGTGATTTTCCGGGACTCATACAAAAAAAATCATGCGGTCAAATATTTTAAAATTTTAAGGATATATTTAGATACTATTGACAAGTTAATTCACAAAATTTCATGAAAAAATATCGACTGTAAGCCGAGTTATACGCTCCGACGTCGAGTCATCCAAAAATGAAGTAGTAAATCGGCTGCAGTTGTAGAGGTCCTCAGAATGTCGGTATCTGAAAAATTTTTGTTCCACGTTAAACTAGATGACTTTCCCCGTACCATGAACTAGGATCTTTTGAAAATATTGAAAATTAAAAGAATGGCAGCGTTTTGAAAAAAAAATTCAATTTTTCACAAAAAAAAACGCTCGTTTTTTGCTCGGCAAATTTGTATTTTTTGAAATATCAAAAAGATCCTAGTTCATAGTATGTAAAAACATGTTACGAATATTCGAGCAAAATTTCAAATCGATTCGTTAATTTTTCTTTGAGCTAGAACTGCAGCCGTTTTTGAAAATGCAGTTTTGAGAAAAACTGCAAAACTTATTAATGAGCAAATCCATAATCTTAACAGAATTATAAAAAAAGATAAAAAATCACAACCCATGAAATATCTAACTCTAAAGTAAAATCATGAAAGCCCATTACACATAAAAAATAAAATAAATAATAAAAAAAACAAACTGTAAAATTCAATATATACCTCTATAACATAAAGGAATCATAAAAACTATAAAAAAATATATTCTATCATAATACTCTAAGAGATTGAAAATAATCATTACCATAAGATCATATCATTAAAACTAGAATTGATAAACCTAGAGATCTCTCACAGACACTAAAAGTAAGAAAAATCATACTAAAATAATACTCATAACAATAACTCAATATAACAAAGTTTATAACAAGTTTAATGTTTTGACAACTGATTTTTCGGTTATAAAATTAAATTTTTCATACTTACAGTTATTCTGCGATTCCAGGGCCATACAATTCGCCTTCCTCTTGCTCGAAAAAGTGCTGTTCATCAGCTGCAGCTTTCCTACGAGCTGTCCGAGCCTCTTTTGAAGTCTCCTCGTGCCTTTTCTCGGCCAGCTGTATACGTGCCATGTCGCAACTGTTGGCGTATTCTAGTGCGTAGCGGCCAACAGTTATGTCCATAGTGCAAAATATTTTTAATATGGACTTCATGCCACCATTAAAGATCCCCGTTGCAAAAAAATTGGCCAATTGTATGGTTTTTAGGCCGCTGTGAAGATGTTTCGGAGCAAAGTGCCACAGCAAGCCGTTATAACTTTCATTATTATTTTGTGTGTTGCTCCCTTTGCATCTGTTTAGCAATTCCATTCTTGACAAATCCGTATAGATTGGATGCAAAACTTTTAAAACTTGTGGATCTAATGGCAGATAATCGTGCTTGAATTTTCTCATATTGAGTCCTTCAGTCAGCGCACCAGCTATCCGCGCCGACGGTCAGCTCCGACTAAATCCCCTCCCATTTACAAAAATATTTATGATACGATTATGAAACTTTGGGAACTTGTTCTCCGAATAGTATACTATCGAATTAGGCAAAAAAAATCGATTTTTTGAAAGTGAGAAACTAGACTAGCCCCTTAATCGTTTTTTTTTGTTATATAGGCAATCATCAAATGGTCGAGAAGATCATCGAACGAGCTTTGTCGTCGCTCAACGCCAACGGTGTCGAAATAAATCGTGAACAGTGGTTTAAGGAGGCCATTGAAAGCGAGAAGGGGGGACACATTCATTGTTGTCGAGCCATCATCAAGGCCATAATTAGTCACAGTGTCGAGGCGGAAGATCAAAAACATACTTGGATGGAAGACGCCGATCATGTACAAATACCGATTATCTTTACGTTCGATACTATTAACGACTATTTTTTTTTCAGTGTATAAGTCAGGGGTCGTACGAATGTGCCCGATCGGTTTATAACCACGCATTGGCGACTTTCCCGTCAAAGAAATCGATATGGTTGCGAGCTGCTTATCTAGAGAAAAATCACGGCACACGAGAGAGTTTGGAAAGTTTGCTGCAACGGGCCGTCGCTCATTGTCCGAAGAGTGAGGTTGGCTCAAATTTCTCTATTGTATTCTTTTTTTGCTTCTACCATTATAAAAGAAAATATTCTGTTGTTTAGGTGATATCTCTGCACGTGTATTTTTTTTTTTTTGGGTCTTGGACTATTTAATATCATTTATGTGTATGAGATCTCTTGTCCCTTCCTACATTTTCTTCATCCCCTTCCCTATTTTAGTTCTCTAATTCGCACACGTCTGATTTAATTTCCAGGTTCTTTGGTTAATGGGTGCAAAAAGCAAGTGGTTGACCGGCGATGTGCCTGCGGCACGCGGCATTCTATCGTTGGCCTTCCAAGCGAATCCGAACAGCGAAGAGATTTGGCTTGCCGCCGTCAAACTGGAATCCGAGAATAACGAGTACGAAAGGGCACGCAGGCTACTGGCGAAGGCCAGGGGGTCGGCGCCGACGCCGAGAGTTATGATGAAAAGCGCACGTTTGGAGTGGGCCCTGGACAATTTGGATGCGGCACTATCGCTGCTAGACGAAGCGCTGAAAATCTTTCCAGATTTTCCAAAACTATGGATGATGGTGGGCCAAATTTATGAGCAGAAGAAAGAAGTGGCGAAAGCTTTCGAAGCATATAATAACGGAGTAAGTTCAAAAATATTTTTGCTATCTTAATTATCTGAGCTCTCCATTTATACAATTTGTAGATAAAAAAATGTCCAAATTCAATTTCGTTGTGGTTGCTTCTTGCAAAACTGGAAGAAAAACGTGGCGTCCTGACGAAGGCCAGATCTGTGCTGGAAAGAGCCAGACTGAAGAATCCCAAAAACGAACAGCTGTGGTTAGAAGCGATCCGTGTGGAATTGCGAACTGGCGTTAAGGACATTGCGCTATCCATGATGGCGAAAGCGCTGCAGGAGTGCCCCAACTCCGGCCATTTATGGGCCGAATCCATATTCCTCGAATCTAGACCGCAACGCAAGGCAAAATCGGTAAAGTAATCTTGGCGTTGTCGTCGAATTTTAATTTAAAATTTGTGCACGCCGACAGGTGGACGCTTTAAAAAAGTGCGAACACGATCCTCAAGTACTTTTAGCGGTTAGCAAATTGTTTTGGTCAGAGAGGAAAATCGGCAAATGCAGGGAATGGTTTCAAAGGACTTTAAAAATCGAACCGGATTTAGGTGACGCGTGGGCGCATTGGCACCGCTTCGAGCAACTGCATGGAACAGAAGAACAACAGAACGAAGTTAAACAGCGCTGTTTAGCGGCAGAACCACATCACGGCGAATTGTGGTGTTCTGTATCTAAATGTATTAAGAACTGGTGTTTCAGTACAGAACAGATTTTACACACTGTTGCTAAAGAAGTTGCAATTCCCATTTAATTTTTTTTTAAACTTACAATTAGGTTGCTTATGATTTCGTTTGTAAATATACTGTATCAAAAGTGACGTTTTTAAAAATCGTAGACATATTACATGGAAATTTGATTCAGAGGATAGAATCAGTCTTCAAACTACTTTTCTTCATTTTTCTGGAAAGAAATACATCTTTTGAAAAATTAGATTTACTTGATGATTCTAAAACATATTTCACATTGCTGATCCGATGATTAATAATGGAGATAGCTCATGATCAGTTTAAAATTTTCGAATTGATCGATTTGGCTGGTTAACGAACTCGTTCTTCGAATTTGTAAAGGCAATATACCGTCCAAATTTCAGCTTCTTATGATCAAAATTGCGCGTAATTCGAGTTCGGAGAAAATTCAAAGCAGCATTCTGGGGGCTTGTCATCAGAAATTGATACTAAAATTGCATGCAATTACTGCACAGATTTAGAGTATGTTGGAAGTCGTGCGATTCTATTGCATGCAACTGCCATGGTGTGAATCCAAATTTGCTATTTAATGAATATTAATTATAATTAATAATGTTAATTTGTGAAAACGAACCAAACGCATGCTGCTGCCATCTATCCGCAAAAATAGCCATTACACGTGTGCTACTTTTTTTGTGTAATATTGTATGTGTGTTACTTTGATTATTTATACCTTTGATTAAGTGGTGTTTAAATAGTTTATAATTACGAAACGTACAGAAAAAAATTATTAAAAATCAAGTAGGTATGAAGATAGTCGTAAAGTTCTGAAAATTAATATCGTAATCTTTCAGGTAACCTAAGATTTGGTTATACAAGTAACCTGTACATAACCTCACATTATAAACTTAAGACGTATTAATATTGAAAACGAGCGAATTTCACGAAAAAACTAAAAATGGAAATCAATTCAGACACCGTCGAAATCGAACAGACCGCGGAAAAGCCAAAATCGTTTGCCGAGAGACAAGCAGAACGTATGAAAAAGTTAAGGCAACTACATACGCAACGCAACGAAGCGCGAACCCATAACCATCAGGAAGTGATCGCAGAAGACGCGAGAAGCAAGCTGCCGGCAAACTTCGAGAATCGCAAGAGACGAGCAGAGTGGCTTCTCAACGATCAGAAAGCCAGACAAGAAGCGACGGAGAAGGGCGAAGATTACGACCGCACCAAGCTACTTCAAATTTCGGCCGTCGAAGCCGAACGGTTCGAACGTAAAAAGAAAAAGAAGAACCCCGACATAGGCTTTTCGGACTTCGAAGCGGCCACCAAAAGACAGTACGACAGGTTAATTAAAAATATGGCACCGAAAGACATGGAACGGTACGAGGAGGTGAAAGAAAAGTACGGGGACGCCTTTTATGGCGGCCGCAACGTCATCATTCATGGGCTGCACGAAGATCGCAAAGACGCGGTCGATAATATGGTTAAAGATTTAGAAGATCAGATTTCGAAGCGAGAGAGATACTCGCGAAGGAGGACGCACAACGACGACGCCGACATCGATTATATTAACGAGAGGAATGCCAAGTTCAACAAGAAATTGGAGAGGTTTTACGGCGAGCACACTGCCGAAATTAAGCAGAATTTGGAGAGAGGAACTGCAGTGTAAGGTACTTTTAAGTTTCAATAGTACTATTTTATTTACTTAAGAATTTCGATTCTACAAATTAATTGAATTTTAACGACCGTTAGAACTTCTATTGAAGGAAGTTTTTTGTTTTCGTGTTATATAAATTGACGTATATTAAGAATTCATAATGAATTTAAATTGATGACGTTGGTACTTTTAGTGATAAGATTATATTTAAACCAAATCGAAGGCTTTTTAACTGTTTTAATAAGGGAAGGTTGAATTGAACTAATTTTAAAATGGGTTCGTTAGTGCGGTTACAATAAAATAAAAATTCGAAACAAACATTCTTTGAATAGAGATGTTTTTCATTTGTTAACTTATAAATATATAGACTTTTATATAAAAACGTTTATTGCCCCTTCAAATTATATTTACCTATTTTCCTAGTTATCTTCGTATCGAATTACCTATTGGAATTCCGTTATATTAGGAAAAAATATAAAATAAAAATACATTTAAGTACGATTTAATATTTTAATATCAAAATACGCCTTTAATTCATTGTTTTTAGTTTTTAACATGTATATAGAATTTTTTAAAGCTTAAATTTGTAACATTTCTTATTACGTACATAACACTTTGTTATCTACTTAACGGGAAATTGGAAAATAAAAAAATGGTATAGTCTAAACGTAATCTTGAATTTTTTAATCTTGCTAAAGAACCCAAGAATGAACTATGCCTGGAATTAAAAGGAAATATTAGAGAACTCTACTGGTTATTGTTTGTTCAAATTGGAGCAAAGTATAGTTATTAAAAACTAATACGCGGTATAATTTCAAACGTTACAATCCGAACACCATTTTTAACAGCGCATCCAAGAATTAACTGGATTATTAAAATTAAAATAACCAGTGTACCAATTTTGCTCCAATTTAAATTAGTCGTTATTAAAAAAAAAAAAATGGTTAAAAGTAAAACACACGCCGTGCTGCCGAAGAAATTACTTGCAAATAAAAATCAATTGGGTGTCGAGAAAAAATATTTGACCATACCAATAAAACGAATAGAAAGTAAAGTGTGTTAAAGATAGGACTCGACGGGTTCTTCGTTATTTTTCGGACACGACACTTTTGCAATTAAGGGCAAAACAAATTCGATTTGCACACTAGTAGTCTTTGTTCGTCGCATTTTTACCAATACAACAGTATCGCTCGGTATCGTTTTCCTGAATACATTTCCAAAACAGGCGAAGGACAAGCAGATGAAACATCATCGGTTGTTAACATGTTAACTTTCTTCAACTCATAAGGAAACATAGAACATAGATTAGGTTCACATCACAATACAAAACTGAATTCGTCGATATTATTTTATCTTGTCTCCTTCGATTAATTACTACTTTACAACAAAACATGCTGTTACACAAAGTAAAACAATAGTTTGCGTGTGCACACTATACATCGTGAAATACAAGCAAATGTTAATTCGGCAACACAACACATCAAAACAACGATAGCTTACGTCTTGATATCCGCGGGGTAACGTGAATATGAATATTATCACCAGGGGCAGCAGACACTAAAAATGATAAATAACGATAATTCATTTATTTTCCCAACTTATCTACACAAATAATAATTAATATTTGAATAATTAAAATAGGTAGTACATATTAAAATCCATGATTTTGTCGAACTTGTACCATCACAGGTTAGAGATGATACATTCAGATCTATTGTGACATTCGATTTCTAAATTTTGTTTATTTACATTGTTTGCGTCAAATCGTGGGATGAAGCAACAAGTATTCTCGTGGAATAACATATCGTCGCGACGTGTAAATGGCGAGGGAGCTTAAAATAAACATATTGCCATAATCTGAATGTAACACCCTTCTCGATATAGATAAAATTTTTTTTTTAAATCCTTATTTAAAAATTTGTTACACAAAATCACAACAAACTACCAATCAATAACAAAAACAACATAAGAGAAATTTATTAGTATCGTATCACAAACACGAGCTTGCATTATTTGAGCTACGTTGGGGCGTTAGCAGGCGATTAAGTGGCGAAACTCCACGGTACCGAACAAAAGCATCTGATGAGCGTAAATTGGAATTAGCATTAATAAGGTTAACGTCCGGATTAATCATATTATTATTATTAAAGACCTGGTTTGGGCTGTAAGGTCCGTTCTCGCCCAAAGGCCTAACCATTCCGAATGCTAAGCAAGGATTCGGAGGTTCAGATTTCGTACCATGAAGTATGCGGGGCATCTCGCACTGTTCACATTTGTCCAGGAGGGGATGATTCTGGAATGTACACATGTGGCAATTCCATTTCGGGCCTTCAGTATCGGTTTGAGGTATCGACCTAGAATCCCTATAATGCATTTGTTGAATACGTTCTGAAGACCCTAAAATTAATGGACCACGTTGGCCGGTATAAATGTTTCTGTAAAATTCTTCGTTCGTTTCTCCCAACGGAACTGCAATCGGAAGAAAACTATTAGCCGAACTTAATCCGATTATGACGTAAAGCAAAAATTTTACAAATATACACTACTATGTCGACTTACCTCTAGACTCCGATTGTCGGTCAACATCGTAAGTTAATCGCTCGCACTGTCCTCGTAAATGCCTTATTTCTTTCTGCAACTGCTTTTCGAGTTCCGCGTCCACTTTGCACATAATGGAATTCGGTTTTTCTAATGACGCTATTTCTTCTTGCATCGCTACGAGCCGTCCTTTCTCGGTTATTAATTCTATACGCAGTCTCTCGATGCGAGCTTGTTGCTTATTTATCACAGGCGCTGCAAATAAATAATCATTAACAACAAATCTGTACGTCTTTTCTTTACAAATAACTGAAGATTTGCGTTTTCTTAATGCTTTGGCTGTCAACAAGTGTGAATGTGTGCTTATACTTCGTCCAAACCTATATGCAATTCACGTCATCAATAAAAAGGTTACTAGATGATGACGTTTCACACAGTGCTGTCACCTCGTACCTCGTATTTTGACAGTTCTAATCAATTGTAGTCTTTCTTATACCTCTATATGTGCGCAGATAAATTCTATAGAATGTCACTTTCCAAACTTTAAACCGAATTACAAATAAACAATCATAGTAATTTATTGATGACGTGAATTGCATATAGGTTTGGAATCATTCAGTTACCACGTATTTTATATGTAACCATGAGACAATCGCGACTGATAACATTTTTGTTTCTATTTGGTACAATAGCAGACTTATTATGGTTATTAGGATGTGCTTAGTGTACCGAAAAAAATGAAAATGTGAGAGGAGTTCAGATTTGTAATACAGCGCTTATTATTTTGCCTGCACTACCATACGGAGAAGTTTGTCAATTGAAAATTATCGATAATTTACTTTATTGGCTCAAATTCTACGAATGACCTCCAAAAGTCTTGGTATGATAAGGTACCTACTACGCATACCGGACTTCGACCCTCAAACAAATTTCTATGAAGATCGGTAAATAATAAAATTGTCGCGTTACCATGCTCGAATTTTGCACAGTAAGGAGGTTCGAAACGTATTTAAACTAGCATGCGAATTAATGTGATCTGTAAAATGTAACATTATTCGTTAATTATGTACATAACATTCTCTGTTAAGGAATCAAATTGATTAAATCGTATCAATTAATGTTGAAGCTTTTAACATTACAAAGTTAATGTATTTTTTGAACAACGGCGATTTATCACATGCGCAGTGAATTGTTATTCGGTATTATTCGAATATTGTATTGCCGATTTGTACAGGTTATTAGTTATGAGCGTTATCAAGCTTTGTATGCTATTATTCATGTTAAATACGTCCCAAAAATAAGTGAACTAATATCAGGAATATTCAAACAAAGTTTTAAAATAACACCATATGATATGCTTAATTATGTAATGTAATTACCTTCAAATATGCAGGAATAGCACTTGAACGGGGAATAAGAAGGTTTCAATCGATTAATCGTACATTATTGTTAATTTATGAAACGATAAGCTTTTTGAAACCACAAATCGATAACACTTCAAACGGGTTTTGCATCCCTCGTAAATCTTTCTGTAAAGTCGAACGTATTCCTATTAGATATATATATAATCATTTATTTACATTTTACCAATAGGTGTTGAAGGACTATTCTAACATGTCATCTATCATGTAAATTGAGGAGCTTTTTCCAGAAAGGAATTATTGGACACGATCTAATGTCACATGACGATTAAATCAAAGGTATTCGTATTTATAACGTTATTGAAGAGCGTTTTTCCAAAAGATATTACAGGATCGTCCTTTGAAATAAAACCTAATTATATATTTTACATGTCATATAAAATATTATCAATGCATCCCGTTAGAAGACAAAGATAATCTATGACGACAAGAAACGAAAATCTGCAACAGTAATTACACGAATGTAAATTTACATTAGTTACACTGTATTTAAACAGATGATTATTATCTTATTTGAAGTAGATAAATTGCTTAAGAATCATCGCAAAGACTGTACGCAATTAAACAATAATCCATAGAAGATTTCTGATACAAGATGATGGTGAAATTGATAATACAATTGGTCTTAATTCGTTCATAATTGACACGTCATGTTTCGAAAAAAAAGTTTGATTTCGGTGGAATTTTATAAAAATATTTCGTATCTACGTAAAGTAATTGAGGTTGCTGTCTAAAGTTGTTTACGTTCTGAGCCACTCAACAAATTTTAATTACAAAATCACGTTCTTGATAATTTCATGGTAAAAGATGTTTAAATAATCGCAATAAGAAACTTTTCGATTACGTCGTATAGACGTGCATTTTTTCATCAAATATTCATAGATCTGAAGACGATTTCGCGTCTATGCATGGAAGACTATTTTTTTGTATTTCTAGTATAAAACAGCAAAGTTTCAGTTTCATCCTTGCGGCTGTAAATTTTTTTACATTTTTATTCGTTTAATTGTGGGGTGGAAGACAAGGTTTGTCTGGATTATCATCGGAAGACGAGTTTTCTAAACGCTTAATATAAAGTAATAAACAAAAGTTTCTGTATGGCTATAAGTTTTTTTCCAAATTTATTGCAGAATTGAACTTCCTTACCACCTGTTGGGGTGTATGGAAGGTGCATTTTCATATTACATATTATTAGGGTAACTAGTAAAATAAAATTAACTTTGAGAAAATGGTGTTATGAAATCTGTCGTCACCTCCCGGATTATTTCTTCATACCATCTAATATGTGCGCAGATACATCATCTATAGAATATGTCACTTTCCAAACTTTAAACCGAATTACAAATAAACAATCTAGTAACTTTTTTTTGATGACGTGATTGCGTATAGGTTTGGATAGGTCATATCTATCTACCACGTATTTTATATGAACCATGGGAGACAATCGCGACCGATAACATTTTTTGTTTTTATTTGGTGACAATATGTCAGAGTTATTATGGTTATTATGGATGGTGGTTAGTGGTGACCGAAGAAGAAACAAATGAAAAAGTGAAGGTCGAGTTCAGATGGTTGTGAATACAGCGCTTATTATTTTGGCCATGACAAGCCTACCATACGGAGAAGTTTGATCAATTGAAAATTATCGATCAATTTTTTTATGTGGCTCAAATTCTACGAACATGAACCGTCACCAAAAGTGCTTGGTGTAGGGGTACCTACTCGCATACCGCGACTGCGACCCGTCAAACAAATTTCTATGAAAGATCGGTAATAATAAAAATTGATCAGCGTTACCATTTGCTCGAAATATATTTGACAGTAGAGGAGCGTTTTTTCGAAAAACGGTCATGTCTAAAAATTATGGCATGCGAATTAATGCTGTGATTCTGTAAAATTAGTTAACATTATGTTAACGTTAAATTATGTACATAACATTTCTCTGTTAAGTGATGTGCAACATTATAGCATTAAAATCGTATTCTGTAATTGGCAATGTTGAAATGCTTTTAACATTTTTACTAAAAGTTAAAAAATGTATATTTTTGAACCAACGGGATTTATCACATGCGCAGTGAATTGTTTTCATTCCCGGTATTTTCGAATATTGTTTGGATTTGTAAGGTTATTAGGTTATGAGGTTATAAGGTTATGTCATGTATTAAGGTTATGTTAAATACCATGTCCCAAAAAATGAAGTGAACTAATATCTAGGAATATTCAAAACCAAAGTTTTAAATATATAGGCACCCATATGATATGTTAATTAATGTAATGTTAATTACCTTCAAATATGCAGGAATAGCACTTGAACGGGGAATAAGTAAGGTTTCAATCGATTAATTAACATTATTGTTAAGTCTTTTGTAAAGCGAAAGCTTTTTTTGAAACACAAATCTGATAACACTTCAAACGGGTTTTGCATGCCTCGTAAATCTCTTCTGTAAAGTCGCATACTATTCCTATATAATATATATATAATCATTTATTTACATTTGTACCGGTAGGTGTTAAGGACTATTCCTAACATGTCATTATTCATGTACAATTGAGGAGCGTTTTTTCCAGAAAGGATTTTTTGGACACGATCGTGAATGTCACATGAACATTTAAATCAAAGCCGGTTTCGTATTTTAACGGTTTTTCGCTTCAAGAGCGTTTTTTCCAAAAAGGATTTTTTGACAGGATCGTTTTTGAAAAAAACGCTCCTCAATTATATATGTAGTATACATGTCATTATAACAATATTATCATCCATCCCTTAAAGATCAACAAAAACTATTGACACAAGAAACGAAAATTACTTGCCAACATAACCTTACAAACCCAATGTAAAATTGTTACATTCACGTTTTACCTCACTGTTATTTTACAGTGAATTTTACTCTTATTTTAAGCGTAACATTTGCTTACAGAATCACAGCATAAGACCGGTTTTCGTATCTTGGTCAACTTTTAAACACAAATCCATCTGGAGCAAGATCTTGCTGATCAGCAAGATGGATGGTTGCGTTTAAAAGTTGATCAAGATACCAAGGTCGGTCTTAATTCGCTTGTCATAAGTTTTGGACACGTCCGTTTTTCGAAAAAAAAAATGCTTCTCGGTGACGCGTTTCGGTCGCGTCAATTTTTATTTTGAATAAATATTGCGTATCTACGTGCCACGCGATATTTGTACATTGGGTTGCTGTCTAAAGTTGTAAGGGGTTCCACGTTGTGCGGCCCACTCTATACATTTAATTTTAATTTACAAAAACCACGATATACTATAGATAAATTTCGCTTGTGTTGTTTTTTTTTTAATTCTTCACTTCCGAAAAAGGGTCGAAATTGACATAAAAGTGCGTCGAAAGATATGAAAAGATACCAAAATATGAAAAAGTAACATGTCACGTTTTACCAACCAATCAATCTATCAAATTAACAAATACACGAAGGTGTTAAGTTTTTTAACCTTCAGATGAGTCATGATAGGCACATAAAAATAACGCGAAACTACTAGTGCAGGACCTTATTAATGCTAAACTAAACATAGTTCAACGTGTCGACGATTTTTTGATTTTTGTTCATTTACAATAATTGGTAAAAAAAATGGCACCGTGTCCGTTGAACGTATGTAGATAACTAAAATGCACGCGAACGATAAAATGCCACTCGTTTTATTATTTTTTGTTTCAATCTCAAACACGATTAGCCAAATTGACATTTTAGCAGTCGAGCATGAAACAGCCTTGCGATTATCATTATTAATAAAAATCGAGCGGCACATAAAAAACATTTTAATTTAATAAATATTTACGTAGGCAACTATGTTAATGCATGTCATAAACAATGTTAATTTCGCAGATATTTATTTAATGATAACGAAAATCCTGGAAAACTGGGACTATAACGTTTCGTTAATGTAATTTGATAAGCGCGAGTTTTTGGAGAAAGAACCTTTTGAACCCCCCTTATCTGAAATCGCGCCTCTGTCGACCTTGTGTTGGATAGTCTAACGACCCTGAGCCCCCAAAGTTGAGTAAACAAAGCGGGAGAGCATTATATCAGTTCGTATGGTAAACGCGCCGAATGTGGTCGATGGACAGAACATATACCGGTGGTTGTTCGTGCCCTTCGCAAATAACACTAGTTTAAAACAATCGAATTTAAGTCGACACTAAAAATATCATTTTATCTAAAATGCACGTATCCAAACATAGCGTTTTGGCAAAACAACGTAAGCGACAAAAAGCTAAGGAGAACTACAATGGCCTCGATGCTCTCCTACTTTGTTTGCTCGACTTCGAGGCCCAGGGTTGCCGTACTACCCGATCCAAGCCTGCCGGACGCACAATTTCAGACAAGGGACGTTCGAAAGTTAACACACATATTAGACAAAACATATTATTGGCTAATTACCAGAGGTCGGAGGTTCGAATGCTCCCGCAACCATTGACCATGGATCCAAAAATAAAATAATAAAAGTCTGTGATCAATGGGTTCCCGAGACCATCTCGTAAATGAAAAAAATATATACTATACACGTATCCATATTATATTGGCAACAATGTAATACGACTCGGACAGCTCGATCTAAACCAAAATGAAAAAAAGCCGCAATACTCTTGAATGGTCGTTTAAATTAATGATTTTATTTATATATTTTTTTTTGGAGACCCGCAACGCTAAAATAAACTTTTCTTATCGTTAGAACCTGGATTTAACTTGATTAATTGCCGAACTGACAAATAGATAACAATTGTATACCTAATGATGTGAACTGTGAAAATATTTCTAACACCGATACACGATAGCTTAAAAATTTAAGAATTCGAGGTGGATATTTTAATAACAAAAATTTCTAGTCGATAAGAAAAAGGGAATTACTAAAATAGAGGCAATTTTACATTAACTGTACAGTCAAGTGCATATGTTTTGACCCGACGCCTATGTTTAAGTTTTTACCGTAAAGGCTCAAAGAAATATTTATCTGACGTGACCCTACCCTTCGTCCCTCCTGATCCTCTCTCGTCGCTCGTCGACCTGCGATCACATCTCGCGGGACAAAACATACGAACTTGACTGTACATAGTGTAGCTTATGGTTTTCTCAAAAATCTGTTACGTTCGGCGTGACTCTCGCTTTCAAATTCGTTTTCCACGACCACGAACATTTTTTCGGCATTACGCGAATTAATCTTCGGCTTCGCCCACAATAACACTCAGGACAATCGAGACTCGTATCATCAGTTTATTTGCTTCCCGATATACCGCCAGGTATCGGTAGCTATGAAAACGACCTCAATATTTTCAATAACGTTTAAAATGACCACTTCAAGCGAAAATTCTTGCACAATTATAAAAAGCGATCGCGCCGGGAAAACGCCGGTCGAAATTATCAAATTAACAAGGATTCCGGAGGTCATCCGAAGAGCTCGTCGAGACCGTCGACAACTCCGAGTACGTCCCTGTGGTGGACAACGCCAATTTCCCACGTCCTGAATTTCAAGTGCGGGCGAAACGGTCACGAAATAGGCTTATTTGGAGGTCGACAGTCCCGACCTAAACCCTCTGGACTACTACGTGCGGGGCATGGTCGAGATGTCCAAGACACCCCAACGTTAACTCCCCTCGGGTCACTATCGAGGCAGAGTTCACGGTCATGAACCGCGACCAGTTGAAGACTTATTATCTTCGACAGTCTTAAATAAATAACTTTTTGCATAAAACTGTTTTTGTCCGGAATCTAACGGCGCGCCGCCCTGCGCGGAAAAGTGAAATGTTGAATATAAATAAAACGCGACGAAGATGCAAAACATTAACGATTCGGCCAGACAAGAATTGAAAATAAAACCGCTAGGTACCTACACTAAATTATTATTAGTCATAGAAGTTACGAAGAATGTGAACAGAATATAACTATTATATATAGGCCTTGATTAAAAGGAAGGTGAAACGTAAGACAATAATACGCACAAAGTGTCAACAATTATGATGGACGATTCCGTGCGAAATCGACCAATAAAAAAATAATTTTGAATCTTCGCGTTTTTTAAATTTTGTGACTTTTTGCACTTTCATCGTATCGATGAAAACGATGAAAAATGCAAAGTTTCAGATTTTTTGGGCATTTGGTTTATTAGTTATTTAACTTCCAAAAATACGAAAATTGTTCAAAATTTTCAGCGTTTTTTATCAGTTTTAATTTGACGTGCTGCGAGGCTCTGATACATCGGGATACCCATTACGAAATTGAGCACTTATATTCTGAATTAGTGAATTTACATTTTACGCGGAATCCAAATATGAAGAAATACATGTTACATTTGAGAAAAATTACATTTCGCGCAAATTAATCATTGTGCGTAGTTTTACGCTTTTTCGAGAAATTTGTCACGCATTTTGTAAGTCGACTATTATCGATAGTCGGTGGTACAAACAGATTTAAAAATTTTTTAATCGTGGCTCCAAAGGTGACTATTTTATCATTAAAGTGACAATAACTTTAGAACTGCTAGTGATGGAGACGTACAATTTTATACATTTTTGATTCTAAATGTAACAGGGAATCCAAAAATGCAAACATATACAAGGTGTTTTATTTAAAATACGCAAATTTGAATTGGCTAATTTTTGCGAAACATTTTTTTTTAATTTAAATAAAATTTAAAATATTTTTAAAATGTAAATTGATCGTGTATTAACCATACTAAAATTGGTTTTGATGTCTCTAAAAGTTAAGGAGCAATCCTCTGTTCACACAGTAAACACCCACCCTGTATAGTATTTGTCTCAAAAAAATCAAAGCTTTCGATTGTTCTATATTCAAAAAACATTTTATTTGATTGCTTAAAATAATAACGGTTTTAGTAACAGAATCTAGTAAAACGTCAAATTAAAGTCGATTAAAAATCTGAAGAAAACGACACAAAATGCAGTTTTCTAAGTTAAATCGCTTTTGAGATGGACCCGAAACGAGTTTTCCGGGCCCATCTAACTAAATGTAAGTTTTAAAATTAATTTAATCGACCTAATCCGAATGAAAATGTACTGGTTCCCCCCCCCCACAGTTTCCACGAGCAACTTTTGAGTGGAAATTCGGCAGTCACGAGTGCGCCGCCATAAATCCGATAAATAATATTGTTTTCGCACATTCGCGTATCCCACGTTTATAATCAATTAATGCAGTAGTTTAAAAGACCAGCACGAAATCCGACACATTTTAGGGGGTTGCTTTAGACGCGCGATCAGAATTTGTAAATTTCCCAAGCGATTTATCTCACCTCTTATCAACGTGGGCGACATTGATCGTAAATACTTCCGTACACTTCTTTTAAAAATTTCACACGAAATGAATAGATATTAATTTCGATAATTAATCAATTGTTAAAATTAAAAAAAAAAAACTAGAAATTTCTATAATACAAGTATGCACAATAGAGAAAAAGATCGTGTTTTTTTGTTTATCACATATTTATGTGTATCATCTGGTCTATTTTAAAAAATACTGACGTAATTCGCTACGGTAAAGTCTAGGGATTTTCGAAATTGGTTTATCTGAGCTAATAATAGTTCGAATGGTTCAAAATCGTTTATTATTAAATAATTCATGTACCCAGATTAAGATGATTGAAAAAAAGCGGTGGTTTTCCCCCCTGCGTTAGGTGCACTTAGGTAACGTCGCCGAAAATAAAAATAATATTTGCATGCGCCGTTAAATGTTTGGACAAGTCGATTTTTTTTTTGAAAAATTACCCTACGTCTTTTTAACGTCCAAATATTTTTACAAAATTTGCCAATATTTTAATGGTCGTGCGCAAACTACTTCGACGTACCTGAAGTACGTAGGGTACCTAAACTTACAAAATTTCGATTTACTCGGGGAGCGAATGAAAATTGTTCTGGAAAATTCTCGTACGTTTTCGACGCTGTTAATTCAAAAATTACCGAAAATTTCCCACTCGCATTAAATTTAATCGACCGACGAATACAAATTGTCGAATCTTCATCAACCTTGCGTTGTTGTTTTTTTTGTGGAAGCTCGCACGTGCTGTGCACGCAAACGAAGAACAAAGGTCGAGTTCGTTTTCGTGGAAATTTCGATTGCGATATTGTACGCGAAGAGTTGGAGGAAAGGGAAAGTGTGACGCCGCGAGCATATTTTTAAAAGCTCATTAACAAAAGAAACCGTATTATTTTGTTTATACGATATATATATATATATATATCAAACGAACATCTGTTCGCGTCAGTTACTTCGATCATGAACTAAACCGGGGGTCGGTAACATTTTCGTAACCGCTAGCCGTCTAATTGTAAGTGGCTTTTGGGCGTCTTAACAAATTGATGAAGTTTGAATTTATTACCATGATTACTAGATTGATGGTGTGAATCTTTAAAATTGCTTAATTGCCCAAATTGCGGATAATCTTGGAACTGGCGATAGACCAGGTCATGGACTGTCCATAATATCACAATTTGACCTTAGCAAAAATCCCTCGCGTTCGGATATTTTGGTAACTGGTACGTTTTTGATCGGTGTTTTACGTGCCGTTCTACAAACGGATGGCTCAGAAGTCAACTGCATTGATTCGACACTAATGTTAAATCCTCAAACCGAAACATCACCAGAGTGAAAATTTACTAAAAAAAAAAAACGCCAGATATTAGGTTTGTTCCAACACGCCGCCAAACCAGTTCGCGAACGGTCGAGATGTTTGTACGATGGGCGCCACAGAAAATGGGACACCAAACTTTGTACAACGTAAAACTGGCTTTTTCGGATTCAGAAATTTTAAATCGCGTGAAACTGGCCGCCGAAATATTTGCCCGTGGGGTCGTTGTAATCCCTCCAATCATTTAAAAATAATTCAAACGTTACATTCAACTATTAATATAAACCGTCGAAGCGCAAAATTTTCGCAAAATTCGCACATTTATCGAACGGTTGACGGTTCAACATTTTGCCGTAATTATAGAAGCGAAGCCAAATTTACGCGGCACAAGATTTTATCGTCGAGCAAGCCCATTATATTCGTTAAAATTCTAAATTGAAGTTTTCACAATTCAAATTTGCGAAAAACACTTCCCCACAACTTCCTTATTCTGTAGCATATTGTGAAAATGGTCGGGAAAAAATGCTACAAAATAGGACTTGTCCCACCTCTCTTGGCTTAATTAGGAGAGCTGCTACGGCAATTTAAAAAAAATACGTCGGTGATGCGATTTTTAGTTTTTTTTTAGAAACGTTACATGGTCGTATTTTCAAGACGGGTTGATCTACAGGATTATTCAAAAAGATGGATACAATTACAATTGGCCATATTTCCTGCGTTATACGTTGTTGCATTTGAATTATCTAAATGACATTTGAAAGAGGACGTTTTAAAGTTTAGAATATTATCCCGCTATAGAGTGTTCCAGCGCCGCACAGGCACAAAATTACATTTTTCGGCAGGACGGAGCTCCCACCCAATTGGCACCTGAATGTTCGACGTTTCTTAGACGAATCTCTATCTCAACGATGGACAGGTCACTTTGGTAATGAAGACCCGGCATTTCAGTTGTGGCCACCGAGATTTCTGATCTCACACCCTGCGATTTTTTCCTGTGGCGATTCTCTTCTCGCAAATTTGAATGACGCGGCGAACTCAGTGACGTAAGACATTCTTCATCGAGCGTGGGATGAATCCCATTTACCGTCTAGATGTTTTAGGGGCACATTGAATATCTATAAACTTGCATGTGTGTATAATACAACGTATAGTTCGGGAAATAAAGCCAATTGAAGTTGTATTCATCTTTTTGAATAATCCTGCATTTTAATTAAATTTTGTATTTTTCTTGGGGCCGATCTTTTCATCTTCCATTTAATTTAATCGACACATATTTACCATAGAAACGTTCGTTCAAACAATTGTTTCCATGGTAAAAATTTGTCAAGTAAATTTATTGGAAGATGAAAAAACCGGCCCCTTAATCTATAATGTAGGCTATAGCTTATCCAAACCTACATGATGTTCACGTCATCAACAAAAAATTACTAGATTGTTTATTTGTAATTCGGTTTAAAGTTTGGCAAGTGACATATGGGGGTCTATTCTAACTCATTTCGACTGATTTTGGTCGAAATTTGATGACGTCAAAGCGACTCGACAGTAGGCGAGCGGTTCTAAAGATTTCGACTAATAGCGGAAACAGCAACATGTCGGAATGTTAGGTTGGTATTATAAAAGAACTGACGTTGGCGATAATGTTTTATATAGTTTTCATAACTAAACGGGAGCGGCAAGTTTAATATAAGTCCTTAAAATATTTGCGGATAATTTAGATAGATAAAATCGGAATATGAACGACATTTAATGACGGCACTCATTCTACCATTTGTAAAGTATCGCACACGTATAAGTTATAAAACCTATGTTATTCCCGTAGGTGTTACCGTGCTTCGCTACATTTTGTTTTGTGTTGTAGTTTAGTTCTTGATTTTTCCACTTTGGTTTCAGTTTATTATTACTTTATATTGTTAGTACTTCATTGTATTATTTATTACTCTTTATTCGTTTATTGTTAGTAAGTTCTTCCTCGTGTAAATATGTCTGTGTTTATTATTGATACTTACTATATACCTACAATTAGTAACTAAAACGACTAAAATACACTAACGGAAACTTAAACAGAATCTCAAGACGTCAATACCTAAAATCAAGAAGACTAAATAAAATGAAGAAGACTAATAATAAGGCTATAATAATAACTATTCTACGTTAGACACATAGGTTAACGTATCTCTCAAATAATCTGATGTAACATAACCTCTATTTCACCAACAAACTGTCACAATTTCGAGTCGAAATTAAGATTTCAACACGATTTCAAAATCGAAATTAATTTCAACAAGTCGCAATGTAATGACGTCAGATCACTGTTTCCGCCACTACCGATAGATGGCTACGTGAATAATTTCAACAAGTCGAATCTGAATTAGAATAGACCCCATGATGATAGATGATTTACTTGCGCACATATTAGATGGTACAAAGAAAAACTACAATTTATTAGAACTGTCAAACTACGAGGTACAAGGCGACAGCACTGTGTGAAACGTCATCATCTAGTAACCTTGTATTGATGACGTGAACATCATATAAGTTTGGATAAGCTATATATGTGTGTTTATTTGACATGGAATGACCCAGAAAGCAACGATCACGTTGTTCGCAGCGGTCACATCGCCGCAAAAAACAATGTTGGCCACGGTTAGTAGTTGAATAGGTGTCCACTGGGGGGAACACCGTATATCGTTCGTAATGCGAATCGAAAAATAATAATTAATGTCTGTGGTCAATGAGCCGAGTTCCCGAGACCATCTCCTAGACTAAACAACAAAAAAACGATAAAATGCAAACTGCTTAATTTTTATCAAGGCACGCCACTTTCGAATGCGGTTTTAAACCAATAAAAATAAAATGAAAGCCCTCGGGAGTGAAACAAAAATTACGATCGAAATATAGGTAATTTCGGGCAAACGAGAACATTTATTTATAAATTATTATATTAAATTATTTATAAACGATTGTACATAAACCGAACTGTAACGACAAGAACGAATAACAAATTATATTACAAGGAAAATAAAAATGCGATTGTAGTAGGTACCGGATGATAAGTGATAAGGGGGAATTTTGAATGAGATATCTGACAACTCGTGTTGGATTTTTTAATTTTTTTTCATCCTCGCTTATTGAACAATTTGTTTGTTTAAAAAGAAAACAAGCTCGTTTTTATGATAGATTGTAGGTAATTGACGTAAAAAAAACATTCCTCAAATATTCTCATGTAGTTACAATAACTTAACTTTCCTAATGTGAGTCAGACTATAATTACCGATTTTTGGTTCTTTGTCGTTAGCAAAATATTCATTTGAAGTAATGACTGAGAAGAGGCCAAAACCGGGAGACGCAAGATATGGGGTACGTTTGCAATCGATTCGCACATCGACCATTCGACACGGTAGTACCGAAGAACAAATTGCTTTTAAGAACGAATCAGTTGTTTGGGAAGATACGCCTCCGACAAGCAACGGATGGTTTTCGAGGGAAATCGTTACGTTTTTTTTTTAGCTCAACGAGCCTTGCTTTCTCCGGTAATCGTATTTAACTCGTTGAGGTCCGTCTTCACCAAATCCAACTAGCTACTTTTCAATCTTGCCCTTCTTCTCGCACCCCGTGCCACGCCTCAACACTGTTTTTGGAGCTCAGCTTGCGTCCAATCTTCATACGTCGTATTGTTTGATCCGGCACTGAAGTCGACTATAAACAGACAAGGTGCTCCATACGGTAACGTAATCAGGGCCTGGCATTCCCAGATGATTTGGTAATTTAATTTAGTAAATAACAAGATCGGAGGGAGAAAAAATGGATGCTGCAAAAAATATTACAAGAACTACACAAGATGTGGGACTGGTAAACAATGAAGTGAAAACTGAATATATAGGCTATATAGGTCATGTCAAAGTGGGCCCAAAAAAAAAGACATTTAGGGACAACGACGACCAAAAACCCTCGAACGTGGGAACGAAAATTACCGAGCACGAAGAATTTTTGGGCACGAGTGAGAAGGTCAAATCGTGAAATAAGAGAGGTCTTTAAAGAGGATACGGTTATCGAACAGTCGGGGCAAGTTATGAGAACGGGCAAAGGACGAGTCCCAGCTAAAGTTTCGTCCACGCAGACAAGGAAAAAGGCGAAATAGAAGATTTACATCAATTGAAACGGGAAAGAACGGACGACGATCGCACAACAAGCCGCGGTTAATGCTTAATTCTTTATACGTTTGTATTTTAATTCTGCATTTGGTTTCCTGTGCGTGGTCGGGTGCAAAATTAACGTCCACGTGTCCGGACCATCTCTCTAATTTCACGTCTTTTTTGCCACGTTGCTTGTTTAGCGCCCACGGTTCGTCCGCATAAGCCACTATCGCTCGGATATCTCGGGAGGGGTTCCGGATTGAAATATCGTCGACCTCGTTCAGGTTTGAACCTGAACATTGTGGCACAGAAAGCAAGCGTGCGAATTGCTACGTCACCCGAGTCCGACGTTTCTCGACTGTTCTGGATCGAGCGTGATGAACCAGAGAGAATTATGTTCTTCTATTAAACCAACTGGCGGGAGTTCGAATTTCGCCGACCCCGTTCAGGTTTGAACCTAAAACTTTACGAGATACTGACGTTTCTCGACTGTTCTGATCAAGTATCCGTGATGGACTTTATATTCTTCTACTAATGGCGTTTCGATAATTCAATTTCATTGGAAAAGCGATAATTTCGACGAACTAAATTTTTCCGCAAAGACGTGGCCCCGAGGACTTCAAATTTCCAAATGTGAGCCGCCAAAGTATCGGGGCAAATAAGTGTCCGCCCACTAATTAATTAAAAATATGAAAAAAAAAAAACAAAAGAATATATAAATAAATCTGTGTCGGAAATAAATTATCATCGTTGAAATTTAGTTCGTTAACCTCCCCGATGCGGTTTTAACATCCCACTTAATTACTACACTACGGGTGTTCTTAGAAACCGAATCTTGTTTTGATGATTTTAATTTAACTTCCGACAAAATAACACAATTAAAATTCGAAAATGACCTCGCCGCGGCACGCTTCGCTTATTTATACTGCGTCTTTGGCAAAAAAAAAATTCGTTATGCGTGATGTTCGACGAAGGAAATCGATCTTATTCGGTCGTTCCGTTTATTGGCAATATTTTGGTTTTTGATCGATCCCTGTTAGTTCGACAGTTTCCCGTACCTAACTACTTAGACATTTTTGATGCGCATCCGAAGTTATTTATAAATTGTTAAGCGACAGTACAACAGTATCAGGTAAATACGAGTTTACGACACAGATTGCGTTACATGTTAATGCACTACTTTACGGAACGTCGCGTCACGAATGACTAATAATCATATGAATAATTAAACTCGACTGACCTCACGAAAAATAACGTAGATAGAAATTTATCTGAACCTTGAATTCTCTCCAAATGAGATATTCACGAATTATTATTATTATTGTGGAAAGTTGGTCATATTTATTAAAATAGAAGAACTTTTAAATAGTTCGAGTGCACGGAGCACATTAAAGCACCTGAACCGAACGAGTCGAATGTCGCATTATAAACAGCAATTTATTTTATTAATAATCCAGAAAGACATTTCCTTGGTGCTGGCAGGCCAATTTCAAACTAAAATTATAAATCGACTCTCAAAATAATGCCAAATCATTACGACTTCGACGTTAACATACCTAACAAGGGAGGGATACCAATCGGATTCGAACGAAACTCGGCAAGTTTAGGGCTTAGCGCCCTTTAAGGGGATAGTAGACGGATTTGCAGTGTTACTTAAAACTTAATCAATCTAAAAGATGAACATCAACGAAACTTTTTTTTATTATAAACGTGATTTTATAAAAGATTATTCTTGCTCTTACATATATTAAATTTTATTCAAAGCGATAAACAAAAATAATAGGTTTTCCGATATTTTTTGGAAAAATAATTTCAATATTCACTTGTTCTTTTTGCAGTCGTATAGACGCTAGTGTTTTTGAAAATAAAATGCGATTGTCGTAGGTTACCGGATGATAAGTGATAAGGGGGAATTTTGAATGAGATATCTCACAATTCGTGTTGGATTTTTTAATTTTTTTTCATCCTCGCTTATTGAACAATTTGTTTGTTTAAAAAGAAAACAAGCTCGTTTTTATGATAGATTGTAGGTAATTGACGTAAAAAAAACATTCCTCAAATATTCTCATGTAGTTACAATAACTTAACTTTCCTAATGTGAGTCAGACTATAATTACCGATTTTTGGTTCTTTGTCGTTAGCAAAATATCCATTTGAAGTAATGACTGAGAAGAGGCCAAAACCGGGAGACGCAAGATATGGGGTACGTTTGCAATCGATTCGCACATCGACCATTCGACACGGTAGTACCGAAGAACAAATTGCTTTTTAAGAACGAATCAGTTGTTTGGGAAGATACGCCTCCGACAAGCAACGGATGGTTTTCGAGGGAAATCGTTACGTTTTTTTTTTAGCTCAACGAGCCTTGCTTTCTCCGGTAATCGTATTTAACTCGTTGAGGTCCGTCTTCACCAAATCCAACTAGCTACTTTTCGATCTTGCCCTTCTTCTCGCACCCCGTGCCACGCCTCAACACTGTTTTTGGAGCTCAGCTTGCGTCCAATCTTCATACGTCGTATTGTTTGATCCGGCACTGAAGTCGACTATAAACAGACAAGGTGCTCCATACGGTAACGTAATCAGGGCCTGGCATTCGCAGATGTTTTGGTAATTTAATTTAGTAAATAACAAGATCGGATGGAGAAAAAATGAATGCTGCAAAAAATATTACAAGAACTACACAAGATATGGGACTGGTAAACAATGAAGCGAAAACTGAATATGTAGGCTATATAGGTCATGTCAAAGTGGGCCCAAAAAAAAAGACATTTAGGGATAACGACGACCAAAAACCCTCGAACGTGGGAACGAAAATTACCAAGCACGAAGAATTTTTGGGCACGAGTGAGAAGGCCAAATCGTGAAATAAAAGGTCTTTAAAGAGGATACGGTTATCGAACAGTCGGGGCAAGTTATGGGAACGGGCAAAGGACGAGTCCCAGCTAAAATTTCGTCCACGCGGACAAGGAAAAAAGCGAAATAGAAGATTTACATCAATTGAAACGGGAAAGAACGGACGACGATCGCACAACAAGCCCCGGTTAATGCTTAATTCTTTATACGTTTGTATTTTAATTCTGCATTTGGTCTCCTGTGCGTGGTCGGGTGCAAAATTAACGTCCACGCGTCCGGACCATCTCTCTAATTTCACGTCTTTTTTGCCACGTTGCTTGTTTAGCGCCCACGGTTCGTCCGCATAAGCCACTATCGCTCGGATATCTCGGGAGGGGTTCCGGATTGAAATATCGTCGACCTCGTTCAGGTTTGAACCCGAACATTATGGCACAGAAAGCAAACGTGCGAATTGCTACGTCATCCTAGACCGACGTTTCTCGACTGTTCTGGATCGAGCGTGTGGGGGGGCGTGATGGTCTAGAGAGATTCTTCTAGTAAACCAACTGTCGGGAGTTCAAATCTCGGCGACCCCGTTCAGGTTTGAACCTAAAACTTTACGAGAGACTGACGTTTCTCGACTGTTCTGATCAAGTATCCGTGATGGGCCGTGATGGACTTTATATTCTTCTACTAATGGCGTTTCGATAATTCAATTTCATTGGAAAAGCGATAATTTCGACGAATTAAATTTTTCCGCAAATCTACTGACGTGGCCCCAGGACTTCAAATTTCTAAATGTGAGCCGCCAAAGTATCGGGGCAAATAAGTGCCCGCCCACTAATTAATTAATAATATGGAAAAAAAACAAAAGAATATATAAATAAATCTGTGCCGGAAATAAATTATCATCGTTGAAATTTAGTTCGTTAACCTCCCCGATGCGGTTTTAACATCCCACTTAATTACTACACTACGGGTGTTCTTAGAAACCGAATCTTGTTTTGATGATTTTAATTTAACTTCCGACAAAATAACACAATTAAAATTCGAAAATGACCTCGCCGCGGCACGCTTCGCTTATTTATACTGCGTCTTTGGCAAAAAAAAAATTCGTTATGCGTGATGTTCGACGAAGGAAATCGATCTTATTCGGTCGTTCCGTTTATTGGCAATATTTTGGTTTTGATCGATCCCTGTTAGTTCGACAGTTTCCCGTACCTAACTACTTAGACATTTTTGATGCGCATCCGAAGTTATTTATAAATTGTTAAGCGACAGTACAACAGTATCAGGTAAATACGAGTTTACGACACAGATTGCGTTACATGTTAATGCACTACTTTACGGAACGTCGCGTCACGAATGACTAATAATCATATGAATAATTAAACTCGACTGACCTCACGAAAAATAACGTAGATAGAAATTTATCTGAACCTTGAATTCTCTCCAAATGAGATATTCACGAATTATTATTATTATTGTGGAAAGTTGGTCATATTTATTAAAATAGAAGAACTTTTAAATAGTTCGAGTGCACGGAGCACATTAAAGCACCTGAACCGAACGAGTCGAATGTCGCATTATAAACAGCAATTTATTTTATTAATAATCCAGAAAGACATTTCCTTGGTGCTGGCAGGCCAATTTCAAACTAAAATTATAAATCGACTCTCAAAATAATGCCAAATCATTACGACTTCGACGTTAACATACCTAACAAGGGAGGGATACCAATCGGATTCGAACGAAACTCGGCAAGTTTAGGGCTTAGCGCCCTTTAAGGGGATAGTAGACGGATTTGCAGTGTTACTTAAAACTTAATCAATCTAAAAGATGAACATCAACGAAACTTTTTTTTATTATAAACGTGATTTTATAAAAGATTATTCTTGCTCTTACATATATTAAATTTTATTCAAAGCGATAAACAAAAATAATAGGTTTTCCGATATTTTTTGGAAAAATAATTTCAATATTCACTTGTTCTTTTTGCAGTCGTATAGACGCTAGTGTTTTTCAGGCTGAGAAGTAAAATCAGCGCGTGCACTTCAACAGTTTCGTATTTAGAACGATTTTAATTAATGAATAAATGTAGTTTTTCGGTGTTTCAATCTATTTGATGAGAGATGAACTTCTGAAGTTTTAATATAACTTTCTAGTAACTATAACACATACTTTAGAACAGCAACGGTCATCTAAAACAATTTAGAAATTAAGAAATTATCGGTAATTCTTATTATTTAAAAAAAAATGACTTTGTGAATGTAGACAACCAAAAATACAGCCTCAAATTTTTACCTGCTAAATAATACTTCTAGTTATTTGCATAGAAACTGAAAGTAGGTGTTTCTCAGAAGATTAGCCCAACCATAAATATCGAAGGTGGCATTGTTTGGAATATGTCAAAGAAACGAATAATAGTAAAATAAGTAGTAATTTCTGCTTTACAATTTGTTTTGTCGGTAGGGACTTAGCTGATGTAAATATTTTGTATGTATATATGTAAAAATGTTGAATACTTAAAAATTAATTTTTAGCGAATTTTCATAGAAAATACAACTATTTCAGCCAGTCTGATGACGGGACTCAGACGTGCCGTCATATATATCTATATATAATCAAATCTTGTAGACACGATTCCAGTCGCAATTTTGATCGTAGGAGGCTGAAAGTTAGATAGTGTATTGTCTTGAAGAAAATAAAGAACGCGTTCGTTAATCAGGCAAATTGATCGACCTGTTTCAAAATAGTGGCTAATCAAAGATTTTAAAGTGATTGTGAGTTATCTCCGTTATTAATTATTTGATCGGTAATATGAAATATGTTTTGGGATCGGCATAAAATTCTCTGTCCATCATATCTCTTTATAATTTTCGATAAAATGCACCGTTTTTGAGATAATTTGGAAAGTGATAATTTTTTTTATATTTTAAGGAAAAGAGATTATGAAATATCGTACTAATTCATAACTGCCTTACTTATTGTGTGGTTTTTATTATTATCTGTTTTCTGGTTATCTAAAATTTATGCTTTATCGTTTTAATTTAAAAAATCCTAAAATTTGAATTTGCCATATTCATCTCAAGAGAAAAAAAAATAAAACTTTAATGTAAAGTATGTCGTGAGAAAATTGCGTATATGCTCTCCACTGTATTCCAAGAGAACTGTCAAAGAATCCCAAAAAATTTTTAAAAAGTTCCTCCTTGATCGTTCTCGTCGACAAGAAGAAGTAAAGTTGAGAATTCAACTTCTTCATTTCTGTAAATTTTTTAAAACTAATATTTCCCAAAAAAACCTAAAATATCTTTATTGTTTCGTGCCAAAGTAATTTATAATCATTGGTGATTAATTTTTAAATCGTATTTTATAAATTGCCAAATCTTTATCATGATAGTCAAAAAATGAATCTGGCAACGATGTTAAAATAAATAAAACGTTACCCACTTCGCTTTTTCGTACATTACAAATTAACATATTAAGATATTAGACAAATTAAGATATTTTTCACAGTTAATCTCACAATAATCAAGTAATACAATCTGAACATTATCTGTTTCACTTGATTCGTTATAAGTAGATAGAGAGACTGGATATTGACTATTGTCAATTATTTATTATATTAGATTTACATGTTATTTCAGCCCATACCTAATTAGAAGATGACCCTCAAAAATATTTAAATAAACTATAAAAATTAGTTTGATTTTATTAACATTTTAAGAGTTTCTGTGTTTCTGTAGACCTCTGCTGCCGGATATAGGTATTTGAGATGTTTGCCAATTCTAACATATAGTTTTTTGCTAACAACTTCGTTAAAAGTAACAATAGATTTTTAGTTATTTTTCCCATATCCTCTGAAGGATCTTCTGCAACGTACTGGAAAACTTATGCGTCATTTTGTGAACACCCTGCATAATATTAGGTTGTTTCAAAAGTTTTGTCCGTTTTAATGTCATGTGTTTTTGTAGCTTCATATCTCAATAAATATTTATTCTACTGTGTCGTGGTATATACTGATCGATAGAGAATTTTGTACTCTATACATTGATGCTGTTCTTTTTTTCCAAATTTTAATTTTTTGCCTCTTTTCAGCTTATTACTATATGATATCGTTAAGCGATTTTCGGCCAATTTTTCTCTACGAATTCAAATTGAACCATAGCGCTGCCGAAGCAGCCCGAAAAATTAACTAGGCATTTGGCAATGATAGTGTTAATGAACGCATTGTTCAACGTTGGTTTGCGAAATTTCGTTCCGGAGATTTTAGCCTCGAAGTGGTCGACCTACAGTAATCCAGGACGAGGATTTGAGAACCCTGGTGGAGACTGACCCATCACAAACGGTGCGTGGGATGGCGGAAGAAATAGGCATCAGCTCCCATGCGGTTTTTCGAGATTTTTGACCTTTCCAATACGTTTTAAACCATCAAAAAAACCTCACGATTTGAACGATCGACAGAAATTGTCACGTTTCGAGGTCTGTTCTTCTTTGCTTTTGCGCAACCAAAACGATCCTTTTTTGAATCGGATCGTCACGTGTGATGAAAAGTGAATCCTCTACGACAACAGGAGACGTTCAAGACAGTGGTTGGACACCGATGAGCCACCCAGGCACTTCCCAAAGGCGAAAACCCACCAAAAAAAGACCATGGTTACTGTATGGTGGTCAGCGGCTGGTGTGATTCACTATAACTTTCTGCAACCGGGCCAAACCATCACAGCAGAGTCCTATTGTGAGGAAATCGGCGAAATGTACCGAAAATTGCGTCAGCAGCAGCCGGCACTGGTCAACAGAAGAGGTCCGATCCTGCTCCACGACAATGCTCGTCCGCACGTTTCACAAATCACCCTCCGAAAATTAAACGAATTGAGCGTCGAAGTTCTGCCTCACCCACCATACTCCCCAGACCTCTCGCCAACCGACTACCATCTTTTCAAGCACTTCGATAACTTTCTCACCGGTAGAACCTTCGCCAATCAGGACCAGGCAAAAACGGCCTTCGTCGACTTCATCGAATCCCGAGCATCCAATTTTTATGTCGACGGAATTAATCGACTTGTGTTACGTTGGCAAAAGTGCACTGATTCAAATGGCACTTATTTCGATTAAATTGAATAAGTATTCACTGAGATATTACATTTTAAATTAGACTCATAAAAACGGACAAAACTTTTGAAACAACCTAATAGTTCCGTCGTACCTATTTCCAATTTCAATTATGTATTTGATGTTTTATAATTTTATAAGAAACTGAAATGACCAGTTTATTGAAACACAACGATTTAGAGCAACGGTTCTCAACTCGTGGGGCGCTCCCTCTAAGGGAGCGCGAAATAACAAAAGGGTAGTCGCGAAGACATGTTAAAAAGACAAAAGCATAAAAAAGTATCAGCAGCAAAAAAGTAGATATAAAAAAGGCATCAAAAATCTTTTGAAGAGGGACGCGATTAAAACTGTTTTGGAAAGTTGGGTCACAAATACTAAAAGATTGAGAACCGTTGGATTAGAGTATTGATATCACAATGCTATTGATATCACAATGCTCGGTAATACTTTTGTATAATACTAATGATTGTATACTCATAACAATAGATAATCCTGTGAAATAAACAGATAAGACGCATTTTCATGGAAGGTTCGGCCTGCGGCGATATCAATGCGTAACATATGAAATATTCGAACCTTGGTTTGTTATGTTGCTTTTATAATAAATAAATTTTAAAAAAATGTAGTTTTTATTAGCGAACTTTGCAAGTTATTGAAATTCTTTGCTATGTTGAAGTCGACTTTGTAAAACGGCAGCACTTGAACAATTCTAAGAATCTAAAGATACATTTATCTACTTGTAAATACTTTCAGTAACAATGAGAAGGGATTACGTTGGGGACCCATTATGCCTACTTAACCGAAACCTTACTACCTGCTGTTTTTAGAAAACATCTGTATTAAAATATTAGAAATTTTGGTTGCTTATCATTACAAAGGATCGGTGGAACTACACTAGCGACATCGCAACGGCAATAGTTTTCAAAACTCCGTCTACTATCCCCTTAAACGCTATTCGTCTCAACATCTCAAAAACTATCGACGATAGTTTTGGCCGTTTTGGCAGAACGGCCTACATTTTGCGTTGTAGCTTAACTATCAACAAATACCTCCTGGAAACCGCGCACATATATATATATATATATATATATATATATATATATATATATATATAATTTGGGGGCACGTTTGTACCAAATAACATACTTATGCCGCGACACAGTCGCGGGTTTGTGCGAGAAACGGAGATTAGATATTATCCTTGAACCACGACGGGCCATCGTAAGTACCGCGCAATGTCTTTTTTTTTATCTCGAAGAAGAACTCGGCAAATCTGAATTTCACGGTTGCCCGCGTTCCCCTCGGTCGGCCTTATAATCTCGAACGGCAAATTTCCTACGCCAGTTTTCATCGGCCCAGTCTACTTGGGAAAAATTAATACGAATTTCCAACGGGAAATGCTAGGAATCCAGAAGTAGTTGCGATTATTTTTATAAATGTGCTAAAATTACTGAGAAAAACGCGGAAATATTTTTAGCAGTACAAAGTTCTACGAATTTATTTTGTTTATTTATTGTACGTTAACGTGTACGGGTTTATTGGCGTCTTAAAAAGTACCGTTCGGTGGAAACATTCCGGGAATGTACAGGTACCAAAACACACCGTACAGACAATCAGGTGTTCGCATCGCAGCCCACTTCGCATATTTATAACTCGATCCGCCCACGCAACGTGCACCGCGTTATTTTCACTTCGACAAGGCCGCCAAATATATGCTATAAAAATACAATTCTATTGCTAGTTAGGAGCTATATATCCACGCAAAATGTCTCAATTTAAAAACCGCAAGGCCTTCCTCTCGTTCTCAATCAGGAACAAGTTGGGCAGGTTCCAGGCGATTACAATAACTGCCCGGTTTTCCCCTCAAATTACAAAGACAAACAGTTTAACCGAACAAATAAATCCCGGGGGCTATCGGCCGTGTAAAAGAATGCGGCACGACATTAATGACGGACGCAAAGATGGCGATGTAAAATTATACGAGCGACAATAAAATAGACGGCGAAATAATGGAGGTGAAGAAATAAAAGATGGGAAAAATCATGCCAATTGCAGGGGAAACGGAGACGATAGTTTGGCAACGCTCCCAGTCCCTAATGGAGATTGTTATGGCCAGAGAGAAATAATGTCGTCGAAGAATAGTTTGAATTTATGGCGAAATTACCGCGACAGAAAATCCGCGATGATATAATGATTGTTAAATAGAAAGAGATTTATAATGCGCCAACCGACATCTTTTAAATGAACAAAGAAGATGTACGAGGGGTAACCCGAAACTGTGCAGAACACGTTCAAAATTCATCGACGAAGCAAATGTCGCACAAAGAGTTTAACGGCGACCGCATCATATATCACGTTCAAAACGAAAATAAGAACTCAACAAGTTGGAAACAATTTGTTTACGACAGAAATAGCAAGTAGGTACTATATGTGAGGATTAATTCATCTTCGCACACACACGAAAAAAAAAACCAAAAATCTATTTTGACGTGTGACTAAACAAAGCTTCGCCTTTATATTAAAAATTATATTGTTACTCGCTACCTACCGCTCACAATCAGAAATAATATTGCGTTGATCGTAAAAAAAAACGGTCGTGGGCAAAAACGTTTATATGACAGTAAATCGACATGAAGTTCGTCTAAAGCCAAAAACAAATCGCGATCGTGCTTGGAAATCGCATTGTTCGCGTTAACCCTCCCAGCTGCAGTCGTCAACCACCGAAACCCTCCGCGATGAACATTTTAATCGGCGGATGAAATTATTTTCGGAACAGCTTCCACGTTGGCGGTTTATTCACAAATTTATCACTATTATCGTTTAAATTTTACAACGTACAATTTGCGAACATACCTACGTAACGTGCAACGTTATTAACCCTTTCGTTTCGGGGCGCGGCGTAAACGACGGAAGGGTTAAACGGGCGAAACGAATGGGTATAGAGTAAGTCGATTCAAACCGGTTAGGATTGATTTATGTGTCTGGCAACACCGATCGACCTACATTTCGCCTTTTATAATTAAGGGATCCAAACCGCAAACCGCCACTTTGCCAAGACAACGCCGGTACAGTCGGGCGAAAAATTAACGTCGAAAATCTTTGAAGAGGGACGCGATTAAAACTGTTTTGGAAAGTTGGGTCACAAATACTAAAAGATTGAGAACCGTTGGATTAGAGTATTGATATCACAATGCTATTGATATCACAATGCTCGGTAATACTTTTGTATAATACTAATGATTGTATACTCATAACAATAGATAATCCTGTGAAATAAACAGATAAGACGCATTTTCATGGAAGGTTCGGCCTGCGGCGATATCAATGCGTAACATATGAAATATTCGAACCTTGGTTTGTTATGTTGCTTTTATAATAAATAAATTTTAAAAAAATGTAGTTTTTATTAGCGAACTTTGCAAGTTATTGAAATTCTTTGCTATGTTGAAGTCGACTTTGTAAAACGGCAGCACTTGAACAATTCTAGAATCTAAAGATACATTTATCTACTTGTAAATACTTTCAGTAACAATGAGAAGGGATTACGTTGGGGACCCATTATGCCTACTTAACCGAAACCTTACTACCTGCTGTTTTTAGAAAACATCTGTATTAAAATATTAGAAATTTTGGTTGCTTATCATTACAAAGGATCGGTGGAACTACACTAGCGACATCGCAACGGCAATAGTTTTCAAAACTCCGTCTACTATCCCCTTAAACGCTATTCGTCTCAACATCTCAAAAACTATCGACGATAGTTTTGGCCGTTTTGGCAGAACGGCCTACATTTTGCGTTGTAGCTTAACTATCAACAAATACCTCCTGGAAACCGCGCACATATATATATATATATATATATATATATATATATATATATATATATAATTTGGGGGCACGTTTGTACCAAATAACATACTTATGCCGCGACACAGTCGCGGGTTTGTGCGAGAAACGGAGATTAGATATTATCCTTGAACCACGACGGGCCATCGTAAGTACCGCGCAATGTCTTTTTTTTTATCTCGAAGAAGAACTCGGCAAATCTGAATTTCACGGTTGCCCGCGTTCCCCTCGGTCGGCCTTATAATCTCGAACGGCAAATTTCCTACGCCAGTTTTCATCGGCCCAGTCTACTTGGGAAAAATTAATACGAATTTCCAACGGGAAATGCTAGGAATCCAGAAGTAGTTGCGATTATTTTTATAAATGTGCTAAAATTACTGAGAAAAACGCGGAAATATTTTTAGCAGTACAAAGTTCTACGAATTTATTTTGTTTATTTATTGTACGTTAACGTGTACGGGTTTATTGGCGTCTTAAAAAGTACCGTTCGGTGGAAACATTCCGGGAATGTACAGGTACCAAAACACACCGTACAGACAATCAGGTGTTCGCATCGCAGCCCACTTCGCATATTTATAACTCGATCCGCCCACGCAACGTGCACCGCGTTATTTTCACTTCGACAAGGCCGCCAAATATATGCTATAAAAATACAATTCTATTGCTAGTTAGGAGCTATATATCCACGCAAAATGTCTCAATTTAAAAACCGCAAGGCCTTCCTCTCGTTCTCAATCAGGAACAAGTTGGGCAGGTTCCAGGCGATTACAATAACTGCCCGGTTTTCCCCTCAAATTACAAAGACAAACAGTTTAACCGAACAAATAAATCCCGGGGGCTATCGGCCGTGTAAAAGAATGCGGCACGACATTAATGACGGACGCAAAGATGGCGATGTAAAATTATACGAGCGACAATAAAATAGACGGCGAAATAATGGAGGTGAAGAAATAAAAGATGGGAAAAATCATGCCAATTGCAGGGGAAACGGAGACGATAGTTTGGCAACGCTCCCAGTCCCTAATGGAGATTGTTATGGCCAGAGAGAAATAATGTCGTCGAAGAATAGTTTGAATTTATGGCGAAATTACCGCGACAGAAAATCCGCGATGATATAATGATTGTTAAATAGAAAGAGATTTATAATGCGCCAACCGACATCTTTTAAATGAACAAAGAAGATGTACGAGGGGTAACCCGAAACTGTGCAGAACACGTTCAAAATTCATCGACGAAGCAAATGTCGCACAAAGAGTTTAACGGCGACCGCATCATATATCACGTTCAAAACGAAAATAAGAACTCAACAAGTTGGAAACAATTTGTTTACGACAGAAATAGCAAGTAGGTACTATATGTGAGGATTAATTCATCTTCGCACACACACGAAAAAAAAAACCAAAAATCTATTTTGACGTGTGACTAAACAAAGCTTCGCCTTTATATTAAAAATTATATTGTTACTCGCTACCTACCGCTCACAATCAGAAATAATATTGCGTTGATCGTAAAAAAAAACGGTCGTGGGCAAAAACGTTTATATGACAGTAAATCGACATGAAGTTCGTCTAAAGCCAAAAACAAATCGCGATCGTGCTTGGAAATCGCATTGTTCGCGTTAACCCTCCCAGCTGCAGTCGTCAACCACCGAAACCCTCCGCGATGAACATTTTAATCGGCGGATGAAATTATTTTCGGAACAGCTTCCACGTTGGCGGTTTATTCACAAATTTATCACTATTATCGTTTAAATTTTACAACGTACAATTTGCGAACATACCTACGTAACGTGCAACGTTATTAACCCTTTCGTTTCGGGGCGCGGCGTAAACGACGGAAGGGTTAAACGGGCGAAACGAATGGGTATAGAGTAAGTCGATTCAAACCGGTTAGGATTGATTTATGTGTCTGGCAACACCGATCGACCTACATTTCGCCTTTTATAATTAAGGGGATCCAAACCGCAAACCGCCACTTTGCCAAGACAACGCCGGTACAGTCGGGCGAAAAATTAACGTCGAAAATCTACGCGGAAAACATTTGCAAGCGAGACAAACTACAATTCGAAATATGTAAAATATGAACGGTCAAATATTTCGCGCTCCACCACTTTTTGGTTGATTCGGGCCGACGCGCGTCCAATGCAGACCTCTCCCGAAGACGGGCGCGGTTCTGCTCTAAAACGACGAAATGTTCCGATCATGATTCGGCTCCGGGGATTCCATTCTCAAACCGTTCGCTATCATAACGTATGCGAAAATGACGTCGCAACAATGTGATTCCATAGAAATTTGTTTGTTGCGACGTCATTTTCGCACACAAAATGTTAGCGTGAGAATGGAGAATAGTTTGAGAAATGGGTCCCGGAGCCCAATTTTCTGGTTTGAGAATTGGGCTCCGAAACCCAATTCTCGAACCATTTGCATTATAACGCATTTGTTGCGACGTCATTTTCGCATACAAAATGTTAACATGAGAATTGGGTCCCGGAGCCCAATTCTCAAACCAGAAAATTGGGCTCCGGGACCCATTTCTCAAACAATTTGCTATTATAACGCATTTGTTGCGACGTCATTTTCGCAAACAAAATGTTAGCATGAGAATTGGGTCCCGGAGCCTAATTCTCAAACCAGAAAATTGGGCTCCGAGACCCAATTCTCAAACCATTTGCTATTATAACGCATTTGTTGCGACGTCATTTTCGCATACAAAATGTTAACATGAGAATTGGGTCCCGGAGCCCAATTCTCAAACCAGAAAATTGGGCTCCGGGACCCATTTCTCAAACAATTTGCTATTATAACGCATTTGTTGCGACGTCATTTTCGCATACAAAATGTTAACATGAGAATTGGGTCCCGGAGCCCAATTCTCAAACCAGAAAATTGGGCTCCGGGACCCATTTCTCAAACAATTTGCTATTATAACGCATTTGTTGCGACGTCATTTTCGCACACAAAATGTTAGCATGAGAATTGAGAATTGGGTCCCGGAGCCCAAATCTCAAACCAGAAAATTGGGCTCCAGGACCCAATTCTCAAACCATTTGCTATTATGACGCATTTGTTACGACGTCATTTTCGCAAACAAAATGTTAGCATGAGAATTTAGAATTGGGTCCCGGAGCCCAATTCTCAAACCATTTACTATTATAACGCATTTGTTGCGACGTCATTTTCGCAAACAAAATGTTAGCATGAGAATTGGGTCCCGGAGCCCAATTCTCAAACCAGAAAATTGGGCTCCGGGACCCAATTCTCAAACCATTTGCTATTATGACGCATTTGTTACGACGTCATTTTCGCAAACAAAATGTTAGCATGAGAATTTAGAATTGGGTCCCGGAGCCCAATTCTCAAACCAGAAAATTGGGCTCCGGAACCCAATTCTCAAACCGTTCGCTATCACAACGTATGCGAAAATGACGTCACAACAATGGGTTTCTATAGAAATTAGTTTGTTGCGACGTCATTCTCGCATACGTTGTGATAGCGAACGGTTTGATAATTGGGCCCCTGGGCCACCGTGGACCCTTATCGACCCAATATTCTCGACGCTCACTCAACACAATCAAAATTAATTCAAAAAAAAAACAACAAAAGCATACGTACACGTAATTTTTGCCGCTAAATCAGGTAACGAACCAGCTCGAACGGGTACCGTATCTTCGGCTCGATCTTGAGGATGGTAACTGCTCCTGGGCCTAGTTCTGAGCGACGCGACGCTGCTCCCTCCGGGACCGACGGTGATCTGAAGGCGGCTCTGCAACCCCTTCTGAGAATCGAAACTGCTAGTCGAATAAGTAAGACTCGAATTTTGTGACGTAATATCTATGGGGGCTTGGGGTTCGGTGGACGGCGGTCTTAACGTCAAATTTACACTAGTATAACTTCGTTGAGAAGCCTGCTCTTGACACCACGGCATCTGTGGGGTCACTTGTAAAACCGAACTGTGTCTAGGTAACGTCGGCGATTGCAACAAGTCCATTTGGCAGTTTACGTTCACGGACAAATTTACGCTGCCGCTTCCGATCAACGTGTCCGTTGTTTGGGTGGGGGTTTCCACAGTCTCCGGTCGTTTATCCGATGGAGACTCCAATCTTCTGGACGCAGAAGAACTGGAGGTGGTCGTCGGCGAATTTAAATTGTTGTTCGATAAGTTTGCGGAAGCGTTTGTGGCGTCGCCGGAACCGTGATGCGTCGGCGTCTTCCTGGCGTTTTCGGGCGAGGCCAGGGGAGATCTGATATTGAAATTCGTATCGCTTTTTGTGGGTGAATTTTTTGAGCTCGCGCTGGCGAAACGTTTAGCGCTCAAAGGTGATCTTGGCGGTTTAACGTTTAAATTGTCCGTATTTAATAGTTTTTGCAGGTCGAAGCACCGTTCGGAAAGTTGAATTTTATTAAATCCGCCAGGATCCACTTCGCCGTCCGGTTTAATGTCTAAACGATTTGGTCTTTGAGGAATTGATTTCTTTTCGGGGACACTGACGCTCACTGATTCGGACTCGTTTGTACAAAACGCACCACGTTTAACCACATTTCGGTTAACGTCACTATCACTTTCGTTCATTTCGGATCGGTGTCGTTCGGTCACGTTTGATTTCTGTTGAACTCCCGGCGTATTTCGTTTAACGGAAGTTGTCGTTGGCTTCTGCGAAATGATAGGTTGAGTACTGGTCTGAGAAATTTTCGTGGGCCTTTTGGCATCGGGGGTTTGGCTAAGTGAAGGTTCCGAAAGGGAAACGGTCGGATCGGCGGGTTTTGTTAGTGACCGGCCCATGAGCTCTTGATTTTCCACCGAACGTAAGGCAGCTGCTGCTTCTAAGACTCGACGGAAGGCAAAGGTAGTATCCGCGTTCGAATCGCCGCCTTCCGGACTGCTCCGGTTGGCGTGCTCCGCTATACAGGCTGTTACTATATGGTCAGGTACTGTTGGAAATTGTTGTTTGAGCTCGTGAAATAACTGCATGACTCGAATATTAGACGTCCTTCGCCTTCCTCCGGCGAACATGGCCGGCCATTATGGTGGTGACACTGGAAAAACATTAATTTTCAATAAACGTACGCCGTTTTAGAAACTTTCTATCGTGCAGCGCCAAATCAAAAAGTACAATCTACGAGCGGAGCCCGACTATCTGACTTCCTGTAGATTTTTTTTTATCTAAAATTTTCCCTCGACATCTACGTTAGGCTAAAGCGGTGTTTACATTAGAGAGCCACAAGGTTTGTTTATTCGTCGACTTTAAATGCGAAGAGTGTAAACGCCGCTTTAGAACCGACAGTATTTTTATTCAGTTTCGTAAGCGGGAAAATTTCGTGCGAGAATCGTCCAATTACGCCCACTTAAGGGTCGTTCACGCGCTACGTCTTTTTCAATACACGCGTTAGGTACCTAAGGTACCTTAGTTTGCAATACAACCGGGGGTCTATTCTAATTCAGATTTCGACTCGAAATAATTTCGACTTGTTGAAATTATTCACGTAGCCATCTATCGGTAGTGGCGGAAACAGTGATCTGACGTCATTACATTGCGACTTGTTGAAATTAATTTCAAATTTCGACTCGAAATAATTGCGACTTGTTAAAATTAACTACGTAGCCATCTATTGGTAGTAATCAAATCAGTGTTCGACGTCATTAAATTGCGACTTGTTGAAATTAATTTCGATTTTGAAATCGTGTTGAAATCTTAATTTCGACTCGAAATTGTGACAGTTTGTTGGTGAAATAGAGGTTATGTTACATCAGATTATTTGAGAGATACGTTAACCTCTGTGTCTAACGTAGAATAGTTATTATTATAGCCTTATTATTAGTCTTCTTCATTTTATTTAGTCTTCTTGATTTTAGGTATTGTCGTCTTGAGATTCTGTTTAAGTTTCCGTTAGTGTATTTTAGTCGTTTTAGTTACTAATTGTAGGTATATAGTAAGTATCAATAATAAACACGGACATATTTACACGAGGAAGAACTTACTAACAATAAACGAATAAAGAATAATAAATAATACAATGAAGTACTAACAATATAAAGTAATAATAAACTGAAACCAAAATGGAAAAATCAAGAACTAAACCACAACACAAAACAAGATGTAGCGAAGCACGGTAACACCTACGGGAATAACATAGGTTTTATAACTTACACGTGTGCGATACTTTACAAATGGTAGAATGAGTGCCGTCATTAAATGTTCATATTCCGATTTTACCTATCTAAATTATCCGCAAATATTTAAAGGACTTATATTAAACTTGCCGCTCCCGTTTAGTTATGAAAACCATATAAAACATTATCGCCAACGTCAGTTCTTTTATAATACCAACCTAACGTTCCGACATGTTGCTGTTTCCGCTATTAGTCGAAATCTTTAGAATCGCTCGCCTGCTGTCGAGTCGCTTTGACGTCATCAAATTTCGACCAAAATCAGTCGAAATGAATTAGAATAGACCCCCCGAAGATCAAAACACAGCTACCGCACTACAGTTCGCGCAAACAAAACGAAACGTGTGGACGACCCTTTCGGACATTTCCGGGAAATTATTTAAACCCACATGCGTGGTCTCCGAAGGATTTCCAAGATCGTAAGTTACATAATAGCGAAAACAGTTTGAAACTATCGTTTTTAACGAACGAGGTTATCACGCCCGAACACGTGTCCACGAACGTTCATCGCAAACTCGCTTTGCCACGGATCCATAAGAGTTTTCGATCGGTTCTATCGATTCTTCTACTCAAAATTACCGAAAATTGTTTCACGTTTAAGGGGGTATTATCAGGGTCCGCCATATTGAAAAAGTAGGTCAAATGAAACCAATATTAATATACATTGTTTACGAAAACGAGGCATCTTTACGAAAGATTCATGAATCGTATAGATACCTCCAACCTTCTAGTTTTCAACAAACTCGTTGCGTTTTCTTAATAACGTTAAGAAATTATTAAATTTGCAATCAAACATAAAATAGTATTTTAAAGAAATACGTCACTTCAGGGAATAAAAACCACCTGGAGTAATAGATAAAACATTGCTACGTACTACAAATACAACGCTAACAGTTAAAAATTAAGCATTTTTAAGAACAAAGGGCATAAAAATTAACCTAAATTACTATAATCTAGGAACATTTTCGTGCTGTGTTTGTTAAGTTGAGTCAATTTGTAGTTCAGCTGTTTTTAGAAAGATGGCAGCACGTGCAAATTTTTGCGTTGTTGTCAAACGTATGATTTATGAAACTTCATCCAAAGTAAATAGAAAAACCGAATAATGATTTGTATTTTTAAGGTTAAATTTGCACAAGTCAGCTTCAGTTCTACTTCACTTTACGTTATATGAAATTTTCAAATTGCAGTGTAATTGTATTTGCTTTTGCAAAATATAGTCGTCCTAACTAATACTCCTACATTTTATTTCAAGTTAACTTCTGAAAATTAAATAAATAATATATAAGTATATAATAAAATCCAGATAACACAACGTGCGGACATCCATAAGACAATTGAAGAGTCTGGTGCAAAAAGAAGGCAGCTCCTACTGCATACGGACTTTTATAAGGGAATGCGAAAAAAGATTATTACCAAACGAATATGTTGTACTGGTGAAAAATACTTGTCGCAAGTTTGTAGTAGTTCCGGTTACCCAAAACATCATTTTGAATTTCAGTGGGCTGAAAATTTGGTCACGGTATGTATTCTTTACTAAACTACAACATAACGTTCAACTGGAAAATATTTTGTTAGACGTTAAACAGTTTTTACCTTCTGAACAATTTATAACAATGGAACTGCCCCCTTTTTGCGCCGGACTCTTCAATTGAGGAGCTTAGAGAAAAAGTGATACAAGTGACATTTGTTCAAATGATGACATGTACAGTATAACAAGAATTGTGAAGTAGAAGTTGCTTAAATTAATACAGTTTCTAGAAAAAAAACAGTTTCTAGAAAAAAAACAGTAGTATTTGGTTCATAATGACAGCTATATGGCACTCAAAGTTGAGAATATTTTTAGCAATTGTGCTAAGTTTAATATGAAATATCTCACAAACTCAAATGTCACTTGTACTACTTTTCCTCAAAGTCCCTCAATTGTTAAATGGACTTTTAAATAGGTTCGTTATGCTGATATTATATGACACGTATTCTTATACAACTTGTAAAGAATATCACTCGAAACATATTCAATAATCGATGAGCAGTAATCAAAAATACAAACCGATGCTTCAAATAGTGTCTGATTATTTATCCATTATCAATTATGCCTATTCAAACACCAAAGGAAATTGATTAATATAAATTATACCATTAAATAAAAAATCACAAATCGATGTATTCTGCTAAATACAACCATACATATCTTTTCTATACTGAATAACGGAGACACTTTTTGAACTTAACTGCAATATTCTTAAGTATACATCTACCCACTGCTTTGGAAGATTGGTATTAGTTATTTCTAATTCATCTTCAAATTTTGTAGACAAAAATGATTTACAGAATATATAATTATTATCTGCAAGATATCTAATACCTCTAACCTTTAGAAGGAAATGGTTATATGGAATAACTGCATCGGTCAACAATTTATAAAAATGTATCGAGAAAGATCGATAACTGCATTTTAGCATTAAACTCCTATAGTGAAGTTGAATGTTATTAATATTATGTTGAAAATTAATATGATTGTGAGATGTTTACCTATAAGAAATATTCAATGTGACATATGTTGAGGTTATGTTTATTTCTTATTTGTAATCACATATAAATTCAACTTTGGTAATAAATACTTTGCAGGTGTTTGTTAATTTATAATGAAATATAAATAATAATATATATACAAAACGCGTGCTTTATTTTAAGGTTAACTTTCACATTTTATTTCATTTACTATTTTATAAAAAGCTATTCAAAAAAACAAAAACACCGAGAAAACTTGGGTACACAATATGTAAAATATAATAATTAATATTTTATATGACATAAGTATAGTTATAGTTTCGTAATTAAAATTTTCTAACGCACGTTATGGAATCCGTATGAACAAACTATATTTCGGAAATCTGAAAATGCATATTGGTAATCCGAACCCACTCGTGAAATTTCGTGCAACATTTCGTAATGAACAACTTTAAAGTCGAACTGGGCTGCAAAATCAAGATGCATAAGGATAAAGGCATAAAGATAGTGGCAAAACTGCTAACTTAAAATATCACGAATTACACTTCGCCCAAACCTATATGCAATCTACGTCATCAATACAAGGTTACTAGATGATGACGTTTCACACAGTGCTATCTCGTACCTCGTATTTTGACAGTTCTAATAAATTCTAGTCTTTCTTTATGCCATCTAATATGTGCGCAGGTAAATCGTCTATTGAATATGTCACTTTCCAAACTTTAAACCGAATTACAAATAAACAATCTATAGCTTATCCAAACCTATATGATGTTCACGTCATCAATAAAAGGTTACTAGATGATGACGTTTCACACAGTGTTGTTACCTCCTGCCTCGTATTTTGACAGTTCTAATAAATTGCAGTCTTTCTTTATACCATCTAATATGTGCGCAAGTAAATCATCTATAGAATATGTCACTTTTCAAACTTTAAACCGAATTACAAAAAAACAATCTAGTAACTTTTTGTTGATGACGTGAACATCATATAGCTTTGGATAAGCTATAGTAACATTTTTTTGATGACGTGTTGCATATAGGTTTGGATAGGCCATAGCATTAAAAAAATTTAAATTGTAAATTCTTTAGCAGGATATACATATGCCATCTATCAGCAAACTTGTAAGTGTTAGTTCCAAAATTGCCGTCGACTTTGACTGTAGCGTGCTAATACCCCCTTAAAATATTGCTTGAAATATTGACATGAAATTTTAGCCTTGTTGCCGCGTATCGGCAGCAAAAGAAAAATAAATACTTAGAGAAAAAAATGTATTAGGGCTCCAAAAACCATTGGAATGGGGGGGCGCGATTAAAACCGATATGGAAAGTTGGGTCCCATACATTAAAATATTGAGAACCGTTGACCTAAACAGTTTTTCGCATTTTTTTCAAAACCACTTTATGTGGACGTGTTAACATGCACCTACAAAAATTCAAAAAAAAAAAATTTTTATTATCCTGGGAACTGTGTTTATTAGCCACACACTTTTGTAAAAAAACTTAAAACTGTTTCATATAAAGAGCTTTGTACGTTTCACAAGATATTAGATCCGTTTAACAAAACCATAGAATAGGTCAAGCTCAAACTCGTTGCGCGCGTGAATGTGTGTAGCATCATTAATTACCTGCAAGTTGTGTAGGTATTTCCAATATACTAAAAATCGGTTGACGATTAACACTCTAAATTCTAGATAGTAAGTGTAATAATAAATAAAAATTGCATCATCACTAATCGAAAATAACTTTTATCGGGTTTATTATGTTTATCGCATTTAGGCACTTACTAACAATATATTACAAATCTTAGAATTAATGTTTTAAAACTTAGGGTTTGGCCTTCCGTTCGTCGGTTACTTCTACTGCGACAAGCACTTCAATTTGCTTTCCCGTTTTCTCTTCTTTTTATTTTTTTTTAATCAATAACACTCGTAGGCCAACTCAACTAATTTTTACTGGCAATTACCCCATATAAGTTTGTATTTTTTGTTCTATACTGATTACACTTCGATATTTTCTTTTATAACGGAATAGCACATTGTTTAGAATAAAATATTGTTTAAAAATGAACTTTGTATCAATGACGTCCGAAGTATGCAAGTCATGGTAACCGATGATATTTGACCGACTTATAGCTATATCGCCGTCGTCTTTATTTTAGGACTACTTAATGCACACATTTCCACAATAATCAAAGCATTTCACGTGCAATTAAGACCGAATATGCAAATGCTGGTGGTGCACAAAGTGCCACGACGCAGCGAAACTGCGCACCGTGATGGAATAGATGGATAAAGGACACTGCCAGCTCGTGGGGATGAAACCGTTCGGTGAATTGCAGGGGTCGCAGTGAAATTTGATACAAAAACCAGGCAAATAGTAACCGAAAATTTTTAAAACAATATGTACTTTTTCGGAAATTTATTATAAAATTATGTATTTTTTTATGCAATAAAATTGTTTAAATAATCATTATCTAGTGTCTTTATATCGCAGAATTATAGATTTACCCTGTTTTTAATTTAAAAACTATTCGTGTGCCCTTAAGCATTGAAAATTTCCTATTACAAACCATAAACCGGATAAAAGTTTAATAGCATTTTTATGCGGCCGACTTTCATATCTTATCGGAACAAAAAATTGAACGTTTTTAAAATGAAAGCGGAATTTCCTAATGTCCATCTAATAACTCGAATTCGTTTATATATAGAATTCCGGCAAAACCGTTTCAGATCTTTCGCGTTAATGGTACAAGAGCGGTAGTGCTCGTTTCGGTAGTTCGCATTTTCAATTACGGCGTCGTATTAATCGCGTATGCGAGGAGTGATCGTTCGGTTTATAAGGCCTTTTTGCGTGTGAGTGCGCGAGTGTTGTAGTTTGTGTTGTGTTCTCTAAAAGGATTACAAACAAAAGGGATTAATACGACGACGAAAGGTAGAATTTTTTTTGTCGACTAACTCTCCGTGTATTTATAATAGGTAAATACGTGGACCTTTAAGCTCTAACACAAATTCTCTGAAAATCTAGCTTGGTCAGGCTCTTGGTTAGGGCTCCCCTCAAACATTCGACGGTCCAATTTTATCTTACGCGCATCCTCGCGATCGCAGTGTTTGGTGAAATACAAAGCAGTCGCAGTCAACGGAAGATCTACGCTGGGAATTGGCGAAAGAGGAAAAAACGATGACGAAAAAAAGTATGACAAGGAAGTATTGTAGATACAATAAGTATACTAATTTCTTTTTAAACTGTACGTAAAATACCTCATTAATGTTGAATTAAAAACAAATTTAATTTATTTGGGGCATCGTATGTGTATGAATTGTGCGTCGAAAAATGTTTAAAGCCCAAGTTTCTCGACTAACTTATCATTTTGTCATCTCTTTACTTAAAAAAATAATAATTTAAGAATTTCAGTTTCTTCGTGGTGTTTTTTTTAATACCACTTGTCCTAAATTTCCCCCTTTTTCTGCTAAATTTAATTCTTTCGAGCAAATTGTTGCAGTTATTTTACAAACAAAGTGAAAATGGTAATGAGGAAAAATTTCGGAATATACCGCCAAAACGCTTTCGATATTAGTTTTTATGGGTTTTAATTAATGCAAGTTGATCTTTAATCTTTTGATTTATTGTTAAGCTAAGCTTAATTCAAGTTAAGTCAGATATAAGATGGATTTTTTTTGGAAATTGATCTTCAAAAAAAAAGGCACGTCAACGACCGGTATGTCGCCGTGTAAGTTGATGTAAATGAGTTGTTCAGGAAAAAAAACGAAGACATAGAAGGGTTGGTGGAGCGCTAAGAAGACCTTAGTAGACTCGCGCCAGTTGGATGAAGAAGAACAGGCTGTGTGCCTGTTGTGTACACAAAATAAGATACGGTGAGTTGCTTGTGAAGGTCAAGATTTTGAATTGACCTTGTGGGTTGCGCGTGGAAACCCAGGATAGTTCGAAGATGCGGTAGAGCTGTAGGCGAAGTCTCGACCTTACAGAGACTACGCACGCGGGAGGAGTACCTCGAAGGTGGCGCGGAAAACTCCCCAACAATTTAATGTTTGTTGTAGTCACAACTTTTTCAGATTTAGTTATTTTTTAAGCTGTTAACAGCTGTTGGCGTCGTAACCAGTTACCTAGACGCAAGCAACTGAACGTTGAAACGAACACGTTGTTCGCAACATCTGGCCAGGGTCGCCGATTTGTTAAGGACTCATTGGTTGGATCAGTGTTCGTTTGGTCTGCACATACCTTAACAATGGCTTGAACTCGAATTCATGAAGACAAGAGCAAAGATCAAGGGCAATTCGCGACGACCACTAATCCTGGAATATCGTCAACGGCGACTGTACGATGATTGCAATGATGGTTTGGGGTGCAATTTCGAGCCGGACCCCTTTGATAAGTCATTCGTGGCACGAAGGCTTCGTTGGACGCCATCTGACGCAGACGCACGTATCGACGTGCTGCCTTTGCATAACTGTATCGTTTCTTTTTCTCTGCACGTCGGGTTGAAGATCGGTCTCGAAGATTTTGGTGGCCAACGAACAAAATCTTGATGATTTGGTAACCATCTTTACTGGTACTTATAACAAAGTGTTTCAAATCAGACGCACCAAGTGATCATCCAGCGATTAGTTTGATAAAATCAATTGGCTCGGTACGCGGAACGAAGTTAATCCGACGGAGACTATGCGAACTCGATGACGTCCCGTCATTATTTGAACGGGAGGACAACTTCTAATTGTCGCTCGTTACGAAAAGTGGAATAAGATTAATGGAATGAACGCCGACGATCATCCATCATATTTCATTGAAAGTCCTTTACGAAACGGACGTATTTTGGGCACGGCGTCTGTCCGCGCGGATCTTCGACGAAAAGAGCGGGGAAAAAAATCCATATGTAAACACGAAGTAAAAATATTCTACCCAGAATCGGAATGCGTATTACGTATTTGTTCCTTTTAATAGCGTCCGCGAGGACGTCATATGTGCAAAACTGTTAAAAAACAATAAATTAACGGGGGGAGGGGGAGGGGGTCCTACCAGTTATAGACCAACTTGGCAGCAATGTAAATAAACAGGTGGCGAAGTGTCACTGATCAGAAAGTGGAGTCGTAACTTGGCAACTCAGCTAGCAATTTCAAATAACTTTTGATATAATTACGATTCGGTTTTTATTCGCTAAAAATAACGCGGTTTAGTATTTAGGACGCATACGGATAGTGATAATAGATTTTTTTTTTATTAACGAAATTTATGGTGACAGACCTGGCATATTGGACGGTATCCTGATTATTTTGAGATTTTTTTTTCGTAAACAGGCAGGTAACTGTCACTTGTGTATGTGCGCGCGTGTGTGCGTGCGTGCGGTTTTTTTCTTTTTTTTTTTTTAATTTTTATTATTTATTTAGCATTCGAGTACGGCGAATTGATCGATTTAATATAAGCGATCTAAATTTATTGCGGATTAACGAATCTCTAAATTTTTGAGATGCGAAAAAAATTCGACGGTAGAGAGAGCTCACAAATTGTGCTTTCGAAGAAGAGCCGCACAGAAATTTCAGAAATGCAAAACACGCGAAGCGCAGACGGTATTAATTAATGAATATGGGATGTATTTTAAGAACGACCGGTGGTAATAACGACGACAAACCGACAATCGAAAACAAAGTACGCGATAAATTCTTTTGTTTAAAACAAATAAAAACGGTTAGTTGAAACGTTAAAAATTTCACGTCGCGCGGCACAAGTCCCAGCTGTGGTCCCGATAAAAGACGACACGACGATAAAAATTGTAATTAAAATAACACACAACGCTATCGGTGGCTTACGAGGAATTTAGATACTTAATCTAAATGAATTAGCACGAATTGATAACGATAAACGTACGTGTGTTTTTTTTTATCTTCCTCGACGTCTAGGTGTGCAATAATAATAAAATTTAAAACGGAAAAAAAAAGCATTTTGTCCAACCCATTCCGCCGTTTTGTCGATGACGTGTGCCGGCCCAACGCGAACCAACGAGAATTTTGAATTTCGTTAAAAATAATTTACTCGGCGAATCTGTTGCACCGCGCGGCGCTTCCGACGCAGCAGGAAATCTTGTGCAACGGACGGACAACGCGAGCAACAAGTTTTCGATCGCCGCCTACTTTGAACTTGACTTTAAGAGAAAAAAAAAAATATTCCTGCGCCGTCCAAAGTTATTTACTTGTAATATAAAAATTGACTTTATTTTTTTAAAAGATAACGCGGGGGCGTCCTTTACGTCATTACTCTTTGACGCTTGGCATTCCATCGGCGACAGTGGGCGAATAATCAGGTGTAAAACTAACTTTTTTCAAATTCTGAACGTGTGAACGGGGGTTCGTTGTGCGATACCAATCGAGACAAAGCAAAACTTGGCGAAAACATGCACAACAACTTCAATGAATGAAAACATGCAAATATCCGCGTACACACACATATACGTACTTACCTAAGGTTTACATATTTCCAGTGGTGTCCTGCTCTTTAGGGGGGGAGACTAGGTTAGGGTTCGATAAGGCGATAACAGTGACGACACGCACTTTGACACGACGCTCTAATTTAAATCGACGAATAAAATAATCTCCGAATTTTCCAACTTAACTTTCAGTACTACCCACTTATATCACATGTCACAGACTGGATTGAAGTTTAGAACACACACAAATAGAAAATTATTCCGTCACTAGAAAGTGCGAGGCCAGCGTCGCTGCACGTCCGACGACCGAACTGTTTCGGCGTCTTACAGGTTTCTTATTTGCTGCGGCGCCGGTGTTCGTTTGAATTTAAAGATCGCAACACACGAAAAAACTCCATTTTTTTCTTCAATTTTTCTCGAAAGAAATACATTTTTTGAAAAATAACATTTAGAAGAGCCGGATAAGCATGGCAAAAATGGCCCCCAAAGAAATCTACGAAACAACCTATATTATTACATTGGCAAGTCATAAGGAAACGATATATACACGTTTTACTCCTTGACCTTCAGTAGTCCTTGAGAAAATCAAAAAAGTATGTACCGGGGGAACTATTTTTTAATTCGTTTATCTACGAAACTATTATAGCTACGAACATAAATCAAAAACAGATTGTTAGAGAATACTTCATAGCATAACATATGTTTTTTCTATTAGTTTCGACTAATAATAACTATTAAAAAATTAATGGAGAAATTTTGAAAATTGAAAATTTTACAGTTCGGCCATAGTGACAATCACCAAAAAAATGTTAAATATTACTACTAAGGTCTACTACTACTCCTAAAAGTTTCGTGAAAAAAAAATTGGTACAACACTTTGAAAAAAAATAATGTACACTCTATAGTCACTACTACTATATAATGTACCGCACCTACATAAACAAAAATATAAACTATAACAAAATAAAACAACAATTATGACAATATAAAATATAAACAAAACAAAAAATGCAAATAAGTGTCTAATATACAGGGATTTCGGTTAATAGAAAAGTTACAAATGTCTTATGTATATAAATATAATCGAATGCGATAGAAAACGTTTCTATTGTTATTAATTAATTCTGGTTAAATAGTTGCCTGAGTGAGTACAGATGTTTACCTACAGTCAATATTATTAATCATCATCACTATCTTCATTAATGACAACAGAAACAGAATTTGTTGCAAATATTTTCGACAATATCTCTACTGGACATATATTACGCGGCATTTATCGGGTGAGTGATAAATAATATATTATAGTTGCTGCATGTGAACAACACCCAACTGTTCTATTACCGTTGGCACAGTCACAACAATAGGAATATAATCGATATAAATACGATATACTTTATTATTTTTATGTCTTGATCGTACGTTCAGTTTTATAATATGTGGTGTTTGCTTGACATACTGCACGAGAAAATGATTCTTATTGTCCAGTATTTCTGATAATTACGACACAGCTTGGGAAAGTTGATAACTGTCTGTAAATAAAACTTTCAAGTCTTGCTCTCAGTTAAACGTGGAAAATCTAGGAGGTCAGATACCATTAGATGTTGAAAAGACGATTTCCGATCGATTCCAATGATGATTATCCACATCTTCCCGCAAAGTATTTGTCGAATTCATTCTGCTTTCCATATATTCAATAATTTCGTCTTGTAATGCACCATCTGAATTCAACCTTTGTCCGTATCACAACAATCGTACCTTTGGAAGCAGTTTATTATCTAAGTTGTGATGTAAGAGACGATATTTTTGGCTTATAGCACCATGTACAGCTTCGACTACACAACGTATTTTTGTTACTTTTCGCGATATGTTTGCTTTTTCCGTAGTTAATTGAGATTTTTTGCCTTTACAGGCATAAATACGGTAAAGCCTTCATTAGTTATGTAGTTTATTACATCACGAAAACCACGATCAACAATGAACACATCATGTGGTTGTAACGTAGTTCTTATGCCTACGGAGTCTTGTAATACGAGTTTCATAATCGTGGCATCATTTTGAGTACCATAAAAAGGCCCCACAATATCAAGAATGTAGCCATTGGTTGTACAGATTGTAAACGGCTTACACAAATGCACTTTTTTTTTGGATCTGTGTACGATTTTCGAATTTCTAGAACTACGTATTTTAATCGTCGAACATACATTTTAACAACACTGCAAGAATGTTAGAACTTGAACTGCATGTCCGACTAAAGCGCCGCGCCGGCGCTGTTCCTGTATGGTGATGGGTACTGACAATGAGATCGCTTTACACAACTACAGTAAGTAGTGAAACATTCTTATATTTTTTACTCGACCACTACTTCTATTCGTGGTTTAAACAACGTAAAAAACTTAACTTGTCGTTTTTGTTTTGACGCTACCAATATTTGCTTTTATTTTTTTTCAGAGTGTTGTACCAATTTTTTTTTCACGAAACTTTTAGGAGTAGTAGTAGACATTAGTAGTAATATTTGACATTTTTTTGGTGATTGTCACTCTGGCCGAACTGTAAAATTTTCAATTTTCAAAATTTCTCCATTAATTTTTTAATAGTTATTATTAGTCGAAACTAATAGAAAAAACATGTGTTATGCTATGAAGAATTCTCTAACAATCTGTTTTTGATTTATGTTCGTAGCTATAATAGTTTCGTAGATAAACGAATTTAAAAAATAGTTCCCCCGGTACATACTTTTTTGATTTTCTCAAGGACTACTGAAGGTCAGGGAGTAAAACGTGTATATATCGTTTCCTTATGACTTGCCAATGTAATAATATAGGTTGTTTCGTAGATTTCTTTGGGGGCCATTTTGTCATACTTATCCAACTATACCCTTTATAAAAATTAAAACAAAATTTATCCACTTGTTTTCGATTATCTCGAAAATGGCGCATTCGATCGAAAATTACAAAGAGACGCAGTCGGTAGAGAATTTTATGCCGGTTTCAAAACGTACTTCGTATTATCGATCCGATGATTAATAGCGGAGATTGTGATTTTTTACATTTTTGAACGGCCGCCATTTTGAAGCGGGTCGGTCGATTTGGCTGGTTAACGAACTCGTCCTTTGTTTTCGTAAAGACAATGAACTGTCCAAATTTCAGCCTCCTACGATCAAAATTGCGACCGGAAACGTGTCCACAAGAAATTGATTATATAGGGTGGGTGTTTACTGTGAGAATTGCCCCTTAACTATTAGAAACATCAAAATCAATTTTGGTACGGTAATACACGGTTAACGGACCTACATTTTCAAAATATTTAGATACGTACAAGGTGCTTCACAAAAATACGCCGACCCAAACTAGTGTTTTTTTTTTGAAATAGAATACTTTGTATATTTTTGCATTTTTGGATTCCCTGGCGCGTTTATAATCAAAAATGTAAAAAAATATATATCTCTCTATCATTAACCGTTCTGAATATGTTGTCACTTTAATGTCGAAATAGAATCAACCTTGGAGCCACGATGCCAGGGTTGTCATAAAGATTTTTTTTTAAATCTGTTCGTACCACCGACTATTGATAATAGTCGACTTACAAAATGCGTGGCAAATTTTTCGTAAAAGTGTAAAACTACATAGAACGTTTGATTTGCATGAAATGTAATTTTCTCAGTTTTTTCAAATGTGTCACCGTGCATATTTTTTCATATTTCGTAACCATAAGACGAACCCAGCTGACAATTTTTAAATTTCGCGGCGGATTTCTATTGGTATTACATGAAAACATTGCAGTCAGTAGCGGTGATAAATTTGGCGAAAGGAATTTTAAATTGTTTGAGTAACGAAATATTATACCTGCTGTTACACATATAAATAATTACGTCCAGTTTCACGTATTTTACCACTTATGTTATTTTTGAACACGTTTACATTAAAATATTATTAGTTTAATTTAATCATTTACTGCAGTACGCCACTGCCTTTGTTATTTAACCTGACATTGACGTTTATATACGAGAAGTACCAACAGAAATCTGCCGCGAAATTTAAAAATTGTTAGCTGGGGAACCCTTCTTGAAATATTGACGCTTTTACGTGAAAGCGATGTGGTTTCAGCATGATGGCGCCCCTCCACATTATGCAATCAACGTTAGACAATATCTCGATAGAAATTATACTATAGAAAGGAGGAAATCGAAGAAGCGAAGATCAATTTTTTTTATTTTCACTTGCGTTGGAAACTACCTAACTTTGTTTTATTATTAATACTCTCGGATTAGATCTATTTGAAAAGTTTTCGAAAGAAATTGTTTATTTCAATGTGTAACATTTTATGTTTTATTACAATAAATATTCAAATTGTCCCCCTCGAGCGCACGCATTCAACGTTCGAACGAAAGAAACAAAATAACGATTACCCAAACATTATGTTTATTTGTATTTTATCTTGGCTTTTGCTATCGACGCCATACTTATTACTTATTACATTAAAAAAAAAATTATTTTCATTTTTGATTAAGGGAGGCGTTAGACACTTGCCACGGGCGTTTCATACTCTCGTTATAATTCCTCGAATTCTATAAACGTTGCTCCCTATTTTACGAACACCCCATATTTATTCTCCAGTCTTTGAAATATTTCGGTGCCGTGTACCAATATTTTTAATAAAATGTTTTAACGTTTTTGTCAGAAAATCAATTTCAAATTCACAGATGAGCCCACTCGTCAGTTTTTGATGCAAAAATTACTTTTGTTTGTGTGCGATTTCGGTGCGGTTTGTTATCAGTTTGTCTCTACATCCTGTGGCGTTGGCATATGTGTATTTAGCTCGTAATATTAGCTTCTGTTAAATCATGTGAATGTTTAGTGAGTTTTGCAGGTAAATATAGTAAAAAAAATAGCAAATAGTAGTAATAGTAACAGTATCAGTACTTAATTTGCTTTGATCGTTTGCTTGATATGTTGGAAAAATACCTAAATTGTTCTGTTGGCGACAAAAGCCTACCTTCATTTACCACGAATTTATATCGAAAATTGTTAAACTTTGATAAAAGAAAAAATTGATTTTAATTTCTCAACTTTGGTGGTGAACATCGCGGTAAGGGAGCACCGTAAAAAAAACATTAAATGAACTTACCACAATTTCCTGGACAGTTTGTACTATCGCGTGCGACTCAATCTCGGTCACTGATTGAGTCGCGCACGATAGTACCGTAGCACTTGTCGTCGACCATTTTGCGTTTTGAGCAGTGACGAAAATCCGGCCGAGATGCCCACAATCTCGTCAAATTTGGTGCTTTTATCGCCAAGCGAGCAATCGTCGCCCTTATCGGCGGTAACCCGTGTATCATCGTCAAACTCAATATCTTTTGCGATACCACGACCAACGGCAGTTAATTATAGTATGGGGATATCCTATCACATAACACATAACATGAATTTGCATTTATATTTTTATTGTGAAATGGTGGCGCGGGTGTTTTTCCTCCAAGTTTCGCGTTTTTTTTGCCTTTCTCGGGCTCTGGACCGTCCGAGGGGTAAATCTCCAAAAAAAATATGTACACAAGATTTCCAACGACTAAGGACTTCCAGAGATTTCCAAAGACTTCCAGAGACTTTCAAAGACTTCCAGGCTTTCAAGGATTTCCAGGGACGTTTAAAGACTTACAGGAGTTCCAGAGACTTCCAAGGAATTCGAATGACTTCCAGGGATTTTCAAGGATTTCCAGAGATTTTTAAAAACTTCCAAGGATTTTTGAGGATTTTCAGGGACTTCCAAAGACTTCCAGTGTTATGTACGCAAGACTTCCAAAGACTTCCAGGGACTTCTAGGGATTTTCAAGGATTTCCAGAGACTTTCAAGGACTTCCAGGAATTTTTAAGGATTTCCAGAAACTTCCAAAGATTTCCAGAGAATTCCAGGGACTTCCAAAGACTTTCAGGGATTTTTAAGGATTTCCAGGGACTTTTAAAAACTTCCAGGGACTTCTAGAGATTTTCAAGGATTTCCAGATACTTTCAAAGACTTCCAGATATATTTAAGAATTTCCAGGGACTTTTAAAGACTTTGAGGGATTTTTTAGGATTTCCAGGGACTTCCAAAGATTTCCAGAGAATTCCAAAGACTTCTAGGGAAAGTTAAGGATTTCCAGGGACTTTTAAAGACTTCCAGTGTTTTGTACACAAGACTTCCAGGGACTTCTAGAGATTTTCGAGGATTTCCAGATACTTTCAAAGACTTCCAGGGATATTTAAGAATTTCCAGGGACTTTTAAAGACTTTAAGGGATTTTTTAGGATTTCCAGGGACTTCCAAAGATTTCAGAGAATTCCAAAGACTTCTAGGGATTTTTAAGGATTTCCAGGGACTTTTAAAGACTTCCGGTGTTATGTACGCAAGACTTCCAACGAGATTTACCCCACCAAAACCTTTTCGGCCCTTAAAAAGTCAGATCTCGCACCATCTCCTATCGCCATCAGATGGTGCGAGTGATTTGGGCCACATATCGGACTTTGGCGACTGCAAAAGTTTTGGTACGGGAAAGCTAGAATAATGGACGAGACACTTGGAAAAAAAAGCATCCACTCCTTCATGTTATAATTAAAATATACAAATAATGATAGTGGATGGAAAGATGTGGTGAGTAAGGCAAAAAATAATCTGCGTTAATCTGCATTTTATATGTATCGACAACAAAGGAATCGAATAGACGAATTTAATTTTTTCCCGATTAGGTGTAATAGTAAAATATTCAATACACAAATTTTAGTTCTCAATTTAAGCGCCACTAAATGTCGTCTTATTGATTATTCTGCGTGGGGCATGCCCATTAGTAGTTCCCGATGCGGTGCGGTGGCCATATGTTGATCGTCCGGGTTAATCTGTGAAAAAAAAACGCCTAAACAAATGGAGGATTTGTTGTTGAACCTCATTAAGGAGGCCACCGGCCCGAAACTAGCGTCTACACGACAGAGTGCACAAGAAGCGCACGGTGAGCACGATCCCAACAAATACCCACCCCCCGGTCCTCGTTTATCACGTTTCGAACTTTCCAGATTTGTTGTGCGCCCAAAATAATTTGCTGAGAAATCCCTCGCACGAATTAAGGACGGCATGCTTCCTACCTTTGCGATTGGCGTTGGAAACCAAGCGAAGCAAGCTGGTGACTTTGGCCTTGTCCGGATTAAACGTGAGCGATTTTGTCGTCAAAAACGTCGTTCGACGCACTTTTGCATTTTACAGAAAATCGTAAGGGACGAGCGCTTTCAAGCGGGAACGGAACCGGAAGACGACTCCTTATGGCTTCCCGTTCAGCTCCTGTACGCGACGACGTCGATGCTGTTACAGTGCGAAGACACGCAGGTAAAAATCCGCGGGGAAAAAGTCGAAACGTCGTTAAAACGACAACATGTGTTCGTTAAGGTGCACATCTTACGGGTGGTGCTAAACTTGGCGTGTGCGGCCAGCTGGACTTTGAACGGCCGCCTGGTGATGTTGCTGATCAGCAGATGCGGCGAGGCTTACGAAACCGGCACCCAACCGATACGAGCGGCCGCCCAGGCCGCCGCAAGTCAGACCCTCACCGCGTTCTGCACGTTCCTGGGTATAAATCGTAATTTCGCGACCAAGTGCGCGCACGCTAACAAAATTTGTCCGACAGACGAAGAGTGCCAGGAAATCCTGCAGCAGCAGCAGAAGCACAAAAATTCGGGCACCACCGCCGAAATGGTTTACAACAAGACGTCGGCGGTCGCGTGCTTCAACGAAGCCATTCCCGTTATGCAGTACATTTGTAGCAGGCTCGAGGAGACCAAGACGTAAGCACCGCGTTATCGATGGTCGCATTCAGGGAATTGTAGCGTCGAAACGCTGTAACGCTTTATCTTGCCTGAATAAACATTTTTGGTACTAGTTATTTTTCAGCTTTTAATTCTTAGGTTGGCAATTTTGTTTGTGAAACACTCAAATTTTCATGTAAAACTTAACCTTGTAATATCTTCGACCTTTCTTCTTACGTTACTGCAAGGGAAATGACTTCGTCTCCGAATTGTAACGTTATAAGCCATCTTTATTTTTTGCATAAACCAAAACAAGCAACATAATTTGTTAGGTTAGAACGCATGGATGCGTCATTGCTTTATTTAGTTACAAATATTTATATGCTTTACTAAAGCGCTGCAACACTGCGCGTAAAGCAGACACTATTCAGAGCATCGCTTCGATAAAGCGCTACAGCGCTACCATTCCCTGAATGCGACCAATGTAAAACTTATTTCAGGCTAATGGTACTTTTAGGTTCCCGAAAGCGAGCGATTTGACCGTGTTTTTGCTGGAATGTTTGCTAACTTTAGTCAACACCTTACCAAATACGGTACATTCCAACGTACATTTTGCGACATTCCTGTGGCAACGGTTCTGTCCGGCGCTGCTGGCGTTGTTGGGCGCGCCCGGCGATCCGGAACGGCACGGCCTTAGTACGCACCACGCTAAGATAGTGTACAGGTAGGATTTCGACGAGTAAACGTTTCCCCCCCCCACGATGAAATTTGACGAGTTTTAGCATCGGTATACAAGTGGTTCGTTTGGTCGGGAGGGAGAGGGCGTTGAGGCCCGTTTTGGAAGCACTTTTCCACCGGATGCTGCTTCTACCGTGTCCGGGTAAACGTTTGGAGCCGTTAAGGGCCGCCAAGGAATTGCTTAGGTCGCCGGCCAGGCTTGCCGATTTATTATTGCTGAGCGGACCTTTACATCGACATGCCGGCGACGACATGGCCATCATTAGATTGTAATAAGAATCGACTATAACGAAACGCCCATAATTATCGAACCGTTTCCAGAATTGTCGATTCGATCGAAGAGTCGTCTCAATGCAGCGATCCCAGCATCATGTTAGCGAGCGTCGAGTGCGTCGGCGCTTTACTGGGATCTCTGGAAGCTCTTTGTAACGGAGAGGGCTTGGATCAAGAAGGCGCCGAAATCGCCAATAATCGCTTATATCACTTTAGAACAAGCAGATTATACCGGACCTCTTACATATCAATCGCTGGCCAGATTACCAAAACCCTACAGGTATTATATATTTGCCAAATCGCAAGCCTTTGCAGTTAAATAATCCATCGTGTCGTTTCTAGGGACGTCGTGGCCAATTTAAAATATCAAAGCGACTCCGACAGCAGCGGCATCGACGGCGGCGGCCAAAACGTCGAAGGCGAATCGGACTCCGAATGTTCCGGCGCCACAGAGGGACCGGAAGAGATAGTGGAACCGGAACACTCCGACGACAGCATAATGGACGACGAAAGTTTCCTTACTAGTCAGCAACTTCAACAATTGCACAATTTACCGAAATCTTTACAATTCGTCAGTCGATCAAATCCAATTTTGGCACGTTGCATTTTCGTTGTTCTTTTTCAGGGCCGGTCCGGTATCGAAGAATGCAACGTCGACTTGGAGCGCCACAATGCCCGCCACTTCGTCAAGACGTTGCAAAACATACTGTTGCCGAACTTGCTCTCGTTGAGATCGTCCATTCAGGTAAAAATTCGGGCGATCGAAAATAATTTAGACCAACTAAACGCGGCGCGTCATGCAGATCGACGAGTATCTTCAAGAATTCGCCTCCAAGTGTTGTCCAACACAACGCCGCCCAAAACTACGAAATAACGACGATCATGAACGCGGACGGAATTTATTTGGCCACCTATTCGGCCCTCTTGCTCAATTTGAAGTTGATCCAGTCCGGCCATTACGAAGAAGGCAATTCGGAGATTTGCATCACGGAAGCGCAGTTCGTCGAGGAAATTCACGGTAGCGGCGTTTTGGTTTACGTCTCGGCCACGTGGCTGTGCGAATTGTATCAGAACGTCCTGGCGAAGTCCCTGCTTCAGGTCGCCGGGTACGATCCCAAATCTGCGCAACAGCCGGCGCTGATCCACCTGTTGAGAGGTATCGTTTAATAAACCGTGCTTCGGTCTCGATTCCAGTCGGTGTTTTTCAGACGTCGGCGGTTTATGTCCAAGCCAATTATTATCCGATTGGCAAAAGTTGCAAAGGGTTCGAGGTGTTCCGGACGTCAGTCCCGAGGTCGAAGCCGGGATTAAATTATCCAGACGGGTCCTCACGTGCTGTTGGACGTCGGTCGTGTCGGTTCTGGGATTGGCTTTGGGGGAAAAATCGCTGACCGGCGGTGGAACTTCGGCGCTCAGCAGATTGGTGGCCAGGAGATCGAAGCAAAAGTTCAGGCAGAGGATTCGCGACGACGTAATAACGGCTTGTTTGGAAGGTTTACATAAGGTAACTATTGGGTTGATGCATAATCATCCGGCGTTTTTCAACAAATTTTATTTAACAAAATCACTAACAATATTTGACAAAAACATGTTTAAACGATTATTCGGGAGCGTAGTCACCGTCTACTTCAATTACTGCTTCCCATTTGCTTGGCAGACGGTCGATTCCACGAGCGAAGAAGACACGATTCTTAGAGGCGATCCACGCTTTGACATCAGCCACCAAGTCATCCAAATCGTCGTAAATCTTATTCATTTGCCAGTTTTCAAAGAGCGGTTGACGTGATAGTCCGTAGGTGTTTCGATCGGTGAATATGGCGGATGTGGAAGCAGATCCCAGCCTTTATTGGCGATAAATTCGACGACGCGGCGTTCAACATGAGGACGTGCGTTATCGTGGTGGAAGACGATATGGTTCTTTTTGCGCGGTTTTTTGCCTCGATTGCAGCGTGAAGGCGATCAAGCTGAGCCAGGTAGACGTCGCTGTTGGTGTTGAACTGCCGCTTGTCTGGGATTCGCCATTGTTGTCGTTCATCCGCGTCGTTAAACCAATAACAAATGCCATTTGAAATGACCTCCCAATGGACGATTCCGCTTCTGTCCCACCACACACACCACATAGCCTTCTTACAGTGGACATGTTTCGGTATTCCTTTGGGGGAAACACCTGGCGAAACGCAAGCCTTCTTTCTTTTGACGTTTTTCAAGAGAAGCCACGACTCATCCCCAGTGACAAGATTCTTCAAAAATGGTGTTTGTTCGTTTCGCTGCAGTAACTCGGTGAAAATTCGAACACGATCGGCTCTGTTGTTGTCGGAGAGCTCGTGGGGGACCCATCCAGCGATTTACCACACTTTTCCAAGCTTTTTGAGGCGACGAAAGATGAAGTCTTCAGCCAGAGTTCGTGTTGTCAGGCTCTCGTCCTCTTCCACGACTGCTAGAAGAGCCTGATCGTCGAAATCCGATGGCCGACCTCTTCCTGGCTTATCCTACAAGCTGGTATCACCTGATTTAAAACGGGCAAACCACTCCCAACACTGACTTTTGCTGATTGTTCCTTTGCCAAAAAGTTCGTTCAGATCGCGAAATGACTGTGCTGCTTTCCATCCTTTCTTGAAGTGGTAGAGCATAATATGGCGAATATGACTATGGTTTTCGACACGCATTTTTCTAAAACAATAGAGAAGGTTATTTTAATACAAAAATAATAAACAAAACGCTACTTTACACTGATGAAAAACGCGCTGATATAAACGCCGGATAATTATGCATCAACCTAATAACTAGCTCGATCAGTTGGTTCCACGACGACACGCAAACCTTTTGCACTTTTAGGCGGCGAGCTTAAGCAACACTCTCAAATTACAATCGCGGAGCAGCAGCATTTTGGCCTTGCTTTCGGCGTCTTCGTGTAAAAGTCAAGGTCAAAAGATACCCGCGTCGCACGCATTGTCGTTGGACGTTCTGTTATCAAAAGGTACAGTCTCCGGAGTCGTCGTCTATCGATAATTGGATAATTCGTCGATTTTAAGGTTTGGCCCTCGGTTCGCACAGCGCCGCCTGTTGGCCGCACGTTTTCAACGCTTGCATCGCCGTCGCAAACTTAGAACACGCCCTGTTCAGTAAAGCCGGGTCGACGCAGCTCCTCATGGTCGCCCAGAACACGCAGAACAACGTCGTGACGTCCACCACGTCGATAAATGCGGCCGAACGGCTCAATCTAAGCTTCAACTCGAGCAGCGACGACGAGACGTGGTAACTACGACGCGTTTCGCAACGACGTTTAAAATAATCGTCCACTTTCAGCGTCGACATCTACAGCTTTCTTCAGAACACCGGCTATTCGTCGACGACTTCCGCTCAGCACGACGCGAACATCGCGGAAATTGTCGAAAGAAGCGGCGTGCACAACGGCCAGGGCGGGGGAATTTTGGCCGGCGTCCACGCGGCCAAAGTGTGCTGCGTTTTGTCGGTGAGGGTCGACGAGTTGTTCCATTCGGCCGCGCTCAGACTCGCTTTGCCGGGATTTTGCGGCTTCTTGTCCGAGCTATGTAAAGCCTCGTACGCTCAGGTAGGCGTTGTTGACGTATAACACTTTCCATCCGTAGTATATTAGGTTGGGGAAAAAGTTTCTTCGTATTTTAGTTCGAAAATGAAACAATTTTTTATATTATAAATGAAGTTTATTAAACTAAATATGTGCCATTTTGTTCGACCACCTTTTGCCACTTTTGAGGTAAAATCATAATCCCATCACTATAAAATTTCTGTGATTTTTTAGCGAAAAATTGCGACAAGTGATTTTCACAGACCTCTTTTGAAATCAACTTTACACCATTAAGAGAGTTCTGTAGAGATCGAAATAAATGAAAATCTGATGGTGCAAGATCAGGACTATATGGCGGATGCATCAAAATTTCCCAGCCAAACTCTCTCAATTTTTGACGGGTCGCAAAGATGTGTGGGGTCTGGCGTTGTCGTGATGGAAGACAACGCCTTTCCTATTGATCAATTCTGGTCGCTTTCTCTCGATTGCTTGACGTAATCTTTCCAGTTGTTGACAATAGAGATTAGAATCAATTGTTTGACCGGGTGGGAAGCAGCTCGTAATAAAGTATTCCTTTGTAATCCCACCACACACACAACATCACTTTTCTTGGCGTCAATCCTGGTTTTGCCACCGTTTGCGCAGCTTCATTTTGCTTCGACCACGATCTTTTTCGTATATTATTATCGTACGTGATCCATTTTCATCGTCCGTAATGAGCCGTCTCAGAAATGGTTCGATTTCGTTCCGTTTGAGCAATGAATCGCAGATGGAAACTCGATCCATTAAATTTTTCACTGTCAAATCATGTGGCACCCAAACATCGAGTTCTTTTTTATATCCGGCCTTTTGCAAATGGTTTAAAACTGTTTTGTGGTCGATTTTTAGTTCCTTGCTAACATCATAACTACTAATATGCCGGTCTTGCTCAACTTTTCTTATGACTTCATCGACTTTTTCAGTGATTGGCCGACCACAGCGAGATGCATCTTTGATATCAAAATTTCCAGCTTGAAAACGCTTGAACCAACTTTGTGCAACGCGTACTGATACTGCATCATGTCCATAAATATCACAATTTTTTTTAGCAGCCTGAGTCGCATTCTTCCCTTTCTTATACTAAAATTTCAAAATGTATCTAATTTCCTCTTTATTTTCACTCATTTTCAAAACGCAATAACTTTTGACTGAGTGAATAAATATCACAATTGTTTAGGTTAATTTTTTCTGTGAAATGTCAGCTTTCATTTGCATGTAAATATTACTAAATTCGATTAATAGTACGAGAGTTATGCGATCTTAAAGCTATCTACCGCGAAAATACGAAGAAACTTTTTCCCCAACCTGATATTTATTCGCGTGCACGTACGTCGTAGTTGTTTGCCAAAAACGAAGAATCTCCCCGTACGAAAAAGTGGTGGAAAAAGGAACTGGAAGCCAGGCAAAAACCGCCAGCCACTTTGTTGTTGCACAGGATTGGGGAGGTGACGTTGAAATGCATTAGATCCGGACGACCGTTGATACACACCATGAAAGTCTGGTCGATCGTCGGTCCGCACCTGATGCAAGCCGCTTGTCACAAAGACAGCACCGTCTCGAAGAAAGCCGTCGCGTGCATTCACGACGCCGTAACGGCGCTATTAAACGAACAGACGGAATTGCCCCATTTCCATTTCAACGAAGCCCTATTCAAACCGTTCGAGAACCTGTTGTGTTTGGAAATGTGCGACGCGGACGTGCAGGTACGTCGTTAATTCGATTTAAGTACTATCGGATTTATCTCGTCGATTTTTATTTCAAGGACCAAATCGTCTCCTGTTTGTGCGAATTCGTCGAGGCGAACCGGACGGAAATATGTTCCGGTTGGCGGCCGCTCTTCGGCACTTTACGTGTGGCAAACGGTAAACACAACGCCGCCGCCACTTTGGAGGTGTTCAGAGTGTTCTTATCCACCGATAACACCCTCGTGTTTGCCAACGCCGCGCTCGATTACATCCTTTGCTTATTATCTCACATCAGGCACGCGGACGCCGAAGCAAAATTGGACACCGCGACGGTACAAATAAAAGCGCACAAGAACGATCGGAACGCGAAGCTGCAAGAACAGAGACATCCGCTTTTCGAAAACGCGGACGTCAAATCGAAAGATTCCGAGTACGCGGAAGACGTCGTCTCGGGCCCGGTCGACATATGCATGGAATCCCTGAAATTGTTGGACAACTGCGCCACAATCTTATCGATGATGTATCACATGCCGAAATGTCCCACGTTCAACTTGAACCACCGAGTAAAAACCGACACGACTCCCCAATTAGTCGACCCGGCCATACCGAACCCGGAGGTGGTCACTTTGCCGACCTATTTCGAGCAGGCGGAACAGATGTCGTACGAAATATTGTCGCCCAAACTGGACCTGGAGAACTGCGTTCGCAACAACATGATGCTAACGCAAATGGACAAGCCGAGCTGCGTGGTCAAAATCTGGTACACCTTGATAGAAGGCCTATCGCTGACCGCCGTATTGTCGGCCGAAAAAAATCAACCCTACATACTCGAGACCCTATTCAAGTTGCTGCGCGACCTCACCATAAATCCCGGCATCAACTTCGGCCTGTACTGCATCAATCACCTGCTCCTGCCGATGGTCCAGAACTGGCTGCGGCAGAACGCCAAGGTCCAAAAAGCTTCGGAGGTCGGCCAAAATTTTAAGCACTACTGCGGAATGGCCACCGAGCTGGTCGTCGAGTATCTGCAGACGTTGCAACAGAAACCGGAGGACGGCGAGGCGAACTCGAAAAAAGAAAATCCGGGAGCGACGCTGGCCATGAAACAGTTGCTGTTGATATTGAACGAGTGCATGGCGCAGCCGATCGAGAGCATCGCCAGGCTCGGCACCTCCTGCATACGACATTTGAATTGTGAACGTCGGCCAAATTCTCACCACCAACCAGTGGGAGATACTTGTGACCGCCATACATCGATCTTGCGCGATCAGTTTGAATCCGCTACAACAAATCACCGCGGCATTTAAACAGAATTCGGATAGTTTCTACGGCGACTTGGCGACCGTCAAAGTGGCGGCCCGTCGAGACAGCACGCCCGAAGAAAACGAGCGCCTGTACGAGTTGGCCCAGCAAGTGTTGCTCATGCAATGTCAGAAGAGTTGCAACAAATGTATGGGACGACAGTGCGAGTGCGAGAAAAGCACGACGAGCAACATCGTCATCGACGATAGGAGCTACGTGTTTTTGCTTTTCCCCTTGGATTCGACGTCGACGTTTAATCCGGACCTGTTCACGATACGCGTGCCGTTCAGGAGTCTCGTGCTTGGGATTTTGGCGCATCAAATGCTAATCCAAACGATTTCCAGCGCGCTCCTTCAGAACTTGAACCACGTGACGCCGATTTTGAACATACTCCAGATCAGTTCGTGCAGTTTGCGGGGCATATTGAAGCACGTCAACGCCAAGCACGTTAACATTTTGTTGAAATGCTTGGAAATGTCTAACGAGCGCGCGCGAGAATTCGACGGTAGGCCGGGTTTGAAGTTTTTGATGCAGAAAGTTCGGAAACCTGAATAAATCCGCGAATCTTTATACTCAAGCGAACACGTCGGAGGTTGTCGAAATCATCGTTTTAATAGAACTGTGCTTGGACGGCATCGAAAAGTACACGATCACTCCTACAAGTTTGAAGGAGATTTTGGGCAAGGAAGATAAAGATAAATGTTCGGGCGACATGGACTACGTCGAGCAGTTTTTGAGGAAGCTCCAGATAAAATGGGAGTACATGTGCGATTCTTACATAAATTTGACAATCAACATACCGACGGATAGGGAAGACTGCGATAGTAACGCCGACGAGGCGATCGATGCCGGAACGGCAAAGACCGAACCGTTCAGGTTGGTCGACTTTAAACGTAGCGATAGTTTTTCTTCTTCCGATTCTGAGAGCTATCTGGACAAAGGTCTATTGCCCAATCTTAACAACGAAGAATCATTGGACGACGGGAAAAATGAAGATGATTGTGAGGTCGAGCAAATTGGCGACGACAAGATAAAGAAAATCGTGAACGTCGACAGCGCTAGCGGAACTGACGATGAGGCGAGCGAAAAGTCCCACACCAAATACAGCTTCGATAGGAAAACCATTAAGTACGACGCCAACACTTTGATGCAAATTAGATCGACGGCTTCCGCGGAAGACGTCGATCGAATCGACAAAGGTGCCGAGGTCAACAAAGACGTCGAAGAAAAAGTTGGCGCAATGATGGAACAATATAGGAAACGAAAACCCAACCACGTGCCGATGCAGCCGTTAAAAATAAGCGCGTTCAATACGTCGATCAACTCCATTCCGTCGCCTCAACCGGTACCTCCTGAAATACAACAGCAAAGAGCCATCAGCATTTTCAAGGTAACGTGTGTTAAAATATAATTGTTATTTGTTCGTAAATCAATGTTGCTCGCTTTCTAGGACGCGGAAGCTTACAAAGCGGCCAGAATAGAAACGGTCGAGGCTTGCATGGAGCTGTTGGGCAGCCTCTCCTCGGACAAACTTGCGCCGTTGGCCGCCGTTTTGAAGCAGGGAGCCGTTTTGCTGATCGGAGCGCAAGATGACAAGATAAAATACTCCGCCGAGAAGTTGCTGCGAAGAATGAATATATCATACGTAGAAGACGACAATATCGATGTTTAATAATACGTTTATTAATTGGCCATCTTGTTGTCGGGCTCTTTCGACGTTCGCCGTTCAATTTGTTGGGTGCGACGGATTCTCGTTCGACACCAGCTAGGTCGGGAAAAATATTATCCAATTTCCCGTTTCGTTTGCGATAAGATTTTTTATAAGCAATACATTTTATTGGCTCAAATTTAACGTGTTTGTCGAGGATTCGATTGCCTCCCCCACTCCCCACTCACAAATTTTACTTCGAAACGTCGAATTCGACCCGCAGTTAATCACAAAGTTGTAACAGTAGGAGAAAATTATCGTGACCGATAACTTATTTTATTTTTTTGCGACACACTCTAGAATTATTTTCACTACTTTACAAGAATAGAAATAGAATAAATGTAAAATAACATGTATTTTGTGATTCGATGTACAAATTATTATGCTGCAAAGTATATTAATACAAAAACGAAATGTTTGTTCGTTTCTTTGAAGGTGGGTGGAAAATTCAAAAGGGCACCTCTGGGTAGCCTGAAAATTCGCTAATACTTGCTTCGGATCAAGTGTTTTATGCATAACTGTAGGGCGCTTGCTACAGGCGGCTCCCAGTGACGTCATTTTACTCTTCTGCCTTCGTCAACAAACTGGTAGTTGAGGCAACATGTCTATAATAATACAGGGTGGGGAAAATTAATGTCATAATGTGAATGTGCCATAATTTTTGCAAATGGCGTCAAATGTCATTGTGCTGTGACATTTGTGTTGTAGAGAATTAGTTGACAACAAGCAATGGAGCGATACACACCTGAAGAACGCGGAATTATTGTTACTGCTTATTTGACCAATTTCCGGTCTGTTGTTTTAACGCAGCGTGAATTTCGTCGTCGTTTTCCTCATCGTCCTGCACTAGAGATGTCGCAAGAAGTGGCCGGCCTCGTATTGCTCGTTCGATCGAGAATATCGCTGCTGTGGCCGAGGACGTCCGAGAGAGTCCACAAACATCGACGAGACAACGATGCACACAATTTGGCATCAGCAGACGTTCGTTGCATCGAATTTTGGTGAAAGACCTGAGGATGTTCCCTTACAAAGTGCAAACCATTCACCAATTGCTGCCTGCTGACCGTCAAGTGAGGTTAACTTACTCACATGCTCTGTTAAACCTGGTGCAAGAAGAGGATGATTTCGTATCCAAAATCATAATGAGTGACGAAGCCCATTTCCACTTAAGTGGTTATGTGAATAAACAAAATTCGCGTTTCCGGGGCACGGAGAATCCACATTAAATGCACGAAGAGCCATTGCATCCCCTCAAAGTGACTGTTTGGTGCGGCATTTGCAATGAAAAAGTGATTGGCCCTTATTTTTTTGAGGACGCCGATGGCACCACCGTAACTGTAACTGGTGAGCGCTACAGACAGACGTTAAACCAGTTTTTTTTCTCCCAAGTTGCTGAATTGGGTCTCCAGCATTGGTGGTTCCAGCAGGACGGAGCAACCGCTCACACAGCTCGGGCAACGGTACAGATTTTGAACCACCAATTTCCGGGCCGCGTGATCTCCCGTTTTGGCGATTTGAACTGGCCGGCCAGATCGCCAGATCTCACGGCGCCAGACTTCTTCCTTTGGGGCTTTTTGAAATCTCGCGTTTATCACAACAAACCACAAACCTTGCAAGTCTCGAAAGCCAACATTAAAGAAGAAATCACCAATTTGGAGCCAGATGTTTTGCGAACAAGAATTCAAAATGCCGTAAAACGAGCACAAATGTGCATCAACTCAGGAGGTGGTCATTTGACCGATATCATTTTTTCAACTTAACGTCATCAATTTTACACTTTCAAATAAACTTTCCGTGAAAACAGAGCCCAATTTTTTCATTTCTAACGAAATGGCAGTCAATTCACATTATGACATTAATCTTGCCCCACCCTGTATAATGTCTACCAAACTTGGAACGAGCCATCCTTTATCTGACAATGGACAATGCTAATTGTGGGACACCCTATACATATAAGCCAAATTACTCCCTACGATTGCGCCATCTTTGAATTTTCCTACGTTAATCCAAACTTGTTCTGAACTTTACTAATCAAACAATCCTCAAGTTTACATTCTGTGAATAAACACCAAAATGCGTACTTTTGCAAGGCATGCCTTCAACAAATAACCGACAATTCGTCTATTCCTGTAGATAGAAGAATTGATTACGAACGATTATTGCTGTGTTGTGTTCCAGAAATGGTGAGTGCTGCTGCTGTGGTATATAAAATATATTCAAATTTCTTTTACCAATTTTGTAGGATTTGCGGGTTATACCTGATGAGAGAATATGTAACAACTGTCTTACGACTCTGAATGTAATCTACAAATTCAAAATTCAGCATCGAGAAACTGAATATGGAATAAAGGACTATTTAAACAAATGTGGTATTGTCGACCTCGCTTATTGTTCAAAAATCGAGACGAATTAAAGATCAAACGGGAATTGAGTGTGGACGAAACTGTTTGCAGAACGTGCCTTCGACAAGTTACTACTTCGTTAATTTTTCTAGATAAGCTCTATAAACAAAAATTGTTACTTTGTATTCGGAATTGGTAAGTCTATTTTGGAAATTGATAACAAATTGATTTTACCTTATCGTAGGATATGTGGGCAGTACCGGATATAAAAATTTGTAAGAATTGTTACACGACTCTATATATGACGTACAGTTTTAAAACAAGATGCCTAGAAATCGAGGAGACTATAAATAATTATTTGAGGGAATATAAAATCGTCGACGCGGAAGATTTGTTAATGTGGTCCAATTGCATTATCAAAACTGAACCGAAAGATAGCAAATTTGAAAACGAGCAGTTATCAATTAAACAAGAAGAAAGAGATTTAGATGACGATAAGCGTTTTCAAAGAGATCTTTCTGAAGATCGAATTGGCGAGTCGTGCGAAATACATAAGTAAGAATAATTTTAAATGCTCAAGGTGCAAATACACTACAACATATAAATCCAATTTAAAAAAGCACGTGCTCACACATAAAGGTGAAAAATCATTGAAATGTTCACAACGTGAATATAGTATTGGACACGGTTCGACTTTAAATATACATAGGCACAGTCGTACTTGTGAAAAACCACTTAAGCGTTTACAGTGTGAATACACGAAAATCTAATTTAAAAGTACATATGCGCACACATACTAGTGAAAAGCCATTTCAGTGTTCATACTGCGAATACCGTTGCTCGCATAAAGTTAGTTTAACACAACATACGTGCATTTATACTAGTGAAAAACCATTTAAATGTTCACAGTGTGAATATAGTACTGCAAGAAATACTGCTTTAAAAATATATATGCACACACACACATGTGCTAGTGAAAAGTCATTTCAGTGTTCATACTGCGAATACAGTTGCTCGTATAAAGTTAGTTTAACGCACCATACATGCAAACATACTGGCGAGAAACCATTTAAATGTTCACGGTGTGAATATAGTGCTACACAAAAAACTATTTTAAAAGTACATATGCTCACACATACTGGTGAAAAGCCATTTCAATGTTCATACTGCGAATACCGTACCTTGCGTAGCGATACTTTAAAACGACACATCTGCACACATGCTGATGAAAAGCCATTTCGGTGTTCATACTGCGAATATCGTGGCTCACGTAGACGTAATTTAACAAAACACTTGCGCACACATACATAGGGAGACCGGGCCACAATGAAACATTTAACATTTTATCGGTCAACGTAATACATTGAAGATGGCACCGTCTCTCGTAGAACAGGCTAATGAAGTTGGTCGGTTCTCAAATCGTAGCATTCCTGAATTGTCAGTTAGTCGTAGTTTATTAAGTCAACTGCAATGTAAATTTTTAACTTTATGGCAATTTTATTACGAGCGTTTGTACTATTGAGCGAATTTAAATTTATGGTTGTTAATTAATAATTTGCATCGTTAGTTTGAAGTTGGTCAGTTGAAAATTCTGACGACCTGTTGCTTGGGTTACAATGAAACGTATTTGTGGGAGTATAACGAAACGTTCCATTGTGCCCCTTTACGGAATCAATCTAATAGACGTGGTTCGAGACAGAGTACGAAAAACTGAGAAAGGAAACTTTTCTGAGGATTTTATGCGAGAAACGATGAAGTTGTTACTCAAGGGACGTCTTTACGGAAAGCAGCCCGACAGACAAATGTCAGTTTTTCTACTATTTTACTACGAATACTGTACCTCATGTAAAAATACTTTAAAACAACATATGCGCACTCGTACTGATGAGAAACCATTTAATTGTTTACACTATGGATATAGAAGTACACGAAACTCTGTTTTACGAGAACATATTGTTATGCGCAAATGCACCAATGAAAAATCATTTAATCGAGTAAAATGAGTTTTAACAGACGTGTCCGCAAACATATTATATGATCGAACGATGATAGGAGGCGATAGGACTGGATACGAAAGGAATGCAAAGCAACGTATTAGTACACTGTTAGTTGTTTGTATATGTTTGTTGACAGCCCTATTCATTTTACAATAAATACGTAATTTTAATTTTGTAAAAGAACTTTATTTAAGATTTGAATGGTACTAAATCGAAACTTGAAATTTCGTCGTTGGTGTCGCTCCTGTTACATTTTGTAACAGGCAGATTGTTCGAACCGTCGTCTGCGTTGATTGTTTTCGTGCTTATAAGGTCTGTGCATAAGCATAAAACAGCTGACTTGACAACTTTAACGGAAATAACAGATGTCGCTCGCGTCGGGTACTAAAGGTAACTGTAATGATTATTTGCAACTAGGATTTTCATTTAAAGTGTAGAATTCACAGTAAATAATATGAAGCTAAAACATTGTTGTGTGCCTAATTGCACACAAATAAATAGAAATAAAATTAAAATGCACCAATTTCCTTCTGATATTACGTATAAAAAATTGTGGTGTAAAAAAATATTTAATGTAACAGGTAAATAATTGCGATTTCAATAATTCATTCTTACTTAACTCGTTATTACTACTTAATTATACATTTACAGGACACAATATTGAACCCAATTTGTATGTTTGCGAAAAACATTTCGAAAAGAGTTGTTACTATCCCAATAAATTAAATCAAAGGTATAAATTAAAAGCAAATTCCATTCCAACTTTATATTGTCGTACAACTACCTTAGACTCTACCACTCCTGTAGATGTAGATCCTGTACGTCAGAAAAAGTCCAACAATATCAATCCTAAACAATCATGCACTACTATGGATGTTGATTGTATATCCACCCAAGATCCTGCCACTCCTGTCGATCCTATGAATACTGAATGCCCTTTGCCTTTTCGCTTTGAGCTAACTTCATCAAGCAGTGATACAAAAATGCCATTGTGCAATACCGAAAATTCATTACCACCCATGTGCTCAACGATCCTAGTCGATTCTAATTGCAACAAGAAAGTTTTATTATTAGATGAATTACAAAGTTTACGTTTACAATTGAAAAAAAGTAAATCAAAAATATAATTTTTTTTAAAATTCTTATGAACAAAAATTGGAAGAATTAAAAACTACACGAGATGAATTAAAAACTACGCAAGATAAATTAAAAAAATAGAATCTGATGCTGAAAAATCTTATCCGTTGGCTACATTTATACTGGACCAAATTCATAATTATGCAAGACAAAAACCATTTTGGTCAGAACATACTATTCGTTTGTGTATAGCTTGGAGATGTGCATCCCCAAGGGATATGAATTCGCCAGAAGAAGTAACTTCTTGAAAGCTCCTTCAAGGTATACATTAAATAGATATATGGGCAGTACCCGAGGCGATATAGGTTTATCGAAATTAATTCAAACGAGATTACTTGCTGAAGCCAATCATTTAAACAAAATTGAAACAGTATGTTCGCTTATAGTCGATGATATGGCAATAAAAGAAAAATTGTATTATAGTCGAATGGAAGATACTTTTTATGGTATGGCAAACACCACAAAACCAGTTTTAGGAAAATAGCCTATTTTGGCAAATAAAATAATGTGTTTTGTTGTACATGGTCTCTCTACAAAATACACTATACCTGTAGGTTATTTTTTTCATAAATCACTTTCCACAGAACAATTTTATCAAGTAACAGTAAAGGTTCTTAAACAGGTACATAGATGTGGGTTTACTATTTTAAGGCTTGTTAGTGATAATCATAAATGTAATGTAGCCTTATTTAAAATGCTTGGTGGTGGAGTGCTTAAAACAAGAATTGTCCATCCTATATATCCACAACTACCACTATTTATCAGTTTTGATTATTGCCACTTGGTAAAAAATGCTCGAAATTTATTCTTAGACCATGATATGGCTTCAACTTCTGGTATAATAAGTGCAAATTATTTGAGAAACATTTATAACATTCAAAAAAACTTGATTATAAAACCAATTCCATTTTTAACACATAAACATCTTTATCCTAGTAACTTTGATAAAATGAACGTATTAAGAGCTGTCCAAATATTTTCTCCAATTGTCATAGCATCACTAAAATATTTGACTCGATATAATTCATCATCAATCGATTTTACAAATGCACATGCAACCATAGAATATTTAGAGAATATTAACATGTTTTTTATGCTTCACAATGTAAGTGATAGGACACGTCACTTCAAACAACGTGAAAAACGATATGCGCCTTATACACACATTACAGATGAAAGACTGCTGTGGTTATCAGAAATCTTTCCAAAATATATTCAAGATATACAAAAAGCGTCTAAATTACAAAAACTAAAAGGTTTAAGTAAAGAAACTGCAGAAGCACTTATATTTACAGCCGAAAGTGCAAATGCATGTGTTAAGTATTTGCTTACCGAAAGCAATTTTTATCATGTATTAACTAGAATGTTTAGTTCTGACGCAGTAGAATCTATGTTTAGCAATGTTCGGATGAGAGGAGGATCGTGTGATGCAACAGATGCAAAAACAGCTCATTATGCAATTAAACAAATTCTCAGATCGGGGATCATACATACAGCACCTTCTGCAAATGTGTTTCAAACCGATGCATCATTAATATTCGTGGTAGCAGTCCTGTTCAGCTGTCCGAGGAGGATAATATGCAATTGGAATTGCCTCGTACCATAAGAGACAGTATTCATAATTTGCAAAATGTTAATAACAATATGGGATATGGCATTATGTCTGCAGCAGTAGCAATGTTAGCAGGATACATCCTTCGTACTTTAGAAGAGAGCATAGACTGCTCCTGTTTAGAATCACTCTCCAGTATTGAAGCATGTACACCACTACTGGGATTACATCATTTACAAAATAAGGGATCTTTAAAATATCCAAATAGATTTTTTTCTTCATCGATATATCACACAAGTAATATAATAACAGCACTAATTCCATATTTACCTCAAGAAGGCAATTTCCTCAAAATGACATCTAACTTATTAAAAAATTCTTTAAGTTCCCATTTTTCTTGTTACAATCATAAAAATTTAATCACAGACATCATTTTAACAAAGCTAATTAAACCATTATTTTCTAGTTACTGTAACGCGCAAAATTATAAAGTAATTAATCAAAATGTATATTCAAAACCACAAACTAGAAAAATTTTAAAATTATAGTCTTTATAGATCAGTATCTACCATTTTATTAAATATTTTCGGAATAATTTCTTGTTTACTTTACGAAAAATACATTAATTGCAGTTTTAATAGATGTAAAACGAAAATACAATTTTATTTTTCAATTTTAAAAAGTTACACCAAATAGTCAAGTTCTAAACCATACATAATAGATTTCATTAGTTCATGACGCAAGCGCCTTTAATTGTGAATTAAACTCTATTGCACAGACCTTATAAGCACGAAAACAATCAACGCAGACTACGGTTCGAACGGCTCAATTTGTGGGGCACCCTATACATATAAGTCAAATTACACCCTACGATGTCGCCACCTTCGACTTTTAGTATTGATGGGTTGTAGGTATTGCTTGGCAGCGCCTCCTTACGAGAAAAAGGAAAAGAATCGTCATGGAGAAGAATATCTAATGTTGCCAGTATAAGAGCCACAGCTGTGTTGTGAAATACATTAGAAAAATCAAAATAACTAATTTCGATAAATTTCAACGTTATAAAACCATGTCGTCGATAAATATAGAAAAAATCAGCATTGTCCATTGGTATCCCGAATTGGAAACCCACAGATGCGGCTACTGCAAGAACGAAATGGGCGCTGTATCTTATGGTAATTTTAGAGTGCGTTAATATAACCCCAAAAGTAATTATAGGTGGTTTATTTATTTAATTAGGCATGTGGGCCGAACAGTTAACGGTGGACGATTATCAGAACTTGATCGATAGGGGTTGGCGAAGATCGGGCATGTACTGTTACAAGCCGATGATGGACCTAACGTGTTGTCCACAATATTCCATTAGGTAATGTTGCTTCTCGTCGTCAATAAATGGCCATTTAATTAATCATTCATCGTTCTACATTTATACAGATGTAACGTTTTAAACTTTCAACTTTCGAAGTCCCAGAAGAAGATCATAAAAAAACTGAATAAATATTTGGTCGATGGAGTGAGATGTAAAGAAGATCAAGACCAAGTTCCTATGGACGATAGCGCGCCCCGCGAACACGTTATCGTGAAAGACAAACCAAATTTTAGCATAGATCGTAGCAAATTTAATGGAATTAGTGAAACTTTCGACGAAGTCGATGTGGAAATATCCGATACAAATGTCGGATGTTCTAGTATAAACGAAGCGGCGGAGACTGTCGACGAAGGTAGGGTAAAACACCCCTATGCGGAACACCTCTTAACACGGAACACACTTGTTGTTCATGCTACAATAATTACAGCATTTAATATTATTTTTTCTTTTTAATTTGATTTTCAAGTTTAAGTTGTTTGCTTCAATTTAGCATAACCTTACTGTAACATATTGTCATTTCGTAATTATTGCATGGTTAGAATTTTGCAGCTTCAAAATTTTTTAATTTTAAGGTAAGAAAACTTTATATTTTCCTGTAAGTTCTGACGGTCTAATGTTGTTTTTTAGCTTAACTTTGCATGCTCTTTCAGAAAAAAAAACACTTTGTTGCATGAAAATTTGGTGCTTTTTAAATTCTGCTTAAGCATTGCTTTTTCCTAACACGGAACACCTGTTCCGGGTTAGGAAATTTTAATTTGTTTTAAATTGCAATCATTTTTAAGCTCGAAAATGAGTTCACAAAAACGCCCTTACAAATCCTATGACAGCAACAAGCGTGAATTAGCACTTAGTGCAGTAAAAAGTGAAAAATTGAGTTTACGAAAGGCTTCTGCACAGTGCCCGACTGTCAAATCAAAAGGATGGTGAAGCCCTCACCTCCAAAGAAGCCATGGAGCATCTAAAAAAACTGCAGTCTAAAAAACAAGCAAAAAAGTCACAGAACATTTCACAAAATGATGAAAATGTAGACACTTGTGGAAAATGTGGGAAAAATTGGGATGAAAATGTTTCAGATGAATGGGCAAACTGTGAAATGTGTGACAATTGGATATGTGAAGCATGTTGGCCTGATTATTTTGATGCATCAGATGCTAATTTTACTGTGAAAAATGTGCACCAATCATTGGCTTGGACGATTGCGCCTAATTTGCATTTTTACACTTAACAAATTTTTTTTAATGAAAATTTGTGCTTAAAATTGTCTCATTTTATTGTTACAATGCTTACATTTTTGTTGCCTTGCTACTGTATATGCGTTTTTTGTTGCTATGATGCTTTTTTTAAAAAAAAACTGGGTGTTCCGTGTTAGGTCCAGGATGGGCCTAACACGGAACACTTGAGTAGTTTTTAAAAAATAGCCATAGCACAACGGCTAGGCAACATTAGGCCATCAAACTTCGCAAAATTATAGTAAAATGGCTAATCTACTTCACCAACAAAAAATTTCAGCCATATCTTAACTTTTCAGCTTGGCGCGACAATCAAAAGCAAAGTGTGTTCCATGTTTGGGCTTTTACCCTATATCACACGATTATTAATGTACGCGGTAAGCGATAATTTTAATTTTCGCAGCCATGCAGCAGCAAGAAACGAATTCCAAATTGCACTGCGGCAGTTTTAAACAAGGAGTCGGTGCGGATCCGAATAAACCGCCGCGCAAAAAGGCAAAATTGCTTAGGATAGAAAGGAAACAACGGAAACTACTACAGAAAGGAATGGATTTAGAGAAGTCGCCGTTACCAAAGAACGAGGTTAAAACGTTGGAGCAACTCCTCGACGAAATACCCGTCAATTCGAAACACAAATTAAAGGTAGACATTAGATTAGAAGTAGTCCTTATGGAATAGTTATTCTTTTACAGATTAAACTAATACCAACAATAAAATTTAATAAAGAATTAGAGAACGTTAAAAATATAGAGTTCGAACTCTACAAAAAATATCAAATGGCCGTTCATAACGATCCTCCCGAGAAATGTTCTATGGGAGGCTTCACTAGATTTTTAATATCGTCTCCGTTGAAGGTAAAAAGTTTCGTAGTTAAATCGGCCCGAGGCAAAGCAAAAGAATAACTATTTTATGCGGCGTCTTGTTTGTTTGTCTGTCGGCCCGACCCGAAATTACGGCGAAATCTTTTTCTAGGTGAAACAGGAACGAATGTCGAAAAGTCATTCGACTTTCGGGGTTACGGCCGAACTGTTTAAAAAGTATCAAATGGCCGTTCATAATGAACCTTTGCACGAATGCAACGAAAAGCAATTTTGCGAATTTCTAGTTAATTCGCCGTTGAAGGTAACCGAATTCTTTTGCTTTGCCGTTGCGACTTGTTGGATTTGCGTTACTATTTCTTTTTTTTTTTTAATCGATTGTAGAGCGTTCGAGTGAGGGTCGCAAATTCGTCGGTCACTTATGGTACATTTCATCAGCAGTATTGGATGGACGACAAGTTAATCGCGGTGGCCGTGCTCGATATTTTACCACGATGCATTAGCTCCGTGTATTTCTTTTACGATCCCGATTATAGATTTTTAACTCTTGGCACATACGGCTCGTTAAGGTAAGTTTATTTTGTTTGTGGGCGTATTTTTGAGTATTGATTTTTTAGGGAGGTGCAATTTGTTCAGTCGTTGCACAAAAGCGTGCCGGCCCTGCAATATTATTATATGGGCTTTTACATACATTCGTGCCCAAAAATGAGATATAAGGGGAAATTAAGTCGCTCGTTCCTTTTATGTCCAGAAACGTACCAGTGGTTTCCCATTGACAAATGTGTGATAAAACTCGAAAAGAATAAGTATTCTAGATTAAACGACGACATAGATGCCGTCGATGAAAATCTATGCACGCCGTCCGATATTGATCGTGTAAAAGTTTGCGTATCGTATAGTTTTACAATTTTTGCAAATTATAAACAAAAGTACGGGGAGCAGGAGGTCTTCGATAATATTGGAAAATTGATCGGAAAAAAGTGTGCGGCAAATTTATTGTTTGTGTGTTCTAAATCGTAAAAAATAATTAGCGTGGGTAGCTTAACTATACGTTTATTTGCTTAATTACAATGCAAATGTGAAAGTGTCGTGTCCTCTGTAATATATTCGTTTAATTTATTGAAACATTAAGCTTGTAACAGTTTTAACTTGTGATAATTTGTGAACTCATCAATATTTGTAGTGATTAAATAAAGTCAGTTTTACTCAAACTTATTCGGTTTTTTGGTCGAGCAATAGATATAGTCGCCTTTACTTTAAATTTTCGTTTTTCAGATTAAAATTTGTTACCGCCACTTCAGGAAGTGCATTTTGTTAATGAACGCCTATTTTTGTTTACGCCAATCAGAAAACGACAGAAAGACCACCATCGTTCAATTGCTTGTCAAGTTTTAAATAGACTCGGAATAAACCACATTGACGTAAACAAAAATAGGCAGATTGCATTTCCTAAGGAGGTGATAACAAATTTTAATCTGAAAGACAAAAATTTAAATTATTCAAATTATATTAAAAGCATTTAGCAAGCAAAAAAATCAAAATTATACAATTAATATTCAAACAAAAGATGCGATTGCATTTTGCTTGCTTACAATTCACCAAAACTCGTTTATTTTATATAATATAGGTAAGACGTCGTTTTATGCTCGAATAATAAATTCAGTTTGAATTTGTAATCAATTTCGTTTTATTACAAATTAACTAAATTGATTCGGACAAGCCCGTGACGCCCAATTCAACCATACATGTACAGGGTGTTTCATAAATAGCACGTCGTATTTGTGGCGATGTTAGCTTGATTCATGACCTAACAGAATATTAAAACTTGACCTCAGTAAAAACCTTATCGTTTTTTGAATAATTTGGACTGTTGTAAAATTTCGTTAGATCACTATACCTCGTGTCGGATTTATTGCTGCCGTCTGTGCAAATTACTTTTTTTTTGTAAATATTTTTTAAATGAAAATACAACGGAACCTCGATAGCTCGAAGTTTTCTTCAGATGCGAGTTATTGAGGTTCGACTGTATGTTAGGTTCTTGAATAGTTACCTTATCTAACGTATACATTTTTTTCCACAGATAATAGGGCCGTCCCACAAAAAAATTATCATTTTTAGTTGGTTTACGTTACGCAAATTTTATCGCTCAACCTTGGCCTTCTGCGACGAAAAGAAATTGCAAAGCTGAAAAGTTGTTCGTTTAAGAAACTTTTTGCGTTCTTTCGGTATTCTAGGCGCCATGGAAGGGCTGACGTTGACGTGGGGTGTTGGAACACGAGAAGAACTCCCCACTGATGACCCTTGACCGAGAAAAGTCGATGAAATCCTTAGCGATCCCGATATACGAGCGTTTTAGAAAATTTTTGCGTTCTTTTGGTATTCTAGGCGCCATGAAAGGGCTGACATTGATGTGTGGTATTGGGGCGTGATAAGCCCTCCCAGCCGATACCCCTCGATCCGGAGAAGTCGCGGAAATCCTTACCGATCCCGAAATGCGAGCGTTTTAAGAAAATGTTTCCATTATTTCGGTATTCTAGGCGCCATGGAAGGGCTGACGTTGCCGTGGGGTGTTGGAGCACGAGAAGAACTCCCCACTGATGACCCTTGACCGAGAAAAGTCGATGAAATCCTTAGCGATCCCGATATACGAGCGTTTTAGAAAATTTTTGCGTTCTTTTGGTATTCTAGGCGCCATGAAAGGGCTGACATTGATGTGTGGTATTGGGGCGTGATAAGCCCTCCCAGCCGATACCCCTCGATCCCGAGAAGTCGCGGAAATCCTTACCGATCCCGAAATGCGAGCGTTTTAAGAAAATGTTTCCATTATTTCGGTATTCTAGGCGCCATGGAAGGGCTGACGTTGCCGTGGGGTGTTGGAGCACGAGAAGAACTCCCCACTGATGACCCTTGACCGAGAAAAGTCGATGAAATCCTTAGCGATCCCGATATACGAGCGTTTTAGAAAATTTTTGCGTTCTTTTGGTATTCTAGGCGCCATGAAAGGGCTGACATTGATGTGTGGTATTGGGGCGTGATAAGCCCTCCCAGCCGATACCCCTCGATCCCGAGAAGTCGCGGAAATCCTTACCGATCCCGAAATGCGAGCGTTTTAAGAAAATGTTTCCATTATTTCGGTATTCTAGGCGCCATAGAAGGGCTGACGTTGCCGTGCGATGTTGGGCTACGAGAAGCCCTCCCCACTGATGCCCCTTGACCCCGAAAAGTCAATGAAATCCTTACCGATCCCGAGATGCGAGCGTTTTAAGAAAATGTTTGCGTTCTTTCGGTATTCTAGGCGCCATGGAAGGGCTGACGTTGACGTGCGGTGCTGGACCTTGAGAAGCCCTCCCCGTCTATGCATCTTGTCTCCGAAAAATCGAGGAAATTCTTACGGATCCCGAGATTCGAGTGTTTTAAGGTAAGCGAATATTATGCTGGAAGTTTTAAGCTGCGATGCGGTCCTCTGCGTCCCTGCATAATGTACGCTTACCTTTAATGGAGATTTCAGAATGGTGCAACACTACTGCAATTTTTCCACAGAAAACTAGATAGTGCTATTTTTATTTAAAAGGTGCTGTTCCTGAGGAAATTACAGGTCACAATATGTAATGCAGTATCTAGTTGATTTTGTTTCCGTGGCATGTTAACAGTTATTTTTTGTTATTTGCGTTCGGTAGCGTCGCCTATTTGTTGCATTATTGTGTTTCTATCTTATTATTAAATCAAAGCGAAATGTAAAATAAAATAACAATTTAAATTGTAAAAAGTAGATGTATTAAAGTAACAATATTAACAAGAGGTGTTCGAACTGTCGCCCTCCTACCCTGCTGCAAGCTCGGCATGTCCTTATAAAAATGACCTCTTTTGCCGCATTAATCCATTGACGTAGGTACTTCATTATGAATAGATTTTTGATAGACTTTGTCCTCGAGATAGTCCCAGTAAAAGAAATCCAGTGGATCGAGGTCAGGAAATTAGGGTCTTCTTTGTATTTTCGCAACATTCGGCGGCAAAATTGGACTATTTTTCTGCACGCGTTGAACGTGGTAGGGGGTTAAAACACTTGTCGTTGCTCGATCAGCCTTGATTTATTTCCTTCTCGATTATTATTGTCGGATTTTATCGACGCAAGCCTTCAAAGTTGCAATGAGCGTATTTGTAGTACCAATATAACCGAATTCCCAGATTTCATCAACGTCGAGAAATACAAGATGCCACGTAAAATCCCCATTATAACGTCCTCGAGTAATAGAACCTGCACGTTCGTTAACCTCGCAAAAAAAAACGTCTAATAGATTTAAGTCCGGCGATCGAGTTGGCCAGACTTGTTCGAAATATAATAAATGTGAATTTAAAAAGCACCCGACCCTGCACGTTCCTCAATAAAAATAATCGAAACCATCAATCAATACATTACGTATATACGAATAAATTTACCACGCTTCAAGTTATGGTTTATACCTAAGTAGAACAAACGCGTTTTATCGAAAACGCTCTATCAAATTGGTTTTACCGGACGTGGTGCTTCATCTCGCATAATTCTTGTAGTTAGGCACTGTATGTCCGTTAAGTTTTGTGGTCGGTAGAGTCGCGTTAGATAGGCAACTTATTAAACATTCGAACTTCGGTTTAAAGCTCGTTTAAAAAATAAAGCAACGATGATCTGTTTTTTAGTGATAACGTGAAATACTGTACCTATGTTTGTAACGTTGAACGCTCCTATAGCCAACCCAAGAAGTTTCAGGATAGAGTTTAGGTTAAGGTTATAAAACGTGTGATGTATCCAAAACCTTATCGTTAACGTAGACGTTATACGTTAAATAACGTTTAATAGTTAATGGTACTCGCTTTTTCGTTGCAGTTGAACATAACGTTTATAAGTTTGACGTCAAATTAAGAAGTGTTTATTGGGTTCAAGTGAACCCAACTCCTTTATGATCGACTATGAGATTATTTGTTTAACTTTTGTGATCTGTTATCTTTAACGTTTTGAATAACATTTACTGGTTGCGTTAAAATAACTGACAAATTAACGTTTTTATTAAAATTTGCATGATACACCCACATCCCTGTAAACATAAATACGTTATTTTGTGGATGTTAAATTAGAAGAAAGTATCGAGGTGCGGCGCACCCTCGGACTGTGGAGGAGGTTATGTTGTCGGACGCCCTGTAAATAAAACGGACGTTTCTGGAAAGTATTCTGTTTGTCGGAATTTTAGAAATTTTATATCAAAAACAATCAACTAACTGATAAAAATGTATGTATGTGTGCAATTATTACTTATCGATAAAACATAATGTTAAATTAAATGGAAGTATAAAAGAGGAATTGTTTCTTTTTAAATTAGTCATAAAGTACAAATATTTTCTATTTACTTTAAACGTAGAAATTTTATCGATTTACTAAGTACTTTATGAAGTATGCTAACTTACAAATGTTATTAATAAATAAACGACTTTTAAAAATTAATTAATTCGTTTAAAAAAAATTGAATTATGCATTCAATACGCATCTATCGACAATTTTGATGGAATCGCCATAGATTTTGATTAGTGTTTAATAATTTTAAATAAATCTACATATTTATCATTTAAAATACGATTTAAATGTTAAATAGTTAATAAGTTCAACTTACAAGGAAGGTTAGGCAGGTGGAAATCTTAGAAAAATTTCAAACTTTGCAGGATTGTAGTACTAGTCAACCCTAATCAAGAGCCGTATTCCGTTCGTGCACTTATGCGGTTTGAGAGGGCAAAATCTAACCTTAAAAATTGAAACTTTTTTCGATTTTGCTTATTATCTCTGGAACAACAAGAGTTATCGCCAACAAACTATATATTTTTGTAAATGATTATTTAAGACCTACATTATGATATAAAAATTAGGGGTAAACATTCTAATCTCTGCCACCAACCCTCAATTATTTTCAATATTTTTTTGTACGCTGCAATGAATTGATATCTTATTAAAAGAGTTATTCATTAAAGTGTATCACCTTACATTAATTTATTTGTATTTGTGCAATTGCACCCTTCGGTAATAATATCCGAAGCCGCGTATCTCTTAAACAATAAGAAATATCACCAACAAATTATATATTTTTGTAAATAACTGTCCAAGACCTACATTATAATACAAAAATTAGGGATAAAACGCCTAAGGGGTTTCATCTGTACCCCTAACCCCCAATTATTTTTAATATTTTTGTGTACGCTGCAATGCATTTTTATAGCTTATCGGCATAATTATTCATTAAAATGTATCACCTTAAATTAGTTGATTTGCATTTGTGCAAAGCCACCCTTTGTAACCCCAATCTAATATCCAAAGTAACATTTCACCGCTTTGCAAATCTGCACGCATTTAAATCGATTTAAAATTTTTGTAAGATCTAGAAAAAAAACGTGTCATAGTCCATGGTTTTGTTAAAATTTTATCCGAACTAAAAGGGGAGAACAGAACAGGTCCGCAATTACTCGAAAAGTCGTTTTTATAGTATAACAAAGCAATAAATGACGAATTGCCGGCGTTTAAATAGGATTGCATTTTTTGCATAATTTCGATAAAATGACACTAACTGATACACTCAGAACAGGTCCGGAATTACATGAAAAGTAGTTTTTCGAGAATAACAAAGCCAGAAATGACAATCTAAGCGCGTTTTGGGCGATTTAAAATTTTTGCGAAATCTCAAAAAAAAGACGTGTTATAGTTTAGGATTTTGGTACAATTTTGGCCGAACCTAAAACGTTTAGAACAGGTCCGGAATTACCCGAAAAGTCGCTTTTCGAGAATAACAATGCAAGAAATGACAATCTAAGCGCGTTTCCAGCGATTTAAAATTTTCAGGAAATCTCGAAAAGAAGACGTTCATGATTTTGGCAAAATTTTACCCGAACCAAGATAGCTTCAAGAGATAAGCGGTGAAATATTACTTTGAATATTAGATATTAACAAAGGGTGACTTTGCACAAATACAAATCAACTAATTTAAGGTGATACATTTTAATGAACGCATTGCAGAGTACACAAAAATATTAAAAATAGTTGAGGGTAGGGATGAAACCTCTTAGGCGTTTTATCCCTAATTTTTGTATTATAATGTAGGTCTTGGACAGTTATTTACAAAAATATATAATTTGTTGGTGATATTTCTTATTGTTTAAGAGATACGGGGCTTCGGATATTATTACCAAAGGGTGCAATTGCACAAATACAAATAAATTAATGTAAGGTGATACACTTTAATGAATAACTCTTTTAATAAGATATCAATTCATTGCGGCGTACAAAAAAATATTGAAATTAATTGAGGGTTGGGGGCAGAGATAGCAGCCCTTAGAATTTTTACCCCTAATTTTTATATCATAATGTAGGTCTTAAATAGTCATTTACAAAAATATATAGTTTGTTGGCGATGACTCTTGTTGTTCCAGAGATAATAAGCAAAATCGAAAAAAGTTTCAATTTTTAAGGGTAGATTTTGCCCTCTCAAACCGCATAAGGACACGAACGGATACGGTTCTTGATTAGGGTTGACTAGTACTACAATCCTGCAAAGTTTCAAATATTTCTGAGATTTCCACCTGCCTAATCTTCCTTGTCAGTAATTTGTCTGCAATTGTATTGTCCGGCCAATTTGCTCGCGATTCGCTACATTACTTTTGCGCCCGACTGTACACATGCACATACTTTTTATTCCATTCAAAAACCGTATTTAACCCTATTTTTTTTAAATAAAAGCTGTTGATAATAATAAATTTATTGTACCTAATTGTGGTTTGGTTTGACGTTTGGGGCGAGGGGGGGAGGAGGTTTTGTTCGCGTCCAAGCAGGCTATTTCGCTATAATTTTTAACAGCTTCTCTTATTAGAAAAAAGAAAATAAGTAGGTACCTTACGATGTAATAACGCGAAATTAACATATCTTTTTCGGACACACAACCTTGAACTAAATGCATTATTACCATGAATTTTAAACGTCGTTGCTTTTAATCTATTTTTATGTAAAAATATAGTATCGTCTTTTAATTAATATTCGTTTCGTATACTTACGTACGTACGTATTTACCAATTTTTTTGTGACGGCATAAATAATAAATTCTTTATGGTTATTCATCAAATTGGGGTACCGTTTAAAATCCGTTATTCGAGTCGGAATCGAAACGAAAACGCGTTTTTTCGTTTAATAAAGCTCCGATTTTTAACTGTCCTCGTGTCCTGCTCTTGGGATTTACGTATGCAAGGATAGGTATTACCTTGGCCGTGACTTCGTCAATTTTAAAATCCGTTTTTCGATGTATTTTTTTTGTTATTTTATTATTTCTTGTTAACAACGTTATTTCAATTTTTTCGTTGTAATGGAATAGGTTTTAGTTTGTCGAAATTTGGAAAAAAAATTGAAGTCTATCTATGGTCTATTCAAGCGGCCTGGCAATGCACGTCATCAATAAAAGGTCACTAGATGATGACGTTTCATACGGTGCTGTTACCTCGCACCTCGCATTTTTACAGTTTTCTAATAAATCGCAATCTTTCTTTATACCATCTGATACGAGTGCAAGGAAATCATCGATAGAATATGTCGCTTTTCAAACTTTAAACTGAATTACGCGCGATGACGCATATTGGCAGGCAGCGTGGATAGAGTATACGTCTATAAAACTAGCGTAATCGTTTAAGTCTAAAAAAAGTCTATAGCTGCGAAATGATCGCCCATGAAATATGTCCCCGCGTTCTGTACAAACGATTCGTTTTTCAATCGTTGACATTATTTTTGCGAATTGCCCATTTTATGTGATCGCATCAATACGCCGATAAGTTTTAACGTTATTTCATTTATTATCGCCGCATAAAATATAATTTTATTGTTTGTTTATTTATTAATGACCTTTCGTTCTTAAGTAGGTAAATAATTTTTGCAATGCATGACGTTTTCTACTGCCGTCTGTGTTCGCAATTGCTTAAAGTTTTATCAAGGTCGTATTTTTAACCCATGTTAATCGTTATTTCATTTGGATGGTTTTTGATTGACTAAAAACAGCGTGCGAAATGATTTCGCACGGCCCAGAACGTATTTTGATTAGGTAATGAGGGCGTGGCCAACTAGATTCGGGGCTATTTTTGAGTTAGGGGGCGCAGGTCGGACGCTTGCCACGGGCGCTTCGCTAACGAGTTTCGTTGCGCACGGCCAACTTTCATTAACATTCAAAGGTGCGAATTTATGCATTTTTTCCGTTAGAGCGATCGTCGGAAAAGCGCCTGTTCGTAAAAAAAAATACCGGCACATGTTTTCCGGCATCTTTCCACGTGTTAGAACTATACCTATTTCAAGTTCGCGTGTCCAGTAATTAAATTCCGCGTTGTCGGCAATTAATCTACCAGATTCGCATTGTGAAAGCTCAACCTCTTACACAAGTATAAGGTTATAATGAAAGTGACGAAAATGCAAAAGTGCACCCAATCGCAGAGCGAATTTTTTTTATATTTGATCTTGGAACGTTTGTGTTTTTGTTGCGTAATTATTAAATTTTACTCAACGGCGAAAACGCGAATCGCGCGCGCTCATTAAAATACTCAAGCGTGACAATTTGATTGTGTTCGGTTCAAGGTCGAATTGAGCGCCGTTTCATTGAAAACCAACTAAATTTTCCATTTATGTACAAATAAAAGTATAATTCGACGTTTCGAATGAGGTTTTTCCGGCCCACCCTGTACATTATGCTGCTTATGCCGAAAGGCCGAGATGTTGGTTACAATGTTTTTTTTTTCAAAGGGAAACTTTCGAAAATACGAATAAGTAGTGGAAAGATATATTTTTTTATTAGATAAAATCCGGGGTTTGGCGTTTTAATTCGTCACGTCGAATTAGCGCGATCAGGCGGCTATTTGGCCGGCGGCGAATTGGACCGTGTATCAGACTAACATTAAGTTGGCGTCATTTTTGTTCTTCGTCGTTTCCGATCGTTCGTTCATTTTTCCAATTATCTATAAATAAATGTGTAGATATCCAAACATACACGTAAATAATAATCTATAAGCATTATGTAACATATTTTTATACACGTAACTACTATGTAATTTAAATTGTCAATTTTATTAAAATATATGTAATTTAAAGAAGTAATTTTTAGACGAATATACAGGGTGTTCTTAAATTGATTGGACATATTTTAAGAGCGTCAAAATAAGTCGTGTTCCGAAAACGCTTAGTTTTTGAGATTTGGGAATTTGAAAACGTTAAATGTTTTCGAACTCGAGTTCGTATGGGCTTTTTTCTTATCTTTACGCTTACTTTTACTTCCCAAAGTTTGGAAACGATACTATAAAATAAATTCCTTTAACGGATTCCAATCGAATTTTGTCGTTTATTTCGAAAAAGGTGCGTCGCACTTTTTTTTGCAAAACATTGAAAAATTTGAAAATGTTATACTTGAAAAACTATAGATCTTCGCCACTGGACCGAATGATTTATCATTGTTATTGCCGACATGTCGCACATGTAGAATGTAAATGTCATACCAAATTTTAAAGTGATTTTTGAGATAATTTAAAAAAAACATTATTTTTCGAAACATTAACGTAACTCGGAAACTAAGCGTTTTCAGACACGTGTCTTATTTTGACGCGAAGAACGCGCTCTTAAAATATACCTAATTAATTTACGAACACCCTGTATACATAGGCATTTAACAAACAAAAATAGATATTTTATACGTAACATAAAATTAAGAAGATAAATTTAGACATATTATTAAAAATAAGAAAATTCTTAAATGCTTAAATAAAAAGGATTTTTCGTATGTATACAGTAAAACCTATCTGTGTCGATCATCGTTTTCCTTCAAACCTGGTCAATTTACAAAGAAAAACTACGAAATAATATTAAGTAGATATTCATCAAAATGCAGCCAACTAAAAAAGAGTTGAAACGAGTTCTGCGGCAATCGAACGAGTTTAATCGAATTGTAAGCCGTTATGAGCTGTTTATTGAACTGATTCGAGTGTTGTTCGATTAAGAGACTTATGACCGCAACGAGTGCGGCAACGTTCATTAATAAGTCTTTCAACAACACTCCAATTTGTTTGTTAAACAGCCTGTAATGACGCCGACGAAGATAAAAAAAATTAACGGCTGCATATCTGCCCATCTTTCGGTATTGTGGCTTTCGACTGCTCATTTACGGGTACGTCGATATGTCATGTTTGCATTAGATGTTGTTATTCTATACTGTAAGCGTGTTATCGGAAGAAGTTCCACTTGCAACGTGTAACGCGATATGTAATGTAAGAGTCCACTGTAAAATCGTTAAATGGCACGTGCAGAGGAAATTTACAACGAAGAGCCCTGACGAACGTTGCCCTTCAAATCGAAAATGAACGAGACTTTGTTGCGTTTTATAATTTGGCGGTAAAATACTGACCGTTAAAGTTAAGAAACAATAATATTATTACGAAGGATTTCTCTCGTGACTTTTTCAAGCGATTCACCACCTTAGGGAGAAACTACAAAATGTTGTCCTAAGAAATTGAAGCCTCTTTTTATTATAAAACCGGTCTAAATCGCTTACGTCGCGGTGCGGCTGGCGAGCCCTGCTGCGTATTAAAAGGGCAGACACCCCCCGAGTTTCCTTAATGAAATAATAACTTGTCATATAATTTTGATTAAAATCGGGCCGTCGCGGCTCCAAACACGACAGGGGTGGCAACCGAACGAGTTTCGGGCACAGTTTGAACCCCTCTACAAAATTGATAAATTCGCATCTCATTTTTTCTTTTATTCCCATCGGTGGGCGATTAAAGGAGCAATATTTTGCGTTTAGAGTAGGTATTTCGCGCATGTTTCATGGGAAATACGTCTTTATTCATTACCCGATGACGTACCAAAAAGCGTTGCCGGCTCCTATAGACTATTTATTTTAATTTGTAAACGGCTAATTGTTTAAAAGAGATACGAGCGAGGGGGTTTTATAGCTTCAGTTTTGGATTAGAAGAAAATGTTAACCTAATGATAGTTTTTAACGCCATATATAGGGTGTCTCAAAATCATACCGACAGAATAAAACTTTAATTTGCTCTAGTGCCACAACGGCTCGTTTTCGGATATCGGCGTGTTAATAAAAATTGCTTGTTCCGATGTGCCGTTTTTCAGATTTTGAAAACGTTAAGCAGGTTTTTCTTAATTTTAATCGGCTTGTGACATACGTTTATAAAACTCGTTCAACATAAAATGATTTAAGGAATAATACGTTAAATTTTTTGTACTCGTTTTAAAATCACCCTGTATATTACAAAGGAAAACCGATTAACTAAACATAAACTTTGAGAAAATGAATGTGCGGCTTCGAACAATTTGAAAAAACTAATTTTTCGATCTAGAAATCGGCGACTCTTAACATTTTCGACCACGGTTCCCTTTTAAATTGGTATTTTCTGTTGCCGCCCACCGACAAGACTTATAAATCGACATTGAAAACCCTAAAGTGCATTCGAAATTTATTTGAATTTTAAAAATTTGGAGGGAAGTGCTTAAAACAAACAAAAAACACAATCGCGGTTCATAACATTTCTTCAATCGACACGGTCCCCCGGGGGGTTCGCCGACCACAGCTCAAGAACCACTGAAATTCTAAAGAATTTAAAAAACGATTGCAATTACATCCCCTCGTCCAGATTAGTCCGTTAAATCGAGGTTTTTGCCGTATTTTTGTAACAATCGTTTGTTTTTTTTTGTGGAAATTAAAAATGTTCTCGATTTGCGGTGATTACGAAATTTCGAATAATTGTTTTAAGATCGTGTTTTGAATACAATAGAAAACCGCATTTTATCGATAATAAAGACGCGAATATTGAAATGCCGGCAATTAAAAATGTAGGTACTTCGATAAAAACGTATCACAAGTTTTTAATAATTAAATTAGGAATGCGAGTACCTAATAAATGCGGTTAATGAACGTGAAAGTCATATTATTTTACATTCAATTTTTTTAATTTGTACGTACGTCTGTTTAAATTTTGTATTTGTCTTAAAAAATTAATTGTTAAAGTTTACAAGTTTTTAAACACAACATAACATTCATAATTTTCCGTAAATACCTATTGTCCTAAAATTAAACATGGTTATATAGTAATTATAAATGTCCAACTTTAACTAATAAATGTTGATTAAATAAATGAAGGTTGTAATGATGCAAGAGGTGACTTTTACAAATAACAACTTCCAATACTTATTCTAATATTTACATACATACATCGTCACCGTTTCGACAGCTCTTGTACTAAAAAGATGTTCGAATTCGATCTACAACGATACGGGGTGGTCCGTTTAAGTTGATATGCGAAACACCTCGCAAACGAAGCTTTTTAGAGAGAAACGTTTCGAACGAGCGAATTGCATGTTGTACGTTGTATTCGGAAGAGGTTTTCGAGGTTATTTGGAGGTCGAACTATTTTTTTTTTTAAACGGAAACCCATATTTTTATTTTTTTATTTCGATTCCTCGTGACAAAATAAACAATTTTTGTGTAAACCGTACTTTAATTTAAGACAGTTTAACAGATTATTTGTACGATGATCCGATGGTGTGTCGGATTAACGAAAATTCCAGAGCTGTTAATGAGTGCACGTAAATAAGTTTAAATTGCGTCGGACGCGTCTTGCGCACATTAAACACTCTTACCGAGCGATGCGACGGATTACGAAGGGATGTCGGAATGACAAGGGTCAATCTTAATCTCGAGTCTAATTGAGTCTTGTCACATTTTCCGTTTTTACGATGCACATTGCGTCATTTACGAAATAATATGAATTCGTTTTATCCAATATCTACGAAACGATGCGTTAAATTAAAAAAATGTTTATACAAAAGTTGTTTATTTCGATACGAGGAATGAAAATAAAAAATAAAATGCAGGTTGCCGTTTCAAAAAAATCAATTTGACCTTCGAACGACCTTGAAAACGTCCCCGGAATCAAAAACGTATAACGCGATTCGCTCTCTCCCTTAACGTCAATTAACTTTCGATCGAAACACTTTTTTCTCAAAAGCTTCGTTTGCGAGATAGTTCGCACTATCGACTTAAATTGATCGCCCCGTATAAAACCGATCGCGCCAGGTTATCGTGGAAATGGTATTTTTAAATCACGTATTTCATCAGGAACGCATGATTCGGCAACTGTCGAGGAACTGGCCCGTTCTAGATTAGAAACAAAAAAAAATGATAAAATGCACACCTTCTCGCCCAAGTTCAAGTACGTAGAAACCGAACCCGGGGCGAAAGAAACTTGTAACGTCGCGGTTTTCGACCAAAAAAAAAATCGCAGATAGGCGCCGAGTGAAATTATGACTAGAATTTAAATTTTGTTCCGCTTTCCCTTGGGCATTTTCCTCGTGCCGTTTAGATACTTTCGTTTCGTCGTCCGGATAAACGATTTGAACGTACGCATAAAAGTGCCGAATTTTGAAACGTTTCGAACGACAAAGGTTGGGGGGATAGCTCGCTCGCGGAGAGGTGGCTACGACGACGGTATATAACACAAAAGTATAATATTCGCACCCGATAACTCACGCTAATTGACTACAACGGTGATTCCGTAGTTTTCAAATTGACGGGTCGCCGTTACGTTCGACGAGGTTCGAGTGCGATTTTTCCGGACGTGCAGCGGAGTGACGTGCGTCGCAGAAATTTTTGGATTACAAAACAAATAACGTAAGTCGCGATCGTTCGATTTTCGTTTTGGGCCGCGAAAATTATTTAATCTGCGTTTTTCGATTTTGACTTGATTGTCCGGATTTTGGTCGTTTAAGTAGATTCGATTTTGTGGAGGTGCGAGCGAAAAATTTGGGGCGACGTTACCTTGTCGCGATTTTCACGAAAATTATCGCTTTAATAATTGGTCGTCGTTTCCTGTTTTATTAAATATGAAAGTCGAAATGTTTCGGTTTGATTGTCAAACACGAATTTTCGACTGTTAACCTACTTTTTCGAAATTGGACACCCGCGTGGATCGTTTCGCTTGTTTTTATACTACTTGATCGCGTTTTTCGAGTTTGTTGTCAGTCGCAATTGAATTTAAAAAATGGGGCGGCGTTAGAAGTACTTGTAGCGGAGGTGATTTACCAAAAAAATGTTTGTGCAATTATTAGTTATACACAGATCTAACGACGTGTTTAATTTTTGGGATTGGAACGGCAGGAAAACCGTTTTATCAAAATAATTTTATCTAAAGCCGCGTTGCGCCAAATTACACACAAAGTATACTGGGGACTATTTGGGCACATCTACGGCCGCGCCTTAAATATACGACAATTTGAAAAGTTAAGTCCAACGCGACTAGCTTCGAACCGCGTTATTTTTCTTATAAATTGGACATTTTAAGAATGAAGCTAAAACACTCGAATTCGCAATAATGGCGCAGTAAAAATAAGAGCTGGCGATGCTTTTACTTGAATTGAAATTTTTTTGAACGGCCATTAATCGCGAGTTCGGCGGCAGCGCACACGTCAATATAGCAACCCTTTTGACTGTGTATCGGGACCAAAGCCGCATTGTTCGGCTCAGTTGTCGGTACATTAACGACGAAACGGTAGAATCGAGAGAGTTTTTTGTGGCTGTTTTGCTCTGACCTCTGAAACAAATGTGTTATTTATTCTCCATCGATTTCCAAATAAATTATTAACGTTAGCTACCTTTTGTGCTGTTTACAATGTGGTTTCATACGAATATTATAATCCTTAACTTTTGAAGCTGAAGAAATAAAGCCAACGGTTGCCATATTGACCGACGCACGGCTGCCAGAATCACAATTTCCAATAATGGATCTTGAAAAGGGACCTCCCATAAAGTTTAAGGTTTGCGAAAATGTTGCCATTTCTTATAAACTATCGAGACGAGATCTCGACAATCGAAAATATTGACGATGCGCGATTCTGTTGCCCATTTTTCTCATTTGCTACCCATTCGTTTTCTTAAATCATTTTAGTTTTAGCAAATGTTTAATTAAAACCGACATAATTTAATATTTGCTTTTCCATTACGTTTTTTTTTTAATTAAGTACATTATTTGTTTACAAATATTGGCATTTTCGTCACCTGTTCCAACGAATTTTGACGAAACGAGAATAGTTATCTTATCGTCAAGGACATTATCTTTCCATTCATCTGAACCTAAATATTGTGTTTTGTAAAAGATTTAAACGATAATCTAAAAAACGGCCGTCTCTAAAAATAATTTTAAAAATACTACATCGCAAACGTAGTACTTTTGTAGTTTTTAACATTTATTTTGTATGAAATGTTTACGAAATTTTTCCAGATTTTATACAATAATATATTTTTAATGTCAGTTACGTTGTCGAACATAATTACCTACAGATCATGAATCATATTCCACAAGGTTTAGTATATTGAACTTTATATAATATGCGAACAGCAGAATATTTTCAAATAAACAACGTTTATTGCGACATCCTTGAATTACATCCGAAACAATTGAAATCGTTTCTTTTTCGATCCATCACGTCGAGTTCGCCGTTTATTTGGCCGGCACGCGCGCAATCTGGCTATGGTGTCACCCGAGAAAGGGTTCACTTCTTCACTTCCTCCTTAACACCGAAGTTTTCATTCACTTTTCATTGGTTAATTGTCGTTCTGTCGAGAAACGGCGTCGATTATTTTAGTATCATTTTCGTTTTTTTGGTATACAAACAATTTGGACCGAAGAAGTTTTTCACATTTCTTTTGACGCATTTTTATCACGGTTTGACGTACCATTTTGACTACGACTAAATTCGGAATTTCGAAGCCGATTTATTTGTAATTTATAATTATTTATTTACAATTATATGAAATTTTAAATATTGGAAAAATTTGATCAAGATGCCTAAATTTCCCGTTCATTACAACCATCAATCATAAAAACAATCTTCTATTGTTTCCAAAATTGACTACGTTTCCATAGTTGACTAGGCAAAGCTAACACAACGGAAGCAAAGTCTCTTACGTAATAATAAACGATTGTCGTGGTTGTTTTTTGTTTTGGAATTTTAACCGCGCACGTTCGATTATGACCATTCAAAAGAATTTGATTAGTCAGACAGCCCTCGCATAAATTCCGGGAAACGTTTGCTGATTTAATTTCAATAACATTTAAACGTCGCCATCGGTTTATCAACAATAAATAATCGTTTGTGCGAGGGTTGGTGCATAACTCGTGGCAATTATCGTTTTTCTTATAATTAAAGAATCGTACCACGAGAACCAAGGCATGCCGTGAACGTTCCTTGAGGAGGCCTTCGTCTTAAAGAAAAAACCTTACGTTGAAGCTTACGCGAGCCGAAAATGTTTGGCAGGCACTAATGTGGAGGTATAAGTTATGGGCGATTTTGATGGTGGTGCGTGATAATGAATGAGTATTTTGACTGCCTTTTGATTTGTGTTTTGTCGACATTTCCCGAATGAGTTCGTCGCACTCGTATTTTTCAAAACAATTTCACAATTTTGGATTTTTAGATAGGTACCATCTCGGGGGGAACAAGGCTACACTACCCCCGACCTTCTCAATCGCATTTTTCTTCGGGAGATTAATTTAAAAAAAAAAAGTTAACTTTATTGCCTGATTCCTCCCAATATTTTAGCATAGAAACGCGTTTATCCCCCCCCCTCCGTTATTACTTGTCGGATGGTTAACCTCAAATATGTCTTGGACTCTCCACCATATTCTCCATCAAATGTCCCTTTGTACGATTTTCCGAAAAATGCATAGTTTTCGAGAACTACGAAATCGAGAATTTCGCCAATTTGTTGGTAATCTTGGAAAATTACGCAGATCCCCCTATTTGGCGATTAATCCCGATTTTTGTAAAATGCTCGTTAACCTTGTTTTTGACTTTTACGGAGAAAGGCGAATCTTAGTTTAATCATTGAAGTATTACATTATTTCCTAGTAAAAACCCGGCGACGTTGGAATTTCATCGATTTGCAATATATAATACGTATTTAAATGGCAATTTTGTAACCGGTTCTACTTCTTGTAATACGTTTATTGTTGTTTTAAGCGCGCGATCGACATTTTTGAAAAGTTCGACGTATAGTCGGGGGCACTTCGGGGAAGTTATGCGGGGAACCGTGCAGTTATCAGGAAAAAAGACGTCGCACGATAGAAAGCCGATGGGAATATTTCTCTAATTCGCGTGTCGCTTAATCTGCGTGAAGCCGTTCATTTCGTACGAACTGTTTTCCCGGAGCGCCCCCGACCGTATTTATATCTATTATTCGGAGTGCAATTTTTTTCGCAACTATTAACCTTTAACTATTTGACGGTTTCGATATTATATTAATACCTACGTTTTATTACTGTTATAAAATTAAAAGGCGCTACGGAAAATCCAGTTGCAATCGTTGCTTTCTCTTTAGGTTACTTTATGCTGACCAAAAGTTACTTATCTAAACTAGTCGTTCGGACGATATCGGTCATTATTTAACAACCATCTACATAACAAATACAATGAATTATCGTAATTATATTCCTAAAGATATATAAAATAAAAGAAAAACCGGATATCAAGGTTGTCTTTTTTTTTTCAATTTTGTTCAAGTTTTTATTGCATTTTTTCACTTGTTTCATCCAATTATTCGTGGCTGAGTGAACCGAATCTTCGCGTTTCCACGATAATTCAGTTTTTATAGGTAGTTTCTCGCTTATCTACACTTATTATTGCGCGTCAATTGTGAAACGGTCGTTAATTTTAATATTCTTAAAATTCAGTGAAATTTTGTTCGATTTGTTTATTTTCTAATTAACGGTCGTTAGTTCGTCATTTCAATCGCGACACGTGAAATCGATGGAATCGAACAGTATACGCGAAACGGGTTTGCAGTTTTATCCGTGAAATCTAGAAAAAAGAACGCGAAGTAAGACAAGTTTGCCATTTTCTCGTCTTGTAAACACAACGTTCGACCAAAGTTCGTGCAGACTTCGGCAATGAACTTCATTATTCGTTTGAACATAGCCGGACGGGCCGCGTAATTTGCCTTTTGCGGTCGACATTCGGTTGATGGTTCCAAGGATCGTTCGAATTTATCTGGTAAATCAAACATAAATGCGCGATATAATATTTCCGTTTCCTGTGCAATTAGTGTCGTTACGTGATTTCGTTGTGAAATCGATCGGAAACGTTCATTTTTCCATTGGCGATTTCGAATCGGTCGCACCGCTCGCTCGCTCGTTGCCGCGAGCAATTCAAATCAAACGCTCGTTAATGCGTCAAAACGCTAACGATCAAATTGTTGTTTTTCAGAGATTCCATTAATAACGTCCTAGTAAATGGTTTGAGAAGTCGTCGGTAATCGTTCGATCGAAAAAACTTCGCGACAATGCTGAACGCGCTCTGCAAAATGGTAAGTTGATGGTTTTGAAGTACATATTGCTAACGGGAAATTTTAATTCGACCTGACACGATTGGAACCCGTTCGCGCGGACGGTCTGGTATTTATTTGAAGATGGGCGCCTCGCGGTGGCGTTATCGCAATTTGCAGTGACCGAATTCCGATTGTTGTTGTACAGCCGGCTCCTAAATTAATGACGCCCGCCCAAAATTAAGGGACCGTTCACGATGATTGTTTGTGGGCGAACGGCGACAAAAAGACTCGACCGATGCTTAAATAATAATTGGAAAAATCGCGCAACCGCAATTTCCAATTTTACACAAGAACTTTCCCAACAAAAGTTTGCACATTTTGGTTGAATCGTTGCGGTTCTTTCTCTGTTTCGTTGCCGTGGCAACCGCTTCTATCTATTTAAATAACATCGATGACCGATTGTTCAATCGCTAGTTGACTCTGACCATCAGTCGATTGCTCTCGAAATGATTACTGAAACAATTGCTTCTATGGCGATTGACTGATGGTTAGAGTTAACCGGTTCTAGGTTAAAACTCGAACAATTGTTTCTTAAATTGTATGTATAATACAAAAATCTTAATAGAGAATCAAATAAAGTAGGACTAAAAATGAATCTGAAAAAAACAAAAATAATGCACCCCGATCCAGAAACAGAAATTAAAATTGACGAAACACAGATTGAAAGAGCAGTAGAATATATATACCTAGGCCAAAGAATAGAATTGGGAAGAAACAGCGAAAAGAAGGAAATAAAAAGAAGAATAAAAAGTGGTTGGATTGCGTTCGGAAAGTTATCCTTCATTCTAAGAAACAAAAAAATTAATCAGCGTCTCAAAACAAAGGTATTTGAACAATGTGTTTTACCTGTCATGACGTATGGAGTGGAGAATTGGGCAACAACAAAAGGTAACATAGAAACAATGAGAGTGGCACAAAGAGGAATGGAGAGAGCGATGTTACACATAACAAGAAGGGATAAAGTTAGGAATGACAGAATTAGAGCAATTACAAAAGTGAAAGACATTGGCATTAAAATTGCCCAACTAAAATGGAGCTACGCGGGACACGTGGCAAGAAGTGACATAAACAAATGGAATCGAAAAATAATTGAATGGAGACCGTACGAGCACAAACGAGGAAGAGGGCGACCACCTATGCGTTGGTATGACGACTTTAAACGAATAGCTGGATTAAACTGGATTGAACTGGAAAATTGCACAAAATCGGGATAGATGGAAGGAGTTAGGGAAGGCCTATATCCAAAAATGGATTTAAAGGGCTTAGGAAGAAGAAGATAATACAAAATGCTTCGGCAATGCTCCTTTAATTTTGACGCTCCCGTTCGAAACTGAAATTGCTACAACGCGACTTTTACCGAATGCTTGCGGTTTCTGATCTTCTAAATTGCATTGTCGCTCTTGGTATTGTTTTTGACATGGCCCCGCGGCGAAAGTACAAATGGCACAACGGGTTCAGGTTGATAATGTGGAGGTGCCGCGTTTTGTTGAAACGTCAGCCGCTCATCTTTTAATAAGTTTACAAATCAAAATTCAGATTTATTGGACTTTCGGCTAAGGAAATTCACAGTAATTTATCAGCTAATTTCCTCTATTCTTTGAGGAAAATTCTTTATTCTCTATTCTTATTCTATAAGATCGTCGACGATCTTATGTCGAATTGATTTTTTTACGAACACTGGACTTCGAGAAATCTCCAATCGAACAAAAATTGGACTTATTCGCAATATTGGAAAAGACCTGCAACGGCCATTTAAAATCTGTTACCACGTCAACGTAATAGAGAGAGATAAAAAGTAGAAAATAGTAGCAGCATATTTGCGATAATAAACTAAAACGTGTTTGTTTGAGAAAATTATTTTGTAAATTCGCAGATATGTTTTACTCCCTCTGTCCGAAAATATAGTATACATTTGCGAAAAAATCAATAAAACTAAAATTAAATATAAAAAAAAATTAAATTCATTTTATTGTCACAATATAACTAAATACAAATAATTTTAGTGTAATCCAAATTTAGTTAAAGTGAGATTTAACCTTGTTGAACGCTTCTTCTGAACATATATACTTTTCAGCTAATCGACCCTCGCGACGAAGCTTTACTTATTTAAATGAGGAATTTTATAGGAATTTCTCCCTCCTGTCAACATAATTGATTCCATACACGTTTGTAATGTTATAAAAACGTTATCAAGGGCATTTCTCTCTAATTTATTAAATGCATCTTGAACACATTCAATCAATTCATCAACTGTGTTTGGCGAAGCTTCATGTTGTAGTGATTGAATAGAGTTAAAAAAACCCAAATCGAGAACGTTTAAATCAGGACTGTTTGGTGGTTGTGACTTAAACTGAATATTCCAACCCTCAGTAGAACCTGCAGTAACAATATCTGTATCATTATCAGAGGAATGTGGTTTTGCATTATCTTGCTGTACGTAAATTGTTTTGTTTTTATACTTTTGAGGAAATTTTGATTTAATTGCTGGAATAATATTTTCTACAATCATTTTCTTAACGGATTCCACATTTTTCGTTATTAATGTTCCTTTAGTTCTATCCTTGGAATTTCTTTGAGCCGGTTCTTGATATACAAAGGGTCATATTCCAATTTTACTGTCAAAAAAATGCTTTCGATGTGTGTCATAGCGTGGTCGAGCCACTGCAGCCATAAACATCACTTTAGTGATTAACTGTTTGCTTTTGCAGTTTCTATCGGGTTCTTCTTCGTCTAACATTATGTAACAGGAGCGTTTAACTTTAGTAAGATAAAACCATTTCTCATCAATATGGACGTAATCATATAAATCATCAAAAATAAAAGCTCCATTACTGGTATGATTTACCTTTGACAAGCAAAACTGTAATCTTTCCAATTTGTTTTTACCTGGTAAAGCACGTTTAACTGTAGAAGATATTCGCTCAAAATACTTTCGCTGTTTAAAGATATCAAACAGTCTTGATTTTGGAATATCAATTGCGAAAGAAAGATTACGAATCGTTCCTCGACGATTTAATGGTATATTCTTTGTTTCAGCCAAATTGGCAGAATAAGTTTTTCGTTTTCTTCAGCATTTTTCCTTCTTTTTTGAAGAAACATCGGCACAAATTTTACCTTCTCTGTATTGAGATTGTGCTGTATGCCAGATTCTACTTACGGTCAGACGGGATACGTGGAATACAGCTGCAACTTTATTAATAGCACCGTGTTCTAATTTTTCTTTGTTCTTCATATACCGTAATAGCTGTTGCAAGATACCATGACGTTGTTCATTAATCAAATTGCTTCGATTTGGCAACTCTTCTTTGTAAATTCACGTTATTTGGGTTAAAATTTTTCATTTTGAAATTGCAGCGGTGACTATTTTATTTTTCTTAAAAAAACTAATTTTTGGTCTTCAAATTCCAACTTAACTCAAAAGCAACGCCTGTCAAATATGTCAGATTATTTAGCTATCAATGTAAACAATACCAATATAATGAGTATTACTAGTTGCTTTCGAAATTCTAGATAATCTAAGATTTTCTTTCAAATGTGTACCACATTTTTGGATATAGGGAGTAATTTTTGACGCTTCGCCTATATTACGTAGTTTCGTAAAATACGAAATGATAATAATAATAATTAATCAACGAAACTCACGTTTAAACATAAAACAGGATTAGTTTGGCGATAGGTGTAAACGAGGCATTTTAATTGGTTTTGTCGTCAATACTTTGTCAGCTTTCAATTGTTTTTCAGTTCTTGACCAATCTTTACCTGTACACGCGCGCACAAGCTTGGTGTGTACGCGTTTTTCCTAAAATGACTGAATATCGAGCGATTTTTCTTTTACTTTAGCGCGTCGTTTATTTGCAATCTATTTAATCGTCGAATATCGGCCGTTTCGATTGGTAAGACCGATGAGCTGGTTCTTCGAGATGAGTTTCATCGATGCTCCCAATCATCGTAGAACCTCCAATTGAAATCCTTGCGACCGTCTCGTATAGTAGCGCTGATGGTTGTCCGTCTGGCGATGCCTAAATAAAAATTCGATTGAACATCTGCGAAATCGAAAGAATGCCATTGACCATTGCAAATGCGTTGCATGTCCAGATTACCGGAGGAATTTTACTTGTGTTCGACGGCCATTAAGTTGATTCGCCTATCATGGAAACGTGGAGCCGTTTTTTTCCCATTAACGAGCTTCAGGAATTTGCCTCCTTTTGTTCTTACTAACCTCGATCAGCAGATTGCGTGCCTTGAGTTTAGTCACCACTTGCTATAAACGATCGTTCTAGGTACTGAATTAAAAGACGTTTATAAGTACGACAAATATATATATTTATAGAATTATTAATTGTGTTTTCCGAATTTTTAAATCTTCAAAACTTGGACAACGTGCTAATTTTCCGAATTAATCGATCGGAATATTTTTGTTGTAGGAACGTGTCCACAACGCACGTAAGTGAGCTAACATTGTTGACAAGAGCATTGTTAGCAGCTACGTGTGAACCGAAGTAATTGTTGACAAATTAATTAGATCTTGTGCATGGTTTAAACTATTAAAGCGAGTACCACCTAACGCCAATTTCTTGCTGGAATAATTATTTAGCTTCAAAAAAGTTTTTATTACATTTTAATTTAACCGAACAAAGGACAGATCGGTTTTAAGTTTTTAAAGTCATCACGGCGGTTCATCAAAGTTGTACATATACGAACTTGTAGTTTTTCTTTCCAACGTATTGTTTTTTTTTGGTTGTGCAATCTTTTGTTTTTGGTTTTTATGGAAGAACAATCGAAATTCAAAAATCCACAACTGAAACCGCATCGACAAATATTATTTCTACATGCACACATGTCAAACGCAGCGAGCTTATGTTACTTAAGAAATTATTTATTCAAATTGCTAATCGTTTAATTCTTTTATCTTATCTTTTATTATATGTATTTATACGTTATGATGAAATTTAAATGTTTACCAAATTATTTTACCACAAATTCATGTAAAATGCAGAAAGAGCTGCTTTTTTATAGTAAAAATTAACATATTTTTGAATTTTGATGATCTCCTGCACCAAATTAGCTACGTTATGGGAGAGACGACGTCCGATTTGGTTTGGGCTTTAACAATCGTAAGCGAAACGAACGGAATTAAATTTCGACCAGTCAATTTTTTCTTGATTCTCTTCACGTTCTCTTTCTTCTTGATGATCCATGCTTTACAACTAGATGTTGGACGTAAGTCATTTCCAATTGTAAATGTTGAAGGTTCACATCGACAAGTACTGGAATTAAAAATCCACGTTTCCTCGTACATTTCTTGTCCTTGGCGTTGTACAAATTCGAGAAACCTTCTTAGTCCCATCCAAGATTGTTAATGAACGTTGATACGAAATGTTTTGCAGGGTGCATACCAACTCGAGTCGTTATAGGCATCATGATCTTCATGTCGTGTTTTTTCTCGTACATGTTGCGAGTGAACATGTCCATAAACATAATAGCGATGGTGGAATCGAAGCTCAGCAACGGCAACCAAGACGTCGCAGAGTGCCTGGCCATTAACAATAACAACACAATGACCGACAATTCGACCGAGAAACTGTCCAAGTTATCCGCGTTGCCTGACGTAAGTTTCCTTTTATTCCATCGCCATACATAATCGCGTGACCATCTACATTTTTCATTCATCGTAACCGTAAACGTTTGTTGTCAAGATTAACGCTCGTTCATTCATCTACACTTATACGACCTTTAATCGTCTGACGGTTAGCCTTGCGCGTCAACAAAACAATTTCAATTTCAGTATGGAGATCGTTACGTTTGGGACGCGAAAACCCAAGGACTAATACTGGCCTCGTACTTTTGGGGATACATACTGACCTCAATTCTGGGAGGCTACCTTGCCGAAAAATTTAGCCCGAAAATGACCGTTCTCGTTGCGAGTTTGGTGTCGGCGATCGTTACGATGTTGACTCCATTGGTTGCACCGTGGCATTACGCGGTCGTAATAGTGTTCCGATTTATCCTCGGACTTATGGGGGTAATTAAAGCGTAAAACGAGCCCCTCTCCCGTCCCGATTAAAACGTTTTGCACGATAGGGAGTCGTTTATCCGGCCTTGCACTGCTTGGTGTCGCGATGGGTGCCTCCGAACGAGAAGGGCAAGTTCGCGGCCACCCTTTTCGGCGGCACCCTCGGCACCGTGATCACTTGGCCGCTGTCCGGATCGATCATCGAAGCGTTCGGCTGGAAGTGGGCTTTCTGCGTCCAGGGCGGTCTCGCCCTAATTTTCTGTTGCTTCATAACGGCGTTCGTGTTCGATTCGCCGGACGCCCATCCGCGCATCTCCGAGGAGGAGAAGATTTACATCGTGAAAAGTCTCGGCGAGAACGTCGGGAAATCGAAGGTGAATATTTTTGGGTTTTTTTGGTTTCGTTCGCGCGGATTAAAATGTTCCGATTTCAGGCGACGGCCCCGTATTTGAAAATGTTCGCGTCCGTTCCGTTCTGGGCGTTGGCCACCTTGCATTTCGGCAACCTGTGGGGCCTGTACTTCCTTTTGACTGCCGGTCCTAAGTTTATGTCGGAGGTGCTTGGTTTTAATTTGGGACATTCCGGCGTGTTGGCGGCATTGCCGTATCTCGCCAGAATATTGGCCGGATTTTTGTTTGGGTACATAGGCGACACGATAAGAAAGAGGAATTGGTTGACTGTGACGACTACGCGAAAAACGTTTGTGACGATGTGTTAGTTTTTGAATCGTTTGCGTTTGCACGTCTTATTTGTTTTGTATTTTTAGCTCATTTTTTGCCCGGCGTGCTTCTCCTTCTAATTACCGTGGTGGGTTGCGATATCACCTTGTGCGTGGTGTTAATTACTTTGTCGCTGGGCATGAACGGCGCGTCGGCCATTACTAACATTGTAAACAACCAGGATTTGGCTCCGAATTTCGCCGGGACCATTTACGGCATCATTAATTGCATAGGCGGCACCACGGGTTTTTTCACTCCAATGCTCACCGGGTACATTACGGCCGAGCACGTTAGTATTTGAGGTTTATTATAGTTTTCGATGTGGGGTTTGAACGAATTTGTTTTTAGAGCGGCATCAAGGAGTGGAACATCATATTTTCTATCGGCGCTTGCGTTTACATAGCAACCGGCGTTGTGTTCTGCATATTTGGTTCGGGCGAGCGACAGCCCTGGAATCAAATTGAGGGAAAAGTCGACGTGGCCGGCGTCGAAAATCCAGCGTTCGACACGCACACGGAGAGTTCTCAAGGTGTGGCCGACAGCACGGAAAATACCAAAATTTAAAGAAAAATGTGATATTACGTTTATGGTACTACTTTTATATTGAAGCGCCGATCTTTCCATCTAATAAAATTATTTGACGAATATTTACCGTATGAAAACAATTGTTTCTATGGTAAATATGAGATGGAAAGTTCGGACCTAAAGTGCAGTATTTTTAATCGTTTAATTATTATTAATATTATCGACTGTGACTGTGACTGTTGAGATAAAATTATTCTTATAGATGTCTGCATGATGTTATTACAATAAACTATTTTTATACGATTTTTATACTATTTTTTTTATATTTATACTTTTTTATATTTTTATATTCAACCCTTCGGACAACCCCTCCGGTAACCCGCAGGCCGGAACATTAGTAATAACCAAAAATAATTAGAAATAAACAGACAAATACAAAATTTCTACTCGCCCCCAAGTAAAAATCTGTATGAAATAAACTTTTATTAAAAAAAATTTGCAAATAACTACAAAATATATCATTAATAATAAAATGCCAATTACTATTCAACCCTTCGGACAACCCCCCGGTAGCCCGCAGGCCAAAACATTAGTAATAACCAAAAATAATTAGAAATAAACAGATAAATACAAAATTTCTACTCGTCCCCAAGTAAAAATCTGTATGAAATAAACTTTTATTAAAAAAAAATCGCAAATAACTACAAAATATATCATCAATAAAAAACACCAATCAAGAAAATATTTTAATAATAAAATAAATATAAATCATACAATAATAAAAAAATAATTTGTCCTATAGATAAACTTTTCAAACATAAATAATCAAGAAAATTAAAAATAATTAAACTATATAAATTTAACTTTTAACTTTACTATTAAATAAATTAAATAACAAATTATAAAAAAGTTTATTCACTATTAATTACCCATATTAATATTAATATGTAACAATTTAATCTATTCAATACTAAATTTTATAATCAAACATTTAAAATTTATAAATTATTTTAGAAAAATTTTAAAAAAATAGACTATATAAATTTAACTTTAAACTTTATTATTAAATAGATTAAATAATGGAATAAAAAGTTTATTAGTTATTAATTACCTATATTAATATTAACATATAATAATTTAATCTATTTAATAATATTACCCCCCTTTTTTTATATTAAAAATTATATTAATTAATAAAATCATATATGTATATAATATGTACGTGTAAAATATTTTGACTAGTTTTGTTTTTAAATACGTTTTTAGATCGACAACAAGATTCCTAACAATCTACATCGTTACAAAGTGTTAAATCTCATGTCGTGTCGTCCTAAGAAGAATTAAAAAAGATGCGTTAATCGATGACGAAATTGGTGTACAGCGGTCTCCTAAATTAATGACACTCCGCTCGAGTCGGTAGGCGCGTCAAAATTTAAGGAGCCAACTGTACAAGTGAATGACTATTATTATTATTTTTTTTAGATTATTTAGGATCGACTCGAATTATCTACGATAAGTTCCGGTGCCTGCGGTTAAAATGAATGTGCGCTACCGCCAAATTTCAACAATATTCTACCTCAATTTTTTAAACCGAGCCCACCACAGAACGCAACGTATCGAGGGGTAATTCTTGTTGGAAGTCTTGTGTACATAACACTGGAAGTCTTTAAAAGTCCCTGGAAATCCTTAAAAATCCCTGGATTATTTTTGACAGTATGTTATCGTACATGAAATCCTTAAAATCAAAACTTAAGTCATTTAAACGGAAGTCTTGTATACGTAATTATTCTTGAGATTTACCCTCAAATACGACAATCATTGCAAGTGTAAGTATTTATGTTATTGTTATTTTGAGATAAACGCGAAAAGTTTCAAAGGATCAAAATTGCGATTTTAAGCCGTACATAAAAACGAAAGCTCAAACGTAGTAACGATTGTACCTCCATTAATTACAATAATTAAAACACAGACGCGTAATAATGAAATACCTGATTGGCAATTCGCACTTACAAAATCGCGAGCCGTCGCGTTTTTTCTTTCGCTTACTAGCTAAATTTATTCGACAATGAAAATTTCATACACGAAAAATGAAAACCTAAATCACAGTTCTGAGAAATGACGAACAAGTCGGCTTTCGACTATTATTATAAAATTTGACCGACCTAAAATATTAGTTCGGCACTCTTAAGAGAATAAGACTAAGTTCACATTCCTCAGAAGTTCAACACGTTAATGATAGAATAATCTTTTCGAAATTGACGTTAGGACATTGATTGACGCCGTAACAAGGGTGGCAAGTGCCTAAGTTGCGCCCCCTTACCCTTAACTCAATTATAGCCTCAGTTGCGGCCGTGGCGGACGTCTCTTTCGTCACGCCCTCGTTACGGCTTGGCAACAAAGTAAGAGGCATAATAACATTAATTAATTCAAACAATAATTAAAACAAAACACGAAATAATGAAATACGCTCGGTTTCGGCGAGTTCGGCACTTGGACGAAAATCGCGACAACAATGCCGTCCGCGTTTTTTTCCTTTCGCTCTCTCTCTAAAAACTTTGATTCGACCTAAAACTTTCAGTTCCGGCCCTGTCTGTAACACGAGAAAAGTCGAATTACACCTAAAATACAACACGTTACGATGAAATACAACAAGCGAGTTTCGACAATTATTAAGGGAAAATTTTGACCCGACCTAAAATATTTTTAGTTTCGGCCTCTTAAGAGCCCATATAGGCACATTGACTTTTATAGTGCACATTTCCTTTCAGATTTCATTCAGCCTACATCGATTAATGATAGTAATAATTTTTCTTTCTCGAAAAATTGACAATTTACGAGACAATTATTGCGAAAAATCGTATTTTACCTCCAATCGACCCCTATAACAATTTTTGCGGATACGCCATCGAAGGGGGACTTTTTAGGTTCAGTTCGAAACATAAAAATAAAGGTCCACGCAAAAATCTAGCTTGTTAATATTTTTCTTTATAATTAAAATCTAATTTTACTGGGATATTTATAAATTTGATCGTACATTTTGAAATTCGTAATGGCTTTACAATTTCTCGATCGATATGAATCCGAGAATTCAAAGAAAAAACATTTCATTTATTTATTGGTTTTCCGGGCGAGTCCGATCCTGACCGTTGGAGTTTGGATTCGCGATATCGCGCAGTTAACCTCTCGTTATCGTTAGAAGAAAGTTCACGAACGATTATTGTAAATGTACGTTTTATAATCATGTTTTTTGGTCGCTTAAAAATCAAATCGGTCAGTTCGTAAGTGGAATTGAAGCGGCGTAGGTAATTCCGTTTCGTTCTGTCGTGACAATGGAGGAAATTAACGGGAACAATGTGATCGCGAAAGCGCTAAAAGAACAGGTATGGTCGAAAGATGATTTTATTACGGTTTAGTGTCGCACTTTAATTTTCGTGTAAAACTAAAAAACTAACTCCGGGCTAAATGAAATTTCATACGTTGTATAAAGTCGGTCTCTACTATACCGACATCGTCAGGCTCGTATTTAGGAGTTTTTAATTTTTTTATAACCAGTTTTGTATTTGTATTTGCCATATAGATATCGCATTTAGAAAGTGCGTTAAAATTTATTTTTATTTATTAGAGCATTATTAGGTTGGAAATTTATTTAAAAATATACATATCATACTTATATATTTTTTTTACACTACGTCAGTGACTAAATTTCTGTGGGTACGGTGTACCTATACATAAAAAATGACAACAGTTCTTATTAAAACAATTATTGTATATCAGTAGTATGTACGCTTTCGCAATAACGTTCGATAAATAATAATCTTCAAAGGTTCTGTAAACAACTACATAATTTTACGATACACATTCAAATTTTATGACCGTGATTTTTATAGTAGGTGGTAAGTATTTAAAGTACATAAAAACTGATACAACGCAAATTTATGTATCTTTGGGACGATAACAATTTATTTAACAAAACAGTATTTTCGTTACCAATTGTGCTTTTCGCAATTCGAACTTGATACCGTTGAAAGCCTTGGGAAACGGGACCCCTATTTTACGAAAATATAGATCATTTATTTTTGGTCGGTCATAATCAATTTCTTTTGGACACGATTCCGGTCGCAATTTTGATCGTAGAAGGCTGAAATTTGGACAGCGTATTGTCTTTACGAAAACGAAGGAACGAGTTCGTTAACCAGCCAAATCGAGAGACCCGTTTCAAAATGGCGGTCGTTCAAAAAAAAAATTAAAAAAATTCGAATCTCCGTTATTACCCATCGAATCGGTAACGTGAAATATGTTTTGGGAATCTGTATAAAATTCTCTACCGATCATGTCTCTTTATAATTTTCGGTAGAATGCATCGTTTTCGAAATAATCGAAAAAAAAGTTATAATTTTTTTTAAATTCTTATAAATTCCTCTCGTAAATGTTATTTTTCAAAAAATGTATTTCTTTCGAGAATAATTTAAAAAAAAGGAGTTTTTCGACATGCGACATGAAAATTCGATAACGATGCTTGCGCGAGGTCGGATTTCTTTTTAAATACATTGTTATTGCTATTTACCTAAATATTAATTGATAAAATGTTCAAAAATTTGTTAGGTCGGAAGTTAATCGTTTATTAGTCGGTAATAAAATTCCTTTGACGAAGTCGGTAATTCCGAAATCTCCCCAAAACCTCGTCTGGCCTTGTATTTATCAACTTAAGAAAATAATACGCCCTCTATCAGTAGTCAAGTAAAATTAGGTTCGGCGCTCCCCTGTTAAGATATTCACACCCAATGTTGAGGAGAAAAACATATTTTTTTTATTTAACACCGTTTCACACCACTAAATATTTGTTAACAATCAATTCGAGACGTGTCCCAATTTTCGCTGCGCCCACCGTACCCCAACATTTTTTTTTAATCGCAATCTACTTTGTGGGGCTCTCTCGAAATACTTGTGGAATTATTTACGAATTCCAAATATAAAATTGGCGTTGACGCCAAATACGAAGAGATGTACTCTACAGGAGAGTTTGGGGCTTACTGGGCTTTTTAGTTTGTCATAATAACGGTTCGTCCAAAAAGTCTTGGTTGGCCGTCGAAAGATAAAGTCACGTCTTGGTTTAAGTATTTAAGTCCGAATTTTATTACTACGAAATGGCGAGAGTAGTAGTATACGGGCACTTTATTTTAATTCGCGGTTTTAATTAAAGTGCCCTGATTAAAAATGATTCGCGGTTTAATCCGCGGATTGACCCAATTATTTCGCGGATTGACTGCCGTGTTACGCGCGATTCCGCGGGTTAATTCGCGGTTTCGCGAATTGATTGATCTAATTAATCCGCGGATCCGCGATCTGATCGGTTGATCTAATTTAATCGGCGAAGCGTGAATTGATCGATCGATTTAATCTGCCGGTTCGCGCTTTGATCGAATTATTGATTGATTGATATCGCGGAGTCGCTGGTCCGTTCAATTAGATAGCGTTAATGTACGTCATCATTGGTTAGACCGGCGAACCTCCCCGAGCATCGATCGATCGATTCGATTTCGGCGCATGCGCAGTGATTTTAAAAAGCTTTACCCTGAGTCGGATTCGAACCGACCAAATAATTTTGCCTGAATATATCATTTTAAGGCGTTTTCCACTTAACAGGGTAAAAGTAACAGAGCTAGCGAGGCATCTACATACACTACTTCATTTGTTCTATATGTGACGCACGAACTCGAAATGAACGCGGGCCGCACTATTTTAAAACCGCACGTGATTACGCAATCGATTTGATTTTAATCGACGAACGCGGACCACACTATTTTAAAATTCACGGAGAATTACGCAACCGATTTGATTTTAATTAGATCATCTTGTTTTTAACTAGTTCGAATATTCACTTGTAGGGAAAAACTACTTTACAAAAAATGAAAATAAAAAAAGTCGCGGCATTACATACATCGTGGAATAAATCGTTACCCGGTTGTTTTCAATTAATTGACCGTGGATTTGGAGTTGGGAAATTTTAAAGTTTGAAAATCATGTCGTGGTTTAAAGTTTGTTCGCAATACAAACGTCGTGGTTCGACAAACCGTCAGCCATGAAGACAACTCGTGGCCCTCGCGAAGAAAAGCAGGCCGTCGCGTCGTACAACGAAGAAGAAGAAAACAGACGTTTGTTTGCAAACGCCTGGCGACCAATAGCTTTTTGCCGATTTGGGTTCTCGCAAATGTTCTATTTGACGTTCAAAATAAATGATGTTCTATTAAATGTTCAAATTTCAGGGAGTCGAATACGTATTCGGCATAGTCGGCTTTCCCGTGATCGAACTGGGAATGGCGCTTCAGACCCACGGGATCAATTACGTGGGCATGCGCAACGAGCAAGCCGCATGCTATGCGGCGCAAGCGATAGGTTACCTGACGGGCATGCCCGGCGCGTGCCTGGTAGTGTCCGGGCCCGGACTGTTGCACTGCACGGCCGGCATGGCGAACGCCCAAATCAACTGTTGGCCTCTCCTCGTGCTCGGAGGATCGGCACCCGAAGATCACGAAGGCATCGGCGGGTTTCAGGAGTGCAATCAGGTGAATACGCACCATCATCGACATTCAACAACATTCAGGAATCGAATTTTAGGTCGAATTATCGCGACCGTACTGCAAATATTCCGCGCGACCGCCGAGCGTCGCTTTGATTCCGCAGTACGTCGAGAAGGCGGTGCGTACGGCGCGATTCGGCCGTCCCGGCGCGGTGTATCTGGACTTTCCCGCCAACCTGCTGCAGGCCTCCGTTCCGATCGACTCGATACCGGTCCAGTACGTGAGCGACGAGGTGCCGTCAATTTATCCCGATCCCGCCAAAATAGCGCAGGCGGTCTCGTTGCTCGTCGAGGCCAAGAGGCCGTTGATAATTATCGGCAAGGGCGCGGCCTACGGACGGGCCGAAAGGGAAGTCAAGGAGCTGATCGTCAACACGAATTATCCGTTTTTGGCGACGCCGATGGGGAAGGGCGTCGTCTCCGACAGTTCGCCCAACTGCGTCGCGCCCGCCCGCTCGACGGCCCTCCAGAAAGCGGACGTTGTCGTTTTGTTGGGGGCCCGATTGAACTGGATCTTGCACTACGGCAGGCCGCCGCGGTACGCTCCGGACGTTAAGGTGATCCAAATCGATCTGTGCCCCGAAGAGCTCAATAACAGCGTCAAGTCCGCGGTCGCGATCCAAAGCGACATCAAGCACGCCGTTAGGATGATCGTTGAAAATTTGAAGATGCGCTGCTACATGTACAGCAAAAACAACGAATGGTGGCAAGTGTTGGGCGGTAAATGCGCGAACAATAAAACTACGGTGATGGTACGTGTTAAAGGACCTTACGGGTTTTTATAAGGAGCTGGGCCCAACTGAAAATAGCAACGAACCATATACCGTTTGAAAGCTATCAACGAGTACTACAACATAGGTGCAAGCATAAGTCACGAAGACGGAGTACAACATTTTTACGAGCATTCAAATGTTTTATATCAGTTTTGTCACTAAAGACATTTATCGATAGAATTCATGAACAAGTTCTCATGTGTTATATACCATCGGAAAGTGCGCTTCGAGATCTACACGATGGCGTCAAATTCGGCGTCCTAACTGGTGGTACAAGAGCACCTTTAATGCTTTAAATGAATTTTTATGCGGGCCCAGCAGATTGTAACCAGTCTAGGACACGCATTCGTCGACGCACCCTCACCAGCCATACACCATTGGAAAGCGCGCTTGGAGATCTTTAGGATGGTGTCAAATTCAACGTCCTAACTGGTGGTACAAGGGCACTTTCAATGCTTTAAATGAATTTTTGTGCGGGTCCAGTAAGAATTAAAAGTGAACTTGTACCAGCAGCTAGGACGTTGAATTTGATACCATCGTAAAGCTCTCGAAGAGCACTTTCCAATGGTATATGGCTCGTGAGGGTCAGTCGACGTACGCGTGTCCTAGACTGGTTACAAGTTGCTGGGCCTGCATAAAAATTCATTTAAAACCTTGAAAGTGCCTTTGTACCACCAGTTAGAAAGTTGAATTTAGCACCAACGTAAAGATCTCGAAGCGCACTTTTCAATGGTATATGGCTCGTGAGGGTCCGATGACGTATGCGTGTCCTAGACTGGTTAAAAGTTACTGGGCCCGTATAAAAATTCATTTAAAGCATTGAAAGTGCCCTTGTACCACCAGTTAAGACGTTGAATTTAACACCATCGTGTAGATCTCGAAGCGCACTTTCCGATGATATATAACACATAAGTACTTGTTCATGAATTCTATCGATAAATGTCTTTAGTTACAAAACCGATATAAAACATTTGAATGCTGGTAAAAATGTTGTACTCCGTTTTCGTGACTTATGCTTGGACTTATGTTGTAGTACTCGTTGAGAGCTTTCAAACGGTATATAGTTCATTGCTATCTTCAGTTGGGTCCAGCTCCTTATAAAAACCCGTAAGGTCCTTTCTGGGTAAGGTCTCGACGTGCATTCGTTTTGTTTGTTTTTGTTTCTTTTTAAGGCGATGGCGAAAGACACGTCGGTCCCGTTGAATTATTACACGGTGTTTCATCATTTGAACGAGATGTTGCCGCGAAATTCTGTTATCGTTAGCGAGGGCGCGAACACCATGGACATTGGGAGGTCGATGCTCCTCAACGATTTGCCCAGGCACCGTTTGGATGCGGGAACTTTCGGCACGATGGGGGTTAGTTTGCGAGACGCGATCGTTGGTCGCTGTTAACGATTGTGTTGTAGGTGGGGCCTGGTTTTGCCATAGCGGCGGCTTTCTGGTGTCGCCAATACGAACCCACCAAAAGGGTGATTTGCGTCGAAGGCGATTCGGCGTTCGGATTTTCCGGCATGGAAATAGAGACCATGACTAGATATAAGTTGCCGATTGTCATTGTTATCATGAACAATTCTGGAATTTATGGTGGTTTGGACAAAGAAACGTTTGACGGTTTCCAATCCGAGAAAGAGATGACGAAAATGTAAGTATTCGACTCGATCGGACGTGTGAACGATATCACGGTATATTTCTTCTTCAGATTACCGCCAACGTCTTTATCCAACTGCGTCAGATACGAAAACATGATGAACTTGTTTGGAAGAACTGGCTATTATTGCCAAACAATTCCGGAGGTGCAGAAGGCGTTCAAGGACTGTTTGACGGTGACCGACGGACCGAGCGTCATCAACGTCATAATCAGTCCGACGGCCGATCGAAAACCGCAGACGTTCAGCTGGCTGACGGAGTCGAAATTGTAAATTTCGTTTGTCACATTTACACCATGGGTTTTTTATTCAAGTAGCCGTTTGTTGTTGACACTTACCGACCCATGTGTTTTTCAAATAAATTTAAATACGCCGTCGTTAATAAATTATTTCTTAAAATTTAACGTAGACCTTAATTTTGTAGTTTCGCCGATAACGTGGCGTCGGAAGATGAACGGAGAAATGCGGACGTGGACGTCGAAGATAGATGAAATTGGCGTGTTTCGATGAAAAATGTAGTGACATCTAGATGTCTGCGTTTAACAAACAAATGGGAATGATAAACGTATGGAAAAAACAAATTTTTAGTGATGACGATCGAAATGTGTGGAGCCGATAGAACAGCAACAGCATCGTGTTACATTAATTGTTATTGCAAGCAATTTTGTTTGTTGAGGAAATGAAAATAGACCACTTTCTTGTTTCTCATTTACGATCGAAGCGAAAACGAAACGAAAAACAAAAACCGTAGAGAACCGTTCGCTAACAACAAAGGACCTTACGGGTTTTTATAAGGAGCTGGGCCCAACTGAAGATAGCAATGAACCATATGCCGTTTGAAAGCTCGCAACGAGTACTACAACGTAGGTCCAAGCATAAGTCACGAAAACTGACTACAACATTTTTACGAGCATTCAAATGTTTTATATCGGTTTTGTAACTAAAGGCATTTATCGATAGAATTCATGAACAAGTACTCACGTGTAATATACCATCGGAAAGTGCGCTTCGAGATCTTTACGATGGTGTCAATTTCAACGTTCTAACTGGTGGTACAAGGGCACTTTCAATGCTTTAAATGGATTTTATGCGGGCCCAGCAACTTGTAACAAGTCTAGGACACGCATACGTCGACAGACCCTCACGAGCCATATACCATTGGAAAGTGCGCTTCGAAAGCTTTACGATGGTATAAAATTTAACGTCCTAACTGGTGGTACAAAGGTACTTTTAATGCTTTAAATGAATTTCTATGCGGGCCCAGTAACATGTAACCAGTCTAGGACACGCATACGTCGACGGACCCTCACGAGCCATATACCATTGGAAAGTGCGCTTCGAGATCTTTACGATGGTATCAAATTCAACGACCTAACTGGTGGTACAAGTACACTTTGAATGCTTTAAATGGATTATTTATATTATAGAATTATTACATATTGCATAAGTCTAGACGAAAGAAATAATTGTCAACCAAAAAAGTACTTGATGTGATAGATATTACACGCTTAAGTTAACGTATCATTAGCTTAAATTAACTGATTAGTGATGTTTATTGCTGGTGATGCATACAAATTGGTCGGTAAAGCATGCGAAAGCAACCACAACACAAAACAAAAATCCATTGAAAGTGTACTTGTACCACCAGTTAGGTCGTTGAATTTATCACCATCGTAAAGATCTCGATGCGCGCTTTCCAGTGTTATATGGCTCGTGAGGGTCCGTCGACGTATGCGTGTCTTAAACTGGTTACAAATTGCTGGGCCTGCATAAAAATTCATTTAAAGCCTTGAAAGTGCCTTTGCACCACCAGTTAGAACGTTGAATTTGACACCATCGTAAAGATCTCGAAGCGCACTTTCCAGTGTTATATGGCTCGTGAGGGTCCGTCGACGTATGCGTGTCTTAAACTGGTTACAAATTGCTGGGCCGCATAAAATTCATTTAAAGCATTGAAAGTGCCTTTGTACCACCAGTTAGAACGTTGAATTTGACACCATCGTAAAGCTCTCGAAGCGCACTTTCCAATGGTATATGGCTCGTGAGGGTCCGTCGACGTATGCATGTCCTAGACTGGTTACAAGTTGCTGGGCCTGCATAAAAATTCATTTAAAGCCTTGAAAGTGCCTTTGTACCACCAGTTAGAACGTTGAATTTATCACCATCGTGATGGTCTCGAAGCGCGCTTTCCAGTGGAATATGGCTCATGAGGGTCCGTCGACGTATGCGTGTTCTAGACTGGTTACAAGTTGCTGGGCCCGCATACAAATCCATTTAAAGCATTGAAAGTGCCCTTGTACCACCAGTTAGAACGTTGAATTTGACACCATCGTAAAGATCTCGAAGCGCACTTTCCAATGGTATATGACTCGTGAGGCAATGGTGAGGCTGGCTCGTCGACGTATGCGTGTCTTAAACTGGTTACAAATTGCTGGGCCCGCATAAAAATTCATTTAAAGCCTTGAAAGTGCCTTTGCACCACCAGTTAGAACGTTGAATTTGACACCATCGTAAAGATCTCGAAGCGCACTTTCCAGTGTTATATGGCTCGTGAGGGTCCGTCGACGTATGCGTGTCTTTGACGGAATATACGTTGCTGGGGCCGGGCAAAAATCCATTTAAAGCATTATAAGTGTACTTGTACCAGAAGCTAGGTCGTTGAATTTGATACCATCGTAAAGATCTCGAAGCGCACTTTCCAGTGTTATATGGCTCGTGAGGGTCCGTCGACGTATGCGTGTCTTTGACGGAATATACGTTGCTGGGGCCGGGCAAAAATCCATTTAAAGCATTATAAGTGTACTTGTACCAGAAGCTAGGTCGTTGAATTTGATACCATCGTAAAGATCTCGAAGCGCACTTTCCAATGGTATATGGCTCGTGAGGGTCCGTCGACGTATGCGTGTCTTAAACTGGTTACAAGTTGCTGGGCCCGCATAAAAATTCATTTAAAGCCTTGAAAGTGCTTTTGTACCACCGGTTGGGACGTTGAATTTGTCACCATCGTAAAGATCTCGAAGCGCGCTTTCCAATGGTGTATAGCTGATGAGGGTCCGTCGACGTATGCGTGTTATTAGACTGGTTACAAGTTGTTGGGCCCGCATAAAAATTCATTTAAAGCCTTGAAAGTGCCTTTGTACCACCAGTTAGGACGTTAAATTTGACATTATCGCAAAGATCTCGAAGCGCACTCTCCAATGGTATATGGCTCATGAGGGTCCGTCAACGTATGCGTGTCCTAAACTGGTTAAAAATGTTGTACTCCGATTTCGTGACTTATGCTTGGACCTACGTTGTAGTACTCGTTGAGAGCTTTCAAACGGTATATGGTTCATTGGTATCTTCAGTTGGGCCAAGCTCCTTATAAAAACCCGTAAGGTCCTTTATTATGACGTCATTTTCGCATACGTTATGTTAGCGAACGGTCCGAGAATTGGACCCCAGTTCTAAATATCTGCGTTTGTTTAATTATTAATTTTAAACATTTACAATTTTATTCCAAAAAATTAATCGGAGTTTTGCGTATTTAAGATTAAAATAAACCTTTTCATCTTAACACGTAACCATTTAAGTCGATAGAATGCATACCAAGTAACGGAACACATGGTAGGTATGGGTATATATTAATTCGTAGGTAACTTATCGCAAAATCTTGGCAAAATGACTTCAGTTGCGTCGGGTTGATCGCGCCGGTAGTGATGTTTCGTGATCGTGCGCGTATTTTCAATTTCGGCGACGCCGTATATATACGCGTGGTGCTTTACAGGCGCGTTCCAATCCAGTTGCGAAACGTAAGGTTCGACTAGATTTTGGCGTATTTATATTGTTTGAATAAAGCGGCGTTTACATTGGTATAGAAATGGATTAGTTGCTTGCAACTAATGCAAGACAACTGTTACTGATCGAACGTAAGCCGAACGGGCAAGTGCTACTGGTGCAGGACAGGAGCTACATTTTTTTTTGTCGCTACGACTAACTTTTCAACTTGCCCAACGTAAACACCTTAAGGTTGGTATAGTGCAACATTTGAATATCAAGAGACCTCAATAGTTAGTAGTAGTTGTGGTGTATTTTGTTCGATTTTGTTTCATAAGGCACGATGTTGTTGCCATAATGGCAGTACTGGTACTGCTAGAGCAACTATAGGTTTAAACTATTTTGCGCGTGTAAACCTGCCTTGTTTCTGGGAATGTTCGCCGGCCAGGCCAGTATCGATATAAGTAACTTGACCAGTGTAAACGCCGCTTAAATACGCGACCTTTAGTTCTAACACAAATTATCCGATGGCATCTGCATCGGTGCGATTTCTAGAAACTTGGCTAGGCCCTTCTTAAACATTTCGCAGTTTTCTTCCGCGCTGCACGAGAAGCGCCTTTTTAATGTCTTGTTATTTTGGACGATTACGGATCGAATATCTGCCAAAAATAAAAAGATTTCTATGGAAATCGTTTGAAAAAGATTTCAGAAATTACATTTAACAATGTTTTTCGTTTTTAGACCGACCGGCTTGTTGCCTGGCAAATTGCGCTTTTACATGTTCCGTCTCTTTGCTCTCTGCCCAAGGCCCTAAAGGTCCTTTTGGATTGTTTAATACGAGGAAATACAATTTAAAAGCGCGTTTCTACAGCAACGGTTTTTCAACGTTCTCGTGCAGATGGGAACTCCGACCTAATAACGAGACTTTCCGCTTTAAAGATTAGGTAACGGAAATGTTCATTTCATTTTGCGCTTATCGGTGTTATTTGTTAAAACGTCAAGAAAACGAGTCGCATTTGTATGATTAAATCCGCCGCCCTTGCGTTATCCAGAAGTCGCTTTTTCGGGCCTTCTCGTAAAACTTGCTCGTCTATTTCTTTTCTTTTATTAAAAGTGAGATAATCGGCCAATTGAAATAGAATAGATCGGGGTTCGAGGGATGTCATGTGGATTTTAAGAGCGGGGGAGAATTGGAGAATTTTGTTATTTTCAAATAATTTGCATTTGGGAATTTTTCCGAACCTGACAAATACACTAAAATTTGATGAGATCGGCATTTTGTTAAGCTGGAGACACACTGCGGATGTTACGTTACGATAACCTTAAGCGCGTGTCACACTATCGGTTTAGTTTATCGAACTCGGTCGTTGACGTCAAAATTTGGACAATTCAACAAGTTTGATTGATCAAACTGTTTTCATAGTTTGATAGGATTGATTAATTCAATAAGTTCGTCATAGCGTTGTATTTTCGTTATCGATTTTGGATTTGAGCGAGGTTAAGGCGCATTGTTTGTTACCGACCTGTGTTTATTACAGACCGTATTACTTGCAGACTTATTATGATATAAGGGACTTTTTGTCCTCGATATAGTTCAATAAGTTCCCGAGCATGACGACCGTGTGTCTCCGGCTTTATAATTTCAAATTTCGCGGCGGCAAATCTCGCGCCTTTTAAATATCTTGTTTTTCAAAATTAAAGCGGTATTCCGAACCAATTTTTATCGCCTTCGAAAATACAAACTTCTGATTATTTATCATTTATTGCCAGCTATTGTAGATACGTTTCAAAGTAAGATTAAAAATTTTGTTTAATATCTAGTCTTTTTATGATTTTCTAATTAAAGAAAATAATGTTAAAAGAGTTTTTTTTACCTTGGTAGTATCAACTTAACGAATAAATTCGTCTTGCGAACGCGCTCTTGTAACGAAACTCGTCCTTATGTAGGGGAATTACTGTACATCTCACCAACGTGAACTGACGTACAGTCAAGTTCGTATGTTTTGTTCGGTTGCCTGTATTAATTTTTATCGTAGAAGGCTCAAAAACAAAGATTACTGTCCGTTTTTATTTATTATCTCGGACGTGTTCGTGCAATTCAAAAACAACTCGCTCAACTTCTCGTCGCTTGTTGGCCCACGGGACAAAACATATGAACTTGACTGTACACCAAACCGAAAAACGTGCCGAGCCTGTTCTTTCCGTTTCTTGTTGAATCCCAGGAGGAGGCGACCGACAATTTAAAAGCGCTTTCGCCTTATCGCAAAAATGAACCCTCGACGACCTCCCCCAAAAGGACATGGAAATTGTTACGCAAGATGGAGGTCGTAGAATAAATAAAATTAGTCGTTCTTATTCTTACATTTAATTACCAACAATAACCAATCAAACAGGTTCACTTTCACAATATCAATCACATAATCAAGTTTGTAAACTTAAATAAAATAAACACTATCGTGTGAGTTTAAGTCTTCTTCTTTTTTTATTATCATCTTAATAAGATTATCAACAAAATAATATCACTTTAATTACGACCGCACTGCATTCACCTCGTCTTAGTGCTTTTTGAAATTGAATTTTATCTCTTTTTTTTTCCGCATGATATACAAAAATATGTGTACAGAGGCTTACAAAACAACATCAAATCTTACGATTATTTGTTAACAACTACAAGAGAAACAAGCCAGTCTTTTTTAACGTAACGACTAAAAAGCACAAATCAACATTTATTTTATTCGACCAAACTCACTCGCCTTTCCACTTATTAATAATCATTATTTCGGTTATGTAAAGGGTACGGGGGGCGCGACCCGAATTTCGTTTTATTTACAGAATTGTTACAACGAAGAAATTCGGGCGACGCCCCCGTCGGATTAAATGCGATTAACTGATTTAACGGGGAACGACGTGGCCCTTTCGGAATGTTTGTCGAAATATTATGTACGTTTTACGGGTGCGCGCGGACCAAACGAACGCGCCAATGGCTCTTTTCAGAAATCGGTTAGCGTCGCCGATTCGTCAATAGCCGATTGGTCCGCGCGCGTGCCTATGCGCGAACGCGCTCCGAAATTAATCAAAATGTCATTTGAATTTAAAGCTACGACGCTATACTCGCTAAGTAATAATTGAGTAGCAATAAGTACCGCTATTTTCTAATACTTTGGTAGGTACCTGGTTTCACCACCAAGGCGGCAAGTTTTACCAAACACATTGGTATCTATGTCAATATTCCTGCTAAATTGCACAAACCCCGGCTCATCTAACGAAATCAAACGCGGCGTTACTGGCCTTAAAAAAAATATATTAATCGCCAATTCGTTCCGAATCGGCAGGTATAGTTTATAAATGGCAGTAAACTTCTTTTAAAAATTTTACAGCCCCCTTCCTTATAACGCAGCGGAATATGAGTTAACAATTTAATATTACTAAATTTATTTAAACCTAAAAACTACCGCTTTTTTTAAAAGTGGCTTACCGTCCCTTATTATGACTATTATTAACAGTTATTTACCTATCGGAAGTACCGTACGTTCATCTCTCCGCTCCGGTCGTCTCGCGGTTAGTTCGCGAACGATGACTCGCACGCGACTCGGACATCTGACAGTGTCGTCAGAAATGAGCTAGATTATGCCTAATTGAACACAGTTCTTTCAAAAGTTGAATTAATCCTATAAATTTTCAAGACCAAACGACCCCCTCCCCCACTTATAATAGTTAAGATATCGAATCGGATAAATTTTTGTAATTCGATCCCGTGATATTTAACAAATAAATAAATAAATAAATAAAAAATTACCTACCATCGCTTGGTTTCAAACGGCACGTCCAACATTAGGTGCACCTACGTAAAAACCTCGAAACAAAAATCGATTCGCGACCGTGTACGTAACAATCGAATTCCAATAAAATATCGAAACGAAATAAATCGTTGTTGTTCATAAAAAGAAAATTCGATCAATTTTTAACGAGTGGGATCAAATTATTACGATTCATCTCGTTTAATTTTTTTTTAATAAATTCCCCCCCCCCCTCCCGTTTTCGCCACCTAAACCTGACACGGTACAGTTGGCGTTTCGGCTAAAGTAAGTTTAACTACGGTGATTTCTTTTCGTCAAGCCGCCGTGGTGCCGGTATTACAGGGTACGACGGGTACCGTTTGGCACGCCATCGTCGCCATATTGTTGCTAACAGAGTTCGTTATACCACAAGATTTTAATTCGGTGAATATTTCCGTAAAATAGCCGGGTTCCGCGTTGATACGTAACATATTCGAAGACAGTCTGTTCACTATATCCAAACACCGGTCCCAAAATTTCTCTTTCGAGTCCTCCACGAGAAACGGTTTTAGGGGGTACGAAATTTCGTTGCCCATATACGAGTACGATAGGTAAAGGCAAGTTAAGACGACGGCCTGCAGGTCCTGTTCGCATTCTATATCTTCCTCCACCAGGTCGCGCACCAGCATGTAGACGAAGACGACGTTCGCCGGATTTATGAACGCCACGTCCTAGAAAACAAAAAGCAATCGTTAAACTATCCGGTCCGTTTTAATCAAGTAAATCTACACAAAACCGGACTTATTGTAGGTCAACCGACAAATTACTACGAACGCGAAAGGAAAATCGATTAGGGAGAAAATGTCAGGGGGTTAAAATTAGAAAAATATATATATACGGGTTTTCGCGATATTTTCAGGCAACCGGGAATAATTGAAGCGCGACTAAACATAAATCTTATTTAAATATCGGATATTGCGGGGTGCATGCACCCTTGTATTTCTTTAATGGCAGGCAGGGGCTTCGCATTTTACGATTTAATTTATTTTCGGAAGGGTCGCTTACGTTCGTACTAATGCCGAAGGGTTAATTGGGGGCTTACGTAGGGTTTGTACCGCGATGGGAAAAATTACTTTTTCGCCCTTATTTCGCGACGGTTCCTTTCGTAATTGATGAAGAACGTCGTTCGTGATATGGGCCGTGTTTAAATTTATAAATAAAATCTCGATAAGCGCCAGGAAATCGTCTTACGTATCCGAATAAGGTTTGAGTAAGGGTCGCCGGGGGCAGTCACCCTTCACGTCATCGTCCAGGATTAGGTACGCTTAATTGAAATAACGAGTAACGATGGGCAGGCGGTTTGTCCGATGACGGGAAGGGATGTTCGACAAACAACCGGATTATCTAACGTACAGTCGTGGTCGCAATTAATGACGCCGACAACGTTCAATACAAGTACATTTCGTTCAAATCTATACGCAATCCACGTCATCAATGAAAGGTTACTAGATGACGACGTTTCGCACAGTACTGTCACCTCGTACCTCGTATTTTTACAGTTCTAATAAATTGTAGTCTTTCTTTATGCCATCTAAAATGTGCGCAGGTAAATCATCGATAGAATATGTCATTTTCCAAACTTTAAACCGAATTACAAATAAACAATCTAGTGACTTTTTTGTCGACGACGTGAACATCATATAGGTTTGGATAAGCCATAATAATCCATAAGAAATTAAAAACAAAAACCTATAAAGCACGTTTCCGACGACATTAATTATGTCTATGACTGTACCAACTCGAGTTTTAAGAATCGCCGACAACATAAAATAAGTGACACGTGACAAAATATTAGCTGTGACGTTCTCGCGACAACCTTTATTAGGATTTTTTGACGGATAAGTAACCCCTTAATTTCGGTTGAATTCTAAATAAATGTCATCACCGATAGGTTTCCCTTGTTTTCTCACAGATCTCTGACAATCTAGCGATAAATTACTAATTTGTGTGGGTTTCAGACTCGTCTATGCAACATTTTCAATTTCTTTACGTTGTAAAATTAATAATTGAAACACAATTCGGTCAGAAATCGATATGTAAGAATCATATGTGATGACTCACGATAACGCGACTCGTTTTATCTAAGCGACGAACATATTCATAAAACAAATTCAAAAAGACGAATCTTCGACGAGTTATGCGCACCATAAAGTGACGATCGAATCGAATTCGACGTTCCGCGTAGAAATGGTGTTGTTTAAAATGCCCAAAAAATCAATCGCAGGGACAGCAGAGTTAATTTAAATGTCTAATTAGCACGAGGACTCGGCAATAAAGTAAACAATTAAAAAAATATAAAAAAAATATAACCGAGTAAATCGTCTTAATTATAAATAACAGCAATATTTTTTGTGTTTTTGTAAAGCTGTTTCTGCAGTGGCGCGCGCGGAAATCGACTTTGGGGTGTTGGGGGGCCAGAGTAGAGTTTCGGGGGAGAAAGGTTCTATTCGATAGTTCTACAGTTATGTTGCTTTTTACTTTTATGACTGATTTACTACAATTCGTTTTTCAGGCTCAGGAGATGATTATAACCGCCCCAACTTCCCACCCTCGGCGCGCTGATAGTTTTTGGACGAGTGAAGCGTACCGACGACGCGGCAAGCGCACAGAGTTGTTGCCGTTAACATAATATACGTTCAAACTTCACGAAGATTGTCTTGACTCGTAAATAAATTATTGGTTAGATAGGGGCGGTCTTCCGTCCGTTGTAAATCGACATTGGAAGCTCCCGCGAATATTAAAATTTAAGAACGGCGATAATGAAACGGGAACTTTTTTTATGTCGGAAGGGCTTCTGTGAAGGACGAGCCGCCGCTGCTTGGAGGGCGTGGCCTTTCCTCGAGGGAAATCTGTTTTGGAATTTTGTATGATTTAATGACACGTGCGCATTGTAGGAACTTAATCGAGGCTTAATTGGTTAGGTTCGAGGGAAGATGACTCATGTGAGTCGTCTCGACATGGACCTATACACCAGCCATTTACGTAGCGTTCAAGGCGAGTTCGAAAACTACTTTCTGCGTTTGTCTAGTCCAACGTACGAGCATAAACGAGTCAAGCGAGTGTAAGCGCACAAACAACTTGTTTCTTTTGCGTACAATTTCGATTTTTGAAACGAGCTGATTTTTGGAACGAGTCGTGCAATATTAAACGACGTTATAAGATGATTAAAAACCTTGGCGTGAGGATTGGAGAAACAAGTGATTTCAACAAGACGGTGTTACGGCACAGGGAATCGACAGGCAATAGAATAAGTAAATAAGGTAAGTAACTTATTGATGAGGAACCGAAGTTCGAGAGCTTAATAAGTTGCCTACCTCTCAAAATTACCGGCGCCGTTATTTTATAGACAAACAGTACACGGACACAAAATGTTCAAGTGCTTCGCCGTTTCCGTTTCTTGTTTTTAAACCGCCTCGTGTGAATATTTAAAAAATTGTAGTTTAGGGACCCGACGTTGCGTGATCGACGCAAAACGTTCGGCCAATTTAAATTCTATACCGAAACATTTCCGTTCGCTTTACAAATTAAACTAATTTCGCCGCATAATATTATGTTCGTTTTAATTAAATGACCTGACCGTCAGCGTCGATGTACCTAATTAACATAACAATTAGAGCTTTGAAGCGTTTAATGGCCACCCGACGATATCCCATCGGGTACTTTAACGCGGTATTATTTACTTATTTTGAATGTGGGTAATTTGTAATTAATTGATGACTCGTCGCAGAATATATTTAACCCACTTAAATTTAAAACAATTCGGCTCGGGCACGAAAGCTCGAACAAATAAAAAGCCCCGAATCTACATATCAGACTCTCGAGAAAAATAACGAATTATTAACTTCGAGGACACAAAGAAAAACAACGTCGCGGGCAATTTTTTTGTAATATAAATTCGGTTTAACCGCGCGAGCTTTTGTGGAAACTTTAAGAAAAACACTTCAAAGGTCGATTGCGAAACCGTCTCGTCGAGGTTTAAATTGCTTTAATGTCGGCTCAATTTTCTCGAATCGGTGGAAAAGCGTTTTTCTTGATTGTCAAAAAAATGTCGCGAAACGTAAAACGAGTTTTGCTGACGAGTCGTTGTTTCACTGGCGAATATCAAAGTTAGTATTTCGTACTAATTTTTGGACGTACAGCTGAAATAATGTTTTAACAATTGACGTGTTAAGTTGAAAACGTAATGGAGAATCGACTCGAATAACGACTCGAGCCCCGACTCATCTCGAAAAACAAACAGGTTCGATTCTTCGCCAGAGTCGCTGCTTGAGTCGATTATCCACTGTTTTTACCCTTGTGATAAGGCGACGTAGTAAAGTTGATCGACTTATATCGAGCGTTCCTCGTCAATATAACGACAAAACCGGTCGGGAATTTCGAATCTTTACCTTAATACTTTTATTTCAAACTTAATCTAACTAAATAAGTACCTAATTAAAACTATATGTTTTGGAGGGATGCACGTACAAATCGGACAATAACGTATCCGATTTTGACAGATACTTACGCTAACTTAATCACGTTACAAGAAACAATTAATATCTTTAAACAAACGCCCGTTCTAATAATTTACCGTTTTTAGAATATAATAATTGAAGCTTCGCATGTAAAACGCATTTTCGAAATTACCGGGCAGTGACATTAATGACCTAGAATTTTCCGAAAAACGGTTTATAGATAGTAGGGAGATGTGGGGCAATCGTTATCAATAAAATTTACAATTTACCAAAACGCCTAAAGTCGAGTTTTTGAGAAAACGGGAGTTTTCCAACGAGAGCGGCGCGCATTTATTATTATTTTTTTTTCGAAGGCGAACCGTGGAAAAATCGAACTTGACCGTTGTTAGTAATAATTTTATCTAGTGTAAAAATTGTGGTAAATTTAGGTTTCATCGACGAATTAAATATTTATTTTTAATGAAAAATGTCGAGATTTTCCTTAAAATTTCCAAGTTTACTTTAGATCAGTATTTGATTTTCGATTTAATTACATAAATCGATAATAAATAGTCTTAGAGAAAATGATAGCTCGTTATCGAAATTATGGAAAATTTTCTTGAATTTTCTAACGCAAGACCCGTGGCGCGTATTGATTTTTTAAGGTGAAGGGCGGAAAAATCGAGCTAGCGCGTGCAATTAATAATTACTACGAAAATTGTGGTAAAATTATATTTAGCAACAAATTAAACACTTATTTTTAAGGTTTATTTATAAATTAAATGACTTTAGGTCGATTTTTGGAATATAAGGGCTTTTTCGGTAGCGACCGAGTGATTTTAATTAAATCGACAATCTAAAAAAACAAAAACGATAGGTTATCGAGTGTATGGAAAATTTTCTTGAAGGTTTTTGAGTTGTCGAGAAAACGGGTTTTTCTAACACAAAACCACGCGTATTTTTTTTTAAGGTGAAGGGTGGAAAATTCGAGCTTACGCGTGTAATCAATAATTATTACAGAAATTGTGGTAAATGTATGTTTTATCAACAAGTTAAATGTTTAATTTTAATGGAAAATTCCGAGATTTTCCTTAAAATTTCAAGTTTATTTAGAAATTAGACGGCTTCAGATAAATTCTTGGATTTTAAGGGCTTTTTCGGTAGCTATCGAGCGGTTTTAATTGAATCGATGATTTAATGAAAAATAGTAGGTTTCGGATCGTATGGAAAATTTTCTTAGGGTTCTTGAGTCGTTGAGAAAACGGGCTTTTCTGTGTGGGGCGTGTTTTTTTTTAAGTTGAAGGGCAGAAATTTACGTTTTATCAACGAATTAAATATTTATTTTTAATGAAAAATTTCGAGATTTTCCTTAAAATTTCAAGTTTACTTTAGATCAGAATTTGATTCTCGATTTAATTACATAAATCGATAATAAATAGTCTTAGAGAAAATAATAGCTCGTTATCGAAATTATGGAAAATTTTCTTGAATTTTCTAACGCAAGATCCGTGGCGCGTATTGATTTTTTAAGGTGAAGGGCGGAAAAGTCGGGCTAACGCGTGCAATTAATAATTACTACGAAAATTGTGGTAAAATTATATTTAGCAACAAATTAAACACTTATTTTTAACGGAAAATTCCAAGGTTTATTTATAAATTAAATGACTTTAGGTCGATTTTTGGAATATAAGGGCTTTTTCGGTAGCGACCGAGTGATTTTAATTAAATCGACAATCTAAAAAAAAACAAAAACGATAGGTTATCGAGTGTATGAAAAATTTTCTTGAAGGTTTTTGAGTTGTCGCGAAAACGGGTTTTTCTAACACAAAACTACGCGTATTTTTTTTAAGGTGAAGGGTGGAAAATTCGAGCTTACGCGTGTAATTAATAATTATTACAAAAATTATGGTAAATGTATGTTTTATCAACAAATTAAATGTTTAATTTTAATGGAAAATTCCGAGATTTACCTTAAAATTTCAAGTTTATTTAGAAATTAGACGGCTTCAGATAAATTCTTGGATTTTAAGGGCTTTTTCGGTAGCTATCGAGTGTTTTTAATTAAATCGATGATTTAATGAAAAACAGTAGGTTTCGGATCGTATGGAAAATTTTCTTAGAGGTTCTTGAGTTGTTGAGAAAACGGGCTTTTCTGTGTGGGGCGTGTTTTTTTTTAAGTTGAAGGGCGGAAATTTACGTTTTATCAACGAATTAAATTGTTTATTTTTAATGAAAAATTCCAAAATTTTCATTAAAATTTCAAATTTATTTAGAAATTAAATTATTTTAGATCAATTCTTGGATTTTAAGTGCTTTTCGGTAGTTACCATGTGATTTTAATTAAATCGTTAATCTAATAGGGAAAATAAGGTAATCGCGCGTGTGGAAAATTTTCTTGAAAGTTCAAGGTGTTTTCGTACTACGGGTAATTTTAAATTTTCTTAATATTCCGTAACATCTATATTATAACAAAAGTTTAAATTAACGTAAAATTTTCCGAGTTAATTTTCTTTAAAACGCGAGAATCGCCGATTCAAATCGTTTTTAACTAAAAAGCTCTTTTAATAATTTTAATAAACAATTCAGCAAAAATCGATTTAAAATTGCCGGTTATTAATTTAGAAAATGCAAAAACCGGCGACAGTCACGAATAGATATTAATTTAAGCAGTCGCCGCTGTCGAAGCCGATCGAAATGATAAAATGCCACTTCGACGGGGAAAAACGTCCGCAATTTAACAAATGGAAAAACGGAAATAAAACTCGACTCCTTCATTTTTATTCCCGACCCGCCACACCGATAATTTCGGGTTCTCGATAAATCGCGCGCTTACTCCCATTTTTCCCGACTCCCTCCCCCCCCCCCGCGCGCGCATTATGTAAAAGCGCCCCACTTCTCGATGTCCAGTTCGATTCGAATTTATTCCTTCGTCAATTAAACGGTCGAAATTTATAGGTAACCGAAGCGAATTTTTCGCGAGTCGGAAAACTCGCCCCCCCCCCCCCCCCGGTTAAGACCGGAAATACATTTTCGCGAGGCAAAAAAAAATACGCGTGTGAACTTTCGACGTGCGACGGCGAGGTCACTTGTTAATGTCGCTCGTGGAAAATTCGAGGAGCGAATGGCGCGGGATCACGCGTCTTCGCGGTTCGAAGGGGATCCTGGAAAGCAGACGGCGCCGCGCCGCGTACTACGGCAGGAATCGATCCTGCGAGTGCAGCGGCCCAATTCGGTCGCGGCGGTCTTGGTCGTCCGCAAGGATAACGCGAAACGATTGCGTCGATTGCGTTTGTGTGTCGGACGAGCCCATTTCGAGGGCGGCGGGGTTGATCGAGGCGTCGAGGTTTACTCTTCAAACGAAACGACTCCACGTGAAGCACTTAATAATAACAGCTTGGGGGACAATTTGGCCGATTAGAATTTACGACGTCTGTATTTGCTGGAACGCTCTAAAAGTCTAAACGATCGAGTCTCTCGATTTGCAATTAAGATGTAGAAGAAAATCGCTTTTCTTTTTGTCTTAATCGTGTTATTGTGACATCTGTTTCTGACGCGATTATCATCGATCGCGGTGGATATAGATTTTATTAAACAAACGGAACGGGGATGCGTACACAAAAACAAAATAAAAAAATTCGGGCCGCATTCCAAAGGCGTCTCAAGAAAATAACTCCCGACTCGAGTCCGGAACGTTTTCGCTTCCCACAACCTCGTTAACCGAGTTATTCCGCAATAAACCTTGACCACAAACGGGGCTCCGACGCGGATCCTTTTGTCGGGAAAACGGATTTCTTTATGCAAATTTCGACATTTAAAAAAATAATCGCGAAATGCGCTCCCTTAATTTTTCCGCGCGCGATTCGAACTCGTACTCGGCCATTTCGTTGTCTAACGTAAGTAAACAGACTTCGTCGTGTTTAATATAACATTATTTAGGACGTTACAACGAAAATTAGATTTAAAATCTCCAGATTTCCCATTAACCCGAGGGTGTTTCGAGATAATTTGCGCTTTTCGTCCGGGAATGATTTAAACGAGAACAACCCGCTCGCGGAAAGGACGACTTTAATAATATATAAATGCCAAGGCTTTCCAGAGATTCTAAGGGTTACGTCGTTCTAAAAGGACGACACTCAAAATTTAATTTTCCGGAAAATGTCGTGCAGCTAAAAGCATACGTAATACGTATCTACTGGTAAATTGCGAACGAAACATTCTCGTTATAAATTGTTAGGCTACGGCCGCGTTGCGATGATAAACTATCGTGACTCGTCGACGATTATTATTTCGAGTGCGACTCGTACGTGATTAACAACGTGACTCGTATTAATTTGTTTTCGAGCGCGACTCCTGAACGTAAAGCGATAAAGGACTAAACACTAGATTGCCGGAGCGAGTCAATTTGACTCATTTACGATTTTATTGCTACATATATAGAAAAATATTATTATTATTTTTTAATACATATGTTGGTTTTTAATAGAATTATAAAATATATACAAATACTAATTTATTTCCCTCCTCACACCTTAATTCCAATAATCCATATGTGCCTATACCTATTTTACCGGATATGAGTCAAATTGACTCATTAAAAATTTCTGAGATTGGTCGTTTTACACAGATGTAACTTATTTCCTGGGAGTAAAATTTTTTTATAAACAATCTGATCCGATGGTTTTCATGTTCAACCTCGTCAATTTAGTAAGAAAACTGTTGCATACTGGCACATGCAATATTGTGAAACTATTTTTTGCAAGTCTTTTCTGTTGAAATGTTTTATGAGAGCTCTTATGAAAAATCCTTCATGTTCTTTCATTTTGTTTTGTGACTTCGATGAGAATGGTGCGTTTTTAGTAACGCAAAAAAAGTTGTAAAATTTATTTATTTTGAAGAATTTCTGCGTACCAAGGTAATTTCTGAATTTATTTATAAAATGTGTTTACGTAAATGTAAATAAATATTTTAGTTATAGATTAGGGTTGTTACGATGGTAAAAAATCGACGAGATCTTGAATTGCGAAAAAAACTGACGCAAATAAGAGAAGACCAATCAGACTTCGAATCTGAAGCGGAACTATATGAAGTAGAGAATGAAACTAATAGGATTGAATTTTCAAGCAGTCAAGATGAAGATCTTCATCATACAGCTCCTAGAAAAAGAAGAACTTGTTTTCTATCGGAAAGTGAATCAAGTGATAGTGATAGTTATATAACTCCTGGCAAAAAAAGAGTACTATATATTCCAGATTTTGAAACCGAAAGTGAATCGAATAACGAAGAAATTTCAACGCAAAAAGCTGCTGATGGGACATTATGGGAAACACTGAAAGATGGTAGAAATGCAGTCGATGAGCAATTGTTTTCAACTAATGGCTCTTCAAGTATTCTATAATATCTTAAATTTAGCTTCAATTAATGCTTGGGTTTTATATAAAGAGGTCACTCAAGTAAAATGTCAAGAAAAGAATTTGTTTTACAATTGACTGAATACTTTCACACCTCCACCAAATATACAGAATATTGAAAAACGGTTGAATTGTCAGGTTCAAATATCATGCAAAAGAAATAGAAGTAAGGCGTCTGTGCTAAATGTAATAAAAAAATCTGCGGAAAATGTATTTTAAAAACAGAATATATATGCAAAAATTGTTCTGAATAAAGTTTGTTTGTAATAGAATTTTATTTTTTTTTAAAAACTTCATTTTTGATGTTCGAGTCAAATTGACTAATTTCAGGCAAAATAGGTATATACCCCACATCCGGCAATCTAGTGTTAATAAATTGTGGAAATAAATGAATTATTTAGGTGTAAATAATGCTCTTTGAGCGCAAGCATTGCAATACAAACGACGACGTCTCTTCAATCAAAAATAACCTCACAATTTTAACGGGCACGATCCAATTTTAGACCAGAACAGAAAAATACTCAATAATTACTTACTACCTGTATGAAATTAATTTTAGAATAAAAGGTTCGACGAATTAATTATTCGGAGGAATCGATCGAACGAAACGTGTTCGTGAAACTTGTGCATTTTTAAGAGAAGATAAGTCGACTCTTTTTTAGGTGGGGGCAACGACGATCGGAACAATAATATGATAGTTATTAGTGCAAGATATCAGTACAGAATTGACATTGGGCTCCCAAGAGAATCAAGACAACTGTTTTCTTTTCTTTATCGACCTAAAGGGGAGACTTTGCCACCGCAAGGGAGTTGGCCTCGAATTGGTCCCAGAGAAGTCGGGCGCGTGTTTGATCACAAGAAGGGGTGTTGTGACGAGGTGCGTTTTACACAGTTTTAATCGTTGATGTCCAACATCAACGCACCGGCGTCGGGGAAGAGGAGGTATTCTTCTATCTGGTGTTGAACGATGGGCTACAAACTGGCGAGTAGGGTAGGGAATGTCTGCCGCACGGCGTCGGCTGCGGCGATGCCGTCGGTAGATCTCTTTAATTTGGAGACGCACTCTCCTCTACAGGGTGCGCCAAAAGTTCTGCAACTTTTTTCAATTCGTCGATTTTTCTTCGTTGTGTGTCAATTTTCGCGCTTTCTTCGTTTGAACATGTTATTTCAGTCGTATTCATGCTGTTTATCTGTTATTCCAGTCGATCCGCTTCCATTTTTGAAGTTTGCCATGGTCTCCGAAGAAGCTCGCCACGCCGTCGTTTCGTTACACAAGCAGGGATGGAAGAATTGCCGGATTTCCAGAACGCTGAAGTTGAAGAAATATGATGTGTCGCGGGTCCTGAAGCGTTACAAGGAAACTGGAAGTGTTGCAGATCGTCCTCGAAGCGGAAGACCCGTCGAAGTGCGTACAAAAGCTATGAAGAATCGAATTCGATGCCGAGTGAAGCGAAATCCGGAACGATCTCTTAGGAAGATGGCAAAAGAGCTGAAAATTGGCGATGGGAGCGTGCGGCGGATTGTGAAGGAAGATCTGAAGCTCGTCTCTCACAGGAAGATCGCTGCTCACGTTTTGACCGACAAAATGAAGGAGAAACGGCTTGAAAACTGCAAGAGGATGTTGGCCGTGGTCGCAAATCGAGGTTGCCAGAAAATTCTCTTTTCATATGAGAAGCTTTTCAACCTGGAACCCATCCATAATCGCCAGAACGATCGCATACTGCTACCAAAAGGAACTCCTCGAGCTGTGAACATCGAAAGAAGCCACTTTGGTTTGGACCGAAATCACCGCGAAAGCCAAAACGAAACTGATCTTCCTGGAAAAAGGCGTCAAGATCAACTCCGAAGTGTACCAGAACGCTGTTTTGAAGGGTGAAGTGGTTCCTTTCGCCCAGAAGCACTTCCCGGACGGCAACTGGATTTCTCAACAAGATTGGGCCCCGTCCCACGGATCGAAATCGACGATGGCTCTCTGTGCGAAGATTTGTCCTGCGTTTTGGGACAAATCGTTTTGGTCTTCAAACTCCCCCGATTTGAATCCGCTCGATTTCTCGGTTTGGAGTATCTTGGAGAGCAAGGCGTGCGCTACAAAACACGCCAATGTGGAGTCCCTGAAGAGCGCTCTTCAGAAAGCATGGGACGATTTGGACCAGAAGACCCTTGCGAAAATCGCGAAAAATTTCAAGACCCTTTTGGAGGTCTGCATCGAAGCTGAAGGCGGCCATTTCGAACACTTGTTGTAATTGTGTAAACTACATGTTGTTTCCATTGTTTACACCAAATTTCGCATAAATCCGTTGAGTTTTCGAGAAAATATGGCAATTTTAAAAGTTGCAGAACTTTTGGCGCACCCTGTATGGTAACGTGGTCTCGAGGGACGAAGGGCACGTGGATTCGGCGACTTATACCAGAGGTGACCAGGAAGAACCTCCTGGGGATTGACATTGCAAGAAGTTCCCTAGCCGGTAGACTGCGGAGAGGGCGCTGGTCGCAACTCTGACATTAAACAACTTAGTTCTGGATGCTGGATCCCTAACTGGGTGGTGATGGCCCACTTTATCTATGCAACAGCACGAGAGATAAAGATGGAGGCGGAGACAAGGGCTCCGTCCGCGAACGCGCAAAGAGTGCATCAAGAGCCGGGAAGTGATAAGATTGAGGACAAGACAGCAGACGGCGCAAAGAGCGCCCGGAGGGGAATGGGGAGTCCCCGTCCGAAGTAATGCCGGATAGAGGAGGGGTTCGGTTGGCGGACGACCGGGCCACATTACCAGTCGAATCCAACACTGCCCAGTTAATGTCGGATGTCTTTGGAAGATTCTCCTCCTCTTGAAGAAAAAAGGAACAAAATGATTATAAAGCAGGGATTTCGCTCGATCTAAAACGCGTCCATTTGTATCTACAATAGTTCAAAATAAGCGTTCGATGTGAAGGTTATCTTGGTGGGGGGGGGTCCAAATGCCTGAGCAGTAAAGTCTCCGCTCCGCGATTCGAACGTCGCGGGTTCAAATCCCGCCGCGTTCGTTGACGTTTGTCGTTTGTTTTAGTTGCAAGTAAATGTGTAAAATTCCGCGGTTAAAGAATTAACATCCAAGACCAATAATTAAATAAAAATCAAGGGTTTCTTATCACGAACCACAAAAAAATGTTCAAACTCGCGCGGCCGATAATAATATAAAAATCAACTTTTTCCGATATCGCGCGCCTAACCGTTTCGTAATGAGAAAATTGCCAGAATAACTGCGTGTTATTTCCCCGGTTCGTGCGGGGACGGTAATAGCATTCGATAATACACGGCTCGACCTTTCAGATACGCGCTGAAATTTTATTCGAAAATATACGCGGAGCTCCAATTACGATAACGTCGAGGACTATTTAATTTATTTCGATAAGAAATTTGGTGGACCGTCGAAATCGTTAAGGGTCGCGAGAAAGTCATTTTGTACGTCTCGCATTAGTTGTCCGGATTAACCCTAATACCCGTGTATAATATGAAAGCTGTTTACGCGTCAAAGTGGGGTCGTTATGGTAGACAATTTAGTAGAACGACACGGGTCACTGATTAGTACTATTGACATTACTGAAACCTTATGTAAAATTGGGGTAGGTTTAAAACAAACATAATTAGGGCGCGACAGTACGCTGGCGTCGCGTCGGTCATCCATTAATTCGCCAGGAGTCGATTTCGATTGAGTGCAATTCCTCGATTTTTCGAAAGCAAAGGGCGCACGCATTGTTAATTATAAACCCCTAAATAGAAATGTTAGTTAGCAACGAGACGTGCCCGAATGCTTTATTGTTAACGTGAAACGGCGACCTTCTCGGTCGACGTCTAATTAAAAAGTTCAAACCGCTTTCGAATCGGAAGACGAACGAGTGGCCGAGAGTGCTATAATTAAAACGCAAAGGCGCTTTTAACAGTTAAAAAGTAGAAATAATTATTTAGGTATGTGTGTATTTTGTACGTTTTCATGGTTACCAACTATACAAGTATCGTTTACTTTAAATTTTCGTCTTTCCGATTAAAATTTGTCGCCACCGCTTTAGGAAATTAATTCCGCCTATCTTTGTTTACGTCGATCGGAAAACGACCGCGTTGGTCATTCTATCGTTTTCTGATTGGCGTAAACAAAGTTAAGCGGATTAATTTTCTAAGGCGGTGGCGACAAATTTTAATCGGAAAGACGAAAATTTAAAACAAATTTGTTGCGAATTAAAATGATTAAAATCTCGAAATTCTATAATGCCGTATAATTTATTTTTTAAAAAACTGGTTACAGTCAAACAACAAATTGGTAGCAACGCTGAAGTATGGAAATTTGAATTCTAATTGGAATTTGGAAGTTGCGCGACTCTTCGAAAACTACTTTAGGGACTTAACAAAAGAATAGTAATTAGAATGGAATGAAAGCGAAAAAAAAACACGAGGAGACAAAACTACTAATTGCTTGTCTAGATCCTTTTCGCGCAAGTGCCAATTGGTGGTTGTGTTTTGACATCTGTGAGCAAAAGAAAGTGGAAGCTTTCGGATTAAGCACCACGACACGTTCAATCGGTACGGTATTCTATGAGAGCTCGATGGAAATGCCTCGAGCCGAGCGGTGTGTCCATGTCATTTTGGAAAGGATCTGGAACGTCTCCAACGTCTTCCTGAAGTTCGCGGACGAGAACACCACAGCCTTTCCGGCCTTGTTCTTAAAGCCAAAAAGACTTTCGATAGGTTTCTTCAAAGATGCTTCGGATTTTCGACACAAGTTCTCGAATCCTTTTGAATGAATGTCAATTTAGAACCAATATTCATGGTTTTAGGATCATCAGCAACTTTATCTCCAACACGTTGTTCGTACTCGCAATGAGACAGTCGTCTCCTAGAGCCATCGATTTCTGGTTGACGAATCTTCATCGTTCTTAGCAAAATGCTTAGAAACTTGCTACGTGATCGTAAATTTGTTATCCGAGACTCGACCAAAAGCTTCACGTCGGCTAACAGTCTTCGAACATCGCGAATTTCGATGGTGACTCACTCGCCCCCGTCACGAAAAACAATTTACGACGTCAAGAAGATGGCGCCGAACGCCGGTGAAGTTTCAAAATTGATTTTCTCCGGAACTATTGGTCCGATTTGAAATTTTAAAACGCCAAATTGTAGAAAATTTATTTAGCTAAAAATGTTGTAAGGTAGTTAAGGAACTAAAAATCGAAAAATGCGTTGAATCATTAAAACGTCGATTAGAACTTCTTTTTTGAGATCTTTCAGTCTGTTAAATTGATTTTATTCGTGCTGTCTCGAACGATATTCACTCCACAGTCACGTATTATATTATTAAATCGGGTATTATAAAATTATTAATATATATAGAAGTATCCATACATAGATAATCCAGTCAAATAGAAACGAACGTTTCGACGTTTGACGGAAAAATTGATAAGTTTCCGAAACTTAGCGGAAATGTTTATTCAGACGTAGCGTTTAACGCCTACTTAATTTGTTGATGTTGAGCCACCATCTTGGGAAAATTAGCGTAAAAAAAAGAGTTTTTCCGCAGAATCTCCGTTCCGGTTTATTTTACGACGAAAATACTTATATGAAAAAATAAACTAGGGGAAATTTCCTATAATTTATGTTTTTTATTATTTTTCTGTAAAGTCTACGGTTTCGGCATGGCATCTTCACAAAGTTTACTTTGCAACGTAAATCGAAGAAAGTTTTATACCGTAGGAAAATTACACTTTATCTTTTGATGCGATCGTGAAAATATTTCGTGCACGGTTAGACCTACCTGAGATGTAAGGGGTAAGGGTACCCCCTACCTGGGGTAAGGAGCGAACACACTCTACCTCTTCCTAAATACTATGTACAGATATGTATATCTCCGAGGAAAATCAACGGCCAATGGAAAGAAATGTGTCCTTCGCCCAGAAATTGGACAATAACAGGTAGGTACGGTGGGCTCCGAAATTAACGACACCCTGCGCGAGTCGGCAATGGCGTCGCTTTAGCGCAGTTACGTATCTTTACCGTCTCGAACGCGGCGTCAAAATTAAAGGAGTCGACTGTACATATAAAGTCTACAAACCAAACATCCCGCCACATTTTTGTGTACTTGCGTTCTGTCGCGAAATGTTTAATAAATAATGATATTATTAATTCGATCGCAAAATTTCAGGGGCATGGGAGGGGGAACGTCTACGTATGCAACCCCTATACAATATAAAAAAATATTAATTAGAGTAAACGGGGGGAGTAAATCGACAAGTTGGAAAGACGTACGCTTTATTAATTATACATCGAACGAGGTCGTCCTTAAAATTATCAACGTCCACTTTGACGTCACTAATAATCATATTAATATTGATTTATTGCCGCACTGTCCGCGTTTAGTCTTAAACAAACAAGATGAAATGCCGTTATAGAACGTGGATAAGAGATACTTACGTAAGTTGGTTCGACATTGTAAGTTTTGCTTGTATACGGGGCGAGTCTTTGAAATTAAAACGTTTCTTTACTTGGGGGGGGGGGACGAAAAAAGATGGAAATCTGAAAGTTTGCAATTCGTTTTAAAACGAAAAATTTATTTTGTCACGTTTCGCGTGACGTCGCGGGCCCCCAACTTCATTTTTTTGCGCCTACAACGTGTTTTTTCGCGTTAGGGTCGTTCGAATAATGTAACGTTTATAATGTTTTACGTGAAAATCGATGTAACATCGGCCGAACAAGTGTCTTGCATGAAATTTGTGTAAGATAAGCATCGCAGCCACAAAATAAACGATTAAACTGGTATGGTTTGTTGCAAATTGTGTCAATTTGTTTCATGGCGACTTCGTTAACGTCGAATAATTTCATGTTATGCACTTGTTTTAAGTTAATGATAAAAATTTTATTTTGACGTTTAATTAACGGTCTATTAAAATTTAATTAATTAATTTAGTTGCAAACTAAACAATCGCGCGATTTAAGTTTTTAAAGTCAGTTTTACGTTGTAGAATTTTTGGCGTCCCATTTTCTACGGCGCCCACTGTACCTACGCAATCGTTATATAGAAGTAATATTCAAAAACATGTTTGTAAACATTATCGACAACAAATACGAATTTAAACGAATGACGATCGTCTTTCGGAATGGATTGTAGTAAAATAAAATTCGAAGCATTCGAAAGCGCACAGATAAACAATTTCAACACTTCGAAATCAACGATATCAAGTTTCAACGATACAAGAGTAATTAACAAGTTGATCGGGTTAAGCGAATTTGCGGCGCGTCCACCTTCATCGGGAATAAATTTAACACGGCCACGTCAAACTTTCGAAATTCATAGCTACGCCGAGCGAATTGCGTGTTCGAAAAGTCGTCTCCGAAAATGTAGTTTTGTATTACGGCATAAATATGCATAACAAAAATTTCGAAAGTTTTCAAATTAAAGCCCTCATAAAAGTTTTTGCGGAGTTTTTCGTTAACGGTAGTCTCGACCATCGATGTTATTGGAGAACTTTCGGAATATACGACGTATTCGCGAACCGTCAAAAAAAAAGAGAACGTCGCGTCGGCGTCGCGTCCGTCCCCACCACAAACCGGAAATGAAAACTGCAATTTTCGCGGCGCGTCCCCGTAGATTCGGCACATTTATCATGATAAGCGCGACGAGCCCTTCTCCTCGATTACAACTGTAGCCGTTCGAGCAACGAAATAGGCCCCGAGGACGAAATAGATGGGAATTCTCCCCATAACAATGGCGCATTGTTCCTCGAAGATTTACGAATCTAATCGCGTCGTCGGATAAGCGTCACGATTAAATTAAATTTCGACGATAGACGCGAAAATCGAGCCGTTTTAATTTTGACCGTTAAAAGAACGCGCGTATAAAAAAAAAACAATAACGATCGCATAAAACGAATGGGTCTCGAGAAAACGAAACCCCCCCGCAAACGCGTACGGCAACTATTAAACCATCGGGTGGTCCTTCGAGCCGCATAAAACAAACAGCCGACTAACCTGCCATCCTTGCAGCAAAAGGCTCCTGTCGACGGTCCGCAGCCACATAACGGCGTCTCCCGCTTGAAAGTCCCGCAGCCTGTAACATTTACCGTGCAAATACATCCCCAAGCATTTAAGCAATTCGGAAGTGGAAGCCTGGATGACGGTTTTCTTCGGTGCGGATGTGGGCACCACTTGATTTTGACCGTTCACCGAATTATGACTAAGTAATGTCTGTTTGTTGCTGATTTTATCGCAGTTGGCGTGATGGTTCGCGTTGTTGTTGACGTTGTTTACTCTGACGATATCCAGCGCCAGCGCCGACGTCCTATGCTCTTCGAATTCGAATAATACGAACCTTGCTTGTTCTGCTGGACGTTCTTGTTCTTGTCTATCACCGGATGGATGTTGTCGACTAGGGGCTGCCGAAACACCGTGACATTCTTGTTCTTGTTGTCCAACTTCTTCTTGTTGTTGTTGGTGGTGGAGAATCTTTTCCACGATAACGCGTTGATGAACAGCGAATGTTTCTTGAGGTTCTTTTCGAGGGCGTTCTTTTCCGAAATGATCCGCGCGTTGTCGTTGTTGTTTATGTTGTTGCAATTGTTGTTCTGCAGGTTGTGGTTCGAGTTCGAATTCGTCAAGTTGCCGTTCGACTTGTTCTCGCGATTCTTCACGTTATTCAGTTGTTCGTAGGAGAAATTGTTTAGGGTGAAATCCGCGGTCGAGGTACTCGTGTACACGGGACGACGTTCGCGCGGAGAGAAACTCAACACCGTGCCCATTTTGACGGAACTTTTTTAGCGATTTTAACGGGATTTCCCGTTTCCGAATTAGCACATTTTAGCACTGCGTATCATCGGGTTGGGCGACCGGACGACACCGTTACGAAGGGTGGCCCAGGGGTCGATCCTTGGCAAATAAAGGCGCCGGCGCCAAGTTCCCTAGCAACCTGGTGATGTCATAAGAAATCAATATACTCCAACATCCCTCAAGATATACATACCATCACTAAGGGCGGCTACCACAACGCGAACTATCTCGTAATTCTAAAAACGATTTTTGAACTTGGCTTTGCTTTTAGTTCAAAGCAACGACGAAGAAGTCGACATTTAATGCCAGACTGAACCGACTTTCCGAAGTCGACCGGTCTCCCTGCCGATACTAATTTTAAACCTTGTCCTACGTCTGTAACGCTGATAAGGTGGACATTTCAATTGTAAACATTCGTTAATTACATTTACATAAATGCCGCCTAAACAAAATCTCAATACCACATATAAAATACTTTAATTGAAAATAAATTTTTATCTACATACATAGTTAGATTACGAACGCGTTTACGTATTACACGCTTTTTAACGTTAAATGTTAAAAATAAATTTTCCAAAAACGCACACTTTCAAGTAAACAGTTTTTAAAGTACCTAAATGACGCGAAACGTAATGGGCATACATAAAATTATTGTTACGATATTGTAAACAAGCTATTGTAAACAAGTTTTAAACATCGAGATGATCTTTGCTATTTTACTTTCAGTGGAAACTACTCCGTCTAATAATAATCGGATAAGTACGCACTTATTTCTCCTAAAATTATTTGTAATAAATTAAACTTTTTAATCGTTCAAATTTTACACATGTAAATACGATTAGAGTAATTTAAAGTCGCCTTCAGCGCGTGTATTTCGTCACTTTCTGCTTTGTTATAATTGAAAAACTTGTCTAGTAATTTCCGACGTCAGTTTTAAGGTCAAAATTTTGCCAAAACCACAGACTGTAGTTCGTGTTTTTTTCGATATTACTCGAAAATTTTAAATCGACGGAAACGCACGTATTTGTCATTTTTGTCATTGTTTTCCGTTTGGAATAACGACTTTTCAAGTTGATTTCCGGACGTTCAGTTTTAGGTGGGGTCGTAAATTTTGCAAAAATCCTGGACATACGTGCACGTGTTTCGAGATTTCTCGAAAATTTTAAATCGACGGAACACGCGATTTTAATCATTTCTTGTCTTGTTTACTTGAAGAACGACTAAAGTTCGAAGTTGTTGCCGGACCGATGTTCTAAATCGATTTAGGCCTGGGAGTCTAAATTTTACCTAAGATATCATGACCTATAAGGTAAGGACTTTCTAATTCAGAAATTCTTGAATTACATTTTAAATCGAAACGGAACACGCGAAGTTGTCGATTTCTTATACTTGTCTACTTGAAAAACGACTTTTCCGAAGTTGATTCCGGACCTGTTCGTAATAATTTTAACGTGATGTCTAAATCTTTCATAAACGCTACTAATGGCTTTTCAGTAAACATTCTTAAAATTTACTAAATGACGCGAAACTAATGCAATACATAAAATTAATTCGATATGTAAACTTGTTTATTAAAACGATATTTCAATTTTACCGGAACTGCTTCGTATAATATTTTAACGGTGAAGTTAAAATATTTTCCAAAAACCATGAACTAATAAACTTTTTAATCGTAAATGTACTCGAAAACGTTGGTAATAAAATCGTACGAATTGAAACAGCTGTATTTGTCATTTCTTGCTTTTTACTTTGAAAACGACTTGTCTAAGTAATTTCCGGACCTGTTCTAATATTTTAGGTGGGCAAAATTTTGCCAAAACCACTAACTTAATAAGGTTAATTTTAGAATGTCTCGAAAATTTTAAATCGACGGAAACACGCGTATTTGTCATTTCTTGTCTTGTTTTACTTGAAAACGACTTTTAAGTTGTTCCGGACCTGTTCTAAATATTTTAGGTGGGGTCAAAATTTTGCCAAAACCACGAACCTATAATAAAGGTTTTTCGAGATTTCTCGAAAATTTTAAATCGACGGAAACGCAGTATTTTGTCATTTCTTGTCTTGTTCTACTTGAAAAACGACTTTTCAAGTTGTTCCGGACCTGTTCTAAATATTTTAGGTGGGGTCTAAATTTTGCCAAAACATGAACCATAATAAGGCTTTTTTCGAGATTTCTTGAAAATTTTAAATCGACGGAACACGCGTATTTTGTCATTTCTTGTCTTGTTCTACTTGAAAAACGACTTTTCAAGTTGTTCCGGACCTGTTCTAAATATTTTAGGTGGGGTCTAAATTTTGCCAAAACATCTTGAACCATAAAAGGCTTTTTCGAGATTTCTTGAAAATTTTAAATCGACGGAAACACGCGTAGCTTGTCATTTCTTGTCTTGTTCTACTTGAAAACGACTTTTCAAGTTGTTCCGGACCTGTTCTAAATATTTTAGGTGGAGGTCTAAATTTTGCAAAATCTTGAACATAAAAGGCTTTTTCGAGATTTCTTGAAAATTTTAAATCGACGGAAACGCATAGCTTGTCATTTCTTGTCTTGTTCTACTTGAAAAACGACTTTTCAAGTTGTTCCGGACCTGTTCTAAATATTTTAGGTGGAGGTCAAAATTTTGCCAAAAACCTTGAACCATAATAAGGCTTTTTCGAGATGTCTCGAAAATTTTTAAATCGACGGAAACGCATGTATTTTGTCATTTCTTGTCTTGTTCTACTTGAAAAACGAATTTTCAAGTTGTTCCGGACCTGTTCTAAATATTTTAGGTGGGGTCAAAATTTTGCCAAAACCACGAACCATAATAAGGCTTTTTTTCGAGATGCCTTGAAAATTTTAAATCGACGGAAACACGCGTAGCTTGTCATTTCTTGTCTTGTTCTACTTGAAAAACGATTCTTCAAGTTGTTCCGGAGCTGTTCTAAATATTTTAGGTGGGGGGTCTAAATTTTGCAAAAATCTTGAACTATAACAAGGCTTTTTTTCGAGATTTCTTGAAAATTTTAAATCAACGCAAACACGCGTATTTTATCATTTCTTGTCTTGTTTTACTTGAAAAACGACTTTTTAAGTTGTTCCGGAGCTGTTCTAAATATTTTAGGTGGGGGGGTCTAAATTTTGCAAAAATCTTGAACTATAACAAGGCTTTTTTTCGAGATTTCTTGAAAATTTTAAATCGACGGAAACGCATGTATTTTGTCATTTCTTGTCTTGTTCTACTTGAAAAACGAATTTTCAAGTTGTTCCGGACCTGTTCTAAATATTTTAGGTGGGGTCAAAATTTTGCCAAAACCACGAACCATAATAAAGGTTTTTTTCGAGTTTCCTCGAAAATTTTAAATCGCCGGAAACACGCGTAGCTTGTTATTTCTTGTCTTGTTCTACTTGAAAAACGACTTTTCGAGTTGTTCCGGACCTGTACTAAATATTTTAGGTGGGGTCTAAATTTTGCCAAAACATGTACCATATAAGGCTTTTTTTCGAGATTTCTTGAAAATTTTAAATCGACGGAACACGCGCATTTTGTCATTTCTTATCTTGTTCTACTTGAAAAACGACTTTTCGAGTTGTTCCGGACCTGTTCTAAATATTTTAGGTGAGTCTAAATTTTACATAAATCTTGCTTTTTTTCTAGATTTCTTGAAATTTTTAAATCGACGGAATACGCATAGCTTGTCATTTCTTTACTTGTTCTACTTGAAAAACGACTTTTCAAGTTGTTCCGGACCTGTTCTAAATATTTTAGGTGGAGTCAAAATTTTGCCAAAACCATGAACCATAATAAGGCTTTTTTTCGAGATGTCTCGAAAATTTTTAATCGACGGAAACGCGCGTAGCTTGTCATTTCTTGTCTTGTTCTACTTGAAAAACGACTTTTCAAGTTGTTCCGGACCTGTTCTAAATATTTTAGGTGGGGTCAAAATTTTGCCAAAACCACGAACCATAATAAAGGTTTTTTTCGAGATGCCTCGAAAATTTTAAATAGCCGGAAACACGCGTAGCTTGTTATTTCTTGTCTTGTTCTACTTGAAAAACGACTTTTCGAGTTGTTCCGGACCTGTACTAAATATTTTAGGTGGAGTCTAAATTTTGCCAAAACCATGAACCATAATAAGGCTTTTTTTAGAGATGTCTCGAAAATTTTTAAATCGACGGAAACGCGCGTAGCTTGTTATTTATTGTCTTGTTCTACTTGAAAAACGACTTTTCAAGTTGTTCCGGAACTGTTCTAAATATTTTAGGTGGGATCAAAATTTTGCCAAAACCACGAACCATAATAAGGCTTTTTTTCGAGATGCCTCGAAAATTTTAAATCGCCGGAAACACGTGTAGCTTGTCATTTCTTGTCTTGTTCTACTTGAAAAACGACTTTTCAAGGTGTTCCGGACCTGTTCTAAATATTTTAGGTGGAGTCAAAATTTTGCCAAAACCATGAACCATAATAAGGCTTTTTTTAGAGATGTCTCGAAAATTTTTAAATCGACGGAAACGCGCGTAGCTTGTTATTTATTGTCTTGTTCTACTTGAAAAACGACTTTTCGAGTTGTTCCGGACCTGTTCTAAATATTTTAGGTGAGTCTAAATTTTACATAAATCTTGCTTTTTTTCTAGATTTCTTGAAATTTTTAAATCGACGGAATACTCGTAGCTTGTCATTTCTTGTCTTGTTCTACTTGAAAAACGACTTTTCAAGTTGTTCCGGAACTGTTCTAAATATTTTAGGTGGGATCAAAATTTTGCCAAAACCACGAACCATAATAAGGCTTTTTTTCGAGATGCCTCGAAAATTTTAAATCGCCGGAAACACGTGTAGCTTGTCATTTCTTTACTTGTTCTACTTGAAAAACGACTTTTCAAGTTGTTCCGGACCTGTTCTAAATATTTTAAGTGGAGTCAAAATTTTGCCAAAACCATGAACCATAATAAGGCTTTTTTTCGAGATGTCTCGAAAATTTTTAATCGACGGAAACGCGCGTAGCTTGTCATTTCTTGTCTTGTTCTACTTGAAAAACGACTTTTCAAGTTGTTCCGGACCTGTTCTAAATATTTTAGGTTGGATCTAAATTTTGCAAAAATCTTGAACTATAATAAGGCTTTTTTTCGAGATTTCTTGAAAATTTTAAATCAACGGAAACACGCGTATTTTATTATTTCTTGTCTTGTTCTACCTGAAAAACGACTTTTCAAGTTATTCCGGAGCTGTTCTAAATATTTTAGGTGGGGTCAAAACTTTGCCAAAACCATGAACAATAATAAGGCTTTTTTTCGAGATGTCTCGAAAATTTTTAATCGACGGAAACGCGCGTAGCTTGTCATTTCTTGTCTTGTTCTACTTGAAAAACGACTTTTCAAGGTGTTCCGGACCTGTTCTAAATATTTTAGGTGGGATCAAAATTTTGCCAAAACCATGAACCATAATAAGGCTTTTTTTCGAGATGTCTCGAAAATTTTTAATCGACGGAACACGCGTAGCTTGTCATTTCTTGTCTTGTTCTACTTGAAAATGACTTTTTAAGTTGTTCCAGACCTGTTCTAAATATTTTAGGTGGGGTCTAAATTTTGAAAAAATCTTGAACTATAATAAGGTTTTTTTTTGAGATTTCTTGAAAATTTTAAATTGACGGAAACACGCGTATTTTGTCATTTCTTGTGTTGTTCTACTTGAAATACGAGTTTCCAAATTGTTCCGGATCTGTTCTAAATATTTTAGGTAGTACGCGTGTATTTAGTTGTTTCCTGCTTTTTTATACATGATAAACGATTTTTTATCATGATAAACGTGGACTAATTATAAGTATGTATATAAAATGTAAATACGTAATAGACAATTACAATTGATTGTTTTATTTTCTTGACTGCCAGTGCCATCTGTTGACGGCACTATTAATTATAATAAATATTTCTTGACTGCTAACGTCGGGTATTGGCGGTACTGTTAATTACGAAATTAAAATTTACGAGATGGAAAATTTCAGCATACGAAGACTATTCAGAAACTTTTCCGGCAATTTTCTCGTAAATAATATTTCGGACGGTCCCCGAAAGCCTTCTAAAACGAGCGTCAAAAAACTTTTCGAACTCCCCCCCGTATAATGGTTGTCAGATATTTAACAATCTTTGCGGCAGTTTTTATGCGCTCGCCTTCTTCGGTAAGAAAAAAGGTTAATTTCACCTTCTTCGCCAACGAGGGAGACGAAATTAACCTTGTTTGCTACCGAAGTAGGTGAGCACATAAAAAACGTCACATAAAATTGTTACAAATCTGATAACGATTATACGGGGGAGTTCGAAAGTGTTTGACGCTCAAATTTTTAAAGGGTACGGGGATTGTTCGAAAAGCTTTTTGACGCTCGATTTTAGAAGGCTTTTGGGGGTCGTCCGTGAAGTTGTTTGACAGAAAATTGCCGGAAAGCTTTCTGAATAGTTCGTGTATGCCGAAATTTGCTATTTCGTAAATTTTAATTTCGTAATTAACTTTATTGCCAATAGATGGCGCTAGCAGTCAAGAAATTTTTATTTTAATTATTACTACGCCCGTTAGATGGTACTGGCAATCAAAAACTCTTTTAATTTATCGATAGTTTTTATTTTAATTTTAATTGTTTATTACATATTTACATATTATATACACACATACACACATAACCACATTATGTTTTTATTACGTATTTTGCAAGTAACGCACAGTAAATAATACCATAGTTTATAGAAACCTTCTGCTGAAAAGTAGATATCGATATCAATCGCGGATAGAGTCCAACCAACCACACCGAGGCAGCAAAACCTGAGTGAGTCGGCACGGAAATTTGCATGTACTAAATGACGGCTTCCTCAAAGATTTACAGCATAATGTTCCATAGTATGTAGTCCATAGTGTTAGGTGTGGTAGCTGTGTTGGCAATAATTTCCAACGCCTAGATATCGGCAACCTAAATTACATCATTAATATGCATACAATAATACATTTCCGATGAGGCCAATGCTTCTAACGGCAACTAGTAATCAAAACATTTAGGACAAAAACCGTACGTTTTTTTTGCAAATTTTGCTTAGGTACAAAACTTCTAGTTTGTGCGCTGTACGATTAGAAAAACTAATTTGCATCGAGAAAACGCATTTAAAGTGATGTTACTGAACGCCGGCGCCGTTTCGTAAAATTTGACGATCGAGAAAAACTCGGAAAAAGGTCTTCATTTTTTCGCAAAATTTCGACTCAACCTAAAACATTTAGATTACGTCCTTTACTACCGAACAATCTATAAAATCTCAGAGAAACACTTAAATTTTATTCTTTACTGAATTTCAGTTCCTAGAAGTCGGCAACCCAAATTGATGCAATTAAGGTTGCCAGTTTCTAGGCTTTAGAAATCGCGGATGTATGTTATTCTTGTTATCCCATATTGTTCCGAATGAAAGCCGTGTCCAATAAATTATGTTCGAAATCTCAGGAAAATCGACGAAACCTCTTTTTGAATTAAAACTAAAAAAACAATATCCTCAAACACTTTTTAATGCTTCTATTTTAGATATCAATAACTAATTATCGTTTTCTTCACAATCACTGGACAAATACGCAACGTTCAAAATAAGTCGGAAACGACTAGAAAACTCGCATTTCTGGTAAAACAAAGCAATAAATGGCTAACTGCGGGCGTTTAAATAGTTTATAATTTTTGCATAATCTCGATAAAATGACACTACCCGATACGCATAGAACAGGTCCGGAATTACTTGAAAAGTATTTTTCGAGAATTACAAAGCAAGCAGTGACAAATTAAACGCGTTTACGGCGATTTAAAATTTTTGCGAAATCTCGAAAAAATTCCTTAGTATTTTTTTCGCGACTAGAAAACTCGTATTTCTGGTATTACGAAGCAATAAATGACGAACTGCGGACGTTTAAACAGTTTATAATTTTTGCAAATAAAAGTGTTTGATAACAATAGGCTTAATTTCAAATTTGTAATTTGTCCACAGTTTTGAAATGGGTTCGTCGATTTTTGAGAATAACGAATTAAACGACTATTCGTGAGGACAATATAGTCAATGTGCCTTCTTAGGTCGCGTCATTAGACAGATTACAATAGCTTTATTTCTTAGGGAAAAGTATACATAAAGGGTATACCCCCAGCAATGTACGACTGATTTTCACACACATGATACCCCATGACCCAATACTAAATTACCTATAATTTCAGCCACTTCAATCCACACGGTTCCTGCGTTATCGCAGTTAAAAACTTAAAAATGTTTTTCCAGAACAGATAAATCCGCGGCCTTGAAAGAAATATAGAGAGCGGGACACCTTAGGAAGGTTTAAACAAGTAAAGTTTGATTTAATTTCGTCACCTATGGGATGTCCTAATAAAATATAATAATTTTCTTAACACTATTTTTGTACACCCTGTATAGGTGCCACTTAAAATAGTATCGCTTTGAGCATCCTCTTTATAAACCAAATCCCACAAAAGGTACACGAACTTAATTGAAACAGCGGCAACACGCAAGAGAGCAACACATAAATCAAACTCGACCGTCACCACACATAAAATAAATAACAGTCGACTATCTCCTGCATTGTTAGAAAAAAATTAAAAGTATTAAAAAAGTGTGATATTTTCGAGCTTTATTTTATTATTATAATGATACATCAAGTAACTTAACATATGCCTGGACAACTTACAATGGAACTTAAGGAAAATAAGGAAGTTACTTAAATATAAGGTATCCAGGCCGACTACGCATTGCAGTTTATTTATAACTACGAGACTTCAAAGTCTCTCAGCCCATAATTAATATCTACAAAGTGAAGATGCACGTTCACAATTTTCTACACATACAAAATTACAATACAAAGTTTAACAAAGAAAATTAATAAAATGTTTTTCAAACAAAACTACATAGGGCAAAGCGTTATTTATGAGAGAAAATCTGGCCTTTTAAAAAAAACGATTCGTTTCTTCGATAAGTTTAGTTGTCAATAACAAAATAAAACCTACAAACTAAGACATGACCACCACAAATACGAACATACACACTTCAAATTATAAAGTAATGTACAACGAAATTTTGATCAAGTTGATTTGGAATTTCCCTGCAAGGATCGCTCAATACGAAATGATTCCATTATCCGTTAACTGGCACTTAACTAAATATATATACAAAAATAAGTCTAATATTCTTAAAACGTACATGTAGTTACATTGGTGTAACGCCTGAGCACTTACATTATTCTATTTGTAAAACAATCCGGGCGGTGTGTACTCGGACCACTGCCTAATACTTAAATCAACGTGACAATTGAACTAAAACGTGAAATACTCTTGGAGTAGGTATACGAGCATAAAATAGAAAAAAACCGACAGTGACGAAATACACACGACCGCGACTTTATCTACCTGTAAAGCTATAATCAGGAAGCTGTGCTACGAGAATACGTGGTTAGAAGACTGAGTTACAATATTTTATTTACAGCTTATGGCATTGTCAAAATGGCAGCAAACGCTACCGTTTTATCGATAGCTCCGCACAACACCTCTGCCTGCCTTTGGAGATCAAGGTTTTCATCTTTTGTCACATTCCAAACCAGTACAGTCTTCCGTCTACAATTTTGGAAATTAAAAATATCACATACTGATTTGAACGTGACCAAAAGTCACCACCCATTTGAGAAGACTTCAAATTTAAAAACTTGACACTAGCACTGAAAGTTCAGTCCGGAAAATCCCCCCTTTTTTTCTCTTCATTTGCAAAAACACTCCTTATATTTGGTAATTATCTACGAGACAGCAAATATTAATTAAAAGTACTTTATGTGTCACTAATCACTGCACTGAACGTTCCATGCTGTATTATCTGCGATCTCTGTACAATAAATAAGTCTGCAACGGCTGCGGAAGATTTAAACTCGAGACTCTCGCTTCTATATTCGCTTTTCCTATGCGCTGTCTTATTATACGCCTACATAAGTCCGTTAGGGGCAGAGGTTCGGCTGCAACAGAAATTATTCAATCGTTAATCGGTCGTTATACAGAAAAAAAACAACAACAATACAATTCGTTATAAAATATCGATCGATTTTAATTTAATCGTTAACAACGTAAACCGATTCGTTTTGTTAACACACGCAGGTTAATCTTCCAACAATTATAAATATAAGGAAATATAATATAAGGAAATGTCGACAAAATTAAACAAACATCTGGAGTCAGTTGCATAACAGCCGATTATCGCCGATTATCGGTTAATGGCGATTGGCTGAAGTTCGACAGTAGGCAAATTATTGTATTTCACTTTACCACATGTATGGGACAAAGTGACATTTTTTTGAACATGTTTTTCTTATTGCGATTTAAATGATTTATTTGAGTATTTTTAACAGAAAAGGTTTGATAATGCATTATTCCTATATATTATTCCTTTATATATGTTTTTTTTTACATTATTTTGCATTCATGTAAAGGAAAAAAATTGATAATTAAAACAAATATCTATCATTTAAAAACAAACAAACTATACATAACATTATAACATACATAACAACCATTGATAACCAAAATTGTATGTATAGTTTCCAAGAAACTAGCCAAAAATATATATTTTTTACGGTTTTTTTGTGAATTACACAAAAGTCTAACATACGATTTTTTCAAAAACTTGCCAAAAACTTATTGTAAATTTTTAAAGAATTTTTGAAGGTAATTTTTTTTTTTGGTCAGTTCAGTGTTACCCTCCGACCCCGATTAAGACCGCGAAGGTGCAAATTGTTCGGAAAAAAGTGCGCCATTTCAAGATCGTTTTGTTCGACAGTTCGGAAATACTGTTGATATTAGCAAGAAAAATAATAGATGACCTACTTAGAAACAAAAAAATAATAAACATTGAATAAATTTGAAATTGTCAGCATCAACTTTGCATTCGTTCAACTGGGAGTAAAAAAAATATGAACAATTAAACCGTTATTCATTGTAAACCGCAAAGTAGTATTGAAATAAATTTATTTCGATGGTTTATTTCCACCAAATGATGATTAAAACATTTAAAAAAACAACAATAAAAACTTTTATGCAATTGATAAAAAAAATGGTTAAAATGTAAACAATAATGCGGTAAATTTTAATCTCTAGTAATAAAAATTATAAATCAACTATCGATTGTTTATTCGTTTGTATTAATGACAAAGAAATAATGATAGGTCGTAATATGATGGAGAAATCTTTCGTGTTATAATTTTACACCTATAATTTAATTAATGGTCTTTTAAATGTTTTTAAAACGTAAATAATATTAGTAAATAATATAATAATAATAATATAAGTAAATAATATTTTAATTAATGACAACTAATGACTTAAAAAAAGTCAAATACATCATGAAAGTAAAACTGAATTGAACGAGAAAAAAACAAATGTACATTCAAAAATTCTTAAAAAATTCACGGTAACTAATGCGAGTGAATATAATATCAAAAAATATGCAAGTAAACAGTAAAAAAATACATATTTTTAGTTAGTTTTTTGGAAACTATACATACAATTTTGATTATCAATGGAAATTATGAATATTTAAAAGTGTTATTTTTTTCAGTCATTACATTCACAGTACAATTAAAAAGTTTTACTGTTTTCTACAGCTTTCTGTTAAAAAACAACTGTTTTCCATACTTTTTAATAAATTTTATTTTAAATTGAAGTTTAAATGTTCGAAAACTGGAAATCGGTCGATTTTTTCTGTTCACGGCAGTTTATTGTAGTGCAAAATATTATTAATCGCCTTTTTGTAAGTAAATAAATCATTATCCATGTTATAATTTAAACTATTTCAAGATTTTGAGGTTTTTCAGTTGGTTCCGTTTAACCTTAAACAGAAAACGACAGAAATGTGTGTTTTGTTTTATCTCCTAATAATTGAAGTCCAATCCCATCGTTTATGATTTTAGGACCAGTTTATTTGTTCGAGTGTCTATAAAAATTTCTCGACTTCAGTCGCATCACATGCACAAAGTTCAAGTGTGTGCAATATTAAACAAATAACCGTCAGTTGCAATGAACAAAACAAGTTTTGGATAATTTGTCGAACTTGTTAACATTGTAATATCAAATAAGCTATGCAAACTTTTTTTAATCATACAAACAAATAGCCGTAATTTGAGCAGTTAATCAAAACAATCGATGCAAATTGTTTCTCAATAAAACAAATCTGTCGAGTAGGTAAATTACATTAAAACAGTTCGCGTGTCACATAAAACAAATTTAAAACTCCCAAGAAGACACGAAAGATATCGACGCTAGTCGATTTAAACTACAAAACAGTTGAAGGTTGAAACAAACGACATCGGCCTGCGGTATTGTCAAGGCTGCCCTCTACATAATGCAACGAGATCATGTCGAAATCGGTGTCGCTGTAGCAACGTTTTTACATGTCTTTGGCAATCACGTGTCAATTTCAATATTGACCTAACCCAAATTGATTAGTGCTCACGAGCTTTTTTCAAAAAAAATCGAAAAAATTCGAAGAAAACAAACTAAGCCGTGACTAACAGAGTTACATTCAAATTAAAAGAACATTGTCGACATGAAATAATCTAATTGAGTTACAAATGGTGACCTATAATTGTTACAAAGGTTGCTTATCGTTTTGGAAAGCGTTCAAACATTACCGTAATAACCTATCGAGGGGGGAGTGTCATTGAAGAATTAGGACGCTTCAACTTGAAATGCACATTTTTAATGTATGGCGTGAGAACTAACGTACGAATTCGACCTTTAGCTAATGTTTAAGTTATTATACTACAATCGTTTGCAGACCCTTCATATTTTATTATTAAATAATAAGCTAAATATACATGTTTTCGTTAAATATACATTAAGGTAAAACTGAACTAGCTGAAAAAAAACATTGTACATTCAAAAATTCTTAAAAAATTCACAGAAACTAATGTGAGCGAGTGTATGTTATGGCAAGTTTTTGAAAAAATCGTACGTTGGACTTTCGTGAAATTTACAAAAAAAATACGTATTTTTAGCTGCATTTCTTGAAAACTATATACATACAATTTTGTTCTAATTTTGATTATCAATGGAAATTATGAATTGTTTTTTTTTTCAAGGACTTTGAATGTACCTACAGCTTGTTATTTCAATCACTTGTTTTAATTATCAAATTTTTCCCTTTCGGTGAAGGCACAATACTATAAAAAGCATATGTGCTATTAGAATAAACGATCAAACTTTTTCTGTTAAAAAAACCACACCATCTTTTGCATACTTTTTAATAAATTTTAAATTGAAATAATATTTGAAATCCCGCTAAACTGGAAATGGTCGATTTTCTTCGTTCGCAGCAGAACCGCAAAATGTTATCATTCGCCTTTCTGTTATTAGATTATTAAGTTTTTTTTGTTTAGTGGGCTCCGCCGTTTAATCTTAAGTAACTGCTACAGATTAAAATCACTAATGAATAGGAAGTTCAAAAATGCAAAATTATGGTGAAATATACAATAAAATAATCATATTAATCGTGAAAATGAAACATAATCGTAAAAGGGGATCGATTAAGATAAGAACTAAAAGAATTGAATTCCCAAAAAAATATACGAGATTAAATTAATATATATTAAAAAAATGTGTGCGTCATTGTAGTTAAATTGGCAAGAAATATTGCGATCAAATTAGGTGCAGAGTTGGCGGTGTCAAGTTTTGAAGACATCAAACCTTAAAACGTTTCAAAATTAATTATTTTAATTTAAAAAATAAATACCGTATTTATTCTAATAAACAGCGCCCTCTAATAGACAGCGCGCCTCCAGGCTGAAAAAAGTTATAAACAGCGCCCTCTAATAGTAAGTGCGCTGTTTATTAGACGAATGTTATGCTTACAATTAGTCTAAAGTTCCGTGCTGTGCACGTACTATTAGAGGAAATCCTATGCTTAGTTTAATCTTGGTTACAGCTCGAAATACATTATAGTATAGAATTGTAAAGCAGTATGATGGTCTATTGAGTTTTATCGATCGATTTTTTGGTTCATTTATAATACAATAATGGCAGATAAAGGCGATTTATCGGATTCGGAAAAAGTTATAGACAGCGCCCTCTAATAGTACGCGCCCTAAAATAGACAGCGCACCTCCAAGCTGAAAAAAGTTATAGACAGCGCGCTGTTTATTAGAATAAATACGGTATATATATATATATATATATATATATATATATATATATATATATATATATATATATATATATATATATATATATATATATATATATATATATATATATATATATATATATATATATATATATATATATATATATATATATATATATATATATATATATATATATATATATATATATATATATATATATATATATATATATATATATATATATATATATATATATATATATATATATACAGGTGTTTGGTTCACCGACGTATATCCGAAAGGAGGTGGTAGGTGAGTCGGTTTGGAACTTATTTAACCAAAAATACCTTTATACAAAGTGTCACGCTTTCTGAGATAAAGCCAACTTTGTGATTTTATTAAATTACTGCAGTTTTAGTATGATTAATTTTAATTAGACACAACTGCAAACTTTTAATTTCTTGTAACTTTTATTTTAGTAGTCTTTGATATCTGTTCTATCAAATAAAATCACTTGATACACTCTACATGTGATAAAACAAAATATTTAATAAAATCACAAAGTTGGCTTTATCTCAGAAACCGTGACACTTTGTATAAAGGTATTTTTGGTTAAATAAGTTCCAAACCGACTCACCTACCACCTCCTTTCGGATATACGTCGGTGAACCAAACACCTGTATATATATATATATATATATATATATATATATATATATATATATATATATATATATAATATATAATATATATATATATATATATACAGGGTGTTTGGTTCACCGACGTATATCCGAAAGGAGGTGGTAGGTGAGTCGGTTTGGAACTTATTTAACCAAAAATACCTTTTATACAAAGTGTCACGCTTTCTGAGATAAAGCCAACTTTGTGATTTTATTAAATTACTGCAGTTTTAGTATGATTAATTTTAATTAGACACAACTGCAAACTTTTAATTTCTTGTAACTTTTATTTTAGTAGTCTTTGATATCTGTTCTATCAAATAAAATCACTTGATACACTCTACATGTGATAAAACAAAATATTTAATAAAATCACAAAGTTGGCTTTATCTCAGAAACCGTGACACTTTGTATAAAGGTATTTTTGGTTAAATAAGTTCCAAACCGACTCACCTACCACCTCCTTTCGGATATACGTCGGTGAACCAAACACCCTGTATATATATATATATATATATATATATATATATATATATATATATATATATATATATATATATATATATACATATACATATATAGTACCTAATGCATAATTTTTAAATTTCAACCGTTTGAAGGGTCAAATTCATAAATGAATCTCAAACGGTTTTATTTTGCTTTTGACTACCCATCAAAAACCTTAAGTTTAGTTTCAGTACGAGACGAGATTAGGTTTCATTTATACAAATTTAACGTAAGGCAAAACCGGGTGGCAGCACCCCATACACGGTTCTTTCATTTGTGTGTAATCAGTCAATTAGGAACATTTCTTCGTCTAAAGCATCGATCTATCTACAAGCTACACTCACGATATTTCTGTTGCCAAATAATATTGTTTTTTGTTTTTAAAGCTAAATATCGAAATTTTTAAATCTGCGAGTTAAAAGTGAAGTGACAAATCTGTTCGACATGTTGTAACATAATCGATCGTAAAAGAAATATAATTGCCAATTGGTGTCGATTGGGTTGCCTATCTACATGGTCATCTGATGTTCAATCGTTTACGATCTAATTTTTTCTTTAATATTTAACATACAGAACACTTGCAGTTGTTTTTGGAAAATTCTCAGGAGCACAACGTGACAACTAAACGTTAAATGTTAAACTTACGAGAAAATGACGGCAAAGGACGGACTTTCGATCAGAATTGCTTTCTCTTTGTAACAACACAATAGATTTATTTAGATCTAAACTGAATTGGACATTTTTAACTTATTGAACATATTTTCAAACAATAAATTAATAGTAGGAACGATTTCATAAACCTTATTCTCATTACACTCATTTTATAATTTCTTGTAAAAAGTTGAACAAATTGATATACAAAACAATCGAATCAATTATTGTCGAAAAGAGATCCGACGAATGGACAATATCGTGCACCTCCTAAAAAAAACTCTGTTTCGGTCATTTAAAAATTTCGGGCCGACCAAAAAGTCCTTCTAAAAACCGGTAATTTTAAAATAAATAATTTATATAAAACAAGTTTTGTGCAATTCACCGAAAATCTATAGATAAGAAAATGCGAGAATAAGGGTGAAATAAGCCGACGTTATAGGGCAGTAGTGGAAAAATTCGAAAGCCTCATCGCAACATCAATGCGAAATTCTGACAATGCAAATCTCGCAAGTTTTTTGCCCGTTTAAAACGAAATAATTTGCCAACACATACAATATAATTTATGCGCCAAGGCCGTATTTACAAAACGTTTTTCGGATTTAAATCGTATCCGATTAAAATTTTTCGCAGATAATTACGGCCGCAACCTTCAGAGTACGTCGTTTACAACTAAATACGGCCCCGGAACACGCCCCAAACGGCAGGTGTGGGGCATTATCGCGGTAATTACAAAAAAAATCAAAATCTACCAACAGTAAAAAATTAATAAAAAAAACAGAAAAAAAAACGATACTTACGATCAAGGCCACCTATATATTTCATAGTGATTTCACAGTGGCCCCAAACAGCACTGACTATCGGATACAATTTTCGACCTTTCAGTCCACGGAATGCTACTCCCAAATACTGGCCATCGACCATGAAGCTTAACGTGCCTTCGTCCATATCTAACACCACAACAAACTTATCCGGCACAATAAATGTTTCGTCTGGTTTTAATAATGCGGGATATGTCACTCCAGCATAGTTCTTTGAATCGTGGTATAATTTATTACGACCCAAGTCCCATCCCCACGAGCTGTCCGTGCTACCTACTAAACTCTGGTAACCTACGGAATGGAGGGGCGCCTCCGACGTGGCCACGCCGACGACGGCGTGCGTTCCCCGTTGCCTTGTGGACCAAGACACCTCCCATGCGTGTAGGCCCTTCGTGAAACCGATCTTCCCCCGAATGCAGTCTGTACTTTGTGCGACGGGATGTCTGTGGAACGTCAGCTTATCGTCTTCTTTCACGAAAATGTTCAGCGATCGGTCATCCGCGTTCCAACTGTACTTCAGTTGCGTTTCCCTGAGTGCTGGCGGCATGTCCAGTAGCATGTCGAGCCGGGCCGGCCGCTGAAATTCCTACACATCAAAAAAACTAAGAAAACGGCACTACAACTACAAAATATTCTCGCTAACTTCCTTTAATTCTCTTTAAATTTGATATTTGTTAGCCAACTACCGATCGAGAATCTATTGAGTTATTTGATCAGCGTCAGTTTACCTGTGCAAGTTCCCGCGGGATAACGGGTTTATATGGGGCGGCTGCATCCCGGCTAACCGACTTAACTCCTCCAGAGACCTTCTGGCCCATGCTCATGCCACGGGCCCTTCGGCGGCCCGTCTTGCACGGCACCACGGCTGCCTTATATGCCCGTCGAACCTCGCACAGTCTTCCGCTCGCTGTACCACTGCTATTTCTTACTGTTCCGCTGCGAAAACCACTTTTGTATCTGCAAATAAAGTTAATATTATTATTATTAGTGAATTTGTGGTTGTCGAACGAGTTTAAATTTGGGTCGACTCTCGTCCGCTTACACAATGATAATTTGACGGTTCAGATCGATCGATTTACGAGATTTTAGATAAAGAGCAGCTCAAGCGAGGGTCGCACGCGACAAAATAAAAAACGCGGCGTGTGGACGATCCTTTATCGTTCGCTCGTTGCAGAATTTTCAATACTAAAGTGGTACTTGTTCCTCACAAAAATGTAGGTAAGTACTTTCCTAATTGCGACAATTTTATCTGTCACATATATTTTTTATTTAAATCATTAAGTCATTAATCACTGGTCACCTATGGACTTGATTTTCAAGGGTTCAGACTGCAAAAAGTGATGAAAATCCCCGACTTTTCCAGGTTTTCCTCGTATATGGACTTGGATTCGCTGGTTTCTGTGCCGGGATCCACGAATCATACAACGATTTTAGACAATTCAATGCTACCCACATTGCTGCAACAATTTGGACATGTCCATGTCATTTTCAACATGATAAGCGCGCCAGTTCGTAAAGCCAAGGTCATAATTAAAGTGGTTTGAAGGGTGAAACGCGACTGGCCGGCCCAAAATCCTGGCCCGAACCCGCTTGAACTCGTCTTTGGAATAAATTGAAACGACGGTCAAAAGAGTCAGGCCTAATCGCCAACAAAACACCGCACAGCGATTCGCCACGTCGAAAGAGGGACAGCCTAATGGAAAATCCGGCGACTGAATGGCCACATAGTTTATATTAAATCACAAAAAACAAAATATAAGCGCTTCGCACATGATTACGTGTACGTACAGCATACTCACAATTAATAATCGCCGACAATTTTCAATTTGAGTAATAAATAATGGGAAATTAAGAAAATTGATTCCTAAATATAATTAAGTGCTTACATAAGATATACAAGACTCGGTCATTTAAAGGATGTCACGTGTTTTTTTTTCGAAAACGGTTTGAGGTAGGTAAAAATTATTTATTATAAAAGTTGTATAATGTGAAGGAGACCGTTCTGATGACGACCTTGAAACACGTTGGTTTTATAGTTATAGACCTAAGTGACATTTAAAAAAAATTCAAACGGGGTATTTTTGTGATGCCCAAATCGATTATGGTTCGTAAAAAGATATTTTACTTGTTTAAAATCGATTTATTTTTTACAATTTAAATGCTCAAAACACTTCTGTGAAAAAAGCCCGATGCGAACGGAATCAAATAGATTTTTCAAAACGTTGCAGAAGAATAGAAATATGTTTGAAGCGAAATGGTGGTCGTTTTCAGCATTTACGATTCTAAAAAATAAATTAATTCGACACTAATTTTGCACTCGATTTTCAATTAATGCATGGAGTAATGGTGAAAACAACATGACGAAGAACGACGATGAATGATGGAAAAACTTGTTTCGTCAATCTCAAAATGAAATGGCTAAATGTGGCACAAAAACTATCGTACTACTCACAAAAATATTGCAAACAGATTTGCCGATTGTAACAATTCGGTAAAGAAATTGCATCATTCGAACGCCCATTTGAAATAGCAAACTGTGATCAGATGGCCACCATATCGACGACGGCACTTGTCGAACATGGAATGAAACACACAATGGACGAAAGTATCTGTGTTAAGAACTTGCCGATTTAACAATACGATATAGAGAAATTATCGATCTATCATTCGTACACCATTACAAAAGTCAAACTGAAATTAGACGGTCATCATTTCGACGTTATCTTATTTTCATTTGAACTATCAACATATGAAATCACAAACAAAAACAAAATACGAGCGCTTATTCGCACACAATCGACGGAAATATTTGTGGGTACCAATATATCGGAAACGACATGAACTACAAAAAGCACATCAATCCCAACCGAGCCTTCAAATTGTCCCATAATCGACCGTAAAACATCGAACAAACAAATATCTAGAAAACGACGCACACGAGCCCACGACTGATTAAAATAATAACGTAATCGACGAACGCGATTGAAAATAACAACAAATATTACAGAAAACAATGATAACGGCAAGTGTGCAGTAGTACGATATGCGCCAAAATATACAGTACTGGATTTCGCGCAGTTCTCGTGTGCAGCATGTCCGTTTATCGACGTACTGTTGCATCATCATTACTTGTTGTTAGTAGTGCAAAGATCATTGTGCTGCGAGATTGGAGTTGAAAATGGGTCTCGCGACGGAAGAAAAAGTTTTCTTTGTCGAGTATTATTTGCGCTCGTACGGAAATGGCAATCAAGACAGGCCGAGTTTGAAGTTAGTGACGGAACAATTTAATAAGGCGGCACCAAGCAATACGGTTATACTATCTATCGTTACGAAATTTCGTCGTACTGGTAGTATTATGTCGACGAAAGGGAAGATCTGGTAGGCCGGTAACTGTGTCAACAAATGAGAATTATGGACGTGTCCCCGATCAGATTTTGGAGTTTCCTAAACGAAGTCTTCGACGAACGTCCTTGAAAATGAACATCAGCAATTGGATTTCCGTACAGATTCAGGTTGGACAACGATTGACGAACCAAGATTGTCAGGATTGTGGAAGACTTTCGGCCGTTGTGTACGAGGATCCAGATTTCTTGCGCAATGTGTGGTTCTCCGATGAAAGCCACATTCACTTGGACGGTTTCGTCAATTGCCAAACAACTCGCTTCCTTGGTTTCGAGCGGCCAGACGTTATCGTCGAGAAACCGCTACATAGTGAGCGTGTGACGATATGGTGTGCAGTGTTAGCACAAGGTGCGATTGGTCCGTATTTCATTGAGGATTGAGGCGAGGCGACCAGCCACACCGCTCGACAGTCTTTAACAATGCTGCAGGATGAATAATCATTTCCCGTAGGACTGATTTCAACTACCCATCACATTCCCCTGATCTTACACCACCTGACGCCTACATATGGGGAATGTTAAAAGAGAAAGTGGCCAGCTGCGCAGATCCACCCAGAACTATGCCTGCATTACGTGAGAAGATCGTTACGGTTTTCAGGAATCTGCAGCAACCTGTGTTCAAGAATGTTTGATAATCTGCGTGACCGTCATGAACAGTGCCTACAGCGCCGCGGTGGCGAAAATTTTGAACATTTCTACTATAGAAACAAAAATAATACAGAATAAAAATAAAAATAGTACAAAATAACAGCTCCGGTACTGTATAATAGAGTGCTTTGCCGAAAAACGCTTAAAAATGACTTTCGTGGGGAGGTCGGGGTTACAAGATAAAACCTCGACAGATCGAAAGAGCGTATTTTTTTATTTAAAAAGCCAAAAGCCGTCAAAAATCGTCCAGTGCAAAAGGGCGCTATCTTCACCGAAAGAGAAGCGTATCTTCAGCGTACTTATAGAAGGAAACGTTTTGCCGTAAAATTCGTAATTGGTTTTGTGAAATTAATCGTTTAAAAAATTTTGGAAAAACGCAAAATACACGGGCTCTTATGGAGAAAAATAACTTTCGAGGCCACAAGTTAATCACAATTTTTCTACTACAGTATGCTAAAAGTGCTTTACAAATTAAGTTAATTAACTAATTCGGTATTACCTATGTTAAAAATCAAATTTAAGTAACCATTACATTAATTTTAACGATATTCGAAAAATAGTGGTACCCTCACCTTAAGATCATATTATCAAACTAAAGTTTTGCTAAATTCATTACAACTACAACCACAGTCACCCGACGTAACCGATTCTGGGTGGAAAATATATTTGGAAGGAAATCTGGTACCTATACTAAGTACTCTTCCATCCTTCCCAAATAACCTAAGAGTGTTAGTATCGGGTGGTTGGTTATAACAAAGGTATTCTTCTAACATGCATCATTTCCTGATTCATAGATTTCGCTTCATCATATTTTCTAGACTGCAGTAGCAAAGTGTGCACATGCAGGAAAATCGAATAAGTTGCATTGGTTCCTGTAGATGTATGGGACAAAAATGTACCAATGCAGTGACAATTCTAGATGTGTCAATGTACACTGGTGAAATAAATTAAGAGAATTTGCATATTTTATCGAATACGATAACGACGATAACGCGAGGCCACATAGAGCTCTTCTGGTCGACGAATTTCTAGAGAGTGAGGATATTCGCCGAATGGATTGGCCAGCCAAGTCTCCAGACCTCAACCCTATACAGCATGTCTGGGACGCTCTGGGGAGGGCAATTGCAACTCGCAACCCTCTCCGAGAACCATCCAGGAACTGAAAACAGCGTTGGTGTATGAGTGGGACCAATTGCCACAGGCACTGATAAACTGCCTTATTTCCAGTATGACATCACGCTGCAAGGCGTGAATAGCTGTAAGAGGGGACCATACCCCCTATTAACCCATTTCTTTTGTGTATTCTGCAACCGCTGTTTCAGACCTTCATACTCCCATGAGTGTTACGCACAAACATGTGTGTCTATTATAACTGTTGAATGTTTATTTTGTTTGTATTATATCAACCTATGTTCACACCAAATTTTATTAAAATCTGTCCAGTAGTTCTGGAGATCGTAGGTAAAATATGAAAATTCTCTTAATTTCTTACACCAGTGTATGATGAATAAGGCGAGTGTTAAATTATTGAGGGTGTGTAATATCAAGGCTGTTAATTTAAACTGCGAAAAGTACAATTTTGAACGTAGCGATACCAAATTTGTTAACAAACTTAAGGCTGTAAGGCACTTTTGGCATACTGTAGTGGAAAAATGGCGATTAACTTGTGGTTATTTAATACACTTACAATTTAGGGCCAATAGCCCTAATAAATTTCCATAATAATAACATAATAAAGATACAATTAATTAATACCTACCAGGAGTTTCCTTCTCGCACCAAATTTTTTATTTTTACCGAGGAAATTATAGAATTTCACCACTTGAAGATAACTCTAAACAGAGTTGAAATATATGGTATAAGCCCTACAAAAATATAATTCTTGTACCATCGGATGCTACAAGGACGAACCAAACTTTTTTAAAGAATAAAATTTTTCGATACGTCGTACTGTTTTGTAGTTGTGACAGTATAAAAGGTAAAAAACGCGAACTTTTTAGCCGTACGAACCGAGATATCGGCCTCTGAAAGTTATTTTTCTCCACAAGAGCCCGTGTATTTTGCGTTTTTCCAAATTTTTTTAAACGATCAATTCCACAAAAACCAATTACGAATTTTACGACAAAAGAAAGTTCACGTTTCCTTCTAATACGGACGCTGAATAACTCTTTCGGTGAAGATGGCGCCCTTTTGCGCTGGACGATTTTTGACGGCTTTTGGCTTTTTAAATAAAAAAATACGCTCTTTCGATCTGTCGAGGGTTCATCTTGTAACCCCGACCTCCCCACGAAAGTCATTTTTCGGGGCGCCCCCCCGAAGTAGGTATCAAAACACGTCAGCGCGATTTTTAAGAAAACGTAACATATCCGTTTGATTAGTTTTTCCCACGTGCAACGAGGAGGACCCTGATCTGCAACAGAATGCCACGGAGGGGGGATCTTTCTCTTTCTTGTCCAATGCGTCGCGGAAAAGTGAAAGGCTTCGCCGCGAGTTTGGCATCGAAACCGATTGGATGGAGATGGTTCTGGCGAAAAAAAAAAAACAACCACGCGGACAGGACGGAAACGACCTTGAAGTTACAAATCGAAAAACAAAAAAATAGATAACCAACCGCGGGGCTCACGATTTTCTCTGTACGGGAGTCGGACGATAGCGCACGTGCCGCCTCGACGGGGGACGGGACCATGTGTGCGTCGTACACACTCGGGACGGCCCAAACCCCTTTATAAAACCAAATGGTGCTGCGTGTGTGTGTGTGACCCCAAACAGCAATCAGCTGTTCCTACACACATCGGAACACTTAATAATAGACGTGCCCGAATAGTTTGAAGTTCGCGTAACCAACTATTTAGTTTATGCTTCGTAGACAAAAGAACGTTGGTTGTTGCATAATCGCAAACCGTGAACTTGGCCTTGACGAAGTCAACGCCGTGACGACATGTTACGTTCGAAGAAACCGGGGGAGAATCCGAAAAACCTCTCACATTCGTCGGCCCCGCCGAGCGGAGCGCGTTCGAGGAAATGTCCGTTTCGCGCTTCCGTCGAAATTCGCAATTTTACTGATTCATAAAACGCGATCCGCGCAAACACATCTTCTTCCTATGACTAATTTTCTCGGCAACGTTCATTTTATAGTCGAGTGATCTCATTTATTACGCGCGCGTATCCGCGCCAATTTACGACGCGCAACGTCCGTTCGTTGCCGTTCTTCGACTTTTTTTTACTAATTAAAATAGCGCGTGACGTCTGGTGGAAGTGCGTTAAATTAACGCGCGCGCGCGTGCATTACCGCCAACGACCGCGGATGGTTCTTTTCGTTTTCGGAAAAAAAAACCACACGAAATAGACCAAATTTCGTTCGTACCTGCGCGCTTACACGTTTATTTCCTCACGCGAAATAACAAAATCGTTAAGCAACTCGCGCCTACTTTCGTTCTCTCGCACAATTTCGTTACAACGAAATTTCGTAAAGCGTCGAGAGAAAAATCAACTTTCGTTTATGTCGCGCGATAAAAGTGTACTTTTCGGGCGTGTACGACAGATAATAAAATTTGAAGATAAGAGAGACCCCGACCGTTTTATTTCGAGAGAAAAACAAAAACCAAGGACGTCGCAATGAATTTTTCGCCCAAACCGACATTCTAAAATTTACAAAGTTCAAACGAAACGTCCCCCGTCCGCACGCAACCGGTTACGAAACTAAATAAACTTACGGGCACAGGGCCCCCGCCGGCCAACAGCCGTCGAACCGAGAGAGTCCCAGAAAAGCGTAAGGGAAGAAAACAAAAACCGAACGCCACCTGTCAAAAACGGGCGCGCGCGCGCGCATACGGTACGAAAAACGCCAGAATTTCACGGTTAAAATGGTCCGATTAATTTAAATCGCGTCCGACAAGAAAGGAACACCAACAAACACTTACTTTCGCCTGGCCAGCTCCATGTCGCCGCTCAAAAATCACCAAATAACACGAAAAATATTGCACAGATTTTAACCCAACAAGTACAAGCGAAGAAGGAACGAAGCGCCAAGCCGCGCCAACTCCAACTGTCTCTCTACACTGTGACGTCTAAACACGTGTATCGAACAAAGATTTCGCACCGGTGGCGCCGCCGGTAGTCGAACGGCAACAACTAGAGCGCGCTTTCCACAAACTTTTCGAAACGTCCACCACCTTTTTTTTTTTTTAGCAAATTCATTTTATCACGGGGCACGTTAAATATTCATTTCGCGCGCGGACCATTTCCAAATAATGGTTCCATTGTGCGCGTCCCGTTTTCAAAAGTATCCTTCGATTGTTCTAAACTAAAAATAATAAACAAAAGGCCGCCTATTGCGGGCGACCGGTTCAAAACATACGGTCTCCCCGGATTCGATAGCACAAATACAATCATTACCGCGTTAATTAATTTATCGGACACCTGCTTCGCCGCCGATCGGCGAAATCGACGTTAAAAACAAAATACGGAGGGCGGGAGGGGGCATTATCGTAACGTTTTTCCATTGAATCACTCGAATTTATTATTATTAATTCACGATGGCAGTCCGCCAGACACATGAATCACAAACATAACTACTTTTAACCTTTAGCCCGACTAAAATCTGCCCTCGTAGACTTCTATCGAACGACGACGACGATAATGAATAGACTACAACAAGCGACCGGATAAACATCTATTCAAGATCGTCCCGGGGGCGCGCGATTACGAAAGACTAACAGGCGCGTCCGGGGATCCGTTCTATTTATTTATTTATTTTTTTTTGGTTCGTTCGTGAAACGAAAAAAAAAATACTAAAAATTCCATCGCCGCGATTTAATTAAAGTCGAAAGCAAACTTCTCAACAATATTAAATCGGGTAGGTGTGTATATATCAAAACTAATTTCTCGCGCAAGTTTACCCGCAGAATACTAATGGTTCGAACGCAAACTTCGGGTGTTACTAAGGTCCTGGAAGGGGGGGGGGGGCAGCGCGGGGGTTTCTAAAGCAACCGAAGGCTCCCGTACAACAAATAATAGAATGTGGGACTTCTATCCTTTTGATACACAACCGCGAAATTTATTCTTTCGATTTGTTTTGTGCGCCCACAACAGCTTCTTTTCTACAGGGTGTTGTTTCGACGGCGACGGCGCGGGGCGGAAAATGCGGGAGTTTTGCGTTTCGTCGACTTTCGCGAGGCCTTCGAAATTGATGCCGCGAGCTTCGCGTTTTTGCACGGTCCGTCGTGCCCGGATTTGGGCGCCGTCGTGAGGAAAATGAGTTATTTTCATCGAAATCACGTTTGCGGTTCATTTTACGACAAAATACCTATATGACAAAATGAACTAGATAAAATTTCCGACAATTTATGTTCTTATCGTTTTTTCTGTAAAGTCAATAGTTTCGGCGTGCCGGCCCCCGCAAAGTTTACTCTACCAGGTAACGCGATAGAAAACTTACACTTTTATTTTCGATAAAAACGTAAAAATTTGTCCTTACACCGTTAGCCCGACTAAGGATTTACAGTATCGGGCGAGGGGCGCAGAAAAACTCCTCTACGAGCAGGAGTTACGATGTAATAAAGTTGGCCGCCGCCATTTTACACTTTTACCGATATACAACAAGAACCAGTAGCTTGATTTTCATTTTCTTTTTTTAAGGGAGAGACTTTCAAGCTTATATATACAGGGTGATCTATAATACGTGTAAAAAAACTTTGGGCACCTTCTTCGGGCGCGGTCATTTAAAAAATAAAAACTTTATATAAATGTGTAAAACTATGTCCAATGTGTTTTATTTACGGAATTTCAACAGATTTAGATTTCTATTTCGAAGAACAATTTTAGGAAATAAATAAACTAATAAAAAAAACGGCTGTGTACGAAATTGCTACCTATAAAAATTGTCCTGAAGACCGTTAACCTCGGAAGTCATAATGTCATTTTGTAAACAACTCACAATTACTTACAATTTGTTTGAAATTTACGTTTTTATTGCTATGGTAACTGCTTTTAAACATAGGCCACTAGAATTTTAATATTTAAATCTTTTATCACTCACAATCGCTGCCAAACTAAAAAAAAAATAATTGTGAACCTTTTGCAATTCTGCAAATAAAACACATAGGACCCTGATTTATATCAAGTTTTTTTCATTAAATGACGTAAGCAATTTACACCTATTATGGATCGTCCTGTACACATACTTAGGTTACTTAACAAAAACGGTAACGAAGAGCGTCCATTCCGTTGTGTTTTAATTAAAATAAAAAATGTGTTAAAGCAACTTTTTCTTTAAACTTTTTAAAATTTAGTCAATAAATAAAGAGTTTTGGCAAAAACTTAAGGGGGCGACCGCTGCGTTTGTTGTCAATAGATGGCAGCAGCTACAAAAATTAAGCATTATTTTATGAATGGATAACTTCTGAAAAACGTTATTTATATTTATAATAACTAGAGCTCGACAATAAACTTTAAAATTGAAAATAAACTTTATTAGTTCCATTTCCTAAAATTAGAACATTTACAAAATAACTTAGGTACTCATATAAAAGAAGTTAAACATTACTCAAAATAAAAACCTTCTATTTTCAAACTTTAATTAGCAATAAATTTTTAAAAACAGTTACGATCAACATGAAATTTTGCGATTCCCTAAATTAATGTATTTGCATTTGTAAAAGTTCAAGCTAAAATAAAAATTTTAACGTTTTTCAAAAGTTATCCATTCGTAAAATAATGCTTAATTTTTGTAGTTTTTGCCATCTATTGACAACAAACGCAGCGATCGCCCCCTTAAGAAAAAACGCTCGTTACAATTTCTTTTTAATTAACCTAAATGTTCGTCAACAAGTCGGAAATTTGTCGAATTGTTGCGGGAAAAACAAAACGAAAATCGAACTAGCGATTTAAGCGGCGGGGCGGCGACGAACTTTACGACTTCACAACTTCTGTCCGCGGAGGAATTTTTCTGCACGCCGTAGACGAAAATGTACGTCCCAGATGGATCCCAGACGATGTACAAATTTTCACGCTTCTATCGAAAAGGCAACGTGCACTTTATGTATGTCGATTAATCAACGCCGAGTTACCTGGTAGAGTAAACTTCGCGAAGCTGCCACGCGGAAACTGTCGACTTTTACAGAAAAACGATAAGAACATAAATCGTAAGAAATTTTCCCCAGTTTATTTTGTCGTATCGGTATTTTTCTCGTAAAACGAACAGCAACGTAGATTCCGGCGAAAAACAAATTTTTGGCGTCGTTTTTTCGTGTTGGCGACCGAATCGGGATTTCGGACGGTTTTATTTCCATCAAAAACCCTTTCGTCGATCGACGAAAAATGGCCACGTGGCGGTTTGCATAATCGAAAAGGAGTTTGGTTTTTGTTTTTATTTACGAGCCCGCCGACCTTCGAGCGCGCAAATAAAAAAAAAACAAATCAACAAAGAAAGCACGATTTCGATTTTATTACAACAATTGAATGGTTACGAGCGAAAAATTGCTCAATAAAATAACCAAAGCCTACTTATTAGCGATGAAAAAAGAAAGCACGATGGATATGGAAACGCGCTAAGCCGGGACGCGGTGTGCGATTTCGTTGTAGGCCAAGGTACGGCGAGGAAGGCCGTAATTTCGCAATCCGAAGAATTACGAAGAGACCGACATTCTACTACGGCCGTCATAAACTCTTCCTTTTGCCTTGTCGAAGACGATCGCGTTTGTCGGCGATTTTCGAAAAATCTACCTGAGCCCTAAACTTTCTAATTTTCGTAAACGGTAAATTGGAGTTTTAACAATTATACCCACGAATTGGGGGGGGGGTCGACGAAGAGCGATTTGCAACAACCACCGGTACCGTTAGGTATCCAAAAATATTATAATATTCTTTTCTTCGGGGTTCTTATTCTTTAAAATTGAAAGGCCCAAAGTAAGGCAAGGGTTGTTCGCTTGTTCATCATCCTATAACGACTTTAAACATTTAAACGGTACGGAAAACCGGTTTATTTAAAAAATGCCTGGGAAGCTAAAGGGTTAAAGAACGTCAGATCATTTCCAAACCCGAGCCGACCTACATTCGGCAGGTATTTCTTTATATCCATTTAAAAAAAATAATGGACATATGGGAATCCGGCGTTTGTTCGCAATATCGTTGTTTACAAACATCACCTAACATTGTTACGATTGAACTTTCCCCCGATTCATTAACTGTAGTTATGTTAATATTGAACGGATGATAACAGTAACCTAATTTCGATTAGGCGATTGTAGATATGTGCGTACTTTCTAGTCCAAATTGCCTAAAATAAGTTACGGTGTCATAACCTCACTTTCTATTGTTTTCTAAATATACCGGCAAATAAAATTTGAATATATCGATTTTTAAACTCGATTCACTTTAATATATCTACTTGTAGATCGTTAAAATTTGTCGTTATTTAACGAACGTCCACGGGAATATTCGTGAAATTTCTCGGTTATCCCTCTTTCGAAATTTAAAGCTTTTCGAATGCTATAATCCCCCGCTTACACGTCTGAAGTTAATCCGGGGCTTTTTTTTTTAAATATTCAAAGACCTCGCAATACTCTTTCTACGTATAATTTCGAATGTTCGCCTAAAAGGGTAGGTGGGCATTTACATTTCTATTTCTCAAAAGAAACTTTTAAGGCAACAAGCTAATAACATGGAAACTCGATAAAAACGTCCATCTTCGTTTGTCGCGATTTAAAACGACCGCACGCAGCAATCCGGGGGACTAATTCGCTAATTTACTTTGAACGAACGGGTGGCGGTCGGAATGTCGGGGGTCGATTCGATCGGAACATCAAACGTGATTTTAACTAGATACGTGTCGCACGCCAAAATTTGTACGTAAGTCCTCGATTTGTTGACTGGTTTCACCCTCCAACGCAACGCCGCCACCGCCGCCAATGAATTAATCCTACGATAGATCGCGATAATAATCATCGATCTGCATCCCGCAACTACAACAATAGCTACGGGAAAACCTCGCTAATTGGCCCTTCAAGAGACCAAACGAAAAACGCGTCTTATAAGCGGGATTTTCTACACAGATGACGTGTTAAGCGTGGGCGTCTCAACGACGTTTCGCCGTATAGGCAATTTAAATTCAAAGAGAATCTGGATCAAAAACAAATCTGAGCAAAATCCCGATGTATTTATTAATACCATCAAGTTGTTTTCTCGTTGTATGTTTAATTTAATCCTACGAATTAGATGATAACCACCCCCCGTCGATTTCTATTTTTATACGTTTAAACCGATTTTGTCGTCACGTAATTGCACAATAATAAACTAAAGGCGCCCACTTAAAAGTTACCTACGTTCAATAACAAACAAAAAAAACTCCCAGACAAAACCACTTATACCCACCTAACCCCTAAATAAAGTCTTAGATTTCAATTTACTTACTTGACATTAATTCTTTTCAATATTGACGTCTTCGCACCACAACAATAAATCTGTTTTACTGTCAATTTTCATAACGACTAGATATTGAATTTAAAAAATAAAACGAGCGCCTTCGTATCGAAACACTTAACAAAAAATTGTTCGTCTCGCCCATTAATAAAGTAAGTAAGGTTACCAGTCGTCGCGTTCAATAAAAAAATGTGCCCGTTTTCCATTTCATTTTACAAACCGTACGTCTCGCTTTGAAACGTAAAAAATCGCGACTTTCAAATTTTGTTCGAGTCGCGGCAAATAGATCGACTTCGGTTAAGCCTAGTCGCGAGACTTGGACGCGGGACATTTTCATTGCACGCGATTGTACGGCGTAGATGTCCGTAGGTCTAAAATTTTTGTTTTATTTAACGTTGTCAAATACTAATAGTGACGTTTATTTAAGTGCTGCATAATAAAATTGAAAATATGGCTGCCGCCATAACGTTTTACGTTTAGCGATCGTACGCGGTGTAAACGTCATCGTCAAATGTGGTCATTCGGTGAACAAATATTTCCAAACAAATCCATAAACGAAATTGTCTCATAATCGAGACACTGACGTACCACCTACACGAAACCTTTCCTATTGATTGTCGAACTGCCGACAGACAGTTCGGAACCCATTGCTTTTAGCGGGTTGCCAAAAAGAAGTTTGGTTTATGAATTTGACCCTTGGAATTACAAGATTTTGGCAACGAGCAATAATCAGGTCGCGTTCTTAAATTACTCCACACTATTGTAAGATAGAAATGATCTATACGTACTACAACGTGTTCCAACAAAGCTCTCAGACGTTAATGGTACGAGACCGCGATACCAATAGACGAGATCTCGTTCACAAAGAAAAACCTCTATATCGTCAAGGGTCGGAACGGTTTGTTTTGCCCGTGCTTTTATAAATGTTTTCCATTAAATAACAAACTTGGGCCATAGTTCTGAAACTAGTCGATAGTTTTGCAAAGCCAACCGACGCCCTTGCCCTTCGCAAGACTTCCAATTGTAACGAGTCGCTTGGGCACGACAAAAAAAAGTCAATTTTTAGCTAACAATAAGTATTTCTTGACGAACTTCGCGTCCATTTTCTACCATTTTCGTATCGTCACTTTTTTACGAGACGCTCTGTACTATATAACTCGAAGTGTGACGAGCAAATCTATAGATTGCAATTGTTTTCGGTTAATCGAATCGACGTGATTCTAATAAGCGATGCCCACATCACTGCTCGAAACGGTCGATTATTTGACAAGCACGAACGGGGATAAGCAACTAGAGTAGAATGCCGGCCACATAAAGATCGCAAGATAAGAGGGGGCGGGTTCTTCAATCGTCTGCCAACACGCTAAATATCAGTCACGCGGATTTTCCCGCAACCGCATCGGTTGTGAGCTTATTAACACAAATAACACGTCAAAAACTAATATCTCTACAGTTTCAATATGTAATTATTATTTACCACCGATAAGACTGATCCGAATGTATATTCACAGTCTAATAAGATTGTGACTATGTATGTGTATTACCATGTATGTAATTATGTATGTGTACCATATCGAATGCTCGCGGCGCGGTGCGGTTAAAAATCGCGTCGTGTAAGTAGACTTCTGCGTCGCATCGGAATTAAATTTAAATTGGCGTTTAAATGTCAGTCGTTTAAATATTATAAAAACAAATGAGAAAACCTAATTTAACTAGTAGTATAAATTCCGCAATTATAGCTGTCAATAAAACCAGTGAATCAAGTCTATTCGAAGGGCAGAGTCGTTCCAATCGATGCGAGTAAATATTTACATCTTAATTTTTAAATTTAAATCTATGGAAAAAATAATAAAAATCATCGAAAATAGTTCGCCGCACAGAGTCTAACATCGATTCATAAGCTAATTGTAACCTAACCTAACCTAAGATGACCTGAGCGACACTTAAAAAAAACAACTTATTTAAACTAAATTTGATTACGACGAATCCAAATATACAAAACAATAACAAAAAAGCAACAAATAGAATTATTGGGCGCATTCAGCCGGCGAAGCGCTAAAACAGCGGTTTAATCGAACCGCTTTACAGTTGACGCAGTAAATCAGTTGTGCCACATGTTTATCGCAATAGTTTAAGGTACTTCGGTCGTAAGTCAGCTATTAGAACGAAGCGCTTACTTTCCGCTGTTTCAGCGCCGAACGCGCCGCTGTCTCCCGTTGCCATTGGCGACAGAAAGAAATCTTGTATTACGTACATTACAACCACAGTCGTTGTCGATTGTTTCCAAAACTACTGGGCTTTATCAATGAGGTTATGTAAACGTTATTCGAACATTTCAGACTTACGGCTTGTAATAATTGTTCGAACAAACGTTTCCATGGTAAATATCTGTCAGATAAATTTATCGATGTTTGGAAAGATCGGCCCTAATCAAAAGTTCTGAAATAAAATTACGAAACTATCGAAAAAATCGTGTGTGTTATTCTGGAGTAAAGTGTCATCGCCCCCCCTTGGATGGATTACCGCCGTCCGTTCGGTGGGGCGGTAAACTTCGTCCGCGGGAGGAACACTCTCCTTCTTCCTTGCCCGGCTTTTTCGATTTAACTTTTAAAAATGCAATAGACTCGCAAAAAAGTCCAACGACCAACTCAAATTTGGTCTTCTGTAGAAGTGATTACCCCCTAAGGGTATAGAAATTAAATAACTGTAAATTTAGTAGATAAATATTTTGCGTTCTTGATGTTATTGGACACATTTAGAGGTGATCGTTTTTAACGATCAAAAAAGAAAATTGAAGGCAGTTTAAGTGACGTCATACCGCAGTGCGTTTCACTTTCATCTCCCCCAGTCGTCCTTATTTGTCGATTTTCTTGATTTTGTTGATCGATTTGGAACTTGTAAGTTGCTAATTGTTCAAAAATATATATATATTTTGCACACTCATTACGCTCGCAACAATTTCGCAGCGATTACGTAATTACGTTCATAAACAACACTCTTATGCCTACAAATAGGCCCTTGAGTACAACTTTCTCTACACATGCTATCATAATTGTTAATAATATGTTTCGTTGTACTATATAATATGTATTATATACCTATTTACGTTACGCACGACTTTCTTTTCGATAATAATGTTTAAGGTCTCCTTTTCATTTTAAAACTAATTTCATTTATAATTCAAAGGTCGTTAATTTTACGTTAATTTCATACATAGGTGTTCGTTTTTTTTTAATTAAACGATATTTTGATTAAAAAAAATAATAGATAGGTACCTATTAATATAAGAGTATAAAAAAAAGATAGAATTTCGTTAAAGAGTAGCGATCTACAAATCAAAACCTATCTGGGATAAGCTGACAATAAATTACGGGAGCAAATTTTAAAAGGGTCTGCCGCCACGAATTCTTGTTTTTTTGTCGGACATTTTCTTTTATCGGAGTGAATTTTTCCGTGTTCGAAATTACGTTTGTCTTTTTATTGCGTGTCTATCAGTCGATTTGTTATTGTTTCAGATAATGTCAGAAGCGCAACTGCGTCATCGTCAAATTGCTCGGCTACCAAGTCCATTCAAACGGTTCAAGGAGCTCGGTCGCGAGAGTGACCGACTTGGACGAGGAAGGAAACGCACCACCCGGCACGTCCAAGAATCGCCAGATTATCAAAATGAGAATATCGCAAAATCAGCGAAAACTGACGAGTGAGATGAGGTTGATATGCCGTTACTGTTCAATGCGAGAGGAATCATTGGGTGTGTACAGCAGACCCTTAGGTCTCGGAAATGCCGTCAGCTCATTCGTCGCGCCACTGGTACCCGCCGCCAGGGCAAAGTTCTTTTCGGGGACGAAAAGTTGTTCACGATCGAGCAATTGTACAACCATCAGAACGACAGAATGTAGTCCGCCGAGGCTCCTGGCCCATCATCATCCATTGTCGAACATCGCCAAAATCCGCAATTCGTCGTGGTCTGAAGCGGAACTTGCCTATCCGGCAGGGAAAATTCTTTTTAAAAACGAACAAGAACCGGATAAACAAAATTTTACTGTATACTTAGTCGATTTTGTGAAAAACCATTTGTTCCAAAGTTACTTTTTCGTCCATTTAACGCATTTCCTTTTGGTTTTCGTGACAAAAAAAGTAGAAACGAACCACTTTTTTTCTCCCGAACAATGAGCGGCGTAAGAAGATTTTGTTAATTTTAAAATAAGATACCGAAAGACCTATAACCGTATAAGGGCCGATTTTACAATTACCAGATAAACGTTAGGTAAGCTATTCTCGAAACAATTTCCATGAAAACCATTGTCTCAAGGAACGTTTCCATGGCAGTTATTCCAAGAATAGCTTTATCTGACGTTTATCTGGTAATTGTAAAGTCGGCCCTAAATAGATTTGCGTGAACTAGAAATACTTGCCCAAAAAAATAGCGAAGTTGTACCTGTCATCTTAAAGATCTAAAGAAAACAGGCAGGCATTAATCATGTTATTTTTGGGCATACTTACAAAATTTTAGCCAAATATCAATACTGTAACCCAACGGTTCTTGACCTTTTAGTATTTGTGACCCAACTTTCCAAAACAGTTTTAATCGCGTCCCTCTTCCAAAGATTTTTGGCGCCTGAATATATTTTTTTATATCTACTTTTTTGCTGCTGATACTTTTTTATGCTTATGTCTTTTTAAAATGTCTTCGCGACTCCCCTTTTGTTATTTCGCGCTCCTTTAGGGGGAGCGCCCCACGAGTTGAGAACCGTTGCTCTAAATCGTTGTGTTTCAATAAACTGGTCATTTCAGTTTCTTATAAAATTATAAAACATCAAATACATAATTGAAATTGGAAATAGGTACGACAGAACTATTATACAGAGTGTTCACAAAATGACGCGTAAGTTTTCCAGTACGTTGCAGAAGACCCTTCAGAGGATATGGGAAAAATAACTAAAAATTTATTGTTACTTTTAACAAAGTTGTTAGCAAAAAACTGTATGTTAGAATTGGCAACATCTCAGATACCTATAGTAGAGGTAGTAGAGGTCTGCAGAAACACAGAAACTCTTAAAATGTTAATAAAATCAAACTAATTTTTATAGTTTATTTAAATATTTTTGAGGGTCATCTTCTAATTAGGTATGGGATGAAATAACATGTAAATCTAATATAATAAATAATTGACATAAGTCAATATCTAGTCTCTCTATCTACTTATAACGAATCAAGTGAAACAGATTGAATTACTTAATTATTGTGAGATTAATTGTTAAAAATATCTTAATTTGTCTAATATCTTAATATGTTAATTTGCAATGTACGAAAAAGCGAAGTGGGTAACGTTTTATTTATTTTTAACATCGTTGCCAGATTCCTTTTTTGACTATCATGATAAAGATTTGGCAATTTATAAAATACGATTTAAAAATTAATCACCAATGATTATGAATTACTTTGGCACGAAACAATAAAGATATTTTAGGTTTTTTTGGGAAATATTAGTTTTAAAAAATTTGCAGAAATGAAGAAGTTGAATTCTCAACTTTACTTCTTCATATCGACGAGAACGGTCAAGGAGGAACTTTTTAACAATTTTTTGGGATTCTTCGACAGTTCCCTTGGAATATAATGGAGAGCATATACGCAATTTTCTCACGACATACTTTATATTAAAGTTTTACTTTTTTTTTCTCTTGAGATGAATATAACAAATTCAAATTTTAGGATTTTTTAAATTAAAACAATAAAGCATAAAAATTTTAGATAACCAGAAAACAGATAATAATAAAAACCACACAATAAGTAAGGGAGTTATGAATTAGTACGATATTTCATAATCTCTTTACCTTAAAATTTTAAAAAAAATTATCACTTTTTCCAGATTATCTCAAAAACGGTGCATTCTATCGAAAATTATAAAGAAATATGATGGACAGAGAATTTTATGCCGATCCCAAAACATATTTCATATTACCGATCAAATAATTAATAACGGAGATAACTCACAATCAATTTAAAATCTTTGATTAACCAGTATTTTGAAACAGGTCGGTCAATTTGGCTGATTAACGATCCCGTTCTTTGTTTTCTTCAAGACAATACCCTATTTAACTTTCAGCCTCCTACGATCAAAATTTCAACTGGAATCGTGTTACAAGATTTGGTTATATAGAGATATATGTGACCGATCCAAAACAAACGAACTATATTTTCGTAATCTACGGGTCGAGATCAGAGAAAATCCAAAACGGCATGTTTGAGTCCCGTCATCAGACAGGCTGCAATAGTTATATTTTCTATGAAAATTCGCTAAAAATTAATTTTTAAGTATTCAACATTTTTACATATATACCTTCAAAATATTTACATCATCTAAGTCCCTACCGACAAAACAAATTGTAAAGCAGAAATTACTACTTAATTTACTATTATTCGTTTCTTTAACATATTCCAAACAATGTCGATATTTATGGTTGGGCTAATCTTCTGAGAAATACCTGCTTTCCGTTTCTATGCAAATAACTAGAAGTATTATTTAGCAGGTAAAAATTTGACGCTGTATTTTTGGTTGTCTACATTCACAATGACAATATTTTTAAAATAATAAGAATACACTGATAATTTCTTAATTTCTAAATTGCTTTAGATGACCGTTGCTGTTCTAAAGTATGTGTTATAGTTACTAGAAAGTTATATTAAAACTTCAGAAGTTCATCTCTCATCAAATAGATTTAAACACCGAAAAACTACATTTTTTTTATTAACATTAATTAAAATCGTTCTAAATACGAAACTGTTGAAGTGTACGCGCTGATTTTACTTCTCAGCCTGAAAAACACTACGCTAGTGTTTTTTTTGCAATCGTATAGACGCTCTATACGATTGCAAAAAGAACAAGTGAATATTGAAATTATTTTTCAAAAAAATATCGGAAAACCTATTATTTTTGTTTATCGCTTTGAATAAAATTTAATATATGTAAGAGCAAGAATAATCTTTTATAATCACGTTTGTAATAAAGAAAAAGTTTCATTGATGTTCATCTTTTAGATTTATTAAGTTTTAAGTAACACTGCAAATCCGTCTAATATCCCCTTAATTCGACCTGTGCCGCAACAATCGTGCTACATTTGGAAAGACTGGCGGAAACTGTTTTCGATCGTTGTTTAACGAACGAAAAAGACGCAAGGACGTCATTTGGACATTGACGTTGGTCGTATAAATGCATATGGAACCTGCCAAAATACCCAAAAAAAGGACATTGGGAACATTTTGGCACGACGCCGATTAGAACGACCAACTAAAAACGGTCTTGTCGAGAGTGCCACCAAACGACTTTGCAGTGGCAACCGTTTCATCAACAGATTTTGACGATTGGTGCAACAGAACAAAACGTTCAGATAAATCGTTGGTTTTTTCTAAGCAGCAACCGAGTGATTACGACGATAAATTGGCATTCAAAGAAACGCGATTTTAATTTCACACGAACAAAAAAAAACATTCGAAGGCTCACCATTACTCACACAACTCACTGCGTCACACTGTTAATTTAAAACGCAAACGTACATCTCTCTATATATATACCTTCGTACAACGAACAACATCAATAACAATTTTTATGCAGATCTTTGACGTATCGGATTAATGACGCTCATTTATAACGCATTATCTGTGCACATCTAAATGCCCTTCGACGTGGCGGCCCTATAATTTATAATCAGAAACGTAATTTACCTGCATGGAAAACGCCTCGCCGGCCGCAAGTGACATATTGCCGCATCAAAACACGATCGAGCCTTCCGAAACTCGTGGCAAAAACGAAAATATTTATTACGCCGGAAACGTTTTCCGACGTCAGACCCGCATATATGTATAACCGACGGAAATCCATGAGAGTGCTTTGACACTACGGCGAAGCCGTACGCTTGCAAAAAAAAAATATGCAACCAACATCCTCTTCAAACCCGTTCGCACAGAAACGGGTTAACTATGTTGCGAAAAGAGATTATCGAAGACGACGACGACGACGCGTCACGATTAAACTTTCGACGAAAGACCGACCGGCAGGTACGCGCCCCGTTATCAATCGAAATGATCGAATCAAAAGCGTCGCCATGTGTCCGTAAAAAATTACGTGGAATACGAAAGGGTGAAATTTTTATCTGCGCATCCCTATTATCATCACGCAGAACGACAGATGCGGAGCGTTCCAAAATGCGCCATCACGCTAGGGTATTAACCAACAGTAATAATAATGATTACTTACGCATGGGTTAATACGATGTTGCCGGACGATATGAATATGGAAACGAATTTAAAAACCAAATTCGACAAGTTTTTGCATTTCAAATTTTCGACCGACAATTAATCAATCGTTTGTAACAATTACCTGCACATGTACAATTTTATTTCGAATCGATTCGTTTCGCGGTGGATGTAAATTTTGACGAGGAGGGGGGTAAAAGAAAATTAGATAAACAAACATCGCGACGTTCAAGGATAGAACGTAAACAAACTATCATTAATGGTAATAATCAGAGTTTACTACAGTTAGTTAAAAGCTTTCTTTGTATCTGATCGAAACGTATTAATTATGAAAGTTTCTATAACGTAAAAATGCCATTTTCAGCAGCAAACGAGTTTTGTAAAAAAAATTTCAAAAATACGGACGTATTACGTATTAAATGTATGTGAAAGGAATTAACGTTGTTAGTGAACTGTAAATAAAATGTTTCGAGTTTCATATAACGCGTCCATGAACGTATGTATGTATCATTCGGAATCTCGATCTTTCGTTTTTCTTTCAAAATCGCCTTGGTCGCTTTAAATTTTTATTTTTCTCAAACGCCGTTCTATTTCCTAACGGGCGTCACAAAGCCTTTTCGGTCTCGGTTGGCCGTGAAAAGATTGATCGCGTCACGGTAATAAAATTACTTAAAACAAGACGTGCCCGAGACCGAAAGACTTTTTGGACAACCCTTTATGACACCACGTTCCAAAAACGGAACACGTTAAGTGCACAACTCGAAGAATAATTGTTTTTCAAATGTTGTTTTAGAATTTGTCATCCACGATTTTTCCTGGTAAATTTATCTGACAGATGCAAACACTATCTATCAGATAAATTTACCAGATGGAAAAATTGGCCTTAAAACGAATATCTTAAGAAATGGGCGTATCGGACGTCCAAAAAGTCTTTCGATCTTGGTCGGTTGTGGACGGATAAAGGGCATGGTTGTAAGAGATCACGTCGTAGGAATAAAATTAATGAAACCAAGACGTGGCCTCATCTTTCCGCGGCCAACCAACAACGAAAGACTTTTTGGGCACCCGTTACGTTCGCATTTTTGTTAATATATTCGACGACGTGTTCCGCCAAAAATGATTTGACAAAATCGAACCATTTTGAGGTTTAAATTCCGGTTCGGCGAATAACTCTAAAAACAAAGTTGCCGATTTCGCGCGAAAATAATTTTTTGTCGGCTCCTTTCGGCCTAAACGGACTGTTAAAACTGCTAAGATTAAATCGTCAGTTATACGCAAGCGCACGAGCAGTTTAAATAAAAGTTGGCAAGTCCTCTATGCGATCAAGAAGCGGAGGAACACCGATATCAAGAGCGGTTCCATTTTTCCAAAGTCCCCCCCTCTTCGTTGCATTGCGTATCTTACAATATTTAAAAGTATCAGAGAGAAACCGACGCCTATTCTTTAACACACACTTCAACCTTTTAACGAGGTCAAAAGTAACAAATAAAGCTGACGCCGAAGAAGACCTAAAATTAAAAAAAAGTTGAAATATACGTTTTCGTTAGCGACACCAAAAAGTCTGGACCAATAAACGATTCGTTTCGATCGTTTCATTCGATCTTCGAAATCGTTAAGTACACTAATTATTAAAACAAACCGGGAAATTTTGGATCGTCGGCCAAAGGAATGCCCAAAAAAATCGTACTCGTGGAACGACGATAAGAAATTTCTGTGGTGCATATTTAACCTTAACGAAATTATACCTCGACAACCTCGTTAAATCAAGGTCGACGACCTTAAAACGATTAAAAATGCTGGCGAGGAAATTACAGAAGAAGACAAGGAACAGATTAACGCCGAAACTGCGCGATTGCCAAGCAACGGCGGCACAAGAACAAGATTTAAAATTGTTTTTGATACGTCGCGCAAGACAAGTGGAAAATCCTTAAACGACTTTTCGACGACTTTTTAATGATTGACCCATTCACAATTCTCTTTAACCCGCGAAACCGAAAAAAAAATTCAGGTAATCAAGCTACGAGTTCATCAACTATATGTAAAGAACACACGTACCTTGATTACCTGTATCTTTTTTTGGTCTCGTGGGTTCGTTCCTTCCTAACAAAAGACGTTCAATTATTGTACTTACGATTCGACATGTGCGAGCGTGCGACGAAAATGAGACTTAGGTACACTTGCCGCAGAAAAAATCGGGACAGTTGAAGGATAGAATTTTAAAAGTGTTTGGTTGTGAATTGGGTTTTAGGTAAAATGCTTGTATTTTAAAAAAGGGATTATTGTAAGCCATAAATCAGCATTGTTACCTATAAAGTGGACAACTCTTTGTCAACAAAATACTTTAGAAGCAAGTGGTGGGCAGGTTTAGTTTATGATTTCTGTAAATTAAAAAATTTATTGATCGACGTAATATATCGATGGCGTTTTGCCAAAAGGACGTAACTCACACTTTTTGTGAAAATGAGTTATTCTGATTATCTTACGCATTTAAAGCAAAGACATCGACTGATAAAATCTAATAACAATATTTAGATTTTTTTCACCGGAAAAATCGATTTATATTTCGGCGAAACGTATCTTGTTATAGCTACGCGACGACATAACATGTGTCCCACTGTAAAATTTACTTTTTGTGGATTACTCCCTTTTGGAAAATCTGCGTCGATATGACCGATAACATGTAGATTTATATAAAAAAAAAAAATGGTTACTTACACACACAAAATTGATATAGCTTGAAAAATATTTCGTCTTGTTAATAGTGCTTCCTCGATTAAACTTAATAAATCACATTTTTGATTTTTTGCCTTGACTTTTCTTTAACAAGCCATAACTTTTCCAAATCGGACCTATACATTGCTGCAGCTTTTTCGCTTAAAATTACTTAAGAAATGCGCCCCTAACGTTTGGCAGATTCCTCCCGGGACACCCTGTATGTATCCTTAATTACTATATGTGTTATTTAACCTACGAACCTAAGAACAAGAAACGATAAATAAAATAATTATGTAAGTAGGTAAGTAATCATTCTTTGTGTGAATAGTAAAGTAATAAAGATACAAGTCTTTGGCCGAATTAATATATTATATACTCATTAATTGTTTCCATCGTTTATATATTTGTAGCACTAAAGATAGCTCCAACCAGAGCCGAAATATATGGTGTTAGTTGTTCCAAGTTTTTATATTGGCTTATTACCACAATTTTTAAAAGAAGTATAGTAAAGTAAGCATTCGGTCACTAGTTTTAATTTTAAGGCGATCCCCTACCTTTCAGTAAGTTCATAAACTTCAATGGAAATCAAGATTTCGCACTTTTTATGTTTTAGAAATTTTTTTTTAATGATATTTGGTATCGAAATTATCAGTACAAAAAAGGAAATTATCCCACAGCGACGAAATTATCGTAAGACGTCAAAATTATATCAAAAATATTACATTTAATAATAAAACAGTGTTACAAACAGAACAATGGATTAAATCTTCAGGTTGTAGACGAGAGCGGTATGTATAATGGAGTATCGACAGATATACTGGACACATCTTTTACTGGAAACAAATATTTTGAAATGTATTTTTAGACTTCATCAGTAATTATAATTGTAGAGGAAGGAAATCAATATATAATTCAATACATTGACATTATTGTAGAAAAATATTAAAAAAAGCATCAAAATGTCAAGGATATAATGAATACAGTGTGCGTCAAAATGATAGGTTCACCTGTATTTTGCGAGTTCGGGGAAAACGTAATCTTATCACAACGGGCCACTATTTTATTCTGAAAGAACGCACAAAATAACCTATTTTCCCAACTTTTTAGCGAAATTCGAAAATACGGTTGCGCAGGATGTTAACTTCACCCAACAGGACCCATTTGCGGTCGCGTCAAAATGATAGGTTCAGCCGCATTTTTGCGTTTTTGAGTTTTAGCGTTAAGTTTTTGTCTGTTTTTATCTGTTATTTCTGTTTTTCTGTTATTCCAGGACCTTTTCCGTTACAATGGGCCGTGGACAGAAGCTCACTGAACGCGAGAAAGGTCAAATTTTGGCTTACGATAGTCAGGGCTTGCCGCAACGTTCCATTGCTGCTAGATTCGACCGTTCACAGAATATAGTGAAGAATTTTTTGAAGAACAAAGAAAATTACGGGTCTAAGAAGTCTTCTGGACGTCCAAAAGTGCTGACCCCTCGCGATGAACGTGCTGTGCTGCGGGCTGCCTCCAATTCTTTTAACTCAGCTAGCCAGATTAAAGAAACTACGAACGTTGCGGCGAGCAAATCCACAAATTTGCGTACTCTCCATCGCTCAGAACACATTATTCGAGCAAAGATGATGCCTTGCCCGCGATTGCTGCCGCGCCATATTGAAGCTCGTAGGGAAACTGCCCGCCAGTGGATGAGTTTTGGTGACAAGTGGAAGCAGGTTTGCGATTTCCATGCTTAGGTAAATTGTCTTTTGGATATTCGGTTTTAGATCGTATTTACTGATGAAAAGAAGTTTAACCTTGATGGCCCTGACGGTTTTAACGGTTATTGGAGAGATTTGCGCAAGGAACCATTGCTGATTTCTAAGCGAAACTTTGGCGGCAGATCCGTTATGATTTTTGGCGGCTTTAGCTCTTTCGGTAAGACAACACTGGCATTCTGCAGCACTCGCATGAACAGTGAAGATTATCAGAAAATTCTTCAAGAACATATTGTCCCGTACATGTCACGTTTTCGCCGTGCCCGGCTTACCCTGCAGCAGGATAACGCCGCCATCCATGCTTCCCAAAGTACTCAAAACTGGTTTCAAGCAAAGAAAATTCCTGTTTTGCCATGGCCCGCCTGTAGTCCTGATCTGAATCCGATTGAGAATCTTTGGGGAATCATTGTACGAGCAGTTTATGGTGGAGGGCGCCAGTATCAGACAGTTCAAGAGCTGAAGCATGCCATCCAGAAGGCGTGGGATGACATTACTCCAGACATCTTGTTGAAGCTCATTGACAGTATGCCAAACCGGGTCCATGAAGTCATCGTGAAGAAGGGAGGTGTGACAAGTTACTAGTCGATCAATCTAAGTGTTTGTTGTGGCCTAATGTAGACATAAATTCGTGGTATTCTTAGCTGAACCTATCATTTTGACGCGACCGCAAATGGGTCCTGTTGGGTGAAGTTAGCATCCTGCGTAACCTTATTTTCGAATTTCGCTAAAAAGTTGGGAAAATAGGTTATTTTGTACGTTCTTTCAGAATAAAATAGTGGCCCGTTGTGATAAGGTTACGTTTTCCCGGAACTCGCAAAAATACGGGCGAACCTATCATTTTGACGCGCACTGTAGTAATATTATCGAAATCATAGTTGTTTTCATAACGATCACATTCTAAATTAACTTTAGAGAAATAAGTAAAGAAATGCCAAAAATCATAATTCGCAACTTTGTTGGGTAAAGTTTGCCTGTTACGTTCTCGTCTAACAGCAAATAGAACCCGTAAATTCAATACATTGTTCTCTTTGTAACCTTTTTTTTATTCTTTTATTACGGATTAGTAATGTCATATATTTGATATAATTTTGACGTCTTACGATAATTTCGTCGATTTGGGATGATTTCTTTTTTTGTGCTGATGATTTTGGTATCAAACATCATATAAAAAAATTATTCTAAAACATAAAAAAGAGCGAAATGTGGATTTTCATTTGATTTACATTGAAGTTTGTTAGCTTACTGGAAGGAAGGTAGGGCTCGCCTTAAAATGCAAAAGGCTATTTCAAACCTCTCCAATACCTAACATCTTTAGAACCTCATCTATGTAGGCAACAATGCTTTTATGGCTTAATCCTTATGTACTTGCAAACAGTTTATTTAAAACCCGATTCACAACAAAACATTTTTAAAATTCTGTCCTACTGTCCCGATTTTTTCTGTGGCGAGCGTACTCTCAATTCGTACTCAAATTTATTGTTTGTCAAAAAGAAAATAAAATGTGACGAGTTTCGCTTACGAACACGACCCCCCCCCCCTGCCCCTAAGTAAACGATAAATTCGATAGAAACAATTAAAAAACGGTAGATGAAGAACATTGCACATAACAAGAACAAGGACGAATTAACTAAATTTGCGGTCAACAGATCTATTTCTTGGCATTTTAATCGCGCGGCGCGCACCACATTTCGGGGCGGCGGGGTGGGGGTTGTGGAAGGCAGGTGTAAAATTCGTGTCTTATCACACCTATCGCACATTTTTTCGATCGGGCAACATTGTCAGAACAACTCGTAACGGAATCGTGTAACTCGAACGATGGCCGCCCGAATATTTAACCAAACTACCTCAACCACGAAACCTGCCACCAATGAAATGGCAACTTGCGCGCATTATTGATTTACACGTAGGTGTGGATGGAGTAGTGCGCGTGGTGCTCATTCAAGACGTTCATTAAAAGTGTAAGACCATTACAAATTGACAATTTTAACGAAATTGGTTATTTTTGAAAGGCGCGAACGCCTTTTAACCGAATACTGAACTGAAAATCTTGTCGTTCGCCGCATATCAGTTGTTAATTACCGTAGGTAATGGTGGATTGCATGCGAAAATTATCAATGACTAATTTCGCTTACATAACATCCTGTGTCGTTATCCAATTTTACCTAAAAAAAAACAAGAGAGAGAGAGAGAGAGAGAAATTGTAGATTTCCAACAATGACTACAATTTAATAATCCACGACGTAAAAGCAATAAATCGCATTTATGACCCATCCTCTACATCTACAACATCAGACTCCTACCGTACTTAAATTTTAATCACAAACTTCAATTGCTGTTATACCACTTGCAATCCCCGTTGAAATTACGGCTTAGAAGGGCCCCAAGTCGAATCCGTGCACGCTACCTCAGTTAATCGGCTACCAACCAGCGAAAGAGGTTTACGCATTTTCGGAAACAATATTGCGGCCCAAAGATTCTGGATGCGAGCGGTTTAACAGTCCGCTATTTATCGAAATTTCGAACGAGATCCTTCCTATTTATTCTCGGCTTAACCAAGTCCCCTTTGACTTGGAAGTATCGATGATAGTAGGCCAAGTCGCAGATCGAGATAAACAACGTTCAAGTTCAGTCACCTCTAATAAAAATAACGCACGTTAAAAGCTTTTCCATCATCGAACCTTTTGTGATAAACCTATCATAAAACTGGAAATTTGCACTAGTCGATAAACGCGAAAGTAGTTGCCGCTCACTTTTTTTTAAGCCGCACCAACTAAAGCACCACGTCCAGTTATAGAATTTAAACTAGGATGAACCCGGCGATGAAACATATGTTAAGTAAACGACATGTTTATTTACCGACAAATAGAAATCAAAGATGTCCGTTGCGTTTATTATAGACGTTCTTTCATAAGGAGAGCGAAGGTTTTTTTTTTTAACAAGTTTTTTTTCCTCAATAACGAGCGCAGATTTATTACTAACAACTTCAACTTGACACACGAATGCCAAAAATCTATAAATATTTATCTCTTAATAGCCTCGGAGGAATGTTATGCGAAACGTATGTACTACGTCACGTAAAAAAGTGCACGTCGAAAATTTGTCAAAAGCGGAAGAACGATTAGAAAATATTAACTTTTTTCATTAAGTAAGAGAATCGGCGCGGCGGGTGAATGTTATACAATTATATACGAAGCGAACCGCTGGCAATGAAGGTTCGGTCGCTTATAGAACGGAATAAGTGGGGGGACACAAGCAATTTTGGATTCTTCCGGTCACATTCAACAGACATTCACTAATGAATATAAATAATTTGCGGTGTCGCAATCCGTTAACGCGGCGTTAAAGCGAAAATTCGATCGCGCGCAAGCCTCGGCATCGCATTTTCATGTCGCATGTCGAAAAACTCTTTTTTTAAATTTTTCTGGAAAGAAATAAATTTTTTGAAAAATAACATTTACGAGAGAAATTTATAAGAATTAAAACAAAAATATTATCACCTTTTTTCGATTATTTCGAAAACGATGCATTCTGTCGATAATTATAAAGAGACACGATCGGTAGAGAATTTTGTGCCGATTCCAAAACATATTATCACATTACCGATCCGATGAATAATAACGGAGATTAGAATTAAACAAACAAAAATTTTTGAACGGCCGCCATTTTGAAACGGGTCGGTCGATTTGGCTGGTTAACGAACTCGTCCTTTGTTTTCATAATGACAATACGCTCTCCAAATTTCAGCCTCCTACGATCAAAATTGCGACCGGAATCGTGTCCGCGAGAAATTGATTATATACATATGACAAAATGAATGGCCTATATTTTCGCGATCTAGGGGTCGAGATCGGAGAACAGTCAAAAAAACACGTTTGGGTGCCGTCATCACACAGGCTGCAGCAATAGCTTTATTTTCTATGAAAATTCGTTAAGACTTACCAGTTTAAAATTAACTGGATAATCACCATCTACTTGCCTTTATACCGCAGAATTATAAATTTACTCTATTTTTAATTTAAAAACTATTCGCGTGTCCCTCAACATTGAAAATTTCCCTATTACAAACTATAAACCAGATAAAAGTTCAATCGCATTTTTATGCGACCGATAAAATACAAAGCAACTAATGAAACATGTGCGCCACCTACTTTCACGTGATAACTTATCGGATATCGAACAAAGAACTGAAGGTTTTTAAAATAAAAGCGGAATTTCCTAATATTCAAATGCATTTATATATAGAATTTTCGTTAGACCGCTTCAGATCTTTCGCGTTAGTGGTACAGAGCGGTGGTGCTTGTTTCAGTACTTCGAATTTTAATTCGAAGTACGACGTCGTATTATTCGTGTGTGTGAGAAGCGCTCGTTCGGTTTATAAGGCCTTTTTGCGTGTGAGTGCGCGAGTGTTGCGTTCTATAAAAGGATTACAAGTCTTTGTTAGTCTTTCTTTGTCGACTAACGCTCCATGTATTTATAAAGTGTAAATACATGGACCTTTAAGCTCTAACACAAACTATCTGAAAATCGAGCTTGGTTAGGCTCTTGGATAGGGACTAGGTTAGGGTTCCCCTCAAACATTCGACGGTCCAATTTCGCGAACGAAATTTTATCTTACGCGCATTTTCGCAATTACAGTGGTTGGTGAAATACAGTGAAATATATGAAGCGCAGGTAATAATACGTAATAATGCAAATACGCGGAAAACGAAAGAAATTGGCGATGACGAGAAAAAGGTAGGAAATACAAAGAAAAATTTAAGTTTATAATTTTTTCTTATAGTACGTTACAGACAAGCGACTGACAGTCCCAGCGGCAGCAGTATTAGTTTGCATTTTATGCAATAGTTTGCAAAATATATTTCAGAATTTTAATTTTTTTAATGCCTTTTGATTTTTTTTAATTTCTCTCATTTTGAAAGTCTGTCGATTTGGCTGATTAACGAACTCGTCCTTCGTTTTCGTAAAGACAATACGCTGTCCAAATTTCAGCCTCCAAAATTCCTCCAATCGCCTTTGCGACCGAAATCGTATCAACAAGAGAAATTGATTATGTATGAATGACCTGTATTTTCGTGATCTAGGGTTCGAGATCTGAGAAAAGCCAAAAGGACACGTCTGGGTCCCGTCATCAGACAGGCTGCAATAGCTTTATTTTCTACGAAAATTCGCTGAAAGTGTGCGAAACCAAACGAACACTAAACGTTGGTCGATAGTGTAAAAAATCCCATCTATCAAAGATGGGATCAAGTTCGGTATAGATATTCATGAAAATGATAAACCCTAAGTAGAACCAATCAAATCAACCAAAGGAGCAGACGAATTTCGGGAAGGACTTCAGTTGATTGAGTATATGACCGGCTTTTACAGATTATGGAAAAGCTTTGGGCGATACGTGAGGCAATGCACACAATGCTAGGTAATCAACTTGTAACACGTTCATGGACAGTACCAAGAATTCGCGGACTCGAAAAAAAAAACAACTGATCAATGTGAACGCGGAGCAGCGAACGTGTTAATTAGAAATGTATAGCACGACCAGCACAACTGTCGTAAGGATTCGTCGCTGCGCATCCCCTTACGACATTGTTTGACATCCTGGGCAAGAGTGGAAAAATAAGTAAAGATGCCAGTAAGTCAAAAATAATCGTCGTGTTCAGTTGTTGCGTGTGATACATGTTATTTTAACGTTTCTGCAAAACTATTCGCTCCAGCACAGCGACGAAGGACGTATTCATCAAACAATCGAGGAGCGTTTGTTTTCAAAAATCGTCACGTCCAAAACTTACGACAAACGAATTTTAGACCTTAATTCAAGACAAGACCATTTTTGAAAAAAAAACGCTCCTCAATCGCAGAGGTAAGATATGAGTGTCAAAATCTCCGGAGGAAATGCTCAATCCGTCTGTGTCGACGTGTTAGAGAAGAGGAGCGTCATTTCCTCCAAATATCGATACCAAAAACATGTATTAGGATGGATGGATGGATAAAATGCGGTAGTGTGCGAACAGTTAAAGTGAGAAAAGCGCGATAGGACGAAAAAAAAAGAAGAGACGGCGATTCGATAAGTTCGCAAGTTCTTCGACGACCCAAATTAGATGCACGTCCATAATCAGCAAACGCTGATCGATTGCATTGTAAGCTGCTGTGTATTAAAAAAAAATCGACACGTGTAGTAAATTACTTACGATCCGAAAACGTAAATAAAATATAAATCGGTGACGACGTCAAGGTCCCGCAAAAGTTTTTCTACCCGATAACATCATCAAAACATTGCCCAAATTATTTCCTATTATTTCGAGCGACACAAATTGAAGGGCCGATTTGCTACTGCTCAATGTCAAGGTTTTGACGCGGTTTTTTCTGTTCGGTTTTTCCTTCGACCGCGAAAAACGCAGTCGTCGGTGTGGGGTGTACTGCATACGAGGTCTGACCAATAAGTAATGAGACTGATTTTTTAGCCGCGCTTGTGGTAACACTGCGAACCTGAAACTTCGGTCGGTTAATCTCCCGTCCCTCCTCTATCGATACATGTGCTCGCGACTTTCGTACGTTCGTTCGTTAGTTCTCCAGCTGTGTTGTGTTTTCGACAACGTGTTTGTAAGGCGCGTCACGAATATGGAACGACGTAATATTGAACAGCGGTACGCGATTAAATTTTGCGTTAAACTCGGCGATTCTGTTATGGAAACGTACGGTAAATTGGTCAAAGTGTTCGGTGATGAAGTCCCGAGTCGTGCTCGGGTGTTTCGATGGCATAAAGATTTTTAAAATGGTCGTGAGAGCGTCGGGGATGAACCGCGAAGTGGGAGGCCGGTTGAAGCTCGAACTGACAACAATGTTCGTGCACAAAGAGTTTGTACCACTTGGGCAGACCGTCAACCAACATTTCTACCTGAAAGTACTCGATCGGTTGCGAAAACGAGTCATTAGAGTCCGTCCAGAGATTGCCAAAACGTGGATCCTTCATCATAACAATGCTCCATGCCATCGTGCCTTCAGTGTGTCGCAGTTTTTGACCTCTAAAAACATCGCAGTGTTGCCGCAAGCGCCCTATTCGCCGGATATGTCACCCTGTGACTTCTTCTTGTTCCCCCAAACAAAATTGGCCGTGAAAGGAACGCATTTTGAGTCCATAACTGACATCCAGACCGCCGTGACGAGGATACTCCAGGACATTCCAGTCGAAGCCTTCCAGAAATGTTACGAAAGCTGGAAGAAACGTTGGAACCAGTGTGTAGTTGTGGGAGGGGAGTACTTTGAAGGGGATCACATCAATGTACCTTAATTTTTAAATATACGTATTTTATGGACTTAGTCTAATTACTTATTGGTCAGACCTCGTATGCACACCGAAAAACCGCGATGATAAATTTCGTTTGGCGTTGCGCGCATCGGACGCGTCCCTTCGTTTTGAGCGATCGAGCAACGGTATCATTTATTTTTTGACAAATTTATTCCACGCCTTTATTGGTTACTCGCATCATTTTTTTCCCCCGTTAGAAACTCGGACCGCGGTTAACGCTTTCCTCGAGAATAATTCGCGACATTTTTCATTCGCCGTCGTCTTATTTTTATTTTCCCTATTAATAACTTCTATTCTCTATTTTATCGAACCGCTCCTCTTTCTCATTTTGACAGTTTTATGTCCAATAAAAAGTGAACGTTCCTCGCGCGCGATGTTCGCCCACCTTACCTGATATCGACTAATTTTAAAAGCGTAGATGTTAAATACGTCATAGAATAATAAGGAATTTCGCAATAATAAAGTTGTTTTTACAATAATTTTCATCCTTCAACTGTGTACTTTCAGAATACACACACATACGAATATATCTCCAGGTGATTTCTTCATTCGCACAATTGTTTTGCACGTTTTCCTTGAATGAAAAAAATTCGGAACTTTGCAGTATAATAGTCATTTAATTAATTGTATAATCATAAAATCGTAATTTGGGATCGAATTAACCCACATGTGGGGCATTAGAAAACGTTCGAAATCGATTGTTTCGCGTCTTCTCGTTGACGGAACGAAATACAAAGACAGAGTGTTAGAGTTAAAGTGCCTATATACCTATCAATTTTTTTTAAGTTCAAGGTTTTGCTTAAACAAATTGATGTAATTAACGATATTAGTCCGTTTTTATTTACACCTTGATTTTTTCGCCAGCAGCTGTTCCATTAAACTTTTTCAAGGTAAAACAAAAACGATGTTGTAATAGTGTTTTTCCTGCAAAAATGACAAAACCGAAAGTGCGATACAAAGTGATTGGCGATAATAAAAGAAAATCGTCCCAGTTTAAGACACTATAAAAAAAGTCTCGTGCCTACAGAAAATTCATTAGCGCCATTAGTCGAGACAAAATAGGTTGGTTATTTCGGAACCCACCGCGAACAGAACCGATTTTTGTGAAACTTTTTTTTTAATGTTCCCATAATCCCTCACCCTCAAAATCAATCTTTTTTTTAAATAACATGTTTATTTTTCGTTGGGATTTAATAACTTTTTTAAGATTAAAATTAACACCTTTAAAATAATCTAATAGGTTATTTTTTTTGTACCACCTCAGGAGAGCCAGCGATGCACAACCCCTAACCTTTCTAACCCCAAAATATTTCAGAGGTTTAAGCTTTTAAACTTTTAACAACATTTAGGATTGCCCAGATATTTTAAGATAAAAAAGGGGTACTTCTTATTTAATTTCGATAAAATGAACCGTATTCGGGAAAACCACATTTAAATAACATCGAGGACACTTTGCGTCTCTTATTCTTCTCGAATATGGTTCGTTTCATCCAAATTAAACGAGAGCACCTTTTTATCTTGAAATGTCTGGGAAATCGGAAAATGACCTTAAAAATTTAAAAACTTAAATCTCTAAAAAGGTCGAAGTTCGAAAAATTAGGGGTAGTGTACCTTGGCTCTCCTGAACTGGTATCAAGAAAGCCCATTATACCATTTTAAAGACGATTATTTATTACGCACGTGTACCAAAATTTATTAAATTTCAACGAAAATTAAAAATGTTTGATTTTACTCTTCGACTTTGGGGGACGAGGAGTGAATATCTCATCAACGGGGAAGCGTCGTGTCCGAGAAATGGCGGGCAATCTTTGGGGACCATATAGACCAGGGGGGGCCAACCTGCGACTCGCGAGCCACATGCGGCTCTTTGAAGGATTATTTGTGGCTCTCGTTTTTAATATTTAAATTCAATACACATATTTTGTACTTTTATTTATGTTTTCAATAATTTATTAATACTTTTTTTGCATACCTTTTAAATACGTATTTATTTGCGGCTCGCGAAAAATTTCAAATTTTGAAAAATGGCTCGGACTATCAAGGAGCTTGGCCACCCCTGATATAGACCATGTCAAAACAATGCACAAGTTTCCTTAAATGTTGCGATTTACACCAAAAAAAAAAGCAACAATTTGTGGAAAAGATGTGACGTTCATCTCGACTGATTTGGCACTCTTGATTTATAACATACGTTTTAAAAAAAAGTTTCATCGAAATCAGTCCCGTTCTTGCGGGTTCCGAACTTTTCACGATTTTTCGGTTTTATTTACCCGACCGACAGGCGTAAACTGCATAATTACGAACAAAAAACAACTGCAATTATACTAAATATTAATTCGCGACGAAAAGAATCGTTATTTCACGTTTCAACAATTTGAACGAAGAGACAATTAGAAAGCATCAATGGACGAAGGTCAAGTGTATTTTTCTTGTAATATTGACGTGCAGGCAAAAAAAAAACGAACGTTCGAATACTTACAATTGGAAACTTCGGTTATGCGTTAGGTCGATTCGCGTGGAAATCGAAAAAAAAATCGTCGTGGAAGTTTCAAAAAAGCTTTCGATTACGCGTTCGTCCCCAATAAGGGCTCCCCCCGCCTAGCCGGCCAGACCGGGCCAAACAAAGATGGTTAAGCTGGTCAAGGAACGACGTGCGAACGACATTAACAGTGACACAAATGTTAAATTGTTTGTTGATAAATCGATGGCCTTGATCTCCATTACGAACCCTATAATTTACTTATATAATTCATAGGAAATGGTTCGGTTTTTTTGTCGTTAAAAAAAGGTTTAAATAATTGTAGCAACGTATTCTTTGTTTCGCGCAGTCATATTTATATAACATTGTTCTGTTAATTTTTAACGTTTAAATAATTAAGTAATTAAAATGGTAGGCGAACGCTCGCTCGCTCGAAAACAAAATAAAATAACGTCGAAAAAGATTCAAACTAAAGTACAATCGCGTGCAATGAAAATGTCCTTCCATATCTTCCTACATAGATTGGGCGCTGAAACAGCGGGGAGGTCAGCGTAGCAGCTGACTACGACTGAACAACGGCTATTGTGATAAAACACGTGCCACAACTAATATACGTTTGGGCTCATAACGGTTCTATTGAACCGCTGTTTTAGCGACCCCTATTGGTACCACGTCAAAATGACAGTTAACAATAATGTCAACTAAATAAGTTTCGTTTCTGAAACAATCACGTGCGAAACACGTACTTAGAAAATGTTTGTTTTTTTCGTACACGACGTGTTTTCGATCGAGGAGCGACAAATAGACCAACAATCAGTTAAGCACTACGTTCTCGTGCACACTACGACTTGCGCGACGAGGGACATTTTCATTTCACGCGGCCGTACACGCCGAACAATGTAATTTACAATGCGGGCGACAAAATTTCAGAAAAATTCACAATTCTCACGCAAAATTAATGGAACGCTTTTATTCGCGTAAAAAATATCAATTAAAAATATGTACTTAATGGTTATTCGAAGATGACTCCGCAAATCTCGATGCAAGCTCGACGTGACGTAATACAATCGGTAGCAATTTGTTCTATCTTTGTTTACCGTTTTCGCGACAACCGATTTTATTTAAGTTTGTTTTTTTTTAATTCGCGTGTCGAGGCCGTGTCTCGCTTCCCAAGTGCAACTTCTTACGAATCAAACCAGTCTCCTTCTCGTACTCTTCTGGCTTCCATGGCGTCATTAACCTCGATTCTCTCAGCTTCGACAAGAGGCCTGCCTTGTTTCTGACGTTCTGAGGGTATCCACTGTCATAAATGTCCGCACTTATCACAGAACCCTCTGTTTTATTTGAAAATTCGAATATTCTCCAGAAAGTGTGAGCTACGTCTTTTTTTTTAATTATAATTTAATGTCGGATATATCAAACTCGCAAATGACTAACGTCAACCAATAGTTTTTCGCAAACTGACACGCCGCCGAGGCCGTCCTCTCGAGGATCTCATTAGTCGATTAAGAGATGTTCGCGAACATCAACAGATCCTGGTGATTTCAGATCTCGCAGCAAAATGGTTAAAAGAATTTCAGTTTTGTTTCGGTAAAGAAACTTTTCCAATTGTTTCAATTTGCAAAGAAAAGTCGACACGCACGACGAAATATGCATAACCAGAAATTATTGATAAGTGAGCACGACATCGATCCACAAGATAAAGCCGGATTTCTAAATCAAATGAAACCATCACAAACGAGGCGATATTCTAAAAACCGAAAAAAAAACACACTCCCTTTTAAACAATATTAAACTGATGATTTTGGGCTCGAGAAGCCCATTCTTCTCGCGTCCTCGGTGGTGTTTCGATATTTTGGATTCGCGGCTCCTTTTCTGGAAGAACAAGCGACGACGTATGATTTTCGTATTGTTTTTGATAGGTTTCATCTTGAAACGCGACAATTCAACAATGCATCACTATCGTCCAATTTTTTTTTGGATGAAAATCGGCAATCAAAGCGCGATCGTAATAATGTGCCCTCCGAGGCAAATTTGTTCGTGAAAGGAAGGAAACACCAACACGGTCGCTCCATCTCGAACGATGGACACGGCCACTTTGGCACAATCGAATGAAACCTATTTAGGAATTTAGTGCCGTTTTGTTGCTCCAGTCGTTTCGACAAAAACCATGATTGTGCTAACTTAGCTATTAACAAGTTAACACGGCCACCCACAAAAAAATTAATAAACGTAAAAATAAGCCGATAGCAAAGTACTATTTTTTCGCGACCCTTAATAGCAAAAAAACCGCCATAACACCTAAAAAAATATATAAAAACAACGAAATTTTTGTTTCTTGTTGCTTTACGTTTTATTGTTAGCCGATTTTGTTGCTTTGTACGAAAAAGCCAACCCCCTCGCAACGATGAAGTCAGCACAACACCTAAAACGTTCAAAAACATCGAAATTTTCGATAAATTAGTGGGCACATCGTGAATTTGTTGATACGCGATTGCCCGTTCCCCACTAAAACAAAAACAAACAAAAAACTACCCCCAAACCAACTACACCAAGGCAACGTGAAAAGTATAAAAATATCAAAATTCTCGTTGAATTGGAACTTGACGATTTTGTCGCTTCACTTAGAAATTACAAATTTCCCGACAATTTTTGATTTTGATTGTGGCAAAGTGGCCGTGTTAAAAAAGCGTGGATAATCCGCGTGCAACGCATCTTCAAAAAATAACAGCGGAATGTTAGCGCTATCGAGCTATGTTAACAGACCCGCTATTGCCACGACTACTAGACGAAACGTGTTTTTTCGAGTGTAGTCTTAAATGGAGCAGACGTCGATTAGTCCCCCCCCCCCAACAAGATCGCACGCAGCTCGACGCCCTTGGACTTTTGAAAACGGTCATCGAGTCCGACCAAAACGTCGCCGAAGAAATAGGGACGCATTTGTGCTCGAAATTCGCTTCGAATTTGAAACGATGCCGCCCCCCACTCAGGCCCCCGATTCCTTCTTCAAACGGAACGGTCTCTTTAAAAAGCAAAATTAGGCCAGGACGCGCATCGAAATTTCGACCTCGTCCATTACCTTTTAATATAAGTAAAAAGTCTTTCCCTCGAACCCGCGCGCATAGTTAGCAAAACGACGGGACGCTTCGACGGCGAACGAGTTTAGAGGCCGCAACAACGCGATCTAATAATAATCGAATTAATTTCCTCTCCGGCGAAACTTTTGTTGTACGTATTGCGTTACTTCGAATTTTGGCAAAGGTTGCCCGAGGGATTATTAACCTTGGCATTGAATTCCGTCTATTCCTGGATATAGAGCCGATAGAAATTTTTAGATTAATGAGGGGGGGACGAATGGGCACCGTTTTTTAATAATTTCGTAGATACGGATTATATATTACTTTACTACTATAATAATATGCTAATTCTACTATTGTGGCGAAAACATCGACGTTTTCGGTCGATTTAAGACCGAATCTGTACGGAGGTTAACTTAATAACCGAACGCGAAAATGTATTCGACCTAAGTCGTTTTAGCAACGAGGAACCTCCCAACGAATTAACGAGCTAAAAAAAAGTAAATAAATCTATCGATTTCACGCGGATAAACGTCGATATTCTTTTTGGCGTAAATATGCATTACTCGCAACATACCCAATGTTTTCTGTTCGAGATAAATAAATTCTGTTTCACGTTGGTAACAAGTCGTTTTACCAGCTGTGACAGTTCTTACACCAGACAGCCTGTTTGTAGGTTAACGTATCCTGGAAAACAACAAATGTAGTTTCGTCAATAGGTGTCTATTTTGGATGGTAATTAATGACGAACCGAAAGGACAGGTTTTAAAATTGGAACAGCTTTCTTCGGTAACAATAAGTCGACTTAATTTAAGATGTTTCGGCGCCATCCATCCGAGACAATAAAAGTGACATTTAATTATTGTTTGCTACAATTTTGACTCGTAACTTACGATTTTAGCGAAGAATTCGTGTGACGATATTTCGACGTTACGTAAACGAGAAGTAATTCCAATCGGGCTAATTTTAGAGGAAATGTTTATTGGAACAAAAAGTCGTACGATTGTCTCGGGATACAAATCGATAATAAAAATTAGGGCGTTCCATTTAAAATAAGGAAGTTGGCGTCCATTTCCGGTGTAACCCGGAAAGAATAGGAAAAAACTGTTGACTGTTTCCATCTTTCGTGAAATTCTCGAAGATGACTCTAATCGGAGTTGGAATATGTGGCGTTTGTTAATTGTTCGAAGTTTTGCGTATATTGGCTTATAGCCATAATTTTAAAGGCCAAAAATTTGTATCTTTATTATTTCCATAAGAGCGGACTTAACACTACAAGCCGCAGTTTAAATTTGAGTGTAAATGATCGATCGTAACCATCGAAAGGATTAATTATAATCGTCCGTGCATCACGTTAAACGTTAATAACCGTGTTTCTTATTAATGAGTGATTTGTTGTTTCTAAAATATTCGTATAATTGTAGAACGACCAAGAAAATTTGTTTTGGTCGTTGTGTTAATGATTCGAAAGGAAATGTTTTATTTCTTTAGCGAATTTTACTAAATATGAACCCGTAATGTGAATTACACTTTTTTTTTAATTTAAATTATATATTAACCTTTTTTTTGTAATTATACTTACCATAAATTCGAATAGTTTCTAAATTAAAATTATTAAAACTCGAACAGTTTTTCCGTATATTTCAAACCCGTTTCAACGACTAAAAATTTGGTTATAATATTCTTCCAAATCTTTCTTTTCGTTACAGACACATTTATTAATTTCGATATGGAGTATTTCGGATAGGAACCGTTTTTCATAATTTCTCTCAAAATACGTCCAAAATTTTAATATTTTCATAATAAAATCGAAGAAATTTTTCAATTTATGTGTATATGAAATTGATATTAATGTTAAATAACTTAAGATATTTTCATATTGTTGAGTCGTAAAAGAATGACATTCGTGAATTATTATGTTCAACATTATTTTTTAAGGCACTATTGAAAAAATTACCGAAAAATATAAGATTAGACTAAGTTGGTTGTGACTTCGTATTTCTCTATAATTTTTCATTTTAAACAACTTTTTTAAGTAACATTTTTCGACACTTTCAAACATACAGGTACTTTAATCTTGAGCCAAAATTATATTTTTTCATCTCCCTTTTATATTATAAGATATTTTCAATTTTTTATTGGTGCATTTTTAGTTTTGGGAGAAGCACCAACTTTTATGAAAATATAACAAAGAGTCCACGAGACCCGTGATATGCAGTTGAGTGGTTAGTTCTAAATTATATTTTACAAATTATACTACTTAAAAGTAAACTATTTCAAAATCACAAAAGTAGCAGCGAGTCTTTCAGGCTCATGGTATGTAAAAAAAATTAATTTTGATTCGATGTTTATTAGTTTCTTGATATAAGTACCTATATATTATGTATTATTCAATTAAGGAATGTTTGAACAATATGGCATGAACATAATAAACATAATAAAACAACCTTCTCAATTTAGAAAATAATTTTTGAATTTTCAAATTTTATTATTATTTTAAATAAGACTTATGTTGATAAAAGAATGTCTACTTAAAAATACGTAGTTTTGGTTTTCGAGTCGCACGCGTTCTACGAGATTAACAAATTAAAAATGGTACGAGTTGTACACGAGTTAGGTGCGAGGTTGAACCGTCTTTCAGAGTGCGAAGCGCCCGAAGGGCGCGAGCACAACTACTGGCACGTCTGGTAAATAAATATATTTGCATAAAATTACGTCTCCACACTTATAAAGTTGTTATTTTCTCAAGGCGTACCAGCAAATTCTCGAACGCTCGACATTCCTCGGATCGTTTATGATTAATAATTCCAATTTATCTACAAGGCTGTTCGAAAATTACGAAAGAGAAACGAAACGCGACGACTCGTCCGGCATCTCGAAGCATTATATAAACGTTATTGCAAATGGAGCAAGGAAAGCACTTTCTTCTTTATTGTATAATCCTTACAAATGAATGTTATGTACATACCTACTACTGTAACGTTAACATAATGATTAGAGAAAGTAAAAGGAATAGATGTTTGATGAAATGTAGAAAGTTGGCGCGGGACGGATAGCGAACCACCCGTACGTTTAAAAAAAAATTCGAGCCAAATTTAGTCGGATTCAAAACAATTTATAACAAAATCGAAGCCGACGTATGTGTTGTACTTTCGCGAAACAATGTAGGCAACGATCGCTTCGGGTTACAGTCGTGAAAACAATGAACAATTGAATCGCCGAGTGATATTATGAATGACTGTTTATGATCATTATCCGTGTCCCGCAACTTAATGACGGTGTAACATAATTCCTTTTGTGCCGAGCCGGTGCGCCGTGTTTTCCTAAAATTCTAAGCAACCCACCGAAAGAGAAAAGTCGACAATAAAAACGACGGTGGTGCCCATAAGAGATAAGCGCGAATAAAAACGAAAGCGGCAAATGTTTTTAGTCGAGACGTTATTCATTTTTTTTCTTTTCGCCGATGTCGGTAGGCCTCCACCAGACGTAGTACGTAAGTGTACAAACAAAGGATCGCGATCCAAAGACCCAACGGTGTAACCGACGTGTGCGGGGGAATTACCACACGAGCGCGAGAGAGCCACTATTCCGAGTCCTCTGCAGGACCAATGTGTAGCTAGACTAGTAGGGGCCGGATTTCTTCTGAGCGGATTCTGCGCCGGAATCCCGTCTATTTCCGATCCCTGTATTAGTAGCGGCTCGTTGTTTTTCATAAATTTTTATCAAACGCTCGTTGGAAACGAGGAGGTTCACCTCCGTTTACAAATTTAGACTAGCCTCCCACCGTTTATCATCATCGTAACCTTTCCGAAAGAGGTGGACAAACTTTTTATTGTTGGCACGTTCGTGAATTATTTATGTTTTTTTCGATTTTTCGCGGCGACCGGCCGACGTCCGAGTCTTGAAAAAAAGAAAAAGAAAAACAATTCGAAAAGTTAACGCGGGGCGAAAAGAGGAAAACGAATGTGCGCGTGCGCGAAATCGGGTTTTTCCGTTCAATTAATTCGTTTTCGTTATTTTTCTATTTTCGATAATTCTGGCGACGACGAAGTTCGGCGTTTGGCAAAAAAAGCGCCAACGTTTTCGCGTCGATCGAATCGATTTGGTGAGCTAATCAAAATTTTGATTTTTCCCACAGCGTGATCGAAAACAAGTTGTTCTTTATAAAAGTTGGCGCTTCTTCCAACACTGAAAAGGACACTAACAAAAAATTTTAAATATCCGATAACGTACGAGGGAGATCGAAAAATATAATTTTGACTCGAGAATAAAATTTATCGAAAAGTTGTTTAGAATTAAAAGTCAGTTATATAGAAATACGAAGTCGCAGCCAACTGACAAGGGGACACTACATCCAGTATATCGATATTTGGGATGTCGATTTTTTTTTGATGATTCTAGAGGTCAAAAACAAAGATACTTGGCGTTTTGTCGAATACTTCGTAATTTTCGAGATATAAATTAAAAAAGAGATCAAAAAGCAAAGTTGCTGTTTAATAACCGTCCCCGTTAGTACGTTTATTGATAATGCTGCGGAGCTTTGAGTAATGTTCTCGCTTTGTAATTAGTATGTCTCTAAACTTTTTTTTGTTCAAACTTGCTAGTTTTGACAGAAGACAACTCTATAAATTTATTAATTTCCACATATAATGCGAGTTGTATAAGAACACATAATTTTATTAACAACAAAATCTCCCAAAAAAACTTTTGCATTTTTTCGCCTTTAATGGAGAGAATTCATCGCACAACGGCGCGATGCTCGCTACTAGTTTGGTCGGTATTAATAATGAAGTCTCTATGAAATTTAAAAAAAATTGAAAAACAAAAAAAAGTTTGGAGACAGACACTGGTATCGAACTAGCGACCTACTAATTACGAAGCGAGAACATTACTCAAAGCGCCACAACGACATTGTCACAAACGTACTAATGGGGACGGTTATTAAACAGCAACTACGCTTTTTGATTTTTTTTAAATTTATATCTCGAAAACTACGGAGCATTCGACAAAACGCCAAGACACGTATATTTGTTTTTGACCTCTAGAATCATCAAAACGATCGACATCCCAAATTTCGATGTACTGGATGCAGTGTCCCCTTGTAAGTCTAATCTATTGTTTGTAATAAGAGAACTTCCAAAGAAATACGTATTATTTATTAAAAACTGTTTAATGGTTAAATCGGTTTTACCCGAAAACACGTTTGCTAAATGTTAATTATGTCGATAAATCTTTTGGGCGATTTTATTAAACGTTTCGAGTTTGTAAAAACTACTCGTTGCATTAAAACGTTAAAAAATTTAATGATTCACGAGAAATTAATATTAATTTTAAATAATTTAAGATATTTTCACGTGGTTGAAAATGTGCCGAAAGTAAAAGTACGACGTTCTCGAATTACTACGAGCAACATTGATTTTTTCATGGGTGCTACGGAAAAAATGTCCGACAGCGCGCAAGCCTCCAAAAATTCCTTTTTGGAACGCCTTTTTTGAAAAATAACATTTACGAGAGAAATTTATACGAATTAAAACATAAATTTTCATTCGATTAATTCGAAAACGGTGCATTCTATCTAAAATTATAAAAAAAACAACATGATCGGTGGAGAATTTTATGCCGATTCCAAAACATATTTCACATTACCGATCCGATTACCATTTGAGGCCATTTTGAAACGGGTAGGTCGATTTGGCTGGTTAACGAACTCGTCCTTTGTTTTCGTGAAGGCAATACGTGCAAAATTGCGACCGGAATCGTGTTCACAAGAAATTGATTATATATATATATATATATATATATATATACGACCGAACGAAAATGAACGACCTATATTTTCGTGATCACATCTGGGTGCCGTCAGGCTGCAATAGCTTTATTTTCTATGAAAATTCGCTAATTTCCAAAAAAGAAATAAGATTTGACTTAAAAATGGGGTAGGGTCAGATCTGTTCCTTGCCGATTTGAATGAAATTCGACGTACTTATAGATCGTAGTAAGAAATGTTGCTGGTCAAAATTTTAAAATCCACTACCACTCGGGCATTTTTGAATAATTAATTTTTGAAATTCGAAAATTCCTACCGTCCCTACCTAAACTGTGGGGTGTCGCGATCGCTGTGCCGAGAGGGTCGCGGGTTCGATTTCTTAACACTTTTGAGCATTACATATTTTAATGGTATAACTATACCAAATTTCGTTCAAATCGACTTCATATTACTATATAACTTTCGATTCTGCAAGCAATATTTTTTGATATTTTTAAAAATAAAGGTAATTTACTCTCTAGCCAAAATTATATTTTTATTTTATTTGCGAGATATTTTTAATTTTTTTATTGGTGCACTTTTACTTGCGGGAGAAGCGCCGACTTTTGTAAAGAACGATGTTTTTTTTTTCAAAAAATCCACAATGACAACGATGGCGTACTTTATGGATCACGCTGTATTTCGATGCCAACCAACGAACAGCTGTTCTCCATCCCCAAATTTTGCCGATTTACCTACTGCTCGAAAAAGTCGATCGTCAGAAAAACGCGATCGTCGCGCACAAAAGAAAACAAAACGTAAACACGACCGCGATCGCGTTCGGTAATGTCGTCTAAAAATAAAACGTCAAGTTCAAAAAACCTTAGATTAATTTAACCAGTGTGTGTGTGTGTGGAGGTTAGTTCGAGTCAATTACACCTCGATTATGAGCCGATTTACGCAATCCAACTAATCGATAGGTCCACACAAAGATAAGTATATAGTAATTTAAAGTAAACATACCCAGTCAGGGTGAACGACAACGTTAAATTATGATCATTAACGTGTATGTCCCCTAACTGTCTTTCATTATTGCTCAATCATTTCCCCATATATATATATATATCCGTTCTAACAAGAGAAACGATCCTTATGGCGACCATAAGCGCACACATACTTACATGAATAAATAAATATGTGTAGGTACACGGTTTGAATTTGAATGGTAAAACGCAGGGCACACGAACACAAAAATCTAGTCTCGACAAAGAAGCGAGAATTCTTTGTTCAAATTCCCAGGGTCAAAAAATTCTCGTCTTTCATGGGTAGATGCACACATACACAGGAAAAAAATGCGAGAAAAATAAGTCACGTTCCATCGAATTTACGGTTTTTAATACTTATCCGAGGAAAAATTTCGAGAAACGTCGAAATAAGTTACGTAGCGCAACGCCCACTCGACTTTTCAATTTAAACGAAAAATGATTTCCAGATATAATCCGTGGGCATGGCAGGAGAAACGCCTTTGCTCGGTCGGGAGAGAAAATCGACGAAAAGTCGGGGGCAAGTTAACGGAGAATTTCCCGGCAGGTCCCGATTCTAAATATGGGAGGCGCGACGCGGAAAACGTTATGAGTCACTTTGGAAAAACGATAGCGAAAAAAAAATTAATTAAGTTACTACGTTTTACCTCGTTTCCATCGCAAACGAATGAGAAGGTTGGAAAATAGCGATACTATTCCAAAATCCGACATACGGAGCCGATTGCACGTGTCCAAATGTAAAAAAGCACTGATGATTCCACACTAATTGTCCCAATAACTTATTATGAACACTAAGTACACTGCAATTGTTAGGCAGCCAACAGACGCCAAGCAGAGGAGTAGTTATCATGACCGCTGCCGACCAGCACTGAACAGGCTACGGCCAAACCTTGGCTGCGCTCCTACGGAGCAGAAACACTCTCCATTGGCTCTTGCGGCCCTCGCCGACGCCGGCGACGAATAACATCGCACGTTTTCGGCGGCAACTTTTGAAATTTGCGGCCGCGACAGAAATACGTCCGGATTCGACGACAATGACAATTTAGAAAAAGAAACGGACCCGCGCGGCCGAGGTACGCGATTCGAAATTGAAATTCCGGCAGTTTTGCGGAGGAGCCGGACTCCGCCGAAAACTTTTTATTAACTGGATCGACGAAAATGCGAAACGTCACCAGTTCGATACGGGGCGAACGTTACGACGCTAAGGTCGGTGCACGTTTTGCCCGTGCGAGACAGAGAAACGCGCAGAACCGCCCGTAGAAAGCGCACGTTAAGCCGGCGTATAACCGACACGTCACGGGAGGGGAGGGGGGACTTATTCGGGACGTGCGCGGTTCACGGTTTGGACGAGGCGTTCGCACAGGACCGAAGGGCTCGAAGGACGTCGTAGCTCGACTCGTCTCGCGCGAGGGCACGTAAGCCGGCGCACTATTGGCTGCGGCCCCGTAATGACTAAAACCAATAGTGTACGGTATTGATCCGGACATTTTCCGGCAACAACCGCCCCTTCGCGCGTACGCCTTAAGGCCCGTTTTTCCCCAACGACGACGGGAGTCCTTTTCGGCGAGGCAGCTTTTTCAGGAATTCCGCGTCCTCGAAACGATTGGGTAACTGTAACTTGTACTAACTTTTGTAAATACGTCCTCATTCCGCTGCTATACGGAGGATAATAATATAAAGGAAGACGAACGCGTGTACAAATATAGAAGCCGTTCATTGAAAAAGAAAAAAAGGGGGCAACATATGTTCGTGGGCAAAAAAATGCCAACTCGAAGGATCCGAGACGAAATCGGCAGCTTGTTCGCAAAATATGGATTCTACGGAATATATATGTATATTTGAGCTTTTGCCAAAAGCAAAATTGTAAAATCTAACCTTCGTCGACTCCTACTCGCACAGTCATTTACGAAGCATTACCTAACCAGCAATCAGCAATACGTATGTCGTTTACAGGGTCAGCCTTAATGATGCAGCCGTTTAAAATAACATTTACTGTTTTGTTGCATGTAAAACAAACTCATGATTTACTTTAGGTTCCGTGGAGCTTTTTTTTAAAAAAAAAAAGCATCCGTATGGGAGAACCGATCGAACAGAACAACCCGTGTGGCGGCGGCGGTGGCGGTTGTCGTATAATAAGTCAAACCGATTTTTTAAATAATTATTTTAGCTTGAGGGGAAGAGGAGGGGCGCCGAGTATCATATTCAAGTTCGATTATGTCGGGCTTAAAACTGAATTCGTATAATTTGCAATCAACTGTACAAGTAGGATAGGGTGATTCAGGGGTTACTGCACCCTCGGAAAAAAGTATCGACAGCTCACACGTGCGCTCTCTCCAAACTTTGCACCGCTATTACACATACAAACTGATAGTAGTGGGGTCGCGCACTCCTTCGTCGCGTATTTATCGCAAAAAATTACCAAAAAAAAAAGAAACACGCTAAAAATGTAGGTGTGTACAATCGCAATCAATGAACATGTCCCCGTCTCCTATCCCATTCGGCAAAACGTGCACCGTATGTCCCAAATAAATTGGTAATTACGTCGAAACGGCGTGAATAAAAACCCAGTCGGCGTCAAAGCACCTAAAAGCCCGTCGCTAAAACGCCCCGCGAGCTTCAAAATTAAAATTAATAGATACCTATAGTTTATTCAAACCTACATGATGTTCACGTCATCAATACAAGGTTACTAGATGATGACGTTACACGCGGTGCTGTCACCTCGTATTTTGACAGTTCTAATAAATTGTAGTCTTTCTTCGTACCATCTAATATGTGCGCAAGTAAATCATCTATAGAATATGTCACTTTCCAAATTTCAAACAGAATTACAAATAAACAATCTATGGCCTATCCAAACCTATATGCAATTTACGTCATCAAAAAAAAAGTTACTAGATTGTTTAATTGTAATTCGGTTTAAAGTTTGGAAAATGACATATTCTATAGATGATTTACCTGCGCACAAATTAGATGGTATAAAGAAAGACTATAATTTATTAGAACTGTCAAAATACGAGATATGAGGTGACAGCACTGTTTGAAACGTCATAATCTAGTAACCTTTTACTGATGACGTGGATTGCATATAGCTTTGGACGAAGTGTAGCAACTTTTTGTTGATGACGTGAACATCATATAGGTTTGAATGAGCTATATGCACAAATAATTTTCGATTTAAGCAACGTAAAAAACGACAGGTACTTAACAAAAATATCAACAAAATGTGGTCCCGATCGCGATTATAATAAATGTACAGTGTGCGCAACGTAAAACGTCGGGGGGGGGGGGGAAATATTTTTCGGTTCCGATAATTTTAGAACGCGACGCATTCGATGGGGCACTAACTTATAAACAATTTTGTTTTTATAGTTTTTTCATAAAGTGGCCGATTTTCGAGGTATTTCAGATTAAGATTCCGGTTTTACAAACACTATTATACCGCAGAATAAGCTCAACGAACATTTCTGCGGTATAATCGTGTTTGTAAAACCGGGCCTAAAAGGATGTTTTCGACCAACCCCGATAACTTTTGTATTTTGTAGTTTTTTCCTTGTAGGTCGTATGGAACCTCCTTTTCGACTTCAACAGTTCGAAATTGTGTGAAAATGTGGAGAATTTGGTAAACTAATCGAGAGGGGGGTCACTTAAATGACAATTCTATTCAACTGATAATGTCGTGACGTAGACTAATATTGAAATAAACTAAAAAAACCTGCACAATGTCAATCGGTTTTTTGGTTGTTATAGTTTTATCGACATGAATATTGATCAAAAAAGCCATCGAGAGAGAGAGAACAGGTTTTTTTTTTAGTTTAACATTAATCGGATATTCCAGCAACAGATTAATTGACGAAGTTACACAATTTTAAGGATATTCAGGGGTATCCGCAGATTAAATCGACCCGCTATCAAACCGCAATCGCTCGTTGTGTAATAAAAAAAACACGAAAAAAAACCGGAAGCATACGTATTCGACAAGACTCTTTGTTAGATTACCTATAAAATTGTTCCAAATCCCGAATCCTGATAAAGGTGATCCGTCTTTTCTCAAATCGACTATTGTAAATAATAATTAAAACTATTTTTAATACTCATTTACCTTGAATTAGCGAACGACGCTGAGACGCGATTGAATTTAGGCGGGGAGCACGTTAACGAAAAAAAAAAATCTAATTATCAACAACAACAATTTCCTCGACGATTTTTTAATCGTTTTCAAGTCGAAACGTATCCAACCTTAATTGCTCGATACGAGTATCGATGCCTTTCGTGCATCAATCGTCATTACTAAAAATCGATAAAATTCGGGCGTAACGGGTTAGTTTCGAGCGAGATAAACAAATATACAAATTAACCTAATACAAAAGGGTGTCCCTATTTGCATGCAACCAAATCAGGTTCGATACGATAGTCATTGTAAACATCGACAGTATTTCGATGGATGGATTGTCGCACGTATCCGGAAGGGACTGCAACAGGGCGGGGGGTGGGGGGTGCAGCGAGACCTCCGCGAATAATTTCTAATTTACACAAATCAATTCTTTTCGGAGGGGGTTGATGAATGCGATTATAAAACTCGACGCGATATCGTTGATAATAATAATATAATATCGACGGTAATACTCGGGGCACAAGCGACTTACCTGACGCCGCATTCTTGCTACGAGACGTGTCCGTTTTCCTGAAACAATAAAAAAAAGCATTAAACAGCGAAAAGGTGGGCGATTACAAAAAAAAAATAGCATCTGTGCGGATTATAAAGGATGTACTTTCGAAAGTTCGCACTAAAACGATAAACTAGTAATTACGAGAGCGGCCTTTGTCAGCTAGTGAGACGACGATACTTATTATATAAAAATTAATTAATTAAAGTCTGTTTCAAGGTGAAGTTTATAAGAACCATTTCCGAATCGAAATAACGCCATTAGACACGGTGCCTGACGTTCGGGCTTTCCGGAATTTATTTTTCCCAATTAAAATTATTAGACATTGTTCGGCGCGGAATCGTGCGTCGGACGCAATGGTTATTTTTTTTTAAGGGCCCTCCTATTTTAATTTAAGCTCGTTCGTCTCGTTCTCGTCTTTTTAATTTGGGACGCAAAGAAACACGACACCGCAAAGGGACGTAAGGTCAAAGAAGTGACCGGTTAGTTTGCGATAGCGAGTCAGTCCGGCAACAACGTCATGCGCAAAATGAGACGCGGGACGACTCGCGGCGACTCGGTGCGACGTGCCCAGCGATTTCCTATTCAAAAATGGAAGAAAAGGTCGTCGAGGTCGTGCGGTCGGTTGAAGCGGACCCGATCTAATGCCGTTAAGACCATTTGCTGGATTTTCGTGTCGAATTCAACAAAACGTAGGCCATTCTGAACGTCCTCCAACATCTCGGCAATCGCGCTAAACATGCCGTGTTGCTCGAAACGCTCGAAACTGCGCTGTCACATTTCACGCCTGGCCCAATGAAAATTCAATCTCCACGACACTTGCCTCATTTTTTTTCGGATCAATTAAGATCGCTAGATACAGTTTTATTTCGCGGAATTATCCGGCTCGAAGGACCACGTGTTGGGCATAATGAAGGCAGGTGTCGCGGACATTCACTTTTTATTGTTATGTTAAGACGTTGACTGCCAACAATTATTGCCAAAATATGTGCAGGTACGGATAATCCCTTAGCATTCGCTTGGGTATTCGTGAATTTTTAATTAATAGTGCATCGATCGTAACAACGTGAACATTGAAATTTTGAAACTTCCAACAGCAACCGACCCGCATATTGTTTTCGTTCCAGTTGCTTTGTTCGCTATAATTAAAATTACGTAGTCGTAAACGACATCAAATTTCTTGTCTTGCCCTCGTGCGAGGGCAATAAGACGACTCGCGAGGTGGGCAAGATGATCGATTAAGTTTTCCCCGATTTTCCAGGGTCGAAATAAAATTCCCCGACTTTATACTAGGTGTTCCAGAAAATCGACACTCCACGTGTATAATCAACCCATAGACCGAGCGTTATTTTTTGACGTTTTCCTAATTTTGCAAAAACTTTTCGTTTTTGTGCTGTTCGTCAAATGAATTGTCGGAACGCGTGTTTTTATGTCATTATTTTTAAAAGTTTTTCAAGATTAACAAAACAGAAAATCCCGTCATCGATCGCGTCGGTGCAAAAGCAGGCAAGTCGTCATTCGAAAAACCAGAAACGACGAATTTAGCATTAGGTAAAGCATTCTCGAGTATCTCGGCGATATTAGTTTTTAGCGTTTTTCTCGCAATCACGAAAAGTAACCTTGGTTTTGCGCGTTTGCTCCTCAACATCGAGAACTGAGACCCAACGTTCGTTGTCGTCTCCCGATGAGCCCCCAAGCAATTAATTCAAATCAAGTGACGATATTATCGTAAAACGGAACAGTAGAAAAGTGATGGCCTCGTTCGATGGCCGAGGGCATCGAAATAATGAAGAAGAAGACGATTCGTATAACAAGGTTATCTGCGAAACGATAATTGTGATAAAAATGTGGTCAAGAACAAAGTTCTTTGAACGTTCCATGTGATAAAACAACAGCAGTCATTCATTTCATGACTCGATTCCGGCGGAAATTTCAAATTTATCCAAAAAAAAAAATAAAAAAATGGTGGTCACATTGGGCAAGTAGAAAAACAATTTCGCATCGTAAGTGTCTGGAATTCGAAGCGTTTCCAACGCAAATTATGAAAATGGGCCGTGACTTCGACGCTCGAATCGCGATCGACATTCCAGCAATATGGTCAAGGTAACAGCAAATTCCCCCATCGGTTTTGGGCCTTCGCCGTTACGAACGAATCGTCCACAAGAAACTGGACGTTGTTATCCCAGTTCCAAAAAAAAACAACCGCATAATTAAAATAATCTCTTCGAGTCGTCGAAATTAAATTCGCCATTATCCTTTCCGCGGATCCTTTATCCAATTAACGTTTTTATCGTAGAAATGAACCCCCCCCCACAATGGGACTATTTAAATTGATTAGAACAGGTGTGCGGCGATGCGAAGAAAATTCAAAAATTTTCTTTTGCCACGCGCGAACGTCTAATTACAAAATAAGTGGTAGGTAGGTGCACGTCCGTACATTTCGGGAATTTTCGAATAAATTTCGCCACGACAATAAACCGTTTTTGCGGTTAGTTTCGCAGGAATTTCAGGTATACAATCTAGTAAAGGAAATGGCTGTTGGCAGCAACAAAATCGGATAAATAATTTACAATTTGTCAGCTGTTTTCGAAAGTGGCGTCGATAAACTTGCGAAGGTCATTTTTTCGCACACTGCAAACGAGCTCGCATCGACATCGACATCGACACGTCCTTCTTATCTTTCTCTCTCTTTTTCTCTCGCTTGCGAATTTGACTTAAAAAAAATCCGGGCGAAACAAATTGCCACGCATCGCGGCATTAAACGAGAATAAACGTCCTGAGAAAGTAAATTGGTGGGTAAACCTTATTTTGGAAAATCTTATTCGCCCGTATACCTGCGTGCCGTGTACGAAAAAGAGCAAACACCGCTAACAAAAATATTCTTTGTCCGAAAGCGAGACATCTGTTAATATGGCTGGTTGCGTTTCGAGACGACCCTCTCTTAAAATCGTTTTCTTTTTGGATTCGGGTCTCGTCCTATTCTCTTGTGCCTCGCAGGGAAAGGTTACCTAATGATACAGAACCACCCGAGAGACCAGGTAGCGAAATGGAACCCTAGAACGTACAGATTTACAAGAATACGTCGGGGGGGACGACAACATAAAACTCCCCGACGACGACAATAACCTTAAAAGATCGAATCTAGGTAAAAATCTACCGTTTTATACCTACAGGTAAAAATGCGCGGCACTTCCTGAATTCGTAGGTACAAAAGTTATATACCTACTACGAAACAAATCCCTCGGTTCTTCTGAAAGAAGCAGTGTGGCAGACTGAAGTCAGACGGACCGGAGGCACATACGCACAGGTATACCAACCTTGGGAGCGGTCATCGTGCACTGCCGACGTAAAACCAGCAAACCAAACGCCGACGTCCACGGTTTATTAAAGAAACGACCAACGCGAATCGACCGGGTCGACTGTACTTCCACTTTCAGAAGGGACTATATTTGAGAATCGACGTTTTCGGAACGCGCTGTACATCGCCATAAGAAAGATGAGTTGAAGGACGGACAATTTTTGTTTTATTTGATGTAACAACAATCTCGGTTACGGTCGGTGGCGAGTACGGCCGTCATAATGCATTTTCCGAGACGAAAAAAAAACAAAAAAACCGGACGAACGTTGACAAACTGACGTTTCTTTTATTGCAGATAATCGATTTTTACGCGAACGGTAGCCGCAACAAACTCGCCATATCGCAATTTTAATATTGAAAGTAAATATCATCCTTTCACTAAACGCAACCAACAAAGGTCAAATAATAGAGCGAAAAGGTAACGACCATTTCAGGGTTATAGCCATAGACCACTGCACACATAAAGACGGCCAGGTTATTAAAATAATCACACAGGAGGAGGTAATTCAACCTTTGCAACCGCAACGAAAACGACGCTCGCTTCTATTCTTCTATTAAGACTTTTTTATCAAAAACAAAACAAACAAACGTATTACAAACAGGAAACATAGCGACAATTGCGAAACAATTAGTTAACGACCGACAACGTCGCGATTTTAAAACGATTTGCCCCCCCCCGCCCAAAAAAAGAAAAAACGTTACGATCGAGTTTCAGATTTAATATTTGAACGAAATTTACGTCTAGAATCTAATAAACGAAATGATCATTATTAATTTAACGACTTCCGGAAGCAATTTTTGAATGACGCTCGCGACAGTTCCACAAATATTGGATTATTTTTTTTACGATCGCGCAACTTTTCACAAAATGGTACAAAGTGTACGAATTGGATATTTAAAAATTGAAATATCTTCGATACACTTTTGACGATCACCAACAAATGGGCGCTTATTGGCGTCATCATATTTCACATAGTGCTGGCCTTTTAGCGAATTTTCATAGAAAATAAAGCTGCCTGTCTGATGACGTGACCCAGTCGTGCCTTTTCTCCGATCTCGACCCCTAGATCATGAAAATATAGGTCGTTCATTTTGGGTTGGTTATATATATACATATAATCAATTCTTGTGGACACCATTCCGGTCGCAATTTTGATCGTAGGAGGCTGAAATTTGGACAGCGTATTGTTTTTACGAAAACGAAGGACGATTTCGTTATCCAGCCAAATCGACCGACCCGTTTCAAAATGGCGGAGGTACAAAAATTTAAAAAATTCTAATCTCCGTTATTAATAATCGGATTGGTAATGTGAAATATGTTTTGGAATCGGCATAAAATTCTCTACCGATCATGTCTCTTTATAATTTTCGATAGAATGCGCCGTTTTCGAGATAATCGAGGAGAATTGTATGTGCGCTCGATACCTACCGGGCGAGTGGTGCGGACGTGATTCATCACGTCGTACTCATTAATGTACTGCATCAATTATTAGCGAATTTAGATGTGTCCTTTTGAATTTTCTCCGATCTCGATCTCTCCGGTATTTTCTTTACGAAAACGAAGGACGAGTTCGTTAACTAGCCGAAACGACGGAGCCGTTTCGAAATGGCAGCCGTTTAAAAAAACAAAATTAAAAAAATTCTAATCTCCGTTATTACTCATCGGATCGGTAATGTGAAATATGTTTTGGAATCGTCATAACATTCTCTACCGATCATGTTTCTTTATAATTTTCGATAGAATGCGACGTTTTCGAGGTAATAGAGGAGAATTGTATGTGCGCACGATACCTGCCGGGCGAGTGGTGCGGACGTGATTCATCACGTTGTACTCATCAATGTACGGCATCAATTATTAGCGAATTTAGATGTGTCCTTTTGAATTTTCTCCGATCTCAACCCCTCCGGTATCTCCGGTATTTTCTTTACGAAAACGAAGGACGAGTTCGTTAACTAGCCGAAACGACGGAGCCGTTTTGAAATGGCAGCCGATTAAAAAAACAAAATTAAAAAAATTCTAATCTCCGTTATTACTCATCGGATCGGTAATGTGAAATATGCTTTGGAATCGTCATAATCGTTCCTTTATAATTTTCGATAGAATGCGCCGTTTTCGAAATAATCAAGAAAAATTGTACGTGAGCTCGACTCCTACCGGGCGAGTCGTGCGGACGCGATCGGTCTACGGCATCAATTATTAGCGAATTTAGATGTGTCCTTTTGGATTTTCTCCGATCTCGACCCCTCCGTTATCTCCGTTATTAATCAACGCATCGATAATGTGAATATATGTTTTGAAATCGCCATAAAATTCACTACCGATCGTGTCTCTTTATAATTTTCAAAATATTTTATATTATTATTAAATATTATTTTTCAAATACCGTATTTTTTTCGAGAAGAATTTTTAAAAAAGGAGCTTTCCGACACCATTTATGAAAATTCGGTGCCGCGGCTTGCGCGCTGTCGGATCTTTTACGGACGTCGAAGCAGCGAAACACCTGAACAGGAGGAAGGCGATTCAAGAATAAATATTGCAGAAATCGCAACGTGCTGTCAAATTTTTGGCGAAACGGGAGCTCGGGGAAAAGTGGGCAACAAAACCGTGGTTAATTCGAGCGATCGAAGATCTTAAGACACTGCTAAATGATTACAAAAACGACGCCGCTTACTCCCGAATTGACGACGGCAACACGAGCAACCCGAACTATTTCCCCACGGAAATCAGTCAAAATGTTGAAGAAACCCCAGACACCTACCGATGGAAGCTGGACGAGAGACGTCGCAGAGACGAGGGCTCTCACCCGGAATGTTTTACAAAGCCATCTGAAGATGAAAAAACCAATCTATCAATGGTCGCATTCAGGGAATGGTAGCGCTGTAGCGCTTTATCGAAGCGATGCTCTGAATGGTGTCTGCTTTACTCGCAGTGCTGCAGCGCTTTAGTAAAGCATTAAAGCATATAAATATTCCGCTTTAACGCTTTATAACAAAATAAAGCAATGACGCATCCATGCGTTCTAACCTAACAAATTATGTTGCTTGTGTATGTTTTGGTTTATACAAAAAATAAAGATGGCTTGTAACGTTACAATTCGGAGACGAAGTCATTTCCCTTGCAGTAACGCAAGAAGAAAGGTTGAAGATATTACAAGGTAAGTTTTACATAAAAATTTGAGTGTTTTACAAACAAAATTGCCAACCTAAGAATTAAAAGCTGAAAAATAACTAGTACCAAAAATGTTTATTCAGACAACATAAAGCGTTACAGCGCTGCAGCGTTTCGACGCTACAATTCCCCGAATGCGACCAATTTCTTGAAGTTTCCTTTCAAGTGGATCCTCCCAAGTACTGAGGAGTCGCGTTGCTCCCTCGCCCATACTGCGTTCGACATCAAACCGCGGATTAAATCGATTCGCGGTTTTTATCTAATTTCGTGGAATTTAATTTAATTCGAGTTTTAATTGACGCGTATTTGACGTTTAATTTACTTCGACTTTAAGTCGTCACCCGTTTTTATTTCAACTGAACGTTTTTAATTGTGCGATTCCGATTTTAATTGGCGATTTTGCATTTTAATTAAATTAACCGATGCGATTAAGCTGTTAATTAAATTTAATTCTAGGAATTGAGACGCGAAATCAATCGCCGAATTACGCAATAATCCGTCAATCAAAGATCCAGTCAATTTTTGTATCAAATATAGATTTAAAGGGCGGGGGGGGGGGGCGAAAAGTGACTTCTCTCCACTTTCCCTTACGGAAATTAAAAAAGAAGGAGGTAAAAATCGGCGACCAACGCAGACCTGTGTTCAGCTAAAGCACCTAGGTACGTACCTCCGGAAATACCAGGCACAGCAGATCGTTTCACCAACAAAAAACCCCCACAACCTGGGGCAAGAAGGACTTTAAAACATACTTAGGTACAGTAAAGCTTCAATTATGCGGACTAGTAAGTGGTGGACGTGATCCGGATATGCAGATAATCATAAAAAAAATAGTTAAGTTGTGAAATAAAGCGCGAAAATTGCTCTAAAATCATTTCTGTTTATTTTTATTACAAAAATAAAGTATATTTGAATGACTAATTAATATGTATTTTTTTTACTACGAATAATTAAATAATTGTGCTCACATAAAATAATAATTACACGATTTTTAATTGAAAATGTCTGTGTTTAGTTGTTTTGACGTAGAAAATGTAATTTTTTATTTCCTATTTTTAGTTCGGATAAATAGATTTCTATTGTACTTTATTTTGATTAAAAATACTACCGTTTTAAAGTAAATGAATTTCTTTTTATGATGTAATTTTAATAAAATTTTAAAAAAATGCTACACTTTTGTTGGCGGATTTTTAAGATATTTATCGCAATTTCTTTAAAAAAATACCTCTTTTTTCACCCCTTATTTTCTAAACGAAACCTGCCTTTTCTTTATAAAAATGACGCGTTCGTGTAGTTTTTGATGTTTCAAATTAAAAAACAAGTCGTTTTTTTTATTGAAATTGGTCCAGTAGGTCAAAAATTATAGTAAAAAATCGAAATTAAGAACAAATTAAAAGTACAATAAAAATATATATAACAAAGCCCTTCCGATTCCAAATTGTGGGAGTTTCGGGTATATCTACACTTTTTTTGGAACACTGTACAAATACGAGCAAATACAAACTTAAGGAACATGTGCAGGTAGAGCTTTTTAAGTTGAGCGGAATAAAAAGCGATACAACAATTTGTAGACCGCGCTAAGCGAGAGTTACCTGTATATTACATAGTTATTTACGTCACCCGATATAGAAGGACAACCGTCTACTGTGTCTGCACAGATAGCTTGTAAATTAATATGGGTGTCGATAAAAAATTAATTTCCCTAAGTATGTGAAAATCCAACTTGAACAAGTCATCGATACTGAGAATTCAAGAGACAACGAAAACGAGACCAAATCCGAAAAAGCTAGTCAAAAACGTGCGAAAAGCACGGTCGCGAATAATTTAACAGAACAAAGGTCCGAACAAATAAAAAAAAATATGCTCACCAGTTGTGGGCACAACGTGTAATTTAAACTCAAAATATCACAACGACAGGTTTTCTGTCCAAACGCGTCTATCTACAGTACAACTTGTCGAGTTAAACAATTAGTTTTGCCAAATCAATTATTTATCGCTTTTAAGTGGTTTATTTAAAATTCGATAAAAACAAGATTACGATCAATTAATTAATTGTCGATTAGTACGTTAACCTCTTTCGATTTGAGGGTATCCACAGGTTTATCATAACGTTCTTTTTTTTGTTCTCGGTAATCAAGTGCAATCATATGTGTTATCTATTAGTTTAATAATAATAAGAAACGAGATTTGCGTTATCTATTTATGAATTTATAATTAGTAAAGACGAACGTAAAAAAGTGCGTCTCCCCTTGTAAGTGTACAGTCGGGTGCAAAATTAATGTTGCGAATCACGAGCATTGGTAATGCACGTGATTCGCGACATTAATTTTGACGAATTACAAATACAAATTTTCAGTTTAAACATTCTGAACGTAATTCGTTCCTTGCGTCGCGTGCGCTCGCAGTCGGCGATCGTTAATTTTGCGCCCGACTGTACCTAACAATACAAACGCAACGGGCGAACGGATTGCGCTTCGTTGAACTTCTCATTCCGCATGCATTTTAATATGTACAACTAGAAGACAACAGATCACGTCTAATTATTGTAAATTCGCATAAACAAAAATATCCTACACGCCTTCAATCGAGGAGAACGGGGGAACGTTTAACCAAGACCTACAAAGTAAACCATATGTATCGCAATCGAATAAATGAATCAGTTTCCCATCGAGTTTCGGGTACGAATTAGATACTTGCGAAGCGCTCGATTTGTGAAACGGTTCAGTTGAACTCATACGAACTGATTAATTTTTCGTTTTAATTACGTATAACTAAATATAAACGTTACAATACTTACAGTTTTGTCGAAATATTTATTGATTACGTTGAAATTACTTTCTCCACAAACAATGTGGGACTATACAACCCACTGCAGTAATTAAAATTGATTATCAAACAGTAACGAACGGGAACGCACGCTTTATTCGAATCCGAAATTTTAAAACTCGAGAATCGATTAAATAACCAACGACTAATAATTTCGCGAACACAAAAAAAAATAATAATCTGGAATATGTAATTGCGTGCCACTTCGTCTGGGAAAAATTGAACAATAATTAAGCTGACGATATGTCGCGTATTATGATAACACGCCGTTAGACCTCACAAAATTTTTTGATAATGTTTGTTTTTTAATTTAAATTGCAAACAGAAAAAATTGTTTAAAATCGAGCTAGAGTTGTTATCGGAATTTGCAACGCAATCTTTACTTTGTTCCTTATTGCGAACATTTTTTCATTCTAGATATTTCATGTTACATTACTGGTCTCTTCCTATATCTACATAAAACAACTTTCATTTACCAATTTAAAAAAAAAATCTGGGCGCCTTTGCTTTCGCACAATTTTGAATAAAAAAGCAGTTAAGACTCCAATTCGGTTTTACAAAAAAAAATAAAATAAAAAGTAATTAATCGATAATTAACTGATGCAATGTTTTTCTCTATTTCGTCAAATTAAACTAATCATTAATTTCGTGATACCGGACAAGAACAAAGTTCGACGAGACCTCGGTATCCGCCATCCGTTCGTTTTATCCGAGAACACGTAAATAAATATCTACGAAGTTATGGCGCTTCTGATTACTTGTGAACCAAAAAAAAAAAACAACTCTAGATATAACGCTTAACAGAAGTGAGATTGAATCGCTCGAAAAAATTGAATGTCTATGCATAGATCCACGCGTCGATGGGTTTTTTTAAAGTTTAGAGAACCTACACGAGATGAAAATGAAGGTTCGGCCGAATAAGACGTAGATATGTCGAAATGTAACCAAACGACGAATCAAAAAAGTCTTGGTAAATCGAGCCGCGCCTCCATAAAAAAATGCAAAAAAGGGCGCATAGTCCATCGTTATTACATGGTAAAATTCACCCATTTGTCCGTCCAACCAATCATCATCATCTAATAGCAATTTCCTTCCAAACAATTACCAGGAGCCGTGGTGGGCCAAAGAACCAGCGACAACGAAAGATCACGAGGACGTCCAGCTCTTGGCAGCGCATCGTTTCTTCCTTTAACCTCGCCAAATCAGTGCCAAAAGCACGACCAATACGGCTCAGATCCACAATCAAACTTTTACATACTGATACTCTTAGCTTTTGTTTAGACCTCGCTTCGTCCACTCGGCGATGCTGTCGCCCGCACGTTTAACAACTCACGTTCATACTTAACAGATATTCTTACACATAATATAAATCTCTGCAATGCATTCATCTGTGAATTTGTGTCGCTCAATATTCTTCCCATTGTTGAGATACGGGGTGTGGTCGACACTTGCGACCAACAGTGTATAATTAAAAAAAAAAGACAAACGCGCTATTTGTTCGAAGAAAGCCGGCCTTCCCATTTTTTCCTCGAAGTGTACGAAACAAAACATCCGCAAAAACCAACCCCAAGTTCCCTACCAACGATATCGATCCAATAAAGTGATATTGTGCACGGTTAAAGTGCTTAAAATAATTTATATTGTTGATAAAAGATAAAACGTCGGTAATATGAATTTTCGATGAACGAAGATAAACCGAAAACGAGTTCGAATTATTGTCGTTTCAGTTACGTAACGCCGACAATGCCGTCGTCAATCGACGGACGAGGAAAAACTAATTGCACGAGAATAAATAACAAAAAAAAAACAATGATAATAACCGGCCTTGATATCTGAATTTCCGCGATAAAACGAATGAATTGCCAAAAAAAATTTCTAAATTATCAAAATTAAGTGCATACTTTTGTAATTAGACGCTCGTTAATAATGTACAATTAAATTTACTACTAACTGCAAATTACCTTACTAACGGACTATCAGAATATCAAAATTAGCGAAAATGGCGTTATTGTAATAAATTTTACAGCCGGCAGTGTAACATCATTTGTTTTGATGTGGGGGCATCGGGTGGGCACATCTAAAAATAAAAGCTCTTAAAATTTCAAATGAGTTCTAAAACATCCAGCCCTCGATTACAAGGGACCCAAACGTTCCATTCAGTTGCCGACAAATCGATATAAAAGTACTCGCAGGGCGAAAATATAATGTACGCCGCCACCGACACCGCAAACCCGCGCCATTTCGAAATTAACGCGAGCGAAAGAATTTGTTTACGAGCGAACAATTGCTGTATTACAAGAATTCAAAAGCGCCCATTTTGTTTAATTTGTCGCTCTAGACAACGACGCGACCGGAATGTCGGATTCGATAACGCGACGAGTTGCTTAGTTAAATTTGATTTTTTGCGCCAAGGCGCGCGCTTAATTCGAAATAACGCCGGAAAATTGCTCCGGTAAACGGCGAGCGCCATCTGATCAAGAAACCGGAGTAACTGGTGAAAGTTCCGCGTGCGAGTTCACGAATTCCGCCTCGTGTGGCGCTTACTTCGTCGTCGGAATTGGAACGGAAAATTTAACAAATTACCAGCGACGTAACGTGGTGTGTGTACGCGTAAAAAATCAACGCGCGGGCGAAAGTACACGAAAATCCTTTTCCGACCAAATTTTAATCGGGATGGGGGGGGGGGTAACCGGACATATCGACACGTCGACGCCCGAAACCAAATTTATTTTTCAACAGCAATTACCGGAAAATATGAAAATAATAATTAATCGTTTTATAATTCACACGCGTACGCGGAAACGCGCGCGCACACGAAAGTTGAATGAAAACCGCGAAAAAGAAAAAAATTGGCACCGCTTTCGGTCTAATGAATAAAACGTACGAACAAGGCCGCCCCATAGGTACATTATCATGTGACAGACCAATTTTGGTCAAGTGTAATGTTTCCCGATCGTTCGTCGTTAATAATAAATAAACAAACACACGTTTCGTTCTCGTTACAATAATAATCTAGCGGCGACAAGGAGTTTACGCGAAAAATGCCGCGCGCCGCGTTTTTTTCTTTTTTAAATTTTTACAACAAACGGAAAAAGAAAGGGCGCAGCAACCTCGTAAGAGTTTTCTGTTTTTCCAAGGTTACGGAACGAAAAGCCAGGTTAGTATGTCAACCAGCACGCTGGATTTATACATCAAGGTTTCAAAAACAAACCGACTTTTACGTTAACTGCCATTGTATCATTAGAAATACATGCTTATATATAAGCAGCGAAAGCATCGCGCTAAAAAATAACCACTTAAGGCTCGAATTACTTAATACGTTAATTAACGTTAAGCAAATCTCCCGTTTAGATGGGCGTAACCCGCACACACCCGATTTTCGGTATGACTCTATTGTAACGCCACTTTGATGGGCGTAACGTTGACATTTACATCAGAAATTGCCCTTCGGCTAAGCGCCCGAACACTCTCGTCGTCGTTTTTGAGCCGAAACCTTCCCTACAGAAACTCGTCTCGACTTTCCGTCGAGTCCATATGGTCCTTGCGCATCCCCAAAATGCCCTTCGACGGGATAAAGTAACGGTTTTAAGTGCGGAACGGAAGAAGTACACAGATATCGGAACTCGTAAAATAAGCGAAAGTCCCCGTTTAACTTAAACTTTCGTCTTTCCGATTAAAATTTGTTGGCGCCATCTTTTAGGAAATTAGTTTCGTTAATGTCCGCCTATTTTTGTTTACGCCAATCGAACCAACGCGACTAGCATTTCGAGTTTTCCGATATTAGATTAAATTTTTCGACGGTTGTTGCTTCGTCAAAACGTTTTTCTCATTCACTTCAAGCGTATGGGAAATGTCGAGGTTGCCTCGATGCCTGGAACCAACGGCGGTGTGGCGTGTATACGGGGAAAACATTCTCTGCGGCAACCTCACAAGGAAACGTTCAGGTAAAAGAAAACAAGTTACGTGGAAATCCGCCAAAAAGCTCAAGTGAGCTTTTAAGTGAGCTTTTCGGTTAAGTAACCGAAACGGGGCTTTTATTGGCCACCGACACTTGTCATTCGTGCCGTAGACCGATCGCCTCCGAATTTGTTGACGTTACAGTCGAGTTTTGAGATTGCCCATCGGTAAATCCGGAAAGTTTCATCCTAATCGAATCATCCGTACGCGGTTTCAACAAGACGTAGTGGCGTTCACAAAACAAAATTTCGGCAACGGGCTCATTTAGCCGAATACTAATTTTAAATGCCCCCCCCCTACGGTAGCAAATTTGATCGAACTAAAGGCACAGTAAAAAACTTCAACTTCATTAACAAAAAATTCATGCGCCACCCTGTAGCATTCGCGGATCCGACAACCGTCCGAAAGCGTTTGGCAAATTTCAAATTGCGCTAAAATATCACGGGAAAATTCCGGACAAACAAATTGCCGCGCGTGCGGCGATGGGCCTGTTGTAAGCGCTCCATGGGTGGAGTGCTTCGTCAACACAACGCGTTGTCGTTCTCGACAGCAACACATCTCCCGCGTTCCCCGACACGTCGCCGCGTCGTTGAAAAGTGTAGAATTTTCGAATGAAAACTTTCAGACCGTTCGGGTTTCTAAATAAACACACAACATAAAAGTTGCGGAAATTGGTAATCGCATCGAAATAATTGAATAGGGCCCCTCGCGTTTTAATTTTGAATTGGCAATTTGTTATTTTGGCTACGCTAATGTATTTTATTATTAACGAAGTACTCGTTATGACGATTTACAGTAATCTCCCCGAGTTACGTGAGTAGTGCGTAACTTGAATTTTACGTAAGTCGAATTTGTACATTAAATATATATATATTTTTTGGTGTTAGCAGCACACCCCGAACGACACCCAGTAATCGCCCCGTTAGGCATTACTTCTAGTGCCCCCCGGGACATACAATGCCTACCAGGGGATATTTCACCACCCGCGTACCGGGATTCGAACCCAGGACACCAGTCAGGCGAGAGGTTGGTCTCCTAACCACTCGACCACCGAGTCGGCATATTAAATACTTAATACGTATTTATTGTTACTTTACAAAACAGATATCATATGGCAGTATTTATTCCGATATAAACCATAAAAAAATATTAAAAATATATAAAAGAATATAAAAACAAATTGAAATATTCACTTTTTAAATAAAACATGTCTTGTTGGGGGTAAGTCGGCTTGTTATACATTTGCGAATTTATGTAAGTCGCGAGTTACGTAACGCGGGGCGAGTGGGGGCATTGGTATAAGTACTTTTCTCCATTGCTTAAAAAAATTGAAAAAAATTAAAATTTAGAAAAACAACCAAAAAAAAGTACGGTTCGAAGGTTATTTTGGTTAAAAATAGCTAACGACGATATTGATCGTATCTATTAACAAGTGTACAGGTACTTGTACTTCAAGTACCTACCTATATTTGAACAACTTTTTTTTAAATAATTATCTATATTTTCAATATTTGCTTATAAAAAATAAACTTGCGTTACCTACCTATTTTTGCTTATCTAAAAGTTTTTCGTCAAAATAGTCGATGTAGTTTATCGAATCAAATTGAATTTGTAATAAGCCGATTAATATTAAATAATATCCATCAACATTAACACCTCGAATTTTGCATCAGAGAACAAAATGGTCGTGTAGTATTTAAATAAAAGAATATCTGCGCTTTTCGCGTACTTACCAATAATTGTAATTCCCCTGCTGAGCAAATCCTCACTAAAATAGCCAACCGAAGGTTATACATAGATGCAGGACCCGTGTTTCTATTCATAACTGGAATTTGAATCATAAAACTGAAGGCTTACTCAACGCAGATGTATATAGTACCACCTATAGTGCATAAAAAAAACGTTTCGTAAACTTCCATTCATGTAAAACGAAAATATCAAGTTCTAATTAACAAATAATGTCTTGTAATTATGAAACTATTTAATTATCAATGCATCACTAAAAACATAAGTAAACAACAAGTAATGCAATTGCAGTGATAATTAATTATGAAAAAAAATTTGAATAAATGTAGTCGAGAAATTTTGAAATTGGCGGCAACTCTCGCTTTCGCGAGGTTGGCAAAAGTTAAAAAAAGAGACGGAATTTCAAGAACATGCAAGAACGGCGAATGCATTACAGCAAGACGAAAGATAAAAGTGCAACAAAGGTCGAATAAAACCATCGTAGCACACATTTTAGGAAGAACCAACCCCCTCCGAACGCAAGCACACGATACACATTGGGTGCCGATGCGACTGTACTCGAAATTTCAAGCCTCACAACTCAAAAAATACTGCGTTATAGTGTTTTGAAAAAGAATATGCAATGAAAAACAGAAGGTTTCATTAAAAAATATTGGAGTTGACCTTCGCGTGACCTTAACATCGCCGAACAAGGTCGCACTAATACCAACTATCCGACGCATCATTCAAAACCTCACAACTTTTGTTCGAAACATTTTTCTGCGAAACAACGCGTTTGCGAGATAATTATGCTGTCCGGGTGGTCTGGGACACCCTGTATAAGATGTCGAATGTTTTGCAACTCGTCAAACGACACCTTAAAAAGAATGTTTTTGTCATTCGAGTGAAAGGGCAACTAAACAGATTAGCCCACAAGGTCTGATCAAATACGATTACAGCGAAACCCGGTTATAACGGGAGCACGGGTTTAACGATATCTCGGAGCATTTTACGCGCTGACATTTGAAATTGCAATCGCTCGCGTACGTGTTTTTATTCTCGTTTACAACAAGTAAAAAGCGACCGTCCCTACAATCTCGTTATAACCGAATTTGACCGTGTACGAAGAACATTGTAATATATTAGGGGGACCGGAAAGTAATGTCGTTTCTGCTCATGTCGATATTTGATTGTCGTTTGTCAGCTCATTGTGTATCTCGAAGGCGTGCCAAAGTCATTTTAAGGTTATTGTGACTTGTTCACTTCTAAATAATTCAATATTAAACTTTTTTTTTGCAATTTGGGGTGAAATGGCCAGCCAAATACCAGAAGAGCATATCCGGCATTGTACGCTTTTTGAGTTTCGCAAGGGCAGTAACGCAACAGTTACGAGCAAAAACATTTGCGATGTTTATCCAAATGCATTAGACTTTCGTAAATGCCGAAAATGGTTTTCCAAGTTCAGATCCGGTAATTTTGATCTCTCTGACTCCTATCGATCAGGAAGACCAACAACATTAGACGATATATGCTAAGGGCAGAAGTGGAAGCAAATCCATGTCAAACAATCGAGGAACTGTCAAACACCCTTAACCAACCTTGGCCGATCATCCAGGAACATTTACGGCAGATTGGAAAAATAAGCAGAGCAGGTGTTTGGGTCCTCCATAATCTGTCCGAAGAGAACAAAGCTAACCGATCCATCACATGCAACGTATTGCTTCAACGGCACCACACAGAACCGTTTTTTATCGTTTGATCGCTGGAGACGAAAAATGGGTCCTATATGATAATCCAAAACGCAAAAGGCAGTGGCTCTCTCCAAATGAATCACCACGAAGTACTGCGAAGCCGGGTTTACATCCCAAAAAGACGCTTCTGTGTGTTTGGTGGAGTATTCGCGGAATTGTTCACTTTGAAGTGCCGAAACCTGGACAAACTGTTAATGCAGACTTTTATTGTGAACAATTGGATCGAGTGAACCAGTCTTTAATCGAAAAATGCCCGGCGATTGTCAACAGAAATTCTGCAACACGACAATGCAAGACCGCACCGTGCAAGGCGAACACTGGAAAAAATTAATGAATTGGAGTGGGAGGTACTGCCTCAACCACCATTCTCGCCCGATATCGCACCCTCGGATTTCCATTTATTCCGATCCCTACAACATTTTCTTAGTGGCAAAAAATTTGAAAATTTGGATGATGTCCAAAATGCCATCTCAAGATATTTTACTCAAAAACCAATTGATTTTTATCGGTCCGGGATTGAAAATTTGCACACTAGATGGCAAAAGGTTGTTGATAACGAGGGTGATTATATTATTGATTAAAAATAAAGACTTATTAAAAATTTATTCGTTTGAATTTAATGTAAGAAAGCGACATTACTTTCCGGTCCCCCTAATATGATTAAAAAGATGGAGAACTTGTGAATTGGAAAGAAAACTGAAACGGAAAAGTTGAAAAATCATGATGTTGGCTGCAAACAATTTTTGATGGTGATTATACGGAAATAGACATCGAAAATGAAAAACTTTCCCGTTACGAGTTTCATTAGTTTCATATTCGTGGTGATCGGAAGGAAAAAATCTTGGCCAAACTTTTGTTTGCCAAACATACAATTTTTGTTTTTGATGCAGCTGATTCCGGACGATGTCGAGGAATTTTATATGAAAATTACACGACGAATAAACAGAAGACGATGTCTATGGTTTTAGAAAACTACAAAATAAGATAGTCAACCTATTATTTTTGTTCAACATTATTATCTAAACACGTTAGTTGTTGGGATGAAATCTAGGAAGACCAAATTCTCGTGCATTTCAGTGCTTTAACTACTGCGGTCATTAGCCAGTCTAAACCGACATTTTGCTTAGTTCGAGGTAATTCCATTTTTCGCGTGCCAACCATCACATTCATTTACTGCAGTTTTACTTCCTCGTCCGTGAAAGAAGGTGCCTACACTTTCGGATTAATTTTTGTTTGGTAAACTCGTCGGTCTCGTTGTCAGTTGGGTTAGAGCCCGCGACTTTTGGCCATAAAAAGTAACTAGACCGACAAATTCATCTAACTAATTGGAAATCCGCGACACGGCGCGGCGTGGGCACGTTAAACTTTCAACGTCTGTCGATTTCGAAATTTGGAAACAGCGTTTCAAAAAGAAACGTATGTCGAAACCTTAAAATTGATTTTCTTTTAAAAAATCCGACCGCGCGCAAGCCTCGATATCGAATTTTCATGTTGCATGTCAAAAAACTTCTTTTCTTTTAAATTTTTCTCATTTTTGAAAAATAATATTTACGAGAGAAATTTATAATTAAAAAAATACATTACTATTTTTCAGTCGATTATTTCGAAAACGGTGCATTGTATCGAAAATTATAAAGAGACACGATCGGTAGAGAATTTTATGCCGATTTCAAAACATATTTCACATTACCAATCCGATAAGTAATAACGGAGATTAGAATTTTTTAAATTGTTTTTGATCGGCCGCCATTTCGAAACGGATCGATCGATTTGGCTGGTTAACGAACTCGTTCTTTTTTTTTCGTAAAGACAGCCTCCCACGATCAAAATTGCGACCGGAATCGTGTCCACAAGAAATGGATTACATCCAAAACGAATGACCTATATTTTCGTGATCTTGGGGGTCGAGATCGAAGAATATCTAAAAGGACACGTCTGGGTCCCGTCGTCAGACAGTCTGCAATAGCTTTATTTTCTATGAAAATTCGCTAAAAATACTCTCCCGATTTTAAACAGACAGCTGCAGCAGTAAAATACACCGATCCCGGTCTCTCTTCTCATTCGTATCGATTTTCACACGAGCTCCATTTAAGTTATCATATATCATTACGTGGTTAGATACACAGAAAAGAAACCATGTCCTTTTCTAGAAGCAAAATTATTACACTTCAGTCAATTTACGCGACGCAAACAAAAACGAACGTCACGAAATTCCCTAATTCGAACGTATTCATAACTGAATCGCCCTTATAGACGATGAATATAGTCAAACTCGGTTATTACGGGATTGTCGGAAACGTCAGTTTAGCTCGTTGCGCATCCGTACCTATGCGAGTGAATAAAATTTCAACGTATAAACACGTAAGATGCTCGTAATATCCGAGATCTCGTTAAAACCGAGTTTGATTGTAAAATACTTTGTCGGAAACATACGCAATTAAATGGCAATGACTTTTTATAATTTATATCAAGTAAGATTTTAGAATGTTTTATTATTATCTATAACTCATCAACCGATAAGAAATATTACGGACAATAAACCGACGGAAAGGTGTCGCTGAACAAGACAGCGCAATAAAATTAAAATGGAAAATAACGGTCTTCAAAACAAAACAAAAAACGTTTTTGTAAATTCGAAACGACCCGCTCGATACACTTTCTACATTGTTCGGTGCTCGCCCGATTTGTCAACTTCGTACGAGGAAGAACATTACAAATTCAAGACGCACTACATTAATGCGGGGGAAAATTATGTTCACGCAACGTTTCATTATTAGTTCATTAAGGCGCAAGCACACTATTTACCTACCACGCATAATTACTATGTTTATTACATAATTTAACCATTTTCTCCCGTGATTTAAATTGTACGTTGCACGCGGACAAAAAAGCAACAACAAGCAACGTTAAACGTTACACTCTTTTCGTGACGTCGCGTATTCGATATTTAAATTGCAATTAAATTAATTAACAGTAGGAACGTTTTGGTGCGCGCTGCACTTTTTGAGTGTCCGCCATAAAAATACAACGAATCAAGAAGATTCGGATCCGGAAATCACGCCGGCCACTCGATATATTTTGTTCAATGTTATATAAGACGCTGTTTCGTCTTGGAACTGACCTTTAATCGTCAGCAGATCGGCGTTGTGGATGTAATCTTTCAATTTTTTCGAACGCTTATTCCCAAAAACGGCATCGCGAGTTTTCTTTTTCTTTCATAGTCGTTACTTAATAATCATCACTTTTTACACTGTTTACTTAACTGTTTAACTGTGTAATTTTGGCATTATCTTTGTATGCGCGGCAAATTAACCTACTTAATTATAAATGCTGCCAACGAAAACAAATATTTGCCGAGATCTTTTTTGAAAACGTCGATTACGAAACCGGATGGTGATTTTGCACGATTATAAAAAGAACGAAAAATATCATCTAGCGAGAAAAAACCATATCGTTCGTCGTCAGAAAATGCGGAATCGATCAATCAAAAAAAAGCAACTTGCCCCCCACCCCCCTCCAAATAATCAGAAACGAAATTTTCTTTGAAAACTCGAAGAAAAATTTCTAACGCCACTTCGCGCGCTTGTCAATTCACATTTGATTATCTCGCGCCGGTTCATTCGTACTATTTTGGAATCTTATCGCTTTGTGTGTAAATATTTATCGCGGTAGCAAACAAAATATTTATAAGTTGCTCGCCCGCGCCGTTGAATTAACTTTTAATAGGTCAACCAGTTAACGAACGGACGAAATCTTAAAACAATTAAAATTATCCGTAGCGTTGAAGAAAGTGTTGCGCACTTACACTCGATCGTACTGTGCAAAATATACAGGGTGTAAAAAAATAACTTACGTCGACTATAACGAGGTTAATTGAGGTTTAATTAAAAACTTCAACAATTGCAAATCCACCTTATCCTTCGAGTGGTCCTAAGAAACAGTCTTTACTTGTGTTATAAACAGACTGTTTATGAGATTTGTACTTGTGGAAACGAACGCTGAAGTTCTTGAACAAACTGAAATCGTCAAAAAAATTTCCATTTCACTGGACTAGTGCCTTTCGTTTCTCCGCAAGATATTTGAAAAGTTCATCTTGTCGAGGTTTTAGATTGCAGCCTGGTCCAACTGGTAGTCGAGACTTTTGTAAAAGATGCTTCAGATGGGTTACCCATCGTCTTTGGCCCAGCTTCTCGAATCCGTCTACGAACCATGGGTTTATTGAATGACGAATCAATGGTCATCAATGGTCGGAATTTCTTCCAGGACAATCGCGGCATCGACACTTCTAGTTAACGTCTACTTCGATGATGGGTCGCATTGCTTTCGACCAGTTGTTTCCCTACAAGACCGTTATCGATGGATCTCGAGAACTTACGGAAATATAAATTGCCAAAATGCACGCGTCGACCCCAGGTTTCCAGGATCAATCGTGATTTGGATCTCTCTCTCTCTCCCTTGAACTCTGTAGCAACCACAGTCTTTTATGTTACCAAATTTCCAAACTTTCAGATCGAGGCGAAAACTTAGCGATATCGCGGAGGAATGCAAACGGAAGACATACCAGCACCGTGAATTATGTGTATTAATCACCCTAGACATAGAAAATGCTTTCAATTCCGTCGGGTGGGATCACGTTTTGGCAAGCAGGGCGGCTTACGGCTTTAGCCAATGCCTGATCAGCTTGACCCGGCCATACTTACACACCAAATATATCATGACCGAGGAGGGCGAAGAGTTCCAAATGACATGTGGCGTTCCGCAAGGATCTGTTCTGGGCCCAGTCCTGTGGAACGTCTTTTACAACCAGGTGTTGGAGCTGTATCTCGGTACGGACATTACGACACTGGCATATGCGGACGATTTGCCCCTTACCGTTAGACATAGGACGAAGGCGGGCCTGGTTAGGCGTGCAAAATGGGCTCTTGCCCAAATAAAAGGAAAAATAACAGAAATGGGGCTGAAAATAGCCGAACATAAAACCGAAATGGTAATTCTAAATGGCAAGAGAAAAATTAAATCAATTGAAATTGCTTTGGAGAACGTAACCCTGCGCAGCTCGCCTGCCATAAAATATATGGGATTGATCGTAGACACGAACATGCGGATGACTGCGCACATAAATGGAACATGCGAAAAAGCCAATAAGGCCCTGGCAGCTCTAGTAAGAATACTGCCGTCCATTGGCGGACTCAGGCAAAGTAAGAGGAGGACGCTGGCTTCCGTGGTCACGTCGATCCTTGCATATGGAGCCCCCTTTTAGGAAAAAGCTCTGAAGTATAAACACTATGAAGACAAGATCAACAGACTATTACGGAAAATCGCAATTAGAATTACCTCGGCGTATAGAACGGTTCCAGAAACGGCGATTATGGTCATAGCAGGGATCCCCCCTATAAAGATAAGGGTTAAAGAGATAAATGACCGAATGAAGATGGGGAAACCAAACAAGACCAAGACAAGGCTTCAATTATTGAAGACTTGGCAAACTATTTGTGACGAATATGACGGCTAGAGTAAAACTTTTATCCGAAACGTGACGGAGTGGCGAAATAGGAAATGGGGAGATATCAACTACTACCTAACACAAGTTTTTACTGGACATGGGGTGTTTAGAGTATATCTACATAAAATAAATAAAGCCAGCACGCCCACATGCTGGTATTGTCCGGAAGTTGACTCGGCCGACCGTACGATCTTCCAATGCCCAAGATGGGCCACCTACAGACAAGAAGCAAATATCACATGTGGTTCAGAGATAAACGCAGAAACGGTTGCAGACCTCCTATTAAGAGATGAAGAAACATGACAGGTTATCGAAAAAACGATATGCGACAGCATGAAGGCCAAAGGGGCCTATGAGAGACAATTAACACCTTAACACCAAACGAGAAATCATTGGGGATAAGACCGAAGCAATGCTTAGCGGCGAATACCGACTTGCCCCCATAAACTTTAGTCTCAAAAGAAAAAAAAACTTCGGAGAACAATCAGCGCGACGCGACGTCTACGAACCATGGGTTTATTGAATGGCGAATCAATGGTCGGAATTGAATGATCATGATCGGTAGGAACGTGGTATCACATTTCTTCCAGGACAATCGCGGCATCGACACTTCTAGTTAACGTCTACTCCGATGATGGGTCGCATTAATTTCGATCAGTTGTTTCCCACAAGACCGTTATCGATGGATCTCGAGAACTTACGGAAATATAAATTGCCAAAATGCACGCGTCGGCCCCAGGTTTCCAGGATCAATCGTGGTTTGAAGCTCTCTCTCTCTTGAACTCCGTAACAACCACAGTCTTTTATGTTACCACGTTTCCAAGCTTTCAGATCGAGGCGAAAACGTGAGAGTACAAAGCCGCGTCCGGATTACTCGTGCTCGCGTGACTCGCGAACGGGCGGACGAGTCACGAGACGAGCCGAGTGAGCGGCGCGAGCTTCGAGCTCGCGAGGATTAAAATGGTTCGTGTCGAGTCGCGCGTGCCATCTGAACAGAAACTTGGTTTACTTATTGTTAGTCGCGATCCATCAAAACAGATCGTCTCGAGTCTAAGCCTCGGGGCGACCGAAGTCGGGTTTGAACGTGGGCCAGAAAAGTTCCCGCTAGCACGACCACGAACAATCTGGACGCGCCTTAAGAAAAATCAAGCTGCATTTACGAGCCATAGTCCGAAAATAGTCACATTTGTGACGGTCTTTCGCCTTTTGATGTCTTACCTAATAAAACACGAACCCGATCTTGTCGATTTACTACAGTCGGTAACGATTTAAAAAACATTCAGTTTAATTTATGTACCTAGTCGTGAATGTACCTAGCAATTACGATATTTATTCGATCGATCGGCACAAAAATGTTTAAGTAGGTATCTTGGTTATTTTCAAGATTTTCTACGCGCTTAATCTCCGCCAACACAATCACACGTTGCCACAGGAATAAAATACATTTCATTGCTCTGTGGCATTGAAATCAATGATAAAAACCGGCATACGTCAATAAATAACTTGGAAATAGATATCTAAACGACAAGACACATTTGTTCAGTTAATATACAGGGCGAATAAAAAGTAAGGGATAACGACGCTAGAGACTTTATTAAGGGTTTTATAGAAAAAAAAAAAGATTTTAACAAAAGTTCGATATCTAGTTCTTTGCTACAATTTGACGACGTCCATTTATTTTTTTCGCGACATCGTCGATTTTTTTTTAAATGGCAATTATATTTTTTTACGACTGAATCGGATAGCATTCGTTTTTCTCTATACGCCCCTTTAAAAATACCACGAGGTTGTTTAAGAAATATTTTTAGAAAAATCAAGTTTAATGTTTGAATATATTACTCGCGCCAAATCTACTTGTACTTTTATTATAAAAATTTAACGAATCGTTTTATTTAAACTACTCAAAAAAAATGTTTAACATTGATATCGCAGAAGACGTTCAAATTGTTCATCCATCAACTATCTGACAATGTGTAACACATTCCTGTATCGCCTCAATTGATATGTTTGTTTGGTTAGGTTTGTTCCCGAATATGAATTTTCAGTTGTTTTTAATTTTGAGGTCCGTTGTTGTAAACGGTACTTTTAAGATGATCCCACAAAAAAAAATAAAAAAATCTGGCGGGTTTAAGTCCGGTGGTCGTGCTGGCCGCTCGCTGCTTCCTCTTCTACCGATCCACCTATGCTCAAAAACTAGATTTAAATAATTTCGAACTTCAATCCTGTTGGAAGTAAATGGCTTCGTTGGGTATGTTTACGTTTTTTGGGATTCGGAAACAAAACAGCTAATGCAAGAACAAGTTACTAATAATAAAAGCACAAGTATTTAAGATTGGCGCGAATAACGTATAGGTATAGGAATAACAAAGGATAGTAAATACTTTCCCCGTTTCGGCCCCTTAAGAGGGCGATCGCTGCGTTTGTTGTCAATAGATGGTAGCAGCTACAAAAATTAAGCATTATTTTATGAATGGATAACTTTTGAAAAACGTTATTTATATTTATAATAACTAAAGCTTGACAATAAACTTACTCATACTAGGTACTCATATAGAAAAAGTTAAGCATTACTCAAAATAAAATCCTTCTATTTTCAAACTTTAATTAGCAATACATTTTTAAAAACAGTTATGATCAACGTGAAATTTTGTGATTCAAGCTAAAATCAAAATTCAAGCTAAAATCAAAATTTTAACGTTTTTCAAAGGTTGTCCGTTCATAAAATGCTTAATTTTTGTAGCTGCTGCCATCTATTGACAACAAACGCAGCGGTCGTCCCCTTAAGAGTGTAATTTCGAAAAATCCTCGCGTTTCTAGGTCCAGTGGTTGGGGCTGGACGTTGATATTATGTCAATCGGTCACGTTACATTTTTATCATAAGTGCACCTAAAAATATCGGGCGGCAACGAAATTGTTTTTTTACAAGGCGCCACTCAATTGTCATTTACGTAAGAAATTCGAAATTTTCGATGAAGATGTAGCACATTGAGATTAATATTTTGCATTAAAAAACAATTGAATACCGCTTCGGGTTTTTCCGGAAGTGGACCTAAGTCGCGAATTTCGAAGAGAACCCCGTATATTTTGTCGCGCATTTTTTTTAGCTTGAAATTTCCTTTCCAATGATGTATCATAAGTTGTCAGTTTCTTTCAAAATTCAATATAGCGGCTATCTGCCGTTACAGATGGAGTTATCGTCAAACCAATTGTTAAGATAACAACCAAAACGAGTTTTCTCGTTGATTTTGAATCAAATTTGCAAGAATTTCTGTTTGTCACAAAGCGGGACGAAACGTGGCGTCCGTTTAAAATTTGAATTCTTCTGTTATTGTCGGAGATTTTGATAAAAATGATACTCATCAAATACTAGCATCGAAACGCGTCGTATTACCTACAGAAAAATGCCTAACGCAACGCACTTTCGTTTTTTGTGGTTGAGGTACGTTTTTTTCGAATTTTCTCAAGTTCCATCGGTAACGGCAAATTGTCGCCACATTGAATTTGGAAAAAAACGCCTCACACGCCGCCATTTTGATAGAAATTGGCAACGTGTGATGTGTCATTTGAAAGGGAATTTCAAGCTCTATCTAATTGTGCGACAAAATAAACAGGGTTCCCTTTTTGAAATTTTCGACTTGGGTCTACTTCCGGAAAAACCGGATTCGATCGTTTTTTTGATGCAAAATATGAATCTCGATGAGCTAAGTCTTCGTCCAAAATTTTGAATGGCGCCTCGTAAAATGATTTCGTTGTTACCGGGTATTATTTTACTGATCGACTACAATACAATGGGACTAATACAAGACTAATGGGCCCGTCAAATTTGTACAAACGTATTAGCGTTGCATTGGAAAATTCTACCTTTCTTTTATCCGTTTCGGTTCGTAATTAATTTTTATAAGTATGTAATATGGAAATACCTATTAGATCGTTTTACTAGATAATTTAACTTTTTTTTTTAACCTTCCCGTTACCTTTAGGTCAAACTGACCCATTTTCATATTATTATTAGGGTGTTATTTGAAACCAATGAAAATTATGGCTTCATGTTACATCCAATCCTCGAATGTATTTAACACTTTATTTCCGTTAAATTTCATGTCATTCATTACATTGGTTTGTAAATAAAATCAATGAGTCACATACGTGATCCATGGGTCAATTTGACCCAGAGCCGGTGCTCACATAAATCACGACATAATAATTGTGAACAGAGCCACAATTGTCGTTGGGGACTCCCCTTATTTTGTGTATTGCGTTTATCGTATGCAGGGGGTTCCCCGAATGCCACGTATTACGTTATGTGCAGTTCGCAAACCGAGAGGAAAACATGGAATCAAATTATAGTTACTTTCTGATGTGAAAACGGCTTACGTTTATAACGCAGAGGTATGTACCGGAAAGCCTGAAAATGGACCACGAGAAATTAATCAAGGCAAAAATGTAGTTTTAAGATTGGTAAAAAACTTGAAAGATAGCGGTAGAAACATTACGACGGACAACTTTTTTACCGACTACACATTAGCTACTGAACTTTTGAAAAAACAATTAACTTCAGTAGGCACTTTTAGGAAGAATAAGGCAGAGATTCCAAGAGAATTCCTTCCACAGCGTGACAAAGTTCAGTTTTCTTCCATGTTTGGTTTCCAACGCGATATAACTATTACATCATACGTCCCAAAAAGTTTGATGATAGTTTCCATGATAACAAAGTTTCAGACGAAGACCATAAGAAACCTGAGATAATATCATACTACAATCAAACAAAAGGAGGTGTAGATAGAAACAACAGATAAGCTAGCTAGCACGTATACTTGCAAAAGGAAGACTAAAAGGTGGCCAGTACGCCTATTTTATAATATGCTAGATTTAGCTGATATAAACGCTTACGTTTTGTTTTCATGTGTTCATCCAAATTACCACTCTAACAATTTATACAAAAGGCGCTTATTTTTGAAAGAATTGCGTTATGAATTAACTGAAGCATTACGCCAAGAAAGAACTACGAAGAAAGTAAAACTAAGCGTTAGAAAGAAGCTTGACGCAGTTGCTGCACCAAGTACCTCCACGAGCGAATCGAAGAGAGGAAGATGTCATCAATGCGGCCCTAAACAGGATCGTAAATCCAGCAAAAAGTGTAAATCTTGCTGTATGTTTGTATGTCAAGAACATTTTGTGGTAATTGTATTGAATAATATAAATACATCATTCACTATTTACATTTTATTATAATAGAGTTTTCCTTTTTTGTTTTTTGCAATAAATAATACAGTATTATTGTTGATTTATTTTTTGTTAGCATATCTAATAAAATTTGATGTTGTATAAGGCCAATAAACCAATTTATAATAATAACAATTATATATGCAGATAATAATGGCATCAAAAAGAGTCTGGGTCAAACTGACCCATTGACCACATGTGTGATAACTACTTTAGGATAACAGGAAGGTTAAGGAAGGAGCCTCCAAACGAGGTTGTTAAAATAATGTATCGTACATTTTCTCACAATCAGGTGAAAGCATCCGTGTATCGTGTACATACAACACGAAACCAACCACCGACCGACCGGAGATTCAGTGGCTGCCTCCGTTCATAATTATACACGTTTACTTTCTATTGTTTCTTAATGTGATAGGAATAATTAGCGCCGACTTTGAAACGCTCGACGTATGCAAACACCATAACCATCTAAATGCACGGTGAATTTGAAAGTATTACTCGCATAACGTTTAATATCATTACTTATGCAAAATTGTGGTTTTCCTTTTTAAAGTGCAGCCTCGAGATCGTCTATTTAAAAAAAAAAATTAAACGATTCGACATTTTAAAGATCAACGAAAGCTGTTGCGCAAGTATAAGTACTAGTAATCGTTAAATATTAAAAACAAATGGTCATTTTTCATTTAAACAATTTGTTAAAAATAACTGACGCAAGCGGGCGTGTATTGGTCAATTATCGACCTTCTCTGCAGAAGAAAAAAAAAACAAAAACAAATAGAGAACAACGAAACCGTTTCGTGTTCAAACGCAGTGCCCTTGAAGTTAATACAGATTACTTATCGCGACGGCCCTGCAAAGCTATAGGAAATCGATCAAAATAATTCTGGATTTTAATGTGAAAATCAGTGTGAACTGCAATCTGGCACGTGGAATTTGGGAGCTTAGGGAAAAATGTATTTCCTTAAGGTTTCCATTCAAAATCTAAAGAAAATGCGTTCAAGTTCGCGAGCTAAGCCTAATTCGTACATTTCAATCCTTTTACACAAGAGGTGTCTTGTAGGTAGGTAAGTACAGCGAGCTCCTAAATCAATGGCAACCCATTCGAGGAGTCGGCGAGGGTTGACTTAATAGCGGCCTTTCCGCGTACGCTCCTAATCGCGCGCTCTTGCGCGAGAGCGTCAGCCGTCAAGTGCGCGGTTAGGAGTGTACGCGTAAAACGAGGTGTCAAAATTATAGCAGCCGACTGTACATATTGCTATGATACGGGATACGAGAAATAAAATATAAAAAAAAGAGATCAGAGAGACAGGGAAAATGAGGTGTGAAAATTGAGAAATGTGAAAACATAATTAAAAATTTAGGGGAATAAATAAAAATTGTAAGGGAGAAAAATTAAGAGGGAAAAAATGTGCGAAAGACTGTAAATAAAAATGGCGTGAATTGGAAGTGTTGAAACGAAAGAACAATAAAAAGGGCGAGAACTAGTGAATAATTATAAACAAAGCAAGACGGTTATGTGTAGGAGGAACAGAAATAGAAATAGTATAAAATTAAGAGTAGATAAGATAGTTCAATATAAATAATTAATGACTTAGAATTAGTTTAAAAATAAGTGTAGATAATATGATTAAAATAATAATAATAATATTAAAGTAACCGAAGTGGAGCTGTACCGTAGCAATATGTACCTATATATCACGATTTAGCAAAATTCCTAGACTTGTTTTTTTAAATTTCTATTCTCACTGTTTATTTATTGTAGTTTCCGTAGAAAATCGACTATTAATCCTCACATAAGTAATATTTACTTACAATAAATATTTGTATCCGTACAAAAAAATTCCAGAAAATTAAACATTAAATAAATATAATAATGAGGAACTATTTCAATATTTGTTGTGAGAACTGCCGAATTGAATCAACCCAACGAGAAGGAATATTTTAAATAATGGAAAAAATACAGGTTTCTACCCAATAATTAGGTATTGCACGTCCCAGTTTCTTTTACACAATTTATTCATACCGATCCCCCCCCCCCAAAATGAACGAACCTCGAATTTACTTCGTTTTCAACGGTATCTACTGGCGAAAACTGTCGTCAGAATAATAATTGGCGCGATACCTATTTAATCGCAGATCGGATCGATGCAACACCGTTAATTCACACTATTGTCAAAAAAAATAAATAATAATCGCGCTGACGTTTCTGAACTGTTAAATGTTTCATCGTTGCGAGATATTTCACGAGGTTCTAACATAAGTCCCTAGCATCTACAGGCAGGTAAATTTGAAGAAAAAAAAGAAACGAGATCGAACAAGACGTTAAAAGCGCAAACTTAACAATTGTTTTAAGCAAACGCTCAAATGCTTGTACAGTCATAGACATAATTAATGTCTTATTTTAATATTATTAGGTACCTAATTCAGTTTAAAATTTGTACAACGAAATACGATCAGTCCTTAAACCTTCGACGGCCAACCAAGGCCGAAAGACTTTTCGGTTATCCGTTATAAAGTTAATTTTTCGGTTCGGTTAAAGTATTGTTAACGGAATATTGTTTAAATGACTTTTATCAAAAAAAATATATTGATTTCATGACGTTACCCCGTGTGATTCTCAACGTCTGTCGCGACTGTTCGTTAGTAGATAGGTGCTATCACTTACCTGAAAAAAAAAACAAAAACATAAGTTTAACAATTAAAATTCATTAAAATAAAAATGTCAATGCTTAATGAAAATATCACGCCGATAAATAAGAAAAACATATTCCTGCAGATTATTAAACTGTCGAGCTTCAAAGTCGCGGGACAAAAAAAAATTGTGAAATTTCACCTAAACCACATCGATTTTCAAAAACTAATCACTCGAAATTTTAACCAGCAACGTTTTCTTGCTATAATCTACGAGTGGGGCAAATTTTAATCAAATCGGTGGAGGAGGGGGGGGGTCGCTTGTTAAGCCAACAATAAACCATATTAGACCACAGAAGATACAAAACAGAAGCGACACTCTCTCTTGGTGTTATAGGCTCCGTTTTTGGCGAAAAAAACGGCGACACGTTAAAATGTTTGTACACCAGCTATCGGGACGCGGGACATTTTCATTGCACGTGATCGTACGCTGATCGTAATACGGACGGCAACAAAACAATGATCGTCGAAAAAAATTAAATATGATTTTATATATATATATATATATAATTAAGACGTCAACAGCTGCTCGAATATTCCGATAAACATAGGTATTTTTATCGAATTAAAGTCGTGACCGCGTTTAAATAATGTAGTTGACCTTGAGTTCCATGTGCGAAAATTTTATTTCCATCGACTTACATTAAATCCTTAATCTTCGAGTCGAACGTGATTATTTGTGTGGTACATATTTGACGACCGGCATATATATAGCCGATGGACTTCGATAAAGTTCTGTTTTTCTACAAGTCGATCACTAATTGAGTCAATTAGTGATAAACACCTAAATAGTGCCCCCGGTATAAACAAAAACACGTTGCATCACCAATTGAACATCGTATAACGTAGTACTACCATAAATTTCCTTAATTAACAACGAACTTGAAACGTTATAAACATTATAAACTCCCGACGCGTAAAGACGTGTCGATTATTTTTTAAACATATTCACGTGCTACGCGTAGGTACGACGTTTTATTGACCCGTCCAAAATAACTCGAGTACCTAAATTACAAACGTCGTTAGAAAATAAATTAGAAATGATTTATTATAATATACCTATATTGTCAAAGTAAATATACGAGCCATCGATCGATTTATAACAATAGCAACAATTCAGAACCGGACAAATTTAATGTATAGATAAATGTAGAATAGCCGGGCACTATTTATAGATATCAGTTTTACATTACCTTTTGTGAAAAACAAAAATATGTCGTCGCTTAATCGAGGCTCACACAAAAAAAATCACAAACTCGCTTCCGCACCTCTTCAATCAGCTGATATTTGACACAGAACATTTGCATGACTAAAAGCGTGATAACCAAGCAGTACGAACCCTACCTGCTGCAAGATCGAAGGAACGCATGCGTCCGCGTTTATTAATTCAAGATTGTTTAGATTAAGGAGGCTCGGGTCAGCCTTGTCTTCCGCCAAAGCAATTCTAAATTAGTGTGCGTTCCCCTGGAGAGCAAAGATATGACTTTCCGAGTAAACGGGCTTAATGCAACATTAATTACTTATTAGATAACGCTCGTGCGATTCGTTACACTAACTCCAGAAGCGCGTTGAGAAGATGTGCCCACGTAATTATCATTGTGAGAGAACACGAAAAGGCTGAGAATCTAAAAAAAAAATTGCGAAACGCGAACGCAACGAAACCAAAAGAACGCGATTCTCGTTTGGGAAATGGGCGGGCGGAAATCAAAATTTTACTACTGCACCGAGGTTTTTGTTTATTTTTTTTTAAAACGACGTCGGAAACGCAACGGCACAAAAAGAAATCCCCATACATCAACGGCAATTCCCCCGCGATCATTAATAATGAAAAGAATCGATATCGTCGTAAATAAATAATCGATCCGCTTGGGAGGCGTTAATAAAATTATTTTTAGGTGTAGGGTAATAATACACATATCTACCGCACACATACGCATCGGCCAATAGAGTTTAAAAAAGACGTTCGAAGGAATGACAACAACATTAAGGGAAAATTCGGTTATGTCGACCTCATAATAAAGAAACAAAGCCACTTGTTTCCTTTAATAAAAAAAACCCACCTACCTAAATAACATAAATTACAGATAATTAGTTGTTTGCGTACTCTACGTACTAATAAAGAGGTTCGGTCAAAACAGTTTGATGCTCCATAGCGTTCGTAACAAAGGCGAAACGTGACAGCGACGTTAAAAAAATTAACTATTCGCGCAGATAAAGCTCTAATTTAGCTTTTAATTAATTGAAAAAGAAAAAAACACGTTTCTGGTAACGGTCCCTAGCAAAATAATTTATCTGACGAATAACGAACAACCATATCAGCATCGCATCTTTCAAATCGCCAAAAATTTCTGAACACTTCCAAAATAAACCAAAACTCGATCGGTGTAAGTCATTATATCGTCCTGCCGTTGATTTATGTAGTCAAGACCCATTGCAATGTCCATACACGTTCGGTTAACAAAGCGTCCAGTGACGTGGGACGGTTTGTCAACCGAAAGTGTGAACGTTGCAATGGAACTTGCACGACATAAACCAACGGCAACACAATAACAACTTGCACTGTTCGACTTCTGAGCCCTCCACATACAGTGTGTTAGATTTTATGTGTCACAGCAAATATTTCGGCTATTGTATGAATTAGTAAGAAATGTTGTATGTGAAAGTTATTAGATTATTTATTCTTAATAATGTGTCAAAATCAGAAAAACAATTGAACATCAAATAATTCAGATAAAGCAAATAAATTTAACATTTTAAATGGAACGTACCCAGTATTATTACATATTCTGATACTACAAGAATTTATCTTTACAACGGTATATCACATGTTATACTTATTTCATTAATTAAAGGCGTAATAGAATAAATAACCGAACGCGTTGAACACGTACAGTGTAAACAATGTACCGACGACGCACACTTTTGCCCTTGCATGTTCTGTTACGCAGAGCCGAGGAGGCCGTGATATACGTTCACTTGTTATCGCTATCGTGTCAAAGTGACTAAGTAAATTGTTAATTGTTAATTTTCATCTCGTGACACATAATGAGGGATAGTTATCATTCTAATAATGAAAAAATGGATATGTTGAGAGTGTACATCAGATGCAATAATAATCCTAAAGAAGCTTCTGTATTGTATCGAACCTTGTATCCAGAAAGGGTACAGCCACATCCTCGCACGTTTCCAAGAATTGAACATAATTTACGCAGAAATCGATGTTTTAATGCTACAGTGCGAAGACCAGAAATGAATGTGCAGCACATGATGAAGATATTATGGTGTTGGCATATTTTAGAGCACATCCAAGAAATTCAATCCGCGAAGTATTTTCAATTCTAAAAAAACATAACATGACCCCCTATAAAATTAAATTGGTTCACGGTTTAACAGCTGGTGATTCTGATAGAAGGCTAATATTTTGTAACTGGCTTAACAATAATCAACATTTAATTGATATCATTCTTTGGAGCGATGAATCTAATTTTAACAATAAAGGAATTTCTAACAAAAAAATTATCATTTCTGGGATACAGAGAATTCGGAAATGCAGGTTCCAACACAGATTTTCTATTAATGTCTGGCTTGGTGTATTAGGTGGTACTATACTAGGTCCTTATTTTTATCGCGGAACGCTTAATGCTGAACGCTATGCTAATTTCCTTAGTACATAATTCGAAGAATATTTGGATAATATACCTCAACAAGTGCGTCGTGATATGTGGTTACAACAGGATGGCGCACCTCCTCACAATGCAAGGAACGTCAAGGATATTTTAAACGAAAATTTTGGTGCGAAATGGATAGGAAATGATGGTCGGCACGATCGCTAGACCTCTCTGTGTTGGACTTTTTTGTTTGGGTATATGTTAAATCAAAAGTTTATGTTACATGTCCACAAAATTTAGAGGATCTTACAAATCGCATTCATAGGGCATGTGCTCAAATAACACCAAACATGTTGCAAAAAGTGCGACGAAATTTAATAAGCAGATGTCGGGAATGTATTACAAACAACGGGGACAACTTTGAACAAAGAATTTAGATGTTAGATAGGCGTTACATACAATTTTATAATTAACTTACTTATTCACATATTGGTTTGTTCATAATGTTGTATTTATGTTGAATAATCTGTTATTGAGATTGTTTTAATCAACACATTGTTTACACTGTCTACGTTTTCAACACGATCAGTTATTTAGTGTATTGCGCCCAGTTAATTAATGAAAAACTATAACATGTGATATATCGTTGTAAAGATAAATTCTTGTAGTTTCAGAATATGTAATAACCCAAGTAACAATTATACTTGAGATAAGTTGACTTATACAAGCTATGCTTGAAATGACCTTGTTAAAGACTTGACTAATATAATTATTCAAACTCAACTTAAAAAAACCTTGTAAAACACTTGGATATGTTTGAAATACTCTTGTAGGTAAAATACTTACGTGTAAACTTGTATACAAGGAAGAAAAATTAAGAACTATTCAAGAAATTCATTATTCAAGTACAAACACCTAATTAAACCTCTATTCAAGGAAAACACTTAAGTCTTATTCAAAAGTTCTTTTTATAAACTAAAACTTAAATAATTTTTTGCTTAAAGTTTTTTCAAGATCATATTTGGAAGTGTTATACAAATTTTATTAATTTTGCGTTGCTGAATCTCGTATAAAGAAAAATTGTAAGTGTTATACAAAATTTCCAGAATAAATAACTTAAATAATATTTTATGCAAGTTGCACTTACATACTATATACGCGTGCGCGAATTATAGTTATCAAATATAGGTATGTATAGCGCTTTTTCTTGCCTCCGAATATACATTGTATAAAAAGTATTTACAGATAAAAATGGACGCATTTAAATTATGGAAAAAAATTAAAAAGTCAGGCCACTATTACCGAAAGGTAAATAAACAGTTTTCAAGTTTGATTATAGAATCATCGTCTTTTGCTACTTCAAATTTGTCATCTAAGAGGTTATTGCCAACAATACCTCAATCGTCCAATAATAAATGCCTAACTAATAATGAAACTTCAGTATCCAATGATAAAACTAGTAATTTAGGTTCTATACCGATTGCTAAGTAGATATACTCGATATATATACTTTAATTCGCACCTATGATTTATTGACGTATTATAGGGGTTGTCAGCGATGAGTCACCTGAAGATTACAGACAAAGTGCCTATGAATTTTACGCAGATGATGAGAGTAGTGATAATAGTATTAATCGCAACATATATGATGATGATAGTAGTTCAGCAGCTGAAGATGAAAGGAGCCAAAATTTTCAGATGAATATAAGACATTGGGCGCTAACATTCAACATTAACCACTCAGCAGTAAAAGAGTTGCTCAAAATGATTAATAATTGTTTTGATAAACACGCGTTACCACAAGATCTACGCACCTTAATGGAAACTCCTCAAACGGTCGAAGTTATACCATTGGGTGATGGCGAATATTGGCAAAATGCTTTGCGGTTTTGTTTGGAAAACTTATTCTCAGCCTATAAATAAATCCTATAATATAATAGCCTATCATTAAATATAAACATAGATGGACTACCAATATTTAAAAGTGCCAAAAACGAGTTTTAGCCCATCCTGGCCAATATTGCCGAATTACCGAAACAAAAACAATTAGTGATCGGAATATATTATGGAAAATCTAAGCCATCGGATCTGCGCTTATATTTGATTCCATTTGTCGAAGAATTAAAGACAATTTTGGCTGACGGAATATATGTAAATAATCAAAAAAAAATAAAAATTGTAATAGGGTAAGTAAGGGAAATGTTGTGAATTCAAACAAAAAACCTGGACAAATTGATTTGTAAAAATTATTTTTTTCTGTTTGTAAATATGTCTTCTTGTATAGAGCTTGAACTAATGAACTTGATTACATACATGTTATTCATGTAAAATATTTTAGGATTACGCAAACTTCTGAAATAAGTCTTATATCAAGTGTTACTCAAGTTCATTACCTAAGAATTTTGTACTTGAATAAGCCTTGTATACCATCCTCATGTAAAACTTTATTCATATATTCTTATATAAATCTTTATATCATATTCTTCAATAAAGACCAGTTCAAGCCGCATTCCAATCGCCCTTTTTACTGGCATTAGCCATGAATAATACTTTATACTAAGAAAATTCAAGTCGCATTTCTTGAATAATTTCTTATAAAAAGCTTTAGACAACATTTATTTAAGCAAAATTGTTACTTGGGAATACTGGGTACGTTCCATTTAAAATGTTAAATTTATTTAATTTATCTGAATTATTTGATGTTCAATTGTTTTTCTGATTTTGACACATTATTAAGAATAAATAATCTAATAACTTTCACATACAACATTTTTTACTAATTCATACAGTATTCGAAATATTTGCTGTGACATCTAAAATCTAACACACTGTATATAAGGTAAATTATTTACAAAATTATCCCTCCATCCATCAGTTTGAATACGACACCGAACACGACGAGAATCAGAATGCTCATCACTAGCTCGAAAAGTTTCGGGATTGTTCCGAATCATCCGTCAACTGTCAAAAAAATCGATCCCCAAAGTAGCTAAATACATCATTTATTGGAGTGGAGTAAACAAGACTTTTAGATATCCACGATGGCAAACGAAGAGGCCACGCGGTTTCGTCCGTTTCTGGCGAATAAAACTTTCAACGATCAGCAATTGATGATTTAATACAAAAAACATCCAAAATGTCGTCAAATAGTTTGAAATACGGCACTAAACGCGACCAATCGTAAAACTCATCGAGAAGTTTCGGGATTGTTCCGAATTATCTGACAACTATAAAAAAATCGCCCCCCCCCCAAAAAAATAAATAAATACATTATTTATTGGAACAGATCGAACAAGACTTGTTATGGTGCGTACAGACCAAGCGAACATCTAGCCGACCAATAGCTCTTCAGAAACTGGTCAGCGTCACCGATTTGTCGCGTGAAACGTTAGACGGGCAAACAATGTGCATTTTATGAGCGCACGTTTTACGAAACCCATTCGACACCAATTTCGGTCTTATATTAATATTCGCGATGTACCCAGTATTAACAGTATGCAGTCCCAACGCTACCGTGGGCTATGTAGGCATTATCGGATCATACTTTTTTTTAAGACAAACGTTATGCTGACACGACTTGCGAGTTTTCCATCCATTTAACGATGATGCGTGGTTCCAGCAAGACGGCGCCACAAGCCATAACAGCAGCCGTTTCCGCAAAAGCTATAAAAGAGCTTTTTCCCGATAAATTTATATTTCTCGAAGACGAGACATTAATTATCCCGCAAGGAGCACCGATTTGTCGCGCGTCGACATTTTTCATGGGGCCACCTTCAGAACGTAAGGTACAAAATAACCATCCGGTCGATCTGGAGAGAGAGATTTAAAAATTCGCACGTACGCGAAGAAATCGATGCGATAATTCCACAGGAACTGTGTTGACGTGATAAAAAATACGATTCGTAATTTTAAGGCACTTTACCGAAATCATTCGATCGATCGTATCATTCGGCTGTTGATAACGGCAATAAACAAATGAATTTATCGATGGAGTCTAAAAAGAGAAAACGAGCGAGTTCGACGAATTTGTTATCGCGCGTTCTTAAAAGAAAAACGGACGGCGCGACGTTCTCGTCTAAATAACGACCTTTGCATGTACGCTACCAACCGCGCGCGACTTTCGCATTTAGATATGCGCACAACTAACGATTCGCGCCGAGAGTGCGCGGCGAGCAGTGCACGTGTAAAGCAGGACGCGCGTCGAATCGACTCGACTCGGAACGACGGCGTTCGGCCAATTTGTGTCCTCTCTCGCACACCCAGACTTGCCGATGTCGATCGGTGCCGATTCAGTGCGCGGCACTTAATTGCTCAACTGGTCGTGCCGATATCTCACGGGTAGAATGGCAAGTGTGATACACTATTCTATCACTCAACGAGACACGAAACGCACGACCGAAACCGGTGCGTGTGCCCCTAGCCTAAAGGTCTTAAAGGGACTCTAAATCATTGTTACAATTAACTGTGTTGCTATAGTAATAACGGTTCCACGAAGACTGCTCGAATAGCAAAACAAAAACAATTACTCAAATGGAGAATTTCTCGAATTAAGCAGATAATATAGTCGTTGTGCGTATAACAGCACATTATTTACGAAAAATATGTTTTACTAACACACCATTTCAGCGAAATGCCGAGTCGAGCATTCGTCTCGAAGCAATCTGTTGACTTCCAGTTCGACTACTGCGCACTGAATGGCTGCGAGACGCTCGCGCACCCCTCTCCGATACAGTGGACGTTTTATTGACACTTCAGAAAATTGGTAAATCATCGTGTTTTAATAGAATTTTCCCATGTTAAACTAATAACCAGACATTTTTTTGGCCTATTTCATCTACACTAGTCTAAACTCACCTCTTCTCACTTAACCTAAATTCGCCTCATCCACACTAACCTAAGTTTACCGACTTACAATTAGTCGACTGCACTAGACAATAGCGAAACACCGACCTTCTTTCCACATCTCGCCCAATTTTGAAAATGGGCGTGTCCGGTGAAACGAACGTTTACCCACAAATAGCGAGCAATTGTCTACACACGTCAGCAATAGCAGATTTTAAATTAAAAAATCTAAATTAGATTAAGGGTTAAACCCGATTTTTTTATTAAAAAGCCTGATCGATACTGAATGAAGTTAATTTATACGATAGATAAATAATAAGTTTGAATCGTAGTCGGGTCGCCCTCCTTTTCAATGAAACTTCTGCGAACATAAATATTAATATACAATAATTTTAGAATGACCTGTATATTTCATATTTATTTATGAAGATTATTTACTTCGCCAACAGAACTATATTTATTTATAGAGTTGAAACATTAGCAATTTCTTTGTATGATAATTATTCAATGAAATACTTTTTTTTAAATTAAAATAACGATGTCATTATCCAGTAATAGATTATTTACCGCGCGGTATTTATTTAAATAAACGTGGAAACAAAACCGAAGATGTGGGTATTATTACGGTACGGATTAAAAACATTAGTAATTTAGTTGCACAATATAAAACGTTCTTGAAAAAAAATCGGAGAATTTCATTCGGCGAGACGCCACGCAAATAGAAATCTTCAACGTTTTTAACGTCCGCGAAAGGTTTGGATTCGAGAAAATTCGACCAAAACCAAAAGTCGCGCACAGTCGACGACAAATAATAAATATTTCGACCTAATTAGTGTAATTTTGAACGAGTAATCTTATTTTTCACGTCTAATTTGTTAATTTAACGACTGTTATAGATGGTTCGCGAATTTCTAAAAATGATGCAAAACTTACCGATCGTCGATTAGTAGCTACATACGTAGATCAAGCTCGAGCCGAAACAAAATCGAATTGCTTAGGTGCGAATTCTAAATTGTTACCTAACTACATGTTAAATGTTTAAGGTCGATGCGTCCATCATTGTAAGACCGTGACGTACGTGATATACAACATAGGCAATGAAACACCTTGCGAGATGCAAATAAAATAAGTAAGTTATTGTACTTACTCATAATTATTTTGGTTTCAAGTACTCGTATGTATAGGATTCTAGGAATGCTTATCATCAAAATACCACCCCCTACATGTTAGATGCGCAACTATCCACGTTTAAATTAAACTAAAGCGTGCAAACCGAAGATTAACGATAAGGTCGATGTGGCGCGAATTCTTATCGCAAATCAAAAAAAAAGAGAAAAGAAAACGACACGCGGCCCCGAAATCCCTTTCGTGTCGCTACCTTTTACTATAAGGTCGTACCTGTAAATTTCAACGAGGTCGGTCCTGGCCCTACTTTATTTAGGCATGTATATCGCCGGCAAGCTTATATTAAACGCTTATGCAAGTATAAAATGAAGCTATAAAATTTTATTAGAAAGAAAACGGGGTTAACACCTAGAATAATAGGTTTTAATTAACGAAATACAAAAGACGAGAAAATCCTATTGCCAACAGCATCCATTGAAATTCAAAATTGAGCGTAAGTAGGCACAGCTAACCTAATCTTAAGCAGTACATACACGTACTGAATCGACTCGACGCGACTCGGAACGACGACGTTCGGCAATTTCTGTTCTCTCTCATACACGATCGGTGCCGAACGAACCGCGCGGAACGAATTCAGACATATAAAGCAACTCTGCCGATTGTGCCGAACGGCGTCGTTCCGATTCGAGTCGAATCGAGTGCGCGTCCTCCTTTAGTATTCTACGACAGCGACATTCGTAAAATCGCGTTAACTAATTAAAATATAATTTTGGCGACATCGTCGGAGTTCGCGCGTCATTCGAATTTATTACGATTACCATGAAAAAAAAACGAGCACCTACTTTTTTTTCGTTTCGTGAACAAGAAGCCGCGACCTAGACGAAAACAAAAACAACGAAAAAGATGTCTGGGTAAATCCATTTACGTGTTTATGAACCGAAAAGGGAAATATGATTAAATTACGTTATTGTCCGCTGCTTCGCATTAAAAGCGTCTTATTTTACATTAAAAGAATATAACAAGTTGCTCTCTTTTTTTCATATTGCGTCATTATAATAGTAACGACGACAATTTACGTGGACAGTGTACGGATTACGACATAATGTGAGAGTTGATACGCGCGACAGATCCCGCTTAATTGAATCAACCGCTTATACGACTCGCGATGCAACGCAATTTTTTCCTAGTATATTATACAGCACAACAATTATGGAATCGCGTGGCCGGTTAAACCAGTCGCGAGATGGGAGTCAAAAATTGTTGCCGTAAAATTTCTTAATGACTGTCGAAATTCAAAATAGAACATCCGCGCAACTTACTCGATTTAAATAATAATAATAATACGCGCCGAATCGTCAAATCTAGCCAGCGCGCGAATAAAACCCCGTTTTAATATTGAGGTGTATTCAGACAAATAAGTACCTACTGACAAGTATTATTAAAAAAAAATAACAGTTGGAAAACGCTTCCTAATAAAGGAGTTAGGACCCTTTGAAGGTGGCGCTTTGCCGTTACCTACTAAAAATTACTAACTGTTAAGCATAAAAATAATTTGACATTTAAGCTCGTGTCACACTGTCAGTCAGTTTGTCAAACTAGACTAATGTGGCACAGGCTTTATTATACAGTTCATATTTTGTTGGTTTGTCAAAATCAACACTTATTATTGGTAATGAATTTAGTAATATATTAGAGGGTGGGGTAATGTACCTAGTTATGCAAGGAAACACGAAAAGTTTTAATGTATTTTTTTCAAAAACAGCGATAATAATAAACAAAAGCATCTTAATGTTAGAAAAAACACTAAAAATCTTTTCAATTTAACATTAGAAATATCAAAAAGTCAAAGATAAAACAATTATGATTCATAATGTCCGTTAGGCCCCCTTCAAAATAACGATTATGATCGCAATAAAAAATTTACGTATTTATTTATAAATATTTTAAAAAATACCAACGTTAATCACGTTTTATCATTTTTAGGTCATTATCCGGAATTTACGATATTTAATATCTATATATTATTGGCAAAAACAGTTGTAATTGACGAACATTTTTTGTTATCTCGAAAACGCACATTGAAATCTTCGAAATCATCGCTAAAGTACTTACAATAAAGTTAAACTTTATCGATTTCGATATCAAATACATAGGTACTACAGGGTGTAACAAAAATAATTTATATCGACTATAACTTTTTAATTAAAAGGAATGCAAAAATATGTTGAATACAAAAATTTCTGGTTTATTTCGACGCACATGATAACGTATATCATGTTTGTTCGTATAATGTTTTGTTTCGTTGATATGGTAACCAACATTGATTTTTTTTAATGACACCCACATGTTTTTGCGTCTTTGAAAAAAGCGTTTTTTTTCTCTATTTGGTAATGTCGTTATGTCGTAATAAAACAACGTCAAAAATAAAATAACTTTAGAAAACCAAGCAATAACTTAATCGGCGTTGAAAATTTATAACTTTTCTTTCTGTCACGTCTTCGGGTATCCTCTCCATTGCAGTAGTTATTCGCGCCTTTAGATTATCTAGATTACGTGGTCTCTCTTTAGGTACAAACTATTTTTACATTATCCCCCACAAGAAGAAATGTAACCACTTCATAGGTCCATTTCTGCCAATTCACCTGCTAGGTAAAACTTTATTCGAGTATTCCCTAACACATGCTGCAAAATGTGGAGGTGCCCCATCTTGTTGGAATACAAATTTATCACATGTTTCGCCATCACTATCAATTATCTGATTATTTTTTTCATTCTCTTTTCTACAATTATTATAAGATAGTGTATTTTTAACATTGTTTCGTTGTGACATAACGACATTACCAAATAAGAAAAAACCGCCCTTTTCAAAAGACGCGAAGAAAACATATGGGTGTCATTTAATAAAAAAAATTAAGTTAGTTACCATAGCAACGAAACAAACCAAATACATTGCTAATTAGTCCAGTCAACTTTTTTTTGACTGCTGAATCGCGTTATGGCGGGATTTGAACCAGCAGCCGAGTGACTAGCTCTCAAGGTCACCACGGCCCCCTTTTATTATTATTAATGTTCTGCAAACCAAATGTTTTTATAAAATAATAATTAAATCCGATGTTCGATTAGTCAACCATACATCTACATTGAAAATGTGTTAACTGTCGAAAGCGACATCAGTTACTACACTATAAATAATTATCTACTTTAAAAATTATATGTAATTTTTCAAGGGTTGCTTTGTATGTAGGTATTATACGCAAATTTTGAAGCTTAAACAATTAACTAAATATAGACACCTCATCAATTATTTACACATCACCGTCTTCTTCCGTATCTAAAATACATTTTGGTAGCGTCAATGCTTATTTGATTTTTATTTAAATCTTTTAAAAATATTTTTCGAATATCAATTATGTAAGAATTAATAAAAATTGCTGTTTACGTTGTAATTGTACCTCCACCCCTCCTGCAACGTTACAGTCCATTTCAAACGTAATAACCATATTTTACAACAATAACTATTGTCGAAAGACCTATAAATTTAATATTAGCGCATATTTGTGATTTTAATCATATTTATTATGCAATTTTATGGCGTTTCTAACGTCTACCAGTACTTCAAATCAACGCCGTTACGATGGTATGAAGCACCTGTGGCGAGTCACTAACTTGCGTCCCCCTAACTCAAAAATGACAAAAATTTAAAAATATAATATAAAATAATGGACTTTTTGATTGATTTATTTATTTCTAGTTTTTACAATTTTTTGCGCCCCAAATCTAGTTGCGCCCGTGGCGGGCGACTCTTTCGCCACGCCCATAAAACAACTTTTACATTAATTTTCGTAAAATAATCGTTGAATTTAATTAAATTATTCTTCCAGAGGAGGTTTTAATTTCAACCGTCAAACCAGGTACGACTAAACTGCAAACATTTATCTCAAAAATGTCGTGCCCCGCGAAAACCCGATTTTTTAAATCGAATTTTAAAAAATATTTTTGCAGATTAGCCGTATAGGTTGATTTCATTTTTCCTAATTTAAATTATCTACAAAGAAATACACGAATATCTATCTGGAAACGATCGATTACCATAACGTTTCGGGAAAACCCCAGCAATAACAATTTAAATATTCAAATCGCGACACCGACAGAGTCAAAATACATACATAATATAATCAGTTGTTTGTTCTATAATTAAAATTTGGTGAATCACCACGAAAATACGTCACGAAATTGATAATTTTCACAATAGTACAATAACTGTGAATTTTAAGCGTGATACCGCCATATCCGACCGATATCCTTTAAAATTAAAACACTGTGACATAATGAATTATGAAAAATTTATAAGTAACACTTTCACTAACGAAGTTTTCATTTGAATTAATTGTTGGTCGTGCCATTGTCTTTAACATTGTAGAGGTAAATTGCAAACAGAAACAGAACGAATACGCTATCTACTTTAAAAGAATGCATTTTTTAACATTAACGTAATATTTTAGCTCAAAATTGCGAGAAAAAAATAGTAAATATAGATTTTATTGCCCGTTTAATATAAAATCGACAAAAATTGATTCATAAATAAAGAAAGTATTTTTAGGAATAAAATGTAGGCATTTCTGGCGCCATCTTGGATTTAATTAACTACCGAACTGCGCAATTAATTTAATTCGCAGCAATTAGATCGCGATTCCGCGGTTTAATTACTTAATTTAATTAAAACGCGAATTGAATTAATTGCGTAATTCGGTAGCTAATTAAACCGCGAATTAAATTCACGACGGAGCGGGAAATGCCCGCTGATGAGTTCGGTCCTCGGTCAAGGGAAAAGTTCCGTCGATGCAGTTCGTTAAGATCTAAACTTACGTCATCATAATTCGATTATTGTACTGTTATTTATTATTAGTAGTTTATTTTTATTTTTGATACGTAATTTATAAACGTAACGTACAAAAACTACTACAATTATAGCCAGTTTAAATAAATCGATTGTTTTAGAAAGCTAAAAATAAAGGTTCAGTTGAAAGTACAAACAAAACAAAACATAATAATCGGCGATCGAGATAGAAAAACACGCTTCAAAACAACACGAAAAATAAATAATTCTTAACGTCATTAATCATAATACTCATTATTTGTGAATGTAATGTCATTATCACAGGTAAACGTCGAGATTGCTGTGTAATTTATTGTTGTATCTTAAAACTATACTTTCCATCTTTAAATAGCTAAAATTCAACGTTAATGAACTTAAGCAAAAAGGTGTTAAACTTTTTCGTTATTTTTTAATTGTTTAAATGTAAACATTCGACGGTATCTTTAAACGACGAAATTTATGTACGATATTGCATTATCTAAATATATTTAAAAACGACCGACGACGCCGACGCGACGTATTGATAAAACGATTACTTTGTTTAGTTTTGGTTAGTATATTATTACGTTACATTAATGTTTTTCAGATCACCGTAATGACGCGCAACTTACTGTATATTTTCATGTCACACACTGATAATATAATATAAATGTATCATTATTAAGTTATCATTTCTACTACAAAATAATATCTTATTTTATACATAAAGGGAATCGATTCGCATTTCGTCAATTACATTTTGCACCGTCATTGCTCTACCAGTAAAATAGGTCATATGTATTAACTACGAAATAGAGATAAAGCCAAACAATTGAAAAGACAATTTTAAGAATGTCAAGAATGCAATATCCAAGACAGGTGAACATAAAATACGTGCAAAAAACAATGGACAAGCTCCTCTTCGTCTCTAATTAATATTTTGTTCGTCCGGTTCGTTTTAAAAATAGCTCTTAATTAGCTAATAATTTTACACGACCATTAATTAAATACAGTCAAAAAGATTCTTCGATAGAATTGCAATCGCTCAAAACGCCAAGTTCTGGCGTTGGCGTTATATCAGTAGGTAAATTCATCTGCTAAATTACTTACTAAACCGAGAAGATCCTCGATAACGAAAAACTACTTCCTTAAAACACGTGAACGTCTCTATGGTGTGCGAAAATAGGTTTTTCGACAAAACTGCGTTTAAAGTTTACCACGCGCGCAGCTCCGTTATCGTCATAGTCCGGTTAATAATTGAAAAATTATGTTTTTAGTAATTTTTGTAGATATCGACATAGATTGATTTGTTTAGAGCCGTCCGAAAATGGCAGAGGCCCAAAACAGATCCCTGTGGGACGCCGGACGCGACACTAAAAACGTCGAATGACGTATTGTTAGATATAAGAAATACGATCTATTTACGAATAAAGAAATCGTTTAAATCGTAAGAGGGAAATTTCCATTTTAAAATAGTTTTAATAGGTACGCCTACTACTAATGAAAAAGTGTAATTTGCATCTATTTCCGGTAATGTGATAAATATATTTTCCGTGTCGACTTTGATAATGTAAATTCTTTTCAATTGTTTTTATAAGTGGGGTGCCGATAACTGCACATTGTAAACGAAGAAAATGCCGGCGCCCGCATTTGTTCCAGTCTTGCACGTGGACGTACAATGTCTTTGTGTTTAATGGAAGAAACGCGCGTAGATATACATCGATGGCGTTTTGCCAAAAGGGCGTAACCCACACATTTTGTGAAAATGAGTTATTCTGACTATCTTATGCATCTAAAGCAAAGGCACCCATCTGTTAAAATCTAGTAACAATATTTCGATTTTTTCCACCGGAAAAATCGATTTGTATTTCCGCGAAACATATCTTCTTATAGCTACGCGACGACATAGAATGTGTTCTCCTGTAAAATTTAGTTTTTAGAAAAACTGTGTCGATACGGGCATCCAAACATTTGGTGAAGATCGTACAAAGGTCAAGAGCTGATCGACCACAACCAAAATTGAAGCCTCGAATTTTTTCGATTAATTTCAACGTCGCGTTATGACGCAAGGGCACTTCGATGCGTAACACGTTCGAAGGAGAGAGCGCGATCTGCATAGTACCTACTATTACAAAATTAGGTAGATGCGTCAGTCAAAAAGGAACGAACTGTAGCATTTGGCACGAATCGCGGTTCTATTCATAGAAGTTTAGAAATAAATGTGTAGTTGAAAAATCCAAATGCAATTTATAGCGTCTTAATATAGATTGCCTTAAGGTAAGTAAGCAAAACGCAATTAATTCACACGATATCTAGGTAACGATTTGTTCGAACGAAATAAGAAAATCGAAAAATAATTCCGACACATGGTAAAAGAAAAACAACACCGATCTACAGACTTTAGGGAAAAATACTTGGAATAAATTAAGACGAATTCACGAATGTCCAATACAGGACTTCTAGCGACACACCCCATTAAAAAAAAAATAAAGTAAATATTTCTCAAACTTAAATTAAATAAATCACTGGAAGCACTGAATAGACCAAACAAAGAAATTATGAACTACATATTTTTAAATCGATTTAAAATTTTTGCGAAATCTCGAAATTCCTTAGGAAATTCAGGTTTTTTTTTGGAAAATTTTTATTAGAACGTTTTGCGACGCAACGTTCAGAACAAGTCGCAAACGACTAGAAATGACGAACTGCGGGCGTTTAAATAGATTACAAGTTTTGCATAATCTCGATAAAATGACACTACCTGATACACATAGAACAGGTCCGAAATTACTAGAAAAGTAGGTTTTCTAGAATAACAAAGTGAAAATGACAACTACGGACGTTTAAATAGATAATCATTTTTGCATAATCTCTATAAAATGACACTACCTGATACGCATAAAATAGGTCCGGAATTACTTGAAAAGTAGTTTTTCAAATAGAACAAACAAAGAAATGACGAACTACACGTTTTTATAATTTAATATATGAAATACTAAGTGATCAAAACAAGATACAACAGCATTTAAACACATTCAAACAACTGATAATGCCCGCGTATCATTAACAAATCAAACACCCATTACAACTTCACCAAGAACCAAATCACCGACAAAAGGACCTCCTGCCTACTCTTTTCTCAGATTCGTGAATAAATAAAAAAAAAGTTGAATAATATCGATGTTTCATTCTAATGATATTCTAACAAATTCGTTGAATATTTTTTCCTCGATCGAAGGAAGAGTCGTAACCCTTAATTGATGATCGATCATGAAATTCGTGATCACGAAATGTTCTCCCATTCGATAGTTTATTTGGAGGATGGGGTTGACCGTTCACCGTTTGATTTGTTGCGAATTTCAAATTATGAGAAACAGAGGTTGCAAGTTTGCAAAGAGGACATCGTCAGAAGTGACTACCTTTTTGCACCGTTGACGATTTAACATAAAAACCAATTTAGAGGTAGGTATTTTACCATCGATCCATTTGTGAACGAACATTCGCAGAACATCCCACTTAATTGATAACATCATCGAGAGCGTAGCAGAATCTTAAATCAAACAATTGGGAGTGGTAAAGTTACAAGATGGCGACCTTTGGGCGAAAGAGACGATCGGAAGGACGACCACAACAACGACGGTACTGCCGGTTTGGATTGGTACCGAGTTACACAAGATCGCGAGAACGGCTGAAGAATAGAAGAAAGATTCGTTATTGAAACAATTTCACGTGTGGAATTGTCGGGCAAATTGATCGAAGTGTTTCCTTATGCTAAGGAAATCAGGGATTGGTGAACGTAAACGTTTTCATTCTTCAAGCGCTAACAAAACCATCTGTGATGGTGGTATGGGTCAATCTTTATCTCGTCCCAAGCATACAGATTCCGTAAAACTTCGACGGGGTAAAATTATCTATTTTTTTTCACTCGTCCATCAAATACGCGTAGGTTTACGTCGACGCGAACAATAATTTACGTGTATCCCGCAACAAACGCAACAGTGGGGGCAGTCGATCTTTGGGTTTGTCCATCCGTGTGGCGCACGAGAAAAAATACAGCCCTTCACAAGTCGAAACGTACTTTGAAACAAAAGGTCGACGTACTCGCTTTTCTTCGCAGTACCTAAACAGTTAAAATACGACCGTTTCGACGAGCTCAATAAGGCGAGACACAATAATCGAACGTTATTTAAAAATAGACATCGGTAAGGACAAAAGAATCCCAACAATGGCCCTTATAAACAATGATCCGTTAAACAAAAGAGCCTGGCTCTTTAGAAGTTCCGATCGAAATCCACTTGTTCGAAGCCGGCGAGAAAGAAATTAAAAAAAAAACGCGCACGCACATTCGATCGTTTGCCCTTTCAACGACCAAATCGAGCCCCCTTTTCGTTTTCTAGCAAATAGCTCCTCCGACCGCGAAGGATATTTTGTACGTTTATTTTTCGCGCGCGCGTTACAACGTGGCGGCGCGTCGCGCGGCCGTGCGTTCAACATTATCGTCGTAATTTTCGAATGCGCGCCGACAAGCGGCAGTTCCGAAATTGAATTTTGTAAAAAAACCAAAGACGCGTTTCTAAACAACGGTAATAAATAAAACCTAAATTTAGAGAGATCAACCTCGTATTATTTTTAAATTTTATCGCGGAAGAAAACAACAACAACAAAAAAAAAACCACCGTGTAACTGCACTTATTCAATGTCAAACGAGAAATACGAAACGACCGGCCGCGTTCTCTTTTAACAACACTTTACTGCGTTTTATGGTTTGTTAAGGATAATCTCGAGGATTGGTAATTATCCGCGCATATAGACGAATTGTTATAAATAATCCGGAATTCTTGCGAATGATGACGACACGGGCCCGACGTTATTTTAAATGTTTACAAAACAATCCTTCTAAATTAACCTCAAAATTCTCGACGTCTTATCGCGGCTATCGTACCGCACTTTTCCAATTTAATTATTCAGGACGTGTGACGTTTATCGAGCACGTCACACGTTTGCTGATTGAAATAATTAGAAAAATGATATCACGGACAAAATGAAATATTTACACGTTCGTTACGTATAGAAACGACGTAACAACTGACCTCTAAAATTTTAATTTTGTAATCGATACACCCAAAAAATAGAAGGAAAATTTAGTGGGTAGGTCAAAAGTGTCCTGAACTTGCGATCCAAAAATCCGTCGGTTACGTCAACAAATCGATGCGGCGAACCCGCACGATACAATCTCTTTGTATCGTTCAAGATCACAGATGTTAGTAGATTCCCGATTGAGCTGAATAAAAATTGTGCATATTTTTACACACGTAAGTGGTTAAGGTATGCTAAACCGCAATTGATTTCAATAGGGTTCACCTTGCTCCGTAACAAGTGTATCGGATTACAACGGGTGTCTCGGTAAATTATTATATAATAATAATATGTATCGTAATTTATAGTTCCTATGTGTGTTTTCAATTTTTGTAAATAAAACGGCCCAAACTGGCGTTGTTTTTTCCCCAAAACAAGTTGTTGACTTTTGATCGATAAAGCGTTCCTCGGAAAAAAACAATTTTCAACAAGACGTTTCAGTGAAAACTGTTCCCTGTGACCTTTCATCTTCAACCGCGGATTAAATTTGGTCAAAAAAAGAACATGCGCATTTCCGCATGCGATTGGTCGATGTGAACGTTTCTTTTTTTTGCTTGTTTATAACATCTAGAAATATTTTAGTATCTTTCGAACTTCTTTTCAAGAAATTTCAAAAACACGTCAATTTTGTTTTTAAGTTCCGCACTTTTCGACGTAATATTCGGATATACAGGGTGATGCGTGTAAATGTAAGTGACGTTAGCGGATTTTTTTAAATAGCAACCCCAATTTTTATTCCATATTCTGATACTCCATCTAATTGCCAACATGGCAATGTAATAATAAGTTTGTTACCTTACATAAGGAAATTTTTGAGAAAAATAATTATGAAGACGGGAATGTGCATTTTCATTAATATTAGGGAGTTTTTGCACATTTACGCTAAATGGCCCGCTAACGCTAAAGTCATGTGATTAAATACCGTATTGACAATTCCGTAAAGATTCCAATGTATAGTTTTTGCACGACCATTGTAACGCAATGACGTTAACGACGTCAGAATTTAGGTTTGACGTTTTGCACACAAATATAACCTTAAAATATAAGATACCATCAATCGGGGTTACTTGATTACGACTTTGAGATAATTTTCTACTTTATCTTCGAAAGAATATTATTATTGTCAATAAAAAAATGTTATACTAAGTCAAATGGGGCGTAGAATCCACTTATAAAATATGATTGTTTCAAGTAACCCCGCGGTTGAGGTCACTTGAAACCGGCTATTTAAAGGCACACAAATATCAAATTAAGTTTATTGCGGGGCTTCTTGGAACAAAAGTAGCATTTTTAAAAATGTGTGGTTTTTAAAAATTCACAATATAGGTATAAAATATACAAAGATAAACAGAAACATGACTAATAAATAAAATGAAATTATTAAAAACTAAATCTTCTTTTGGATATTTTGATTTCTATTTTCCTTAGCACAGTATTAAATGCTATTTCACTAATATCTTCAATTTGCGGAAAGACGAAAATATTTTCAGCTTTCGATGATTTTGGCATGAAGCTACAAGCAATCTCATCGCCGTCTATAGATGTAATTTTTCCAACATATTCTTTAATATTTCCTTTCGGTGTTTCAAATTTTACTAGAATTAAATTCTACACATTTACATATACATATATACAAACACATATACATTTTTATGTTCCAGCTCTCCTTGTAAATTATTTTCAAAATCTTCTTCGGAAGTCAAAGTTTTGTAATTTTTATTTTCTGCATCATCTCCTAATAATTCAGATTCCAAGTTGGATGTTGATTGTTCTGAAGAGGTGAAAATCTTCAAAGGGGTTCACCTCCACAATTTCCCACAGAAGCATTATATCATCCGAAACGAAGAGAAACGAAGCCGTGACTTTCCGGGCGTCGCCATCGGAAGGCCGGCTACTTCCAATCTAACTTTTAACTACACTTGAATAGTTTTAGAGGTTATAATTTTACTATGTCAAACACAATTTTAGTGACGTCTTTCGTAGGGGCGCCACCACAACTATAATGCAAGTGCCAATGCCAAATTGCAAAAATACCTACATTTTAGTTCCCGTAAATCGCCCGTTATTCACCTCACGATAGCGTGTTACCGTATCCAATAATGCGCATGCGCATTTCAAACAAAATACCGTAAACTATTACGGTAATGTTACCGTAATCGTGCAAAAACTCTCTATTGTAAGTAAGGAACGAATACAACGTTATTATCAAAGCAAACGTTCAAAATGTCCATCAGCAACTTCTTGGCAATAAACTAACCTATGCTGAAACTACAATAAAACATTCGAAATAGTTTCTGGTGCAACTGCTCCGATGGTACCTTTAAGTCTTCCAGATTGTCTGATTTCTCTTTGTATACAGTACTTTTTACGTAGCTCCATAAAAATAAATTCGAAGGGATCAAATCTGAAGATCTTGCAGGTCATTCCACTGCACCCCGGTTGGGGAAATTAGAATTGAGGTACTCACGCACCGGTTGTGCATAATGTGGTGGTGCTCCGTCTTGTTGTTAACCATAATAGTATATTAATAACGCGCTATTCCGTCTTCATAATCATTTTTCTCAAAAATTTCCTTATCTAAGATAACAAATTTATTGCGTTATCATGTTGGCAATTTGATGGAGTGTCAAAATATGGAATAAAAATTGGGGGGTTGCTATTTAAAAACAAATGCCTATGACGTCACTACATTTACACGTATCATCCTGCATATTCGAATATTATGTCAAAAGTCCAGGATTTAAAAACAAAATTGATGTTTTTGGAATTTTTCCAGAAATCAATACTTTCCCTTCTATCGAATTTACTTTTATTTTAGACTTGCGCTGTACATCGCAATGCATTGCGCTGTATCTGTATGTCGCCCGTTAGTTCAGTCAAATTAGACGTAAAACGACTAGCTAGCGGACACGCCTGGAGGGTTTTGGTTCTAACTCGAAAACGCTTGGAGATATCAAAATAGAGTTTATTATAAAAAATGTAGCTCTTTAAATGTTCTACAATAAAAGTTCTATACAGTTTTTCGGTAGAACTTGCAATTTTTCCATAAATGAGGTTACAATACGAGCGTATCTGTATATTGTATAGGGAAAACACGAGCAATCAATAGTATTTACTCGGGAAAACAATGGTCGCATTCAGGGAATGGTAGCGCTGTAGCGCTTTATCGAAGCGATGCTCTGAATGGTGTCTGCTTTACTCGCAGTGCTGCAGCGCTTTAGTAAAGCATTAAAGCATATAAATATTCCGCTTTATAATTAAATAAAGCAATGACGCATCCATGCGTTCTAACCTAATAAATTATGTTGCTTGTGTATGTTTTGGTTTATGCAAAAAATAAAGATGGCTTATAACGTTACAATTCGGAGACGAAGTCATTTCCCTTGCAGTAACGTAAGAAGAAAGGTTGAAGATATTACAAGGTAAGTTTTACATAAAAATTTGAGTGTTTTACAAACAAAATTGCCAACCTAAGAATTAAAAGCTGAAAAATAACTAGTACCAAAAATGTTTATTCAGGCAAGATAAAGCGTTACAGCGCTGCAGCGTTTCGACGCTACAATTCCCTGAATGCGACCAATAAATATCTAACAATAAGTGCAGTAAGGTCCAGTTGTACCACATCCGCTCACGCTGAACGTCAGTCAATCACTATAGAAACGATTGTGTAGATTGTGTAAACACGCTGTTGTTTGAATAAAATAATGTTATTGCAGAACACAATTAAAAATTGTTGCGACAACGAAAGTACTTGTAGCAATTAATATCGATTTTCTACAAGAAATAACAACTAAGGTAGGAGTGCAAATACGTATTTTTAACCATATACGGGAAACCGAAAAGAGAAATTTTGAACACATTTTGCTGTAACCTATTTGCAGATAGTACAAGTTCCCACAAAAGTGCGCTCGGCACATTTATACACAAATGACCATTAATTTAGGAGCCCGCTGTACAAGGCTTCGACGACAACCTCCGCAAAATATAAAGTTGGTTTCGAAAGAGAATTTTTGTAGTCGTTAGCTTTTTTGTTAAACTTTTCGAAATAAATTCTGTTTTTTTTTAACACGTTCAAAGCGTATCGTACCACCGTGTCGCCGGGGCCCCGCGACACTCCCCTCTGCGACTGAAACGGCACAGTCGACCAGGTTGTCACTGTGCGAAAATCGCGATTCGACTATGTGTTATAAGTAATTTAAAGTCCGTGTCACACTATCAGGCAGTTTGTGAAACTTGATCGATGACGTCAACATTTGATGATTTGAACAAATTAAAAATAAATATATAAATAGATATAAAAGTCTGCTATTTTATATCGTATTTTGTCATTTTTGAATTAGAGGGGCGCAAGTTTAGACATTTGCACAGGCGCTTTATGCCCTCGTTACAGAGGCGTTGTCATTAATATCACTTTATATTAAAAAACACTGAAAGACTTCAGAAAAAGATCGAAATATATGTGATTGAAGTACAAAATAACACATTTTTCATCGACGAAAGATATTAAAAATAATTGAATACAGTAGAACCCCGGAAATCCGAAGTAATTGGGCCCGAGCTCCGTTCGAATTCCGGAAAATTCGAATTATTCGGAAAAAAAAAACACTTAGACGTTTTGTTCGTTTTTAATTTGTAATTTTTATTTTTTCCCTCGATAAAAAAAATTAATTTCCCGCTTGATTTCCGTCCGAGTGTGTTCGGATTCCCGCGGTTCTACCCGTACGAATATATTATTGATAAAATACAGTGTCGGCTGTTATCGTGTAAAATATCACTACAGAGAAAACACAGGCACAATTACATATATTATAGTGGTTAGATGAGTTACACGATTTCAATTATTAGTCAAGTCAACAAAGTAATAATATGTGTACCTATACATACAAATTAAACCCTCAAATAATCGAAATCAATAAATCGCGATACTATTATTAGTTGTTTTCAAAATGTTGTTAACAACGTCACGCAAAACTAGTTCTCGAACCAGATGTATTTTCGATTGGTCGTACTTTTTTCCTTTCAAATTGCATTTCAATGTCAAACCAAAACTGGCACTCTGCCGAATTGCAATGCAATCGCACGACATCATTTTGCAATTGTTCGGTACTCGCACTTTACGATCGTATTTTGATCTCCACTGTTCTAATTTTCTAAAAAATGATCGAATGTCGTTTTACTGTTTGACGTCATACCTGCATTGCAATTCGGCCCGTAATTTGTGTGAAATTTGGGCCGCAGCGCCACTTGTTCATAAAACGATAACCGAACGCTTCGGACATTAACCCATTGCATTTTGTTTCAAGTCAAAATGCCGCGCTTAACACGTTCACTGCTTAGTTAGTTAGTCCCACGGGTCCAGCAGTAGATGATGTCCACGTTGAGTCGCTTTGAACGAAAATAGGTACTTGTGGCGACTGCTGGCAGAACACCAAGCGTCCGGTCATGGGTTCAATTGAACCACTGGCGTTGTTTTAGCGTTAAGGAGCGCGCCCGTCGAGTTAGAAGTTGACGTTGAAGATTAAGACTATATAATGAAGACGTCAACATCAACTAACCAGGACCGTCAAAAAATTGAAGATGAAGATTATGGAAGCGCTATTTCGAACTCTAAAATTTAAAAACTGGAACTTCTACGGATAAGGCCTACTCGGGATACCACAATTAAAAATGCGCCATTTACTCTTTTTACTTTAAGTTTGCAAAATTATTATAATTAAGTATGTATAGGTAATGAATTACTAGAAATAATAAAAAAAACAACTAAGAAAAATCGGGAGTTTAACGAGTCTTTAGACAAATGTTCGTCTTTCCACCGCTGTAACTCGTCACGTATTAGACTTACAACGAAAAACGTTTACACAAAAAATGTAAGGAATTTCGTCTTCTTCGAGTTTGTTGCGGACTTTTTTTGTCGTCTGTCGCGGAATTAATTCGAAACAACCGATTCTTGGCGCTTCTCGTCGGAATGTTATAAACACGTTCATTCCGCGCAGCGACATCCGTGCGGAGAGTATTAGCACGCGGTATGACGCGGTGACGTCAAACCAATATGCGCAGATCCGCCTCAAAATCACACCTTGTGTAGTTATTATACCACGGTGCAACACGGGCTTTAGTCTGTGTAGAATTCAAGTGACAACATCAAATTTCGGGTATCGCGCGACGTCTTGAGCAACATCGATTTTACCATTCCACCGACCGAACCGGTCGTTAAATAGGTAACAATCGAATTATAATCGAATAATAATGGCCGTATTAAATAACGCGATTAACCGATGACTAGGTAAACAACGTAGGTAATTACGATTAAGAATTGATAATTTATTGCGAGTGTCCTCTTGTAAGAGAGGAAGAGCTATCGCGTCGTGGTATTAATTTAGATCGAAGCGATCGCGATACGGGGGGGTGGTCTGTTTTCTTTGCCACTTCATATTATTTTATCACCAACAAATAAGATACCTTTCGGAATTGATCTTATCCAAGATATTGAGCTGCTGATGTAAAGCCTCGTTCAGATTATTCCAGTGTTTTGGTCGAGAAGCAAGTAATTTAAGGGGATAGTAGACGTTCGAAAATGAATACTTATATATCGTTTTTTTATCGTCGGTAACGACTTTGAAAGTTTTCTTGATGTTGTAAATCTTGTATTTTTTATAATTATTTGATATTCTGCAATAAAAAAGTATTGATCTTGTACGACAACAAAGATAAGTTTTTAGATATTTTCGCAAAATCTATGGGAAATTTGTAACATATTTTTACATTTATAGAATCTGTATTGGTTTATTTAGGTGATAATATCAATAAAAATTGAATCTTCCCTTTAGTAATATCACAATTTCAATTTTTATATACGTTTTATGATCAAACGTCATAAGTAACTATAAAATGTCTATAAAAATTGAAATTGTGAGATTACTAAAGGGAAGTTCAATTTTTATTGATATTATCACCTAGATAAACTAATACAGATTCTATAAATGTAAAAATATGTTATAAATTCCATATATTTTGAGAAAATATCTAAAAACCTATCTTTGTTATCGTACAAGATCAATAAATTTTTATTACAGAATAACAATAATTATAAAAAAATACAAGATTTACATCAAGAAAAATTTCAAAGTCGTTACCAACGATAAAAAACCGATATACAAGTATTCATTTTCGAGCGTCTACTGTCCCCTCAATAAAATGATGTGGTCGAGCCAATTCATTTTATTCTAATTTTTCGGTCGAGCAGTAATTATTAGACAAGCAGTTAAACAAGTCCGAATACGTCAAGTGCATTAGTGTGCATTAGTCATTCTTAATGTTGTGAAGTACAGTGTGTTCACGAGTTTTGGGATTCTTCGATAGAGCCTAAACTAAGCACATCAGAAAATAATATTTTAGATAAAAATTTTCTGGTTGTAACAGTCGTATAAGGTACAATTATTTTCCCTATACAGGGTGATTCAAAATTGCGATAGAGCACCCAACTTCGTTATTTTAAATAGAATGCCCTACTTTTTCTTGCGCAATCAACTTAAGCATGTAGATTTAAGTCAAAAAATATTAAGGTGATATCCACTTAAAGTTTATCGTTTTTGAGAGAAAAAATAGTTTTTTTGTGAGATTTCGTCAAATGCAACCCTTTACTAAAATAATCACATCTTCTTAACGAATTAGTTTAAGTAAAAGAAAACTTTAGACGTAAATTACGAATACGCCGATGTTTATTTATTGTCTAACTCGTACAGGGTGGTCGCAAAAAATTATTCAACTTTTCAAAATTAAAACGACAACAACTTATTTATTTCATTTGCATGTGCCGATGCAGAATTACGTCCTCCGTCAAGTGAACATTACATTTTCTACACTTAAACATAACCGTTTCCAAGATATTTTTAGTTTTCCGGTGTTTTACGAGATTGTTGTTATTTATCAAAATCGAAAAATGGCAGCGATCGATGAAACAAATTACCAAACGCAACTTCAACTTGCAAAGCTCAAACGAGAACAAAAATAACTTATTCACAACTAATTCGTTGAACGTTCGAAACGATGTCCTTTTTCTCGCGAGCACAAAAACTAAAAATATCTCGGAAACGGTCATGTTTAGGTATAGAAAATGTAATATTCATTTGAAACAGTACGTAATTCTGCATCGGCACGTGCAAAGAAAAATGCGACGTTCCATTTGAAATAAATAAGTTACTGTCGTTTTAATTTTGGAAAGTTGAATAATTTTTTGCGACAGTTTTTACGAGTTAGACAATAAACAAGCAATGCGTTCGATACGTCTGCGTATTCGTAATTCGCGTCTAAAGTTTCCTTTTACTTAAACTAATTCGTTAAGAAGATGTGATTTTTTTTAGTACGGGGTTGCATTTGACAAAATCTCAAAGAGAGCATTTATTTTCTCAAAAACTATAGACTTTAAGTGGGTATCACCTGAATGCTTTTCGACTTAAATTTACATGCTTAAGTGGAATACGCAAAAAAAGTAGGGCATTCTATTTAAAAATAATGAAGTCGGGCGTTCTACCGAAGTTTTGGATCGCCCTGTATAGGCGAAAATTATTTTACCTTATGCGACTTTTACAACCGGAAAACTTTTATCTAAAATATTTTTTTTCTATTGTGCTTAATTTAGGCCCTTATCAAAGGATCACGTGGACACACCGTATTCTATGGGATCTTCTAATTCTAATTCCTCGAGAAGAACTTTTGTGGCTCTCCTATCGATCCACATTCTCTGTTCTTTTCTCTCGCTAATTTCTTCCTCCACTTCTTCTAATATAGCCGTTACAAATGTATTTTACTTTGTATTGTACTCTGTTCATCTTGACACGCCACTCATTAATATACTGTTTGGACACTTTTCGATAAGTGATAAGTAAATCACTCGCCTCTAGATTAAAATACTGGAATAATCTGAACAAGGCTTAAGGTGATGGGAACAAACGGAACTCGAAAAATTCGACCATCCTCGAAACGAATCGAATCAAAACACTTCGGCCTAACAATCGATTCTAATTTAAGCGACAATCTTTTAATTAAATCAAAATTTTCTGCGATAAGAAGGTTTTATCCGCAAAAACATCAACATCCATAGAATTAACAACGACGGATTAAGTAGGCTTTGATTAGATTTATACAATACAACAGACAATCGCCTTGTTTATATCGGCTAAACTAATCCAAACATTGAAGGTTATCAAACGTTATCGCCGATCGTTGTCTATTTATAATAAATTAACTCCCAACGTACAACATCAGCCTTGTAACGGAAAAATTCAAAATTCTAGAGGATCATCGGATACATATTTCGTCGTCGTAAATGCATTTTATAAACCATATGCGTTCCCGAGCGCACGAAATGTTTAGAAACATAAAGGTCAGGTTACTTTTAAACTCGACTACAAGGTTGCGTTCAATGATAATTGCCCAAGTTTTTCCATTTACGGCTGTGTAAATGTTAGATTTACATTTTTCCAAAGGTTGAAAGTGGAAAAGAATGATCGACACGAATACCGCCTCTGCCCCGTTCCTACGGACGGATCCCTATCCTAACCTCCAATTTGCAAAATTTGCAAAACAAAAATAATCGCGCTTCGATCCGCTAATCGTTTGTTTTTTCGCGAACGAAAACAAACGTCAACGTCGCAATTCGACGTCTCGCACCAAAAAAAAAACCGAGATAATTCTCGACGGAAAACGAAAAATATGGCCGCAGGCTCGGTTTTACCCCCGCGAGGGTTGACGCTCTCGAAACGGCTCGAGCTCGAGGACCGAAACCGTTACGAAAAATCTTCGGTTTCGATTATCGCGACGATTATCAAAAGGCACAGTTAAAAAGCCCTTCGTGCCGGAAAATCTCCCATTCAATTAATACATAAAACACCCCCTCGTATCCGAACGAACGTCGTCCGAACGCCACGACAAAAATAACTACGGTCAACTAAAACGACTTACCCCATAATTTGCGCGGTTAAAACAGTCACAATCAAATTGGCACTAAATAGTACTCGATAATTGTTACACAAAAATTACGACTTCACCGCAGTGTATCACAGAAACGATAATCATTTTTAGTTCGAGACGAAATGGATGTTTTCGTGTGGCGCTAGCGGTGCGACGAATCACGTGCTACCAATTCCTACCGTTAAATTAGACGAGGGTTACCAACCGACGCGGCGTTCTCGGGCACGTTTTCGACCGCACCGGCGCCATCTAACGCACGTCGGCGTCGACATTTCGGCGACGAACTGTAAAAGCCGCACGCGTCGTCGTCGCGTAGAACGACCGGCCGGCGTAAGATGGCGCCACGTACTTTAAATCCTACGCGTCCTTTTTTTTGTTTCGTTTTATTGCTAGATCCAATGAACTCGTCAAAGTAAACATGTGTTTGTAAACGTTTGTCTCTGTCCGGGAGAAAAACATCTCAAAATGTGCATTTTTCGTCGGCGCACCTGCAGTTCGTCAAGCTAAAACAATTCGACAAATTTCTATACGGGCCCACGACCGCGAAAAATAAACGGTGAGTATAAGTAACGAAAAACGTGTTTCGGTAAAAATAAACCGGCTAATTGGTTTTTAACCGGACATTTTAAAATTTCCGCAAGTTAGGCGAAATGGCGAAACGTGTATCTATCTATATATTAGATATCGATAAAGATAACGCAACTATGCACGTAATAATATTTAAACTTTCACTAATAAGCATACAAAATAGGCACTTTCGTTATCTATTGGGTTTAAAAATAAATTTAAAAATAATTTCGCTATCAAGGTCGTTCTTTTTGGTTGTACTCTGCGTCGGACCGAAGATTACGGTTTGTCTATTTTTAGCGGCAAAAATAACTTCTAATCGCAACAATAAATATTTATTCGTAGTATTTCTACGTTTATTTGTTTTGGAAAACGATAACCGATTTCGCGAAATTTTTAATATCTACGCCACTCTGCCCGAATTTAGTTTCGTCGCATTTTCAGGAAATATTTATCTATGTATGCATGATATTTATTAAAATGATGAGACCAGCTAAATTTGTTCGGACGTTATCTTTCGGTAATTCCCAGATTTGTACCACGTTGTTAGTGGAGATTAAATTAGAACCGCTATTTGCGATGGAAACGACAATAATTAGTGTTACGTTTGAATAGTTTCGTTTATTATTATACAGGGCGATTCCAAAATGACGCGCCAACTCTACGGTGCGTTGTGGGGGACCGTTAACGGAAAATTTGATCATTTTGACAAATTTTTAATCAATAACATTTCAGTTCAATTAATCTGAGGTTGAACTATGAATTGTACAACTGGTCCAAAGGGTCGGTTTTTCAATCGCTGGTTAACTCTGACCAAGAGTCGATCACCATGAAAACAATTGTTTCATTGATTCATTAATGGTCAGAATTAACTGGCGATTGAAAAACCGGCCCTAAATTACCAATTACAAACAAATGGGACGACCCACGGCGAATAAAATGCAATTTCTAGGAAATAAAAATTCTTAATAATACAAAACCTATTACGTATGTATTTAATATTGTTGCTGACTATATACAGTGTGATTTTTAAAGTATGCACCACATCAGAAACTTTTTATTGTGGATTTTTTGAAAAAGAAAGTCGGTGTTTCTCTCGAAATTAAAAATGCACCGATAAAAAATTAAAAACATCTCGCAACAGATCAAAAAATACAATTTAGACTCAAGAGTAAAGTGCCTATATTTTTAAAAATATCGAAAAATCTCAACAACGTAAAAATATCTTAAATTATTTAACATCAATATTAACGTCCTATAAATCTTTAAAATACAAGCCAAATTTCACCAAGTTTTTGATGCAAAGTAGTTTTTACGAACATTTAAAATCGTCCGAAACATCACAACATAATTAAAATTTAGCAAATTTTACTAAATATGAACGTGTTCATTTCTTTGAAGTTCTCTATCACAAACAAATTTTTTAAAAAATTGTTTCTATTGTAAGTAACATTTTTTTGATATTTTTTAAAATTAAGATTGCTTTACTTTCTAGCCAAAATTATATTTTTTGATTTTTTGACCGATTTGATCAATTTTTATCAACAACTTTTTTCGAAAAATTCATAATAGAAAAGTTTTCCATATTATGCGTATTTTATTGATCGCATTGTATAATAAATACGTATAAGTTAATAGTAGGTACAGGAATTAAAGAAAATCCGTTCGCGCGCAGGCCGTGACAGGAAATTTCCACGTGTTATATGTCCCAAAACTCATTTTTCTCAATTTTCTCGAAGGAAATGCATCTTTTGGAAAATTACAGGTATCAAAATAATTCCTCAAGACGCACACAACAATTTAAAATAATACATTTGAATCGTTTTTTCTCGATTATCTCAAAAACGGTGCATTTTATCGAAAATTGCAAAGAGAATCTTATGAATATTCTAAAACATATTACCGATCCGATAATTAATAACGGCGTTAACTCGGTTTAAAATTTTTGATCGGCCACCGTTTTGAAACGGTTCGATCGATTATTCTGGTTAACGAACTCGTCTTTCGTATTTATAAGGACTCACTCTCGTACGATCGTAATTGTGTCCGTAAATATACAGGGTGATTCATAACTGGTTGAACGTAATGAACAGGCGTGTACGGCATTATATTCAGGTTAAAAAAAGCAAAATAATTTTTTTTCACAACAGGATGGCGAATCTAGCCTACTATTTTAGCCCTTCTGCCTTGGTTATATACAGTGTGCAAATAAAGTAACGGATAAATAACTTCGTTAAAATTAATTTTTTGGAAAAAATCTCGAAGGGGCGTAGCGATTTTAATTGCATGACGTTATACTACACCATTTTCATCTTGTTACGTCATTTGTTTTTAAACTTACTACGTCATCGATATTTTTTTTAAATGACAACTTATTTTTTTTATTATTGATTTCGGTAGTACTTTTTATTCCGTTTATAACGGTATAAAATTTTCAATGTTACATTTGAAAAAAATTGAGAAACATGGTCTTAAATTTTAAATATTAGAATAAAAAGAAACTAAATTGATTAACCAGAAGAAAAAGCTCGTTAACAATAACATCAATTACTAAAATAAGCACAGAAATAACAGTTATAACTAGATGATCAAATTGACGACCCTGTACCATCTGACAATACCCAAGGCGATTATAAAATTTGAGGTGTTATTAATCTAATCTCATGTCGAGTTCTTGATCTTAATTAAGGTTTTTTATTATTTTTTTTAAATGTGACAAATTGTAAATTTTATATCGTCAAAAACGGAATAAAAAATAGGTCGTCAATTAAAAAAAAGATGGAAATGGTTGTGTAATAAACGGCATGCAATTAAAATCTCTACGCTAAAATTAATTTTAACGAAGTTATCGAATTTATTCGTTAATTTCTTTCCTCACTGTATATAGTAGATAATATGTGTCTTCTGTGTCGGTAGTAATGACTTTCATTTATTTTTTGCATAACAGCCTTTGATAAAATAAGTAGGTTGATAATTATTTAATGCATCAAAAAGTAGATAATTTAAAAAAAAAAGAAGTGTTTAAAGGACTTTTTTTACGAAATAGACATAAAATTGTCTTAATAATTCATTTTATTTTATTACTGTGTGTGTGCATTATTTTGTTTTAAAGATAATATTATGTCAATATAATAAATAAAACTAGAGCTCGTCCAGTTTAAAAATAATCAATCATAATAGTTAATATAATTTTCTTTACTTAATATTTCTTTGTAATTTCGCGACAGAAAGCTAGTAATTATTATGATCGTCATTCCCAATCTTAAACTGGACGAACTCTAGTTCATTTCTTTAAAACAGTACTCCTGTATTGTTTAACGAATGACGTAAATGACACTTTTTGAAGTAAGAGAATAGTTTACCAACCGAGGCGAAGCCCATTATTACTGATGTCCAGTGTAATTTGACGTTTGACTCGTTAATGTCAAATTTCGCGAAATTTCAGAACCAGCCAAAAGTTATTAGTTTCGTAACTTGTCGTTTATAAATAGGTAAGTTCCGAAATTTTCAAAATGGCCCGTCTAGGGCCAAGTTTATTATCTTCAGGGTTTTGAGCTTAATTGATTTCACTTTGTCGTCATCGAATTGAATGGAAACGCTATACCCACGTAATAAAAAAAATCAAAATCTACCTTTTTAAACAGTTTTAAGCGGCTCAAATCGTCTTGTTTGTCTAAATTATTAAAAGGGTACTGCATTTACTTAAAAAAACTCTCGTTTTTGTAAGTGGCCTTAATAATTTGATCATCCATAGTAGATTAACAGTGACAGTTCTACGCCAAAATCCCCATAAGAAATACATG